>OU342493.1:16743266-18101183 GCA_910589525.2 Ennomos quercinarius
AGTCTTGTGTGTTATAAACCGCTCGGTACGAACTGTCTACTATATGTCTGGTACGTACCTTACCTACTCAGAGGGAGGATGTCGTAGCGAGAGGCCCCTCTGGCTAGGAATCGTGTAGGTAGTTTTTAAAAAGCTAACTACTACAATAATAAAAACTAAACTAAACTAAACTAACTACACTAGGTAGTACACTAGCTACTGTAGGTAGTTGTTATCATTATCACAGACCAGCCCCCATATTGTGTAACTCAATCATAATCGATGAATGGGCTTCATTTGGTCATTTCCGGTTGTGTGTAATCCTCATCCATTGGTATTATGGTTTCTTAAGCGGAGAACTGAATAGGCAAAACATTGATTAACTATAATAATGAGTAATAGTGAGAAAATACTAATGGAGATGTTACACAATGCCAACTTGCCGGAAATGATGAAATGAAGCCCATTCATCAATTTCAATTGCCTTAAAGGCCTATTACACTACCCAATTTTAAGGGACCCTTACCCTAACTAAGGGTGGTGTAATAAGAGTTAGAGCATAAGGGTCCCTAACTAGGGTGACCGGGCGGTCCCGGCAAGCCTTGCTCCCTAATCGCTCTTACAACCGATTAGTGTAATAACACTTAGGGCAGTTAGGGAACTCAGTATCCTCATATTGGAGTGCTCTTTTTTTAATTCAAGTATTTCTTGATCCAGATCCTTCTCCTCCTCTTTTTTCTTCTATAATATTCATAGATCCAACTACCAAAGCCACGGCAACCGCTGCTTTTTTTAATGGTCTAGATAAAACCGGTGCCATGATACGTCTATATCCGCGTGCGTTCAAATTCAGACTGTACACAGAGAGTGAGGGAGCCGGTATTCAGTGTAGTGTAGTAATCGACGCCCTTGCAAGGTTCTACACCCTCCCTAACTACCGGGCCCTGAATACCGTGTAGTGTAATAGGCCTTTTAGACGGCAGCCCTGCAGGTAGGGATACTACATATTATTGAGTACATTTTTAATACTTCACCCCCCCCCCCCCCAGATTTGGCTTGGCCCCCTTCCCCCCTAAACGCTTCACGTAATTTAGAGACAGCTCCTTATCCCCAGAGAGGCGAGTTTGTGGACATGACAATAGCTGCGGACGGGCACCATGTGAAGGTGCACCAGATGATCATGTCGCTGGTCAGCCCATACATCAAGGGGCTCATCACATCCACTCCGTGTGCACATCCTGTTGTATTTCTTAATGTGAGTACATATTTATAATAATATAAATAAGGTTACTTACACACAACGCATGTTTTACATTTGTTTACCTTTTTCTCAATGTTATACTGTCACCAATGTGCTCAATAAACTCATTTCCTTTCTTTATATTTTATTCACTACTATTATTTTCCTCATATTTGGTTGATAAAATGTCACTGTTCCTAACACAGAAAATCAGGGAACAGCTTAAGAACAGACAGACAAACACTAAAAACTGATAATTATCAGCTGCAGTTCCTATGACCTCAACTCATGGTTAAATACTGAACTATAAATGAACTTAGTATTTTGTCCCTGAATTCTTCTGGTGACATTTAAGGTGTACCGGGAGTTAGCTACGTATTTGTTCGCCTGCCTTAGGTTGAAATATAGTTGACCATTTTATTTTTAGAGGGTGTCATCCAATACTTTGCAGTCAATATTGGAGTATGCTTACACTGGAGAAGTGTCAGTCAAGAGAGAAAACCTTACTGAATTTCTGGAGGCATGTGCAGCTCTTCACATAAAAGGATTGCAGGATATGGTAACTACTAATATCTTTCGATGTATACAGGGTGATTGGATTGCAAGATTTGTTTAAACATGTTCTGTAAGGATACAATGTACAAACCTGTATATGGCCATTGGCCAGTGATGATTCGGAACTGTGATTATACAAGATTTTTAGTGGTAGAAGCGATGGAAGCCAAGCAGTAGCATGTGCGCTTCGCAAACTTACGGCACCGGGTTCGATCCTCGGCCCTGCACCAATGACTTATCTAGTAAGTTATGTGCAGTTTTCGATGCCATCGCTCCATGTCTCAGAGAGCACGTTAAGCCATCGGTCCCGGTTGTCATAGGACATCTATGGCCATGGCGTTACTCATAGCATAGAAGTGCTATTAGGACTGTTGCAGTAAGGTGCAGAATGAATACCCTGGCCTACTGATTATCGCCATACTTAAATAAACACCGCATAACTGTGGAATAGTTATTTATGATATAAGGGCGGTAAGTTGGTTTTTACAAACGAGTAGACAATGGAAGCCCGAGACGAAGTCGAGGGCTTACCATAGTCACGAGTTTGTAGAAACCAATTTCCGCACGTGTATCATACAACGTTTTTCAACACATTTGCGCGAAAAAAGTACAATAGGTAATGAAACAAACTTTTGTTTATTAGTGGGAAAGTCGCAACAAACAATCTTTGATGTTCCTAATCTAATATGAAAACGGGCTAAAATGGCGCGCATTTACAATGCAAATGGCGCCACGTGCGTGTGGTCAAAATTAGAACTACATCTATAGAATTTCATTTTCTCTTTAGTATTAAAGTAAGACAAACGTATTGAGCAAAAACGCTTCCAAGGAGTTTCGATCATTCAGCATATTTATTCTCGTAATGTGAAACTCCTTGGTGAAAACCTTATGTTTTATTGAAATTAAAAAAAACCGTAATTTTATGTACGCACGGCGCTATACAACGAAGGATGCGGTAAAATATGTACTTAGGTGAGAGTACCTATTTTACCGCACGCTCCGTTGTATGGTGCGTAATGTTTAACTTTCCAACAATTTTCCAACAGGCTTTGTAAATGCATTTTTTGAGCAAATGTGTTGAAAAAGTAATTTCTTTCAATATTTATTAGTAGAAAATGTATGAAAGATGTCAAAGAGTTTTATTTCAGTTGATGATGATGATTATGATATTGATCACCTGTTGCAGACTGAACCCAACACAAACACAGAGGGAGGCTTCTTAAGCTTTATGGGTGCAAGAGCCAATCCACCTCAGCCAGCTGAAGTTAAAACAATGAAGAATGATGATTCTAAACTAGAACAACATGAAAATGAGCAAATTTTTGAGGAGTAAGTTGAGTTGTGTTATAGCAAGGCAGCCTACAGATACATTTTTAATGTAAAAATCTCCACTTGAAAACTTCAAGATTATAGCTACTGCATCATCATTGATATTTTAAATACTATTTCTATACTTTACAGTGAACCTATGGATGATACTTACTTTAGCGAAGGTGATGATGCAGCAGAAGTCATTATTTCAGATAGTGCACACACAGAAGAGAGTCCAAAATCAATTGGAACATCAGATGCCACACCAAGTAAGTTATACAAGGTCATTATATAAATATATGTGGTATTTAAAACAGTGCTACCGTGCTTCGGAGGGCACGATAAGCCGTCGGTCCCGGCTGTTGTCGTAAAACAATAGTCGTTAAGCCAAGTCTGAAGCCTTTGGGCGGCCTAAAAATTCTGACAGGGCTGACCACTTGCCTACACGAGAAGATAATTGAAAATAATTATGAAAAATATTTTTTCGATAATTCCATACATTTTAGGCTGTCTGATCAATAAGGCAACAGCATTTAATAAGCAACAATAAATCTCGTTTTATTTGCCTAAAATTATAATAAAACACCTAACAATATCCTAGATATCGCACGATTACTTAAGAGAAGCGTGTACCCCGTAAGCGTAAATCATGCCAAATTTCACTTGAATCCATTCAGCAGTTTCGGCGTGATGCTTAGCCAAGATACAGATAGACAGACAGACACAAAAATGAAAAAATATAGTTTTGGCTTCAGCATCGATAACACTGAGCCCTCCAAAATAAATTTTCAAAATATCTACCTGTTGCAGTTTTATTATAAGAGATGCCAGGCAAATAGAATGACTTAAAAATTGCAATTTATACTTTATTTTGTAGAGACCACGATACAATATTCCCTGTCGTGCCAGGGTAGCATCCAGCTAGTCCTCAACCGGTACATCTATCAGATGCGGCACGCTCGCCGGAACAATGAGACTGTATGGCGCTGCGTCAATTACAATAAACACGGTTGTTCTGCGATCGCTGTTACTAAAGGAGATAAAGTTTTAGAAAGGTATTTATTTATTGACCAAACGAAGTGAGCAAAAGTGTCTGCTTGAACTCCAAGGGTCAATTCACATAGAGCTGCAAAATGTTCGAGCAGTTTTTAAGTGCTATTGGAATATAAACCTTATTCCATTTAGACAAAGTTGAAAACAGTATGCAACATTAAAATCTTACCTACAAGACAGGAGCGCGTGTTCGAACATCGTCGCCGCGGCAGCGCGAGCATGCTCGAGCATGCTCGCGTGCCGCGGCGGTAGTGTTGCCAACTTTATTTTCTAGGGAATCGTACTTTTCAGTTGAAAAGATCGTAATTTGATATGAATACCCGAAAAAAAAAGGATGCATAGAAATCTTAATGAAACATTGGGAAATTATTTAAATAAGTACCGTAATTTATAATAACTACGAATAATAATTAATATTTTAGGGTACACAATATCAAATATTAGGCAATTCTTAATTTTCATTTGTATTTATTTTATGACGGGCAAAGGCACTTTTAGTATTTTATATACAAACAATGAGTGATTTTCTGGAACTTTGGTTACCAGAATCACGACAGATTGCATAGGGAAATCCACACGAAGCAAAAAAAACAGTACGTTTTTAAATCATAAAACTCCGAATCAACGACTATTAATAAAATAAAATGAAACTGAAATATACGTACTACGTAGTGTGTACTTTGAATAGCAATTACGTAAAATAATAAAATAAATAAGGTGGTAAGAACAGAGCGGTGGTCATGGAACTTTGATTGCAATGCAACAGGAGAAACAGTATTTCTAATTTGAAAATTTCCATACTAACTATGAACATAAAGTGCATATTGAAACTGTCAAATCCATACCATTTTGTGTTTCTATCGGTTGCAATTAAGTTACATGTTCGCCTAGCAGGTTAGACGACAAATTCCCATACCAGCGAGACGAGGTACGCTGCGTGCCTATAAAGTGCAAGTGGGACAAAGTTTAACAAAATTATTGGTTGCGTTCATAAAATACCTACCCAACAAAAAGAAGTTTATGGTTTCTTCAAGTCTGGTGTTATTGACTTTTTGACATAATGAACGTAATTTATTAAAAAAAAATTATTTTGTTACGAAGATTACAAGTTTTGAAAAGATCGTATGTTTTGCATACATACGATTTCGAATACACGATCGTACTTCGTATCAGGCCCATAAAGGTCGTATAAATACGATTTAAATCGTATGGTTGGCAACATCGGCGGCGGCGATGTTGCGCGAGGCTGCTCGAGCATGCGCGAGTATTTTGCCGCTCTATGTGAATTGACCCCAACTCGCCAAATTAGCTTTCGTCCGGATGTATATACGTACTCGCGTTAGGCGGGCCATACACGTTCAATTTTATTGATCAATAAAATTGACAAGACCACTTCCGTCAATGTTTTCTGCATACTGTAAACCGAAAAACATTGACCAATACTAACCCTGCACAATCAATAAAATTGATCAATCACAAAGATTGATTAATAAAATTGAACGTGTATGGGGCCTAAGGTCGCATTTATCAATGTAATAAGATTATGACTTATGAAACTAAAAAAAACACTGCATAGGGATACAAATAATCTTATTAGTCAAATATTTTTATGTTAAAAATTGGATTTCTTGTTATTTCAGGGGGCGTACACACAACCACCCGTTCTTGGACAAACAGATAATAAAAAGAATCCAGAGTGGTAACATGTACAGTGCGCTCACAGCGGTACAGAGTATTTCAGCGCTAAACAAAACTTTGTCGCGAACACTCCATAAATCGAACACTGAAAACTGTGACGTCAAGAAACAGTCTGGTTTTAAATTGATCAGTGTACATAAAAATAAATAAATATGTTTTGTATTCAAGGGGTTTTTTTAGAATAAAACTGCGGACTCTTGGTCCTTCTTCTTTGATTATTACCTCAACCCCAAATCTCAACGAGATTCGCATTCCATCTAGGGTATTTACTGATGAGGAGATCCTCAGGAGAACTAAAGTGACCGATATAGCTCTTAGAATTAGAAGTTGAAATGAAAATGGGCTTGGGCAGGCCGGATCGTTCGTAGAACTGACAACCGAGGGGGAAGAAAGGTTCTCTAGTGGCGACCACGAATCGGAAGACGCAACGTAGCCGGCCCCCCACTCGGTGGACCGACGATCTGGAGAAAGCCGCGGGGAGCCGATGGATGTAGGAGGCGAGCAGCCGCTCAAAGTGGCGCTCTCTGGGGGAAGCCTATGTTCAGCAGTGGACGTCTTCAGGCTGATGATGATGAAACAAAAGTTTGTTTCATTACCTATTGTACTGTTTTCTCGCAAATGTGTTGAAAAACGTCGGGCACATGCGGACGACTTCCGCATGTGCCCGAAGGTTATGGAGTTTCGTCGAGCCTAGTCCATATTTAAAAATGTTAATTTCTTGAAATTATTTACGACAACAACTGGGAGCGACGGCTTATTGGTCAAGTGGTCACCCATCCAAGTACTGCACACGCAGCGAAAATTGCTCCGTTTTACGGATCGGCGTAGCTTCATGGGCGCTTTCGCCGTTCCCAGGGAAGGATTTTTACCTTCTGCACTACTGGTCAGTGAGCCGTTGGGAATTTTAAAGAGTTGTTCCCATTGTCCCCCAAGTCTTCGACCCCACGGGCCTCGGCTTGCAGCGCTGTGCGAGCTGAACTACATTTTATTGCGTTAGCTCTCTAGCTAACGCAATGACTCTTCACTATCTATTTGGCTTCGCGGAGTGAACCAGTATTCCGTGCTATAACGTAGTTGAACATGTCTTAAATCTTTTATTCTATATACAAAAGGAGACATGTCATTAAAAAAAATGATTCTGATGAAAGCCAAAGAGGTATATGTACTACGTAGGTACTAAGAGAAGCTATTCAAAGCCCAAATAGTTGTCATTTTTTGTATAATTAAACTAAAATCCGCTACAGCGCTTTACGAGATTAAATCGTCTAACCAACGATCACAACACGCAGCGCTAGTGCCATGGCACATTCGGATCATAATTTTTACTGCTATTCACTGCTGCACGTGCAGTCGCTTTGAGAGCTGAGCATCGTATGAGCGAGAAGATGCTCATTGGCATATTTGCAGTGGTTGACAATGCAAGTTAGAGATGTCCTGTCTGGTGTATACATAGAAGTCTTTGATGAAATCAAGAAAATGTTGTTTCCCCACTTTCACCATTGTCTGTGCATTGAGAGACAGCAATAGAAAGTCTACTTTTTTCAAATATCTTTATTGAACCACGTTATTAGTGGCCATGAATAAAAAACAGATTAATCTGTAATGGATAAAGAATCACGAACGGGATTTGAACCCGCATCCATCTGTAGTGTACAAATTCGGACTTGCACCGCTACACCACATTAATACCAATAACATGTGTTTACCAAAATGCTGGCACTAATTTGTCTCAACGAATCAGCATTGCAATTCAACGAGGCAATGCTGCCAGCACGTTGGGTACGCTACCTACCGGTAGTGGGCTGGAGCATTTGGACTGTCTATATAGGTCATCGCGGCTAGTATACAGTCCAAATGTTCTTTGTAGTAGATAATGTAGCTAGTTTACTAATTTTTAGTATTGTAGTAGATAGTTTAAAGAAGGCACATTGCCCGTTAAAAAAATAACGTGTCCGAACTACTTTTTGATTATTCCTTTTCTCCCCACACCGGCATATATTATATAAGATTTTAAACTATCATGGTCACTAACATTACTACAATATTGAATTATATTATAACTATTTTTTTTCTTTTTAATATCCCGTTAATAAACAATATTGTAGTAGTGGCAAATATTATGTTTCATAGTGGGGGGAAATTTACTTTTGATTTTTCGTATTCTCCCCACTGGTGGGACAGCTGGTGGGGAGAAAAGGGATGATCCCTTGTAAGGACGACCATACAGTATCAGCCCACGCCTTCCAACATGTAGGCTCCTCAATATACTCCAGTACTACCGACCACCTCTTTCATTCATAATCACCATCAGAACCTGGACCACCTTCGGAGCTGGCTCCTCCAGCCCAGCTCACCAGATGCAGATAGCGATCCCATCAGCGCTATCATGTCATCACATGGAGGACCCACCAGAGCTTATCCCATTACATGACAACCCTCAGCCAGAGGGGTTGAACGACATTGGTCAAGTCTGATATTCGTCAAATCGGCAATTCGTCAAATTCGATATTGGTCAAATCGGTATTTCGTCAAATCGTCTTTTTGTCCAATTATTAAATTTGCGAAATACGCTATTGGTCAAACCCATGTACAGTCAATGACAACATGCGTTTTGATTCTGTCCACAATCCGTCTATTCTCAGTACCTAGTTAAATTAACAATTCAATTGATTGAACTACTAAGAATTCTTAACCTCACCAGTTCAATAAAAAAGTTTGCTAAAAACTACCAATACTCGTCTATTCTCAGTAGTTCAGTTAACAGTTTAATTTACTGAACTGCTGAGCCTTGTTTCTTCTTCTTCTTCGTTTATGGTTTTCTATCGCTTTTAAGCGATAATTCTGCCAATGTCAAGTGAGTAAAAATTTGTACGGTTATGTCATGTCAAAGACCTATTTTGTCAGTCAAAATGCCATCAGTAAAATGGTGGATACTTTACTGAAGGCTCTATAAAGCCGTTGAAGAGAAAACGAAAATGCATGGTGCTGAGCGTTGTTATTGTGATTTTGACATAATTGTGCTATATTTGACAAGTGTAATTTTGACAGATGTGTCTTTTTTTAAAATAACGAAATAGGCCCGCATTTGACCGCAGTCTCACCTGATGGAAAGTGACGACGCGGTCTACGATAGTACATGCTTGCCTAGAAGATATCTATTACAATACAATACAAATGCGTCATATTGCTGACTGGCCTGATAGCTCAGTTGGTAGTAGCTCTGCCTTCTGAACTGTAGGTTGTGGGTTCGATTCCTACCTGGGACAAACATTTGTGTGATGAACATCGGTGTTTGTTCTGTGTCTGGGTGTTATATTGTATTCTATGTATGTATTTACAAACAAAAAGTATCTAAGTATTGTATCAGTTATCTGGTTGCCATAGTACAAGCTATGCTTAGTTTGGGGCTAGATGGCGCTGTGTGTAAGTCTATATTTATTTATTTTATTTTATTTATTGACATTATGTTAATATATTCACGCTTGTCAAAATGACACCTATCAAAAATTCACAAGAGCTGTCAAACATTACTGCAGACGGGCGTTAAATTCGCGAGTGAATAAGTTTTTTCTCCGTTATTGACATTGCCAGAATTATCACTAATAAGCACAGCAAGGATAATAGTATTCTGTGAAAGCGATAGAGCAAAGGAAAACATCCAACATCATACTTATGTGCTTTTTTTTAACTTCATGTTTTTTCTGTTATGGCATTAAGATGCCAAAACAGAAAAAACATGAAGTTGAAAATAAGACGAGTTAAAGTGTATAAAACAGTTGTGTAAAGAGCAGCAATTTCTATTGCTATCTCACTCCCATTGAACTTGGTGGAAGTGGGAATCCCTCATTTTTGTGCTTTTGTCTGAATCGTTTTTTCAATGACACGCGTTATGTAATTCTATACCTAAATTAATTTTCATAGCTCCTCGGTAGTTCTGGTCTCCTGGTACTTCACCATACTTTAGAAGGGTAAATAATAAATAGTAAATAATACCTTATTCTAATAAATTTACGACAGAAGGAATTCCATTTTCGTGATAAAAATAACAGCCCAATATTTATTCCATCGAAAGCGGAATCTAACCTAAGTTAACCAAATGTTTCATTTTTACAGTTGATTGTACTTAAATTACTTGACCAATAGCGTATTTGGCAAATTTCATAATTTGGCAAAAAGACGATTTGACGAACTACCAATTTGACGAATTGCCGATTTGCCGAATATCAGACTTAACCAATGTCGTTCAACCCACTTTACTTAAATCCCGTTGGTGATTTTCCTTTACAGATTAATCTGTTGGTTACGGCGAAGGATAAAAACATAGAACGTCGTCGTCATGTTTTGTTCTTAGGTGCAATGCAAAATTCAAAACCCCAGAGAAACTCGTGCATTGCTCCCCCGGTATTATGTTAGCCCCGAAAAAGCGACAGTATCGCTTTCCATATAATATGCATCACTTCACTGTCGTTTAAAACGCGTCACCGCGTTTCGTGGTACAAGGAAGTGTGCGAGAAAAGTTCAATCAGCGGCGCTAAACCTGTTGTGACATGTTTCAATGTCGAGTTTCTCAGAGGATTTAGAAATATAAAGGGACCCACCAAAAATATAGGTTGAGAGTCGCTGCAGTCCGCTCAAAGGTCAATGTGCGAGTTTCTCAGGGGATTTGAAACATATTTGTAGGTATAAATTAAGGCCGAAATCTACAAAAAGCCCTTTTTGACATCACTAATGTATCGTAACGTGTCAAATAACTGAATTTACTTACGATAAAGCTGGCTAAACTACGTTCTCATGAATAACATTAAATACAAATATTTAACAAAAACATCATCCAAATCCAAACAAGGTTTCATAAATACAACGGAATCTTAGTTTTTTTTTTGTATACTGTTTTTATGCATGAAAACTTGTTTATTTTATGTACTACGCGAAGCGTTACATAGTCTTTGCTACAGACAAACTAAACTCGTTCACAGCGTAATTGGTATGCCCCTAGGATCAGAAAAATGTCACGTGATTTGCGGCAATTTCTCACCACAATATGGCGGCGGTACCGCCCACTGTGCATACAAACCTCAACTTGATTACACTAAAACAACGAGAAATCTTATCTACTCTTTGGTGCTCGCCATATCACCACAACATGGCGGTTGTGCCGCAAGGCGATTTCAAGTGACGCCAGCAACACAATATTACAAATAAGAAAGCTGAAACGATGTATTTGTCTCTTTTTAGCACATTCAAAATAATATTTGCTAAAATGAAAAATAACTATTTTTGTTTCTTCTATAGCGAAGTTGACCACATAACTATAACATGTTTTGTATTTGTACTTTGTGCCGGCGGGGTAATTACGTAAAATTTGCAACAGCAATGCGACAGCAGTAGCGAAGCATACATTCTCGACACCACTAATGATGTATGACAGCAATCACCGCGAGATTTACGCCTGTCGCAAACCTGTTGCGAGTTAGGTAATTAGGGGGCGGATCCTTATTACTCCCTTATCAAAGGTATGCCGCCCACCGCAGCGCGACCGGCGTTGGGTCATTTTCAAGCTTTACGAATGTTTCTATGTTTATCCTTCGCCGGATGGTTACGCTACGCAGACGATACTGCTATAAAAAAATTATAAATCATGAATAAGAACTATCATTTCTCCATAACAAAATTTGTGTTTCAGGTACTTCAGTTTTCATTTGTCTTCTTCACCTAAGCAGCTGTTTATTAGCACTATTGCTCAATGTCTTGTTAAACGCTGCAACATTCCTTACAGCCTTCAGTCCGGTGTACATGTTTCCTTTTGCTATTCTCTTCAATATCTGCTTGTCGTGGAACGGGTGGTTGTGTGTCCGCACTCTGAAAATAAGGATTTTTTTATGGTTACTGATTGAGCCAGCATTTGACCGCGGTCCAGCTTGATGGGAAGTGACGACGCGGTCTACGATGGTACATGCTAGAAGATACCTATTCACTCGCGAATTGTACGCGAGCACCAGATTGTACTTATTGGGATACAAAAACGCTGGTAGTGTTCCATTCCTTCGCTGCTTGTATTATAAATAAATAATTGACTGGCCTGTTAGCTCAGTTGGTAGCAGCTCTGCCTTGTGAACTATAGGTTGTGGGTTCGATTCCGACTCAGGACAAACATTCGTGTGATGAACATAGGTGTTTGTTCTGTGTCTGGGTGTTATATTGTATTGTATGTATGTATAAAAGTATTTGAGTATTATACCAGTTATCTGGTTCCCATAGGACAAGCTATGCTTAGTTTGGGGCTAGATGGCACCACTGTGTGAAATGTCAAAAAAATAAATAATGAATAAATCATTTATTTCAGGCAATGGTGATCCATAATACAAATACATACATCATTTTAAAATGTAAAGTTAAAACAATTCAAGGGATATGTTCACACACAGCTCCTCCCGCGTGAGTTATATATTTTTGCAAAGAGGTATATGTACTACGTACTAGAGAAGCTATTCGAAGCACAAATAGTGTCATTTTTTGTATAATTAAACTAAAATCCGCTACAGCGCATTACGAGATTAAATCGTCTAACCAACGATCACAACACGCAGCGCTAGTGCCATGGCACATTCGGATCATAATTTTTACTGCTATTCACTGCTGCACGTGCAGTCGCTTTGAGAGCTGAGCATCGTATGAGCGAGAAGATGCTCATTGGCATATTTGCAGTGGTTGACAATGCAAGTTAGAGATGTCCTGTCTGGTGTATACATAGAAGTCTTTGTATTTTTGTATGTTTTATTGAATTAAATAGGTACCATAGGTGCATACCATGTAAAAATATTGCAAGACCCCCTAAACCAAAGGAGCTACAAAAGATCAAAACAAGTACAAAAACAGACCTTTTTAGAACAACGTCTCCTTTAGTAACAACATTGGCTTTGCAGCCAGCTTTGTTTTCATAGCACCGCCACACTGTCTCACTGTTCTTGCGAGTGTGCTTCAAGTGGTAGATGAACCGGTTGAGGACTAACTGGACGCTGCCCTGGCATGACAAGCTGTATTGTATCGTGGAGCCTGGAAATAAAGTTCAGATTACAACTGCATGATAAGCCAGAAATATGATTGGTGCGCAAACGTGCGCCACCTTAGAAAACTTCGTCACTTACCATCAGGTGAGTTGTTCTCAAATGTATGCCCATCTTAGCATTAAAAAAAAATTAGTTATATAAGTTAAACAATCACAGCGCCATTTTTTTTTTATATCGGACTTATCTAGCATTTGATCTCGCTCTCACCTGGGCCCTAATTCTGTATGACCACTTTACGATTTCTTATTTCGAAACCACGCGAATTCCTCGTCTTACATAAGAAATCTGCAAAAATCTATTCTCTATGAAATGAAAACGAAACCAAGCGAAATGAATTTGGAATTGGCGCGACTTGAACTGTCAAGAATCATAATGTTCCACCGAGACGCGTTCCGAAACATCAACACGTCAAAAGTTACCACCACTTATGTCAATATATATTCAAAATAAAAATAACTTTAATGTAAAGTGAAGGTATTTCTAATGCTGTGACACGATTTGAACAAGACACGATAACGACGTGGTTTCGCATCGTGTGGAATATATGTTTTCATACAGAATTAGGGCCCTGATGGAAAGTGACGATGCGATCGAAGGTGTAGCATGCTAGCTAAGTAAGTACCTATTCACTCTTCTCTTGAACACGCCCGGGTCATATTTTGCCGGAAACACAGACGCTGGAAGGGCATTCCATTCCTTATCAGTTCATTTATCAAGTGGCCAAACCCCAAACTAAGCAAAGCTTAGCCTTTATTCTGCACTTATATTTTTTTAAATAATTTGTAGGCATAGCTTTTGACTACCGTCTCACCTGATGGTAAGTTATGACGCGGCCTACGGTGGTGCATGCTTGCCTAGAAGATACCTGTTCACTCTTGACTGCAAGACCCCCAGGTTATAGTTAGTTAGAAACAAGAACTACGGCAAGGTATCTTGTTCTCATGTAAGCAAGTGGGTAGCGCTGGTGTCAGAATTTTAGGCCGCCCAAAGGCTTCTGACTTGGCTTAACAACTGTTGTCTTACGACAACAGCCGGGACCAACGGCTTAACGTGGCCTCCGAATCATGGTAGCGGTTATAGACAAAAACACAAATTTTTGTAGCGGTCACCCATCCAAGTATTGATCGCAGATGTTGTCGCAAATAATAATAACAGATTAAATACTACTGATTACTAATCATCAATTTTTTCTTATCTCTGCTGATTTCTTGGCGCATGTTTTACCAGTACCAACTACTCATTATGAATTACGACACTAAACATCAGGAGAGATAGTGGTCAAGCGCAAGCCTATCGAACAAAAAAAAAACTTTTTTTATTACATTTTTATTTCCATCGAAAGTTTATTTGAACATTGAGAAAAAGTGTTCCCGATCGTAATTTAAAGCTTAGAGGAATTACACTGAAGCCTTATACTTCTCCAATTGAAATTAAAGTTACTATAAAAAATATTTATGTATACATACTTATTGGTAGTTCAATAGAACTTCTTTTTGGGACCAAAAGATCTTCTTTGGGCACATCTACTGTTGACTCGATAGTATCATATTTTGTATCCATTACACAAAAATCATTATCATCATCCATTGGTGTCCTGTAAGTATAAAAATGTATAAAAATGCATAAAACTACAAATCTGTTATCATGCAAGATTCTAAAAAGCCACGTGTTACTTTCCCGTACAAATTGCAAATGGCACCCTTTTTCGCTGCGCATTTCTGCTCGTTTTACATACAATTTTTAGACAGAATCAATTTTTCAAATGAATAGTAAAACGATATGACGGAGTGTTTTAAAATAACCGGCCAAGTGCGAGTCGGACTCGCGCACAAAGGGTTCCGTACCAGTATCTGTCCCTGCCGTCTAGTGTTGAGTAGCAGTACTAGTGCTATTTAAAGCAGCGCCATCTCATCATTTGGTAAATGAGCAAAAAGAACACGTTTGTTGTATGGGAACCCCCTTAAATATTTATTTTATTCTGTTTTTTAGTATTTGTTGTTATAGCGGCAACAGAAATACATCATGTGTGAAAACAACTGTCTAACTATCACGGTTCATGAGATACAGCCTGGTGACAGACGGACGGACAGCGGAACCTTAGTAATAGGGTCCATTTTACCCTTTGGGTATGGAAACCTAAAAACGGGCGCTCAACTTTGTTTTAAATTGTTCACGGTGTGTATAACTCTAATATGGTTGGGAATACAAAAAAAAGTTGTAGATTTCATGTATACTACACTTTAATTTGAAATTTTTTTTTCTACTGCAACCCACCGCTTTGCAGATATAAGCAAGTCTCTCACTCAAGTACTCTGAACAAGTTTCTGAAGAAATCGCTACAGTCCCTGCTCACACAACTCTATACGTTCTTTATTGACCGGACCATAGTATCCGCACCGCGAGAAAACTTGTCGTCGCTGTTAGAGTGAGACACACTTAGGCTCTACCGCGCTACCATAGTCTTGTCACAGTGTCTCACGAGATAAAGAGTCGAGAAAATTTTGTCGCAGTGCGCATGCTAGCCGGGCTGGCTGGATCCACTATTTATTATTTCATCCAACCATATCCTATCTGTATCGTGTCAAAAATACTTAAAACAATATTCAAAGCCCCCTTTGTTCAGATGATGTTTACGCTTGCTTGTTTTTGTTGGCAGAAGGGGTCCTTCTATCGCCCGTTATTTCGATTTCTTTGAACAAAACTTACTCTTCAATGATTTGCTCATTGTCATGAGAGATATCTTCATCATATTCTAACTCGGGTATGGGACTGCTGCTCTTTTGTTCATGTGGCTGAGGTATATTGGCTTTTTGCTCCATTGCAGATTCACCTGCTTCCCTGGCACCCACATAATTCAGTCCATCTGTTGTTACAGTTATTTCACGCTGCAACAAATATTGGGTTGGTATTTCTTTGTAGCTGACTAGCACCCCTATTGTGTAACTGTTCTGGTAATGGACTTCACCTGCCACCCTGCACGCACCAATTTACAAGTCCGCGAGTGCGAGCAAGACAGCACACAACGACCATCGCCACCAGGCTTACACAATAAGGCCGCTGCATCGGCTTTGTACGTTTTTATTATTTAACGCTCCATTTTTCATTCCCTACTAATTTCCCTCTTTCCCCATCCTCTAACTGTCCCGCACTCCCCACCTCCCTTCACGCCTAAAAAATCTGCTACCCACAGCAATTAAAAAAAGTTTTTACTGATAGACCTCTGTAAAAACTGTATTTTAAATCATTTTACTTTGTTTAAAGCTATTTCGAACTAAATCTAATTAACTGAAATATGTGCAGAAAACTGTAAAATACTTAAGACATCCTCTAAATGTCTATAACATGGCAAGCATAACCGGGAATTCCTTATCCCTTTCAAAGGAATACAGTTGTGCACTCCATGCAGTGGAACAGTGTGGTTGCCCTTGGGCAATAAAATCTCTTCTTTTTGAATGAAGCAATTTTCGAGTGGCTCAGGTGTGAAGTTCAACATAAATGTAACCTATTTGTTTGATTTTAAACCCTATTATTATTTAACTTCTGGAATACCAGTATTTTCCATAACAATAGAATGACAATGTATGCCAGCTCTGACCAGACCATTGGTCCACCCAGTGGGGGAAACCTGTACACTTACCTCCAAACCTTTGATTTGTAGCACAGAACATGCCTCTAGAAACTCTGGAAGTTTATTCCGTGTCACCACTGTTTCTCCCGTGTAGGCATATTCCAGTATTAACTGCAAAGTTTCATATGATACTCTCTGCGAATAAAATCAAAAAGAAGCACTGTTTCATGTGAATTAAATTAGGTACAATAAGATACCTGCAACCTATTCTAAACTGTCTTATCTACTGCCTTCGATTTTGTACTTATAAACTATAAAAATTGTCTTCTTCCTTGCTATCCAACTTGTTAGCAAATGTCAACAAGGTTGGTTAAGTCAATTGGAAATTGAAAAACACTTCGGTCTATGAAAAATTTGTATTGTTATATATTTTTTATAAACTTTAAAATACAAAGCAGTTTATTAAACTCCAATTATTCCCTTAATGCCCGTATATTTGTGCATCCTCTATCTCGCTCGCGCATTGCTTCATTTTTGAAGTTATTAAATGGTAGAATTTACATAGAAAAACCTTAAGAATAACATCACAAATGTTTAACAAAACATCACATTTATCAAAACAAGTTTTCATACATGACAACAGAAGCAAAAGGTTTATTTCGTTCTGTCATGTGTGTTTGAGCAATCTCTATTCAGAGATAGCGACACACATATCTAAAAAATGTTTATAACTTTGTCAAATTATGAGATAAATTTTAAAATTGTGTTTATACAAAAAATTCAGTCAAATACCTTATTCTGTAGGTACTTATATGACGGCTGTAGGTACTCACATTGAGAAATACAACAGGATGTGCACATGGAGTAGATGTGATGAGCTCCTTGATGTATGGGCTGACCAGCGACATGATCATCTGGTGCACCTTCACATGGTGCCCGTCCGCAGCTATTGTCATGTCCACAAACTCACCTCTCTGAAAATGAATATTATTGTTGTCTTACCCCAAATATTACGGTATGTATGCTATTTAATACTATTAATAATTATTATTACTTAAGTAGATAGATAGTGTCTGCAATAGTGTAAAACTTGCACAGTAGCAGTAGAGCCTGGTACACTTCACACTTTAGGTATGTGGCAACCCCGCAGAAGCCATAACAAAAAGAACAAATAAAATACAAAGCTACCTTTTATGTCCTTTAGCTATTTATATTAATTAAACAACATTTTACAAGGCACAGTAGTATTTATTCTTCACTTTGCAATCATAACTAAATCATAGAGGGTAATTCGCAATAATCAAATTTTATCCTACCTTCGTCTTATAATCATATTTATCATATTACATAACACTTCCCCTTTTAGATACATGTTATACTATTTACTAGAAAAATTTGAACTTTTAAACTAATATCAGAATACTCATACAAACTAAATTACAACAAAATTAAGCATTTTACTTCTGTAGGTACTTGATTGATCCTCTATATTTAACTGTACTGAATCTATATAATTATATATAAAATAAAAATAAGATAAATATATTCTAAATCATCTGAATTGAAATGACAGCCAAAATACTATTCATTCACACAACTGGGTACTAAATACTGTTTCTAACTAGTACTACCCCTACTACTAGCATCCCACTATTTCACTCCACTCTTCAGGAGGGGGAATAATCACCCTGTCATCTTCATTATCACACTCCTCATCATCATAGTTATTTTCAGGTGTTACTGGTGCATGTGGTGCTCTAGTTCTTATGAGTTGGTCCACATGCCTTCGATGTATGGCACCACCCTCAATCTCCACCTCATATACTGCTGGCTCCTGTTTCTTTACAATTTTGCCTCTTTGCCATTTTTTATCTACATTATACAGCCTCATTAAAACATAATCCCCAACATTAAAACTTTTCTTATTTTTGTTCTGTGTATCCTCTTCCCTTCCTTCTTGATTAGGTGTGTTCGCAGTGTCAGGATGCATGGATGATATTAAAGTTTTAAATTTCCGTCCGTTCAACAGTTCTGCCGGTGTTTTTCCAGTGACTGTGCTTGGTACAGTGCGCATATGAAATAGCAATTTTGCTACTCGGTCTGGCCAAGGCGAGGGGGACAGCTTTTTCAGCTTGGCTTTAATTGTCTGTATTGTCCTTTCTGCTTGCCCATTGGTGGCAGGATGATAAGGAGCACCTGTGATGTGTTGGATATGGTTCCTCTTGAAGAATTCTTGACATTCACTTGATGTGAATGCTAACCCATTATCAGAGACAATGACATCAGGCAGGCCATTATCTGCAATAGCTTTTCTTAAACTGGCTTTTGACTGGCCTGATAGCTCAGTTGGTAGTTGCTCTGCCTTCTGAACTGTAGGTTGTGGGTTCGATTCCTACCCAGGACAAACATATATGTGATGAACACAGGTGTTTGTTCTGTGTCTGGGTGTTATATTGTATTCTATGTATGTATTTACAAACAAAAAGTATTTAAGTATTGTATCAGTTATTTGGTTCCCATAGTACAAGCTTTGCTTAGTTTGGGGCTAGATGGCGCTGTGTGTAACGTCCACACATATTTATTTATTTATTTAAACTCTCAATTACTACTTTACTCAACATAGATGGTATCATTTCAACTATTGGCCATTTACTATAGGAGTCTACTATTACTAGAAATGATTTACCCATATATGGGCCCATAAAATCAATGTGAACTCTTGACCATGGTCTTGTTTCAGGCTTCCATTGATGTTCAGTGATAGGTGGGTTGTTTCTTCCCATTTGGCATGATTCACAGTCTGCTACCATCCGTTCTATGTCACTATCTAATGCTGGGTACCAGAGGTAACCCCTAGCTAACATCTTGGTTTGAACTATGCCACTATGTCCTTGATGCAAAGCCTTTAACACAGACTCTTGTAGCTTTGTTGGAATTACTACTCTATTAGCCCACATGATACAATCTTTGTTTAGGGTTAAAAACTCTCTTCTTCTATAGAAGGGTTGTAGCTCTGGAGTATCAACTTGGTTAGGCCAGCCATTGAGCAAAAAAAATTTTACCTTTTTAAGTATTGTGTCTTTTTCTGTTTCCTTTGCTATAATTCCGGGTCCAATATCTATGTCCATCTGCTCTATTAGCATTACATCTTCTTCATCATCCTCTTGTTCCATACATGGTGTTGGCCATCTACTAAGGCTGTCAGCATCTCCCATTTGACTTCCAGGTCGGTACTTCAGGACATAATCAAAGGTATTCAATGTCAGTGCCCAACGTAACATCCTAGCTGATACCAGTTCTGGAATTGGTTTGCTTCGACCAAATATTCCTAATAAGGGCTTGTGGTCAGTAAATATAACAAATTTACGCCCCAGTAGGTATTGTCTGAATTTTTTTAGCCCAAACATTATGGCTAGGGCTTCTTTATCTAACTGGGCATACCGACGCTCATGTGGCTGCAGGGTTCTTGAACTCATTATTAGGGGTTTTTCAGTGCCATCTTCCATTTTGTGCACTAAAACTGCCCCAACCCCATATTCACTTGCATCACATATCATGTGCACCTCTTTCTCTAGGCTATAATGTGTCAACGTCATGTCAGATGTTAAGAGACACTTGGCTCTCTCAAAAGCTGTTTGGTGTTTTTCTCCCCAGTGCCATGGTGTGTCATCTCTCAATAAAGCATATAATGGCTCCAGCACCACAGCTTTGTCTTTTATGAATCTTTCATAGAAGTTGTACAGTCCTAGGAAAGCTTTTAATGAGCGTTTGTCTTTTGGAGATGGCTTGTTTTTAATTTCCTGTATTTTTTCTTCAGTGGGATGTATCCCATCCTCGTCGCCACTTTTATGTCCTATAGCTATTTATATTAATTAAACAACATTTTACAAGGCACAGTAGTATTTATTCTTCACTTTGCAATCATAACTAAATCATGGAGGGTAATTCGCAATAATCAAATTTTATCCTACCTTCATCTTATAATCATATTTATCATATTACATAACACTACCCATTACTACTAGTACTATTATAACCACTACCATTGAATAACAAACATAACCCTTAAGTATACATGACTATACAAGTACCTCAGGGTGGTCTAGTCTTGGCATAGGCCAGCCTCAATAAACAATGAATCAGAATACAATAAAAGGACTAACTTTACATAAGCACCATTCAAGTTGTAGGTTCATATTTTTTTACAGAAAGGTCTGTATATAATATGAAGGCTTCACAAGAGGTTTATGTTGCGGAAACAAACACTTTTCTAGAATTCAAAAATTCACCTGATCAGAGTCAGATGTGGTTGTGATAGATTAGAACTTTAGAAGAAGATTAGAGCGGGAGCAAAGCGAATCCAGCTCTCACTTTTGTCTTCGTGATCGTTTTGTTTTTATACAAAAGAAACTTATACATTCTGGATAGCATCCTTAGATCCGAGGGAAATAGTTGAAGTTTTAATTTTTTAGTACTTAACCTCAAAGTACAAATAAGTAATGAATCAAAAACTATACATTTCCTAGACTAGGGGGTTGGTGATGGAGCTTGCCCTTGCTCCCTCCACCTCTTCCACCCACCTTCATCCTCCAATTCAGGTACCAGAAACTTCTATACGTTTTCCCCCCTAAAATCGAATGGTGATAATCTTTAGATTCTACCAGGTTTTTGGCATAACATTACCTGCTGAAGTAAACCCAAGCCATTACAAATACTTTTCTGGTATGTTTCCCAAGACAACCACAATTTTGAATCAGACATTTGTACCCAATTAAGGTAATGAACAACGAAGATTAATCGGAGATATAGATGTCGCAGCTGTCTGTCGAATTAATCGAATTCCTAAACTAAATAAATTCCACAGCTCAATCCAAGCACAAACAAAACAAACTGATTAAATTAATCCCAAATTCCAATACAGTACACAACACAACGCAGAACGCACAAATATGAAAGGAAAGATAATAAAAATAATAAACAAAGCGCGGTTATATTCTCTTTGAGAGTACCACAGAGAGTACCTATAAAATAGTTAGGGATGTTACGATACTAATAAATACGAGTAAGTACTCGATACTTTTCTTTGGATACCAAGTACTTTTTTTCGTGTCTTCATATTTATTATATTGCGGTTTAATTTCTTGACGTGAAGCTGGCAGGAATGTCAAAAAGCAAAAAGACAGTTGCCACAAAAAAAAAACTGTGATAATTGTGCATAATAATAATAAACTGAAATAAACTCCGTAATGACGGATACAAGAATGTGGTTGTCGTGGGAGACCTACCAGAAAAATATTTGTAATGGCTTGGGTGTACTTCAACAGGTACAATACAGTTCTAGCATTCAGTTTAGTTGTATACTTGATCGAAGGTGCTATTCGATGGAGGGTGTAAAAAGAAGATAATTTTGTAAGGGTCATCAATTAAAAAGTTTAATGAACTTTGAGGTAGAAGGTCAAAACTATCGTTCATTATCTAGGCAACATAATAATCGTAATATAACTATTTATTATAATTTTTAATGTGACTATAATATAATAGTGGGGCCCAACAGAAATATATAATTATTCCTATTGGGTCCTATGGGGCCGAAGACTTGGGGGGGGAAACCAGGAACAACCCTCTTTGACCATCACCATCAGTATTAAACTCAAAAGACCAAAACATGCTTGTACCAAAACACTTGTTATGAAAATAATATTCTTTTATACCTAGAGAGGTGAGTTTGTGGACATGACAATAGCTGCGGATGGGCACCATGTGAAGGTGCACCAGATGATTATGTCGCTGGTCAGCCCATACATCAAAGAGCTCATCACATCCGCTCAGTGTCCTCACCCTGTTGTCTTTCTTAATGTGAGTACCAATCATGGGCGTATATAAGGGGAGGGTTTAGGGGGTCCGGACCCACCCTTAGCAAATGCCATAATTAAAAATCGCTGAATACCTATTGATGACGGAAAATAGTTAGCAAATAAAATTAATAGATGCTTCTTTTCATTGTTTGATAAGCTTGCTTAAATACTTGCGTACCTATATTGATTACTAATTACTTACTTATCTATAAAAATTGCTGAATTCTATGTAACTTCTGCGTGCTTTACTTTGTATTCATCCTTTACTAACGGTTGTTTTATAATAGTTAAAGGGTACCCAGAACCATGGGACAAAAAGCCTCAACGTAAGTTTTGCGTTTCACAATAAAAGATAAAAATAAGAAAAGCTTTGACAAACTATGAGCAAAAGTTCAGTTTAAGTTTCCTCTTCCGTTTTAGAAACAGAAATACCGCTTTACAAAATAATATGACGCCCTTTCGCTCATGAATTCAAAAAAGCTAGCCATAAGTAATTTCTAAAATACAATATGGCAAAACAGTTTTTCCTCACACTCGCTCCGCTCACACTCTTAAATTTTGTACTTTCTTTTAATGTATAACCAGCGAGCTTGTACTGATAATAATTCTACTACAACCTTTAGTACACTAATTATGATGCCTGCAACAGCAACATTGCTCAGCCTAGAGGCTACTTTAAATTACATTCCTTATGTGGTGACTTTAACATTAAAGTTTATTTACGAAATTTGGTAATTGTTACTGATTTATTATAAACTGAAATAAAAACTATAAGTAAGGTTGTTTATTGCGCATTGTGGAATCAATTGCTCAAATGGCCATAGCCATATGTATTTTCTGAAATACAATGTGCCTAATACTTAATTTTTTTTTAAATTGTTTTAATACATCAAGTTACTTTTTTTGTAGAGGGTGTCATACCAAACACTACAGTCAATACTGGAGTATGCATACACGGGTGAAGTGGTCATATCAAAGGAAAGATATTCAGAGTTCTTGGATGCGTGCACATCTCTGCAAATAAAAGGGCTGGAGGTAAACTATATAATACTCACTGCTGGAGACTAATAAAAATTTGTGGACTTTTGACACAGCGCCATCTAGCTGCAAACTAAGCAAAGCTTGTACTATGGAAACCTAACTGATAACTATGCTAAATCAATCATCATTTAACAGCCTGAAGATGTCCACTGCTGAACATAGATCAGCAGTAAGAGACCGCGTCTGTCCATAAGTCTATACTGGGGCAACACACTGATTGAAAACCTTTGTTTTCAGGCTCTGCGGTATTTAGCCGAGTTGGATTCTTCGTGAGACCTCTTTGTCTTTGTCTATTTCTAAAAAAATATGGATCTTTTTTCAAATGTATAATTGGGCCATTGCTTGACTGCAACTTACTCATGTAAACCGACGACGATCGATGCAGTCTAAGGTGTAGCACCACAGTGCAGCACAATGACCTATGAGGAGACTATTCACTCTAGTCTTAAAGAAACCCAAATTATATTTGTCAGGAAACAATGAAGCTGGGAGTAAGATCCATTCCCTAGCAGTTCGCATGATAAAAGTGGTAACGACGCGCTTGGTGCGGCATCGGCATGTTGGCAAATCCAGTTGTATACTACAAGGCGCGGGACTACAAGTCGTAGTCCTATATCGAAATGGATCAATTTTAATGTTATTGAGTATGTTGGAACTCTACTGGGATACAAGAATAGAAGGATACAGCGCGAACACGCAGTGACGTCACAAGTTATGAACTTATGAAACCTCTCCATACAATCTTCGGCATGTGACGTCACAAGATAGGAACTTCATCAAAGTAACAAACTAACAATTTAACATCCAGAAGTAGTTTATGTCTGTTTGCAGAATGGTATAACAAGTAAAACTCAAGATGCTGAGGATGGTAGTAACAAACCAGTCCAATCGACACAGGCACATGAAACAGAAGTGTGTAGAACAACAGGGAACAAGAGGAGAATGACTGATGTAACAACTGATTTAGACTACCATAGTAATTCGCAAAGCAATACACTTGAATAGTGAGTTTGAATTTGGATTGCCATCTTCTGTTCTTATTTTGGAGGAATTATTTATTCATGTTTGTAGGCGCTTGCTAAGAAAGCATTTCTGAAACTTCAACCCCTACGGGGGTAAAAAGGGTAAACAACGTTTGTATGCAAAACCTACATATCGTGACGTATCGTTTTGAAACTTAGCACATACAAACATGTATAAATATAAATTAATGGTACTTTTTATTATTTTTAAATTCATCCATATGGGGTGAAATAAGTAGTTAAAGTTTGTATGGAAATTTTAACAAACTTAATTCTATCATATTGAAATTTTACATGTATAAGGAATACACAAAATAAATAGATACGGGTCTCGGCAATTATTGAATTTCATCTCCTAAATGGGTAAAAAACACAAAACAATATCCGGAAAAATAAACGATTCCTGAACGATAGTCCACGCAGGCGAAGCCGCGGGCATAAGCCGTAAACTATAAAAACAAACTTCGTCTAGGAGGTTCTCAATTCGGTTGTTTTTTTTCTTTTGTACGTCATATATTCGTCATTTATAAACCCATTTTGAAAACTCTTTCCTTAAATACAAAATGTGTTTAATTCATTCAGTGTAAGTAATTCCGCTAAAAAACCATCCGTTCCGTTTTTAGCGGAATTACACTAGATATACTTTTTTCATTTTGTATTTAAGATGAACTTCCTTCCGCGAAGTCACGCCTGAGTCAATCAACTCTTTCCGTATTTGAGAGGATATACTTTCAGATTGATCCTATAGAAATGTTATCAAAATAGGTTCTGTAGTTTGCTTTTAAAATCAAAATAACTGGAATAAAATAAGTATGTATTTAAATCCCTAGAGGCTATGGAATCATGCACATTTTGTTATTAATATGTATCTAAATAGTATCATCCAAGTATGAATCCAAGTGACCGCGGGGAGCCGATGGATTCAAGGTGCGAGCAGCCGCTCAAAGTGGCGCTCTCTGGGGGAGGCCTATGTTCAGCAGTGGACGTCTTCAGGATGATGATGAACCAAGTATGTTTTCAGTATGAAATGAAGGCGATTGTGGTGGGTGAATCCCGTTTTTTAAAAGGTTATTGTGTTAACTTACAGTTCACCAATACATGATGAACATTTTGATGATGATGATGACGATAATAAAGATGTGCAATTTGTAAAAGATGATCAAGAAAAAAAGGCGGTGCAAAAAAATACAGAGCTTGGAATGGGTATGTTAATTCCCTACCTCTCTTTTACACTATTAGAAGAACAGGGGCCGTGCCGTGAGCTCTTAGCGCGATTCAAAACTGAGCCTATATTGGATCGCTTTGTTTTTTTTTTGTATGATTTTTTTTTCCATGGGTCCTAATAAAGACTAGTTGACAGATCCTAAAACTCCTAAAACTGTTGCTGTTCTTGTCTAATAGACGGCAACGTATGAGACGGATATATTTTAGCAAGTTAAAGACTGTCAACTAAAGCCTTCTAAATTACCTTTGCCTTAAAGACACAGCGTGCAGCGTTCGGATTCGCAAGTAGAAATTGAAACAAAACAACGTCACAACGTGTGTTTTCATAGTATCTGTGGGGAGTTCCACACGATCTCTGTTTTGCGAGAAAGGGACAGGCGATGCCCCGTCCAGAAACTTGTACTACGTACTTATGGTACGGCTTTGTAGCCAATACGTAGTGTAAAATAAAAGAAGACTTGTTTAATAAGTACTATTTATTTATTGTATTTCAGGTTCGCTATTGAAATACTCATTGTCAAATCAAGGCAGCATCCAGTTAGTGCTGAACCGTTACATCTATAGCATGCGGCACACGCGTCAGAACAAGGACAGGATGTGGCGATGTACTAACTATATCAAGCAAGCTTGTCGTGCCTATGTATTTACTAAAGATGACATGGTTATAGAAAGGTAAACTTATTCATAACACCCGACTCATCAACAGCCTGAAGACGTCCACTGCTGAACATAGGCCTGCCCCAGAGAGCGCCGCTTTGAGCGGATGCTCGCCTATTGCATCCATCGGCTCTCCGCGGTTTTCACCAGATCGTCGGTCCACCTAGTCACCTAGTGGGGGTCGGGTGTAACACCCGATAACTAGCTACCTATTACACTCCTATGGCCGTGTTTGCTAAGTGGACAAATGATACGAGTGGAGTCGATTTTTTCTTCTTTCCGTGGATAAATTGTCCACTGCCCGTGCCACGCCTGCAGATGAGGTCAAACTATGGTAACTTCAAAGGCTGGAGACATGACGGACGTGAGCATTTTTACACAAAACAAAACGAAAAAATAAACAATATTTGCTTAGGTAATCCAACAGCGTGAAAAATACAGTAGGTATACAGTAACAAATTTATAAACTTATTTCACAAATTAACTGCTATTATAAAATAAAAAGTGTGTTTTACTATTTTACAAGCTTGTAAAAATAGTATAAAAGGTGTGTTTGTGTGTAGGTTAGGTATGTGTAGTGTGTGTATGTGAGTATTATATTGAGAATGTATGTCTGTGTTGTGCAGGTATGTACGTATAGAGCTTGTGTTATATTGTTATTTTATTATTCGAAGTCTTGAACACCGCGTAGTTAGCACTTTGTTAAGTCTTTTGAAGTGTTCTGTGGAAAGATATGCATAATTTTATATTTTTGATTGTAAATTAAAAGTAGTTTGGTCTCGTTTCCAGGGGATGTGCACACAACCACCCGTTCCACGATAAACAGATAATGAAGAGAGTACAGAATGGTAACATGTTCACTGCATTCAACACTGTTAATAGTGTTGCAGCCGCATCAATAAAGAAACCGAAATGGACCCGGAAGGCGAAACATCAAAACACCACTTCAGATTGTGAGATAGAGAGATTAAGTGAATAAAACTTTTCTAAACAAATATTTGTTTAATTCAACTGTGGAGTCGGTACCTTGGTCATTTACCACACATTTATTTAGTCAATACTCTGTCGTGGTAATGATACAAAATTGTGCCACTTGTACCATCAATGGTACTGCGTACTTAGAGGGTGTCCCAAAAGTCACCGTCCAACCGAAAACCGGCGGGGTAATTACGTAAAATTTGCAACAGCAATGCGACAGCAGTAGCGAAGCATACATTCTCGACACCACCAATGATGACAGCAATCACCGCGAGATTTACGCCTGTCGCAAACCTGTTGCGAGTTAGGTAAGGTTAGGGGGCCGAGCTAGACCAAGTTGTTGGTTCTCAAAAAAAAAAAAATCTATCTCATGTAGTTTCAAAATGACCGCCATTTTTTGAAAATTGACACCTTGTGATGAGTTACGACTACTGTGGCTACAAATCACCTCTTCCAATTTTTTTTTTGGGTGGACTATTCTTAGGGTCAATTCACATAGAGCGGCAAAATGCTAAGTGCTATTGGAATATAAACCTTATTCCATTTAGACAAAGCTGAAAGCAGTATGCAACATTAAAATCTTACCTACAAGACAGGAGCGCGTGTTCGAACATCGTCGCCGCGGTAGCGCGAGCATGCTCGAGCATGCGCGAGTAGTCGCGCGGCTGCTCGAGCATGCTCGCGCAGCCGCGCGTAGTGTTGCCAACTTTATTTTCTAGGGAATCGTACTTTTCAGTTGAAAAGATCGTAATTTCATATGAATACCCGAAAAAAAAAAGACGCATAGAAATTTCAATTAAACATAAATTATTTAAATAAGTACCGTAATTTATAATAACTACGAATTAATATTTTAGGGTACACAATATCAAATATTTTGCATTTCTTAATTTTTATATGTATTTATTTTATGACGGGAAAAGGCACTTTTAGTATTTTATATACAAACAATGGGGGTAATTTTGAAGGCTTTAGTTTTAGTTTTAATAATTTTAAAAATATTTAAATTTAAGTGACAGTTCTAAATTAAATAGAACACAGATTAGAGAAAAAAACAATAAATAGAACGATTCCGAATTTACTTTCATACACCATTGAACTCACAGATGAAAAAAAACTACTATGTCGCTATAATCCACAGACCTAGAATTTTTTCGATGCAATAATCAGTGGTAGACCTACATCGATTTTAGTAAAAAGGTAACATTTCAGTAGCTAGCGGTTATTTATTTATACTCTTTGCAACAATCTGTCGTGACGTCGTCTGTGATCGTAACAAATTATATACTCTTTGATCGTAAGATCTATTTGTCAAATAATGTTTTGAATTCAAATATCAATTAAGGTTTTGGCGGGAACGCGGAAAAGTTCACGTCGGTGCATTGTATTATTTTACAAAACTTCTGCTTTTTCCAGTGTTAATGTTTAAAATTGGTGGTGTTTTACGCATTAAGTGCTGAATTACGAGCATGAGTGTGGGCAAGTGATATAATGTAGTGAAACGTGGTTTTTCGTGTTGCTTCCAAAATTCCATAGAAGCCTCTAGTAAAGTTGCCACCACTTTACTAGGGCATGCCTTAGACTGGATTATGACTAAGACTAGACTATGACTACTCTGACTGTGACTATGACTTGACTTTAAGTGAAAATTTCCATAATTTAGTGACTTCACCTTGTTGTACAAAATCATTCACTCATATATCGACTCCCCTTTACTTCTTTCCCTTTTGAATTTTAATACTCGGTTTAGGACCCGTAATCGTAATTATAATATTTTCACTTTACGAGTTTTCTCTAACAATACATCTTATTATAACCCGATAGTCAGAATGTGTCGCCAATACAATGATATACTTGTCTCCAACAGAGAAATTGATATATTTCACCTGGAGTTGTATCCATTTCAGAGGCAGATAAAAATCATACTACGGTTTAACAGTTAATCAATTATTTATTTTTTATGTTAATTTGATGATTTCACGAAATATTAATTTATTAATTAAGTAATTTAAAATGTGTATGTTATCAGTGTTTAACGTTTTGTTCACAAAACGTTAGTACCTAAATTAAATATTTTGAAATCGATAATTTCTTTGAAGTTGTAGCTAAGGCTTAATAATGATACCATTGTATTAATTACTAAAATTATTATCTATTATTTATATCTATAATAATGTATAACTAACTCTCTAGCGTATTTTTGTATAATCAATAAATTATAATGCAATTAGGCATACATAGTTTTGGAATGTAATTTAGAACAATAATAATAATTTTCTTAATATTTGTAGCTGTACAGATTGCATTCTGTTTTGTGTGCTATTAAATAAATAAATAAATAAATAATACGATGAAAAATTACAAAACTTGACACTGGCTAAATACACTATGTGTGGAGCCAAAATATAAGGAAAAAAAAAATATGAATTAATTTTCGCGGAAACGTGAAGAAATTACGGAAGTATGTACAACGGCTGGCAAGAAAGGGGATCTAAGAACAAACAAATTGCCTCTGGCTGAACGTCTGCCAACAATGAAGATCCCGTCATACATACATCATCTTCGTCGTCCAGCCTGGCTCAGCCGAAGTGGGAGTAACACAACAGTCCCAAAACAACTCATAACTCCGCCACCGTTACGTACCTATAACGATAGACCATCACACGCAAAGAATTTGACCAGTTTACTGATTGATGATTATGACCTTTGATTTTATATCAAAGAGTTTAATGCTGTCGGCGGTGGGTATTGGACGTTGGATAATAGATGCAGAGTTTTAGCCTTTTTTTATTCTGCTCACTCAAACAAAAACCTCCTACACCCATAATTATATGAAAAGCAAGAAGGGAAATGTAACTTTTTCATTTAGAGCCTACAGGCTGGTTCGGTCCCGCACCAGCCACGCAGGCATCAGTGGTGGAGAATGGAAGGAACTTACCTACAGGAAGTCATAGTGAAATTGGTTGAAGCTATGCATGTGGCGGATCAACAGATAGCAGCAGCCACAGAATTCGCCCTATTTACATAAGTCTTTGGCAGCAGCCTTATAAACCCCTATCACGATTATAGTAGCTGGTGTTAGTGATAGCTAGCAAACAAAGTTTGATACTTGGAAGAATTCAGGCCAAAGCAAAATGCTACTTAGGAGGTAGTTTAAAAATGAATTAAATTTATTTGTTTGTTTTGAAGTGCAGTGCTACTCATAATGATTACAACTGCTACCTAAGTGCAACAATTATTTTATAATAAAACTTTTAAAAAATTAATCTACTTTGTCTTATTTATAAGCCTTGTTGTTTTTTGAAATAAAATATGGACACGAATTCAAAATATCAAATTTCTTTCTTTTTTGTGTGGAAGTTGAACAGAAGTATTGGTGTCAACTGCTTTTACAAGTAAATATACAAAACTACATACAAAAAACTCACTTAGAATTTTAAGTTATTTTTAGGAAGGATCTAAAATGGTACTTGTTAAAATATACTAAAAACCAACTTAAAATTTTAAATGACGGTACTAAAAGTTTTTATGTCACTTAAAATGTGCCTTTATATTAGCACATTCACCTATACCTTACCAAATTTAAGAAGTCCACTATGAAGTTGACATGATTAGTGATTGACACTGTCAGATTAACTGGTCTAGAGATGTGAACTAAATAATCGATATCGGATAAACCCGATTTTAAAGAGTAAAGGATACTGATTCTACATATTTATTCAATAATCGTTTAGTTTTTTCATATGATATGATCTCAGTAAGAGAACTAATGATTGTTGCGAATAAGAGTGTTGCGAAAATAAAGGCTTTCACTTTCACGCGATAGCTTTCTGCGCCCATCGATGCTGCCATGCATCGCTGTACGCGGCCACATGAGCGTTCAACAGCGAAGATTCGCTGTTGCTCCGCATGTCTGGCCGCGCCATAACACCAAGAGGCCTTTTTGAATACAAAAGATAACACGGTCACAATATTCCTATACTTGACGTCAATGGCTTGCATTTCAGCGAGGACAGCTAGTCAAAGTGACCGAGTTGTACTATTTATTTCTTACATGTTGGCATACCTATTCATAACTATTTTGTTTAATAAATGAAGGTAAAAATATCTGGGCTATTGTGGTGAACTTTTGATGGATTATTATGATCTGGTTTATGGAATGAGATAAAATTTGTCTCATCATATCAAATTTTTGAGGGAGGTGATGACTTGCCACACTATAAATGGGGCACCCGTAGGGGCTACTGGCTACCGAGGAAGCAACATCGGTGTGGGGAGGCTTAGGGTGTGGAAAGGTGTGCTGCACTTTCATTGAACGCTACTCGCGGCGTTATGCCCTTTAACATTTCCACCCTGGAGCTTTAGGATTGTATACTATATAATTATTATAATTAAAATCACCCTTTCAAAGTAGATAATTAGCGAACTGCACAAGATTATATCACTGAATTATGATCGCCCAAAGATTTGATTCGATTAATTACCTTATACGAAAATTTCACCGATTAATCGAATGTGTAATAGTCGCATCACTATTGTTAGAATAAAAGTGCTGCCAGTTCCTAAAGATTTTTTTCCCTAGATAACTTAAATCCCCTAAAAACCCCTAAGCTTTTTTTGTATTCCTAGCATATTCATTGTATGTTGCAGGTATATAAGTATTTGAAGCTCATAAAATAAAGCAATAATTATACAATGTTTCTTAATAATATCTAAAACGCAATAGTCGTGACACGGCAACCTCAAATCCTTATGCTATAGGAACATTTGTAACATGAAATAAAAATGAAAGATTTTCTCTATATGGTTATAGTTTTTATATTCTTTACGTTACTTCCTCATTTATAAACTGATTTGAGAAATACATAAATTTTTAAATTAGTACCTTTATCTTTTCTTATTCTTGAATGCGTACTGCTTCATGCGTCATCATTAAAACATGTTAACACTTATAGTTATATATTCATGTAAAAAACAATTCGTTGACCACAGCATGAACAACAGATGTATATTAGGTGATATACATCGGTTGCATCGCCTGATCGCACGGATAATTTTTAATAAATAGACTTTTTTCCTTCTCATGAGATGAATAATCTTAAAGTGCGAAGATTTCTGCAGCAAAAAAACGTTAAGCAATCTTGCCATCAATTTATTATTATTATTATTTTTAATCCCCTAAGAACCCCCATTCCTCTTTTACCTCAAAATTTAGGGAAAAAATCTCTAGCTTGGTATCCCTCGAAATGTCATACTGTACCTATTAAATTTTTGTAAGTATAAAATCGGTTTTTTGGCGGGAACGTGAAAAAGTTCACGTCGTTGCATTGTATTATTTCACAAAACTTGTGCTTTTTCTAGTGTTAATGTTTAAAATTAGTGGCATTTTACGCATTAAGTGCTGATATACGAGTATAAGTGTTGGCAAGTGATATAATGTAGTGAAACGTGGTTTTTCGTGTTGCTTCCAAAATTCCATAGAAGCCTCTAGTAAAGTTGCCACTACTTTACTAGGACATGACTTAGACTGGATTATGACTACCTGACTTAGACTGGACTATGACTACCCTGACTGACTGTGACTAAGACTTGACTTTACATGAAATATTTCATAATACGATGAAAAACTACAATACTTGACACTGGCTAAATACACTATGTGTGGAGCCAAAATATAAGAAAAAAAAAAAAAAAAAGTATAAAATCCTAAATTGATCAGATTTCGTTCAAATCATTCATTCATTTCGATTAAAATTTGTGTTTGAAGTTACTAAAATGACATAAAGTGGTGCCTTTAAATTACCATTTAGTTTTAAGTTTTTTAATGAGTCCTAAAACTAAAACTAAAGCCTTCAAAATTGGCCTCAATGAGTAATTTTCTGGAACTTTGGTTACCAGAATCTCGACAAATTACATAGGGAAATCCACACGAAGTAAAAAAAACAGTACGTTTTTAAATCATACAACTCCGAATCAACGACTATTAATAAAATTAAATTAAATTAAAATATACGTACTACGTAGTGTGTACTTTGAATAGCAATTACGTAAAATAATAAAATAAATAAGGTGGTAAGAACAGCGGGGTGGTCATGGAACTTTAATTGCAATGCAACACGAGAAAAATTATTCCTAATTTGACAGTTTCCATACTAACTATGCACATAAAGTGCATATCGAAACTGTCAAATCCATACAATTTTGTGTTTCTATCGGTTGCAATTAAGTTACATGTTCGCCTAGCAGATTAGACGACAAATTCCCGTACCAGCAACGAGGTACCTACGCTGTGTGCCTATAAAGTTGGTTGCGTTCATAAAATACCTCCCCAACACAAAGAAGTTGATGGTTCCTTCAAGTCTGTTGTGTTGTGACTTTTCGACATAATGAACGTAATTTATTACATTTTTTTTTTGTTACGAAGATTACAAGATTTGAAAAGATCGTATGTTTTGCATACATACGATTTCGGATACACGATCGTACTTCGTACCAGGGCCATAAAGGTCGTATAAATACGATTTAATTCGTATGGTTGGCAACATCGGCGGCGGCGGCGGCGGCGATGTTGCGCGAGGCTGCTCGAGCATGCGCGCGGCTGCTCGAGCATGCTCGAGCATGCGCGAGTATTTTGCCGCTCTGTCTGAATTGAACCAAGAACATGCTCGAGCATTTTGCCGCTCTATGTGAATTGACTCTTAAGGTATGCTCCTACAAATTCCAATTCATTATTTGCACACAACTTCATTGGAATTTCAGAAATAATCCGTTTTATGCCGAACCATGACATGAAAATGAATTCATCTCTCAACTTCCTCTGTCCTGAAAAAAAATGTACTATGCTATTTCGGCAAGTGCCCTTAAAAGTTGGCGCATTTAACGGGCTTTCCAATTTCTTAGACGAGAAAAAAAAAATCTTAAGATAGTCGGATATTATTAGGTTGGGGGTTGGGGGTTTGGTTCTTATTATTAGTTAGTCATAAAACTTTCTCAAAATTATTCTAATGCCATCTAGGCGTTCTGTAAGGTGTAATTAAAGAAAGAGACGAAGAAAAGTTAGAGCGGGACGGATAGTGACGCTACTTGGTGTCAGTGACTATTATTATTTTTGGGATTGTTTAAATAAAAATCAATTATTAAAAATCAAATGTTTATTTAAATTATAACAAATGTTCAAATTGCTTGCCACCAGCGCGTATGCACGCCCTACACCTTCTTAAAAACGATCGTGTAATCTGGCGGGCGAAACGTCTGGAATTGATTTGATTAGCGGCATCTTGAATTCTCTGACGCAGTTCGTCTAAGTTTTCAATTGGTTTTTGGTAAACAATTCTTTCCCCAATAAAAAAAATCAATAGGATTTAATTCCGGGGAACGGGCGGGCCACGTAATCGAACCAGATCGACCAATCCACCTATTTGGATATTCTTGATTGAGAAATTCTCTCACTGGGCGCGCATAGTGTGGCGGACAGCCATCTTGCTGGAACCACATATGCTGTTTTGACTTAGCACCATTGATTCGATCCAATACTAGTACTTTCTTTTCTTATTTACTAGTATCGGAACATCCCTAGGCACGTGCAGTGAAGATGTTAATCTTAATTTCTTCTTGCTGCCCACAACCTCTGCACCAGCAACATTCTATCATCAGCATTACTGTCTGCTGGGGTTGCTGTGCTGATTGACGCCTGGCTGCGCCGCAGCGCCTGCGTGTCGTCGTCCGTCATCGTAGGTACTGGCACATCGTGCGCATTGGCTGTGTTATGGAGCACAGCGCATGCATTCACTATCTTTTCTGCTTTTTGAGGAGTGTAGTGAAGCATGCGGTGTGCCAACAAACACCGCCAACGCGCTTTCAAAACGCCGAAGCACCTCTCGATGACATCGCGGGCGCTGCAGTGCATTTTATTGTAGTGGTCCTCAGGAGACCCTTCAGCGGCTCTTACTATCGGCGTCATGAGGTAAGGCCTCTGAGCAAACCCAGAATCTCCTGAAAATAACATAAGAGTTCTATTAACTTTGGCTTTTGTCTCGGTCACTGAAAATTGCCCAAATTAGTAGGTACTACTACATACTAAGATAAACTTACCTAAGAGCCAGCACCTTTCTCCTACGGAGTGGAGATGCTCCATGTAAGCTTTAATTGGACTCTGAGCCCAAATAAAACTGTCATAGGCAGCCCCACCATGTGATGCATCAACATGCAATATGTTGAGATGCATATCACAAATCTGAAAGACAAATATACTTTATAAGTATCTTATTTGGCTATGCCATTTTATTATTATTTTAGGGTGGAAAATATCCCTATTTGTTGTATCCCAGTAATCAAAGTTTTCCATGTGAAAAACTTCATCCAAATCGGTTCAGCCGTTTTGGTGTCAAAGCCAGAGGAACAAGACATGTTTCACTTTTATATGCAGAGGGGAGTAGCTGCTACTCGCTACTTCATCTGAGTGGAGCTAGAATTACAGTGGCAACACTTTCGGCCCTCAGTTAATATTTTGGTTATGAAAAAGCACAACTTACTGTTAACACATTAACCGAGTAGTATCCTTTTCGGTTAAAATATGTCTCTTCATGCTCTATGGGCCGGATAATAGCGACGTGGCTGGCATCAATTACCCCAGTGACTCCGGGAAACCCATGATTGTCCATAAAACTAGAACAAGTTAAACTTTTAGTTAGGTGTTACACACCATTTTTGGAAATCATAATTTTCCAGGATAAAATGTTCTTATATCCAATGTTGGTCTTAGTAATGCAAACAAAAGTAAAAAGAAAATTTGGTAAAGCACAAAATTTCATCCAAATTGGTTAAGCGAAAGCCACCAAACATACAACTTATTAACATAACAGAAATTATTCACCATTTTTATATAAAGTAATGATAAGTTCTATAGCCATAATTATTATAAATTATAAAAATAGGTACATGGGTATTTAAAATAATTATTAACTACTAGTTTGAGATTAAGACATGTTTACTTTTTGAAAGGAACTTATAGATTGCATACTCACTCTGCCATTATACATTCCCTTCTTTCTCTCTCAGATGGAAATTTTATGTACTTGAGCAGAATTTCCCGGGAGTTCATGGCATTGGTGACCTCTTCCAAACAATTTGACAATTTTGACTGGGACATATTATGCAGGTAAGAGGTACCTATGCCACGCTGGTAGGAACCATGCCCGTAGAACGCCAACGCCGCCAGAATCTACAATTTTTTTAGGAATATGATTAGATTATAATATAATCATCTGTTGGGTTGTTCATCTTTGATACCTCTACTACCTAATCTATGTAACATATTAATTCTCTGCCATAGACCTTATAAAAAAAAGCAGGACTGAGTCCCAATTGATCCCGAACCGAGGTACCCATAGGAAGTCGGAACGCTAATAAGTACGAGCGGACACGCACACACTCACATCATAGGAAGTCTATCGCCTGCCATTACTGCTCCGAACCTCGCCCAAGACGCATAGAAAAAAATATTATAAAATGCCGTCTTGCGTTGTGAAAAGTTGTCGGAATCATAGTGGTTTGATAAAAAAAAAGTCAGGGGATCACTTTTCACAAGTAAGCTTGTTAATATTTCGCTAATTTCTTGCTTTTTCGATAAAACTATTGAGATGCAATCAATACACAAAACCAGCTAGTGTTACCAACAATCAAACTTGCAAATTACCCGGAAGTGTGGGAGAATGACCAAATTATGTTCGAATACAACTAATTCACCTATATTGATCATAATTAGAGATCTGACTATATGCAAATGCATATTTCCATTATGCATATGCATGTGCTGGTCTTTGCAGGTTAATAAATATTGTACCGGTAATGGACCTACTAATCGTGCATATTTGTGCAGGTTTTCTATAATGTAGAAAAAGTAAAGTAACGTAGAAAAATACGATTTATGTGTTCATAAAACATTTTAAGCAACACCCTGGCTATAAATCTTTGTGCCAAATAAACAGTTTTATTAACTGACTGGCTGACCCGAGCCGGTTAGTTAGTTTTACGCCCTAACCCTATCTAAAGGAAGAAAGAACTGGGAGGGGAAAAGGATGAATGGAGGCAGGTGCGCCTCTCTTCACCGTCATACATTCATCCTTTTCCCTATCTTTTTCGCTCTCCCTTCTCTCTTCGCTTTAGCGTACCGGGTATATTCCCAGTTGCCCCCACATGCTTCGCCCCCGGGTGGCAACTGGGAATAAAAATTCCCAGTTGCCACCCGGGCCTCGTTTTATAAAGCTACTAGTACAAGCTAACAATTGTAGCAGCTACAAGAACAAGTAACTACAAGTTACTAGTTACGGCGTTTTATAAACAACAATTATCGATTACAAGTGTAAATTACAAGTATAATGCACATCACTATGAACGTCGCTGAGGTCTCACGGCGGGGACCACAGACTAAGTAGAGGATAAAGTGTAGATTATGATATTACAAGTTGCACATCACTATGAATTAACGTCATGGTCAATATCTTTTTTTAGTTTGGCTCCCATTCATTAGTGAATTTAGCCGGTGTGAATTTTACATTAAATCCCTACATAATATAGAAAACAAAAACATTATATATTTGTTTGTTGTGGCTTTCATGCCAAATTGGATGACCTTTTTTAGATGAACTTATATTACCGGGATAGATGCGGTTTTTTTGGGAAATTCATGAAATCCCGCGGAAAATTATGCAAGTTTTGGGTGAAATCGCGGGGCGTCTCTATTTTTAAGTAAAGCTATTTAAGTAAATAAAGTTTGGTCTAAGTCACTATTCTCATAATAGGTTTTGTAATATACAGATACACTCATTTTTTATGGGCTTCGCTCAAGCTGAATTTCTCATTATTTAAACATAATCAGTTCATATTTACTTAATTTAACTAATTGAACATTAATTAATACGTGACACGACCAATACAATTCACTTTCAATAAATTTATAGATCATTTTACCTAGCTCTTTAGTCAGGTAAAAAACTTTACAAGTTGTAGTTCCGTACACTTGTAATGACCAAAACAATTGTTCGATTTTACATTTTAAAAATGAAAACACACTATGGATTGTCTATGGTCTAATAACAAGTGCTTGTAATTCATAGAGTAAAGCAATATATCGGGGGATGTAGCTTGTAACTTGTTGTCTTGTAGCTTTATAAAACGCATTATTTCACTTTTTTTTGGCTGTGTTGCCAGTTTTTCGCTACAAGTACAAGACTTGTAGCTTTATAAAACGAGGCCCCGGTGGAGACTGGGAAGCTATTGCTCCCACTTCATTCGCCGTACATTGCTGCGTAGATCGCCAACCCCTTCATTACTGTCCAAATGTAATCTATACATGGTTCTTGGGGGGAGGGGGGCAAGTGCGGGGGGAGTCAGGGCAAGTAGGGGGGCGGACTAAGTGAGGGGGGAGGTGGTGGCAAGTGCAGGGGTGGGGGGGAAAGGGAGGGGAGATTGCAGATTCCTTTATTGTGCGTGCGGCTAGGGAATGGAACATCATCAGGTGAGATGTAGTCAAACGCTAACCTATCGAAAGTAAAAAAAAATAAGCCATTCAATTTTGACTACTCTGTTACGCTCACATAGCTACGAAACTAGCATAGCTGGTCATACGAAAAGTCACACCAACAACAGATTTTTTTTTGTCGGATTCGGGTAATTTTCTTCACATGGCAATCCTTTAATCAGTCACACATATTTATGCGGCCGCCATTGCTGTACGTCAGTTCGATGTCACTCAAGATTCATTCCTGCTATTTTTTTATAATTCTATGTTCTCTGCCTCTACCTACCAAAATTCATTACCTACATTTTTATTTTAGATTTTTTAGTAGATAATTATACACAAGAATCGGCACCATCGATGACATGCAATTTGTATTATGAATAAATGATTATAATTATAAGCTTACTTTGAGTTCATCTCTTATTGCTGTTGCTCTTGCTATAGGTCGAAGATGTGGTATCACATCTGCACATAGCTCATGGAATGCGGTTTTCGTTAGCCGAAACTGACGGACAAACTCATCGTGGGGGAGTAACAACGGGTTGCTGCTATCCCTTAATGTCCGTCTCGTCAGTTTCAGCTGCTTCTTGCGCCGCTCTTCCTCCGCGTGCATGAACAACAGTGCCCGCGACATTTCCAACTGAAATATAACAACACTTGGTGTTGAGTTATACCCACAACAAACTATTTTTTCCACATGCTGACAAGCTTACAAACAAATTACAAAGACAAAGGTACTATCTATTATTATCGCTTACATTTTCGAGATTAAGTAGGTATTTACTTATTTCGGAGGTATTTTCACAAACCAAATAGGGGATACTATCATACTACGTATTTTAATGAAACTAAAAAGCAAGGTTCAACGGTTCAACATGTAAATAGGGCGAATTCTGTGGGTTCAACCTTCAACGACATTTTTTAGTTTTCGGTACCTAGATAATGTACTCTGTGGTACCTAGCAACAAGAGAAGCAGGCCCGGGTCAGCTTTAGTACCGATGTCTCCACGAAATGCTCGTGTCGCACGCATTCCGACATTTTCTTTGCATCAAGTGACTTCTATAATGTCAAAAGTCAATTGTGTTGTTGTCATGGAAATTATGTACATAACACAACCTAATTAATCGGTATAATTCGTAGTTTTTCTGGCTTTTTGTGTATAATTTCAAATTAATATATCATTATCATCATCTTCTTTGCCTTTTTCCCATTTCGCATTTGTTATTGGGGTCGGCTCCCAAGCTCCCAGTCTAATCTGTAGCGGCAAGCTACCAGAATTACACGAGCGACTACAGGATCGGACCGTGAGTTTGCCTAATTCTCAGCTGTTCTTGTTTTTCGTTAATCCTGATAGTTTCAGGTTTCGCACATTTATAAGTAAATCTAGATAAGACCCGTTAAATTTCAGTGGAGGCTGGGGGCCCTTTATCTCCACGGCGCGCTGGGCTGAAGCTCAAATTGCCCTTATACAAGATCTGGCCCTGAGCGACTGCCATCTGATCTCACAACCCATAAGGAACCAGTAACAAGGATGGTTAGACCTGGTATCAGATTCTATCAGGCGTCTGACTACCCGTAACGATTGCCATAGATGGTCTTATGACAACCGGGACCGACGGCTCTCGGAGGCACGGATGGCATCGAAAACTGCACATAACTTACTTGATAAATCATCGGTGCAAGGCCGAGGATCGAACCTGGTGCCGTAAGATTGCGAAGTGCACATGTTACTGCTCTGCTACCATCGCTCTAACTTCAAATTATATACCAATTATCTTAATCAGTTGAGCATGGGCAGTGACTATGGTTATTGATCAACACTATGGCGACGCGAAAATGTCATGTTGAAGCTTGCAACTAATAAAACTCATCGCCTGTTAAGTATCCCAAGGGACGATAAATTACAAGAATCATGGTTGTCTTTTCTGATTCCTACAAATACTGAGCCCAGTGGCCTGTCTTAGTGAACAAACGTGTTCGCCAAAATCACTTTGATATACCCCCAATTTGATGGGACGTGTAACCGTCTTCTGCATGGATATCCTTGTTCACTGCAAATGAAGTGTTGCACGGGATTCCCTTGAGCTTATCTGGTGAGTAAACTCAATTTGAATAGCAAAAATAAATAATTAAAATAAAAATGGTTTCAACCCAAAAAATGGCCTAAAAATGGCAGTAAAAATACAAAGCTTAGGCTAAGAAATAAAAATAAATAAAAGCTATTTCAGTCTCATTTGTTTCATTTAATCCTTATTAGCGGGTGCTTCATCTTCCTGTAGTATTAAAATGTAATAGGTTAAAATAATAATAATAACTTCCTATGTAACTTCCATGTCGATATTTTTTTGGCGTGGCGCGTCACTATGGTATCGATATCGATATTTGAATATGGAGCTAGGTAGATCACTATGGCGACACCAGCGTTTCGTGGAGACACGGGAACTAATTGTCGATCATATAGAGCTGTCCTATCTGTCTTTGACTAGTATAGTAGATATCTGTGAAGAGAAGCTAGGACAAGGGTACCGTAAAATGGGGTAAATAGGGACGAAATCAAACTTTGAATTGATTTTTTACAGATACCTTTGTATAAACCCCAACATTATTCTGCATCAAAATTTAAGTCTTGATGGTATTTAGACGACAAACTATGGGAAATACCTGTAATTATTGAAATCTCATTAAAAAACGCCAAAATAATGCTCATCCCAATTTATACTGAAACTGGGGTAAATAGGAACGCGGCAAGGCTAAATAGGGAAATTTGTCAGAGCTGTCACCTTCCCAATGCTAATAAAATAGATAGATAGGTAGATCTATTGAGACTTTTCACTTAGGTACCCACTGAAAGAAACTGAGAGTATTTCTTGGACTGGAAATAAAAACGAAAATTGTAAACAATCAGTCAATGTTTGCATGTTGGTACACATTTATTAATCAGAGTACATGTTTAAGTTCATGTTGTTTTTAAAGCGTTTTATTCCATTGCCCATTCTGTCAAGGTAACCTTTAATTAGAAGTCGTAAATCATATGTATCAAGTGGGTAACCCCACTCCAAACAGATATTTAAATATTGGATTATATATAGTTCGGTTTTCATCATCATTATAGTTTCAAACATCTTGGTCTACCATGAGGTCTCATTACTCGTGTTATATGCTTGTGTAATACAGAATTATTTATCTTGTATTTCTCTGCTATTACTTTTAGCGATATGTTTGAACTGCTTTCGTATTCCGCACTAGCAGTACGTATTGATTCAGAATCATTATTTTTAAATGGGTTATTTCGGCTTTTTGTACATGTTCGTGGCATTTCTCTAAACAATCAACAAATCATTCATGAAAAATATCAAAAAGATCAAAATATGCCACTAAAATAAATCATTGGTACCTACAATCATTCTTGGTGACAACCCTAGGAAGTCAGTTCATTTAACACACTTCTCGTTTCTATTTTAACAATTGTCGTCCCTATTTAGCCGTACCTGTCCTTATTTAGACTGTTTACGTTCCAATTTCCCCCAAAATAAGTCAAATTTTATAGCTTTAAAATTATCCAATAAAAATAATACAAAAAGAAAAGATACATACCTGATTCTATGTGAACGTGTTCTCAGAACATTAAAGCACACAATTAAATCGAAGTTTTGCAATAAATATGGGAAAATAACTCAACATAACAAAGTTTTGACGGCAACCAATGCACCTCTATCCAGAACGTTACTTTCATAGAGAAAAATAATACATATAGCCGACAGTTGCCACAAAAAAACAACGTAGATGCGGAGCACAGAGTAACCAGAGGGAACATCAGTGTATTATTTTTGTACCTATTTTTGAAAAATAGTCATGAGACGCTATTTTATCGATATCGATACTTCATTGAACAGAGTTTTATAAAAGCCTGACACCTAAAATAAACAGAGCTAATTTTCTCTAATATGTGGGGGGATGATGGAAAGCTCAATTATCTTCGCTGTCTGGAGGAAAAAATACTAGGTACCCCTGATAACTAGAACCGACTTCTTTTGCGTCATAACTGTATGGCCCAGCTAGTTCAAGAAATAAATAATAGAGCCTAATAATTTAGTTGATATATCATTTCCATCATCATTTTATGGTTGACTAGCGGTTGAACGTCACTAAATGGTTGATATTCCATATATTAAGCACACAAAGAAAAATAATACCTATTATAATATTACTATGCACTCTAAAGCTTTTAACTGGGATCTTTTTTCCCTGAGTGAGTTTAAGTCGGGAGTGATTAGGTATCTTCTATAGGTAAGCGTGCTCTCGTAGACCGCATCGTCACTTATCGCCAGGTAAGATAGTGGTCAACAACGAAATTATTCCGTACTAACCTAAGCTTTATTGCCGTAACGTTATTCCAGAATGAAAAGTATAATTAATGAGAAATAAAGAGAATGTATTTTTACTAAAGTTTTATTTCAAAATAGCTATTGTAAACAACAAATTATTAATATAAGTAGGTTTGCCCTAAATACAAAGTTCATTGAAGTAGGTTTGTCAAAGGTGGTCATGACGGTTGGCAGAATCTGTGAACAAACAAAACCTTACTTAAATTCTCATTTAAAACATTGTTCATTAAAACAGTAGTAGTTTTACTTACTATTATTTGTTCTGTGTCATTATATCACATTTCAATCATATGCCCATCTAAAGAGTTCATTAAACCTTAGAGTATAGACTAAAAGCATAGAGAGATCAATCAAAACGATATTATATTTGTACTGCTCACACGTATCGCTACGTCAGTGGTGAAGGAAAGAAACAAACATATAGTAATTAGCTACGCTTGCAAAAATCACCGTACCATTTTTTCGACTCGAGTCAACTGTTTTATCTATACAAATCTGTCAGACTCATTTACATCAAAGTGTCCACTTCATATAAAAAGTGGAGTTCGACCGTTACCGTCGAGGAGTAAACACGTACACACGACTGTATTAATCAAGCGCCTTATCCGGCCGGCCCGCAAGCGCGTGCATCGCACGCGGCTACCTAGCCCGTGGCGAGTCGGTGCATTCAATAGTGCACCCTAGCCGTAATGGAAGAAAGTTCCGTTCGGAATGAAGAGATGAATCGTAACCTATCAGAGGATAACCTTGGAGACGTCATGACGGAGGAATATTTGGAAGATATTATTACACAGGGTGAGGAGGAATTGGTTAGCCAATGTGTAACTCCTACTCCGAGCAAGCGCGGACGAGACTTAGATGACGAAGAGAACTGGATCTTAATAGCAAGAGATGGGAAGAGGCACAGAAGCCGCAGAAATTTGACAGAAGACAGTACATCCGAAGAAAAAATCGAAGTTTATTTAACGGCTGGAGTGGAGTTGCCGAAACAGTTTGCTTTTGCCCGCTTAATGAACGAAAATGACATTTTGGATATATTAAAAATTAAATATATTAACCCGTTCAAGATATTTATGCAATTCGGAAACGAGATCTGCCTACAGAAATTCATATCATGTGAGCACGTAAAAAACAACGGTTGGAGAGTGTTCAGAGCCAATGAGGTTGGAACTACTTACGGTGTGATCAGAAATGTGGAACTCAACCTAAAAGATGATGATATAATAACAAGAGTGAGCTGTGATACGGAGATATTGTCAGTCAAACGCTTGACTCGACGAACAGACGATGGTTTAGGATGGACAGATAGTGAAAGCGTGAGGCTATGTTTTCGGGGATCTTCCCTCCCCGCATTTGTTTACGTTCATGGGATCAGAGTGCGAGTAGAGAAATATGTGTTTCCAGTCACACAGTGCTCCAATTGTTGGAAGTTTGGCCACTCAAGAAAACTATGCCCGAGAAAGAAAACTGTATGTTCTAAGTGCAGTAAAAACCATGAAAATTGCGAAGCTACAACATTTGTATGCGTCAACTGCACCGGCGATCATTTAGCGCTAAGTAAGAAGTGCCCAATATACTTAAAGGAACGGAAAATAAGAGACATTATGGCTGACTGTAACTGCACTTATCGCAAGGCGATGACTATGTATGTGCCTGATATGACTCTGCAACCCGAAGAACCGGTAGAGGTTGCCCAGTCGATACCTAACTTAAAACGATCAACAACCGGCGCAAAACGGTACCCAAGCGTAGAAGAACATAGTATGGACATTCCCAGTAGCCAAGTTCCTGCTCCATCGTATGCGTCTATTTTAATGAGCACGACTCCTACTACAATTAAAGAAATGCCCTTACAAGAACCTCACTCAGAAAAAAACGAACAACCTAAGAAGAAGAATAACAGGAAGAAAGGTCTTAAAAAAAAAATACACACACAGAGAGTAAATGACGAAGTCAGCTTTGACTGGGAAGGTTGTTATGCTCTCGGATCGGATACAGAATGTGATGATAATTCAGGAAGAATGAACGGAGAAGAAAGAAGTAGCGATAGAACAAACAAAAAGAAGTTAAACCGAGAAGGAAATATTACATTTGAAAAGTTTCTCGAAACAATGAAGAACATACTTTTTGTAGAACCAGAAACATTGTTTGATAAGTTTAAGGCGATCGCAAAGTTAGGACTTAAATGGCTGATATCATACTTGGCAAAACATTTTTATGACTTGCCTTTCATAAAACCATTCCTGGTTTATGATGGATGACAACTTACGTAAATATAGGCTAAACATAATACAATGGAACTGTCAAAGTTTGAGAAACAAGCTCGTTTCACTTGATCAGATACTATCACAAGAAAAAGTACATATCGCAGCGTTAAACGAGACATGGTATGACGCACAGTCGGATCTAAGAGTAAGTGGTTATAACGTATTTCGTAAAAATAGAACAGATGGTTATGGAGGAGTTGCAATTTTAACTCATGTTTCAGTCAAATCTCAAGAAATTCAATCACTTTTATCTAACACTAACATTGAAATTTTGCATGTTAAAATTCATAATTGCGCTGCACTAGAAAATGTGGTATCCATATATTGCCCTCCATCTATACAAACATCTCAGCGGGACTGGGATGAGTTGTTCTCCTTATGCCATAGTAAAACATTAATACTAGGCGACTTCAATGGACATCATAATAGTTGGTCATATAAAATAGATACTCGCGGAACTCAAATATTTGATTCCTTACTAAACGTTGATTTTATCACTCTAAATGACGGATCCCCGACTAGAGTTACATCAGTTGATGGTCGGCTGCGAGAATCATCCCCGGATCTATCCCTGATTTCAACAGATATTGCTCTTAGTTTTAACTGGAAAGTCACAAATGAGTCATTAGGCAGCGACCACTTGATAATTAAAATTTCAACTGAATGTAGTACTAATAATAGGCCTATAAAAAAAGAAATTACAAAAAGGCTGATTGGTTGGCATATAAGGCGTCCTTAGATATTACCTTAACCGATTTAATTTTACCGGACGACTGCCAAGTAGCGTATGATTTATTTATTAGCGAAATTAATAAAGCTGCCGACGCTCATATCCCCTACATAAAAGTTAATCAAAATCCTAGTAGCAAATTTTATCCTAAACCATATTGGAACGCGATATTATCTAAAGCTGTGGCCGAGCGTCGCTTAGCACTTAGCATATTTCGAAGTAACCCCATTCCTAACAATTTAACTAATCTTAAAAATAAAATTAGAATAGCCCAGCAATTAACACGACAGGCTAGAAGTGAGTCATTTCAAAATCTTTGCACATCTGTAGATAGTGCAACATCATCTAGTGACATGTGGAGACGTATGAAATGGATAAAAGGGTACAGAACCAACAATAGGTATATAGACAAAAATCACGCAAACTCACTATTGCACAGTTTAACCCCCGACTTTGTGCCACGTAACAAACCAAAATTTAATTCGACTAATATCGCCCTAAGTTCACCTATCTCCATACAGGAAATGGAAAAAAGCATTAAACATTCTGACACAGCGCCAGGGGGCGACAATATATCGTTTTCTATGATAAAACATCTACCTGATACGGGCAAGGATAAGTTGCAACAGCTATATAACAGGTTTCTTACGCACGGCTTTGTCCCAGCTCAATGGCGAGATATAGTTATTATACCTATACCGAAGCCCGGGCGAGACCCGAGGGATGGTTCGTCACTAAGGCCAATATCTCTGATATCGTGTTTGTGCAAGGTATTTCATTCAATTATCACTAAGCGGTTAGAATGGTTCCTAGAAAAAAAAATGTGTTTTTCTGACTTTACCATGGGTTTTAGAAAATCTAGGTCTTGTTTAGACAATTTAAGCTATTTAGTTAATAAAATTCAAATAGGATTTACACAGAAACGGGTTTCGATAGGTTGTTTTATTGATGTCAGTAACGCCTACAATAATGTGGACACCGCAGAGCTATTATTAATCTTAGATGAGCTCGATGTAGGTAAACAATTCTGTAATTATTTATGGAACTTTTTAACAAATAGGAATTTAAATATTAGAATAGAAGACTCTTTTATTTGTAGAAAAGCGGGACAGGGACTAGCCCAAGGTGACCCAATGTCACCCTTACTTTTTAACGTAGCAACGATTAATATTTGTAAACAAATAGACAACATCTATATATCACAGTACGCAGATGATTTTGTTTTGTTCTTTAACGACAACAACTTAGACGGCACCGTAAACAGTTTGCAAAACTATTTAAATATCCTTTCTACATTATTGAAAAATGTAGGATTAGAAGCATCACCAAACAAAAGTAAAGTATGTATATTTACAAGAAGTACGAAACCTATAGCGCATCGCATTGATTTAAGAATAGATAACATGTGTTTGGAAATCGTCGATGCGGTTAAGTATCTGGGTCTTTGGCTTGACCGGTCATTGAGGTGGGGGAAGCACATCAATGAGCTAAGCCAAAAATTAGTCAGACATATAAATTTATTCAAAGTGTTGGCTGGTCCAGGATGGGGCGTACACCCGAAACATCTGCGACGACTATACATCTCCCTCATTCGAAGTAGGTTAGACTATGCCAGCTTTTTATATAGTAATAGTTGTAAGACACACCTTTCTAAATTGGATCGACTCCAAAACCAAGCTATGCGAGTGATAGGTGGTTTTATTAGGTCGACCCCGATACACGTTATGGAAGCCGAGCTGCATCTGCAACCGCTTGAAATCCGTAGGTACTACTTAGCTGGAAAATTTAGCCTCAAAGCTTTATCACAGAATAACGGGCCTGTAACATGTGCCATTAAAGAATTAGTTACATTAAAAGATAGCCAATACTGGAGAAGAAAGAAAGTACCATTACTCATCACACTATTTGACCTGTTAAAAGACATACCTATTCACTCGAGCGCACAGTTAGATATGTTTTCACTCGATACGTGGGTAAGTAACATTAACTTGCATAAAGTGATTAAATTTATTGATCCACTCACTAAGGCTAAACGAGATTATAGTACATCAGAATTAACTACCATATGCAATGACACACTATCAAATTATATTAACTTTTATAGAATTTATACCGATGGATCAAAAGAAATTAATAGTAATAGTATTGGATCTGCTTTTTATGACGAGATGAACAATTTAAGTGTAAAATTGAAAATCAATTGCAACGTTTCCATTATGCACGCGGAACTTATCGCCATCGCCGAAGCCTTATCGTATCTGGAATCTATTAATTTTGAGAGATTTGTTATATTTACTGACTCTAAAAGTGCATTACAACATTTGGCTCGCTGCACTTCGACTTTTCGAGGTGTACCGATTGCCTACGCAATTCTAAGATCAATTTTAGATCTGTTAACAAGTTCTAAAGTTGTTATTTTACAGTGGATTCCATCTCACGTAGGTATAGACGGCAATGAGACAGCTGATTTGCTAGCCAAGCAAGCGTGTAGTGATGGTGTTGACTTTCCTTTATTCCCCACTCATAATGACTGCCTGTATTTAATTAGAAATAAGTGTGTTGATCTTTGGAAGGAATACTTTGACTTACGATCTCGCGAGAAAGGGATTTGGTACAAAACTATTCAGCCGCAGCCATTGAACTCACCATGGATTGACGACACTAGATTGGGTAGACAGGACCTGGTTCTATTACTTCGCCTCCGCTCCGGACACATTCCATTGAATAAGTTTGCCTACCTCATGCGTAAAGTGAATTCGCCATTGTGCAACGCGTGTGGTTTAGAGGAGGATGCATACCATATTTTAATGGAATGTGTCCGAAATGAAGGACCTAGACGGCTTGTTTTCGACAATGATGACAGTTCCATTGGATTGTGTAATTCATATTTAGCCTACCCAATGTCAGAAAAAATCAATGTAATTTTAGCATTAGTTAAGTTTGGGCTAAAAAACCGACAGTAAGTTGTATTTTTAATAGATGTATGTAATAAACTGTACCCTACAGAGCGGCATATTCGCATAAGCGAAAAAGCTCTTTAAATATAGAAAAAAAAAAAAAAAATATAAAAAGTGTTCAAAAAAGTGGTACGCTTGACAGATAATGAAGTTCTCTTTATGCTTTTAGTCTGTACTCTAAGGAATGAACCAGTAGGTACTACCTGTTATTGGTTAGTGTATAGTTTTCTACATATAATACATATATCGAAATTATCGATAACCCATCGACACCTGTAAAATCATCTCTAATTTCGAAATGCAAACAGCTGGATAACCTTCTTGTGGATTTACGATATGTACCAAAATTCAAATTCTAATTTAATAGCAGCAATCAAATCACCCAATTCTAATCCTGCACAAAATTCTACGTATGTTTTATGTGAACGCAAATCTACTTACATACAAAAATATATCGTAAACACGAAAAGTATTTGCACCATAGAAACTGAATAATTTGTCCTGTGTAAATCTTCTTGAGTATTGGAATATGCATTCCAAACACATTACACGTCAATGTCTTTATTTTAAATAAGTATTTTGCTAAATTTATTGACTAAACACTAAAATATAATAAAAAAACCACAAAAAACATAGTTTTCTGTAACATCAACTGAAACGTCATTGTACGAGCATGCGTAGTTGCTTCTATCATTGAAGGAACTACGCATGCCCATAAGACGACTAAATAAAATGACACCGGAGAAACAAAACAACTTAAAACTTCGTGCAATTTCTTCACTTGGTAGGGTTGCAATGTTGCAAAGTTGCACCGACCCTGGTACGCATTGGTGTTCGCAAAAGTCAAATTTCGCTCCATCTGTTTAGTCAATTGTTTTTTTCTCTAATCTGTGATGCGGAGCCACAAACTATACGCTAAACGCACAGGCTAAACGCTAATGCGGAGCAGATAGGGATGTTCCCATACCACTAAAGTATCGATACCTACTCATATGAGTAGTACTCAAATCATGATTCGATACTACTCATATGAGTACCCTAAAAGTATCGATACCTACTCATATCGATACATTTCTTTCATTACTTATGAAGATCGAAAAAAATAAACAAATTTTACCTTATTGCAGCAAAGTTTTGTTGTTTCTTTGACTGTACTACATTCCTCAGTATTGTGGCGCGAAGAATCACACATTCGTACACTAAGGATGCGTTTAGGATATATTATCTGACAATATTCTATACAAGTACTTTCTTTCCGATATTAGGATTTTCTTTCTGATACAAGAGCTTTCATTCTGATACCGAGTAGGTATCGCGAGAATGATTCGTTTTTATTTAATTTAACTATTTTAATTTAGTTTAATAACTATCTTAACTGTACTGTGTGTGTGGAGGTGTGTTTGTGCGTATTAACTGTATTCCAGGCTATGAATTAAATATACATTCGATTTAATCCCGTTTAAATTAAAAATAGGGTTGTTTTAGTCCTAACTATACATTAAAAAATCACCTATGGGCTACTATCTATCTATCATTTATAGGCTACTTGACTTAAAGTCAGGCCATACTATGCCTCTTTAAAGCAAAAAAATATAATGGTGAAAATATTTATGCTGCTTGGCATTGAATTTTTGGCGATTCTATCCTGTTTTGACTTAGCAGCATTGATTCGATTCGATACTAGTACCTACTTTCTTTCCGATACCAAGTAGGTATCGAAAGAATGATTCGATACCAAAAAGTACTTGGTATCGAAAGAAAAGTATCGAGTACTAACTCGTATATACTAGTATTGGAACATCCCTAGGAGCAGAGCTGAGCGGAGTGACGAAGAGTATGTAAGAGTGAGGAATGTGTTATGATTTTATTTTGATATTATTACAAAGAGTATATAATTTACTACGTAATCACAGAAAAGGTAGTAGATACCAAAGAGAATATAACCGCTTGTAGATGTATCCCTTAGTAGTCTGTGGTAGATACTACGTATTATTCCTGTGGATTAGCAGGATTAGTTACATACATATTTGTTTATTTATTGTTTTGGTGGAGTGAAAGTGAAGCAATCAGGCAAAACAACTTTAGTGATAGGTTAACCGTACTCTTGTGAGGTCTTTTTAAAAATGTCGCAGTCTACATTTTCTTTATCATGGGAATTACACAGAAACAATATATGTAACGGACTCAGCGTGTTTCAACAGGTAAGTAACTTACTTTTCTGTATTAAATCACCCACGTACCATAGTTTACCTACAGTTAAGATTATAGTATAAAGCCCGAGATTGCTAATATAACCACCCCATCTCTTCCCGTAGGTGCCCTTAGAGCCGCCTAAGGGCAAGTGAATGGATAAGTAGCATTTTATTTGGCACAAAGTCTTGCGATCACGAAGCCGCTTGCCAAGCATGGTGATCAGGGCAAATCCCCTCTGATAAGCATCCAAACCAAAGAGGTGTTTTAGGGAGGCCTATGTACCTACAGTAGTGGACGTTTTCTGGCTGATGATGTGATACTGGATTATATTAGACTTACACTCTGCAGTTTCACTCTCAAGAAGCACAAGATATAAAGGACTTGTGTGTTACATGTGGTGGTCTAGTGATGTGAACTGATTTCAGTTTTAACGCCGGTTTAATCAAAATCAACTGCTTTTGCAAAAAAATGGGGTTAAGGTTTATTAGGTTTTTTGCAATAATAAGGTTACCAATTCTTTATCGTAAACTTCATAGTTATTTTGGTTTATTTTTCACAAAAAGTAAATGTTAAAAGCAATCATCAAATACCTACCTATGTAGACACAAAAAACACAGGAAAATGGAAATACTTTTTTATTTTCCACTTTAGTTTGATCATCCTTTTACTGTGAGATAATACTTATTATTTGTGGCTATTCCTCCACTATCCAACTTTGCTTTAGCATTAGCTTACACTGTGCATCAACATTATAAATCTTCTCAAGATGCTTTCTACAAAAGAATAAGTATATGTAGGATATTACCTATGACGCAGTTGTTACGTCATTGCAACTGCAATCATAAATCACTAAACACAAGTATACAAGTATTTCAATCAATCTAATCATAGATTATCAAATAGAAACTGATCCGGAGCTTCGTTTACACCCATAAAGAAGAAGCTCCAAGAAACTTCACGGTGATAATTATTATTCATTTTATCATTAACGATTTCACTCAAATGATAATAATGACTATCACGATTTCTATGACTTGTGTTCACTTCCAGAGTCGAACGACGAATGCCCGAGTGCCAGTCGACCACTCCTTTTATACTTGTTCAGTGGTGGGGCGTTGCAGGTAGAATGTGACGCAATACCCAATTGTGACCAGTTTTAATGTTGCTTTTGCTGCTCATACCACGATGTTGCCATTCCGCTTATACCCTGACATATACATATTGTTTACTTACGGCTTTATTATGAAAATGAATCTGAAGATTCCAAAGAGTTAAGGAGTAAAATACTAATTCTGTGGCAAACCTGACATATTTTAGTACCTACCGTTAAGTTAGTCATGTAAATTAAAATGGGATATTCCATGACTCCTGGGATGTTGGAATGCATTATTGAGAATTTGGTTGGATGTATGTTTTGTAATTGTAATCAGTTTTGTAATTGCACCATACTCAACAACCTCTGTAGAGTCTCCCAACAGGTTGGTCTTAAGATGAACATGGACAAGACGAAAATCATGTCTAATGCTCATGCTCCACCTATACTGGTAATTGTTGGGAACAATACTCTCGAAGTTGTAGACAAATATATTGAGGTTAGTCAAAAGTTGTTTTTTGATAAATTTCTGTGTGCGAAGAGAGCCGTTTTAACTTTATAATATGAAGGTCCAACTTCGACAAGGAGGTTGCACGAAGAATCAAACTTGGGAAGCTTCAACCTATCTTTTTGTCTAAAATACTGAAAAGCCTGAAAACAAAAGTTTTCAACCAGTGTGTTGCCAGTGATGATGTATGGCACTGAAACATGGTCTCTTATTGTTGGCTTTGTGAGGAAGCTTAAAGTCGCGCAGCAAGCTATGGAGAGAGATAGCTCTCTCATAGCTCATAGCTCGCTGCGCGACTTTGCTTGGAGTTTCCTTGCGAGATAAGATCCGCAAAAGAACTAAAGTCACCGATATAGCTTTTAGAATTAACAAGTTGAAGTGGCATTGGGCAGGTCACATCGCTCGTAGAACTGACAACCGATGGGAAAGAAAGGTTCTCGAGTGGCGACCACAAACCGGAAGACGCAGCGTAGGTCCGCTCCCACTAGGTAGTCAGAACTGCAGGTAGCCGATGAATGGAGGAGGCAAGCTCAAAGTGATGATCTATGAGAGAGGCCTATGTTCAGCAGTGGACGTCTTCAGGCTGATTAATCAGTTTTAATAAATAATAACCGGTGATTACCAGTTTTTACAAAAACCGTTTATTTTTGATTTTCACAAAGCCTATTCACATCATTTATGTGGCCCTAAGCCATTGACTATAAATCCTATAGTATTATAAATCTTTACCCTAAGCTATCTGCACATTCCAGTCACTGTTCATTTGTTTCTTCCAGAATGGAGAGTTTGTGGACATGACCCTGGCCGCAGATGGTCACCATGTGAAAGTACATCAGATGATCATGGCCCTCGCCAGTCCATATATTAAGGAACTTATATCATCAGCTACTTGTCCTCATCCTGTCATATTCTTAAATGTAAGTATAACTATAACTATAATGCCCTTGTCATTCCATGTTCACATCCTTTATGTTACTAATAGTTGTTGTTTAAAAAAGCGCTAAGCGCCACAAATAGCACGTTTTTTTGCACCACGTATAGCGCGCGATGAAGTGGCTCTCACTTAGCGCTTTATATGTCGCGTCATTTATGAGCGTTGTGTATTCACAGACATCACAGTGGAACACAACAAATTGCTTGGCACCGTGGCTTTGTCTAGGGGGTGGTAGCTAAGCCGGCGGCCGAAGCCTTCCGCCAGTTATTCGGTTGCTTCTTTGGCACCACCCAGGGGTCACGTGTTAGGACATCTAGGGCTAAATCCTACGGACGCGAGCAAACAAAGACCCTGGTGACTAAAACTCACCAGTAATGGAATTTCATACAACTTTGCTGGCGCCTTTTCGAGTAGCACAGCAACGTCGTCTTTGACCAAAGAAGGTTGTCTAATTAATTACCACATTACGAGCATTTTTGACTATAAATGCTCTTGCCCATACTAAAAAGCTACAACTACTCAAATCGCATAATGTTGGGTGAAACAGTGGCTAAATGCTAGCCTATCAAATGTTAAATAATATAATATTTACATAAAAGGTCTTATGACCTAAACTATTTCATCACAACCCTATATTGTGACCCTAGCTACACTATCTACTACAAAGAACATATTTTGGACAGTATACTAGCCGCGATAGCTTATAGACACTCCAAATGCCGCCCACTACCGGTAGGTAGCTGCTGGCAACATGCTGGCAGCAATGCCTCCTTGGCTGATTCGTTGAGCCAAATAAGTGGTCCAGTCCAGCATTTTGGTCACGCGTCGCATCGATCATTTTATTGTTTGGTATTCAATTTGACACTCTATTTTTAAGTAACATTCGTTAATATATTAATTAACAATATTTTGTGTATCTATATTAAAAAAAACAATTTCAATTCCATGATAAATTGTTGTTATTTACAGAAAATTTCATACACAACATTAACAGCAATACTAGAGTATATCTACATGGGTGAGGTTTTAGTGTCAGCAGAAAATCTATCAGAGCTTATGCAGGCAGCCCGAGAACTGCGCATCAAAGGACTCGAAGACATGGTATGTGTACTACAACTGTATAACTACTTCAACCGTTGTTTCATGACTTGAGAGAGTTATGTAAGTTGGGTGATAGTAACATTTCATGAACCCACATAAAAATATTTCTAACAAAATTGTTAGGTTACCAAAGCCCTCGAAATATCTACCATTACTGGTACAATATTTCAGGGTTGCCATTTAAGTTAATTTTTCATTTTTTTCACTTTTGAATGAAATACAAATTCCTACTAATATGATATTTAATAATTTCCATAGAGTCAGGTAAATAGTGGGTATTACCGCAGACAGGCAGACAAGCCATTGGTAAGAAGGTGCAATGAGGAGTTTTATTTAAAAAAAAGAAATGGTGTTTTATGTATGACCCAATAGATGGCGCCAGTTGTGGTTTTACCAAAATCTGTCACTGTCACTGTTTCAAGCATAGACCACAGGTTATAGGAAATGTGTCACGATACTGACTGACAACTCTAAACTGTTTCGTTTGTTCTATTTTCGTTGCGCGATAGCTCTGCTTAATTTTGGATCATAATATTAACGTTTATCTGTCTCGCAGTTCTGCTGTACTTCAATTTACTTAAGAATAATGCACCACAGACTACTTAGGAGATACTACAGACAATGTACGCGTGGTCCACTCGACTGAATTTGATATTTCTTTGTAGGTAGTCTAAGCATTTTCTTATGTTTAACCTACTCTGTGGTTTGAAAGGTTTAAACTATGTACTTACAGCGCCATCTAGAAAAGAAGTGAAACTAGTGTTTTTTTTTTTAATAAAAAGCCTCATTCTAAATTGATATCTAGCAAGGTGCAGATTACGAAAGAGTTAATCCACAGAAACATTTAAATGAATAGCTAGCTACTCTTGCTATAGCAAAATAAAGTGCAATTCAGCTTGCATAGTCATGGTAAATCTTACATCATCATCATCATCATCATCATCATCATCATCATCATCATCATCATCATCATCATCCTCTTTGCCTTTTCCCATTTGTTATTGGGGTCGGCTCCCAATCTATCGGCGAGCTACCAGAATTACACGAGCGACTGCCATCTGACCTCGGAACCTGTAAGGAACCAGTAACAGGGATGGTTAGATCAGGCGTCAGATTCTATCAGGCGTCTGACTACCCGTAACGATTGCCATAGATGTTCTTATGCCAACCGGGACCGACGGCTTAACGTGCTCTCCGAAGCACGGAGCGATGGCATCACAAACTGCACATAACTTACTAGATAAGTCACTGGTGCAGGGCCGAGGATCGAACCCGGTGCCGTAAGTTTGCGAAGCGCACATGCTACCGCTCGGCCACCATCGCTCTCTAATGGGAAATCTTACATATTTTCAGGAATTCGAAGAATCATCCAGTAAACAGGCATCTAACGAAGGGTCGTTGGCGGGAGATGCTTGCACCACAGACAACAACATGGATGATGACATATGCTACTTTGAGGTCACAGACTCTAAAGTGAACACACCCAGCCGGAAGGCAAATTATACCTTATTAGATGAAGGGTAAGTAATTAATTTTTCAATTTACTTATAAAAGCGTTTATTGTCGACCTGCACAGAAAAGACAATACGTGATTTGAATTTCGAACCAGCAGCATAGCTGCTACTTACCATGAGTGGTCTACTGATGGTCGTGAGACTCCTGAGTCGCGATAAAAGTACATCCTTCCCCAGGGTTTAAACCTATCCCTTATTTATTTATTTGCAAAACACAACAACTAATGTTATGACTCAGTGGCCTGACTGAACGTAAAAACGCCTATTTATATTTCTACTGTTTTTAACCAGCTAGTTCCTTAACATAGATGACACTTTTGAAGTGTGTAATGAACAGTTATGACGTAGAACTATAAGTTATTGGTTTTCATTGGTGATTGACCACGGAATTAGTGGTGCACTGATGTGCTTATTTTGTAAACGAAACTTAATTATTCGAGCTACAAAAATACCTGTCTGACACATCGGATGTTTGATAAAAATACATAGTCATAGATAGTTTGGTTGCAATCAAGTTACATAATATACATCATTGCCTGTATGTACTATATCTAGTTGTTGCTGAGATAGCACTCTTTTTCGTTGAAATACAGTACAACCATCTTATTTGTTGAGTTGATTTTTCGCTATCTCCCTCTCTCTCTCTCTCTTTCTTTTTCTTTATTACATTTAAGAGAAGGCGACGGAGAATTCACATGCAACTGAACAAATAATTTTTTCTTGGAAAGGAACTTATCTAAAGACTAAAATCGCGCAGCGCGCTATATTGGTTAAAAGTTATAATAATCATGATGTAGTATTGTTGTAGTTTTAAAATGTAATTGGCGAAATTAACGAACGGTGCGACACGCGAATTATGCCATTGGTTGGATTATTCCCTTTCTCACCACTTTGCTTTGTCTCATTAGTGGGGAGAAAGGTTTAATTAAGTTATTTATTCATTTATTATTATTTTTTCGCACTTAACGCAAACTAACGGTGACGACCAATTTAAAAGTACTGAATCAAATAAAAAAAAGCATAACGCTACGTTCAGCTGTTATAAGTAAAGATATTATTATTGTTTTCATTTAATTAATAATAATAATAATAAGAGAGCGTCTCTGACCCGCAGGACTTCATAAGGATAGAGCGAGGCATATTCCAGGGTGACAGTCTGAGCCCCTTGTGGTTTTGTCTAGCGTTGAATCCTCTCAGCACTTTGCTAGGGGATTCAGGGCTGGGCTATCGGCTTCGGAGAGGGGGTGAGATCATATCTCATCTACTGTACATGGATGACCTCAAACTGGTCGCGCCGCAACGCCCACAATTGATAGAGTTGTTAAAAATCACTGAGAATTTTAGCAACTCTATCAACATGGAGTTCGGTGTGGATAAGTGTGCGGTTATGCATGTACATAGAGGGAAAGTTGTAAATTCCACGAATTTGCAACTTTCCGAGACTATGACTCTCAGGTCCCTCTCCGAGTCCGAAACCTACAGGTATCTTGGTATGTCAGAGTCGTTGGGTATTTCAGTAGGGGATGTTAAGCGGACGGTGAAGGAGCGCTTCTTCTGCCGTCTGACAAAAGTACTCAACAGTCTTTTGTCAGGTGGCAACAAGACGCGCGCCTTCAACGGCTGGGTGATGCCCCTACTGATATACTCCTTTGGCATACTAAGATGGACTCAGACCGAGCTGGACGCCCTGGATAGAAAGGTCCGTCAACTGCTTACCTCGCATCGCATGCTGCACCCGCGCTCGTCTGTTATGAGACTGTACATTCCGCGGAAATGGGGGGGTCGAGGCTTTCTAAATGCCAAAACCCTCCATAACCGTGAAGTGTGCAGTCTCCGGGATTATTTCCTCAACAACGAGTGCGGGATGCATCGCGATGTGGTGGCAGTTGACAAGGGCCTCACGCCGCTCTCCTTGGCAAATGAGAACTGGCGTAAACCGGTGGTACTTAGCACCGAGGACCGCAGGGACGTATGGAAAGGCAAGGAGCTGCACGGGCGGTTCTATCGGGCCTTAACAGGGCCTGATGTGGACCTGCATGCGTCGGTGAACTGGCTGCGATTCGGCGACCTATTTGGGGAAACCGAGGGTTTTGTCTGTGCAATTGCGGACGAAGTTATCAAGACGAACAACTACCGGAAACATATCATGAAGGACGGTACGGTCGACATCTGTCGGGCATGCCGCCGTCCCGGAGAATCTCTCCGACATATCATTTCCGGTTGTTCTCATCTTGCTAACGGAGAGTACTTGCACAGACACAACCTAGTGGCCAGGATCATCCATCAGCAACTTGCCCTTCAATACGGCCTTGTGGAGTCTGAGGTGCCGTACTACAAGTACACACCGGGGCCGGTTCTCGAAAATGGCCGTGCATTGCTCTATTGGGATCGCTCTATCATCACGGACAGGACTATTGTAGCCAATAAGCCTGATATCGTGCTGGTAGACCGATCCCAACGCCGGGCAGTGCTCGTTGACATCACCATTCCACATGACGAGAACCTCGTGAAGGCTGAGAAGGACAAACTCAGCAAGTACCTTGACTTGGCTCACGAGGTAACCGCCATGTGGAATGTTGACTCAACGAGCATTGTCCCGATAGTCGTTTCGGCGAACGGCCTTATAGCGAAGAGCCTCGATCAACACCTCGAGAGGCTCTCGCTAGACGGTTGGATCAAGGGTCAGATTCAGAAGGCAGTACTCCTTGACACGGCACGTATTGTCAGGAGGTTCCTCACTCTGCAGCCCTAACCGCCGGTAGCTTGGGCCTTGCCCCGCTGCCGGCGGCACTCTAGGTTTAGGTTTTTTTATAGTATTTTTGTAATTTATTTTTATAGGAATATTGTAAAAAAACTTAAATTTAAGAAAATGAAATAAATGAGGTGAATAATAATAATAATAATTATTTATTGCCAAATATAAGTTACAATCTTATGCTGGTATAATTATGTGGTCTACTATTAACAATTTTAACATAAGTGGGTGATTAAATTATAAGTACTTACATAAGATTATCTAAAAGTACTTTAGCATCCGTACTAGGTTACCCTGTGTTACGTTTGCTAAGCTTCCGAAAAACAATGAGTATGCATGAGTAATATAATAATTAAAATAAACTAACTTCATAAAATAAGTTATTTCACTAGCCAAATTTTTCTTATATGATTGGGCTACCTATATGACTGCGTATAGCATATCTAGCCTGGGCAACAATTTTTAGTTTTACAATAGGGGGTAGTTGCATGACAACACACGCACGTCACAGCGAGCGAGCCGCTCCCGCACACAGACAGGCACGTTACGTGCGGAATACGCTAGTGATAATCCAACTTACTTCATCGATACCTGTGTGTCGAATCAAAGTGTGTGATCACAACAAACTCGCCCTCAATACCTGGCTTATAATATAATTATACAGTGAAAACCATTATAAAGGTAAGTAGCTGTGACAACAAACATTTTACGACTGTAGGACTGTGTACCTATATTTTATAAGAACAAAGCATTGTAATTCTTAGGTACCTATTTAAAAGAAAAAAGCTATTTTGCGGTATAATTCGCATATAAGGTTAAGTAATAAGAAAAAATACGGGTCGAATCTATAAGGTAGGTATATAAAGCTAAGGCGTTTTTTCTAAACTCGGCACCTTCAGACGTTGGAATAAAATCATCGATATCAAGATACGCGCGAACAGTGCGACTGTAATCGCAACACGAACAACTCATTGCCACAGCGTACGGTGACTCGGTACAAAATTTGTGGAGACACAATTTTAATAATATCTATATATTATAGTTTTAGTTATTATAATTTCTTTTGTGTCTTAAGTGATGTCTGTTTTGCCATGATTTGGTAATGTGTTGAAATGTATTCCACTTAAATATTGATATAGTACATTCTACAGAACTTAATTATGTACCTACTTTTAATTATTTTGTGCCTATTGCCCGTCTGAACTAAAGTTGGACAGCTCCTAAGTTCGCACTTTTCTCTCTAGCCCCCGCCCCCTATTATGAAAAAAATTGCAACAGCAGTAGGCTAGCAAAGCAACAGCAGTAGCAAAGCGACAGCGAACACTTAGGTAGCAATCGGTCGCAGTCGCCCGCCTGTTGCTCGCCTGTCGCTGAATGCACTTTGGCCTTTGATACTAGTGCCACTAGCAACAGACGTAATAAGAGGGTCGGTTTCTCGTGCGTTTGTCAAACTCGTGTCAAGTTACTCTCACTGGTTGAAGACAGCTGATGTTTAGCAGGCAACCAATGAGCGTTCAGTATTTGGTGTGCTAAGATGACACGAAATTATCAAACGCACCTACTGAACCTGGGGGAAAGTGTTGCTTAGCTAAGTTGTATTTTATTAGACAGTGCAGAAGGGCATATGCCTCTTTATTTCGTCTTTCGTGATATAATCAAAGTACGATCACGTGTCTAATAAAAGCTGAAATAATTTTAGAAATAAATAAGTATCTGAATAAAAAGGTAAAGTATTGAAAAATGTATTCTCTTGGGCGTTGAGCGCCGCCACCTTGTTTTACTACCCGCAAAGCAAGTTATAACACAGAATAATTAAAATAGTACTAGCGTAACTTAGGCGATGCCGCCCCGCCCAAGAGTTTCGTTCGTTCGATTCAATTAACACCGTACTCCGCGTGTCGCGCCGTCGCGTTGTCTTGTCAATATTGGTGGTGTTCTGTGCATATTGGATGAGACTACTATTTCTGTAAGTGTATTTTCTGATACTATATTTGATAATACTTATAGTTAGTCAATTTGTAGTAGCTACTGCCCGTGGCTACACACGCTTGGACTAATTTATTACGATAAAAAGTACCTTATGTTCATCCCCAGAAACTATCTTCATATTCATACCAAATTTTATCAAAATCGGTTTATCCGTTCAGTCGCGAACAGATAGGTATAGTTATTTTGAGTTTATGGTGTTAGTGTATTCGTATCTATATTTAATTTATTTAAATTCATTACGAACCACCACATTGTATATAAATTTCGGAGGTAATACAAAGATGGGTACATAATTTAGTCATAGTTCTGAATAGTAATAGTTTAATAAGAACCTCAATGGGATCATATCTAATATCTATATACCAAAATGTTTAATTGAATAACAGTTATTATTTTTTTTGTCACTCTATTAGCTAAGTGACTGTGACAGCGCATATTTACATCGCGAGTGTCACTATTTTGCGTTTCGCGCCATTCGTATTTCGCTTCTTTTCGTTCAAGTCTACCCACGTGCGATCTCAACCAGCTATAATTTATAAATTTAACTAAATAATAGTGCATTAAATAATTTTCATCTCATTCACAAGGTATGTTAGTTATTAGTGAACTGTAAAATAGCATAATTATAATGCGCGTTTTTCAAAATCGCTATTCAATATTCTCATCCCTAGTTATTTTTTTTTATAACTCCTAATGATCACATACATAGATCCTGGATCCTAACTAGGACTCCCTGTATCTAGGGACCCAGGAACTACAAGAACCATGGTCCCACAACACCCAGACACAGAACAAATATTTGTGCTTTTTTTCTGTGCACAAATACTTGTCCTGTCGCGGGAATCGAACCCGCCGCATCCGGGGTATGGGCCACCCTGCTCAACTACCTCACCACGGAGACAGTCAATAGTCATCTCCGATTCCCAATCCCAACTACTTTTTTTAGTTATTTCTAGTTTGAATGAATTTCGTCGTTACTTTTTTTCCTTTTCGATTGATTGCGTTATTATAAATAATTTAGCCGATATTTAGTCACTATTGCGTTATTGTTATTGAATAACAACACTGTTAATTTTGGTTTAGCATGGAGTATAAAAGGATCGCGAGGTATAGGGGCGATGCGCAGTGGTTCTCTCGCGGCAGCTACTTCTATGTGGCGTGTCGGTCTAGAGGCGCCTCCACAACTATGAGATGTTCGAGCCCCGGGTGCCGGGCGCGCTGGATACTGAGGGCAGGCCGGCCGGGGCCTGTTCGCGAGCAACACGACCACGAACCTACGCCGTGGGTGCCGAGTCGGTGAGTGTAAGAAAGAAAGAAAGAAAGAAAATACATTTATTCAGGACATCACACAACATTACAATCCTAACATACATCATGAAAATAAAACAATAAAAAACAAAAATAGGTAAAAAATATCATACAAAATGTAATGTTGCGTGACGTCATGATATAGGTCCCGTCTCAGCATGTAATCAAGGCCATAAGACCTCAATAACTGATTTTCAGTCGGAACCCATCATCACATCGTGTAGTAACATAACTTCTGTTTACATAACAGGTAAACAATTACCTACCTACCGGTATAAATTTTGAATTATGTATATTTAGGATAAGCGTTGATGGTACATAAATATTGAGTCCTACTGGAATCAATGGCGTATTTTGGGAGAAGTATTTGTGCCGTTGTGGACTAATACAGGCTGGTGATGTTGATTAGTGTTTGAATTGTTCAACTATTTTTATGTAATCTGCTGCTTAAAGCCTGAACTTCACTTAACTCTGTTCTAGTTGAAGGTTGATTATATTTTTTTTTTTATGCGATTGAATGACGTGACGAGCTAGTCGTTCACCTGATGTTAAGCAACACGGCCGCCCATAACAGTTGCAGTATCACTCGGACCTTTAAAACAATAAAGTTTCACGTGACACTGCACTGCGCACGTCATCCTGAGACATCACACTGTCTAGTAATCAGATTACTAGACTGAGTGATCAGATCATAAAGTCTCATTTGCCCAGTAATTTCACTAGCTACAATGCCCTTCAAACCGGAACACAGTAGTGCTTGCACACTACTGCTTGGCGGCAGAATAACTGGCAAAGCGGTGGTACCTACCTAGACGAACTTTGCAGAAAAGTCCTACCACCTAGTAAATTGGTAGTATATTGGTATTGGTTTTTTTTTTGCATACTATAGTATAATATAAAAAAACTGAAACTTAGAAGAAAATGCAGCACTTAGACCAGTACTATATATATATTCTGTGCTTATACAGCAATTATCCTTGGTGTGCTTGAGAAAAAAAGTTATATCAGTCTAAGAACTACCTACCCAGTAGGTAGCCAATTGCCTTGGTGCCTACAACATTAACATAAGTTAAAAATAAACTTATTATGGTGTAAAAACAGGAATTGTCTGGTATACAGTTATGGAATTGGTACCTTCCATATAACTCAGAATAATATTAGGTGCTTAAACCCAATCTAAAATATCTTATGTCTTAATACTGACTACAACCACCGTCAAACATCAACTATCTTCAGTATAAATTATAGAGCTGTGTTGATTCTGCGTGGCATTCGTTATAACTAATTGAAATCACTTTTATCTCTCCATCTTTTTCATTTCCCCTTTATTTGAAGAGTACTAAGTATAACGTAACTCGATATCCACGCAAGTAAACCCATTGTCATATTAAACCCTCAGTATCTCATATGTTATGTTATGTACTCTGGTTTATATGTTTGTCAAACTCATGTCAACTTAACACACCAAATATTGCTCACTCATTTATTGCGTATTGATCATCGGCTGTTTTCAACCAATGAGCATACAGTATTTGTGTTACGATGAAGTTTTCTATATTGTCAGGAATGCTATGTTCCAAGCCCTGAAGAAGCGAGCAACTGCCGAAACAGAGCCACTTCACACAATATATGAAGAGGAGGCAGCCAGGTATGCTCCAATCTACAATATCATTAGAACATGCGCTCATCTCTTAATTTCACACTTTAATCTGAATATTGAGCCTTAAAAACCTTAAGTCTTTTTCTTTGGGTTATTTCTATATTGAAATCACACTACTTTATCATCATCATCAACAGCCTGACTGAAGACGTCTACTGCTGAACATAGGCCTTCGCCAGAGAGTGGTCGCCACTCAAGAACCTTTCTTCAGAATCGGTTGTCAGTTCTACAAGCGATGTAGCCCGCCCACTGCCATTTTAACTTGCTAATTCTAAGAGTTATATCGGTCACTTTAGTTCTCCTGCGGATCACATTACGGAGCTTATCTCGCAGGGAAACACCGAGCATAACTCTCTCCATAGCTTGCTGCGCGACTTTGAGCTTACTAGTGAGGCCAACAGTAAGAGACCAGTGAGAGAAGTGAATGTAAACCATACGCAAACCATTTGACACGACATTGTAGCATAGCAGTGAATTTGACCATTTGATATTTCATACTAATATGAGTGAAAGTGCGAGCAAAAGCCTTTGATAAGCGAATAGTAGAGGATAGTTAAGAAACATAAGCGCATCAATCTCAACCTTTTCTCCGTCGAAACCGATCGACAGTTTCATATAGTTATCTAACATTTTATTAAAATATGGAGCTCAAATTGTATTAAAAGTAGTTGAAGCTTTAGGTGTTTTATTACAATTTCACAATAAACATGCAAATTCGTGCGCAGTGCAGTGTCACGCGAAACTTACTACTACTTACTTACTTTACTTGTGCTTACTTATTTTAAAGTTCCGAGTGGCATTGCAACTGTTGAAGGTGAACGACTAGCTCGTCACGTCATTCATTCTCATACAAAAAAAACGTAGATAATCTATTGACAAGCAGTTTGGCGATAAGGAAAAATAATTCCTCTTACCCAAACACAAACTTGTGATTGTGTGCTCTCTTGCTCGCACTCAGGGACTTGTAGATGGGTGTGTGCAGGATGGGAGGCGATGTCCATTATAATGGTTACGCGGTAGGGGTGCAGTTTGGCAACCTAGTTTGTCCATGAGGAAACACCCTATGCCGCACTGTGGTCCTAATGGAATCAACTCAACTCACTACCTCTGTCTCTTCACTTGTCTAAGATTGATTTTTCTTGTTTTTTTAGATATCCAGATGCAAAAGAGCACCTAGTGTGGGAATCTGTGGTTAACTCCATGCGCAAGTGGCGCCGGCGGCAGCAGCTGGGGATCAAAAAAGTAAAGCAAGAGCTAGACCCGAAACCCGAATATTCTTTTGTAGCATTAGGTTAAGTTGTCTTTTCAAATGTTAAGGGCGATATCGCCAAATGTTTCATATCGATTCGATTACAAATTTTACCACTATATTGGCACTTTTTTCATTTCTCGTCACCTCTATCAGTTTAACATGTTCGTTGTAATATTTCGTAAGGTAGCATGTTAGTGTAAGGTCGATAAGTACGCGATATTTATAGTAGGAATAAACGGAAATACGTGAAAAAAATTGCTTAGAAGTAGTAGATAGTCGTAATGCATCGCACCTAGAAAGTATACATACAGGGTGTTTGTTTGTAGATACAGAACTCGTTTGTTGTCTCTCTACCCAATTAAATATACATACAGGAATAAATTAGGTGCGACGCACACAATTTGCCGTGCGTAAAAAGAGAAAGCGATATAGGTACGTGTCTTCGAACGACAAGTAGAGCGAGACGCACTGTCAGAATTTGTGCCAAAGCAAAAACTTACCCTGTGTCTCGCTTTCTCATCTAGACAGGTATACTTAGGCTATAGGCCATGATATCATCTTCCCCCGTTCAATTACAAATTATGATACGCAGTAAAATCTTGAAGAGTGAAAAGGCTAACTCATCTGGTTCGAAATTCAAATCTTATTGTGACCCTGCTTGGCTAGAAGAGAAGATCATTTGGTTCGAAATTCAAATCTTATTGTGACCTTGCTTGGCTAGAAGAGAAGATCGTTTGGTTCGAAATTCAAATCTCATTGTGACCCTGCTTGGCTAGAAGAGAAGATTATTTGGTTCGAAATTCAAATCCAATTGTGACTGCTTGGCTCTCGAGAGAAGTAATAGTATTCTGTGGCTTGGCTAGGATCACAGTAGCGCTCATAGCGAAGCACTACTAGCCGTTTCTAACCGATCGGTAAAGTTAAGCAACGTTCGCTGCGGTCACTACTCTGATGGGTGACCACTTGCCTACACGAGAAGAAGAAGAAGGCTAAGAAAGAAGGTAGATAGAACCAATTAGTGTTATTTATTTATATCTTGCAGCATACCTGATATTACACAGTCTATGTGTGTCAGCGTGGAAAAAAATGGCGAAGAAATGGAAGCAGATACGGCTGAAGCTGAAAATAAAAGACCGAGGATAATGAGCTGTATTAAAAGTTCAAATGGAGATCCAAGTAGGTGATGCACGAAACATTTTATAATTACAGTAAGCGTTAATTGCCTAGTGTTTAAAATAATTACTCATTCGTTTTTCTCCACTCAATATTAATACTATAATTAGGTACCTATATGACCTATATCTAACTAAATAAACGCCGAACATGAGATTTACGTATTAAATTTTTTGCATATTATATCATCATCATCAGCCTGAAGACGTCCACTGCTGAACATAGGCCTCCCCCACAGAGCGCCACCTTGAGGGGCTGCACGCCATCTGCATCCATCGGCTTCCCGCGGCTTTCACCAGATCGTCGGTCCACCGAGTCCATATTATATATAAATTAATAATAATAATAAATACGAAAAACCCAGAAATAATTCCTGAGCTCAAATCCGAGATCCAACGTGTCACCGCATCGGTCGGTGAGATACAGCCACATCTCAATATAAAAATATTATTCCATTTGTTTGGCTGTAAAGTTGAATAATATATTTTTTTTGTGTTTACTAAGAGCTGTGGAATAAATAAATAAAGAAAATGTTGTTGTTTCATTTTAATAATGAACTATAAACACCATGTGATAGCGTTGTAAAACAATAATATTATGTTACATTACTGACTGGCCTGTTAGCTCAGTTGGTAGTAGCTCTGCCTTCTGAACTATAGGTTGTGGGTTTGATTCCTACCCGGGACAAACATTTGTGTGATGATCATCGATGTCTGTTCTGTGTCTGGGTGTTATATTATATTCTATGTATGTATTTACAAACAAAAAGTATCTATGTATGTATTCTACCGGTTATCTGGTTACCATAGTACAAGCTATGCTTATTTTGGGGCGAGAACGGCGCTGTGTGAAATGTCCACACATATTTATTCCATCAGGCGCGCTCACACGCGACTGAGAGCAAAAACATATGCCTGGTTTTCACGGTACCGTTTTTGAGTCGGCGATCGTGGATCTAGAGCCTATTGTATTCGTATGTATGTTACCTACAGACGTACCGACCCCGATCCAGTACACGGTGTCGAACCAAGGCTCGCTGCAGATGATAGTGAACCGGTACGTGTATTACTTGAAGCATTGCAACCGGAACAACACGCGACAGTGGCGGTGCGTCGACTATCTCAACACTAGGAAGTGTCCCGCCCTTGTCTTTACTACAGACGATACGGTTGTGCAGAGGTGAGGATGGACCAATTTTAAAGGCTTTACTTGACAGTATTTATGATTTTTATAGCAGTATCGCCTGTTTAGCGTAATCTACAGATTAATTTGTTTTTGCTGCCAACCCCGTAAGTTGGTTGTAAAAAGGTGAAGGATAAATTCGGACACGAGACCACTTGTCACGGTAGCGAATGTAAAGCATGTCCCGGCTTTAGGGACGGATGGATGCGGGTTCAAGTCCCGTTCGTGATTCAAATTGTTTCTTTACAAATTAATCTGTAGATTAGTTGACAGATCTAAAACTTCACTGTTTTTGTCAAATAGACGGCACTGTAAAGCACTATTCATACCGGCGCTGTATTCGTATTGAAGTTCCGCGGCTATAGAGCGAAACTTTATACATAATACCCGGGTGGAATCCCGCGCGGTATACAGTGTACGAATACCGCGCCGGTTTAAATAGGGCTTAAAAGACGGATATATTTGTATTACTTTAAAGACTCAACTAAAGCCTTCAAAATTAGGCCTTATGTCTACTTTTAATATTTATAATTTTTTTTTGACTGGCCTTATAGCTCAGTTGGTAGTAGATCTGCCTCCTGAACTGTAGGCTGTGGGTTCGATTCCTACCCAGGACAAACATTTGTGTGATGAACATAGGTGTTTGTTCTGTGTCTGGGTGTTATATTGTATTCTATGTTATGTATTTACAAACAGGAAAAGTATCTATGTATTCTATCAGTTATCTGGTTCCCATAGTACAGGTTTTGCTTAGTTTGGGGCTAGATGGCGCTGTGTGAAATGTCCACAAATATTTTATTTTTATAGCAGTATCGCCTGCTTAGCGTACGTAACGTTAGCGTAGATGGCGCTATAAGTAAGTTGTAAAAGGTGAAAGATATCCAACATGAGCTCCCTTGTCGCGCACGCACGGTACCTGGTAAAGGATTGATGCGGGTTCAAAACCCGTTCGTGGTTCAAAGGTTTCCTTTACAAAATCTATTTTTCACTTCTAAAATTAAGGTTTTTAATTCGGTTGTATTTTTTTTTACTTTTTTTTGTTGTTTTCTGGCCTAGATAATGCCCTACCACTAGGCACTATGCTATGGATTCCTCCCAATGTTTTTCTTTCTCTAGTAATCGAACCTTCTACCCACGGATCGTAATGCGCAGGTCGACCTCGCTAAATACTGAGCTATTATCGCTTCAACAAACCATACCTACTTATATCAAATTTATGTGCCAAAGAACGTGCTCGATTTGTAGCGTATATTTTTCAAAGTGGATTATTATATTTATTATAGAGGACCAAGCAGGATTCGAACCATGTAACTGAAAATCCATTTATTATGGTTGATATTCCTTCGATTCGCACAAAGCGGTTTGACTCGACACTTATACTCCGAGCAGCGAAGGATTGGAACACTTTACCAGCGTCTTTGTTTCCCGATAAGTACAATCTGGAGCTCTTCAAGTCGCGAGTGAATATGTATCTTCTAGGCAAGCATGTACCATCACAGACCGCGTCGTCACTTTCCACCAGGTGAGATTGCGGTCAAATGCGGGCCTATTTAGTTATAAAAAACCCTGAATATTTGTTTTAGGATCTCGGCGCACACGCATCCATTCCACGACCAAAGGATCCTAAAGAAAGTTTACGCAGGCGCAGTGTTCACAGCACTACACGAAGCCGAACAACAAGGAATAAGCATTAAAAGTAAATCGAAAGAAAAAACTGTCGAATGAAATGTACATAAATCTATTTTACAAAACATTGTAGTTTTATTGTTACAATACTAGTATTTAATAGTTATTGCTCTCATGTCACGTTTAAGTTCAAATCAAGGAAGTTGGACGTATATTCTATACAACGTTCAAAGATACAGCCTTGAGCCTTGTGGACGTAAACGTAGTATATTATTATCTGCTTGTATTAAAGACGTGTGTGACAAAGTACTTACAAAAGAAATAACATAATAGAGATTTCAATAGCGTTGAGCATGTCTAATGATGGTTAAGGCTAATAGCGTAATACAGAATAGATATACTTATGTTTTTATGTATAACTATTAGGATGTCTAACTAAAGTTATCAAACAAATATTTCTATTATTAGATAGATAGGCAAGTATAGTTGGATCTGTTTGTCACACATCTTTCAAAATCTATTTTATTAGGTACTTGGAGTCGTCCAACGTCTAGGTCAGCCCCATGCTCACTTACAATTATAGGTACATAACATTGATCAATATATCCTGTGCCCTGCTAAAGTATTGTTTTACTGGACCAAGATTTATAACTACATATGTGCACAGAGTAAGGTATGTGTAATAATAATAATATGCCTTCCTATAAGAACTTTGCGTCAACCGCATATTTTTCATGGAAGAACAAACAGTGTTTTTCTAATGCATGCTTTATCTACGTCAGTCGTCTTTCTATGATTAACAACTATTGTATGTTCTATGTTTTATTGTAATAATAACTATTAGTTTTTCTATATCCAAGAAAAACTTGACTAAACGCAATACGCATTATCGTGTAGCAGACAAACACTGGAAAATGGGTCAGAAATAGAATGTAAATGAACTTTATCAATAGAGGTACCTACCTATTGTGATGCATAAAATTGTGCATTATTATAAATGCAACATGGGCAAATAATGAAAGAGGAAATGAATTAGTCGCCGCAGTAGTATGTTGTACGTGTAACGCTCCCTTTATAGTTTCTCTAAATAGAAACAAGTGGATCGGCACAAACTGCTTGACTACAGTCGAGCGCGGATTTTCGTTGAAGATGCGCGCTGCGATAATGAATTTGTTGATTTTGTCACTACTTTTATCATACGCTGAATGTTACAAAATACTGTGTCTCCTGCCTTATCCTGGGAAAAGTCATCACATGGTCTTTGAACCTTTGCTGGAAGAGCTGGCCAATCGCGGTCACAATGTTACCGTAGTGTCTTTCTTCCCGTCTTCTAAACCGAATCCGAATCGAAGGGACATCAGCCTGGTAGGATTAGCGCCACTCAGCGTCGAGGTCTTAGATCTATCGACCTTCGATGTAAACCAGTTTTTTGGGCTTGGAAAAATAATCTCCGATGTAACCCTCATCACCGAGCTGGCGAAATCAAACTTGCGGCTTTGTCAGAAACTTCTATATTCCGATATCTTTAAAGAATTCGTAGAAGGCAAAGGAGACTACGATGTAATAATTGTTGAGCATTTCAACAGCGACTGTATGCTTGGATTGGTCTATAATTACGGATTGCCATCGATCGGTCTAATGTCTAGCCCTTTTCTGCCGTGGACTCCGTCTAGGTTAGGAGCCCCGGATAATCCTTCCTACGTCCCTGGCATGACTTTGCCGATGACTGACGAAATGTCCTTTGTAGAACGTATGGAGAATGCGTTTATGTTTTACTTTTTGAAGTGGTGGTTTGAAATAGCTATCAGATGGGAGGAGCAGAGAATGTTGGAGAAGAGACTCGGACGCAACTTGCCGCCGCTGGCTGAAGTTGCTCAGAACTCTAGTGCTGTTTTAGTGAACACTCATTATACTTTGAATGGAGTGAGGGTAATGCCACCATCTTTTCTTGAAGTGGGAGGAATGCATCTCCATAAAAAGACACTGAAGCCATTGCCCAAGGTATGAACGTTTTTAACATGATTTTATAGTTGTTGGAGTCAAGTGCTAGTCATTCTTGGCATATTAATACAGCTATAAATTCATATTTAGTTTTGGTATTTATTTCTGCTTTACTTATCTCTTGTGATATATTCCAGAATATAGAAAAATGGGTAGCCGAAGCAAAAGACGGGTTCATCCTATTCAGTTTTGGGTCACTGATACGTGGATCGACTCTACCACAAAAGCGACGGGACGCCATCTTGAAGGTTTTCGCGGGCTTGTCGCAGAGGGTACTTTGGAAATGGGAAACGGAAGACATAAAAAATCTTCCTTCAAACGTTCTTGTTACAAAGTGGTTGCCGCAGTATGATTTACTACGTAAGTTTTTGTAGTTGTTTTATTTCATCTAAGTAACTACCTAAATGACTCAACAATTTAACTTATTAAACTTAACTACAATTACATACAGGTGTTAACTAGCTATTTGAGATATTTGCTTGCAAAGTTATTATAATTATTGTTCACACAGCTGTTTTACAGCAACAGGTACCTATCTCGGATGTCTCATGTCACTAATCACGTGTCATTAACTATATAGGTAGTTACTTTACTGGTTGAGGTAAATAAAATATTATAGGCTCCGTTTTGCACAATTTATACTGGGTGGCGCAAAAGTAAAGACCCTATTTGGTTCAGCTATAACATTTTTTCTAAATTAGAAAACTAGATTTAGGTTTTTTTAAATGTATATTTGTGCCATTAAATTTCGTACCATTAGGATTTAAAGATGATGTCTTTTAAATGGTGACCTCCAGAGTTGATACACATTTGAGCCCTATTTATGACATTTTGCATAACTTGCCGTAACACTTCCTGCGATATGTTCGTTATTTCTTGACGAATGTTTTCTTTTAGAGCTGCGAGAGTCTGTGGCTTGTTCACATACACCCGAGATTTCAAAAAACCCCAAAGAAAGAAGTCTGGACTGGTCAGATCGGGTGATCTTGCAGGCCAAGGCAAATCGCCAAAACGAGAGATAACTCGGCTTGGAAAAGCGTCCCTCACTAAGTCCATAGTGTCGCGCGCTGTGTGTGCCGTAGCGCCGTCTTGTTGAAACCAGATGTGCTCCAGCCCCAATTCGTCCAAACTGGGTATCAAAAACTCACGTAACATGGTTCTGTAGCGTTCTCCAGTGACAGTTATCGCATTGCCTCCAGCGTCTTCGAAAAAATAGGGTCCGATCACTCTGTCAACACAGATGCCACACCATACAGTAACTTTTAGTGGGTGTAGAGGTGTTTCTTGAATAATGCGCGGATTATCAGTGCCCCAGAACCGAGTATTCTGCTTATTGACATGCCCTGAGAGATGGAAATGCGCTTCGTCACTCATAACCAATTTTGAAGGAAAATCATCCTCTTCAAGGTTGAGGTTTATGACGCGCTGGCAGTAATCTAGACGAGCTCGGTGGTCAGCAGGCAGCAGTTGATGAGTCATTTGAGTTTTATACGGGAACATCTTTAAGTCTTTCACCAAAATACGCTGCAGGGTCCGTCTGGAAATGCCCAATTGCGTGGCACGTCGCCTCGTTGATGTTTCTGGACACTCTTCCACATCTTCGCGCACAGCATCGATATTTTCAGCTGAACGGCCTGTTCTTGGTCTCCCAGACTTAGGTCTATCCAATGTTGAGCCAGTTGCTTCAAGGCGTGTGGCAAAGCGTCGAATTGTGCGACCAATCGGTGCCGGACGGTGGGGAAATCGTCGACGAAATTCACGTTGTGTTCTTATCACTGATGAATTATTCCGTAAGAACATTGACACAATTATTCCACGTTCTTGGGGAGTAAAACGGTCCATGTTTATTTTCAGTGTATTTTACATTTGTTCACTACACAATTTTCAACAACAGAATGACAGAAAATGTCATATAAAAAAAATAAAAGTATTTTCTTTAGTGCCAGTACTTTTGCGCCACTCAGTACTTCCTATGGTTACTTACACACTAGCACAAAGCTATTTAGCCAAAGGCACAACTTTGTATGAGCTATAATTATGTCCTAAAACGAATTGCATATAATAGGCTAGTGTCCTGCTATTAAAAATTAACAATATTATTTTCGTAAAGTAGGTTAAAAACGAATACAACACTTAATTGAAAATAGGAACATACAACCTTGACAGATGGCAGGATATTATCTGCAGTCTGCATATTAGGTACCGAGACAAGCAGGATTTTTCCTCTCGGAAACTAGAGAGTACTATTTTCCAAAGGAAGACAGATAAAATCCACTTCTGACCAAGTTATTACAAAAAACTTTGTGTCCTCGCAGAACTACCAGTCTTAGAATAACTTTGTTTGTTTATTTTCTTAAATTATTTAAGTTTACTCTAGAAATGTTGTGTTGCTAAGGCAATACTTTCCTACATTGTGGGTGAAATCGCGGGGTAGTCTTGAAACTAAAATATTTAAAAATGTTAGAAACATGCTCTTGGAGAACCACGCAAAATGTGGTTGAATTGATGCTTTATACACTACATGACTTGTCGATCAACTCGAAGAGAAAACATTTCGAGTGGCAAGACTTCTTTATTTTGTAACGATAATAGTTTTGTTCTTTGTCAAATTATTCCAAATTTTATGGTCACCAAACTAAGTAAAACTGTCAATCGAAAGATTCACGGCACTGCTCTCGTATACTTTTATACCTTGTATGTAATAATTAAAAACAGTAGGTTTTATTTTTATTTTTATATTTATAACTCAATTATTTTAATTTAATTTTATATATTTTTTTTTTTATTAATTTAGTTAACCTATTTTTGGCGTTATTATCAATACCAAATCGATGCGTTAGATTTTGGTCCAAACGTGACCGGTGTCAGGAGCAGGTACCTAGTTTCAAAGGATGCTAATGAATCCAATTACACCCAGTATAAATGCCATCCATTTTCCAGAGCACCCCAACTGCGTGGCGTTCATCACACACGGTGGCTTGCTGAGCCTAACGGAAGCGGTCGCGGCCGGTGTGCCGACGGTAACCGTGGCGGTGCTCGGCGATCAGTTCGGGAACGCGGCGCATGCGCACGCTGCGACCGGCGCGCCATACTTGTGGCTGAGTGATCTCGACGAGGGGACCTTGCGAGCGGCCTTGCAAGATGCCCTCTCTGATCGGTACGTGCTTAACGTAGTCAGTACCCCCATCATCATCAACAGCCTGAAGACGTCCACTGCTAAACTTAGGCCTCCTGCACAGAGCGTCACTTTGAGCGACTGATTGCTTCCTTCATCCATCACATAAGTAGTATCGTCATATACATGCGAATACACTGTAGGGGTATAGATGGTAGGGTAAGAAACAGATTCTAGATTAGGGCATAAGTCACATTTTTTTAAAACTTAATGTACTTAGTTTTTATTAATTTGATCATAATTATTGTAATTTTTATTATTACTTGTTCACGATATGTTTTATAACTAAAATATCTAATTTAAGTATTTTTAATCGTGAAGTCTTAGAAAAGTTTTTGGTCAATTAAAAACAACCCTGTACACTGTGTTTTGTAAATACATACATAGAAAAATACAACACCCATGTATATCACACAAATCATCATCATCATCATCAACAGCCTGAGACATCCACTGCTGAACATAGGCCTCGCTCAGAGAGTACCACTTTGAGCGGCTGTTCGCCTCCTGCATCCATCGGCTCCCCGCAGTTTCACACAATGTTATGGCATAATCAAAAACATATCTCTTACCTAAATATCTTCATAACCTTTTCAGAACCAGAGCCGCAACTAAGCTTCTTTCCAAGAAGTGGCAAGACCGGCCCTTACCGCCGATGGCCACGGCCATATTCTACATCGAGCAGACCGCTCGCTATGGCGGGCTCAAGATGTCCTCCCATGCTGCGTTACTGAATGGGATACAACTGGCCATGGTAGATGTGGTAGGGTTCGTTTTAGGAGCGTTGTTTATCGTTGTAGTAGCCTTGAAGTGGTTCTGTGGTCAGTGTAGGAAACTGCGACGAAAGGAGAAGACGTGTTAAAATTGTTTTTGTTTTTGAATAACAAAAAGCTGAAAATAGTATGCAACATTAAAATAGGTAAGATTTCAATGTTGCATACTATTTTCAGCTTTGTCTAAATGAAATAAGGTTGATATTCCAATACCACTTAAAAAGTGCTCGAGCATTTTGCTGCTCTGTCTGAATTGACCCTTATTGATCTAGAGTAAATGCTCTTCCAGCAACAGTGTTTCCTCCTGGGTATAACCTGGGTCTTTTCAAGTCAGGAGTGAATGGGCATCTCATGGGCAAAAATGTTCCACCTTAGGGTCAATTCAGAGCTGAAAATAGTATGCAACATTAAAATCTTACCCATTTTAATGTTGCATACTATTTTCAGCTTTGTCTAAATGGATTAAGGTTGATGTTCCAACAGCACTTAAAAAGTGCTCGAGCATTTTGCTGCTCTGCCTGAATTGACCCTTAGACAACTTCGTCACACCATCAGGTAAGTTGTTGTCAAACGTATGCCCATTTTAGCAATAAAAATAATGTTTTGTGATGGATCGAGAATAAAAAGTACAGTTTTGTAAAAATAAATTTTATTGTCCCCGATTCAACATTTATAAATAACTACTAAAATATTTGTTACGATTTCTCTATCACATTGTTCCATGAGCAAATATTTAAACATATTTCGTAATATAATAGAGTGAGTATATCATTATCATATAGCTAAAATGCATGTGCAATTGTGCATGCAGTGTTAAGCAGTTCCTTAATAAAGGCTTAAAATAATTAAAGTGGAGATTAAAATTGCAGAAACATATTAATAACGTATTATTTTTGTACATAACAAGGAATGTTTAGTTAGAGGAATGTTATGATTAGGTAAATATAATTATGATTACCTCATTATGTATTCAGAAATACCACCTTCACAAAAACGAAAAACAATTGCATACACAAGTATGTCCGTATTAAAAAATATGCTTATAACTACTGGCCACAACAATGGCATAAAATTTAAAAATAATAAATGCACTTAAGTACAGTTTAATTTTAAAATAGGAATTAGACAAGTTCACGTTTAACAAATGTGGGTAGGACGAAAGCTGCTCTATGCACATCGCTGTTATAGTACCTGAGATTCATCGCTACCTCTTCCTGACGAGAGAATGTGAGTTGTGGAGTATTCAACACTTTATTTTCTTCTAAGGACCCTATAACGAACCCAATTTGTCCCGAAGGGTAAGTCGGGACGCTCGTATATGCATAAGCAGCTGAAGGGAATTGATTCCGACAGAATCTAAGCGTGTTTGTGACGAGTTCTAGATCGTTCCATATCGTGCCCGCTTGGGAGCAGACTATGCCACCTGGCTTTAAAGCGCTTTTCATCAGCGCAAAGTAGTTTTCTTTAAAAAGGTTGACGGCTGGGCCGATGGGGTCGCTGCTATCTGTGATGATGACGTCAAACTCTTGGCAGTGGTTTTTCATGAAGTCGAAACCGTCGCCGACGTGCAGCGTCAGCTTTGCGCTGTCGAAACCCACTGCCATGAATGGGAGGTATTTTTTTGATACTTCGATCACTTTGGCGTCTATTTCTACCTGAAAATGAAACATTAAATTAAAATTAGGTACTGCACACGGCGAAACCACCAGATTAGAAAAAACGATTGACGTCGTAACGAAAACTAATTTGGTCATGATTTTGATTTGTTCCAATGTGCTCGATTACAGAGTTGGGAAAAAACATTTCGAGCTTCAAGTCATGTCAGTCGTTGATGGGGTTGAGTGGAATAACTCAAAAATAATTCAGTAATTTAATTTTTATAGAATCTATGTGAAAGCCTTTTCACACAGATTCTATAAAAATTAAATGAAGTGAAGTAAAAATTAAATGAAGGTTGCAAGCAATAGGATGGTCCAGGCAGGTGGCCCGAAGCACGTGTCTTAGGCGGGCCCGGAGACGAAAGTAATCAATCATTATAATATTTTCATTGATACTACCAAGTGGTACATTCAACCAACATTATTATATTATTGTGGGTCCAATTTCCTGTTTAGATAAATAAAATGATAACTGTGTGAATAAATGTAGAGTATATATACCTATACCGCTTCTGGTTACTTATTGTGTTAATAGCCCTCGGTCATATCACGAGGAAGTAAGTGGTCTCTGTATCGTCGCTCGTATGACTAAAGGTCCTATCTCATTTTTGTCCATTGTTCAGAAAACGCGTTTTAAGGTTTTGACATTTCTAACTTTCAGATAGTTTCGTTCTTCGCAAGTCCAGCATATTTATTTTTATATGCTTTTGTAGATAATTTCAAGTACTTTAATTACACGTTGAAACTTTTAACCTGTTTGCATTCTAAATACCTGTTTTGATTAATCAAAACAGATAGGTCACTTAGTGAAAACTTTGTTTTATTTAAAATAAGCTGTCTGTTTTTAGTTACGACTTTTTTTAGACGAAGTATGGAAATAAATATACATAATTTATGTTGTTAATGTTTTATTAGTGTGTTAGTAAGTTTAATTGTGATAATAATTAATTAATTAATTAATAATTAATTATCTTGTGATCCAAAATGTTAAGAGGTACAACAATTAGTCAGATGGATAGAGAATTTTGCGTCGACTAACATAGCGGTCCTAACTCAAAACAGCCAAAAAGTGAGATAGGACCTTTAGTCATACGAGCGACGATATATCAGTGTAGTACATAGTAGTGATAGTAGTGGTAGATAGTAGAGTACCATGTTAATATTCCAAAGGTTAAAGGTTATCAAGATATGGTTACTAAGCAAATGATAAAGTGTTTATTTTAATTCCTGTTTGTCTGCCTGCTACCACATCGCGGTTATACAACTGTTACAAAGTAGTACAGTAGCCCCCTTCATTGTTAAGCTGTCACTGGCCAACCAAGAAAAAATACCTCACATGAGATTGGGGTGAAAATAAAAAATTACATGATATAGGGCCTCTCTCCCCCCTCTCCTAAACACCTGACGTAATTAATAGATGCCTCCTTGCCAGATGTATACACTTTTTAAGCATAAGAACAATTGTTAAACTTAATTTGTTTGTATCTTACCTGTACAATCTGCTTCACTTGGGGATGTTTGGCAACCTCTCTGGCAACGCCTCCATCCCCTCCTCCAACTATCAGTACTTTCTCTGGGTTTTTATGGCAGCACAACGGCAAGAAGGAAATCATTTCCTGAAAAATATAATCTAGCATTATGTACATGTATTTGAACGATGGAAAGTGGTGATGTAGTCAAAATGTATGATATCAAGTAGCACACAGAATTTATGTTTTGGACAACTTATCAGTATTATAAAAAAAGTTAAGCCATACTGCTATTTAAGAGAAAATAGGTTTAACTTATACTTATATTATGATACGGCGTAGGCCAACCTTCCACTAGGTGGACCAACAATCTAGTGAAAACAACAGGGAGCCGATGGATGCAGGAGGCGAGCAGACGCTCAAAGTGGCGCTTTGTGGGGGAGGCCTATGTTCAGCAGTGGATGTCTTCAGGCTGATGATGATATTATGAATGATATGACAAGCTATATAGTTGTTCATCTGCCTGCCTAATATGGGTGGTAGAGAAAACTGCCTTTTCCTGTTTTATATCACTTTCTTCATACTTGCTAAAAGTCATGACCACCTATACCGTGACACAGCTGCCATGACACTTGGAACTTCAATCTATTAAGTTCACATCTTTATCACATTTCATGATTATTCCACCCTGGGGGCGTACCGTGAGCTCTTAGCGCGATTCAAAACTGAGCCTATATTGGATCGTTTTGTTTTTTTTGTATGGGGATTTTGACAAGCGAGCCAGTATAGGCTCTGTTTTGAATCGCGCTAAGAGCTCACGGTACGGCCCCTGGTTGTCATAACTGTTAGCATCACTCGCGAGTCAGTTTGGTGATTAGTTACCTGATATGAGAACTCGTCTTTCTCTGTACATTGTATGATCCCATCCAAAACTAAAACCTTCCCAAGGCTTGTGGTGTCAAAAACTTGCACATCCTGGTATAGTGACTTCTCGGAATGAAGGACCTCTTTTACTTCAAAGGAGAATGATCCACCAGGCCACATCTCACATGACTCTGTGAACCAGTTGTTTTTTAGCTTGTCCATGGTTAATACACTGAAAATGATAAACATCTTAGAAAAGTTATTTTACTTACATGTTATGTTGGTAAGGTAGTGACATGCGGTTTGCTTTACATTCACCAATTATCCCTTAACTTTACAAGATATAATGTAAAATAGGCACTGTTAGCCTGATATTGTTACTTGTTTACTGTAAGCAATCTTAGACTGTGTCTAGTTTGTATGCTGTATTATTATGATTTCATCCATTTTTGTTTTGCCTTTTTTGTGTGAAAGCCACACAAACAAATAGACAGTTTTACTTTTATTATATAAGGAGGGTTAGAAATTGTGGGGCCATGATGTTCATCTGAGTGGTACTAGTCATGTGTACTCAGTGAACTCAAATACAACCATAATTATGGAGGTAATGACATATTCTCATGCTTATAAAGTGATCCAAGAACAATCACTGCACTTTCCCCAGTAATATCTATTTCAGTTTTTACTTATTCAATTTACTTATTTCTTTTTTTATTAACGGGCAAAGTGTCTTTATTCTTGTAACTGTATAGGTATACAACAACAATAACAACTACTACCTAAATACTACCTACCTAATACAAAAAAACACTTGGCCTGTACACTAGTTACAATGACCACTATACACAGTCCAAATGCTCCAGCTCACTACCAGTACAGTGTACCTAACATGCTGGCAGCATTGGCCTGTTCAATCACAATGCTGATTAAATACTACTGATTTTAAATAAAGACATGCAATAAATCATAATTTTTCAGGGTCATGCTCGTTCTGTAATGTGTTTGATTTATAATTTATGAGAATGTCCCAACCACACATCTTTAAATGCACACATCCAATATGTTCATGCCAAACATTAAGCAATAAAATTGCAATGTGGCTTACCAAAAAAGCAGACAACCACTCAGACTAGACTGCTTCTACCCCGTGTGGTTTAAAAACAAAGACACTATAGGTAGGTTATGATTATGGCTAATTCCGTGGGTGCTATTGAAATGAAACTCGACAGCACTTACGATGCACACTACCATTAGCTTCACTAGAGAGCCGTGAAGTGAGAAGTGACGTGGTCTGTCTGTATGTAGTAGACGTAGTAGTAGTAGTAGTAGGTAAAGGAACAAATAGAAAATGAAGGAAAATAAATATGGCTAGTGGCTACTAGGTACGATAATTAGTAATACGTAGTAGGGTCTGTGAATTACCTGTATGAGTTTTGCTTTGGTATGTCACTAAGAAAATGGATATTAAATATTTCACTACTATAAAAGAAAAGGATACTTCCAACCAAATCCAAATTCTAATAATCAAATCAATACAAGGATTACAAGTTAATTTTCTCTATGATTACAAGCAAGGAAGGAACATTTATATATACTCTCTAACGAGAGGTTACAAAGTAATAACCAGTGTGTGTGACCATCTGTAAATTGCATATTCTGCCATAAATAGGCTAGAAATCTGCCCAAACTTTGAAATCTGCTAGAAATCAAGTCCGAATATAACAAACAAAGTACTCTGTGGCCCAAGTCTTTTATAATATAGGGGAGATGGGAAATATTTTTTTCGTACCTACTCCTTGATTCAAGACAATCACGAAATTATTGTATGTATACAGGATGGAATTAAATTCATTAGCATAAATTGAGTACCTACGTCGTAGTACACAGTTTTTTGATGGGTTTTAAAGAATAAAGATAATACGAATGAAATAAAAAAAATGTAAATTAATAATAAGAAAATATTATTACTATCAAAACAGTGCGGCGCGCAATACTATGATAAGCATAGAAATGGCAGCCACGAACGGGGGGACCTTCGCGCTTCCGCGTCTGGCGTAATCGCATATTGTACCTGTGTAGGTACCTAGCAGTGTTTCACCGGATCGAATGTTTTTCAGTACTTATTTTACTACATAAAACCCACTTAATCTTCATAGGATAAAACCCTCCTAATCATTGTTTAATTTACCAACTTTCCCTTCATACTTTAACCGGCTTAGGACGGTGAAAGTTATGGTAGTAGGTAGGTAGGTACCTGATAACTTGTAACTTTTTGTTGAAACTTGTAACAAGCCAGCCTGGCAAAATAAAAGAACCAAAATCCAATAAATTTTGTGTAGTCCGCAAAATATGGTCCCGCGATGGAGTAGGTAAATTCGGATACCTATGGTGAAACATTTCTTGTGTTAACACTAAATTGTTTGTTAAGTCATACATTAGCACTATGTTAAGGTACTGATCATTGGTGTACTGTCCACTTATTCGGAGAATTTTTATTCGTGCATTACATGCGCGTCTCTGCCTTACGAAGTGCAAAACGGCGACCGTCTCGCATAGCGGAACTTACTTAGTAAACGGCGGTGCGCACAGCTGTGAGCTGAGTGTGAGTGAAACAGCGGCGCGTGAGTGCGACAAAAGATTGCTCAGGCGGCGTGCGACAAAGCGGCGGCCGGCGTTAGACGCGGTTTTCTTTCCTAATTCCTAATACAATGCGCTAAGGTAGTGGAATGATTACAGTAGGCGCTTGCGGCATATAAGAATAGCAGTTTAAACGCTTTGTCGGAACTCTGGAATATTGCCGGTGCCTAGTAGTTCGTAACTATCTGTTTTGTGTAGTTGGCACGACTGCTTTTGATACTTTTCAAAGTTATTGCTAACTTGTGTGTATGAATTAAAAATAGTACTTAATTATTTTAATTTAATTATGTACTGCAGCATTTAATTAAGTGGGTTTTCTTATTTCCTGGTATTATTATTGATACCAAAGTCAATACGTTTGATTTCGTAAATGTAGGTGCACAAGTGACCGGTATCAGGAGTAGGTACCTAGTTTCAAAGGATGCTAATGAATTCAATTACATCCTGTAAAGCGATGTTCCGATTCTAGTAAATACGAAAGGGTAATGCAATCAAAATTTTCAAAAAATATTTTATGTACAGGTTGAGCCCAGTTACAGTTTTATTATAGTAAATATAGATAAAAATAGATAATTACTGCAGATAGTTTTCGTACCGGTACCCTCGAAGGCTTTTGGTCTGAGTTAACTTTCGGTCATATTAACCTGGAACGACACTACAATAAGGTCATAAAATAGGAGTCGCTATGGGTCACTTCATTTAGTTATTACTACACATACTATTGTTCAAATAGGTAACGGCATCTTACGCATTTCATATTTTGCCAAGATTTCGTCAACAACGCCATGTTATGAACGTTAGTTAAAAGTTCTTTCACCTAAGTGGCGAAAAGTTTTCCTAAACTGGCAGACTTATATAATTCAATGAGATTTGACACTGACAGTGATATACATGGGTTTCAGATAATAATAGCTGTCAACTTTAAGAAAATGTCAACAGCGATGTCATTTTGTCAACTGTCCAATGTGTCAATTCCACAGAATTTTTTAGTGACTTTTCTGTGTTCTGCCTGTGGTCCACTGACCTCTATAATCTAGTGGGAATTCTGTGTCTATAATACAAGTACGCGTACTTGTATTATAGAGGTCAGTGCTGTGGTCAATTCAATTATTACTACACTACTCGTGAAGTCAACTTCATGAAGTACTTGTCGAAGTTGTCCGAAGTCAAAGATCACAAACCTCATGCAACTTTACAAGGTGCTCGTCACCCAGTGCCGTTGCAATGTACACTCTCGCATAATTATTATAAATACGTCCGTATTTATCTCGACGCAAACTGAAGCGAAGTGAGCCGAGTAGCGTAGTGAGACACTCCACGTACAACTTCAGGGTGCTTGGGCCTGACAACTATTGGAAGTCAGATGAGGCAAGGTGAGGTTGCACGAAGTGAAGTGAAGTGCCCTGCCACATTGTATTCACTTGACTTCGTCCTACTTCGCGAGTAGTGTGGAGAGCATCGGAAGTTTTGAAAGTTGGCCAAGCCGTAGCTAGGTTGCATGAAGCGAAGCAAAGTGCCCTTCCACAGGGTGAAGAGCGAATTAAGCGAGAATCAAGTGAAGATGAGAGTGACTCTCGTCGTCGCTTAACTTCATCCAATTTCGCGAGCGGTGTGGAGGTCGTTTTATGGTTTTTTTTTCTTATATTTTGGCTCCACACATAGTGTATTTAGCCAGTGTCAAGTATTGTAATTTTTCATCGTATTACATTATGAAATGTTTCACGTAAAGTCAAGTCTTAGTCACAGTCAGTCAGGGTAGTCATAGTCCAGTCTAAGTCAGGCAGTCATAATCCAGTCTAAGTCATGCCCTAGTAAAGTGGTAACAACTTTACTAGAGGCTTCTATGTTTGGAAGCAACACGAAAAACCACGTTTCACTACATTATATCACTTACCCACTCTCATGCTCGTAATTCAGCACTTAATGCGTAAAACGCCACCAATTTTAAACATTAACACTGGAAAAAGCATAAGTTTTGTAAAATAACACAATGCAACAACGTGAACTTTTTCGCGTTCCCGCCAAAACTCCCCGTTTTATGTTTTAGTATCCTTTTCTTGGTCTTTGTCCACAGACTATACGCTAACTAATGTCAGTCAGTCTCTTTGACTAGTATAGTAGATATCTCAGTTTTGGCGGGAACGTGAAAAAGTTCACGTCGTTGCATTGTATTCTTTTACAAAACTTATGCTTTTTCTAGTGTTAATGTTTAAAATTAGTGGCATTTTACGCATTAAGTGCTGAATTACGAGTGTAAGTGTTGGCAAGTGATATAATGTAGTGAAACGTGGTTTTTCGTGTTGCTTCCAAAATTCCATAGAAGCCTCTAGTAAAGTTGCCACTACTTTACTAGGACATGACTTAGACTGGATTATGACTACCTGACTTAGACTGGACTATGACTACCCTGACTGACTGTGACTAAGACTTGACTTTACATGAAATATTTCATAATACGATGAAAAACTACAATACTTGACACTGGCTAAATACACTATGTGTGGAGCCAAAATATATGAAAAAAAAAAAAAATAGTAGATATCTGTGAGTCAGTCTTTTGGTTTGTTTATGTTTACATTTTTTTCCGTAAAAGTTTTGTTTTCATTGTATTTCATTATAAAAAGGCACTCTGTGGTGATTGTGTTTTCCTTTTCCATGTTTTCCGCTTTCCATCCAATCCAATATAAATTAGTAAATTACCAAGGAACATAAAATTATTACTTCAATACTCTCTAGATTATTAATTTCATGGTCTTTGTTACATGCATGGTCAGTCAGTTGCTCAGTGGGCCACTAATCAGCTCTCGTTGGAGAGTATATATTATGTTCCTTGCTAATCAGACTCACTATCATTGATCAGCTGTTCAGATTTTTCATTTTCAATGTCTCTTTCCATTCTATGTACTAACCACGAAAAAGAACATAAGTACGTTTGATATAATCAGCAATAATCACACACCTCCAGTATAAAAAGTTACTCTATGATCACTGCGTCTTATTTACAGAAGTCTAGGGAAAATCTAAGTACATCTCAGTTGATAAATATTAGGGAAGTGAGTATTATTTTAATTTAATATTAATATCCTATATTTGGCCTTTGAGTTATTCTTGTGGCTCATCTGTTACAGATGCAATGGTGGAGTAGAATTTTGTTAAAAAAGTAGGTAGCACAATGAATACAACCACAACAATAGACGAGTTTATGAATGCAGCGGAAAAGTTTGTGTGTATCTCGGAAAAGATCTGCGACGGTTGGACACTGGTCAAGCATGAGGATTTGCTTAAAAGCTTCTTGAGAAAAGAGACATTCATAAAAGTAGGCAGTTTTTTGCTGAAAGCTGAGTACATTGTTTTCTACAACTTGAGCTATGGTGTGCCATCTTTTAGTTTCAATGTCTGGAACTGTTCTGGTAGGCTACTTACCCTTAATGATGTGAGACAAATGGGAGTTACCATGTAAGTACACTCTAAAAAAGCATGTATCTACTAGAAACTATCAACTAAAGTTTTTGGAAACAAAATTTATTTTTAAAGTAATATACCCATGGTCTTTTAGATCATTGTTAATGTACAGCTATCACATATTCAACGGTAGAAACAATTTATGTTGTGCACAATTTGAAAGAAGTATTTCCATATTGAAACAATTTAGCTTTATTTTTTGGTTAGCAATTTTAATGTTTGAAAAAGTAACTGCAGAGTTTACTGTCTAAATATATTTCTCTACTATTCCAGGACAACCCAGAAAGACTTCTACTCAGTTGTAACACAGCAGGAGCATCCAATATTCTCCCGACCATACTTCATTGTGCATCCATGTCACACAGAAGCGCTTCTGGCAATATTTAAGGACAAAACCAGGAATATCATTGTGACATTCCTCGGACTGATCATACCATTGCTTCCACAGCTCAATTTGAGTGCAGAATATGGAATGTAAACAAAAGAGAAAAATCAGAAAATATTGATACCTAAATAATATGGAGTATACTATAGATAAAAACTAAAATAGTAGATCAAAAATCTGAAACAGATGTATCTGTAAAATCTAAGCTTGTAGATGAAGAGAAGCTGTTCAAGATATCCCATGCAAAAGCAAAATTAAAAGCAATGCTGCCATTTGTTGGCATTAAAGAGGATTCAGAAAAATATATAATTTTAGTCAAAGATGAGGGATCACCTCATGCCTTGCTACTGTCATGGAGTTGATGGCATTTAACAAGGAGACCATGCTACAGGATGCTGGCAATCCAGGAGTTGTATTAGGTAAGTAAGTACAAGTACAGTTCAGTTGATGTTGTCTTATTTGTCTGTCATATCAAAAATATATACTACCACCATCTGGTATCTGGTATCTATTACTAGCTGATCTGGCAGACTTCGTACTGTATTTACGTTGGAAAAAAAAGGGCTCTTTTTAGGGTTTTCCCGGCAATAATTCGAATTTTTCTCACCTTTTAAACCTTCTCTAGACCTCCACAAACATTTCAAGACCAAGATAAGATAAATCCGTTCAGGCGATCTCGAGTTTTAGCGAGTCTAACGAACAGCAATTGATTTTTATATATATAGATTATGTAGGTTCTAGTGGTTGTCCATCCCTATTTTATTTGTATAGAAATTTTATAAATACTTTCACAATTTAAATAATTTGCGCCTACCCAGTGATATGCATGCGGTAATGAATAATATACAAATCACTAAATTAATCATCATCACCATCATCAGCCTGAAAACGTTCGCTGCTGAATTGAATATAGGCCTCCCCCAAAGAGCGCCACTTTGAGCGGTTGCTTGCCGCCTGCATCCATCGACCAGTCGGTCCCCCACTAAAGGAATATTACACAAATATTAACGACTGTTGTCTTACGACAGTATCTGAGTCAAAGCACGTCACCGGCGACAATGACGTGCTTTTCGAAGCACGTAGTGCTAGAGAGTGAGCGAGTTTGGCAGAGCGGTAACCCGTGCGACTTTCGAACCGACGCACCTTGGTTCGTATCCCGCTCGGCTCTGCACTGAATTTTCATGTCATGTGTGGAATTAGCATTCATTCTTACAACGGTGAAGGTAAAGAGGTGAGGTTGTGAGGCATGTTGAATCACAAAATTCGCACTAGGCCAGTATGGTACATTATTTTATTTTTATTTTACACGAGCTGACCCGCCCCGGCTTTGCACAGGTTAATTAGTTTTACGCCCTAACCCTGTTCATGGGTATGAGGGAAGCGAAAGGGAAAGATATGGAAAAAGGATGAATGACCTTTCCCTCCTCTTTCCTTCGACAGGATAAGTATAAAAAAATATATATACTTGTAATATTTGTAAATTTTTTGTTATTTTACGGTGTACAATAAAGAGTTGATCTATCTATCTATCTATCTATACTTACAAACAAAAAACTCTTGCGAAAAAATTGTTTCTATTTCTATATCGATAAAGAAGTGTAATGCAATCAAAATTTTTAACGTACAGATTTAGCCCTGTGTCAATTTCATTAAATAACACTAGAAAACTAACAGCTGCTTAGAAGCTAATAGCTAGATTACGACTATAAACATAAGAAAGCCATAAATAGGTTCGCTCTAGACTCTCAGTGAGAACGCCCGTGTCCCAGCTGTGGGAACATATTCGGCTGATTCCTCTATGGGGCTGATGATGTCTAGCCAAAGTTTGATCAATGATCAGCATGAAACATTCATCGTTCTACGAAAGTTTTCATGAGAACTAAGCCATCTGCCTGAAAAGCGAGTTTTGACGCGGTGGTCCACAATCAAAAATACGAACGTGCTTTTTAACAAATTTTTCGTATTTGCTCCATCTTGAATTAGCAGTTTAGTTATTCGTCCTCAATTGTGATATCAAACAGGCCCGTAGATTGACCATCATTTTACCAATTTGTCCGCGGGATTTGATATAGGCATAATACAATTGGCTGTGTGGCCCCTGCGCGATGTGAGAATAGGACCACCAGATCTCTTCCCGTAAGAGGGAATGGGCAGCAGCATTCTCCTCGGTACATCAAAAACTGCGATCACCAAGCCGCCTGCCAAGCGCGATGATTGTGGCTTATGACAAACCTCCCCTATGATAAGCGTCTATAGTGGCGTTTTATGGGGAGGCCTATGTTCAGCAGTGGACGCCTTCAGGCTGTTGATGCATCAACAGCCTGAAGAGCCCTAGGCTCCAGCCTATGCTATGCCTATAAATTGTAAAAAAAAGAAAAATAATAAGCCTACTCTGCCTACTGGTAAGTTCGCCACTGTATAATACAATTGTTATACTTAAATTAAATTTCATCTAAATCGGTTCAGTTGTTAAGCGGTTTTGACGTGAATGATAAACAAACAAACGGATAACATTTCAGTTTTATTATAGTGGAGATTATTACAGTAAGATAAGTAGAGTAGGGTATAGGATTAGTAGGTAAGCTACCCATGATGAAGCACAACAGGATAGTGGAAGTAGAGAGTAGGATTTCAGTTCTGATTCTGAGCTCACAATCTTATAGCCCATCAGGTGTGACCAAAAATAAGCCAAATTACTCCTTAAATGTTTAAGCAGAAACTGATGTGTGCAGTGTGCACACTGCACAGTGACTCTTGTGGCCATGGTTTGATGGTCAGCATGACATCCTTCCGAATTCTTCCACGCAAACACCATGAGATCTCTACAACCGGATATCTAGCACTAGCTCTTGCCCTTCAAAATCAGATAAAGCAGCCAAAATTATCACTATACTTCGACAGATCAGTTGAAAGATAAGCACAGCACTTACAGCCGCCGCCGCTCGCTGAATAATCTATTTAAAAAGTTAGAAGGTCTAGGGCCGACGTCACTTTCCAACGTGTAAAACTTTATCGATATATCGACAGTCGATAAGATAGCAGTTTTCGCTATCAGTCCACCCGTAGAATTGTCCAACAATAGTGGTATTTACGCCTGTAAGCTTCAAACATTGTGGTGGAGAAAAAATGAGTTTGTGTTAAAATGAGAAAGTCCGGTGAGGTTCTCACCAACTGGATCGCAAGACTGTTCGAGTGTATGCGTGCGTGTGCTTTATTAATATGTTACTGCTGTGTAAGTGTGTGTTTATTGAAATTTATTAAGTTCGCAACGAGTTTATTTCTGTAGTTTCAGTCTGATACGCAGGTACCCATCGTAAAAACGTGATTACGTTTTTCTTTGTCATGTGCTAAGTTCTCTTCGAGTAAACAGACGCGTTGGCGTAGCTTAGCTTAAATATTACACTTATAAAGACAATTTGCTATTAGAGTTTTAGCCATGGCCCAGCGCATTACATGATGCACGGAATAAAGTTATTATCAATTTTTTATATACAGTAGCGTTAGATTGACCACACTATCTGACAGAAGATAGCGCCAAACGTAATGCTAACTGGCTCTCACCTGAGGCTGCTGGAAGTAACGGTGTAAGTACCTACTTCTAAATTGTAACTTACGAAAATTCTTGTTCTGCACTTCTTCTTAACTTGAGATTGGTAGCTAAACAGGTTAGCACTAGCTAGCACTAGAAAAATACCACCATGCTATGATTTCACCATAATGTCTTCCACTTCCATCACCTAAAGATTATAAAGCATTGCAAGGTTTGAATCCAAGACGCACAGGTCGCCAGGTTACCTACGTCTTTACCATCCAACAGGGGCCTTGCCCTCACCTCTTACCGCGATTCAAATGAAGACCTAAACCGTCGAGCGTCTTCAGATGTTATTTCTGTAAAAAGAACTGATAATAAATTTCCTATTCGTCTCTTTGTAATGTGCTGAAACGGCTAACTGCAAGCGGAGCCACGTGACGCTGTAGATTATCTTATAAGTTATTATAATATGAACTATAATAAATTTAAACCTTTATAACAATTTCTTGTATTGATCGTGACATTATTTTATAGTCACGAACTATGGGTTAGCTACAGTCTGTCTAACATACTTTATTAGAAACGGATATAATAAATGCTAACAAAATAAATAAGTGATGCAAAATGCTAATTGGAATGTCTTTGCAAAATGCTGATGAAAATATTTTTACAGAAAATATTTTGGGTTTACGAGGCATTATGTCAGAAACCTGTACCGATGGAAAATTCTAACGCTTATATGGATAAACTCGGATTCTGAATGGACTAGGATAGCAAAGAATGATAACATTATATTTGGTTTAAATTATTTTACGTAAATTGATGAAGTCGTGTTGCTTATCTTCGTCGCTAAGACAAATTATAGATTTAGTATTAGAGATTGGCATTTAGCATTCGTATCATCATCAACAGCCTGAACCGCTGAACATAGGCCTCCCCCAGAGAGCGCCACTTTGAGCGGCTGCTCGCCTCCTGTATCCATCGGCTTCCCGCGGTTTTCACCAGATCGTCGGCATTCGTATACCTCCCCCAGAGAGCGCCACTTTGAGCGGCTGCTCGCCTCCTGTATCCATCGGCTCCCCGCGGTTTTCACCAGATCGTCGGCATTCGTATACTTAATAAATATTAACCCTTTTCTCATCAAAGCGAGCGTGGCAAAAAATAAATGATAACATTGATATTACAGTTCCGAAACTTTTTAATCAATCACGTTTTTAATTACAGATAATCAGACTATCTTGATCTATTGACATGTTAAATTTTAATACACCAATTAAGTTATTTTGGTAATAATTAATAATTCAAGTTCAATGCAAGTTTAGTATACTTTCTCTTTAAAAAATTAATGCAAGTTCATTATCTTTTTTCTTATGATATCCACTGGTACAAAATCACATCACACTATCACACTATCACACTAATATTATAAAGGCGAAAGTTTGTGCGTATGTGTGTATGTTTGTTACTCTTTCACGTTGTAACAGCTGGACAGATTTGGATGAAATTTGGTATGGAGGTAGCTTAGACCCTGGATTAAAACATAGGCTACTTTTTATCCCGAAAACGGGAACGGTTCCTGTAGGAACGCGGGTGGAACCGCGGGGCGCTGCTAGTAATTAATAAACGTACGCGCAGCATACTACAAACATACTAAAAAACAATACTTGTCATTGTTATCGTAATAAGTATTTATTGGAAGCTTCATAGTGTACATTAGATGCCTGTCGATAACATTAACAGAAATATAAAAAAAATAAGAACTAATATTATAAAGGCGAAAGTTTGTGCGTATGTGTGTATGTGTGTATGTTTGTTACTCTTTCACGTTGTAACAGCTGGACGGATTTGGATGAAATTTGGTATGGAGGTAGCTTAGACCCTGGATTAAAACATAGGCTACTTTTTATCCCGAAAACGGGAACGGTTCCTGTAGGAACGCGGGTGGAACCGCGGGGCGCTGCTAGTAATTAATAAACGTACGCGCAGCATACTACAAACATACTAAAAAACAATACTTGTCATTGTTATCGTAATAAGTATTTATTGGAAGCTTCATAGTGTACATTAGATGCCTGTCGATAACATTAACAGAAATATAAAAAAAATAAGAATGAACTTTATGCCAGAACACAGTCGACCTTATTTCGTAGATATACAATACAATACAAAAATTCTTTATTGTACACCAAGCATGAAAAAAAAAGATATATAAATAAACAGCTTAATCTATAGTACATTCGGCGCATTTATTGCTAAAAGCGATCTCTTCCAGTCAACCTTTGGATGGAAAGAATTACTGGAGAGATAAGATAAAAGAAAAAAAGAAAAAAAAAGAAAAAAAAGAAAAGAAAAAAGAATCGTCGGTTTCGTTAAAAGAATTTAATGACAATAAATAAATTATATGTTTCATTCCCAACCAGCCCCAGTGAGGCTGGTTAGCAAAATAATTAAGAATCAGTGTCAACTGCCCCCAGTGAGGCTGATTTGAATGGGGGCCGTTGGGCCATTACATCTACACAAATGCCGTTCTAAGAGGCTGAGACAAAATAACTTCAAAGGCTGAAGTACCAAGCTTCACGGCAAAGGTGCCATTTTACTGAAGTAGGTACAGAGCTCAGTATAATGTGTAGGCAGCAGGCAATTATTTGCAGTATTTCGCCAGTTGGGCCTTCCCACGGGCTAGGCTGCTAGCTAGGACTATGGCTTTGACATTGGAGTCGACCATCGGTGCTTCAGCGGTCACGAGCAAAATGACGATAACGAAAAGTTTTCTGAAATTGCGCTGATCGGGAAATGAAGGTACCTATTTTCCTTTAAGTCGAGAACGAATGTTTGACGTGATAGCAGCCGATTTCTGTCATCAGACATGGTCTCTTACTGTTGGCCTCATTAGTAAGCTAAAAGTCCCGCAACGCGCTATAGAGAGAGCTATGCTCGGTGCTTCCCTACGAGATAAGATACGCAATGAGGAGATCCGCAGGAGAACTAAAGTGCAAGCAAGTTGAAATGGCAATGGGTAGGCTGCATCGCTCGTAGAACTGACAACCGATGGGGGAGAAAGGTTCTCGAGTGGCGACCACGAACTGGAAGGCGCAGCGTAGGCCGGCCCCCCATTAGGTGGACCGAAGATCTGGTGAAAACAGCAGGGAGCCGACGGATGCAGGAGGCGAGCAGCCGGTCCAAGTGGCGCTCTCTGGGGGAGGCCTATGTACAGCAGTGGACGTCTTGAGGCTGTTGATGATGAAGTATGTGTCCATGTATCAACCAGGATTTTAGAATACCTAACATAAGTATTCTTATGATATTGTGTTTAAAATATTTCATATAATTATTTTCAGTTGTGAAAGAATTTCCATGTCATTATCATGATTAATAATTTAATACCTATCTCAAAAAGGCCATGCTGGTCATTGATTTCTCAAGTTTATCTCTATACTTACGTCCTAAAATTCGGATACGATACGTTACCTAGGTATTAGCTATTAGGACTTAGGAGATGCCAAGACATATGTTTTTATCTAACTGGTGTGCCTATCAATCATTGGCGCTAGACCGATTTTTACTACTTTCCATAGGGTCCACTCTTCCAGTGGATGTAGCCTTCTCGATCCTCTTATCCCGGCAACGGCCCAAGCCGAGGCTTGCACCCCAGGGGTGCCCTTGTGCTAGTTGCCTCCCACTTTTGACGGCTGGGCGCCTTAAGCGCCTGCCCTCCCGCCCGGTGACGCTGTAAACGTCGGTAGAGACCAACAGCATTATCCCGTACAAAATAAACTGATTTTTATTGTAGGTATAAATTATGCAATGCCTTTGGGCATTTTTCACGTGTCAATAATTCTACAATCCAGGCATACTCTATCTATAGCATATGGTATATACCAGCTAAATGCATTTGTTTTAATATTGTTTTAGTTAAGTTCCCCCTAATCAGTGCTTGAACAGGGTTTAACTGTATCATTTATCATCCCGTATCACTGTAGTGTAGGTATCATATCGTTATGAATGATGAAGTTGATGAGGTAACAGATAGGTAGAACCTGGCGAAATTATACCTTCGTTAATATGTATTCAAATCACAAACATTGCAGAGATGCAATGGCTTTATTGATTAGGCGTTTCGCTTTATCAATAGGTCACCGGCCTGATCATAAATCCTTACTTGTTAACACAGAATATATAATAGTACTACGCAGCTACTTGTAGTCATATCAAAATAATGAGATCTATTCTTGCGTAGGTAGATTACTACGGTATAAGTAATCTGGTACCTACATGATTAAAATAAATTGGTACCAGTTCGTAGAAAGCCTGTTTATCATTGCCAAACATTAGCTTCGTTATTATTCTCCTCCAAGTCATTATTACAAGAGCATAAATTCGGCAAAGCACAACAAAAGCCATCCGTTATTTTTGAAACGGGAGTTTCCGAACAGACATGGGCCAGATTAATACCAAAAATTTCCTTCATTTGATATCACATCAACAGCTGAAAGACGGCCACTGCTAAACATAGGCCTCCCCTTCACAACGTCACTTTGGATGGTTATCATAGGGGGGTTTGTCATGATCACCACGCTTGGCAGGTATCTTGCTGAGAATGATGCTGCCCTTCTCTGGATATTTCTTTACCGGCTGTTACGGCATCCACGAGAAGAAATAGGGTGGTCCAATTCACACACCGCACCGCCGGGACCACACAAATTTTGTATAGTTACGTCAATTACGGATACATTTCAGGTCCGAACCCTGGTGCATCAGCTAAAGTATTTTTGAATGCTGTTAGTAGGTACTCCTGATAATTTATTTATATTGAATCGATACTGAGGCAGGGCGCATGTATCGGTAATTAGCAGTGAGAAATGTTATTGCAACCTTCGTGTCACATTTTTATTTCGCTAAATGTCCCACCTGCATGAATATTTAAACGGAAACATTCAATGGTAGACCGCATTGAAAAGTCCTTTTCAAGTTTCATTTGTTTTTCTATTCTAAATGTCTGCAATTTTATATCATAGGTCCATGAGCCACGAATGTGGAGAGGTGGCACAAAGATAAAAAAATCGGATTTTTGTGTAAACGTTCAAAAGAGTACTAAAGCAACAAAATGCAACAACCCTTCTTAGTAAATCCCTCCCTTTATTAAAACGTTATATTGCTTTGTCATCCTACCCAAACTGGGGGTTTCCCTTTATTATATTCGTTTAATTATCATAAAGTTTATGAATCAAATTACAAAAATACAATACTTATCTTAAAACCAAATTTGTATAGTAGCCTAATATTAAAACAATGGTTTTGTAAATTCTTCTATACCTACTAATTGCACATTTTGTGCAATTAGTATTCGCAGTTGGCACAGATAGTTATAAATTAGTACTAAGTTATAGTACGATATTAAAATCCCTACCGTGGTCATGGTCACCATTCTACATGTCTAATAAGTACCTATGACTTACACTCACTTACCATCAGGTGAGTGGTCAAATGTTATGCCTATAAATAATTAAAAAAAATACTACCTACCTATGTCTAGGCTAATTTTCAACTAAGTGGCACGTTGGTTGTGTAGGCAGGTACATCATTATTCCGATGAACTCCCTAACTAAATCCGTTTTATGTTAACGCAATTTAGTTTCTGATACTCATGAGTATTTAGAGCCCTCTAATAGTAAACCATAGGTGAAGTAGTATTTCTTTAAATTCTTACAAATCAAACTTACAGATATAATTAACGACTGCTCAAAAGCTATCACATAGAGCTAAGTCTTGTAAATGACCAGTAAGTCCATATGATCCTGCACGCTTCGCCAGTAAATCGCAACAAAACTGAACCATTACCTAAATACATACATATTTTATCATTACACTGTTTATCAACCTAATTTCAGTAAATTGGAAAAATTTAAGAAAATGGTAGCAGTGCAGTGCAGTCACTGCACTGCTACCATTTTCTTGCAAGTCCAGGTTAACTAGTAGATAAGGCTTCATAGCATTATCCTCCTTGTACATTATTTAGTGTTAAAGTTTAAATAAGTAATCATTTGACAAGAAAACCGCATGCAAATCTTGTAAAGACCATTCTGTATCTCCTCGTATACGTTCCTTCAGGGAAACAAGGTAGCGTCGGCAGCGGAGACGCGGCAGATCGAGGTTGGCATCGAGGATCTCAGCAGCAAGAAAAAGCACAACAAAATCAAGACCTCCAAGTACACGCTGCTTATGTTCCTGCCCAAGAACCTGGCTGAACAGTTTCGAAGGGTGGTCAACTTCTACTTCTTGATGGTTACTGTCATCGCTGTCGTTATAGGTGAGTTTTATTACGATCCGCAGGCTATTAACATTATTGTACTGAATATATCTATCTTATGTTCTCTTTCTTTGGACTTTCACACACACATCATATCACATCAACAGCTAGAAGACGTACACTGCTGAACGCAGGCCTCCCTCATTTAACGCCACTTTGGACGCTTATCATAGGAGGGTTTGCCGTAACCACCACGCGTGGCAGGCGGCTTGGTGATCGCAGAAGATTTTAAAGTACCGAGGGTAATGCTGCTGCACAGATAACCCCCAATAGATACCGCATGAAAGACGACGACCGCGCACCACGCATCGGTGTAAATGGTTCTATATAAATCGCCGCTTCGGAGCCTACGTCGAGTTCATTATTAGGGCGTCACTCGAAACAGCCAATAATAGCGCATTGGCTCCAGTCCCCCCCAACCCGCGCCTTCCTCCAGTTTTGGTGAGCTAAGATCCGAACAAAATCCCGTAATGCGGTATCTATCTGTGTGCTGCTGCCTATTCCGTTAGCCGGCTCTTACGGCGTCCACGGGAAGAGATGGGATGGGGTAGTCCTATTCTTAAACCGAGCCACGGTGGCCAAAACTTCTGAAACGACTATGGACTTTAGCTTATTTTAATTCGTCGTCCGTCATGATGCATGCAGCTCGTACTCTTACAACTGTGAAGGAAAACATCGTGAGGAAACCGGCATGTTCAAGCTTCAAATTGGACATGTGATCACATGTGTCATCCACCAAGCCTCCCCTATGGTCTTCACAAACTAGGTATAGTTTGTCTTACGGTTGCTATTCAAATCATACTTTTTGTCACTGTCAGACTTGATCCTTCCGATAAGTGAAATAATCTTACATCTCCCTCATCCAGGGAAAAGCCATTTTTAGTTGCGCTATATGTTGTAACACAAAACGGTGACAAACATATTATTCATATTCTGTTTTTATTCAAGTCATTCCGTGAGAATAGTGAAAAGGGATAGGAGATTTTTGTCTCCAGTTCGCGCTAGGTTTACAACAGCTGGAAGCTTGGATCAATCATTATTTTATGGTCCAGGGGCCTTATCGCATAAGTCTGGTGGAAATGGTGATCCTGTGCTCTCTTGCTCGCACTCATGGACTAGTAAATTGGTGCGTGCAGGATGGCAGGTGAAGTCTATGTCCAGAACAGTTACGCGATAGGGGTGCAGTTTGTTCATTTACCTATCTATTAACCTAATAGCTAGATTCTATTACTGTCTGTTTCCCATAAGTATAATCTATTGTTGATAGAATTTTTAAACGTGTTGTAAGAGCGTTAAAATGTCTGTCATGCCTACAAAGAAGTTTAAATGGAATACTCTATAACAATTAACGAATTACTGTCTGTGTGTACTTACGTATCTATTATAAGGCAGGCTGATTTTGACGGGGTTTTTGTTATCTGGATTTCTAAAGTTCACCTTTTAATCTGAAGAATGCCTCATTACTCGTTGCTTAATTTCAGAATAGAAATGTTCAAAAAATTGTTGATACGAACAAATTAACTCAACGAATCGCAAAGAAATAACCTAATAACATACAAAACACTATCCTATCTTGAAGATGTAAATGTAGATTCTATTTATCTGACGTTAGATCTGTAATCTGCAGCATTGAATAGCCGTATATAAATTATCTTATCTCATAGCAACATGAATCCATATATATATACGTACACGTATACGTATATACGTGTTATTTTTATTTAGGTTTGCTCTTTATTTCGTAAACATAAATAGTTAATTCGTCCTAAGTAGATAGACCGCGGACCGCAGGACCGCGGGGAGCCGATGGATGCAGGAGGCAAGCAGCTGCTCAAGGTGGCGCTCTATGGGGGAGGCCTATGTTAAGCAGTGGACGTCTTCAGGCTGTTGATGGTGATGAAGTAGATAGCAGAAATATAGTTTATTTTCTTCATTCTTGAAGTCTTAAACAAGGAAACGCTTAAACCTCTGCATCAACTTAAAATTTTGTGTCATGCTGACATCCTTTAAGATTTGCCATAATTCGCAGAATACATCTTCTCAAGATAGACGTGATATTATTTTGTGGTGACATTACCCATAGTTAGATGGTTATTTATTAAAACATAGTTATTTATAACCCGCTATTCATGCTCAGGACATTTGTATGTTATTGATAACTGAAATACGAGAAATGGTAATTATGCTTGAGTCATTGATATTTGCTTTGCTAAACTGAGATTATAATTCTTTTTAAATATTTATGATTTGCTTGTTTATCGCAATATATGTATATCACGTATTTAAGATATCGCTCTGATAAAAGGTCGGTGCTTTTGAAATGCCAATGTTGGGAGCTGAAATATTAAATTAGGTTTTGAATTATGATGCACAATAAATTGATTTAAAATTTTCCTCTTTTGTGTTATTGTTTTGTTTTTTTGATATCTTTTTAATAATGAGAAACTATAATATATTATGTGAGAGTATTTTCATCATCATCATCACCATCAACAGCCTGAAGACGTCCACTGCTGAACATAGGCCCCCCAGAGCGGGCCACCTGGAGCGGCTGCTCGCCTCCTGCATCCATCGGCTCCCCGCGGCTTTCACCAGATCGAGAGTATTTTACGTACTAAGAAAAGCGTTAATCAAGATAAACTTCTTTCCACCTTAAATTGTTTGTCCGCAGACAGTCCAGTATCACCGTTCACCAGTATAGCTCCTCTAAGCTTCATGGTGCTTGTGACATCTGTGAAGCAAGGGTACGAAGACTGGCTCCGGCATAAAGCTGACAACAAGGTCAACAATCAGATTGGTAAGACTTTCTCGTGACTAACTTGTACGTACGTTAATAAAAGGGTACTTTATTGTTAGGGGTATAAAGCTTTTGGAATACAAGCCTTCGGAATTTGCAACCTTAGTAATAGCAAGCCAGAATGATGTTTAACACAGAGAGTTGGAAAGACGCAGCTATGAATCTCGTTGATCAATGACCCTATTTATGGTTCTTGCGTTGATTAAGATCTTTATGGGGTCTATTTAAATTGGGGTTCTCGCTAAACACTTGGTCTTCTGAGTGTCTTCTGTAAGGTTCTAAAAATAATTACAAATTTTAGCATAGAGTATTGATGTGGTGACCATCAATAAACTCCAAGGGCGTAGCCTTCATGATGCAATGCCGTACGAATGTTATCTCCAAGATGACAAAGCTATGTGTGAATAGTGACGCGTTCCACGGTTCACTGTAGGCACGCCTTGGCCACTCAACCCGGTATCATGGATTGAATTGAAAGTCGAAACCATAATCGTATTCATAAAACTGACATTTACTGATTACATTAACTGATGGTGGTGGTGGCGGCAATGGGCAGGCCACATCGCTCGTATAACTGACAACTGATGGGGAAGAAAGGTTCTCGAGTGGCGACCACGAACCATAAGACGCAGTGTAGGCCAGCCCCCTGGTGTACCGACGATCTGTTCAGAACCGCGGGGAGCCGATGGATGCTGGAAGCAAGCAGCCGCTCAAGGTGGCGCTCTATGGGGGAGGCCTATGTTCAGCGGTGGACGTCTTCAGGCTGATCAACTGGACTATTGGACGTACAATGGTAGGTAACACTAACAACTGGATGCCCGCAATGTATTGTCACGTAATATTTTCATCACACTGATTGTGTGACGCAAAAAATGTGGCTCCATCATTTGCACGCACTGCAAATGCAATATCTTATCATTATATTTATATGCTCGTATAGAACGGGGAAAAACATTCGACTAGGAAGTTATCTATAACATAGCTGTATTGATATCGTCATATTGATTGTATTTTTGCATTAACGTTAGCGTTGGGATTGTTAGCCATAACTGTGGAATATAAACTATTAGCTGTACCCGCGGTTTCAGCAGACCCGATGTGATTTCCTGATGTGAAAAATAGCTATTATCCCACCCGGCCGTGTACCAAATAGACAACCGATAATGACTTATCAAGTTATCTGCAGAATTTGCAGTCGCTCTTACACTGGGGAAGAAAAATGTCGCGTGGAAACTGGGATGTTAAGAATCACAAAATTCGATAACGTGTCATCCACCAACCCAGCTCGGCCAACATAGTGGATCTCCATGTGAGGAAAGGCCTGTGTCCCAGCTCCCAACAGGAGTGGAAACTTATTTAATGATGGCGATCAACATAAAACTGTTTACCCGTTTTAGAGATGGGTTTTGCGAGTCTGTTCCTGGAATACAAATTTTGATAACGCTTGCTTATATTTTTACTTGGGCGGATCCAGATTAGATAACGTAAATTCAATGTATCCACATACACATCATATCTCTATGTAAATAACCAAAAATATATCATTTTTCGAGTTTTGAAATAATTTTGGTGTAACCAAAAATCGCTCGCCTTTTACTGCTGCCATAGTTTTGATCAATAATTAAATAACACTTAAATCAATGTGATGTGAAATTGACATGTGTACAGTACAGTGACACATCGACACATCTATCTATATTATCAGCTTTCCAATCCGAAATATGTTGTAAATCGCAACAGGAAAACTGATACACCAAATACTCTGATCCTTATATTGAATTTTTGATGGAATTGACGTGATCTGTTAATGGTATTGGGACAGCATTAAATATTACGTATTCCATGTGACCTTTTTGACAACCCTATTAACAGCTGTGTTCATTGCGATGCAGTAATAAGATTTCCCAGATAGCTAAGTGAAGTCGATTATGACGTCACACGAATCAATAAAGCTGCCGTGTCTACCTACTTGAGTTATAATATCTTTAGATCAGTTGGTATATAGGTGCCTACATAATAATGATATTAATAACTTTATCAGTCACGGACGATGTTAGTAGTACTTAAATGCATGGCATCATAGCTTAGTACCTATGATAAACGTTGTGTTGTGATGTAATGTTAGTAAACATCTTTGTAAATATAAATTTGAAGAAAGGGAATTGAGGAGCCCGGTAACACTGTTAAGTGAATGCCGACAGGAGAATACCATGTCACCACTATGTCATGGTTTCACTACGATAGTTTCTTTCACCTAAAGCTGGAAGGAATCGACCCAAGGCTCAGAGACTGCAAGTCGTCGATTTTATACAAGGAGTAAATAGGTGTCTTATAGACGAGGTAGCTGCATCGTTGACCACATTGATACCACATGGGGCCAATTTTAAAAGCTTTAGTTGACATATCTATATCTTCTAAAACTGTTGCTGTTCTTGTCAAATAGACGGCAATGTAAAACGCGGATATATTGGGCCTAATGTCACTCATCAGGAGAAATGTAGTCAAACGCAAGCCTATATCTAGTATTAAAAAAATGTTACTCGCAACTGAGACCATCGCTTCCAGTAAATAATGTGAGAAGCAAAAACTGACATTCAATGCATTTTTTTAAACTGCACAATTTGTGTTAAAGTTTAATCCGTTCCTATGGAACAACCACGACAGCTTCCTAAAAAAACAAACAAATTATACCTACTGTGAAATTCTGCTCCTATTATGGATATACTAAAGTAACCCTTTTCATAGTGAAATCATGATTATCGTTATATCCATAAAGTATTACCTTCCTCTAAGTATTTGTTTAATTTCGGGGATTTATTTGACATTATCATCGAGAGTTGTGTGATATATGGCAGAGATTCTTGTTATCTGCGCCCACTTAGATGCGTAGTAGCCACACACCTCTATCAAATTCTGTAGTAGTAGCATTAGATACAGCAGATACAAGCTGGCACGCTTTGATTATCTCATCAATTCGATGGTATTTCGGGTAGCCTTGACTTGCTAAAATGAAATCTGTTAGAAATGGGTAACTAACTAAACACCATTTCATAAATAAAAACTTATTATGTAGATGTATTATGAACACAAGCTGATGAGCAACTTACGACCCACTCTTACAGACCCAAGACTCACATGCGATATTTAAAATGAAACAGATGTTTTAACGCGGGAATTTTCTTCTTTTAAACTTCCAAAATGAAAAACGTTTCCGTGTTACCGTTGGCCTATTATAGTTGCAACTTCCGAAAGCTTTCCTTTTGATCCGACACAGGCCTTTAACAGCGTTTTCAACTTTTCACATTCTACGACTTCTGCTCTAATATGATATGCCGCACCGCGTCATTGTTGCAAAAGGGGTTATTTTGGATTTATTTCGGATATAGTAGACCGATAGACCGATATTTAGTGTCTTCGTCAGTCTTCATATTGTCTGAAAAAGATGAAAGCTACGACGAAAGATCGGATGGGTGTTTAATGAAAACGCCGTTAGATCTTCATTAGCTTACTGATACGTATTTTACCCCCAACAGTTGAAATAGTTCACAAAGGCGTAATAAAAGAAGTGAAGAACTCGACGATATCGCCCGGCACGCTAGTGCGGGTGAAGCGCGGGCGAGAGGTGCCTGCGGATCTCGTTCTACTGTGCTCTGCCGGAGACAAGGGCAAGTGCTTCGTGACTACAGCCAACCTGGATGGAGAGACCAATCTGAAGACACTGAGGGTGCCGCCGCCGCTTGTTGGGTACACACCAGGTTAGTATGCGAACTCATTTTTCGTAGAAAATTTGTTGAGTAGCATTCGTTGTGAATTTCAGTGAAGTGGTCATTGTAGGATGTCTTCTGGCTGATGTGAGAATGTTTTGCGTAAGTTATTGGATGCATAAGAATCTATTGACCTGCTCAATTAAAAGGCGAGCAATAAAGCTCCTAATAAGTACAATGGGGCATACAATGCTAGGCTTTAGAGCTTAGAGCACCGTCGTATAGTTGCCATCCTATCAGTGTTCTATAGGTTACATTTCGGGTGTACTGTGGAGCTACAGAATCTGATTCCACCATTTCCATTTCACCATCGGACGCACGACAAGACGCTAGTTACGCGCCATCCATTTATGGTTGATATTCCTTCGATTCGTACAAAGTGGTTTGACTCGACGTTAATAATCCAAGCAGCGAAGGAATGGAACAATTTACCAGCTTCTTTGTTTCCCGATAAGTACAATCTGGAGCTCTTCAAGTCGCGAGTGAATAGGTAACATCTAGGCAAGCATATTGTACCATTTTAGACCGCGTTGTCACATTCCATCAGGTGAGACCGCAATCAAATGCGGGCTTATTCAGCTATAAACAAAACCTGTTTTTGCAAGAAAAGCCTCACCGAGATTGACTCGAAAAATCAGCATGCGGTCAGTAAAGAACTGTAAGAGTTATCAAGTAAGATAACACGCGCCTGGAGTCATTTTTTTCTTACCCGTACTTGCCTGCCATATTGCCATGGGTCTTGATTTCTTCACTATTTGTTTACGTGAGTCACAATGAATGAGCCGACACGACAATACCATCAGACGATCGACTGGATAGTCTTTGTTGCCTATAAAAATACAGTAAATCTATATTTATGATCGCGATAATCCTTCGCTTTATCTCCATTATCAAATTCACATGAGCGTTCACGTGGACATAAATAATATGTATGAAATAAAATGAACCAGTACAAGATAAAAATATAATGGAATTAGGCACGTTGTGTTACTATGAAGTTGTTGCCGAAGGGATAGATATTAGCAAAATAATGTCTTGAACGAACTGATCTTAAATGAAAAGTATATCATTATGAGTTTTTGATTTGTAACATCATTTCTTGCCCCACATTTTTCCGGGAACCATCCATAACTAGCATTCTTCTTACCCCGTCATGCGCAGAGGGGTATGCGAAAACTCTTGTCACTCTTGTTACATTAGAATAAAAATATCGCTATATTACCTCGCGGGCCAACTATCAGCTATTTAACTAATCTCATAGTTTTCCCCAGACATACTCCCGCAGAATATGCTGATAGAAGTGCCTAACCCGTTGGCTGATCTCTACACATTCTATGGTCGCTTAGAGATCCCAGGATTGGACAGCTTGGCCTTGACTCCGGACAATCTGATGCTGAGAGGGTCCAGGGTTAAGAACACCGAATGGGCGATTGGCTGCGCTGTTTATACGGGTGAGTTGAACTGACTATTTACCATGGGACTCACTCCGCTCCATGAACCTGAATAAAACCGAACGAACACATAGACAAAATTGTCCCTTGTTTTGCTCCCTGTTGTATCCGCGTTTCAAGCGTTGTAAAACAAAGGATAATCAATTTTTTTACCGCCCGTGCCGTATCCAGTTTACCGGCTGAGTGCTCTATCGTGATGGTAAGCGACACGCCTATCTATAATGTTAAAAGTTTGGAACATTTTGTAATTGAAATGGGACTTCAACATGATACCAGAATCAAATTGATATAGTCCTTAAATCATCTAATAAATAAGGTTTAAATTAAGTAAACCTTCGAAAGTACACAAAAAATCATCGTATGTTTCTGTTCCAGGTGAAGAGACAAAATTGGCTCTCAATTCCAAATACGTAGGGAACAAGTTCTCATCATGCGAGCTGGCCGTCAACGCCTTCCTAGTCTTCTTCATATTCCTGCTTCTAGCTGAGATGATATTGTCTCTGGTCGCTAAGATATTGACTGAGAGGCGAAACCCAGAGAAAGAATTGTATATAGGACCTTTGACATCAGACCCGGCGACTGTTAGAGATCTGTTACAAGATTTCTTTTCGTTTTTGCTGCTCTATTATTATATTATCCCGATGTCGCTGTATGTTACTATTGAGATGTATAAATTTATTGGTGAGTATAAAACCTAGTTCATTCATTCTACCATTCATTGTTTTTTGAGTACTGTTTGGCGTATTTACAACTGAGCGCTATCGTGTTTCGGAGGGCTCGTTAGCTGTCAGTCTCGGCTGTTGTCGTAAGACAATAGTCGGTGAGCAAAGTCAGAAGTCTTTGGGGTGTCCTAAAAATTCTGACACCAACGTTACCCACTACGTTGCCTACACGAGAAGAAGAAGAAGACTGTTTCGTCCATATAAAATGCTATCGAAGCGTATACCTAACTTTGTCTTACAATACATGCAAGATCTCATGGGTTATGGTACTTGTGAAGTGACTTTATGTTTGACTAATGTACCTTTCAGAACCCCTTCAATAATTTGTTTTAATACGAAAATATGTTTATATTTTTGACACAAAAAACAGTTCTAAACTAAACCTAAAAACTAAATTATTCTATACTTAATACTAGATATTCTATAAAAGTAAACTTACAAAACTATAAAATTAACAATATAATACAAAAGTCTTTTAATTGTATTTCCATTTATTTAATTAAATCTATTTAAAACTACCTCAGCGCACGTGTTTCTATATACTATCTTACTCTATCTAGTGAACATTACAAATTTTCACTCAAATCAACTCAAAATAGCAAACTTGTTTCGGTACTAACTCAACTCGATTAGTACAATTCATTGAACATTGAAATACTTAATTGATATTCATATTTTCATTCTTTCTTTCTAAGTTAATCTTTATTTCTCTATCCCAAGGTGCCTTATTCATCGGCTGGGACGAAGATCTACGCTGCGATGAGACAGGCAGACCAGCCATCGCGAACACTTCTGACCTGAATGAAGAGTTGGGACAAGTGGAAGTACTCTTCTCGGACAAAACTGGGACACTCACGAAAAATCTTATGGCTTTCAAGACTTGTTCGATAAAAGGCAAGATTTATGAGGAGAGGGAATCTAAGCTGTACGATATAGATAGATCTGATGCTCCAGCGGACGCTTTTCAGGTCAGTTTCTGTTGATTCGATTTTATACTTTGTTCCTCAAGTTATATGAACCGGTTTCCTTTGTTTATTTTGATGAAGTGTTCAGACAATTCGAGGTGGTCCTCTCATACAAATCAAACTCACCAGGTATCTGACGGCCTTGTAGTCTTGCTCAGGTGCACTAAATTCGTACTTTTCATGATAACAGATATGAAATCGCCATTAATAAATTTTGTGATATCAGATATCTGATATATCTGCATAATGATAAGAAGAAATGTATTGAAGATTAAATAACTTCTTTGAAAAGTATTATCTGGATAGCCTTACCAATCTAAGTGTAGTGCGGTGCCTTCAGCCTGTTCTGTCAACATAAACTATGAATGCTATGAAAAAACCAGCATTTATTACAGGTTAAAAATGTTGAAACAGTGAAAATTAAAAATAATGAAGCATACAATTTTGCTACTATTTACCGCGGTGACGGCGAATGGAGTATGATGTTTTTCTTCTTCTCGTGTAGGCGAGTGGTCAGGCCAAAGGCTTTTGGCTTGGCTTAGGCTGCATTTCCACCAGAGATGTGCGAGGCAGCTGAGCGATGCGCGGATGAGCGGTTTTTGATGTTACACATATATTTTTCTAAAATCTTTATTCCGTAAAAATTGGGTCCGCGTAGGTAAAACCGCGGGGCAAAGCTTATTCTACTGGTAAATTCATTATTATTTAAATCTTCCTAAGTAACTACCATTTTAGGTAAGTCAACACTCCGTTTCTATTCCAGACAGACATTAAATTTTTCTTCACGATCCTCGCACTATGTCACTCCGTCCAAATCTCGAGCGAAGACATGAAGAGGCTTAGTGCAAGGCTCTCTGGCACAGGAAACATGCAGCTCATGAGTTTCTTCAAAAGGAAAAAGATTAGGAGTGCCAATAGTGCGATTGGGGTAAATGGTGCGGTGGGGGCTAACGGAAGTGGTGCTAACGGCGTTGTGGGGAGTATGGCGTGGGATAATATATTGAGTACAACTGGCAGCAAGATGGATTATCAAGGTGAGGTTTCCGTGGAGTAAATTCTGTGTTTCGATAGACCTGGCGCACTCTGCGCTTTAGGTACGTAGCTACAAGTGCAAGGGACCGGCCCGCCTTATCGGGTCGGCCCGTTACGAGTAACGCGTCAGAAGAGCAGCGCTATAGTGATAGAACGAGAGGCAACTATTTAGGGCAGGCTAGTAGCGATGTGCGAGTTGAACTACACTTTATTGCGTTGCAGCTAGAGTCGCTATTTATTATAGTGACTCCGCGGAGTGACTCTTCTGTTGTGTACTTTTAAGTATTGTGGTTTCGAGATATTTGGCAAATACTCGGCAATCAAAAACAAATTTTATTTTTGAGTTCATAGATGTTAGTTTTAATATTATCATAAAATATCATTCACTCCGATACATTGATTACACGATATCATTTTTTCTGTTACTTATTGAACAACTATTCATCATCATCGTCATCATTAACAGCCTGAAGACGTCCACTGCTGAACATAGGCCTCCCCCAGAGCACGCCACCTTGAGCGGCTGCTCGCCTCCTGCATCCATCGGCTCCCCGCGGCTTTCACCAGGTCGTCGGTCCACCGAGTGGGGGGCCGGCCTACGCTGCGTCTTCCGGTTCGTGGTCGCCACTCGAGAACCTTTCTACAACAACTATTGTGTAATGTTAATTAATTAAAAGAAGTGGGTCTACTAGGTGGTAGGACTTTTCAGAAAAAAAACTCGTGAGGTACTACCGTACCTACCGAAAGTTTGGCAATTATTCTGCCGCCAAGCAGTAGTGTGCAAGCACTACTGTGTTCCGGTTTGAAGGGCATTGTAGCTAGTGAACTGGGCAAATGACACTACGACCGGGACGGGATGACGTGCATAGTGCAGTATTACGCGATACTTTATATTTTAGAGTTCCGAGTAGCACTTGTACTGTTATGGGCGGCTATAATGCTCAACATCAGGCGAACGATTAACTCGTCACGTCATTCATTAAAAGAGATATAATTTCTTCACTCAAATATTACGTTAGCCTCCTGTATACAAGGTTCATTTTCCTTTAAAGGCAGCAGTCCAGACGAGAAGGCCCTGGTAGAAGCAGCAGATCAGGTGGGCGTCACATTCCTGGGCGAGGAGGGAAACAACTTGTTGCTAAAGGTCGGGGAACACACCGAGATGTACGAGCGGCTGCAGCTCATAGAGTTCACTTCCGAACGGAAACGGATGTCGGTCATCGTTCGTGATAAGGATGGGAAGGTGAGTATATGGTAGGGAGATAAGGCCCGTTGCCGCTCTACGGCAAAATGTAGATACTGATAGATAGATACGTAAACTTAAGAGTTTAAATTTTTTAATGAATTACTAATAAGTTTTGAATGAAAAACTTTAATAAACTCGTAATAAAGATACTGTTCTGTACATATAATATTTAGTGTCGTTCCATCTTATATGTGGTTTGTCCATTCCATTTTAAACTGTACTTTTTCCTGTTTCATGAATGTTAAAGAGTATGGTTTTCTCATTCTATCTAAAGTGGGAGAGAGAAACAATAATGACCAGTTCTTTAAAAACATTTTCGCGTAACTTTTTTTATTACCGGCGTGGCGTTTAGGAAGGACAAAAAGCTAGATTTATTCCCTGCATATCTTTTTAACTCAGATATTGATAACGAATTTATTGTATGGCATGGCCAATTACCTAACTAAATGTACCATTATACCTATATAAAACTGTGAAGTTATCAATTCATTAAAACCTACGTTTAGATGTTAATCTAATCTACTTTACACCATACGAAATTTCCTTTATTGTGACGCTTTAAAATCAGCAAAATATTAAGTACCTTTCATAATAAACATGTTTTGTGTATATCGGCAATAAAGTGATATGATAATGTTTTGTATCAGCATAGGTACTTATATGTACATATACAAGCTGTTCCATGAACGCCATTATTTGAGTGATAATGGGCTGATTCTGCTATATGTTGAAATGGCAATGGGCAGGCCACATCGCTCGTAAAACTGACAACCGATGGGGAAGAAAGGTTCTCGAGTGGCGACCACGAACCGGAAGACGCAGCGTAGGCCCCCCACTCGGTGGACCGACGACCTGGTGAAAGCCGCGGGGAGCCGATGGATGCAAGAGGCGAGCAGCCGCTCAAGGTGGCGCGCTCTGGGGGAGGCCTATGTTCAGCAGTGGACGTCTTCAGGCTGATGATGATGATGATGATAATGATGAGCTGATCTGGCACACCTTGCCGTAAGAATGAGCTGAGTGAGGGAAGGTAAGAGTACAGAAGGTGTTTGTTCTCAGTCTGGGTAGTACAATATAACACCCAGTCAGAACAAATACCTATGTTCATTACACAAATGTTTGTCCTGGGTAGGAATCGAACCAACAACCTACAGTTCAGAAGGCAAGGCCACTACCAACTGAGCTATCAGGCCAGTCAATTTATTTTATTTTTATGTCCACCATACCACAGAGGCAGTATTTTGCCCAGTTTATGTAAAAATAGCTTCTTCCAGATATGGCTGTTCTGCAAAGGTGCAGAGAGCTCTGTATTCCCCCTGTGCAAAAATGCTGCCATGGTAGAAGACACCGACCGCGATATCAACATATTCGCCAACAAGGGTCTACGGACGCTGGCTGTGGCCTTCAGAGAAATACCTGATGAAGAATACGAGAAAATCAATGAATGTGAGTTGTGTTTGTTAATTTGATCCGTTATGTACCTTGGGTCTTTTTAAAATAATGTTATTATGCAGGGGAAACAAAGGTCAGGAAAAAAAATCTGGATTACCTCCTGTATGATATGCAGTAGTTCCTGTGTGTTATATTCATTTTTTCAAGTCGTCTTTTCTTCTTACCTTCCATTTGTTCCTTCTTTCCGTGAAAAACCTTTTTATTCGCCGTATGTATGTACATACAAATTTCCACTAAACTGCAAGTTTTCACATTGCGCGCTGGCAACTAATTATATATTCTGGACAGGGTAATTAATCACGATTGCTATTGGACGTTCCGAAATGCATGTGTAGTATCACAGTTCCACGGGTAAATGGTTGACATTTCACTGTTATGCAATTAAACTGCACACGTGCCATGAGAATTTCTGCTCTTTTCGCTACAAAACTGGGTCTATCCACAAACATTACGCTCGTTCCACTTGTCAAAGAAAGATATTTGACGAAAATGCGAGATGTATTGGCTACAAAACCCTACCATATGCATAAGTACTGTTTGATACCCCAATGTACGGGATCGCGGTGGAATGGCGAGTGCTTTTCGATCCTCTGATGGTGGTCGAAATGGGATATTCAAGTGGATCGATCGCGAATCTTCTATGCGAGTATAATGCCCTGTTGAAGACGTATAGCTACACGCCATTCATTTATAATTGATATTTTTGATGAGGAATGTAGATTGTTTAGTTCTGGAATAGAAAGCATTATTTTTCTTCCAACTCGCGCCTTTATTCCGTACAGCAATAAAGCAGTTGGACGGCAAGAGTGCGGAAGCCCTGCAACAAGTGACGCAACAGTACCGAGTGTTGGAGCGACAACTGACGTTGGTGGGAGCCACGGGCGTCGAGGATTGCTTGCAGGACGACGTGGCCGATACACTGGCTTCATTGCGACGGGCTGGGATCAAGACTTGGGTGCTAACTGGAGATAAGGTACTTATCAGTTCAGTTAAGAGACATAATGCCCGGCTACATTAAAGACAGCTCTTGACTTTTCATTAATTTTATTAGGTTCGCACCTATTTTTCTAGGATGTACCCAAATGCGTTGCAGTATATAGGTACGTCATAGAGATATAAGTGCGAACTTAGAAGCTGTCAAACTTAAGTGCACACGAGGCATAGAGCTATATAGTCATACTTTATAGGTTTCAGGAATGTTGTACGTGAACCCAAAGTTCATTGTTATTATAATCTCATTTGTTACATTTTCTTAGATTTAAGGTTTTACAATATTCTTATAAAAGTAAATTACATAAATACCATATAAAACCTAAACCTAGAGTGCCGCCGGCAGCGGGGCAGGGCCCAAGCTACCGGCGGTGAGGGCTGCAGAGAGAGGAACCTCCTGACAATACGTGCCGTGTCGAGGAGCTTTCTTATTATTCTGCACATAGCGATTTATAATTATTATAATAATTGTTATGTGCAGAAGTTGTACCTACTTTAAGAGGTTATCAGTTAGTTCGATTTGCTATAAAATCCTTTGACCGTTGACTTCTTATCACAATCACATTCTTTCCACAAAACTAACCAAATTTAAAAAAATGTTTGGTAAGCCGGCACGTTTGTTCCCAGGTAGAGACAGCAATAAACGTGGCGCAGTCGTGCGCGCATATATCGGAGAGCGACCGCCGCATGTTTTTATTGGGCGTGGAAGATGATACAGCTTTGCAGGCGCATCTACACGAGTGTCATAGGATCATCGCCGAGCCTAGCTATAGGTATAGATAATAAATAAATCGTTTACTTCCAGTAACATAGACTCATACACATCACAAATTCATTTACAGGTACGTTAATTATTATACTTTACATTTATAATAAGTACAAATTGAAATCAATAAATTCGAAATAAAATGGCAACTTAAACGTTCATATAACTTTTTTTAAACAGGCAATGTGCCATTATTGTAAAGTAACTACTACAATAATAAAAACTAATAATCTAGCTACACTATCTACTACAAGGAACATTTTGAACTGTATACAAGCCGCGATGGCCTATAGACAGTCCAAATGCTCCAGCCCCCTACCTATCACTTAATGTCAAAGCATTAAAAATAAACTGAAAAATTTAGAAGAATTTCCATAAACAGAATCGAAAGTAACCATATCATTACTGAACCTGCTCACAAAATTTCACGAGAATCGGTTGAAAAATGCGATCAGTAGAGTAGAACAGCCGGACATCCGCTGGACAGTCATACGAAATCATTTTTGCTCAAGCTGAACCCGAGATGTTTCGCGTTTGCGTCAAAAAACATGTTCCTGGTGGTTGGTTTCAGAGATCTGACGCTGGTGGTGGACGGCACAAGCATGAGCCAAGTGCTAGACACACCGAACGCGGGAATATTCGCAAAAATCGCGCTACAGTGCAATGCTGTGCTCTGCTGCAGACTCTCGCCTATACAGAAGGCTAAGGTACTCTTTATTTATTTATTTATTCCGGTAATCCAACAGCTAATAAAATCTCTTTAATAATAGATCAGGCTTATTTTTACAATGACGTTACAAATTGGCCATATTTGATTTCGCGTTTCATTGGCGACATTTAAAAGTGTACATATATAAATCATACATTTAGGTAAGTTAACAACCCTAGTTACTACACTTGATGGATATTTACCCTAATAGGCTCTGCTTCGGTGAAAGTGCTAAGGAACTCTAACCTCGTCCTACCATCTCCATTCCGGAGTAGGACCACAAGGCGCGATTCGCCCCTATGTTATTTAACTCCTACCTCACGTACTAAGCTAAGCGATTCGCTAAATCATTTATCATACGAACAGCAAAGGAGTTGAACGAACTCCCGGCATAAGTCTTCCCTAATCTGCCACATACAATCTGGGAGTTTTACTTGCTTCCCGTATCGTTCTCTTAATGAATGCGTTGGTTCCAGATAGTGAAACTAATAAAGAACAGTCCATCGCGTCCTGTGACGGCGGCCATCGGTGATGGCGCGAACGATATCTCCATGATACAGGAGGCCCACGTCGGCTTCGGCATCTTCGGGAAGGAAGGCCATCAGGCTGCCAGGTTGGTGACACCTGCTTTATGGATAAACGTATTATCATCATCATCATCATCCGACGGACGATATCCACCGGGAACGTAGCCATCCCTCGTTGATACATTTCCGTTGATATTAATGGGGTTTATTGTTCTATCTTTTGTCACAGTAAATTTTAAGCAATTTGAAAGCTAAGTTATTGCTAAACAATCCAACACATCATTGAGGGCTGTGCTTATAATTTTACGTCAAATTTTAAATAAGAATGTCGTGTCATCTGCAAACAATGTTATCATAGCCTGCATTTCAACAAAAAAGGGAAGATCGTTGATGTACACCAGAAAAAGGAATGGACTTGGAGGCGAACCCTGAGGAACACCTACGTTAACAGGTGTGGCATCAGATAGCACACCATTAACATCCACCTGCATTGTTCTTGTAGTTAGGTAGGATTTTAATAGTTTGAGTGCTTCATCTCTGATCCCTTGGTGAGATAGGTTATTCAATAAGATTTCGTGGTCCACACAGTCAAAGGCTTTTGACAGGTCACAAAACACATCTATTATTTTTGAAGTCTTCCCACGCTTCATAATTATTACGCACAATTGTTGTCGCATCTGTTGTTGCAACCCTTTGAAAATCCATATTGTCCGTAGAACAATAAGCCATTGCAATTAAAAAAAGCACTTAGTTGAGACAGTATCAACTTTTTGAATATCTTACTGAAAGCCGGCAAGATCGAAATGGGTCTATAGTTACTCAGTTCTTACTATATTGCCACTTTTATGTAAGGGCAAGATTTTACTATATTTCATGCTGATCTGAAAACATGCTAATCATTAAATAATTTAGAAAGCAGTATGGTGCAAGCGCTTCTATAATATTGTCAATAAAACAGAAAGCCCTCGAAAACCTAGATAATAAGTACCTAAGCACGGTATAAACATTTAAATCAGTAATCATTAAATCATTTCAGGTCTGCAGATTTTGCATTCACAAAGTTTTCAATGGTGAAAAAAGTCCTACTAGTGATGGGACACTGGTACTACCAGCGGCTAGCCACGCTCATACACTACTTCTTCTACAAGAATCTGATACTAGGAAATATTATGGTGAGTGTTATTCTTAACATACATACTTCTAGGCAAAGTATCAACACAGCCAAGTTGACAGATATTTGCAGACATATTTTTTGACTCTTTCATATTTGATTTTCAAAACGGAATACATAAATACAACTATAATACTATTCTCGTAAAAAAATATCCGGAAACTACCTCAATTTTTTTTTAACTCTCTTCCTAAATATGTAACGCGTAGGTACTTTTGTTTTAATTTTGATTTTCTCTGTTGTCGAATCAGATGCCGCTATCCCTCAACAGCTTGTCATTCGTTCATCTCCTTAGGGTCGAGACAGACAGGCCTTATTTGAACTGCACGCCAGCTATAAATCTAAATTTTGGGTGCAGTTGGTACGCACAAAAACTGCAAAATTGCCAGCGTCAGTGTTTCCTGACAAATATAATCTGGGAGTTTTTAAGGCTAGAGTGAACCGGTATCTTCTAGGCAAGCATGCTCCATCGTCGACCGCGTCGTCACTTACCATCAGGTAAGACCGTTGTCAAATGTTAGACTATCGTTGACAAAAAAAAAAAAAATTGAACGAAGTCCAATAATAATTTATTGCAATTAGGCTATTTTTAATACTTTTACATAAACTGCATTTGATAAAAGGTTTGTAACGTAGTTTCGTCCATTCCAGTTGGCGTTCCAGTTCCAGAGCGCGTTCTCGACCCAGTCAGTATACGACAGTATGTACCTGACGTGCTACAACCTCGTGTTCACGTCGCTGCCGTGCCTCGTGCTCGCCGTCACCGACCAGCGCTGGCCCAAGGATACCCTGCTCAAGTTGGTCTCTCACTATCTCTGTCTGTCTGGTTGTCTTTCTGTCTCTCCATCTGTTTGTCTGTATGGTTGTCTGTCTGGTTGTATCTCCATCTGTCCGTCTGGTAGATAGATACCTTATATACTGACATTTAAGCAAATAAATGATTCCTATTCTTATAGACAGAGGGTCTGTTTTATTTTTATCAGTAACCATAAGACAGAACATACAAGGTGGCGGAACCCTTTCACACCACAGCCTTTTTGCGTCCACTGCTGAACATAGGCCTCCCCCTCTAGAAGAAGGGGGAGGGGGCGTTGCCATAATCACCACGCTTGGTAGGCGTCTTGATGTTCGCCATATTATTATGTTCGCAATAGATTATAATGGTGCTGCTGCCCATTTCCTGGATATATTCACTAAGCCGGCTCTTACGGCACCCACGGGAATAGATAGTGGTCCTATGCTTATGCCGGGATCATATGGGGCCCTTTACCAGCACATATAATAAAAATTAAAACAGGTCTATCTATTCACGGACGCGCACATAATTTTATATGTGGTAAGCCTATCTATGTATACTCTCTCCATGGCCCGTGTATCACCAGTGTGAACATATTATTATTAGGCTGATTTTGACATTTAATTTGTAAGTATCTCTATTGCAAACCATTTAAGTGCAAATTCATTTGTCACAGAAGCCCGATGCTGTATCGCAACATCGGGCGCAACAAACTGATGACATGGTCGTACTTCGCCGCTTGGGTCGTCTCGGCGGTGTACCATTCTGTGGTCATCTACTGCTTCACTCTGCTTGCCTTTAAATACGGCATTATTAATGGGGAGAAAGCTGCTGACCTATGGTAAGTGATACAAGGTGGAAAATGTTCTTCTTTCCTCTGAGCTCCCTTCTTTCTGTTCAGCTGATCTAGCGCTTAGCTCCTTTCCTTATCATTGAACAGAAAATGGCATTTGACCACATTTCTCGTCATTACGTTTTATCCTCCTAACTTCCATCTTTTACCTGCCAGATCTTCCCTCCAAGATTTCCGTACCATACTCTCAAAATCTCAGTTTTCAGCTGGAAAGATGATGGTCTTCATCCTTCCAAAACTCCTCTTAAGTTTTCTATTTCTAAGCTTCCAACTGATTTCTTTCTTCTAAACTTCCGCTTCTAACTTGCGAGCGTTATTTGCTCAGTTGTTCTGACATGACGATGCTTTCAGGTCTTTCGGAGCGGCGTTATTCCACCTAACAATGGTCCTAGTCAGCCTGAAGCTGTGGCTGCAAGCGCGGTACCACACACTAGTGTTCGTGCTATCGCTGCTGCTGTCACTACTTGCCTACATCGTGTTCAACACTGTCTACTCGCTGTTCGACGCGTGAGTATACCGTCTACTGGTGTTCAGTGGCTATACCGTACCGTCTACTGGTGTTCAGTGACTATACCGTACCTTCTACTGATGCCAAGTGACTATACCGTATCGTCTACTGGTGCCGACTGACTATACCGTACCGTCTACTGATGCCAAGTGACTATACCGTATCGTCTACTGATGCCAAGTGACCATACCGTACCGTCTACTGATGCCAAGTGACAATACCGTATTGTCTACTGGTGTTGAGTGACTATACCGTACCGTCTACTGATGTCAAGTGACTATACCGTACCGTCTATTGATGTCAAGTGACTATACCGTACCGTCTATTGATGCCAAGTGACAATACCGTATTGTCTACTGGTGTTGAGTGACTATACCGTATCGTCTACTGGTGCCAAGTGACTATACCGTACCGTCTACTGATGCCAAGTGTCTATACCGTATCGTCTACTGGTGCCGACTGACTATACCGTACCGTCTACTGATGCCAAGTGACTATACCGTACCGTCTACTGATGCCAAGTGACTATACCGTACCGCCTACTGATGCCAAGTGACAATACCGTATTGTCTACTGGTGTTGAGTGACTATACCGTACCGTCTACTGGTGCCGAGTGACTATCCGTATGGTCTACTGGTACCGAGTGACTCTCCATACAGTCTACTGGTGTTGAGTGACTTCACCGTACCGTCTACTGGTGCCGAGTGACTATACCGTACCGTCTACTGGTGTTGAGAGACTATACCGTACCGTCTACTGATGGGTATACTATATGACTATACTGGTTTCGTTTCTGCACGCAGCAAGAGTTTACTATCGCTGCGTGCAGAATAAAAACTTAACAAACATTTGCAATACAGTACAACGCTTTCTCTCACACGCGTGTTGTCAGATTTATTTGTCTCAAGTTTTCCACAAAGCGTTCAACTATATTTTTTCATTTGCAGGCAAATCGACGGTGATGTCCTAGGCACGTATATATTCCTTCTATCGGCCCCTTCGTTCTGGTTCCTCAACCTACTCGTAGTAGCAGCATGCCTCTGGCCCGACTACCTCGCGCGGGTACTATCGGATATTCGAGGCCGGCGGAATGCAGATACGCACGGCACACAGAAATTAGTGTTCTCTACTAGACTATGACGAATAGAATAATAACATAATTCAGGGAGAATTGAAATATTTAAAAAAAATAAAAGTGATAAGGTTAAAAATGAAGTCTCTTGAGTAAATGAAACACGAGTGATTTCTCGATCCTAGAACCTTGATATGCAGAGGTTTACGTTCTCAACTAGAATATATCGATACATTATGTACGAACAATGCCCCATGCGAATACGATAAATAATAACTGTACAATGATAATGATTAGTTCTTCTGCATGCTTTGTTTACTCCACTAGGCTTTACGTAAAATAAAGCTAAAGATCAATGCCGCATATGGGCAGGTAATGAGAACAAAGACAAGTTGTCTACGAATGGGGGCGCGATAAAAAAAACAATAGACAACGTATATCTACAACTCGATGAATAATAAATGAACTGTAAAGAATGCTCGCGGGAATTGAAACTGTAACCATCATTTTATGACCGTAATGCCGCGTTCCCATTGTGCAAGTGCTTTGCTTGTAAGGTGCAAGTTGTATCCAGCTTGAGTAGTCGAAACGTTCGCCTGTATATAAGGTACAGGTTGCATGCAGTATTTACATTTACCATAGTATTTTACATACCTGCATGCAAGAACTTGCACAATAGAAATGTGACATTATAACATTTCACCATGCCATTATAGAGGCTATTTGTAAATAAAATAAAATAAATAACGCCCAACGCTCGCATCTATAGATCCTGGACCCTAACTAGCATTCCCTGCATCTAGGGACCCAGGAACTACAAGGACCATGTTCCCACAACACCCAGACACAGAACAAGTATTGGCGTTTTTTTTTTCATGTGCACAAATAATTGTCCTGTCGCGTCGTGTTGTCCTGCGTTGTGTCGTAATAATTATTATTATGTACTTATATTAGGATTAATAATTTGTGATAATATTTGCAGTCAAATAAAAAAATAATTACTAAAGTAATTAAGTACAGCTTATATAGTTAATTAATTACCATATCATTATTTTTAATACTGTATATTAATATATTTAAGTATAATGTTAAATATAAAATACATTGGACCTTACTAATAAACACTGATAGTGGGTTAGCAAAAGTATGACTTTGATTATTTGATAATGAATAGTAAAAATCCGTTTCTTTTCCCCTCTAATGCAATAAAATGATGCTAAAAACAAGCTGAGCCGATATAAATAAAGAACATTTCGTTACATTTGCAGAAAATGGGTAAAATTTTTAATCATCAGCTTTGGTCCATATTTTTTTAATCAAGTTGGCTTCATATCTTGGTATATTATGTGTAGCTTAGAATACTATGATTAAGCAGCCGCTCAAAGTGGCGCTCTGTGGGGGAGGCCTATGTTCAACAGTGGACGTCTTCAGGCTGTTGATAATGATGATGAATTTCGAAATTCATTAATAAATGGGAGTGAAAAGCAAACCGTACAAAGACGAAAATTGTGTCATATTGTGTTCTCTCCAAAACATGTTAAAAGCATTCAGTGACCACCGCTTTACTGAAGCTCGACTTTGATTTGACCATAACTACTATACTATACCTACTTACATGGTCCTTGGACTTTGATCATTGACTGGTTTTGAATAGTGCGTAGCTAGAATACAAAATGTGAACTTTGAATTGGCTAAATATGCAAATAACTTGCAGTGTAACCCCATTCTTGTACTATTCGGTGACCTATAAAAACTCAACAAAAAATGTATTGGATCTAAAATAAATGGTTCTAATTAAGTTTTCCCGTATCTTTTTATGGATTTGATTTTCACCTCACTGCCGCAGTTATAAAAACACTATTATATTATGTTGTACATCCCTACTTTATTGTAATTTTAAATGCGATATTTTATTTGTTACTAAACTTAAAATTTAAGAAGGTACCTCAGCTCAGACTAAAATTGGACTGAGGTACTTCCTACCTAGGTACATAGTTTATTGGTTGTATAGGTACTTCATTTATGAATTATTATAATGAATTTTGGTTAGTGTGTTGTAGGTATATAGTACAAAGCATCTTGTTATAGGTACTTAATTTAAAATAATAGTGTAAAGTGTAATAATACCTAAACTCAACTATTACAGGGGATGAACGGATGGACTATGTAACATATTTGTCTTAAATAACAGTAGTAGGTAACAATAATTTGTGCTGTAAATAGTAAATACTTAGTTAATAAAGAAATAAGTATTTTAGTTCTGGCAGTTTTTATTTAATCATAGGAAACGGGAACGGTTCCTGTAGGAACGCGGGTGAAGCCGCGAGGCGCTGCTAGTAACACATATACATACAGGGGGTCTAGCTTATACCATTCCATTAGCGTTAAGTTGGAACGTTTCACTAGCGCGGCAAATTCAAATTTTCTTGCGTCTTTTGCCAATAATAGCTTAATTACTCAACGTGATTACATGAAAACTAATTTTGCGCAAAGAAATAGAATGTATCAATAAACTACAATTAAAAGTATCACCTACATATCATTGGTTTAGCGACAAATGGCAATAGACTGCAAAACTAAGACGAAATTTGTTTATTGCCATTTGTCGCTAAGCCAATGATATCTAGGAGATACTTTTAATCGTAATTTTTTGATACATTCTATTTATTTACGTTAAATCAGTTTTAATGTAATTACGTTTAGTAATTAAGCTATTATTGGCAAAACAATGCAAGAAAATTTGAATTTGCCGCGCTAGTGAAACGTTCTACCTCTCAAAATGTATGAGAATGACATTAGCTGTGACTGCGCAAAAGTTTTCCGCAGGTCATGTCATTTCCATACATTTTGAGTTTACGTTTGGCATTAACGCTAAATGCTAACGCCAAAATGTATGGGAAAGACAATTATCTTTGGTAAAGGTATCTTTGTTACAGCCTAGACCCTCAGGACGACGTAGGGTTTTATAAAGGTCCCGTTTGAAAATTATTGTCACCTTAATATTTTTGTGCATTAGGCCCCCCATACACATTCTATTTTATTGATTAATAAAATTGACGAGACACTTTCGCCAATGTTTTCTCCATACTGTAAACCGAGAAACATTGACCAATACTAACCCTACACGACCAATAAAATTGATCTCTGTGATTGATCAATAAAATTAAACGTGTAAAGGGGGCCTTATACTTCTACGACTATTATACCACACAGGTGCATGGTGTCTTCTTTCATAATGCTGTAACTGGCAGCACCGATTAAGATCATTCATTTGAGAGTTTTGGCGGGAACGCGAAAAAGTTCACGTCGTTGCATTGTATTATTTTTCAAAACTTGTGTTATTTCCAGTGTTAATGTTTAAAATTGGTGGCGTTTTACGCATTAAGTGCTGAATTACGAGCACGAGTGTGGGCAAGTGATATAATGTGGTGAAACGTGGTTTTTCGTGTTGCTTCCAAAACTCCATAGAAGCCTCTAGTAAAGTTGCCACTACTTTACTGAGACATTACTTTGACTGGACTGTGACTGCCTGACTTGGACTGGACTGTGACTATGACTAAGTGAAATATAATATATATAATGCAGACTTTGTAGACTTTTTAATATTGCGACTGAAGGACTTTGTATCCAGGTCAAGAACTAAATCCTAAAAAAAAAATCATTAATTTGATTTTTCTTTAATCTATGGATCGGGAAATTGTTTATCGGTGATGTCAATGTCATATGTCAGGCTATCAGCTCACAGCTGTTATTGAAGTAATAAAAAAAAAATGTCAAAACATTCGCGATTCGCGGGGTGTTTTTTCGGTAATCATTAATTTAAAATTCTTTTGTGTATGACCCGACCTATTTTAATATATCACCATGGCTCTTATGAAATCCACTGAGGTGCCTACTGATGCCGTGGAGCTTAACGAGGTGGAAGCGACCGCTTACGCTTGGGATTTGGTAGATGAATGGGAATCTCTTCTTGATACGTAAGTTTTAAATTAACCATCTTCTATTGAAAACCGTAAATGATTCAGTGTCATCAACATTTACATAGCCAAGAGTTTTATCATTATTTTTTAATCATTCGGACTTTTTGTAGCTATAGGTACTTATGGTCCAGGATAAGTTTTAGGTTAACCCGTAACCGTAATCAATCGTTTCCTTGCTATATATAATAATAATAAATTAAATCACAGGTGGGCACTTCGCTATGGATCTGCTTTCCTAGGTGGCATCAATGCAGTTACCGGGATAATAATAAACAGACACTATCGACGCAAATTGAATCTTGGCACCTATGGCTACTTCTCATCAGTTATCCCAATAACTGTGATGCCAGGAATTTTGACTGCTTTGTTTCATAGACATGTAAGCCTACCTACTTATTTTTTAGTTATCAGATCACATTGTCAGGGTAGATATGTATTACTTTCCATAGGGTCCACTCTACTTTCCATAGGGTCCACTCTTCCAGTGGATGTAGCCTTCTCGATCCTCTTATCCCGGCAACGGCCCAAGCCGAGGCTCGCACCCCAGGGGTGCCCTTGTGCTAATTGTCTCCCACTTTTAACGGTTGGGCGCCTTAAGCGCCTGCCCTCCTGCCCGGTGACGCTGTAAAGGTCGGTAGAGACCAACAGCATTAGCCCGTTCAAAAAAAAAAAAAAAAAAAAAAAAAAAAAAAAAAAAAAAAAAAAAAAAAGGTAGATATGTATGAATATATATAATATTAAATACCTACAGAAAACTAGTGCAACTTTGGATAAATTAAAGTAGAAACAATTTTATTCCCAAGAAAACAGAGTAGACATACTTACATACAATATATGTACAACATATTTATCCTCTGCTTTTTTCAGTCAATAGCAACTGGAATGCTTCTTATGAAGGAGACATGCCCAGTGTGCTATGAGATCAGGTCAGCTGTCATACAACTTGGCTTAGGAATAGTGTACCCAATGGTGTTGGGGCCTGCCTCTGCATTGATGGTAAGAATACAATTAAAAAATAGTTAAGGTTTGGCTAATGCTCATTATGAAAGTACTTATATTGCTTCACAAATAAGTACAATAACGCTCATATGAACAAACATGATCTCATTGATTAAATTCTTTTACAGTTTGCACACAGATACTCTACATACAGAACCCCAAATCTCCAAGAAGGCCCTAAAGTAATGTTCAAGTTCCTCAACAAGCTTACAAAGCCGTTCAAAGGGACAATTGCTACTTTGGCAGTCATACAGTTTGTTGCCTCTTCTGGCGTTACATACTTTGAAATGAAAAATCATTTGACAATGAGAAGAAAAATGGTAGAAATAGAAACTAAAATGATGAGAGAACAAGGCTACAAAAGCACATAATACTTATTGTATGATAGTAATTAGTTATAGAATATGTAAAAAGATGTTTATTTATAAAGTTGTTATGATTTATTACATGACATTTTATATGATTTTATTGCTGACCATAGATCAAGGTTAATTGCTATTTTCCCCCAATATCTTTACTATTATTTTGTTATGAAATGGAAGATAGAAATAAAAATCACCGATTTTTATGTAACCTATATTAATCTGTATTTGTTAATCGTATCATATACATATTTCGCAAATTACAAAAAAACGAACAACAAACTATTCACACGATTTTTACCAAATAAAGTACTTTTTCTAAGCTTGAACACATGCAAAACTGACCCTTGTTCTCTTCACAATAAGCTTCAGTTTTCCTTCCAATTGTTATTGTTAATACTAGGTTGTGTCTTCCCTAAGCAAACACCAAACAGTAATCGCCTGACTGACTCAACATTGCAATGCAACGCGTGCAACGGGCGAAGCGAGCAAACTCAATGACAAGAGAGCGGCGAATTGTAGCAAATTAGCCGCGAAGGGCATGGCGGACTCTTGGCAAAGGAGGCAATAGCTTGCCACACTTCTAATAGTAAATATGGAGCACTCGTAGTTTGCGTACTCCATACTTCGCCGTCTGGAGCAACGCGTCATTTTTCTGCGAATTGGCCGCTTGCTGAACGAATCTGCAAGCGGCGCCGTAAACTGTATGGACACCCCATGTATTTTAAAATATATAGGGTGGCAAATAGAGCTGTTCTCTGTTCGCCAAGTGAGGACACAGCCTTATTTATAATTATTATAGGTCTGGTGATATGATAAACTTGTCAAGGAAGTTTTTGTAAAATATGCATAATGCTGTATTATTAATACAAAGTTATTTGTAGGTTCGAAACTCAGTATTTCTTTCCATTGAATTTGATACTTACCATGTATAAGTACACAATCATAGTTTGACTCATCATTTGATATAAGAATTTCTTATCCACTAAATGATTCTAATATCAAACAATACAAGGATTTTTGCCGGGCATTATATTAGAGATGCACAATTGCAGTCTTAATATACTTATTTCTACATAATTTTTATTTTTTCTCCTGTATATTAGTACCGTTCCCCGGTATTCACAACAACACGCAATAAATAATGATCATAACAAATATTCTAGCAGTTTACTATGAAATTAAAGACGTACAAAAATTATACGCGCAAAGTTCTTTTAAAATACGATTTATTACATATGATCGATGCGCATTAGACAGGCCCCCTAATTACCTAACTCGCAACAGGTTTGCGACAGGCGTAAATCTCGCGGTGATTGCTGTCATACATCATTAGTAGTGTCGAGAATGTATGCTCTGCTACTGCTGTCGCATTGCTGTTGCAAATTTTACGTAATTACCCCGTGGGATTCTAAACGTAAGGTAACTTGCATACTTCTAAGCGACGCCGGTTTTTAGGGGCAGATAGAACCTTATCATTCCTGTTTGTCACCCTTTTATTAACGCAAAATATGCTAGCGTCTGATCACTATCGTATCACCTCGGGAAGTGATAATGCGGTCTACGGGGAATTCATTTCTTCAGACTCTGATTGTCTGATTCTTTGAAGTCTAATCTTTGGAGACTGTACGATAATCCTTGACAAAAAAGTAAAGTAGGCTTTCTAGAGACGATATAAAAGTCAGTAGCCAGGGCAGTTGGGTTAAAACATAAGCTCAAGTATTGACATTACAAACTCTGGCTAAATCAATCACACTCTATTAACCAAGCCTGGCTACACCCTTAAAATTGATTGCACAACCACCAAATAGCTTATACCTTATTGTAAGGGTAGTGAACAGGTGACTTAGATAGTTTGCATGTTATTTTGCTTATTAATATAGTTATTTTATTAAGGTAAATTGCTTAATTCTTTGACTAACAAATATTTTGTATACATAACTCTTTTTTTACAAACCCAATCTTAATAAAAACAACTATAATTATTATTTTAATACAGAAAACATAGGATGCAGCGCTTATTCTCTAAACTATTACAAATGAGCTCTTATTAACTCTTTTTATTTACTTTATATTATACATTTTTTTTAAAATTTTCGTATAATCTTTCCTCCAGCTTATTACAGGTATAACACGCGCTACTACAAAAACGATTCGAAGATAGCGAATAATATTGCTTTCCCACTTCCACAAGTCGAAAGTGTAGTGGGAGTGAAACAACAAATACAAATGTCGGCTCTTGAGAACGTTTTCTTAATAGCACGTGTATTACGTACAGTGCCACCAACTTACTATCGGTTTAGTTGGACTTTCCAGTCTCTTTCTAATAATGCAGAAAATGGCGTCATAGAAAGAGACGGATGATTCAGCTGCACGCGAGCTGGTGGCACTATATGGAAATTTTCCCAAGCCTGGGCTAGTCTATTCTATGCTATTATAAAAACGAATATATATCTTTCCTGTAAGCGTAAATGAAGAATGAAATCCAACTGAGCGATAGATTAGTTGTCGCTGAGCCAATATTGAAATTTTTTGTGTCAACTTGTTCATACGTACGCGCTCGAAAACTTCTGGACGGATTTTGATGCTGTTTTCGAGGTTTTATAACTAGGTCTATAACATATGCATCGCCGTGATATTTTAAGCTTGAATCACACCAAATCCAGATGCAGTCTGTGTCCGTTGTGGGTACAGTTCATCACACTAGTACGTCACAGTACATGCAGTACGTGTGACAGCAAGCGTACTGCATGTAGTGTGACGTCTTCCATAGAATTTCATACATTACAAGTCCTCATTTACTGCAACCGTAACGGAGACGGACTGCAACTGGATCTGGTGTGATTCAGGCTTTTTTGTTGACCCTTATGAACGCGTGACGAGATCGCGCGGAAATAGCTCAATATAAAACTTTTAATGCACTATGCATATTTAGATACGAACGCTTAAAACAAACTTAAAGTACGGCGTAACACACAGAACGTTCTAAGCTCAACCTATGCTGTACCGTAGCACGAGATCATTCGAATGCACATTACTGTACTCGTTATGGAGTAGGAAATCAACATCATCATCAACAGCCTGAAAACGTCCACTGCTGAACATAAGCCTCCCCCACAGAGCCCCACTTTGAGTGGCTGCTCGCTTCCTGCAACTATCGGCTCCCCGCGGCTTTCACCAGATCGTCGGTCCATCCAGTAGCCTACGCTGCGTCTTCCGGTTCGTGGTCGCCACTCGAGAACCTTTCTCCATCGGTTGTCAGTTCTACGAGCGATGTGGCCTGCCCATTGCCATTTCAACTTGCTAATTCTAAGAGCTATATCGGTCACTTTAGTTCTCCTGCGGATCTCCTCATTCTGGAGCTTATCCCTAAAGAAAATATATGTATGAAATCCTTAGTTTAGTTACGTATATAGTTACAGCCAGGGGCGCTGTGCTTTTTCATATTGGTCATATCAGCACTCTGTATTGAGTAGAGTACTCTACTCAATACCGAGTGCAGTAATGTACATTCGAATAATCGCATACTAGGGGTGTCGTACTGATCTTCAACTTATACTAGCCCCAAATTCAAGATGCAATATTTACTAACATTTCACTGACAGTTAAATCAGCTGATTTTTAGGGTTGTCGCCACGAAATGGTTGAACGATACCAGCATTACTATGATTTTACCTAGAAATCCTATCAGATTTGTCACAATTCCCAATAGTTACGTCAATGCTAATGAAGAATCGAACTAATTGAATTTAGAGATCTTCATTAGGCGATCAAAGACTAAAATCACCAGAGATTTATCAGTGCCAACCATAACGAATTTCAGTTTTGACGTCCTGGGTGGGAAACAATTGGTTACTTTTTGACTGTGATCCGTCGGCCCTAGCAACCAAGAGGTTCTCTATGAAGCTGGTATGAAAACTTTTTCATGGGCGATTACGCCACAGCCAAAAATGTTTGTAACCCCTTGCTATCAGCTGATTCATGAATTTGGGTGGTAAATTAGGGCAATTTCTTATACGTGCGAAAATCAGAACAGCCGAAACTGGTATGACGTATGCTCAATGATCATCTATCAAAAACAAGCAGGAATGGGTAAAAAACTATACAGGCTATATATCTTACGATGTTATAAGATTCCCTTAGTTTCTGATACAGATTTTCCTTGCTGCGCTTTGGAAGGCCTGTACGCCGTTTCACAACCCATCGAGGTTTCACTTCGAAATCTACTCCATGCGTCTCGTTCATCTACATTCAAGAAGAACGAGACAGCGAGTGTCGATTCCGAATGAACCTTTGATGGTACATACATCACCCAGCTAAAGCGTTTAATTTTTATTACTTATGTATTAGAATTAGAACATCTAAACCGCTGGAAGACCTCTGACATGACGCAGGCGGCCCCCAGTCTTTTTTATGTAAACGAATGACATGACGCACTAGTACTTCGGTCGTCGTTTTGACTATTCTGAGACTCTTAGACTAAAAGCATAGAGAGAACTTCATTATGTGTTAAGCATACTACTTTTTTGGACACCTTGATATGAATGAGTCTGACAGATTTGTACAGAAAAAACAGGTAAACGTACCGATACGTGTGAGCAGTACAAATATAATATCGTTTTGATGATCTCTATGCTTTTAGCCTATACTCTAAGGTGAGACTTTAGCATGATATTGTTTATGAAACCCCCATGCTAAAATAGTTTATTGCATAATTTCTTAAAGTTAATAAGGGACAATGTCCAACCCCAAGTTAACAACATAAGTACTTTGAGTAATTTACGATATCATTTCATCCCAATGAATATACAAGTAATTCAATTATTATAATGGGAAAATTAAGATGTTGCAATTTCATATCTCAGTTCTTAAAATGCTATTATTAGAATTGGTCTTCATTAGCACAAAACTTAACTTTTAATATTATGAGAAACATAATGTAAATGTACTAGGCTAGTGTCCTGCTATTAAAAATTAACAACTTCATATTATTTTCATAAAGTAGGTTAAAAACGAATACAATAATTGAAGAAATTAAAATGGGTAAATAAATCACGGAGTAAAAAGCTTTTAAAGTGTCAGGAGGGGGCATCGCCTGTTCCTTTCTCGCAAAATAGGGCTTCTCCAGTTACTATGGTACATATGGTATGGTATGGTATGGTACTATGGTAAAGCAACCACAACTTAGTAATGAGGTACTAGAAGGAGCAAGAACTGACGTCGCTGCACGTTTGAACTGTCTCTTTCTATTCCTGTATTTTAAAATACTTGTATCTATGTAATTTTTTGAGATATTTAATTTTTGTTTCTTCGACTGTTTATTTTATGAGGAATATTTTTAGTTTGTGCAATAAAAAAAATAGCACGACACAAGCCTATTACGGGTTCCGACGGTAAATAATGCACTTGAAGATGTGAGCTACTAGGGAGATAACTAGCTAGTGTCGGCCTCGTAGAGCGCCGTCTTTGTCACACGGAGCACTAAGAACGACAAAACGTCACATAATGTACTGAGTGACAGAGACGACGCTATACGAAGACACTATCCGATCTCCTTTAGTTCAATTTCGATGTTACTTTATTTTTGCCGCCGGTACCCGAACATATAAACTAACGATACGTGCTGCAGTATGAAACGATAAAACAATGACGTGTCGCTTACATTGAGAACATAAAAATTAAGATACACAAAACATGGAAGCAACCGCACACCTCGACAACAACAAACGTACCGCAAGTTTTCACTAACCAAATTTTTTTTATATTTTTTCAACTTGCGGTTAACAACGAAACTAACCTAATTAATCAAAACCATGATCCTAGTGCAATACCGATGCGCGACAACACCCAGCGTTGGTGATCCAAGACGCCACCACATAGAAACACAAACTTGCAGCGGAACCGTTTTAACAGATCGTCGTAATCGGTGTCGTTTCCGCGATGGAATGTCGTCGGCAGTGTACGTTATCAGTTTACGGTGCTTCACTCTGAGCATTCACTGTTGGGACACCTCACACCGGTCACAGATACACTTACAAGCTACGTAAGATCCAGCACGGTATTGTCAGTCCGGTCGGTGAGCGGTCGCTAGCAACGCTGCGTCACGTAATCCGTGTAAGTAGCAGATATCTCCTCCGATTGGTACCGGGTCAGTTTGATGCTGCGTCGCATCTCCGCTGTAATGGCGGACTTGTAGCCCCCCTTTCGCAGCAGCGAGTCGATCGTCTGTATTTGGTCCCAGCCTGCAAGCAACGATTGCGGTTGAGGTTCTTGTTTGATTACATTTTTTACATTTGTCGCGGCGCCATCTAGCTCCAATCTAAGCAAAGCTTAGAACATTGATAGTGAAGTTTTACAAGACCAAATGCGGGTAGTTGGAGACAGCGCCCCGCCTGCACGACGATGACACTTTCTACTCCAGTCCCCTTGTCACCCCGGCCGATGTAACTTGCTCGAAACGTCGAGGTTAGTCAAAAATTGTTTTTTGATAAATTTCTGTGCGCGAAGAGACGGGTCTTTAACTTTATAATACGAGTTCGAGTCGCGAAAGTTTAAAAAGTGTTAAGCAAAGCTTGTTATGGGAACAAGATAACTGATACAGTAGCTACCTTTTTTGTTTATACGTATTTTATACAAACAGAACAAACACGTTCGTCGTGGGTGGGAATCGAACCCACCTAAATAGCCTGTGGTACAGCAAGCAGATATAGATCTGCTTCCTATAGAGGAAAGATCTCAAAAACTTGAGTGAGACATTCTATTGCTCTCTCACTCCCAAGCTTTTGTCATTTTGGAGGAAGTGGGAAAACAATATTCTCTATCTTTCGTCGGGATCGCTCTTCTTACAGTCTTTATACTAAGTTGTCAACGATATTTCCGTCGCGTCGTGGGTGTTTTATGCTGATTTTAGTAAAATTTAAGTAGATTTTTTGCGTCTAAGTGGAACATGTTACGACGGTACACGAAATAGGGGTGGTTGCAAAATTCGATTCAGGTCAATTTGAGTAAATAAATATTAGGATGTTCTGATATTATACGTACCTGGTATTTTCCATTGGTGCAAAGCTGACAAAATGAAAAAACTTTCAATCCTAACATATTCCTGCTACGCCAATGATAGGTTCCGGCTCACATCTTTCCTTATTCCTTGATAGATAACTTTGGTTGTAATATGAATAGGGTAAATCATTATCAGCCTAAATGTATACTATACCTTATTGAGATGAGATAGGTACTACCACGTTTTAGAGTGTTAACCCTTTTACTTAGGTCCATGCTAAGGAAGAGAAAATCTGTCTGGGGCCTCTAAAGGGTATAAGCATAGGGTAAGGGTAACGGTATAGAAGCTTCACTCCGCAAAGACATTTAAACAAATAGCGACTCTTGCAACAACACAATAAAGTGCAATTCAGGTATTCAGTACAGACAGCTCTGCAAGTTTCAAATTATACCTACTCAACTACTACGAGTATTACAATTTTTTTTAAATCGTTGGTAAGGTAAAATACTATTAGTAAGAAAAGTGGGAGAATAAAGGCACTTAACTTAATAAACTCGCCTCTCTTTCTAGGTATCTATTTTCTCTTCTAACGCATTGCATTTAACGTGAATGGGCCGGGCCTACTGGTCTATGGATGTACTTGCATCTATCCAATATAATTGCGTAAGGAAACCTCGGAACATAAGCTGCTACATAAGCTGCTTTCATAACGGTCAGTAAATGTTCCGTAAACGGCTTAGCGATACGTAATGGATCACGCTCACGTAACTACCTTATAATCGTATGCAAATTACGTTATATGCGTTACGAACTTACAATGGGTATTCTTGCTTCTGATCTTATATACATGTAAACACAGACCTAATAGTAATATATCATATTATTGTGATTTGCCACCAATCCCTTCAACTGGTACATTGAACAATATGCAGTACAGTGTCCATCTTTTCTCTACTAATATATAAAGAGAAATATTGTCTGATTGATTGTTTGTTTGTGTAGCTTTTGCAACAGATTTAGATGAACTTTTGCACGCAGATTAAAATAAAATGGGTAAACAGCTAAGCATCCAATAACTTCTGCCCGGTGAAGCCGTAAAGGTTGATAAAAACAGCAGTATCTGTTCAAAACATAAAGCCTATCACACACGGTACAGATAATATATCTGAGCACATATCTGTCAATGCTCTTCATACAAATCAATAGAATAGCACATGCGGTGCAGATAATATAAAATTCATTGTTAAGTATCTGCAGACCGATAATATGAACAGATTTTTCTCAGATACAAAATATAGAGAAGTTAGGATATGCAGATGCAGATGCAGATAAATACAGGTTGTAAAATGATTAAGCGCACGGGCGAACAAATACTTAACTATTTCTGAAAGTATCGCATTTCGTATATTACCCCACTTGTTCTATTGTGCGATACTTACAGATACCATAAGTTTTTTATGTGCAGATACTCTTAGATAACAGGCTTAAAGCTATGATAGATAACAATGACAGTTAAACTCTATTACCTTATTTCAGTTGGTGTTGGTTGTTTAATTGTTTCCGTTTTGTTTGTGACCTTGCCCATAAATTAGAGCTAAAATGTATTCACTAGCATGGTAGCATAAGAAACACTTAGCAACCATTTGTACCAAGTTTTGTAAGATAAGCTTTGGTGACCACTTCCCATCAGACCATGTACTTATTTCATGCCTCTGGCATAAAAAAGATCTTGCCTATTGCCTATTTCTTATTACCTATGCATAATTTTTAGGTTTTATATGAGCGTATTCACAGTCGCCCCTTACCGGAAAATTAAGTAATTCTATCACCTTGTTCAGTGGCAACTTGAGGTAGGTATGTGGCAGTGCGCTTGGAGCCTCGTTCACTTGTAAACTCAATTCTGATGCCATGCTTGCCGAGCTTCCAGTCCAGGTAGTGCTCTGCCTCTTCAAAGTGCTGCAGGATGGAGACAGAGACGGTCAGCCGAGGAACTTCCTCCCGGGTGATGGGAGAAAAGCGTGAGTCTTTCAGGGCACTTGTTATTGCATACTCACGCAGACCTGGAAAGGAAATATTTTGGAAGTATGTTGTGTTGTGTGAGCCAGAGGGTTAAATGGTTCTGAAAAGATTAATTGAGGCTTATCATTATCATAATCAACATGGTACCAATAAAATAGGCAGTACTCTTTACATGGTACCAGCAAGTTGATATGTAAATTGATATCAAACAACCAATACTATTAATATGATACAATTTTTATGGATTTTACAGTTTCAATATGTGGTTTATGTAGTAGTGTATGATGTGTGCAGTGTAGTGCCATGCCAGACTTTTTAGAGTTCTGAATGGCTTTGAAATTTAACACTAGTGGATCCACTATCTCGCTCGCACATTGCTACAGTTTTGAAGATATTAAATAATTGAATTTACTTACAAAAAATCTATCTATATTCTCATGAATAACATTACATATATTCAACGAAAATATATTAATCCAAACAAGATTTCTTAAATACAATGGTATCATAGCTTATTTTTCATGTGTAATCGTTTTTATCTATGAAAACTTGTTTGGGTTAATATGATATTTTTGTTGACCATTTGTAAGTAGTTATTAATATAATTAAAAAAGTTTAATTACGAATGACATATTAACTATTGCATTGCTAATTACGGTTATAGATTGATCACCCAACTAGATATAGGCCTAGATTTGGTTTCTTTAAACTAGTTCACCAGACCCGAATACTTTTTAAAATTATGTAGTATATCAGGTACTATACAAAAAAATTTATATAGACTTGAAATCCAGTTAAATAATAATGTTGCCCATAGAGGTATTCTATCACAAATAAAAGATCATGAATTTCACTTTTACACTTGTCAGTTAAAATACCGCAGAGCCTGAAAACGAAAGTTTTCAATCAGTGTGTGTTGCCAGTGATGACTTATGGAACTGAGACATGGTCTCTTACTGTTGGCCTCATTAGTAAGTTCAAAGTCGCGCAGCGAGCTATGGAGCGAGCTATGCTCGGTGTTTCCCTGCGAGATAAGCTCTGGAACGAGGAGATCCGCAGGAGAACTAAAGTGACCGATATAGCTCTTAGAGTTAGTAAGTTGAAGTGGCAATGGGCAGGCCACATCGCTCGTAGAACTGACAACCGATGGGGAAGAAAGGTTCTCGAGTGGCGACCACAAACCGGAAGACGCAGCGTAGGCCGGCCCCCCACTTGGTGGACCGACGACCTGGTGAAAGCCGCGGGGAGCCGATGGATGCAGGAGGCGAGCAGCCGCTCAAGGTGGCGTGCTCTGGTGGAGGCCTATGTTCAGCAGTGGACGTCTTCAGGCTGTCGATGATGATGATGATGATGACATGTCAGTTGTTTTAAAGGTTAATATTAGTAAAATTTCACTAACAAATATATAAATAATGTCAAATGTAGAATAATTTATGTAAAAAGGAAGTAGTATTGATATTTGCAGGCTCCCACTGTCATACCTGAATGCAAGTGCATAGCGTTGAATGTCCCGATGCAGCCTCGGAGACGATGCTCCTTCCCTATTTTCCATGTCACAAACAAAGGACTGAAAATTACAAGAATATGCCTTCAACATATTGATGTAACACTATCAACAAAATAAATAATTATTAAATGTACAAGATTGAACAAAATACCTACATGAAAATAACAGCATTTTAAATAACAAAGCAGTTAAAATGGAATAAAAATTGTTATTGTGATGAAGCATTATTTACATAAATAAGTGGTATGCATAATGACTTATATTTTATAACCTACAAATGCCTTGCTGTAATAATCAGGGTCAAAACAGTTTAATAAGGAATACAAACTGTACTGAACAGGGCATTTTTTTATTTATCTTTATTACATCACAAAATTAATGATAATCTTATCTATTGTCAGCACGATCCTAATGATTCAGTAAAATGTTTTGACAGAGACTGGCATCTAACAGCACAAGACTAAGAACAGTGGGTTGAGGGGATGTGATGTTGTTGCCCAGTAATGGGATAGCGCAGGCTAGAAACAACAACAATAAAAATCTATATAAATAGATTACAGATTAATTTGTAAAGGCAAAAGTTGAAACCACAATCGAATATGTAGCTTACACTAAGCAGGTGAAATATCACCTCACTAGAAAAATCATATACATAAATACCTAGATTAGCCAGGATAGTTCATAAACATCAAACAATGAAAAAAGATCTACCAACATGATGGAGGTATCAGTGTAAGATTTCAATTGCATCCAAATTTTGATTTTATTACTTCAGAGTAAAGTTTATGATCAAGTTCACTCTTCACTATGTGAACACAAAGTAGGAGAGTAATGGAATTTGCAAAATAATGTGTGTCATTTAAAACGAGCAATAAGCAAACAACTTTACAAGTATGGTAATTTGGTGAAAGCAAAATTGTCATATAACTTTTAATATACCTATACATCTTCTGTAAGATTTACTTTCATCCAAATGACCTTATTATAGACAAATATTTGAGTGATGAAGACAAAGCACCCCCAAGAGGGCACAGTTCTGAACAACGGCTCCTCTAAGACAAGTTTATAAGCCAAATTGTACTCACTAGGCATCGTTAGTGAAGTGTGGCGTCTGCGGAGGGTCCATACTATGCAGCTGACAATACAAAACATCGAAACAAAAGTAGCACATATCTGGAATAGCTACAGATTCTTGGTATCCATTCGTGGGCCGCTCTATATTGTTACTGTACGAGTTGTTTAGCTTTTGTTTTTTCGTTCCACAACATACTGAAGACATTTTAGAGGGTGTTCGATGATTTCTCTTAATCGTGAAGTTACAAAATTGCAAAAATGAAAAGAAACGAAACCAACAAACACTCGCTTCAATGGAGATTCAGCCAAACCACAGACTATTATACCTACTCGTACGTCACAGAGCAGTGCTGCCAGATCAAGGAAGCGAGTGTGCGGTACGGTACATACATATTCAACAACAATGAGAATAAATTATAAAACTATTATACAGAATACAGGGTGCAGCTGAATCCTTTAGCATAAATTGAGTATATATTAGGCCATGTCGTCCCGGTTTGTGAATAGGACCACCCCTTCTCCTCCCGTGGGTGGCGTAAGAGCTGGCTAAGGGAATATTCAGAGACAGGCAGCAGCGTTTTCCTTGGTAGGTATATTAAAATCTTCTGCGATCACCAAGCCGCCTGCCATGTACGGTGATTATAGCAAATCCTCCCTATGATAAGCGTCCAAAGTGGCGTTTTATGGAGCAGGCCTATGATCAGCAGTGGACGTATTTCGGGCTAATGATGAGTACTGAATTATTGTAAGCATATCACTTTTTGATGGTTTTTAAAGAGAAAAGAGTGCTAAGGAAGAAGTTATTTTTGAAAAACATCGTAAAAATTGCCGGCGCCTAATATGTCGGCTTGGCATGAATTATTTTAATAATTATATTGTTGTTATAAATATATAACATATAAGTTTTATTAACTTGTAGAGTAGGTATACTTACTTTAATTTGTTCACAGTACTTAATTATTTTAGTTTAATTGTGTACTGCATGTAGTAGTTGATTAAGTAAGTTAAGTTATCCCATTTTTGGAGTAGGTAATTATGAATAAAAAGTTGATACGTTTGATTTCATAAATTATGGTCCACATGTGACTGGTGTCAGGAGCAGATATCTACAAAGTTTCAATTGCACCCAGTATACATAATAGGAATGCATGAAAAATAATAATGATGAAAACTTAAGAATTCTTTATCTTCAATGAGCAGAACGCTGAAATAATATATGTTAAATGGACAAAAACAACCAATAACACATTCGTGTTTCGATATCATTCCCTAACAACATATCATTTTAGTATTCTAGTTTTTGTAAGGAACCACATGCTAATTTTATAGGCAGTAACAAGTTTTAACATTTTGGGGAAGCTCTCGAGGTAGCTGCATCTTATCACAAGAAGGTATAATATGGTCACAATAACTGCACCTTGCTGGAAAGCGATGCTACCGTACTACCGCCGATGTGACGACATCGAGCAGGGTATCAATATAATATTATGACCGCTTTATTTAAGTTGGTGGTTGGTGGTGGAATTGCTTGCTCTGAGCAAACGCTCACTGCACCTGAATGTTCGTTTCGAATATAATAATATTATGCTCAGCTGTGCTTCATCTAACCATCCAGTTGTAGTCAAAGTGGTGGACGTAGTGGTGTGTGGCTGCGATCATTTATCCAGTTCACCCCTATTTAAAGAAGAAACTAGTTCTTATGCTTATTTATGATGAAATGATCTTGATCTGTAGAATCCCACGGTCAAAGATGAATGTGGTTTTGCGAATATATTATAACAATAACTAAATGAATTTTAGCTTTACTGCACTATATTTTACTTCGCTAACACAACAGCAGTCCAAATAGTGTGAAATGCATGCGCTTGCGGTGGTGCGGTTTAACATCCAAAGGTATTCACCAAAAAACCGATACTTGAGTGGAGGGTACTTGAGTGCTTGTGCTTGGTGCTCGTCATCGAGCTGCTCAGCTCGCTGTAATGACATGCCGAACCAAATATTCGACTTGTAACGTGCTCGCATCGAACGAATGCTCATGTCCATCCAGTCATTTCTCTGAGATAAACTTTTCTTTGAGTCCAGAGAATTAATTAAACAACATATTTGTTGCAAACTTTTTTTTTGGTTCGGTGACGAATTGACACCGAAACACACACAGTTTGAAAAAAATACTTTTTAATTATATTTGACCCTGTCAAATATATATTGTATATATACCATAAAATCAAGAGGCCTGGCAAGTGCCTCTATACACTCTGTGCAACAACCATTATCGCCACAGAGTAGCTATATTTAGTGATGTAACCAAAGAACCAAGATAAAAAATACTGGTGGCAAACTGACAAAATACTAGGTTTCCAAATACTGACTAAATCATTACTTTAGCTTTGTCAGAGTTTGTCCATTCCGTGTGGAAGGGGAAACTTGCGATTTGATGTGATGTCAAATACCTCATATTTCTCAAGAATAAAAATACTTATTATGATAATATTATGATTATAAAACTTTGGTATAAAGATCATGGTATCTAGTGGTGGTTAAAAAAGCACAAAGCATCCAAAGTGGGTCCGCTTTTGGCCCACAACGTACAACGCCCGCTTTCGTGGCTCTCACTTGGCGCTTTTTATAACGCGCCGCCTAGACTTAGAGCGTTGTGCATCGCACGCGCTGCGTACGGAACAACGCGACGCGAGCGTGAGGAGCGAGTAGTAGGTAAAAGCGCCGCGTTTACTAAAGCGGAGCTGCTTGTGCTTACCGAGTTAACGCGGCAGCGGTCGGGCAGCCAGTCATCGCTTGCTTTTGGACGTGGCCCGCTGTCTATGACTCCCGCGCGAAAACGTGAATTTAGGCCGGCTCACGTAATATACCTACGCTTACTTTGGTACGCTTTATGTTTGTTGTTGTGCTTTTGATTAGAAACTGTGATAGGACACGCAATAATTATGTAGCTGTGTGATTTGTGAATGGACCTACCTTAGTTTAAGGGTGAATTAAGTGAACATCTAATGAAAAAAAAAATGTCGTTTAGTGGAGATTTTCCAATATGGAACTTTTACCGGTGACTTAAGTTCCCCTCGTTATAACTTAAGCACTTAAAAAAGCGTGCTTTACAAAAAGCACAAAGTTTGGACCACGCTTTTGGCATTAAGCAGTTTTGAACACTACTAACAGTATCATTTATATTATATCCCTCTTCCTCTTTGCTTATATAGCCGGTTAAATAAAAAAGTTAACTCTTGTTTGTGGAGCGATGGCTGTCACTGAATTGTATTTTACTATTTTGTACAAAATAAAAAAGCTTTCTGTGCACCTAGAATGAAGATATTTTCGTGAATCATGTACATGTTTTCTATTGCCCCGTTATCTTTAAGTGAATTTATCTTATTTTCATTATTACAAACACTAGTGATGTTGAGTGAAAAAGCTTGTTGAGCTGAGACGATGGCGTCCGACGGTGAAACTTTGTGTGCGAATGATCCCAATTTTGCCGTTATTTACTCATTTCTGAAAGTATTTGGTAAATTGTATGGCTTGGAGGTGCCTACGATAGCCAAATTACAAGAATTCATAGAGAACACACAGGAAGGTGAGGTGTTGTGGTGATAACTTCGCTTGGAATTATAAACAAACATTCTATAAGTTTTTTTGTTTGTTAGTTTCGGAGACGTTGAAGGAGTTACACTTGAGATTGTTGCGTCGTGCGCTCAAGTCTGTGCACAGTAACAGATGGGAGAAGGGTATGATAAAGTTTTGCCACCAGCAAGGGAATCATCAAGAAGCTTGGGAAATCGAAAGATTCTCCTACAAGAAAGCTAGCACTCAAGTGAAACTCAAAGTGTTGAAGGTAATTAGCTCCGCCTACTCAGCATTTTTATATGGTAATCTGTGTATACTGATCATAAAATACTATTATGTGGTAATTGCTTTCACACTGACTCATGTTATGAATTATACATTGTTGTTAAAACATTTAGTCTATAAAATAACTCATTCTTAGAAAGTTAAAGAGTTTTAGTTCAGATTTAGAGTGTATTGGAAGATATTAAGGAAGATTATAACAACATTCAAGCATTACCTTATTTTATGTATGTAAATTAAAATGTTGTTTTGTTTGAACAACAATGTTTTGATCTACAGCTGAATGTCAAGGTTTAGTTTTACTGACTTTATTTTTTATTGTTTCCCTCTAGTATGTTATAACATTATATTGAAAAAAAAAAAACACCCTACAATCACATACATAGAACTTGGACCCTAACTAGGATTCCCTATATCTAGGGACCAAGGAACTACGAGGACCATGCAGACCCAGAACAAGTACTTCTGCTTTTTTCCTGTGCACAAATACTTGTCCTGTTGTGGGAATCAAACCCGCCGCCTCCAGATTATTGTGGCAACCTGCTCAACCACCACACAGCAGCGCCGTCAATTGATTATAGGCTTATATATTTTTGTTAGGTCTAGAAAATAAATTTGTAATGGGTATAAATTAAAATTGAAATGAATTTTCAATGATCATTTCAGATACTATTAGAGTACCAGTTTACTTGTCATCCCAAGTTTAAGACAGCTGTGAATGCTGTATCCTGCAAAGAGCTCAGGTTGGATCCTATTGGTCGGGATCAGAATGGTGGGGCATACTGGCTTCAAATTGATGATGACGCCAATATCTGTTTGTATAGAGAAGATCAGGATGAGGAGACATGGCAGCTCATAGCAAGGTAAAGGGTACCAAAGGGTAGGGTAAGGGTTGAGGAGGAGGGGGGGTTTGCTTCTACTCGTTGACCAGTTGAATGATGATGTTTTTCATAACAATTGATTAACAATTAAAAGCTGTAATGGTGTCCGTTTTTCTGGACATTCCTTGGATGAATATGGATTAAGGTTAAGACCACTGCTCAATGCATCATTTTTATCCACTAAAACAAGAAACGGTTTAACTGTTGCCTATGCCTTGATAACATGTAATTAATTGCAGAAATAGAGAAGAATTAGTAAAAGTTATAGGACAGTTAAAAAGCGGTGAAGAAATATGTGCATCACAAACCTCCAATCCTAACGAAGACTCAAGTGGTGCAGAAAATCCAACACAAGAGGTATAGGATAGAATTTGTTTGTGGTTGTTGCTTAAATATACAATATGATTTAATAAATGTATGTTTCAACTATTACAAAGGTCTTGACTTCTTGTTTTATGGCTTCTGTGGCTAGTTGCCACAATTCTGCCAATGTCCGTTTCATGCTAGTGTCATGAACTTTGGAGATGATGCTAATATTAAGAATATGATCGGTGGAGATGACTCAACCCGAATGCTGCAGACCAAGTTAATTTATTGTGAAAAAACATAGTTACAAAGGTTTTCATCTTGGTTAAGGCATTGTCTCACCTGATGGTAGGTGACAATGCAGTTGATGATTGTCTATATGGTATGGTAATTTTATAATATCTATTACTAAAAGCTCTTTTTCAACTATGATTATGTTACAGTTACAATCATTACCTCAACCATACCAACAAACCTGTGAAGTTGAAGCAGAAAATGAAGAAGAGTTCCTAAGCCCTGAGTCTGAATCAGAACATGAAATAGAAACTGAACAAAAAGAACAACCATCAGACATACTTGATGGTAATGAAACAAATGTAGAATCCACAGATCAACTTGACAATAGTGATACAAAAATAGAATTTACGGAACCACCTGACATTAAAGAATATACTGATGAAAATGAGACAGTAACGGAAGCAAAGGAAACAGAAAAAGAATTAGCAAAAAAGCAGTTTGAAACTACCACAGAGACAAAAGCAGAAACCAATATTGTAACACCAGAAGAAGATTTGTCACCAAAAAGTCCAAATATCTGTGAAAAACAAGATAAAGATACTTTGGAAACAAGTCAAAATATATCTGATAAACATGAAAGTGGAGTGACAACTGAAGAAATTCAAATTAAAGCAGTCAATGAAAATATAGAAACAGATAGAGATAATATCAGTATAACAGATGAGAAAGCTGTAGATCCTGAAACAGATAAAATTTACACTGAACCTGAATCAGAAAAAGAAATTTATGAAGAATTTTCACATTCTCCTAAAGCAAGTGACAGTTCGAAAGATTCTGAAAGTGTTCTAGAAGATAAAGAAGACTCAACAGTTATTGAAGAAGGTGAAAGTGGGCAAATAGAAGAACACAAAGAAGAGGTTAGTGAAGCAATAGAAGAACCTGTAATGCTTGTTACAGGAGAAGGCAATGGAGAAGATTGTGATGGTTATTTTATAGGAGAAGAAATATCAGAACCGGTTATGTATTTTTATGGTGAAGGTTGTGGCTATGATAATGATACGGGAAACCCTGAAGCAATAGAAGAGACTAATAAAGCAGAATCAGAAGCTGAAAATGAAAAAGATGAAGTTGTAAATGGTGAACATGATATAATAAAAACGAAAAGTAAATTAAGCAAAAGTATTAGATTAAAAACTGTAAATAAGAGATCTTTAAAAAAGCAATCAAACGACACAAATGATGCAAAACCTGATACTAAGAAGCCTTGTGTCCGAGATACAGAAATATCACATAACTCAAAAATGGAAAACAATTTGCCAACAGAAGTAAGTGTTAATGATAAAAGTACAACCGACAGTGAGAGTCCCAAAAAGAACAATGTTAAGAAGAGTCGAAGTAAAGTCAAAAAGAAAGCTGTGTCAAGAAAGCTGAAAACAAATGGTGGTAAAGAAGCAATAAACTCTGTGTCCGAGACTGATAATTGTCAAGATAAAACTAGTATTATAGAAAAGCGTAAAAGTAGTGTGTCGTCTGTAGATCAAGATGATGGTCCTGTTGAAAATGAAAAAGAAAAAACTCCAGATTTAGAATTAAAAGCGGAAGACCCTTTGCCCTCTAAGAAGTTACGTTTAGAAACAACTCCAAAAAGTGATGTTAACGCGACACATTCCAAAGACATTGCATCAGACAACATTGATAATAAAGACAATAGTAATCATGATGCTACAACAAAAAGAAGGAAAATTAAGGCTAGTAAAGGGAAATTTAAAAGAAAAAGTGTAAGAAACAAGCAAGATTTAGATAATAGTAAGGTTGTTGATGATGTAAATGATAGTCCTACGAAAGGAAATAAGTCTTTAAAAAGATCGCTTATAGAAGATCCATTGAGTGACAAGAACAAATCAGAATCTCAAAGTGAGAGTGAAGATGATGAACCTATAACTAGTGGTAAACGGTTGAAAATTAAGCCTAAAAAGATCATAACTTTGTCTCGGTAAGTTGGACATATTTTGCCGGGTTTGCATAAAAAAGAATTGTATGAAGTAAAATTTAACTTTTACAAGAGCACCAAATTTTTTATTACAGGAAGAAAGTGGAAGCTAAACTTTTAGAAAAACGTTCCAGTGACGAATCTGAAGAAGAAACATTGTACAGTTTAGGTGAGTTAACCTGTGTAAATAGGGTGAATTCTGTTGATTTAACATAACAAATATTTTCACAATACAATGAAAATGCCAATTAATTTCGTTATTGTGCCCAGTCTAGTTAATAGATAGTTGTTGTTCCCCATTACATGCAATGTGAGAAAAACTCCTAGAAAAGCTTTTTCTGTCATTAACCACATTTTAATTCATAATTTTATACCAGAGATGTTGTCAAATAATAATATTAATAACGTCCAACGATCACATACATAGGACCTGGACCCTAACTAGGATTCGTTGTATCTAGGGTCCTAGGAACTACGAAGACCATGCTCTCACAACACCAAGACCCAGAACAAGTATTGCGCTTTTTGTCCTGTGCACAAATACTTGTCCTGTTGCGGGAATCGAACCCGCCGCCTCCGGGCTATACATGCTCGACCACCACAATTCAGAGGCTGTCAAAATGAGGAAGACTATCCTAGTACATATATAAAGTAGCAACCTTTTTTTCTATAGCAGGCAAGAAATCTACAAAGAAGCTAGTCAAAAAGAAATCGAAAGTTAAATCTAAGGACAATACACCAAAGTCTAAAACGGACAAGCCTAACTCTGACGAATCAGACTCTGCCCCCGTGAGACAGTCCAGGCGCATCGCTCAGCAGAAGATAAAAGAAGAGGCAGAGAGAAGGCACCAAGAAGAAGTAGCTTTAAGGGAGCTGAAAATGATTCATAAAAAGAAGGTACTAATATTTGTGTTAATATGTATGATTTTTATAGTAGTATCGCCTGCTTAGCGTAATTAATCGAAATTTAATCAAATCAAAATTTATTTGGTGTTTGGTTACACAGTTTTAATTGGTGAACTCAAGAACTTTTTTCAAAATCCTATTCTTTGTTCTAGCCAAAATGCTGGCCCATTTTCTTTCAGTGGCAGTCCTTCCTTCCTTTTCATGTAGACAAGTGGTCAGCTCTGATATCAGAATTGTTATGCTACCCAAAGGTTTCTGACTTGGCTTAACGACTGTCGGGTTATGACAACAGCCGGGACCGACTGTTTACTGTTTATTTAGAAATGTTATCGTAAAGCCTTGATCCGGTATCCTAAAGGGGTTCCATACATGGTACGATCTGTCGTAACGATCAATTTGATATCGAGACAATCGGTCACTCAACGTCTGCCGTTCACACACGAAACGATAGGTCGTGGCGTTGCGATTGATCATATAATACTTGTTTGAAACGGAACGCCAAAGACGGCCATAACAGACGTAACTTATCGTTATGGTATTCAACTGGACTCCCAAGGTCGCGATGTCGAGCCGGCTGATTGTTATACAAAATGCAAGTATTCCAGGCGTTAATCAGAGACCCCATAAAAAACGTGGTATCAGTACGATGTGGCCTTAGCGATCTTATACACTACGATCCGTCGTACCGCGTACGGGCCCCTCTATAGGCGGTCGCACTTGGTCCCCAGGGTAAGGACGAGGATGAGGAGGAGGAAGAGTGGCGCGCGAGCGGACGCAGCAGCTCGGAGGCGGAGGCGTCGCGGCGCCTGAAGCGGCGCACCTGGCGCGCCTCGGACTCCACGGGACCGGAGCCCGACTCGGAGTCCGATGCACCGCTCTTCGAGCTGCAGCCCGAACCGGAGCCCGAGCGTGAGTCACGCGCATGATAATTATACCACGAAACAGGCAAAAATAACGCACGCGTCTAGATAAAGGCGCCTTGCTCAACACTTTTTACACAATTCAAGCGTGCTGTTAGAAAAAAATCTTTATACCATCTTTAACCTGTGTTGCTGACATAAATGTATTGTATTGATATTAGTGTCAGCGCTCGGCGCATCATTCGTCGATCGGGGTGCACGGGTGCGAGTGTAATGTTTATCCGGCTCTGTATTTAAGTTATTTACCTATTACCCAACAGATGGTGCTATAATAGTTACTTCAAAATTAATAAAGAGATGGCAAGATATACAACTAAAGGAGAAAGATAGAACATGAAATATTTTCTTTTATCCCCTTCGCCATGCCCGATTTTTCGGTTTGTCATGTATCAAATTGCGACATTTGTCAATACTTCGAATCAGGATTTATTGTAAAATTTAAATTATTACATTACATATTATATATAATAGGATTTGATTGAGCTATTAAAACAAAATTACGTTCAACATATCGAGGGCGTAGTGGGGACATTAGATAACTAACAAAACCATTATCGTGAGAAAACAACGATTTAGTGTTTTTTTTTCGACAAATTAAGCAATAAAAAATTTTGTAAATGCAAAATTACCGTGGGCGTTTTTATATGTTATGTAATGGCTCAGTATACAACTTTTGAGTTCATCATGGATGCCGCAGCTCTTTACATAATTTTTTTAAAAATCTGGAAAACCTAATCCATTTTTGCCTCAGTGAGGCAAAACTGAATTACGAGCTTTATACATTTTATGTGACGACAAAATGGTGATACTGTGAAATTATACATTATTTGGTCAGTTATTCACTTCTTCCTCACAAGTTTTACAGCTATTATTGAAGGTTCATTTCGGTTTTACAAAAATACCTTTTTTGGAATAATTTTGGCACGGAATAATATATTTGGGCTAGGGTAAGACCAAAAGATGCGTCGTGATTTGGGCTTTATCGTCATGCCAAAAAGTCGATTTCGCAAAAAGTATTAGTTATCTAATTTTCCCACTACGCCCTCGATATGTTTGCGTTCTTTGAAGTGTAATGCGTACAGTCCGATCTTTGTTAGTAAAAAATATTTTTTTCGCAGATGATTACGGCAAATCAGACCACGAGTTTTCTCCAGAGTCGGACTTGGAGAATGGTGATGTGACTGAACCTCTCAAAATGGCGCGAACTCTGCAAGAAGGTGTGTTATTCCTTATTCTTCTTTTAGCTACACTCTTATACTGGTCAAACAATACGTCTTTTCTGTCTGGTTGTTCAGAATCAAGATGATGAGAGACTGTTATTTAATTAATTAATATATAATTTATATAATGTTCAATCATTCTTTGGGATCGATAATGGTGTTTCGTGAACCATGGACCATAATGTGGAGGCCATTCTTCTGCAGATATTAGCTGCTTCCTGTTTTTAGCTATTTCTATTTCCATGCCATTTAACATTAGCAAGACTGCCACTCTCCCAGTACCGTTATATTATAATGTATAATGGTACAACAACATTTTGTTCACCCGTCGAGTGCTTTAATTAGCATGACAATAAATTAACAATTAACGAGTGTCTTACGTTTGACATTCCTTCAGTCAAGTCGTATTTTGTTGGGATGCAGACAAAGAAGGTGGTTGCTGCAAGCGTTGTGGCAGCGCGGAACAGCCGGAGTGGATCCTGCTGTGTGACGCGTGTGACGCGGGGTACCATGCGAGTTGCCTCAAGCCCATGTTGTTCCTAGTGCCGCAGGGAGACTGGTTCTGTCCGCCTTGCAACCATGTGAGTACCCTCGCCTTGCAACCATGTGAGTACCCTCGCCTTGCAACCATGTGAGTACCCTCGCCTTGCAACCATGTGACTACCCTCGCCTTGCAACCATGTGAGTACCCTCGCCTTGCAACCATGTGAGTACCCTCGCCTTGCAACCATGTGAGTACCCTCGCCTTGCAACCATGTGAGTACCCTCGCCTTGCAACCATGTGACTACCCTCGCCTTGCAACCATGTGAGTACCCTCGCCTTGCAACCATGTGAGTACCCTCGCCTTGCAACCATGTGACTACCCTCGCCTTGCAACCATGTGAGTACCCTCGCCTTGCAACCATGTGACTACCCTCGCCTTGCAACCATGTGAGTACCCTCGCCTTGCAACCATGTGAGTACCCTCGCCTTGCAACCATGTGACTACCCTCGCCTTGCAACCATGTGAGTACCCTCGCCTTGCAACCATGTGAGTACCCTCGCCTTGCAACCATGTGACTACCCTCGCCTTGCAACCATGTGAGTACCCTCGCCTTGCAACCATGTGACTACCCTCGCCTTGCTACCATGTGAGTACCCTCGCCTTGCAACCATGTGAGTACCCTCGCCTTGCAACCATGTGAGTACCCTCGCCTTGCACCCATGTTAGTACCCTCGCCTTGCAACCATGCGAGTACCCTCGCCTTGCAACCATGTGAGTACCCTCGCCTTGCAACCATGTGGGTACCCTCGCCTTGCAACCATGTGAGTACCCTCGCCTTGCAATCATGTGGGTACCCTCGCCTTGCAACCATGTGAGTACCTTCGCCTTGCACCCATGTTAGTACCCTCGCCTTGCAACCATGTGGGTACCCTCGCCTTGCAACCATGTGGGTACCCTCGCCTTGCAACCATATGAGTACCCTCGCCTTGCAACCATGTGGGTACCCTCGCCTTGCAGCCATGTGAGTACCCTCGCCTTGCACCCATGTTAGTACCCTCGCCTTGCAACCATGTGAGTACCCTCGCCTTGCAACCATGTGAATACTCTTGTTTCTACCGCTTTTGCATAGAAAAAGTCTATGCAAAGGCAATAGAAACAAAAATTGTGGTTAGTACCGACGGACGGTAGACAAAATGGTCTTTCCCCGTTACGTCACTTTTTTCATACTTGTTTACTTGTCAAGTGGAGTAAAACAGAGGAAAGACAATTTTGTCGACCGTCATTGCTAACCCAGCTATTCCCAGTTGAGTATGTATTTACAATCATAACTATTTTTCCAACAGGACAAACTGATAAAAGCGTTAGAGAGTGAGCTAGTAAAGTATGACGAGCTACTTGCCAAGGTGGAAGCGGAGAGGGCTCGGAAGAAGTTGGAAGAACCGGAACCGGAACCGGAAAAGCGACCGAAATCAGAGGCAGAATCAGGTATATCAGATGTAGCGCAAAACTGCTCATTTTGTACAAATACGTATTAGTGATCACAGAAGATTTTAGATGAATGCTGCTGCCCATTCCCTGGATATTCCCTTAGCCGGTTCTTACGGCACCCACGGGAAGAGATGAGGTGGTCCTATTCGCAAACCGGGATCATACGGCGCTTGATTGTGATTCATCATCGACAGCCTGAAGACGTTCACTGCTGAACATCCTTCAGAGAGCGCTACTTTGAGCGGCTGCTCGCTTCCTGCATCCATCGGCTCCCCGCGGCTTTCACCAGATCGTCGGTTCACCTAGTGGGAGGCCGGCTACGTTGCGTCTTCCGGTTCGTGGTCGCCACTCGAGAACCTTTCTTCCCCATCGGTTGTCAGTTCTACGAGCGATGTGGCCTGCCCATTGCCATTTCAACTTGCTAATTCTAAGAGCTATATCGGCCACTTTAGTTCTCCTGCGGATCTCCTCGTTCCGGATCTTATCTCACAGAGAAACACCGAGCATAGCTCTCTCCATAGCTCGTTGCTTGATAGTGATTATCGCGCGTGTATTCCAGACGGTAGCTCTGACAGTTCCTGGTCGTCCTCATCCGGCGACGGAGCGGTGTACCGGCTGCGAGCGAGGCGCGCCTTGCCCGTCAGCTACCGTGCGCAGGAGTACGATAGGATGATCAGCGCTGCCATCAAGGTAACGGCTTACATTCTTGGTGCTTTTTCTTTGCAGCTGTCATCGACGCTGCGGATTGGAGTGTTTTTGTCACTGTTGCACCTGATTGGGGGCGCCCATTAATTACGTGAGGATCTCGGCAAACATCACGTAATTTTTTATTAATTTTTATTTCTACGGGAAACCGTGTAACATTGCCATATCTGCCGACATCTCCCCAAGGACTCATTATAATAATAATAGGTTCATCAGTGGCGTCAGGTTTTTTCTAGTATTTTGACTCCACACATGTTGAATTTAGCCAGTGCCAAGTATTGTAAAGTTGCATCATGTTATAGAATATTAATCACGCAAAGTCAAGTCTTAGTCACAGTCTGGGTCAAATATTTTAGTCATAGTCCAGTCTAAGTCATGTCCTAGTAAAGTGGTGGCAACTTTAATAGAAGCCTTTATGGAGTTTTGGAAGTAACACGAAAAACCACGTTTTACCACATTATACCGCTTGCCCACTCTCATGCTCGTAATTCAGCACTTAATGCGTAAAACGCCACCAATTTCAAACATTAACACTGGAAAAAGCACAAGTTTCGAAAAATACAATGCAACGACGGGAACTTTTCCGCGTTCCCGCCAAAATTCCGTGCCCTTGTTTGCTACCTATAGCATAAAACTTTGTGATAGAAAAAGAGATTGTGGATAGATTGTGTATTAGAATGCCCTACTAGTATAGTGTTATATGATTCTGTGGCTGCACCAAGTACACACATTCACTAATTCGAGTGTTAACTTTAGGAGGAGTACGTAGAGCCGACAACGAGCGCCGGCAACCAAGGGCGGGGGAAAGATATATCCACTATTATAGAAGCGGCTGAGGAGGAGAAAATGAAGGCTGAGAGAGAAGCTATTGAACAGGTGAGATTTAACTTCTCCGTTTCATCGTTGGGAAACTAGATATCTGACCTTTTTTGTAAACGATTCTTTTAGTATTTGCCCTAAAGGCTCATTGGTAATGATGCGTTGGTGGAAGCTAAGCTTCAGAGCTTGACATTGAGTCGCACAAAACACCTACGTCAAGCGTTTTCCTACAACCTTTATAGTGCGAACATCATGCTGGCGTTCTTGTTTCCAGCTATCAGAATTTTATTAATAGTTAAGAATCTTTTCTTTTAGTTATTTCGGTTAGTATATTTTTTGTTTTCATCTCATCTCATTGCTAAGAACAAAAATAAAATTTTCATGTTAACTAAACAACTTGAAAAAGTATCGATAACTTAAATAGTCGATGGACAACGTTTCCCCATCTCTGCTGTATTTTTTTCTGTTTGCTGTTCCGCTCCCTGGTTATTACTTAAAAAATAAAAATACAAAAGTGTAATTTAACTCTTTTTAAACTTCTCGTATATTACACAAGCTCAAATGGTTCTATTCACACACAGAATTTTATCAAAACCTATTTCAATTGTTTATTTGCATAATTTTGACTAACCTTGACGTTTCAACCATGTTATATTGGCCACAATGCTGGGGATGGGGAGGGAGAATAATCATATCACATCAAGGGTGGTATTATTTTCACACGGGGACCACACAAGGGTTATGTTTTGATAAAATTCTGGAACTCATTTTAACTTTTTTAAAGTGTAATATATTATTTTCAGGGTAAACCGGTAGATATGTTAAAGAAGCTAAAAAAGAAACAACGTCGGAAGCCGCGGAAGCTGAACTCGCTCGATGTGCCGTCCGAGGACGACGACGAAACGGACGAGGACTTCAAAGACACCGGGTAATTAATTTATTATAAATTAAGAACTACCTGGTGGTCCCAACGGAATTCGTCAGATTTATATTTTTTTTTTGGAATGAAAAACAGTATGATGTGCTTTACTAAAATCGCAATCTACCCTATAAATGATAAGTTAATAAGTAATATGGATTTAACTTAAGAGAAGCGTGTACATAGAAAAAGTGCCAACGAATTTTTGGCGTCAAAATTATGACGAAGAAAAGTAATTGTAACTAGGACACTAAAACATATTTAAAAAAAATCAAGGACGTACAAGCATAGGTAAAAAATATCTATCCAAACGATTGACAACAAAATCAAAAGTTTTTGTTAAGTTTTAAAGGGTGAAAACCGTTGGCGCCCGCAACACTAAAATGTAGGTAAATTCACTCATGAGCTCTATTGTCTCTATCATAAGTTTGGAGAGCAGAGCAACGGCAATAATATTTTCAAATACAAGGATGGACCTCTTCAACGACTAAGTAGAGTACTTCTAAGAACGTGTCCATTATTACTTTCTAAATCTAACCCCCGATTTCTCGTACGATTGGAAAAATCGCACCAACTTAGCACGCCAAATACTGAACGCTCATTGGTTGATCATCGGCTGTGTTCAACCAATGAGCGTACAGTATTTTGGTGTGTTAAGTTGACAAACGCACAGAAACCGGGGAGTCTCTAACGAAGATGAAGACACAATGTCGGTGTGTTATTTTTGAGCAACACTGACTACACTATGGTGTATTATCACTATTACTAAAAGTTTTATCCTTTTTAGTCGTCTCACTATGTCCGTGTGTCGATATAATAAAAACATATTGTAATGTGTTGCAGTGGTGCATCAACTTCCGAAGAGATATCGTCCTCAGCTGAAAAAGAGTCGAGCGATTCGCGGTCATCGGACTCCTTGCCTATACGAAGAACTGGCAGAACTGATAAAAAAGGTAAACCAGCTGTGTCACTGTCAGCGCCATCTTGCATAAAAATCATCATTTTGCATCGACACATTTATTTTTGCCTGATATACCTTCCTGCAAGGAAACCATACTTTTGAATGATGCTCAAATTTTTATACATCAAAATCACATTTCTCATCGATCACAAGGCTCAGGCCAATGTTTTTATGTAAATCTCTTCAAAGAGGGTAGAGATATTTTTCAATTTTTCGCAGAGCGTCCGAAAATGACCGAATCATCTCCGGAGTCCAAGAAAAAGAAGAAAGGGGTGTTTCAAGACAGTTCGAGCGAATCCGCTGGTGCTAAGGAATGGAACGCCACGTCGAAATCCAAGTACGTTTCGTTCGTATGTTTATTCTTTTAATCACATGTTCATTCTTTCATTCACATATTAATTTTTATATGGAATCTGTGGGTTTACCTGTTTTCAGCGGGAACTAGTAATTTTATTGTTCTTAATAAATAATGCCTGAAATGCAATTTGCGTGACAAGTGTCTACCAACTCGTTGAAAGCCACACAAGCGAACTGAAGTTGCACTTACACATATTACCGGAGATTCCGAATACAAAACCTGTTTCAGATCAAAATCCCACTCGCGTCCAAACAAGCGGGACAAGCGGGACAAGCGGGACAAGCGGGACAGACGGGACAAGCGGAAGCAGTCCCGCAAGTCCCGCGGCCTCACGCAGTACGACGCGGAAGGGAACGCGGTCCGCGCGCGCGTCACGTACGGCGGGCTCAGCGGGGAGGAGGGGGAGAACGACTGGTCGCCCAAACACAGGACCAGGCAGAAGAAGATTAACTATACGGAAATGCCTAATACCGAGTCGGAAGATGTAAGTCTACCTATATCCTGTCTTCCTTCTCTTTCTTTTCCTCTTTTTTGTAACCTATCGTGTTGTGCCGTGTGGTCTCAGTAGCGTAAGAATAGAACCATTTCATATCAATTCCCGTGGGTGCTCTAAGAACCGGATTGAGATAAGTCTCTAGCCCCCATTTCTCGTACGTTTCTAACTCTTGTGTCAAGTCAACACACCAAATACTGCACGCTCATTGGTTGAAGACAGCCGATGATCAACAGACAACCAATGAGCGTTTAGTATTTGGTGTACCAGGTTGACATGAATTTGACAAACATACGAAAACCCGAGGAAAGTGTTGCTTAGCTAAGTTGTATTTTAATAGACTTCAGTGCAGATGGGCATTAGTTTAATGACTACAATGGTATATAACTGCGTCAATTGCGTCTCTTATGTAGCTTTCACTAAACTTAACTAAAAGTATTGCTTTTTTATGAAGGGGAAACAAAACTGAAGTAATTATTATGTAATTTAGTTTGACTTTAGCTGATTCGGTGCAGAACACTAGTGTCTATTCAAGTATGTTGGAATCTATAGCTCAATACGATTTTTAAATTAACAAATAGGTAGCGTTTTTAGTTTATTTTGACTACTTACTTTAAAGATTTAGGAAACCAGATGAGCGGGACCCAACTATAAAAATCCGATAAGCGATAACTGAATATTAACACAATTTTAATCATATATGCTCTCTATATTTCCAGGAAATGCACAAATCAAGCGGAAAACACATGCCCGACAGCTCAGACGAGTTCAAATGCAGCGATTCAGATATTGACAGCGATTCCGACTCCGACCGCACCAAGAAGAGGAAGGAAGAAGAAAATTTGGAAAGAGAAAGAGCACTATCTGATCTCGTGAAGAAAACAGCTGTTGTCCCGCTAGAGAAGCTTCCAGAAGACGTGACCAAAGCGAAGACGGAAGAATTGGAGGCTCATCTTAGTAAGTTATGTATGGTCGATTTTCTGTCTTCATCCTTCTAGTTTTGATAAAGTTATAGGTGATTTTGTATTGATTTTAAGTGTTTAAAACATCGCACTGTAAAAAATACAGTTAACCCTCTAATAATCACATAACCAAATAATAATATTAATGTGTCACAAACTTAGCACATCATTTTTAATGTCACTATTCCCACTATACTTTGTTTGAAATCGATATGGAATCTTTGAATAAACAATGATAAATTAGATTACCGTGTGGTCCCGGTTTGCGAATAGGACCAGCCACCACTTCCCGCGGGTGCCGTAAGAACTGGCTGAGGGAATATCCAGCGAATGGGCAGCAGCATTCGCCTCGGTATATTAAAATCTTAGCGATCATCAAGCCGCCTGCCAATCGTGATGATTATGACAAACCCCTTATGATAAGCGTCCAAAGTGGTGTTTTATGGGGAGGCCTGTGTTCAGCGGTGGTGGTCTTCCGGCTGATTATGTGAAAATAGATTGCTGATTCTCCGTACATATCTTCAGAACTCTTGCTCTTCTAGAGTAATGTTAATGGTTCTCTTCTCAGGTACATAATTTACCAGCGTCACGCAATAAAATTATATTTTTAAAGTAGCTCTACTTTTTCACTAAAGTGTTTTTCTTTTCCTAGTTGGCGGGATTTAAACCTTATACTAGAGTGTAGCATGTTAAGGCTAGCACACACTGCAAAGCATAGTTTAGCGCCACGAAGAAGTAAAAGCGATTGGTCAATAAAATTATGTATCTCTTTCCTGCTATAGGTAAGAAGATACATTGTGCCGGATTGCTTGCACCTGTAGTGAGAAAGAGAACTTTTTTTTTCTTCAAACTCGTAATGTGATAGGCTTGTTATAATTTTAACATTTATTTTGACATTTTTGACATTAAGTACTGTGATTTTGTTTAATTATGCTTGCTTAATATGTACAATAATTTAATTTTTATTATTTATAAATACATTATCTAGTTTTGGCTTGTAAAAGTGCTAAAAATAGCCTATTTGCAATAAAGAATTTGAGTTTGACTTTGAGTTTGATAATATTTAATGTAACCTTTTTATTGTTGATTAGTTGGGCGGCGTGCGGTTTACAGAAGTCCAGGCTCATTTAATTTAGTCTAATTGTATTGGAATAAAACTTGTTTTAGTCTTAGTGGCCGTTTCGAAATGATGAACCGCATGGAAGTGGTAATGTTTATTGTTGTTATTAAGACTAACGAAATATCAAATATTCCATATCGAGGACGAAGTGTGTAAATGCACGCTAAAATCACTGTAATTACCTTAACCACGAATGATTAATAATTAATATACTCATTATTTATGTTTGGTATGAGTTGTTGATCCGTCCATCGTTCCACAGACGCCCAGGCGGAGGCTGCCAACGCTCGCCCATCGCGAGGCAAGGGCAGCCGGGGCCGCGGGACCAGGTTGGTAGCATTACGTCTCGTTCTCACCGATACCTCTATTTATGTGTGGGAGTGAGAAAACGATAGATCGGACGTTACTTGAAGCGGTGTAGTGGTCTGGTCTGTTAGTTCTGCAAGTCTGGACGTTGACTATGAAATTAAATAAAATAAACAAAACGCTAACACACACACATATACATACACACGCACACACACTTTAATACTTAAATAAAATAATTATTTATGGTCCGAGCGAGCGAAGTCTCTGCATCAACTCGGGTATTTTTTGTCGTCGGTGATTTTTGATTGGAGCTGCATGTGAAATTAGCTAGCTAAGGGAATACCTAGAGAGTCGGCAGCAGCGTTTTCCTCGCATTGATTTCTGCGATCACCAAGCCGCCTGCCAAGCGTGGTGATTATCACAAACCCCCTTATGATAAGCGTCCGAAGTGGTGTTTTATGGGGATGCCTACGTTCAGCAGTGGATGTCACATTTGGTACATTCGGTATTCAATTCGAAATATGTATTTCAAATAGGAGCAAAATGGGTTAAGAGGTTGTCTAGATAGATGATTCAGAAGTACAATTGTAGCAAAAAAGTTTGTGTTCGCAAAATCTACTTTTGTTTTTTTATTTATTTATGTAAATGAATGACGTGACGAGCTAGTCTGATGTTAAGTGTCACGGCTGCCCTTAACAAATTGCAGTATCACTCGAAACTCTAAATTAATATAGTTTTGCGTGACACTGCGCTACGCACACCCTGATACCCCCCCCCCTACCCTGCATCCTGATACTTCACATAGCACAGTAATAAGATTACTAGACTGTGAGATCAGCCATTAAGTCTCATTTGCACTAGCTACAATGCCCTTCAAACCGGAACACTGTAGTGATTGCACACTACTGCTTTGCGGCATAATAACTGGCAAAGCGGTGGTACCTACCTAGACGAACTTTGCAGAAAAGTCCTATCACCTAGTAAATACAAATCCTACCTAGTAACTGCTATTCGCAGGAGTAATTTTTTTGAAGTTATAATAACATGTACGCACGCGTGTGCGCCGCCAGAGGGCGCGGGCGCGGCGCGCGCGCGCGGCCCGCCTCCCCGCAGGTGGACGCCGCGCTCGCCAAGCTGGTCGGCGTCAAGATCAAAGGTTGGTACTTGCTACTCACCGCACCGCAGTGTTGTGCTCTACCGTGGAACAAGGAGGGGAGGAATGCCAATACACCAACAAAACAGTGTAGATCAAAAATATGTCCAAAAACAGTTTTAAACCTGGATGGCATTGCAAAATGAACGGGCTATACTGGTAGCTACGGCGGGCTAGGTTTAAAACGGTTTTTTGGTATATCTCTGATCTGCGCTCAAACCCGCTAGTTTTGCAACGCCATCTAGTTTTAGGCATATTTTTGATCTACGATGTTTTCTTGGTGTAGTAGCATTCCTCTCCTTGTTCCATGCCTCTACTCACCTCTAACCAACATGGGAACTCATGCCCGTCTATACTAAAGCTTGACAGCTCCTTAGTTCACACCCCCCAGTCCCCCCCCGCTATCCAGCCCCTGGTTTCTCGTACGTTTGTCAAACTCGTGTCAAGTCAACACATCAAAATACTGTACGCTCATTGGTTGAGGACAGTCGATGATCGACAGGGAACCGATGAGCGTTCAGTATTTATATCGATTTAGCAAAAATACGAGAACCCAGGGGAAAGTGCTGCTTAGCTCAGTTCTATTTTAATAGACTTTAGTACGGTATAAGAAGCGGGTAAAAAGACGTAGGGTACAGGAATTTAGGCGCGCTGCTTACAGCAAAGACAACACACACAATGACCGGTTTTAACGGTTTTTAATTAATATTTATGTTTATATTATACACTGAAACTACAAGATTTTAATGTTTATTGGGATTACACACTTTTTTATTAGTAAAAATATGTTCGCGTGAAACTGAATAAAATTAGCTCATTAAATGTTTTTTTTAAAGATAGTTTACCATTTTTTTCCATAGAGACAAATTTATTTAACTTGTACCGACGAACATCAAGATATGAATTACATGTTATATTAAATTGAAAGCTACATCTACATGCTGTGTTTTCTCAAGTAAACACGCCTAAAACATCTTGTTTTACCCTGCGCCTTAATATTATGTCTAGAATGATTCTTAATGTTTCAATATATTATTTTTGCAGAACTAGGGCCAGACGGAACATCACCTATTAAAACCAGTCAGGTAAGTACCAACCAGAAAAACTTACAATCATACAACTTGTTTTAAAGAAACAAACTAAATATTGGTAAAATGTAATAGTTTTCTAAACTAGATGTTGTGATGGAAGGACTATAACCTAAACCTTTTGTCCTCAAAGCTCGAGCGAGAGAAGAAACGGCAAGAGCGAGAAGCGAAACAAGCGGAAAAGGAAGCGAAGAAACAAGAAAGACTGCAGAAGAAGGAAGAAAAGGAAAAACTAAAAGAGCAAAAAGCGAAAGAACGGGAGGAGAAGAGGCTAGCGAGACTAGCTTTACAGGAAAGCAAGAGGATTAAGAAGGTTAGTCTTGAAGTAGATTACTTCTAAGTTCTCACAGAAATTACACTTAAATCTCGTTAATTTTTGATAGACTTGTTGGATTTTGTCTAATTAATGTTGGAAAATAGGCGCTGGTTGAATAGAAACTGTATAGCCTTGATCACCGATGAGAGGTAGCCTGTCTATCAATTTTCTATCGGTTGCATTCCGGAGAATGCGCACAAGAACCGCATGAAATGGTTCCGTCATCTCCATTTCGACTACAAGGCGTGGGAAGTCGTTTCATCCCTATGTAGTAGATTTGCCAACATGCCGCACCAAGCGCGTCGTTGACTCTTTTATCATGCGAACTGCTAGGGAATGGAACTCACTCCCAGCTTCATTGTTTACTGACAAATATAATTTGGGGTTTTTTAAGACTGGAGTGAATTGGCTCCTCATAGGTCAACGTGCTACACCTTGCAATTGGCTGTTGGTCTAAAGTTGGCATTAAGAAAAACATTTCACTGTATCCCATTAATTCCAGGAGAAAGAGTACATGGGTCCCATGGGCGGTTACGGGGTGCCCCCCCGACCAATGGGGGCCGAATCACCTCGTATAAACAATATGAACATGAACATGTTCAACCACATGCGGCCCCCGCGGCCCGGGGGTCCCGGGGGTCCTACTGGTCCTGGAGGCCCTGGGGGTCCTGACGGACCCGACCAGAGGTTCCCTAACACGCCTCGGTTACAGGTCAGTTTGTAAACTGTAGATTCATTTTAATGTACAGGAATTTTAATGATGAACGGGATTTTTGTAATTACTTTAATGAAAGGAAATACCATTGCTGTGCATAAATAGAAAGAAAGGTCATACATTATTAATTGTTCAGCACATCACATAACATTACGTTTCTAGATAAGCACAACACGAAATAAAAGCAAGAACAAAAAATATGTAAATGTAATGTTGCGTGACGCTGCGATTTATAGACATGAAAGAAGCCGCAAGTTTTCTTGGTGGCAATTGACCCTTTCGAAAAATGTTTAAATGATTAAATCAAATCTCAGAATTATCTCGACGAAAATAGACAGAATGATTTTATATAAAAAAAATATGTGATTATTGCTTTAGTGGGGTGTCAGTTTGGTTTAAACATAGACGATTATTATTGTGGGTTTTAACTATGATAATGGTTATTTAGGTGCGAGCGGAGTTACGCGGCGTTTTGACCGGAGAGGAGCGGCAGATGCAGCGGAACGAACATAACGCGTTACGGGAAGGTAACGAACTAACGAAAAATTACCTTATAAATATTTTGATTGTACTTTCTCTCCTCTGCCAGGAGACAATCGGAACGAGACGGAAACAGTCGGGAGAAAGAGAATAAACCGGTTTTCTACTATTATTATGAGAAGCGTTTCGATTCCTCATTTATAATTCGGACAGCAAAGCAATGAAACGCCTTACCAGCCGTCATTGTTTCTTGATAAATATAATCTGGGAGTTTTTAAGGCTAGAGTGAACCGGTATCTTCTAGGCAAGCATAGCTCCATCCACGTCGTCACTTACCATCAGGAGAGACCGTGGTCAAATGTTAGCCTATTTATGATAAACGAACTATTTTTTGTCCATATTCACAACTTTAACTAGTAAAATTATAATTTACACTCTGAGCGTTTAAGTTTAGTTATAATCTGACAGTACAGAAGTACCTATAGTCCTACATTTATTTAATACTGTAATATAAAAAATAAAAAAAATTTAAAAAAAAATATTTTAAATTTTATAGCGGGGAATTTTTATGATAAGCCCACTTCAAAAGAAATTAAAATAAAAGAAAGTCCGGGCGCCAGAAGCTAACTTACCATTAAAGAAATAAAAATGCCCAATGCGAGGATACTCCAGCCGCAGAGTACATTGACCTTTAATCACAGGGACGGGGAGAAAGAAATGCCTGAATGAAGTTACCTCTGTATTGAATTTAAATTTTGTCTCTCATTGGGGAGGCTGTCTTACAATAATTAAACTTTAGACTGATTCTATTCATTAAGTTTTCTTATAAATTTTGAATATTAAGTTAGATCTTTTACCAAATGAGTTCCTACCTGATCAAATTTCAGCAAAATTGTAACGTCTGCGCATACTTGCATGAAGATTCATTTTAAATATTTCAAAACCAAAGAAATGGTATCCTATCCGTCAATCCTGGGTATCTTCCCCAAGGTGCATCAATAACCAGGAGCACGGAGAGAATCCATGGAAAATTTTAAGTTGGAAAAGGGAAAATTTGGTGAAATCTTAGCTGCTAATTCCAGGGGTCTTCACACATGTCCATCAACATCCTGGTATACGGCCAAGATCTTCTTCAAAAGAGAAAGTTAGCCATAAGAAAAGCTTGTCCAAATGAAAAATTCACTTATAAAAAAAAACGCCAGCGGCTGAAACAAAACACCGCTTATTAGGAGGTTATAAAACAAATGGCGAGAACCGGCAAAATGAACGCCAAACGTGTTGTGACAATTTTCGTCAATAATTACCGTTTTTCTTTATGAAATGGGGCGGGACCTCACATGCTTGGCCATTACGGCATTCAGAATGATTTTATCTGGTTACCTGTAACAATCCAAGGAACTCTAAAACACTATTTCTCAAAAACAACGAGCCAGATTTCAAAGGGAAATAATTTTGGAAATACTTACCATTTCGGCAAAATTTAATGACGGACAGTCAAGATACTCCAAACAATCTCATTTCCTCCACGAAAACACTAGTAATCGTGTAGGATTACATTAATTATAAAAGATTTCACATAAGTGAAATCTTGCACGACTATGGGCGGCCAAAAGTGAAGTTTTTTTTTTTTTTTCAAAAAAATAATTAGTTGGTGACGAGACTTTGACATTGACAGCGGCTAACTCAAATAAAGTAGGCCCCTGTAAGCACGAACGAGGGATCTGTCAATGTCAGAATGCGACTATCCATCCGAATTACTGTAACGAGAGCCAAAAAACTCGTTACAATACATACCTCCCCAAAAAAAAAATAAAAGAAAGACACTTTCTTTTATGACCAAAACCAAAAACAACAGCTCTACTAAAAAAACTTCGTCAAAAAAATCTCAAAAAGTAACAAAAATAATCTCTCCGGACAACTTAAACAAAAAAAAACCTCCTGAAACAAAGTTCAAACAAAAACAAAATAAATTGTTCAACTTCTGAAACAAAATTAAAAATATAAAAACCAGCTCTACAAAAAATCTCTACCAAAAACTCTACGATGAAAGCTCAGTTAGGCTCTATGACCACTGTCTCTATCTTCTCTACCAACATTCTCTACAAATTACTAAAGCGTGGTTAGGCTCTACCGCCACCAGCTCTATATCTATATCAAACCCAAAAGTAACAAAAATCACACGAAAGTGCAATATAAATAAGCGAAAGTGCGGTTAGACTAAATAATCACCGACTCTACTACTGACAGGATAAGTTAAAAACGTTTTGCGAACTAACTCTAAGTTCGGTTGGACTCTATGATCGCCGACTCTACTACCACAAAAACTAAACAAAATAAAATTTATATAAATTGTACGGTTAAGCTTCCGCCGCCGTTTCTAAAATATACGCACATTAAAAAGTGAGCATGCAAAAAACTCTCTAATAAAGATTAGAAAATAAAACATGTTGTGATCGGCTCAACTCCTTCCGACTTTCCGGGCACAAACACATTCAAAAGGTTTCCATTGTTGGGAAAACAACAAGGGCAAAAAATATGACTATTGTGATCGGCACAACTCCTTCCGATTTTCCGGGCACAAATAGCATAAAAACGTTTCCATTGTTGGGAAAACAACAAGGACAAAAAAATATGACTATTGTGATCGGCACAACTCCTTCCGATTTTCCGGGCACAAATAGCATAAAAGGTTATGAATGTTGTGAAAGCAACATCATAAAAAATATGTCTGCTGCGGCCGGCAAAACTCCTTCCGACTTTCCGTACGCAAGCAACACATAAAAAAAAACAACTCAAGGATGGAAAGTCCGAGATTGTACAAAAGAATAGGTATTCTACTGAAGGGGCAGAAATACCTACTAAAAAGTTTTGAGATAAACTCAAGTTTCAAATCCAGGTATGTAATATCCGGTTAGTATGGAGCTCCAAAAAAAAGTCATGTCCGAGACACAAGAAAATATGTGTGTTTTACTTAATTAAAAGTGAATACACAAAACAAAAGTTTGTACAAAATATACAAAGCATGCCATCAAGAGTAAGATCCATTATATTAATTAAGAATTAATAAAATAAGATCCAAAAATAATATACAAATAGGATAGGAAAATATCCCAAATATTAAACATAGGATAGGAAAAATATCCCAAATAATATACAAAAATATACATAAGATCTAATGATGTTGATAATATATTTTATGCAGGATGAAGAAGTATTTAATAAATATCCAATATGACCCAAGTTATAGTTTAGAAAATTTAAAGTTGAATTGAATAAAATGATAAGAAGTTACCTAACACACAACATCTAACAAAAAGACAATCCCTTTCATACATCAAATCTAATTCATCGTCTCTCAAATGTCTATCTTCGATCAAGTTATTAAAAACAAATAAAAATTATGAGGATCAAAAAGTAAATTAGTATTTTATAATATCTTTAACATGGTAACGACCTGAAGTACCTTTCTTCAAATCTTTCAAAATATAAACATTAGTAGAAACTTTTTCTATAATTTCACACTTAATAAACTTAGGTGCAAACTTTGCCGAAAAATAAATAGGAGCATTAGACTGCACAAAACTTCTTCTCCACACAATATCACCCACATCAAAAGAAATGACTTTGCGGCCCATATTATAATAGCGTGCATTACGTTTATAAGCTTTCAATAGATTAGCTTGAACTTTCACAAAAACATCACTAAGTGAATTTAAAGATTTAGCAAAAGAACACCTACTTCCCATTTCAAGTTGGTTTAAATTATCAAAAGAGTTACTAAAACGATGTAAAGAAGCATCAAAAATAAGTTCTCGACCAAACATCAAAAAATTAGGTGTATAATCTGTAGCAAGATTAACACTACTATTCAAAGCTAATTGAACATTGGACAAAAATTTAGACCAAGTTCTATGATCATCTTTTACAAAACAAGATATGCAAGTTTCAACAGTTTTATTATATCGTTCAACAGGATTGTTCTGCGGGGTATAAAGGGAGTTATAGAATATTTTAGTTATATTATAACCTTTCAGAAAATCTACAAATGATCTAGAAATGAACTGTGAGCCATTATCACAAACTAATATTTTACAAACACCAAATTTAAGAAATATCTCTTTTTCAAGTAGTTTACAAATTACTTTAGTGGTAGCATTTATCATGGGAAATAACCAACAATATTTAGAAAATACATCTACAACAGAAAGTATGTACTTATGACCAGAATAAGTTTTAGGTAAAATTCCTATAATATCAACAGAAAGCATAAGCATGGGTTGATCAACTTTTTTAGGATTAACCATGGTACCAAGTGGAGGATGAGTAGAATGTTTGTAAGCTTTACAGATTTCACAAGAATTTATATAGTCATGAGTATCTTTAAACATTTGTTTCCAGAAATAGTGTTGTTTTAGTTTATTTAGTGTTTTATGAATACCAAGATGACCAGAATTTATATCATCATGATTAGAGCGAATAGTGTCCAAAATATGCTCTTTAGGTATAACAATTTTCCAATTCAAACGACTTTGAGGATTAAATTTATTTTTACAAAACTTATAAAGTGTATTATTTTCAACTCTAAAGTTTTTAAATCGAGAAGGAAACTTTTGACAATCAACAAACACTCTTCTATACCAAGGATCAACAATATCTTCATCTGGAGATATGATAGTATCAGGGGAAACATTTATAGCAGCAATATTAAGTCTAGACAAAGCGTCTGGAACTAAGTGTAATGAACCTTTTTTATGAATTATGTCAAAAGTAAATTGTGATATTCTAGCAGCCCAACGTGCTAAACGTCCACTAGGATTACTAAGTTTTAAAAGCCATTTTAAACTAGCATGGTCAGTAATTACAGTAAATTTCATTCCCTCAATGTAAGGTCTAAAATGTTCAATTGAATCTAAAATAGCCAATAATTCGCGTTCTGTGGTGCTATAATTTCGCTCACATTTATTGAGTGATCTAGAATAAAATGCAATGGGATGTTGTTCACCATCATCATCTTCTTGACTGAGAACACTACCTATTCCTACAGAACTAGCGTCACAATGTAAAAAGAATTGTTTTTCGAAATTAGGGCATTGCAAAACTGGTGAGGAGGTCAAAACTTGTTTTAAATTATTAAATGCAATTTCAGCTTCATCATTCCAAATAAGAGATTTCTTAGAATTTTTACTACCAGCAGTTAATTTGGTTAAAGGAGAAGCAATATCAGCAAACTTATTAACAAACCTACGATAGTATGAACATAAACCAAGAAAACTTCTAAGTTGTTTAATTGTTTCCGGATGAGGAAAATTTTCTATTGTATCTAGCTTAGATGGATCAGTATGCAGACCACTACTATCAACAATATATCCAAGATAACGGAGTCTATCTTTGCAAAATTCACATTTTTTCAAGTTCACGGTCAAACCAGCATCTTTCAAAATTTTATGTATTTTATGTAAATATTCTATATGAGTTTTAAAGTCAGAATTTACTAGAATTAGATCATCAAGATAACAGAATGCTACATTATCAAATTCAGGACCAAAGAGTTTATCTACAAGTCGTTGTAGTTCAGCGGGTGCATTAGTAAGACCAAAAGGCATCCGTACAAATTCATACAGTCCTTTTCCAGGAACTACAAAAGCAGTTTTTTCACGAGAAGACTTTTCAAGGCTTATCTGCAGGAAAGCTTTAGAAAGATCAATTGTTGTAATGAAATGTGCTCCACGAAGGTTATCTAATATTCTAGAAGGGTAAGGAAGCGGATAAGAATCTTTTACGGTGACGGAATTCAAACGTCTTGAATCTAAACATAATCTAGTACCACCATCTTTCTTTTCAACAGCTAATACTGGTGAACACCAGGGTGATTTAGAAGGTTGAATAATTCCCTCCTTTAATAATACTTCTACTTCATCAAAAAGTTCTTTTTGTTTAGCAGGACTCAAAGGCCAATACCTACTCTTAAAAGGTTCACTAGTAACATTAATTTTATGTTCGACTAAGTTAGTAAGACCTAAGCCTTTCTTTTCATAAGAAATATCTTCAAACAAAGAAATGGTTTCATTTAATAATTGTTTCTCAGAAGGAGAAAGTTCCACTGCAGAAGTAACAGCACAAATCTGTGGCTGTTCATTGTGAACAAAAGTAATATTTTTCCATAAATCTTTAGCAAGATCAAATTTTATCCAAAAGTCAAAACCTAATATGACTGGAAGGTCAAAAGAAGGTATTATTAAAAATTTAATAATTTTAGTTATATTATCACACGTTACGGGTAATTCAAGAACTCCAATAATTTTCTGTGAAGAACCATCAGCAGTATAAGCAGAACTAGAAATAGGTTTGATTTTATAGCCTAACCTCAAAAATTGCAAGTGGCTATTTGAACCCAAAACACAACTATTTGAACCGCTGTCCAATAATCCAGAAAGTATAATATTTTCAACTGAAAACTTTAAAAAAGGTCTAGTATCATTATTTTTAACAAATAGAACAGGTGCAGATCTGTAAACACTAAAAAATGTCTTCAGATAATCTAACCAATCAGAAAATTCTTTTTTACAAGTGGTATCATCAGGTTTGTGACTAAAATTATTTATCATCGGGTCACCGGAAGTTTTCCTACAAACTTGGGCCCGATGGCAAACTAGTTTTTTGTCTCAGTTAAACATTTCTTGTCTGAGTTACAAACATCACAATCTTTTGTGATAACACCAACCTTATGGCATTTAAAACAAACAACGCCTTGAATTGTAGGGCAATTTCTATAACTATGTCCATTAGACTTGCATTTTAAACAAATTGAATTATCAGATTGAACAGCATTAAATTGTAATGATTGTTTTTCAGATTTCAAAGATTTTCTACTAACAAAAACTTCAAGTTCCTTGCCAAGATTAATAAATTGATCAAGAGTTTCAATATTTTTACCAAAAATATATGGTGTATAAACTGACAACATGTTGTGTTTAATTATGTTTATGACCGTCGCATCTGATACAGGAGAAGCAAGACGACTAGCCATGTCCATGACTTCAGTAATAAAATCAGGAAGAGATTCTGTAGACTTTTGTTTTCTAGTACGGAGTTCATATTCCAAAAAGTAGTCAAACTCAGGTTTATCAAAACGATTCAACAAAGCAACTTTGAGTGCTTGCCATGATGCAATCCGAATCCGAACACTACGAAACCATTTAGCAGCAGTACCAGAAAGTAAATCAGAGAAAGAACCAATCAAAAAATTCTCATCAAAGTTTTTATATAAAAAGTATTCTTCAATCTGTGTAATAAATTCTCTAACACAAGACTTTCCATCAAAAACAATCTTACTTCTTTTCAAGTCAGGTAATTTACTTGTAGTAGGCAAATTTTTTCTAATTTGTTCATTTACTAAAACATTCAAAGTATTAAACGAAGGCAATGAAGTCGGTTGAACACAAGCAGAAGAACAATGAGCTGTTCTCACATCGGTCAAAAATGGATCAGGAATCTCCGTCAAATTACTATCAACTTGTATATTTGCATCCATACGCAGGTCCACACGAGCAGAAGTGTCACTAGAAATAGGATTACCCTTAGGTTCCGGCAACGGAGGAAACTGTACTTCCTTGTCCATCTTGAACAAGTTATAAACACAATAGGTATCCAACAAAAGTATTCAGCAAGAAAGCTATAATAGTTATTTTCAAAAAGAATAAATTTTATCAAAAGTCAAGTTTTTTTCAAAAGTTAAATTGAAAGTTGAATATTAAAACTTAATTTCTTTTAAAAGTTAAAGTGAAGTTTAAATTATTTAAGTTTAAATTATTGTTTGAGTATGCGATGACGTTTTACAAAAGTATGTTTTAATGTAAAGTTAATTCCTATAAATTCACACAATATTCATGAACAAACCTTGTTTTCACAACATAACAAACAGTCTCAACATTGTCTGTAAATGTTTGCAAAAGTATAAAAGTAAACAAATGTACCTAAAAAGCACATAAACAGAACAAAATAGTTGCAAAATAGCAAACCAGATACATAAGTATATGAACAATAAACAGAATTGTTCATACAAAAAAATGCATGCGAAGACGTTCAATATTGCTTAAACTTGTTATGAATCTAACCCCAATTTCAGGTCCCTTGACGCAGCGCCAATTGTAATATAAAAAATAAAAAAAATTTAAAAAAAATATTTTAAATTTTATAGCGGGGAATTTTTATGATAAGCCCACTTCAAAAGAAATTAAAATAAAAGAAAGTCCGGGCGCCAGAAGCTAACTTACCATTAAAGAAATAAAAATGCCCAATGCGAGGATACTCCAGCCGCAGAGTACATTGACCTTTAATCACAGGGACGGGGAGAAAGAAATGCCTGAATGAAGTTACCTCTGTATTGAATTTAAATTTTGTCTCTCATTGGGGAGGCTGTCTTACAATAATTAAACTTTAGACTGATTCTATTCATTAAGTTTTCTTATAAATTTTGAATATTAAGTTAGATCTTTTACCAAATGAGTTCCTACCTGATCAAATTTCAGCAAAATTGTAACGTCTGCGCATACTTGCATGAAGATTCATTTTAAATATTTCAAAACCAAAGAAATGGTATCCTATCCGTCAATCCTGGGTATCTTCCCCAAGGTGCATCAATAACCAGGAGCACGGAGAGAATCCATGGAAAATTTTAAGTTGGAAAAGGGAAAATTTGGTGAAATCTTAGCTGCTAATTCCAGGGGTCTTCACACATGTCCATCAACATCCTGGTATACGGCCAAGATCTTCTTCAAAAGAGAAAGTTAGCCATAAGAAAAGCTTGTCCAAATGAAAAATTCACTTATAAAAAAAAACGCCAGCGGCTGAAACAAAACACCGCTTATTAGGAGGTTATAAAACAAATGGCGAGAACCGGCAAAATGAACGCCAAACGTGTTGTGACAATTTTCGTCAATAATTACCGTTTTTCTTTATGAAATGGGGCGGGACCTCACATGCTTGGCCATTACGGCATTCAGAATGATTTTATCTGGTTACCTGTAACAATCCAAGGAACTCTAAAACACTATTTCTCAAAAACAACGAGCCAGATTTCAAAGGGAAATAATTTTGGAAATACTTACCATTTCGGCAAAATTTAATGACGGACAGTCAAGATACTCCAAACAATCTCATTTCCTCCACGAAAACACTAGTAATCGTGTAGGATTACATTAATTATAAAAGATTTCACATAAGTGAAATCTTGCACGACTATGGGCGGCCAAAAGTGAAGTTTTTTTTTTTTTTTCAAAAAAATAATTAGTTGGTGACGAGACTTTGACATTGACAGCGGCTAACTCAAATAAAGTAGGCCCCTGTAAGCACGAACGAGGGATCTGTCAATGTCAGAATGCGACTATCCATCCGAATTACTGTAACGAGAGCCAAAAAACTCGTTACAATACTTCAGATAATATATTCGTATGCTATGAAATAAGAATGAATTGTGTAGTCGTGACTCGGCAGAATGAATTGACAGTTGACCGGCGTTGAGTTCTGATTGACGGAGGCTGTTTGTGTTGCCATAAAGATATGCTAACCCTCAGGCACTCTCTCAGTGGCCGGGTCCCCGCAGCCGTTCAAGCCGGTCTCCGAGGAGCCCAGCATCATCACCCGCATGCCGCATATGATCAACCACCAGTATCGGTAAGCAAGCTTCTACTTCTTTACAGGTGTACCGACTTTAGTCGCCTTTATTTCATTCTCAGAAATACTTTGATGATATTATCTCGCTCGGTGTTTCTCTGCGGGATAAGATCCGAAACGAGGAGATCCGCAGAACTAAATTGACCGATATAGCCATTAGAATTAGCAAGTTGAAATTGCAATGGGCAGGCCACATCGTTCGTAGAACGCACAACCGATGGGGAGGAAAGGTTCTCGAGTGACGACCACGAACCGGAAGACGCAACGTAGGCCGGCCCCCCACTAGGTGGATCGAAGATCTGGTGAAAACTGCGTCCCCGCCGATGGATGCCGGGCCTGTCCATTGTCATTTGAGTTTGCTAATTTTTAGATCTATGTCGGTCACGAAAGGAAACGCATTTATTCTGGACATACAATCAAATGTTGCTACTATTCTGCGTGATGCAAGCGTCCCGCGCACGGTGCAAATACCGCTGTCTAGTTTTAGAAGATGGCCGCCATGCCAAAGTCAGGTTTTGTAAAAGTACATGCAAAATGTAAAGTTCAAAAAAGTATAACGCATATTTTTAATAGGTCGGCTAAGATGTATAAATTCTACGCGGGCCGCTCGCGGCCCGCGCATAGATCTGCAACTAGTTCGTATAATATAACTATATATTTTAATTTTTCAGAGGCCCGATGATGTACGGCGGCAACGGTGGCGGGTACGGCCCCCGCGGCGGCGGGTACCCGCTGGGCCGCGGGTTCCCGCCGCACTACTACCGCCTGCCGCCCGCCTACCCCGCGCCGCCGCACCAGCCGCTCTACCACGCGCACATGCAGGGTGAGTGTAACTAGCGGGTACGCCTGCCCCACACGTACCCGCGCACATGCAGGGTGAGTGTAACTAGCGGGTACGCCTGCTCCACACGTACCCGCGCACATGCAGGGTGAGTGTAACTAGCGGGTACGCCTGCCCCACACGTACCCGCGCACATGCAGGGTGAGTGTAACTAGCGGGTACGCCTGCTCCACACGTACCCGCGCACATGCAGGGTGAGTGTAACTAGCGGGTACGCCTGCCCCACACGTACCCGCGCACATGCAGGGTGAGTGTAACTAGCGGGTACGCCTGCCCCACACGTACCCGCGCACATGCAGGATGAGTGTAACTCCACCGATAGAATACTTTATCGAATGTACACTTTGTCGCAGGCCGCTTAACGAAAACATGTTTTTCCTATAAAAATCTTAGAAGGCATTAATTACGCTGGAGCAATTGGAGTGCCAAGACAAACCCCTGCGAGGTTGACTGGTTTTAAATATGTAAACCCATGTATGTACATGTTACGAAATTAATAAATTATAAAAAAATTGGACTATCTATACATAGATCAGGAATGGCCAATGTGCAGTCCAAAATGCTTTGTGTATTGTTGCTATTTGCCTTTTCCGATGGTTATGTATAATTTAATATCCCTAAAGTTTTTACAGAATATCCGTAAGTAAAACTAGAGGCCTGTGTGCAGCAGTGAACTGAAACAGAATGATCATGTGCTTGTTGATGGGTATGTTCGTTTATAGACGAAGCACGATAAGTAAGATTTGATTTAAAAACCATGCTCTTTACATATTTATATTGATTGTTTTGCGGTGCTTTTTAAATCTTATAACTAACAGACGGTTCCCACCCCAGGCGCGGGCGGTCCTCCGACAGCGATGCATCACAACCAGGGCCCTTCCCTCCACCACTCGGGGGGCTACTACCGCGCCGCCCCTCCAGGGCCCTCGGCCGGCCCTGCGGGGTCACCATCTCCACACATAAACCCAGCCTCGATGGGCTCGTTCATGAACCGATCGCCGGGTCCTAATCCTTCGCCTTCGTCTTCGGTTGCGCCCTCAATGCCGGGGACGTCGACATTGACTAGTCTTCCTCCGGGGCATTCGAGGTTGCTCGGAGCCCCCGGGGCTTCGGGGATGCCTCCGGGAATGCAAGCGTCGAATATGGCACAAGGAATGCAAGGGCCGTCGAATATGGCTCCAGGAATGCAAGGGGTGCCAAATATGACGCAAGGAACGCAAGGGGCGTCACCGATGGGCCCAGGAATGCAAGGGGCGCCAGGCCCGCCGCCCCAGGGGAGTCAAGAGCTGGAGGCGCCTATCAAAATCAAGGCGGAAGTGAAGACCGAACCGGAGTACAGGTATGGAACTTTTGAGGCTTACTGATTTTACAAAATTCACAAGTTTTCAACCAAAACCGATGTAAGTTTTCTGCACATGATTTTTATAGGTGATATTAATAATACTAACTGACGTATTTCGTTAAAATAGTTGAGTTTACTAAGAAAGACAAAAATCTAGATCCAAGATGATGAAGTTAGTTTTTCTCCACTTCTTCAATCCCAATTTCAAGGAAATAACTATCAATCAACTCTATGACGTCGACACCATTGAACACCCTTACATATTCCAGGTCTCCAGTAGCGTCTCCCGGCGCGGTGTCTCCGACCGAGCCGCGCGAGGATCCCCCGAGACATCCAAAGATCAAAGTGACCGAAGTCCGAGAGCGGCGCCCTCGGTTCCCTCTCGGACCTTACGCGCCTCATCTCGCGCCATACCGCCCTTACGCTCCACCGCATCATCCCGGACCGCCGCATCATCCTGGACCTTCACATCATCAAGGTCCACCTCCGCATCATCAAGGTCCGCCGTCGCATCATTCTGGGCCTCCGTCTCAACACTCCACGCCGCCACCGCATACTTCCGGGCCTTCGCACCACCCTGGACCTTCTCATCATCCCGGACCATCCCCGCATCATCAAGGGCCGCCGCCGCATAACTCCGGACCATCGCCGCATCCTTTGCATTTACGGGATCAAGCACAGGTTAGTTTGCTACTGAGTATCTCTTGTTGTAAGATTACAAGGTATAAACATTTCCAAATAGTTGCTTGCTCGTTGTTTTGGCTTTGTAGGTATCAAGTCGCTTGTCGCTGATCAACAATATAAAAATACATTCTCCTCGGTACATTAAAATCTTCTGCGATCACCAAGCCGCTTGCTAAGTGTGGTGATTATGGCAAACCCCCCTATGATAAACATCCAAAGTGGACTTTTATGAGGGAGGCCTGTGTTCAGCAGTGAACGTTTTCCGGCTGTTGATGATGATGATGAATCGAGTGATATTTACTAAACTGTGAGGTCACAAAATAACATAAGCTTATTATAATGAATGAATGTTGTTGTTTCCAGTTTGGTGCCGACCGGTCAGGCAGCCCCGCGCCCGGGGGCGAGGGGGCGCGACCCTACCCCCCGCCCCCGCGCTTCCCCCGCATGCCGCCACAGTACCCCCCCACGCGGCCCCACCTCGCGCACTCGCAGCCACCGCGGACGACGTCCCCACACCCGCAGCCTCACGGGTTGCCTCGCGCGCAACCTTCGCGGTCGCCTCTCGGCGTACCGCCGCACGCGCACCTTACGCAACCTCCCCACGCCGCGCATGCCCAGCCTCAAGGATTACCCCCTCATGCGCAACCGTCGCAATCACCTCACGGAATGCCGCAGCATGTGCAGCCATCGCAATCTCCCCACGGAATGCCTCATCGAGTGCAACCTTCACAGTCGCCTCACGGGCTACCTCCGCAGTCGCAACCATCTCAATCGCCCCATGGTTTTCTACCACACGCGCAACCACCTCAATCTCCTCATGGTTTGCCACCGCACGTGCAACCGCCTCAATCTCCTCATGGTTTGCCACAACATGCGCAGCCATCACAATCTCCTCATGGATTACCACCACACGCGCGACCTCCACAATCTCCGCACGGATTACATCCTCACGGACTACCTCCACAAGGATTACCTTCTCGCGCTCAAGCTTCTCGATCTCCCCACGGATTACCGCCCCCACAATCTCCTCAAGGGTTACCACCTCACGCGCAACCTCCTCAAGGGCTAACATCTCACGCGCAACCTCCACAAGGATTACCACCTCACGCGCAACCTCCACAAGGATTACCACCTCATTCGCAACCTCCACAAGGGCTACCACCTCATTCGCAACCTCCACAAGGGCTACCTCCTCATTCGCAACCTCCACAAGGGCTACCTCCTCATTCGCAACCTCCACAAGGGCTACCTCCTCATTCGCAACCTCCACAAGGATTACCACCTCACTCGCAATCTCCACAAGGATTACCTTCTCACTCGCAACCTCCACAATCTCCCCACGGTTTACCCCCACACGCGCAACAATCGCAGCCCCACGGCGGCTCGCTCCCGAAACCTCGCGGCTCGATGCCATTCCCTCGGCCGCCACTATCAGACGCGGCCTTACACCAACCGTACCGGCCTCCGCTAAGACCGCAGTCTCCGCACAACCTTCAGTTGCCGCCCGCTCCGTCCCGCTCCCCCGCCGAGCGCGCGACTCCCCCCTTCTCCCTCTACACCCCCCGGCGGCCGGCGGGCGACGGCTCCCCTCGCCGACGCCTCGAGTCCCTAGAGTCGGCCCCATCTCCGCGGCCCGATTCACCCGCGAATCTCGACCGCGTCAAAGTAGAAAGGGACGAAGGCAGCGTTTTTGGAGGACTCGTTAGCTACTTCTCCAGCCAACACGAAGACGATATGGACGGTTAAACTACGGCTTTTCTTTGCGACTGTACTTCTTCTATGCTCGAAAATGTTTTGAACGCGTTAATAGCGATTGTGAGCTCTATTGCGAGTGCATTAAAATTGATAAACAAAATCGTTCACATTCTCTCGAGTTTGGACTTTGAATAAGTATAGTTCGAGTTCAAAGGGTCGTAGTGTATCGCGCCGATCCGACCTACTGAAGTGACATGTAAATACTACCATAGAGAATATTATTTATCCGATGTATGATATTAAATGTAATTAAATAGCGTTAGATATTAGAGAATATAAAAGGTAATGAGTCTTTTTTGGTCTCGAATAAGCGATGTATTATTATTTTCGGTTATGTTATTAAGTGAGATTTATTTATATACAAAAGATAGTATGTACTTACTGTATACTCTGGATACGAATTTTATTAAAAATCGACTATGACCTTTTTTTTTTGCAAAATAAATGTTTTCTCCTAAAAATGTTGTATGATTTGTTTTTAAATGACTAGATTGTGATTTGTATATAAATTGTTTATTTACGAGGTCTTCCAGCGACTTTTTTGCTTCCTGCAGCTTGTTTGTTTTTGCCTCCGAATGAGATGGTTTGATCTGAAAAAGTACATTATTAGTTCCTGCCACTTAGAGGTACTTGACGCTATCTGAGAACTACCTGCTATTGCCTGCTACTAAAAATGAACAAGTATTATTTTCATAAAGTAGGTTAAAAGTGAATGCAATAATTGAAAAAATAAGTAAAATCGGTAAATCAGGGAGTAATAAGCTTTAAAGTTTCTGGAGGGGGCATCGCCTGTCCCTTTCTCGCAAAACAGGAGATTCCTCACAGTTACTATGAAAACGCACGTTGTGAAGTCACATCCCAGAGAGACTATGTAAAGCTACCACAGCTTAAAAATGAGGTACTATGAAGGAGCAAGAGTGACGTCTCTGCATGTTTCAGCTGTCTCTTTCTATTCCTGTATTTTAAAATGCCTGTAACTCATTTTTTGAGATACTTAATTTTCGTTTTCACGACTTTATTTTTTGATAAATATTATGAATTTATGCAATAAAAATAACAGGACACTAGGCTATTATATACCTGGCGGTGCTATTTTGAGGGTGATATCGTATGTTTTGCTTTTCGGTCTTTTGGCAGCGGGCTCTAGTTTTTCTGGAGTTTCTGTCGGCGTCACTGTTTCTTGCGTCGCAGCCCATCCATCCTACAACGAAATTTATGCATTATTAATTTAATGACTGTTGGACACTTGCACATCAGTGCACACTTTTCAATTGTTCACATCAACCTTAGACTGGTTAATCCTCTAACTCGCAAAGAAAGTCACTGTAAAATAAGTCACATGGTTGACTTTTCCTAAATTTATTTTTTCTCTTACCTCAGGGTCTTCGATTTCAGGCGCGATGGGGAGGAACGAAAGTAAGTTCTCATCTTCCCCTTCTTCATCAGAACTGCAGAACGCCGCCACCGGCTCGCATGTTGTTACATCCACCTTCATACAGTCAAATAATTTACCAGGATATTTTTACATTTTAATGAAGGCTATTTTTAGCACATATTTTATGAATATCAGAATATTCTACAGTTATTATAAGTCAAAATGTTTCATGATATAAAGGATGTTTTCTAATACAAATTTTGAATTCATTGCAAAGTTGAATAAGAAACAAAATTATCGTTCGTCACGGCATGCGACAACTGGAATTTCAACAATAAAGTGTTGTATTTTTCTGTGTAAATTGTATTTTAATATGGGATAGATGGATATAAAAATGACAATGGGCAGGCCACATCGCTGTGATCATGATGATGATGATGATGAGATATAAAAACTTTATATCACACAATCCCCTTGCGGGTAGAAAGACTATTAAAAGTATTGCCAAATTCAATAGAAGTATCTTTTCTGCTGACTCATCTTACCTCAACTTCCTCATCATTATGGCTCTCTCCCGTCTGGTCCACAGACCTGTCCTCATCCTCCACATCAAACTCGCTCTCTCTCTCTTCATACTCTACGTTTTCGTCTAACTCCTTGAAGTCAGGTGCGAACGCCGACCAGTTTTCTACTTGGTTCTGTGCCCAGATTGACACTACTCCTGAGGATGGAGGAGGTTTGCTTCAAAAACTTATTGTACAAATATATCTATATCGCATCATCAGCTGTAAGTATTAATTTGTCATCTTGTTGTTAAGTGTGTTAACTAACTATAAAATAAATACCAGCCTTTGCAAAGCACATTTCGAAAGTTTAATATGATAATATTTCGTCGCAACGATTTTTATATTTAAACGTTAGCGACTCGTGTGTTGTCACGGAAATTGAAGGGCCCACTTCGATTTCCGAGTCAAAAATCTACTATTTAGGTCTTTGCAGTGTATCCTTGTACATTTTTTTTTTTTTTTTTTTTAATGTTATTGAATGACGTGACGAGCAAGTCGTTCACCTGATGTTAAGTGACACGGCCGCCCATTTATACACATTTGTACAAACATCTAACTTAGTTCTGTCGTTTTGGCGTGGAAACCACGTCAACATACAGACAATGGTGTTGATTCTCTCAAACTAAACTCCAAGTGTAAGGTTGCGGTACTTTTCTGGTTTTTTTTTATGTGAATGACGTGACGAGACAGTCGCTCACCTGATGTTAAGCGTCACGGCTGCCCATAACAGGTTGTAGTATCACTCGGAACTAAATCAATATAGTTTCACGTGACACTGCACTGCGCACGTCATCCTAAGACTTCACACAGTCTAATAATAAGATTACTAGACTGTGTGATCAGATCATAAAGTCTCATTTGCCCAGTAATTTCACTAGCTACAATGCCCTTTAAAGCGGAACACAGTAGTGCTTGCACACTACTGCTCGGCGGCAGAATAACTGGCAAAGCGGTGGTACCTACCTAAACGAACTTTGCAGAAAAGTCCTACCACCTAGTAAAACACACAACACAACACACAACAGTGTAGTAGTGGTACAGTACAGAGGAAATGAAAAGGACGTAGATATTTAATTTAGTTCAGCTTAGAGACTCGCGGATATCCCGGAGCCTCTATCTCACTCGCGCCATTGTTGAAGATATTAAATCTTAGAATTTACTTACAACGAATCTGTTGGGAAAAACTTTTTTGTTGTTGAATATTAAACAATCAACAATAATAAAATAATAATTGTTCCTGTAATGTGATGTTCCAATAAAGAGTTATCTATCTATTTGTGATGTAATTTTTGAGGTTTTCTATAGGCAGATTACTACATAAGTATACAAGCTAGTCGAGCACGTACAATCGTAGACCGCGTCGTCACTTTCCATCAGGTGAGATTGCGGTCAAATACAAGCCTATTTAATTATAAGAAAAAAACAAAAAAATTCGAACAGATCCTTTGTAAGTACTACCATTTAAGTTCTCCAAAAATGTCGCAGCGCGCGAGCGAGATAGGCTCCGGGATATCCGAGCTATAACGAACAAATGTTCCATTTGCATAGAGATCATTGTACCTGCACTGATGCTAGCTATGATCGGCCGCACAGGATGCCACACCACATCGAGCAGCAGTTCTCCTTTAGTCCCGTGGAGGATCTTCACGAGGTTTCCTATCGACTTCTCCCAGATGTATAGCGCGTGCTGTCGCGCCGAACCCGCGCAGATATACTCGCCGTCGCCGGAGAAACAACACTTCTTCCATGTTGTTCTGTAGGCACGAGGTAGAGTTTTAAAATCTTAAATAGACTATAACCAGTCATATTCAACATGCAATATTTACTAACATTGCACTGACAGTTGAATCAGCTGATTTTCAGGGTTGTCCCACGGAATGGTTGACCGATATCAGAATTACGATGATCTTACTTATTGCTATGAAAAATCTAACTACTTGTTTTTTGAAATCATCAATGAGTAAAAACGAAGATTAAAATCACTAGTGATGTATACATAATGAATCTGTTTTGACGTCCTGGGTAAGAGGAAACAATTGATTACTTTTTTACTATGATTCGTTGCCCCTTGCAACCAAGAGGTTCTCTATGAAGCTGGTATGAACTTTTTCATGGGCGAGTACACCACAACCAGAAATGATTGTAATCCCTGCTATCAGCTGATTTTACTGTCAGTGCAATGTCAGTAAATATTGCATCTTGAATTTGGGTCATATATAAATAGCAGCACCTTTCGTAGTTATGCTATCAAAAAATTCAAGTTTTGGTTACAAATGAGACAAATTAACCTCTGAGAGGACTATTTCCTTCTGAATTGATGATTCTTTTATTCTGTTTATTTTTTTGATGTAGGTAGCAAACAAGCATACGGCAACCCTGATAGGAAGACGTCACCAATGTACATCTACAACACTAGATGTGTTACTAATGACCTGCGCGACATTGGCGAAATTGTGGTAAAACGCAGAAGCCACAAAAAGAAAGAAGTTGAAGTTGACCCTCCATTTAAAATGCTACATGCATTTCTTTTCTTCAAGCTTTGTCTCATCAGTAAAGAGAAAGAAAAAAGAACAGCTGTGCATCATTAATCTACTTTGTTCTTCAAGCACTGATTAAATGCTTGAAGACTTAGGCTGGGTTTTTTGATCCATAGTTAAGGTAACCAATGGTTAAAAACTCAACGAATTTTGACCATTGGTTAGAATTTGTTAGATTTTAACCATTGGTTACCTTAACTATGGATCAAAAAACCCACTCACTGAGAATGGGGTGGAAATAAGAGAGAAGAGAACAAAATTATCGGATTGCGAGCGAGCAACGTGTGGGTGGGTATACAATGTAGTTAGCGAATAACTGGTGCGGTGAAGTTTGCGAGTGCCTGCCTACACCTCCCGCGCCCTCGCATCTACCCCAGTTCCGCCCCCTAATTACCTAATTTGCGACAGGCGTAAATCTCGCGGTGATTGCTGTCATACATCATTAGTGGTGTAGCGTAGCATACATGCTCGACACCACTAATGATGTCTGACAGCAATCACCGCGAGATTTACGCCTGTCGCAAATTAGGTAATTAGGGGGCCGGACTCGTTAGCTACTTCACACAAGTAGCCCGCGGTCGCACTCCTTGTATTTCTTAATACAATAAAAGTAAACAAAATACAATTACAAAATACATGCGTCGCTAACACCCACCCCCTTAGATGGGTGATACATATCCAAGGCATATGTAAATTAGCCGTAAAGTTAACTTTACTTGTATATCTAATCATGTTTTGTTCACATACCAACCAAGCAGCAAATATACTTACTTATTGACAAGATCCTGCAGTTTTTGTATAGGTTCTGGCTCCCCATTCATGCCACACTTGAGTGCTGTCTTGGCGTCATACACTCTTATGACGCGGTCTGATGTGTTTACAAGAAAGCAACTGTAAATATTACAAACAAAGATATATTTTGTATCTTATCCTTACATTTATTCTCTTGGATTGTGTGTGAACTTGGATTAGTAGTTATAATAAATGTGTTGAAAGATAGGCTATTATAGTGATGTATACAAAACTTTGCCACTACGAACTCTACCAAGTTAGGCCTTGCAAAAGCATATAGTTTAATCAATTTTATAAGTAGTTTTATAAGTGGCGCTCATAGCGAAGCACGATTAGCCGTTTCTAACCGATCGGTAAAGTTAAGCAACATTCACTGCGGTCACTACTTTGATGGGTGACCGCTACAGCAAAAAGTGGTACTTAAAACTGAGCGCTACCGTGCTTCGGAGGGCACGTTAAGCCGTCGGTCCCGGCTGCTGTTGTGAGACAATAGTCGTTAAGCCAAGTAAGAAGCCTTTGGGTGGCCTAAAAATTCTGCCACCAGGGCTGACCACCTGCCTACATGAGAAGAAGAAGAAGTAGTTGCATGATGAAATGCTACACAGCGCAGCCATCCAACCAGCCTCAGATCAGAAAAGATTTGTTAAGATCACTGTAGATTGTACATATAGAAACTTACTCTCCCCTTCTTGCAAATTCTATACTTTTGATACTGGTGGTACTAGACGTGCCCACTGTGATTTTGAAACTAGCTTTGACTGCTAATTTTTGAGAATCTAAAATTAATATTTTGCCTTTAGCATTTCCTGTGTAGACATAATCTCCTCTTCTGTCAAATGATGCTATCACATTTATGTCTCCCTGAAACCAAGGAAAAGGTAATGAACATAATATTTTTATTAGTCTTTAAACTTCTTTTTTAAATTGTTTCCATTTCAATTTTTCTCTTGTTTATGATTATATTGCCAGAGTCGAAAGTTTAATTTTTCATTTGTCTTTATTACTATTAGTGAGCTTTGGGCTTTCACACACTTTGTATACTGCATTATTTCTGTCTTTTATTTTTTTGTCTAAGTACCTAATTTTATTGTGTGTATTATTATTTTTTGCTTTTATCACGGAAGCATTTATGGTTTTTTTTTTTCTCTTTTTTCTTAGCTAGGTATTGTTAGTGCTCAGTTATATTGTATTACAGCAACTTTCATGTTAACGCAATTGGCAGGTGGATGATTAGATTAATCAGATAGTTTAAACATTTTTATTTTGTAATATTTATTATTATTAGTATCTTATTATTATATAGATATTTTATTGTATTATGTCTAATACTAGTAGTGACAATGATAGTCTTGATTTCATTTCGTGCTCATCGCGTAGTGTTGAAACTGATAGTTTCTGTAGCATACCCACTCTATGCGACACGATTGAGTCGCTATTTAGCGACACTTCAAAAAATTTCAATGTGTTACATATTAATGCACAGAGTATTCCGGCTCATTTTCCAGATTTGCTTGCATCGTTTAATAATACTAATATTCATGCCCTTTTAGTTTCTGAGTCATGGCTAAAGCCGTGCCTCCCTTCTTCAATGTTCTCATTACCCGGCTTTCACCTCATAAGGAATGATCGCACTGGCAGTGGTGGGGGTGGTGTTGCCATATACCTTCGAGCCCATTTTCCTTATACGATCGTAAGTATGTCGGCTCAGCCACCTCCTCCAAATGCTGGGGAGCATCTCTTTATTGAGGTGGAGTTACATCACACAAAATTGCTTCTTGGTGTCTACTATTGCCCCTCACTTCGTATAAACTTCTTTTCATCCTTTGAAACTATCTTAGAAAACCTTTCTCCTTCTTATGATCACACCATTATTATGGGTGACTTCAACACCTGTTTACTGAAACGGGACGCTCGAGCTGTGACGTTTGAGACAGTAGTAATGGCAGCTAACTTAACCGTTCTCCCGCTCAGTGCTACTCACAACTTCCCCAATGCTACCCCTTCTCTTCTAGACTTAATACTTGTGTCTTCTCCATATCATGTTAGTAAGCATGGTCAGTGTGCGGCGGACGCTTTCTCATATCATGATCTGACTTTTCTGTCCTACAAAATCCGCCCGCCCAAGGCTAAGCCTAAAATTCTTTTGCAGCGCAGTTTTGGTGGTATGAATTTGGACGAGTTGCGGAGAGATGCACGTGAGCTGGATTGGTCTGCGGTGACGAATGGTGTTACTGTGGATGACAAAATAAATGGATTTAACCGCACGTTGGTATCGCTATATGACATCCATGCTCCCGTTCACGCAGTCAAACTGAAACATACACCGGCCCCGTGGCTTAACAACGAAATTCGAGCTCTTATGCATCAAAAACTAGTAGCCAAAACGAAACTGAAATGTCGCCAATCTGACGAAAATAAGGATAAATATATCGAACGCCGTAATGTCTGCAATAGAATGTGTAGGGATGCGCAACGCCGACATATCCATAGTTCTGTTGAAAATGATGATCCTTCCAAAGTTTGGAAGTTTCTCAGGTCATTAGGAGTTGGAAAATCTCGACAAGATACTATTCCCAAAGACTTAAATATTGATCTATTAAACCAGCATCTCTCCTCTTCTTCTCAGTTTGATAGCTCCACTAAGGCTGCTACCCTTAATTATCTTTCTTCTATTCCAACTCCTAACCACCCTTCTTTTGTCTTCAAACAATTTACTGATTGTGATGTTAAGAGAGGCATACAATCCATTTCTTCCAATGCAGTCGGCAGTGATAGTATTAGTCGTAAAATGATTGTACCTATACTTGACGAAATTGTTCCTGTTATTCAATATATCCTAAACTTCTCCATTTCCTCAGGAACATTTCCAGTAATATGGAAAGAAGCTCAACTCACTCCTCTTCCTAAGAAGTCCAACCCGTCCTCCTTCTCTGAATACCGTCCCATATCTATCCTCCCTTTCCTATCAAAAGTGCTTGAACGTCTTATCCACCAACAGCTGTCATCCTATCTCATTAGTAACAACCTCCTTAATCCATTCCAATCCGGTTTTCGTACTGGTCATAGCACAGTAACTGCATTGACTAAAATTACAGATGATATAAGGTTTGGCATGGAAAACAGACAACTTACTGTGCTATCACTGTTGGACTTCAGCAACGCGTTCAACAATGTTGATTTTGACATCCTTCTGGAACTCCTTCGCACTCTTAACATATTTATACGCAGGCCCCATTGGATCAGTTAGATGCGTCGATTGAAGCTACTAACTCTGATTTACAACGAATTTTGCAATGGAGCAGTTCCTATGGTATATCAGTCAATCCGTCAAAAACGCAAACCATTGTCATAGGCAGCTCACGAATGATTTTCAAGATTGACTGGTTCCACCTCCCACAAGTAATGTTCGACGGTATACCTATTGAAATTAGTAAAACGGTTAAGAATTTAGGCGTAATCATGGATAGTCAGCTTTCCTGGCAACCTCAGCTGACTGAAGTTAGCCGAAAAATATTTGCGACTGCCGGTTCTCTGCGCAGATTACGTAATTTCCTTCCCATTACCACCAAAACTGCTCTTGCTCAATCACTTCTCCTTCCGATATTAGATTATGCCGATGCCTGCTACTTGGACTTAACCGAAGAGCAGCTCAACAAGCTTGAACGTCTGCAAAACTTTTGCATTCGTTTCATATTTGGTCTACGAAAGTATGACCACATCTCACAATTCCGTAACAAGCTCAAATGGTTACCAATCCGCCTTCGCCGGAATACTCACATTCTTTCCCTTCTTTATAGCATTCTATTTCTCCCCTCCACTCCTCCCTATCTGAAAGAACGTTTCAGGTTTCTTCACCAGTCCCATGCTCACTCCTTACGTAGTTCAGAAAACCTGCTTTTGAAACCTCCTGTCCACACATCCCAATTCTACCACAAATCTTTTTCTGTGCAAGCTGTCATGCTCTGGAATGAGCTCCCAGTGCCTATCAGGCAAGCAAAGTCATTGTCAGTTTTCAAGACTATGGTGAAGACATTACTTATCCAATCTTAGCTAGTATTATTTTTAATTATAAGTACTTATGTTTACAAATTTAGTTATATTTATATGTAGATACGTACATGTAGGTACCTATATCTGTGATAGTATGTATGTATAATATTATTATAATATAATAATTAACATAATAATTATAATATTATATTATTAATGTAGTGTGTATGTTTATGTATGCATGTCGTATTATATGTATTTTAGTAGTTTTAGGATTTAGTATTCATATCTAATTTTGTATTTACTGTACATCGCCAACCTCCCTAATTCATAATCTGTTTCTGTCCATCCAAAGGTTGTCTGGAAGAGATCGCTTTAAGCGATAAGACCGCCCATTGTACTACCTTTTGTCAAATAATTCATATTGTCATGTATCTTTGTGTATGTTTTGGTGTACCATAAAGCATTCTTCTATTCTATTCTATTCTTCCTAGTATATTTTTTGCAGACATTATGTATACAATTATTGTGTATTATTAATACTATACATACACGGGTTCCACGGCGTGATTTTATTTTTACAATAAGGAATGATTTCAAAATATTGTATAATGTAATTGCATTGTATTTGACTATTAGAAATGAACATGTAACTATTATTTTCATTAAGTAGGTTAAAAATGAATGTAATTTATTGAAAAAATAAGTATAAGCGTATTTATTTACTAATAAATCACGGAGTACTACGCTTTTAAAGTTTCTCGAGAGGGCATCGCCTGTCCCTTTCTCGCAAAACAGAGATCTTGTGGAGCTTCCTCGCAGCTACTATGAGGACATAATTTGTGATGTCACATATCAAAGAGATTGTATGCAGGGCTACCATAGACATGCCATAGCTTAGTAATGCGGTACTATGAAGGACTAATAGCTGACATCACTGCACATTTGCGCTATCTCTTTCTATTCTTGTATTTTAAAATGCTTGTAACTTTTTCATTTTTTGAGATATTTAATTTTTGTTTTCAAGGTTGCTTATTTTTTGACGAACTTTATTTATTTATGCAGTAAAAATATAGCAGTCAAATAGCCTATTACTTATGCCCATCTGCACTAAAGTTTGACAGCTCCTATGTTCACACTTATCCCCCTATGATGTACCTACTGCAACACATTTGGGTACACCTATATAGAGATAAGTGTGCACTTATGTTAAAAATGTTATGTATCTTACATCTTCATCAATGGGAAGTATTTTATGATCTCCATCAGTGTCAACCAGCAAAGCCGCATGCCTCATCGGACACACAAGGAACCTCCGATCATTCCTTGGGTCGAACTGAACCCTGAGGATAGGTGTAGGGAACCGATACCTCTGTTCACATTCTCCAGACAGGACATCCCATATGCACACATTGTGGTCTGTTGAAGCTGATAAGAGCTACAACGAAGAAGCATTCTTAAATAGCATAAATTAAGCTGTTATTTATATAATAAGATAATTATATTAGCAAATTGGAGTGATATATTTTCCTGGGAAAAATCAATGAATTTTCTGGGATATAAGGTATTTTTGATTTCTGTTGATCTTGGTTGTGTACACAATCTGTGTTCAAAATTTCATCTAAAATCGGTTCAGCTGTTCAGAACATTTGCTACTGAGCAAGTGATGTGGTGCCTTATAGCATGGCTCAAACTTGCTTTTTTTAATGTAAATGAATGGTGTGACAAGCTAGTCTTCACCTAATGTTAAGCATCTTGGCTGCCCATAACAGATTGCAGTATCACTGGGAACTCCAAATTAATATAGTATTGCGTGACACTGTACTGTGCACATCATCCTGATACTTTATGGTATAGTAATAAGATTACTAGACTATGTGATCAGATCATGAAGTTTCATTTGCCCAGTAATTTCACTAGCTACAATGCCCTTCAAACCGGAACACAGGAGTGCTTGCTCACTACTACTTGGCGGTAGAATAAGTAGCAAAGTTGTGGTATCTGTCTAGACAAACATTGCAGTAAAGTCCTACCACCTAGTAAACCAATCCTCTGTGTTCCATGTGTTTACCGCATTATCAATGTATATTTCATGTCTATTTGATTTTACCTTTTTACAGTTTCTTGACCAGCTAAGACTGCAAACTGGGTAGACATGTGCTGAGATAGATTTGGCAATGCCTCTGGTAAGGAAGTCCCATATAAATATCCTGCCGTCATTGCAGCCAACTGCTAGCAGTGTGCCTCGGCGATTAAAGGCACAGGTTGCTGCTAGAGATATAGAGTCTAGGGTGCCGTCAAATTCCTGGGCAAAAATAATAATGAACATTAGATGTTATACAAATGTTACTATTTATTGAATAAACAGGATCATTTCTTCATAACAGTCAAACAGTGCATAGTAGTGAACAAAAGTGTAGCGTACCTCCGGATAATTCTGCCCAAAAGATTCTGTAAGAAAAACATAAAGCTCATTTTCTTGTTTACAAAACAACAAACTGGCACAAGTTCTCGCACGGCTTACCTAGTAATTCGAGGTTCATGGTGATGTTGATCAATACTACAGCTGCACGAGCCTTGCCTGATCTAGTATACCTAAATGTTACGTTTGTACACTTTTATGCCTGAAGAAAGTAGGTAAATACCAGTATAATTCGTAAATAATTTTAATTGTAACATGTAAATCGCTCATTTATTCCGACTTTTTTTATAGATTGCAAAGAGTATGTAACATGTAACCAGTAAATAAATGTAACTGTCATTGTTTTGTTACGTGTCACAGTCAGGCCGTGATCCATTTGTCCATCAATGTCATTGTCAAAACACACATATCAATCAACGTCAAAACATATAATTTATATATTTTTCTCACTTTTCAAGTTTTCACGAAATGTCGGAGTAAAGTAAACTGTGATATTCAATATTATTAATGAAATTTGTTAATGTATCAACGGTTTTATCAATCTTCAGTCATAGAACTAATCGTAACCTGAAATCATTAAAACAGTCTTATGTATCATCGCCCCACCACGACGTCGAGTTTGGTTTTTACACTTTTGGCGCGTCCACAATGAGTTCCGACGTGTTCAGTGATAATAACTGGCGTGGCGTTCCCTTAACCGAGCTGTATGGGTCGCAGACGCCTTGGGGATCCCCGGAATTCCCGCTGGTAATACCGGGGTTCAATCATGCAGTGCTGTATCACGTGCCAAGTAGTGGTCTGGCTGGGGATAGACCTCCGAAACCGCAGATTGGACATGACAAATGGGATCAGGATCATGTGAGAATGCCATGCTCTAGCCATAGTTTATATCCTGTGGAGGGTGTAAGTATAACTACTTTCATATTATCAGTGTCATTTCAATTATTCTGTGTAAAATGCACTTTGACAAATAGCCTAGGGCTGGGTTTCCACTTGCATATAAACATCTGCACGAAGTGTCCAACCGTCCATCAGACTGTAGCTTAAAAGTGTAAACTATTGTAGTTTACATTAGTCTGATAAAAGGATGGACACCTTATGCAGGTGAAAATCCAGCCAAAGTCATATCAATATGGTTAATAAAACTGCAGCCATTTGTTTCATAATAAAATGTTTTTAAAGGTCTAATTTTATTGATAATCTTTACATTTTAGAGAAGTGGTCAGTCACGTCTGAAGAAGCGTTGGGAGATTATAGAGAATGCCCTGTCATATCCTATTCGTAACAGCAAAGAGCTGGCTGATGCCATTCTTAGTTACAACACCAAGTTTAAAGGAGTGTGGAAGTTCCAATCACTGACCAAACTATTTGATGAGGTAGTGTTATTACGGATGTTACAATATAATAATAGAATCATGTAAAAGAAATGTTTGGAATGCAAGCCTATTTTAATTGCATTCTCACTCCATATATCATTTGACGAAGTCATACTTACACTCAAGTAAGCTACTTTTTACTTTTGCTTTGAATTGGTAAAATCTTATTAAATTGGTTACCTTAATTTTCCAGGATTGTTACCCATAGAATATGTAACAATCCTGTGTGTTTATCTTGCAGTATTTAGAAGAAGAGGAATCACAATATTTCTTTGATGTTACCTTACCAGAGATTGCTAAATTGGCATTGGCTTTGCCAAAACTGATCCAGTCTCCAATACCATTACTTAAGTAAGTAAAATGCGTGATATTTACAAACACATTGATTTAACTTAATTTGACACTGCATTTTAGCTGATGTCTCAAAAATATTTTGGTCTCCCCAAAATCTTCTTGAGGATCTTCAAATAATTGTAAAAGCATTCACTGTGTAATACCATATGCCTAATATTACTTTCAGACAACACAAAAACAACTCTGTGTCATTATCACAGCAGCAAATTGCCAGTTTATTAGCGAATGCATTCTTCTGCACATTTCCACGAAGAAACACCACAAAGAGAACTTCAGAATATGCTACATACCCATTTATAAATTTTAACAGGTATAGTAACAGCTTGTAATTAATATGCTAATGTAACTTTTGGAGTATACATGAATTGGTGTTATTTTCCAAATAAAAAAGCGGTAAATATCAGTTATTATTTGCTTTGTTTGTGTTTCACAGGTTGTATGAAAGCTCTGGATCAGATCATGTTATGGAGAAGTTGAAATCCATTTGTCATTATTTTAGAAGAGTCTGCACAAAAGGTGATACTTAGCATTATTATTACTATACTTAAGGAAACCTTGCCTTTATATTACATCCAATAATTATCAATCAGAGAAGAATTTTAATTAAAACACTATGCCCACCTGTATAAAAGTTTGATGGTTCCTAAGTTAACACTTATCTCTTGAGCCCTCGGGTTTCTCATACGTTTTTCAAACTTGTGTAAAGCCAACAAATCAAACTGACCAACTGAACCGATGATCAACAGAAAACCAATGAATGTTCAGTATTAATTGGTGTTGAAAAACATACAAGAACCCAGGGGAAAGCGTTGCTTCATCATCACCCTAACAACATCTACTGCTGAACATAGGCCTCCCCACAGAGCGCCACTATGAGCGGCTGCTTGACTCCCTGTGGTTTTAACCAAATCGTCAGTCCCCCCCTAGCCTATGTAGCGTCTTCTGGTTTGTGGTCGCCACTCTAAAACCTTTCCTCCATTAATAGAATAGTACAGAGTTTATCAGGCGATATTGCTTTAAATCATAGATATTTGTCATTATCACCCCCTGCATCCCATTGTTTGGTTGCAGTACAGTGAGCCCCGGTACAGTAACGTTCGGGCGGCGCTCCGTCCCGCCGCGTTCCCTCCCTCGCTGGGCTGACAGCGACGCTCCTCTTGCGTCTCTGCCGCTACACGTAGACCCCGATAGCACTATTGAGGATGCAGATGGACTCATTCAAGTCGACTTTGCTAACAAGTTAGTGACGTTGTGAAAGTTTTTACACAAATTTAATAGGTACAGTATGACATTTCGAGGGATACCAAGCTAGAGATTTTTTCCCTAAATTTTGAGGTAAAAGAGGAATGGGGGTTCTTAGGGGATTAAAAATAATAATAAATTGATGGCAAGATTGCTTAACGTTTTTTTGCTGCAGAAATCTTCGCACTTTAAGATTATTCATCTCATGAGAAGGAAAAAAGTCTATTTATTAAAAATTATCCGTGCGATCAGGCGATGCAACCGATGTATATCACCTAATATACATCTGTTGTTCATGCTGTGGTCAACGAATTGTTTTTTACATGAATATATAACTATAAGTGTTAACATGTTTTAATGATGACGCATGAAGCAGTACGCATTCAAGAATAAGAAAAGATAAAGGTACTAATTTAAAAATTTATGTATTTCTCAAATCAGTTTATAAATGAGGAAGTAACGTAAAGAATATAAAAACTATAACCATATAGAGAAAATCTTTCATTTTTATTTCATGTTACAAATGTTCCTATAGCATAAGGATTTGAGGTCGCCGTGTCACGACTATTGCGTTTTAGATATTATTAAGAAACATTGTATAATTATTGCTTTATTTTATGAGCTTCAAATACTTATATACCTGCAACATACAATAAATATGCTAGGAATACAAAAAAAGCTTAGGGGTTTTTAGGGGATTTAAGTTATCTAGGGAAAAAAATCTTTAGGAACTGGCAGCACTTTTATTCTAACAATAGTGATGCGACTATTACACATTCGATTAATCGGTGAAATTTTCGTATAAGGTAATTAATCGAATCAAATCTTTGGGCGAGCATAATTCAGTGATATAATCTTGTGCAGTTCGCTAATTATCTACTTTGAAAGGGTGATTTTAATTATAATAATTATATAGTATACAATCCTAAAGCTCCAGGGTGGAAATGTTAAAGGGCATAACGCCGCGAGTAGCGTTCAATGAAAGTGCAGCACACCTTTCCACACCCTAAGCCGCCCCACACCGATGTTGCTTCCTCGGTAGCCAGTAGCCCCTACTGGTGCCCCATTTATAGTGTGGCAAGTCATCACCTCCCTCAAAAATTTGATATGATGAGACAAATTTTATCTCATTCCATAATCCATCAAAAGTTCACCACAATAGCCCAGATATTTTTACCTTCATTTATTAAACAAAATAGTTATGAATAGTTATGCCAACATGTAAGAAATAAATAGTACAACTCGGTCACTTTGTCTAGCTGTCCTCGCTGAAATGCAAGCCATTGACGTCAAGTATAGGAATAGTGTGACCGTGTTATCTTTTGTATTCAAAAAGGCCTCTTGGTGTTACGGCGCGGCCAGACATGCGGAGCAACAGCGAATCTTCGCTGTTGAACGCTCATGTGGCCGCGTACAGCGATGCATCGCAGCATCGATGGGCGCAGAAAGCTATCGCGTGAAAGTGAAAGCCTTTATTTTCGCAACACTCTTATTCGCAACAATCATTAGTTCTCTTACTGAGATCATATCATATGAAAAAACTAAACGATTATTGAATAAATATGTAGAATCAGTATCCTTTACTCTTTAAAATCGGGTTTATCCGATATCGATTATTTAGTTCACATCTCTAGACCAGTTAATCTGACAGTGTCAATCACTAATCATGTCAACTTCATAGTGGACTTCTTAAATTTGATAAGGTATAGTCTTTTTTATCTTAAAAAAGAAATTCGTTCTTTTCTAGGCAAGTATGTTCCATCGTTGACCGCGTCGTCACTTACCATTAAGTGAGACTGGTCAAATGCAGGCCTTAGGTAAAAAATGTAGATAATATTAGGACAATTTGAGGTTTTTGCATTTGCTGTAGATGGACAAAATGAGACTTGGATCAAATGGTACTTAACCCATGTGAATATTACTAAGGAAACTCAGAGAATAGAGGCTATTTTTATTTTATTTACTACAATTTGTTTTGGAATTATTCCTCATTAATTCATTGATTTTTTAAGATCTCCGATAATAATAGTGGAATAATCATTCTAAACAAAATCCTAACTCAGAGCAGTAACCATAGGCTATGATAATGCATGAAAAACTAACAAATTAGACAATTGTCAAGAATTTTGTTTCTTTAGGGGTATAGGGCTGTGGATCTTTGTATTTAATATGAATTGAAACTAATTACCTTCTCCTGCTGCTGAAAAAGAATCTTTACAGCCAGACAAACAGAAATAAAGTCATCCTATTCCTACAACCAATCCATCTAAATTCAGAGTTTAGGCTTTACTTCACTCACTTTACTTCACTTTTATTCACTGCATAATATTTTTTCTTATTGATTATTACTTTGTATGTTTGTTTGCAGGTTTCTAGGAGGGGGAGTGCTGAACCACGGTTGTGTGCAAGAGGAGATCAGATTCATCATTTGTCCTGAACTGCTCATATCTATGCTATTCACTGAAGTACTCAGACCAAATGAAGCCTTGCTGATCATAGGTAAATGATTTAATGATTACATAACGTAAAGTTTTTGCTTGTTTTAAAAGTCGAAATTCATGATAGAAGACCTCTTTTCTTAGTACCCTTCTCATATGATGCAACCTATTTTGGAACATGCCACATGAAATTATTTCTATATCACCTGAGGCTCTATTATACAGTAATCATTAAACTATCTCGACTTTAACACAGTGATATGTTTACATAGATACTTGCTATGCTAATCAAATAAAGAGGGATAGAGAGCTGCATTCTGACCATACAAGCATAAACCTCCTGGTCATAAGTCTCAGTTGCCCAATAATTTCAGCTACAGTCCCCTGGAAAAACCCGGAAAAAGAAAGAGTCCGGAGTTCCGGAGTTAAACCCGGAATAAAGTAGTGCTTGCACACTCTGCTTGGCGGCAGAATAACTGACAAAGCGTTGGTACCTAGATGAATTCTGCGGCTCTATGTCTTTGCTGCTCAAGACATGTCTCGGGTGACCCGGATAGGAAGCTGCGCTAGAATGACCAGACCAGTCTAGCCCTTCTGGCTCAAGTACCGTTTTCAGCATTGCTTTTAGAATTAGCAAGTCGAATCGGCAATGGACAGGCCACATCGCTTGCAGAACCGACAACCGATGAGGAAGAAAGGTTCTCGAGTGGCGACCACGAATCTGAAGACCTATCATAGGCCGGCCCTCCACTAGGTGGACTGACGATATGGCTAAAACCGCGCGGAGCCGATGGATGCAGGAGGCAAGCAGCCGCCCGAAGCGGCGCTCAGGGGAGGCCTATGTTCACCAGTGGACGTCTTCAGGCTGCTGATTATTATGACAATTTACACATACATGAGCCCATTAAAAAAACAAGCTCTGAAAAGTCCACCTCGTTATTCTGCCGCCAAGCAGTAGTGTGCAAGCACTACTGTGTTCCAGTTTGAAGGGCATTGCAGCTAGTGAAATTACTGGGCAAATGAGACTTTATGATCTGATCACTCAGTCTAGTAATCCGATTACTAGACTGTGTGATGTCTCAGGATGGTTTATTAAGTTCCGCAGTTAACACTGCAACTATTTTGGGCGGCCGCGTCGCTTAATCACATGAAAAAAATCTTATTATTAACCTAAATTATTATAATGAAACAGGTACAGAGCGTTACAGCCAGTATTCTGGCTACGGACATACGTTCCAATGGACGGGTGACTTCGTCGACAACACTCCGCTAGATTCGTCTCACCGGCGACGCTGCGTCGTGCTCGCTATAGATGCGCTGCCTTACGGCGGCGCGAAGCACGAATACACAAAGGAATCTATCACTAGAGAGCTTAATAAGGTTCGCATTTTCATCTTTATCATCAAATGTGTTCTATCATGATGTCTCGTGGTCCCCGTGTGAGAATAGGACCACTCCATCACTTCCCGTGTGTGGGCAGCGGAAAGGTTCTAGAGTGGCGACCACGAACTGGAAGACGCGTAGGCCGGCCCCTCACTAGGTGGACCGATGACCTGGTCAAAACCGCGGCGAGCCGATGGATGCAGAAGGCAAGCAGCCGCTCAAAGTGGTGCTCTACGGTGGAGGCCTTTGTTCTCCTGTGGAAGTTTTCAGGCTGATGATGATAATGCTAGCTAGCAGCATTCTCCTCGGTACATTAAAATCTTCAGCGATCACCAAGTCGCCTGCCAAGCGTGGCGATTAAGGCAAACTATGGTAAGCATCCAAAGTGGTGTTTTATGGGGGAGCCCTATGTTCAGCAGTGCCGTGCAGACGGGTCGGTACGTTACGCGTAACGCGTTAGAAGAGCAGGATATAGCGATAGAACGAGAGGCAACAGTTTAAGGAAGGCTTATAGCGCTGTGCGAGCTGAACTACACTTTATAGCGTTGCAGCAAGAGTCGCTATTTATTTAAGTGACTTCGCGGAGTGAGTCTTCTGTACGTAGTACTATTACCTATACCGTGGTTTGGGGTTAGATATCTCTGTGTCAAATGCCCACTAATGTTAATTTATTTATCATCATCATTATTTATTCAGCAAGCTACAAGCTCTATTTATTTCGAGACTAGATGGCGCTGTTTTAACTTTCCAATAATATTTATCTACCCCCAGGCATGGGTAGGGTTTTCGTTCGCCGCGGACCCTCAACCCCCTAATCTAAACTACCCCGGGGTTGCGACCGGTAACTGGGGTTGCGGCGCCTTCGGTGGAACCCCTCAACTAAAGTCGATCTTGCAAATGATGGCGTGTGCGCAAGCGCGGAGACCGATGGCATACTATACTTTCAAAGATAACGACATCAGAGATGACGTCATCGGGATTTATAATCTGTTGGCGCGGTATAATGTTACCGTTGGTAAGTTGATTCTAAAATGCGTATATACAATAAATAATATTACAATGGAGGATACGACTGATAACAAGTCACCCATAAGAAAGGGATGAAAAACATAGGAATGTAATTCAAGGCCCCATTTCCTAGCTTCAAAGTGTTGTTTGTAATGCAGTATATTGTATTTTATGTACTAAGCTTCTTGGTTGATCCTTTTTGAGTATGTAAACGAAATGCTTATTCGGTACCAACATGTAGTCTTAAACATTATCCGCCTTTCTGATAAACAGATACTAGTGTTTTCTCTTGTTCTACTTTTGCCAGTTTCCTTCTCAATAAATAGAGACAAAACATACTGAGTTTGAATGGGGGTATTATGCCGAAAGGGGAGGGGGGGGACGGACGGACTGAGACTATGATAGCCCACAAGTTGTGAGAGCCTTACTAGAAACTGCATGTTTCCAAACCTTTACACTAAAAAATAAATCCACTCACAAAATTGCACGTGCGATAGCTACGAGAGTTAACAAGATACTATAAATTTATTTTTAATCACAGGTCGTTAAACTTATCATTCAACTCAGCATTTCAAGGACGAAGTTCAACCACCCGGCTGCGCTAGGGCTATCTTCGAACGTAAACTTTACATGGCATTTCTTCAATGAAAAACTATTAATTTAGAAAAGTCGTAGAAGAAACATTGTCTACCTTGGATTTACTCCCTTTCCGGATAATACCCCAATTCAAACTCACCTTGTATATCCGCTATCCGCATTATTTTTTTCTTTTTTTTAAATTAAAAAATAGATTTTAATAATCACGTATATTTTATTTTGTTTATTAATAACGCGTTAGATACATTGTTAGATTTTATTGAAATTTTGGGTAAAGTGAGGCTACATGCAAGATTTTAGCCAGAAGCTAGAAGGAAAGGCTTTGTTACGAGTTTTTATTTTTATGGCAATCATTGGCATTGGCACAAATTAGGCTGCACACGTCTGTTGTCATTAAGCCTCACTTTGTTTTTTAACAATCACTTATAACACATAACAAAAAATATCAGATATTAATATTCAGTATTTCTTATACTGAATATTTCATTTTCTTATATTTACGAATTCCGAAACCTTCCAAAAAAATTAAATGTTATCTAAAATTCCAGGTCAACTATACAAGTACATAATTAGGTTTTCCCAAACGGATCTTCATTACTCCCAACTGCACATGTTTCTGCACCAAACTTTGCGAGACGAGGACAGTAAACCAACTCTGTCAAACGCGGATCCTAGAGCCTCCAAAGAACCGGAAAAAGAAAAAAAGAAGGAAAGGACATCTGAGTTAATGGATGTTGTAAGTATACCAGATAATAAACCTAATTTTGAAGGCTTTGATTGACAGTCCTTAACTTACTAAAAATATATCCATCTCTTACATTACATCTATTTGACAAGAACAGCAACAGTTTTACGAGTTTTGGATCTGTCAAGAAAAGCCTTGAAAATTGGTCTTTTTTATGTAAACGAATGACGTGACGAGCCAGTCGTTCGCTTGGTGTTAGCGACACGGCCACCCATAACAGATTGCAGTGTCGCTCAGAACTCTAAATTAAAGTTTCGCGTGACACCGCACACTGCGCACGTCATCCTGAGACATCACACAGTCTAAAAAAGTTTTGTAGACTGTGAGGTCAGCTCATAGTCTCATTTGCCCAGTAATTTCACTAGCTACAGTGCCCTTCAAACCCGAACACAGTAGTGCTTGCACACTACTGCTTGGCGGCAGAATAACAGGCAAAGCGGTGGTACCTACCTAGACAAACTTTGCAGAAAAGTCCTACCACCTAGTCGCCTAGTATTGCCCTTTACTAATTTGTATTGGCCTATTACTAAGATATTATTGATTGTGAAGTTTGTTTAGGTACCACCGTTTTCCCAGATTTCCTGCCCCCAATCAGTAGTGTGCAAGCACTACTGTGTTTGGTTTACTATAGCTAGAGAAATTACTAGGCAAATGAGACTTTATGACTTGCTAGGCGATCATGTAACTTAATTGCAACCGATAGAAACAAAAAAATGTATGGATTTGACAGAAACGCAAATAAAACAAAAAATCATAGATTTCCTGTTAAAATAATATACAACTACATAGTGCTGTTGTATTCACATAATTTAGGGTTACAATCTAGCTCCGAACTATTTGTAAGTATGAAACTATTGTTGTGATAAGTGTTTGTAATCAGCTTTGTGATTAATAAAATAAAATAAAATAAAATAAAATAAAACACTCTTTAACGCGGCCGCTTGGGAGCTGAGCTCGTTTTATATTATAATCTTTATTTTATGTTAATAAATGACGTGACAGGCTAGTCGTTCGCCTGATGTTAAGCGTCACGGCTGCATATAACAGATTGCAGTATCACTCGAAACTCTAAATTAATATAGTTTTGCGTGACACTGCACTGCGCACGTCCTCCTGATACTTCACGCAGTCCAGTAATAAGGTTACTTTTTAATAATCTGACCCTAACTGCTGTATAGCAACAATTTTTGTGGCTCTTTTTCAGTGTTATAACAGACTTCTAAAGCTTACGTCTTCATCGGCAGAATCTGATAAAGTGGGTGTAATCTTCCAGAGTGCAACGTCGGAGACATCTCTTCAGGAGCTGACACTCTCCAGCGGCCTCCAGAACGACCTTAGCAAACATTCGCCCGACCTATTCGCTGATTCCCAAGACAGCATGGATGAAGGGGTATCAGAAGTTAAGGTACAAAAAGATGACGTCAATAGTAGACAGAACGAGAAAAGTGAGACAAAAAACCATTCTATGACACTATTCGAAGCGATGCAAAGAGAGGACGAAAGAGACGGCGAGTTAAACCTCTCCGTGCCGAGCACGCCTTTCAAACCTAATAATATTCGTACAGATTGCAATAGTTCCATAGTCAAAAATGATACGTCACAGTCGGATCCCACAACAGAATTAAAAAAGAGGGTAAGCAGAAAAATAACAGATTATTTCAGCAAGAAACCCATATGACACTACATTTGTATTTTTTTTTACCATAATTATTTATATGCATTTTATTTAAACTGAAATGTAAATATTAACGGCTATTGTTTTAAAATAAAACACACAACTAATATAATTAAAATTATTTATTATCATTCCTCATAATTTCTAGCATACTAAACGTAATAAGTGTATAATAATAATAATAAATAATTGAATAGTAATTTAGTTTTGAATTATCAGCAATATACATAATTAACTCGATAATAGGTTTAAAAGTTTTAACTGAACGAATTGCAAAGTAGGCTTTCTTTATTGTATTAGTTTCATAATAATTTGTTATATAAATAAATGTTTATGGCTAAGAACTGCCGTTTACACTTAAAATCTATAAATAATTAATATTACAAACTAAAAGAACAATTAACTAGCGACGTTCAAAAAATGACGATTAACGTCACTTTTTAATCTTTGGCGAACTGTATAACAGTGTTATGTGAATAAACATATCAATTAATTGCTAGCTATCAAATGCACTGAAGGTGTTAAACTCTGTTATAGCACTAGAAACGGTTCGTTAGGTCTATTGCGGAACGAAAGAGAAGAACAGACAGTTATTCCAGCCGTAGACGCGATCCAAATATAGTCTGTGTACGGTCTGCGTACGCGCCCGCAGTTAGTACGCATGTGTGCGTGCACGACGCACACATCGAAGAAAGCTTGATATACATTAAAACAAGTTAATAGGAAACCTTATTATTATTTGTATGACACCAATGTATTGAATTGGGCAATCATTCTAGAACATTTATTATAGCCTATGAAAATATGTAGGTACCGACGCCTACGGCTGGACATAGACAAGCTGATGTATGCCAGTCTATGGCATTGACTACTAGTATCGAAACGAATCTTCACTTACAGTTACAAAACCTACACTATTTGTATTTCTTATAATGTAATAACGTGGGGCCGAGTGTGTAGTTCAAATGTCACCGAGCCCTCATGGACAGTTTTGATATATCTATAACACTTAGCAGCAAAATAAACTTTCAAATCAAAACTATCTTACGAGTACGGCATCAAAAATACAATGAATATCGGATAGTGATCTTTAATCTCATAACATAAGGTTTATAATGGCATGTCATATACATAATGTAGGTTTTAATGGACGATCGTCAAAAGCGTATATCACAAACGCCTAGGAGTGCGGACCTTTAATATCGATATCGATTAAGGGCACCGCTGACCACAAATCAGACTAAGTCACACCTAGTGCCGAGCAATTATCAACCTTCTACACATAGGCATACTGAGATCATAATTTGTACGTTATCATTGACTAATATTTCGTTCGGCTCAAATTTTCAGTGCTCCAAATGTGACATAGCCGATAGGCGTCTTTTATCTAAACTACTTTAGTACGTAAACAGCTAGATCTTTTACTCTACAGAATCACTTGGAAACTTTGGCTCTGATTAATATATGGCACTTGTCCCTTGCGTGACTCAAGCTTCGAGTCGAACTTTCGCAGTGAATCCTGGAACTGTTTACATCTAAATATAAGTTATCCAGAACAATGCATAAACATTGTTTTTTAATTTGGTCACGCTAATAGTTCCATCGCAACGTTATGATGCCCTAATTATAATAAAATTTACTTAAAGAGAATGAAGAAAATAAGCCTTAATAAAGATTAGAAATATTTATGGAGGTATCTCTATATCATATACACATGTATTATTAGAAACTATCTTTTGATATTTACAGAAGGCTTATATATAATTACGATGGGTTGATGTATCAGATATACAATAAACTATAGTTGCAGTGATCTTCGTACATCTGTATAGAGTAGAGAAACGAGAAGGCATAGTTTCTAAGGAACAAGCAGAAGGTATACATAGTTATAGATTAATTTAACTACGGTTAACTCCCTCACTGTATGCTACACGAGATTCCTCGCCACTTAAAAATTAGAACCCAGATAACATCTTTGCTACGCGACATTTGCTTATCGAGCAGTGATTTGAAATGATCAAGCTACATAACTGTTAGTATTAGTCAAGTACTGGAAGCAAGTTGCTGGTAGCACTCGGATTTATTCTAAAAAAAAGTTTTGGCTAATTTCAGACAACATCTGCCGTTTCGTTTTACTACAAACTACAGCAATTGTCACCTAACAAAACATGTTAACATTGATTGTCCCACTGGAGAGTACAGATTTAAATTGACAGCTGTCAAATTAAAGTCACCATTGAGAGAATACGGGCTCGTATATAAGGCGCGTCTAAAAACGTGTAATGATTATGATTTCCCCTTAGCATTAACAGCGACCCTGATAACCGCCCGGACGACGCCGGGGCAAAAGGCTAGTAAGCTCTAAAGATATGACGTCATATGTACAAATTACAGTAACTGGCATAATGGTTTTACCCCGAACTCTTGAACATTGAATTTTGAATTAGTTTACAGTTTTCTTTAAATAGTACGCTAGTATTAAAACAAATGCCAACCTACCAGCGAATAATGTAGGAACTGGAAAGCGTATGTTACAATATTTTATTGCACTGGATCGATCTGAACCAGCCACAATTCAATTCGATCATACTTTTTACCGAACATAAGCTGTATTTTTGATGGTTAAATGAATAATTTTTTTTCGTTATTTTCTGATAGGAAACGTATGTGCAAGAGTTCTGAGTAAACCTTATAAAGTAATATACTTGACGTCTGGTACTGCTATATTCATTAATCCATTAACTGCGGGGTAGGAACCAATCGAAACTATCAAGCGGTCTATGCTTCAACAACATAATACTCGAAACGGTTTACAAGTACATCGGACGGCCGTTTTCTCTAATTTGACAATATATTGGGCCCATTATTACATTCTACATATATTTTTGACACATTTATATTGGATTTAACTTTGAAAAACCTTACACGAGAAAGCTTTAATTAATTATGTAGTTTATCCAATTATTATTTGAAACTAGGCTCAATATATCGTCAATAACATTAACAATCTTTAGCAGGACTATGAGAGAAATATTCTATCTAAAATCTCTCAGATTCCTTCCCTAAGGTAACTTTATTTACCTTACAATAACCAACCTGCGGTGTCCAACCTTTACCTTCTATCATTCTATACCGATATCATATCTTAAATAAGGATTTATTCAATAACTTGGTAACAGTATTCTGGATAACTTATCAAAAATCTTTGAAAAACAATACAATACAGCGTAATAAGTAAACATTGTACTTAAAAATTATCTGAATATTAGAATAGGTACAAGTATAGGCATAACTATTATAATCTTAAAAGTCGATTAAGAATTTAGAAAAGAAAATAATAACAATCTAAGTACAAATGAGTGTAAGTACGTACGGTAAATAGAATAAAGTATACCAACGTGTGCTTGAAGCTAAACTATGCTAAGCGATAGAAAAAATAAATAACAGAAAAAGATATGACTAGTTTTTGTTTCAATACTAGAACCTACAATTCATATAAGCACTATGCGCTCTTCTTTCAATATCTTTATTATATAAATAGATATATGATTAGTTATTCCAAATACTAAAGTTTGTTTTTCTGATTTAAAATATTGGCAATCATCTTACGTACTAACTACATCCTGGTCGCGGCGCCATTTGTAGTGTGCGAGGACGCCGCGCCACCCTTTCTAAGTTGCTACCTAGCAACGTCACGTGACTATCGATACACGAGCGCCAGTGCGCGACCAATATAAATATTTTATAAAACTTCAGAGTTCAAATAGTTTAAGAAATTCGTTTTCGTAATACTAATTTTAGTTTCGGATATCGCGAGACGTCGGACCCGGGTGCACCGCCGCGGCCGCCCCGTCGAATATTTAAATTACCTATCATACAATACTATCTACGTTTGTTGGGTGAAGATGCCGCGGCGGACGAACGCTCGCATTGCTGATTGATAAGATTGTACTCGGTAACTCAACTTGAAGGAACGAATGAATAGGGATGCGAGAGGTTTCATGATTTATCGATAGTTCAAGTATGAAGTCGCGATAGACTAGTGAGTGGCTCAGAGAGCTATCGGGCTTCAGATAGCGGGCAGGTGAGCTGCGATACCTGGCTAAATTAACCAATTTTTCTTATTGAAACATTGCCAAGGCATAGCATACCCTGTATCCTAGATCACTTTTTGCAATCGTTTTAACTTTTGGTTTGAATCGTAAAACTGCTACGAACGTTTGCGTCTCTGCCAAATTATTTAGGGTAAAAGTTATGATCAGGATGGAGATTTTTAAGTACAGAAGCCCGGACGGCCGGGCCGCGTGAGATCTACGGTCACGTGAAAGGCTAAGTGTTGCATTGTTAGTTTTACATTTTGGCATCGACTTGTGATTATCTAAGTATGGATCCGACCCACCTGCCGCCGTCGCCACGCCCTCACTGTCGACTAGAGCTCGCTTTGTGCGCAGACCAACCTCAATCCATACACGTCGCTCCCGAATTATTCGCTAACTAACGAGCGCGTGCGCATGCTACCTCTACTAGCGATGGTAACACGTAATAAGAGGTGCATAAAGCTGAAAATCCGCTACGCGCACGCGATCCTATTTACAAATTGTACGTAAGAGCCCGGCTCTAGAATCTTAACACGAAACTAGACCGACACCACATATAAATTAAAACTGTAACAAAACAAAAAGCGAAACAGAAAACAACAAAACAACTGTTTCGTAAGAAGCGTATCAAAGTATTGCACAAGGAGAGTTAGTTAATAGAACTACGATTACTTAAAATGAGGGTATCTCGTAACTATACTTGGCTTACTAGTAAAACATAATGCCTAAAACTAGAATATTATATGAATATAATATAATTTTTTTGTGTAAATATAAAATATTTAGTGGAAGTGAATATTTGACTAGAGGCGGCGCGAGACGACGGCCCCGCGGCGTAAGTACGTTTTGAGATGTACTTTAAACCTCTTGACTTACATCTTACAGCTAAAATGCACACTAAACACAAAAGCAGAAATGTTGCAACATAGTCACGCCGCTAGCGCCATCTAGTATCAAAACTGATAAGTGCTCGTATCGCAAATAATTGAATCAAATAGTCATTAAGATCAACTAGAGGTGCATTTAGTGTGCATTTTAATCTAGTATTACATAATGCGGGAGATACAATCACATCTGCGAAGGTCTACACGTTAAGAAAGAAGAACGTGTGTTCAACAGTTGCGTAGTTGTGTCCGCAGTTGTGAGTGATCGCCAATCGAGGACATGAGAGGTTTGCGGTACTGCAGCAATGTATGTAGTCGCCAGCCGTCCAGTTTTACCCTAAGGAGTCCGGTCGCTCATATACTGCGAATACTGAGAGCTAGTATGAAATCTACAGTTAAAGCGTCTGTGGAACGGCTGGCCCCCACACGACGCCCGTACCAACGGCATAGTCAAAGCTCGTTCACAATTTCAGTTAATTCTTGCACTTAATTATACATCTGACTATATACATGTAGTTTTATATTTATTGGTACTTTTGATTATGAATCTATTTTGTTCGGTATGTATAGTAATTACGCTAATTTTTTTTGTTTGTTCGCGATTGCCGACTGTTGCCTCCTGTCACTGGTTATACAGTCACATTTTATTGTATTTAACACCTTAACACGAATAGCTTTATATATGTTATATGTACACAGGTACACTGACACGAAACGGGACAATAAAAGCGCGCCCTTTGGAATTGACGTCGCATAGAGCGAGTAGGGTACCTCTCGCACACTCTGCAATCGTTCCAAGTGTTCACTGAATTTACTTGGATTGAGCCGTTTTCGGACGTTTCTTTATTGTGTACAAAAATAGGTATTTTTATCAGAGCAAAACTTCCGAAAATGACCCAAGTTCGGAATTTTGGTTTGTACCTCCAAGTTTGTAAACTGTTGGATCAGTGACACTAGTTTTGTGTTGACGGTACAATCTGATCATTTCTACTTATGTTCTTGAAACATTGCTCTCGTTAACGCCAGCATTTCTGTGATAATGGCGAATGGATCAAAGGCTGAATACCTATCAAAAGCGACTGAACAATCTCAGGAATTTCTCGTTTTTGTGATGAATTTTAGCTAACATCTAAGCAAATGGGTAGCTTCATGGAACCATAAATATTTTAGGATGGTATTGTTAGTGGTAAGAACACCGCATAGAGTGCGAGAGGCAAAAGAGCGTAACACACAAATGCAATAGACGAACGGCCTGTACAATCCATTATGTCGATATTTTAAATTTTATATCACAGCCCATATTGGAATTTACAACACATAATAACATGATCTTTCAGAACGAAGGCCTAAGTATGTAGTTTGTTGAAGTGCACTTTGATTTGTACACAGCGTTAAATACAACATTAAATTTTGTTAACAACTTTGTTCACTAACATTTATCTTTGTACCAAGCTGGGCGTACCAAGGACTCAACATGAGAATTTAGAACATCAAATTTTAAGACTATCTGAAACAGATCGTCGATATACCAATTGTATCTAATAGTTGTAGTGAATTGTCTAGTCCCATTTAAACAATAACAAAACCGATATATAATATTTACATAACATTAACTGCTTCGCGGTACTGCCCAGCGCCAATACCTTACCGGAATAACACACAATAAAATTTAACAAAAATATAGGATATACTTCTTCAATATTGATCTATCCTCTTACATTAGTGTGAGTAGTGGTAGGAGACAACAGTGATCGCGAGCCGGCACGCACACACGCGTCTCTGTCGACACTCGACACACATGCATAAAGAGCTCGAAGGACCAACCGTATAGCAGCTCGAAGGACCATCATATTAAGAAAGAGCTATCCCGCGACGTGAACTACAGAATGTGACAGAGATACCTGCGAACGATAACCGGCGAAGTTTCATAATATACAATAATTAAAATACATTTTTCTTACAATTTATATAAATTCTTTTGGCTTATTAAAAGCAACTATATAATTATAATTTATGTTAAAAGTTTTCAGTTAAAATTTACTTAATAATAGAAAGATGTTTGAATGACAAAAATTTTTATAACGTCATTTTTATAATAATAATAATTTAATCAAAGTTAATAAATTGTATATAATAATATAATAGAGTAATTCAATGATTAATGAAGCATCTACGCGTCAATAAATTAATTTAAACTAATTTAGTATACTTCCCACTTCGACGTAAGTATAATTATAATGATATTCGCTATTTATCAACGTGGGTTTAAATTCCATAGAATTGTTGATAATGCGCAAAGGTGCGCGCTTCGACCCGGAAGTACAGGGCTTCTCCAATCTGTAACAAACCAACGGACTTTTGTTACAACACTGCAGTTTGTAGTGTCTTCCTTGACGGAACTTCAAAACTCCTATGTTGGGTTATACCATTCACATTTAACTTGAAACTAGTAGGTAATTGTGGTTAAAACTAGTTAAGGGGAAATGTGTACCATTATTTAACCGTTTCATCTCAAACCATAGGTAAATTTAACCGGGATTATGATGCAACCCAGCCCAAAGATACAAAACCAAGTGTTAAAATAAAATAGATCTTTAGTGATTCGTTTATACTTTATTCAGATTGTAAGTTCTTTTTTTCATGCTAAAATGGGCATACATTTGACAACATCTCACCTGATGGTAAATGACGAAGTTGTCTAAGGTGGAGCACGTTTGCCCATGAGACGCTCATTCACTCATGACTTGAAAAGACCCAGGTGGAAATACTGTTGTCTATTATAATCAAAGCGATGCTTATTGTTTAGTTGAAGATGTGTGTGACTTTAATGATTGCAAAACTTAAAGAATATTTAATATATAATAATATTGATGAATATTTTCATAACGTGTACTTACAAAGGGTACGAAATACGCGCGCGGGGACGGCGTTGTGGGTTAGTAAGGCCGATTAGCGTCTTTGGGTCTCTTCAGCTGGACCTTCAGTCGCTTCATGCCGATCTGGAACCCATTCATTGCCTGAATGGCGGCCTGGGCAGACCCAGGGTTGTCGAAGGATACAAAACCTGGCGGACAGATGGAGCTGCTTGAGAATGTTGATCGATTCGCTTCAAACTTAATGTTATGTATGGCTACGATGGATAGGGATGATGGTATATTATTTAATGATCTTAGTAGGAATGAAATGAATCATAATGTAGTGATTAATATCAATGCCTTATTTTGAACCAAGTATTTATTACATCATCATCATATCAAATCCCGTTGGACATAGGTCTCTCCCAAGACACGCCACTGAGCCCAATCGGCTTTTTTTGCCCACCACATTTCAATCGTCGATCCAATGAGTCGAAACTCGCAGGGCACCCAATGTTTGTTCACATCTGTTCTGTAACAGCAAAAACTTTACAAGTAACTTATTATTTTTAAGTTCACAGAATACTTGTAGATATTTTTAATAAGTACTTATGATTAATAAGTTTTTGCCAATTTTAAATGTTTCTTTACGTCAATCAATTTAGAGATCAAGGTGGCGTGGCTTTAACGAGGGATTTCACTTAAACTATAATTTACCGTCTTATTACAAGATTTGATTTCAAATTAAACCTTGACATAATTAACTTACGACTTAAAAATAATACAAATTGTTTAGTTAGTCCAACATCTTTCACATTTCAATGTACAAATCTTGGGAAACTTGTAATAAGACGTGTCTATATTACAAAAAGAACCACCAACCGAAACATTTGCTCTGGTTAGTGGCGCGATCGATGAACACCTTGCTGCTAATGACGTTGCCAAAGGGCAGAAACATCTGCATGAGCTCCGCGTCCCCGAACTCCTGGGGCAGGTGGTAGATGAACAGGTTGCAGCCCTCCGGGCCCGAGATGGAGCACCCTGGGAACATGATGAACTCTTTACAGCACTTACAGGGCTGCCTCCTGACACCTGCAGTCGACGCTTTGGAAGCAGAAGCAGGCTCAGGATTTGAGGCGGGTTAGAAGGACTTGCTTTGATTATGTGGTTATAGAAAGCGACATCGGTATTAGTGTTAGTTTTTCGTAAGTTTGATACAATAGAAATACATTTTTAGCAACGTCTATGGCCTTCTACTTCGATACTATATCCTAATCAGTTGGTCTCACAGATTAGAGAAAAAAATAATCGTCCTAAATTATCTATAGGTAAAAATAACAGATAATATATTACATCATCAGCCGGAAGACGTCCACTGCTGAACACAGGCCTCCCCCATAAACCGACACTTTGGACGCTTATAGTAGGTTTGCCATAATCACCACGCTTGGCAGGCGGCTGGGTGATCGCAGAAGATTTAAATGGACCGAGGAGAATGTTGCCGCCCATTCCCTGGATATTCCCCTAGCCGGCTATTACGGCGCACACGGGAAGCGATGGGGTGGTCCTATTCGCAAACCGGGACTACACTGCACACCTATATAATACTTAATTAAAGATGTAGAAATGGAAATAAATAGGTACCTACTAGCTTAGCTATATGTATAATTTATAGAAAGTGCATACTTTTTATTAACGTCCCAAGTGAATTTTACTTCGGGTTGAAAGTTTAACAAACTTCATTTTTTACCTGATGAAAATAACATTTAGAAGTAGGCAGACAGTATAACCGCTATACCCATGTCTACCACCAAACTTAGGTGACGTGACTTTGAATGGCGAACTACGTAAATATGAAAAATGTTTGAGGCACGTTAAATAAGTAGTAGGTAAGTTAGATAAGTACACAATCATAGAACATTTAACACAGGTGCAACACATAAGAACACAGAAGTACACACATAACATGGAAGTACAGCGACAGACATTGTGAAACAAGTATTAGAGAAGAGTATCATTTCAGCAGAATGTGTGCCTGTTATTTAGTTGTATTGTATGTCACTGTATACAGCTATACAAACAGCACATATAACATGTCCATTACATACAGAAACAATATATTACACCATCATAATTTTCCAGCGATATAGGTATTTTTTTGCATTTAAGTAACTTAGTGCAATTTACACATATTTTTTTCGCACAGAGTACTTAATTTATTCTACAGGGTGAGTTTGAATTTGTATGTTATTCCGAAAGGGAGGGACTGAGACCATGATAGCTTACAAGTTGTGAGAGCCTTACATGAAACTGTGTGTTTCCAAACCTGCGTACTAAAAAATAAATCCACTCACAAAATTGCACGTGCTTGTACGAGAGTTAACAAGATACTATGTATGAGTTCATTTCTAAACACAGGTCGTTAAACTCATCTAAGAGCATTCGGTCAAGGACGAAGTTCAACCACCCAGCTGCGCTTGGGCTATCTTCGAACGTAAACTTTACATGACAGTTCTTCAATGAAAAACTATTAATTTAGAAAAGTCGTAGAAGAAACATAGTCTACCTTGGGCAGTAGATTTGCCCCCTTTCGGGATAATATACCAATTGAAACTCGGATAGTATATTTTTTATAAGTCATAAAAAGTTTAAGTCGCAGCTGAAAAATGTATGTAAGGTAATAAAAAAACTAAACGAAACAATTAAAAAAAACTTTAATTGTGAAAATTTTTTTGGAGTATTTGACAAGGTACTTACGTTTTTAAATTATTTTTTGACATTATTCGGTCTTTTATAACTTGTTGGTCTCCTTAACTTTTTTTTATTAGTAGTTTCATTTAATTTTCTACCATATGGCAGTTCCGGAATTGGCTTCAGATCGTCCTTGTTGAGGTTAGAAGGTTCTAGATAGGTAAGTACAGTTAATGTTCCAACTTACTTGACTTACCATCTCTTGCCGAAGTCGCAATGGTGGACATCGGAGGCGGAATGGGCTGGGGAAACTGTCCATATACCGCTGGATAAGCTGTAGAACATCAATATCCACATATTTCACATAGAACACCTATTGTTGCGTACATACATGCATATACAAATACATGTGAAGCTACAAATACCAACATTTTTACATTTTATTGGCATTAATTAACAGCTTTCCTTATTGACATTATTCAACGAAGGCAATTGTGAGACATTGATTAAGTAGTTAAAAAATAAACAAAACATATAAATATATTTAGCTACATAAAACTACTATGATCATCATACTTATTATGTGTAAGTGTGCATTTACCTAAAATGCTTGCATAACGGCAAATATGATTGGGTATCCATTTTCTTAAAACAAATTGATCTATAAGACAAATTATAACCCATCTTATGTTAAATGCAGCCATCAAAAATATTTATATTGTCAGTAAAGATTATTGTTATAATTTTTCATAAGAAATGCTACGAAAAACTATTTGATTGTCCTTACTGACTTACCTCGATTTCACCAAACTAGAATAAATTTTATTCCAGGTATAACTTTCCGAGAACAACCGAGTTACGCGAATATAGCCCTTATACCACCCATTTTGTGAAGGAATAAGACTTATTCCTTGGATACAATCAAAATGGCGTCTTTTTAGTGTAATTTCATTTGTCAATTAGCTGTATCCAAGAGTAACGAATAGCTGTATACTTGGAATAAACTTTGGTGAAATCGGGCCTTAGAAGTAAGATAAAATTCAGGGCGATTGCAAACAAATAGCCTGGCAAGTGCATGATACTGTAAACTCAAAATTAAAAGTGAAGAACTAATTTCTTTATTAATCTAATCTGTAAGTATCATGATTTCGTTAATATTTAAAGCATTGATAATGCAAATGACAAATAACTATTTTTGCAATGAGCCATCAGCCATCACAAACAAGGCAGCCACTATTATACGTACCGTACTGTGAAAATTTAACAGAATTGCCTCCAGGTGTCTTAATAACAATTTTAAATTGTCAGCACGCATCACAGTTCAAATAATTATAAATACTAAAGTGTTTCTTCAGTGCCGTGGCTTTATGCATGCACTGAGTATTATAGACGTCGTATATGACACTCACCAACACCTGGAAATGGCTGCATGCCAGGGTAGGCGGCATGTTGTAATGCCGCCGCCTCGCCATTTGGGAGCCCTTGGGCAGTCACTGGCACCGCTAGAATGGAAACGCATAACTTTAGTCGAAAGTATATTTGAACAGCTGTCGAGAAATGCAGGAAAAGCGTTGCTGCAAGCACAAATATGCGGGGTAGCTCTGATGGCAGAGATTATAACATATCTCTTTGGCTAGTCGTTCAATGACCGCCTGAAAATTTTGATTAGGATTTGTGCGTTTAATTGGTTAGTGGGCGTATTTACAATGCACATCGAAGCGTTTGTTAGTTGATGTAGACGGCTTCTTATTGGATCTGAATATTTAAAGCGACGCCTGTTCCCCTGAAAAAATCTACAAGAGCGTTCTACATCTCGGCTTAGATACTAACGTCCCGAGAAAGCCTGGTGGATGCCATTGGTGTAGACAGCTTCAGGTGAAGTGGGCTGCCCGTTGGTCTGAGCGGCCATGTTGAGGCCAGGCATCGTCGGCGACGGCAGCGAGTGTTGCATCGACTCCGGGGTCCTCCGGGCGTGGTACCACCTCCCTGCCAGTTCTGCCGTCAAACAGTAATGCTTGCATCGCTGTGTAGGTACTGCTTTTAAAAGCAGCAGAGCAAGGGAAAATTCCAGTGCGAGGTACCTGTCATCTATTCTTTTCTTTGAGATTTGATGTGATGATTTGAAGTGATGATTTGAAGTGAAATTATGTTATGACGTAAACCGTTTTAGCCGTCTACCACATGTTAATTGTGATGGGTTATGCGTGTGATAATTATTTGCAGGTTAAGTCAAAGCAAGCTTTGTTGTACAAAAAACAATCAAAACATTTGCACCGGTTATGTAAGATACTCACAGATTTACAGCAGCAAATCAGGCTTGTTTGTGAACGTCTTTGTAGTCATCTTGGGTCATAACTTAAAGAGACTTTGCCTAGAGGTTTGAAACTCTCCTGGCGGTTGTATTTCAAAATCCAAATACTTACGTCCAGTGAATGTCTGGTGGATGCCGTTGGTGTAGGCCACTTCTTGTGGAGGAGCCTGCCCGTTTGCAGTCTGGGCGGCCATGTTGAAGCCTGGCATGGTTGGAGACGGCAGAGACGGCAGTGCTCCATTTAATGGCTGGGCTCCGGTGCCTATCGCTAGCCCGGAGAAGTTCTCTGGAAAATATGAAATGCTATGTAAAGCATAAGGTATTTATGGCACATGTCGACGATTTAAACCACGATTAGGTACAGTACATTTCAGGACAGACAGACACTGCTTTCGCACATTGTACTGGTAGGTACCTATACCTACCATAACCTATAACCTATTATACGAAGAGGTCGATGATTAAATATATATATATATATATATATTATTATTATTGCCAATATGTATTTTATCACATATAAAGTATCTGTAGATCACCAATACATGAACGCTGCTAGTTTCATATAAAAGTTAAATACACTCACCTGACGTAGGCGGTACGACAGAATTGGCCATGCCGTTGAGCGCGTGCGACGCGAGCGCAGTCATCGGGCTGATGTAACCTTGCGCCGTGGCCGCGACCATCAGCGCGGCTTGTTGCTGTAACAGCGATAAAAACATCTTTAATATTTTAGTTAAATATTAAAACAAGAGGCCCGTAGAGTTGAAATATCTGTACTGTCAAGAGGGAGCTGGAAATAATGATTCATCATTAGCTGGAAGACGTCCACTCCTGAACACAGGCCTCCCCCATAAAACGCCACTTTGGAAGCTTATCACAGAGAGTTTGCCATCATCACCACGCTTTGCGCAGGCGGCTTGCTAATCGCAGAAGTTTTTGATGTACCGAGGAGAATGCTGCTGCCCGTACCCTGGATTCCCTTAGCTGGCTCTTACGGCACCCACGGGAAGAGATGAAGTGGTCCTATTCTGACACCGCCGGGAGCACACAGCAATAATGAGAAAATGATTAAGTCATCGATTTACTTCGTTTATTTAAATGTCACTTTAACCGTAAGTGTTGGTAAACAGCGTACCCTCATAAGACCTCAATACCTACCTATATCCTGTAACTTCGCAACTAAATCAATTCGATGCCTACTAGAATGCCTACTCAAAGTGGGTAGTACCCAAAGTCCTAAAAGTCAAGCCAGCCAGACAGTAAGTGTAGGTACTAGCAAACCGAGACAGGCAACTTATCTCGGTGCGGGCGAGTCGAATGGACAAACTAATGGGGGGTATAAACAGAAACTTATGGGATTCCCGCCACTTAGTAGATTTGGACTCGAGCCACGGACTCGGGCATGCAGTGTTGGCTTATTTCAGTCTTAGAGAACCCATTCCTATACAAACTTTCCAGGAATTTGAATATTCAAATCAGGCAGATACTCGTAAATACCTCTCTGACAAAAGTACCTAACCATAAATATTTTGGTAGTTTGAAACCAAAAGCTCCCAGTAAAATGTTAGTAAACTTATTTAAAGCTAACATTATTAATATTTAACGCAGAAAACAGTTTCAGCTACTGGTACTGATATCCAAAATAAGTAATTAGGTACGTACCTACTACCTACCAGCCTAAGCGGTTATTTTCTCTATCCTACCTACCTATGTTATTGAAAATTTTAACACAAACTCCTTACTGGACTGGTCCCTTACTTAAATGTTCACTCTAGTTCCTTTTCGAAGAACATATTGCATCAGGAAAGCATTCAAATATTCGAAATACATTCTGAAGTACTGAAAGCAATAAACAGCATTGGCAAAGCTTTCAATGCGTTTACATTTTCCAAAACATATTTACCATGCTTAGGTACTATTTCACTCCCTATTCAATAGCAGGTTTTCTGTAGTGAAGGGCTAAAAGTTTCGGACTGAAGCTAAATTTATTGTAACTATGACATGCAATATTGCAACCGCTAGTACCTCTACTCGCCGTAGCGAAACTTTTGCCTTGTGCTCGCGGGCAATAGTAATTTTCATTTTAGCTCCCGACACCTTTCAGACGTTATATTTTGGTGTTTACGAGCAACAAATTAACTAGTAGTGACTTTACCTGTGCTGTAATAAATCTACGTAGATTTATTCGAGTAGGGAGCAGACAAACTAATGGCCGAAGAAGGCATCTCTGGACGAATTTACATTCCATTGTAGGTAATTTTCGCATTCTAGTCGTTAGTCGATGTCTGAGGAATTTACCCTAATATTTACTCGTTGTTGTTATAGTTGATTTTTTCTATAAAACAGTGCTAGTTCCGCGGTGCGCGTGGTTTCGCCCGCGTTTCTACTTACAATTTTTAACACCCCACCTGCTCTGCCTTCTTTAGGAGTAGAATTTTTGAAAACCTTTGTTTGCAACTTTGCACCCCTACAAGTATATCGGTTCAGCGGTTTGGGCTGTACGATGTGTCAGTTATTTAGTTAGTAGAGGACCAAGTCGTTAATTTACATAAGTACCTAGATGATAAAATATACTTAGATAGAAAATATATATTAATTTAAAGTTGTTATAAATAAACAATGTTTCTTTTAACGGGCAATGTGTCTACTACTACAATAATAAAAACGAATAAACTAGCTACACTATCTACTACAAAGAACATTTGGACTGTATACTAGCCGCGGTGGCCTATAGACAGTCCGAATGCTCCAGCCCACTACCGGTAGGTAGCGTACCCAACATGCTGGCAGAATCGCCTCGTTGAATTGCAATGCTGATTCGTTGAGCCAAATAAGTGCCAGCATTTTGGTCACGTGTCGCATCAACCAGGCGCTGTGATAAACTTTGGAAAACGCGATGAGCTCCCGGTCCCCACGGACCTAGAACATTTTCTAGGTCCGTTCTAGGATGATGATGATGATGGTGAATGGTATAAAAAGTTTGTTCACCTGTTCCGTAATGACCTGAGCGTAGGTTCCGTACGCGCCGAATTGGTTGAAGACAAAGGGGTTCAGGAGGCTCATATTTCCTGCCATCTGCTGCATCCGTCGCAGTTGTCGTTCCTTTTCCGTGTCAGCGAATTTCACTACCAGGCTCGAGGAGGCTCCCTGGAACAAACAGATGATTACAATAGTCATCTAACTGGGAATAAGCTAGAATCTAGCTGCTAGATAATCAAAGACCTTGAGATTTGGTTGAAATATTGGCTGGCGTAAAACTTTTTATTGTGAGTAGAGAAAGGATCATTCTATTATGATTCTAACGGACTCCCGTTTAATTTTTTAGAACCGTTTTTGAAAATGTGGGTCTGGGTACCTACTGAGAGCTTTATTTTACTGGATCTATTGTCTAGATCCATGACAGTTCCAGTGGAATCTCTCTTTAGAACAGATTTTTAGGATATACTTACGAACGAACCGCATTGCCTCTTCAATGTTTTTTTGTTTTGTGCAACAGAACAATGTTTTTTCGGGGTTAGTGTGTTATTTAGATAGGTAGTATTCCTTTTTTATTATGGATGTTCTGCCTAAGTTTAACATTATACCCCGCTAACTAAAGCCGTTATAGACGGTATAGACCGCCATACAGTTCAGAATACCTTACAAAAATGGCATTGTATCTTACGCTAGCAGTAATAAAACCTCAAATGTGTAGGCAAACAAATTTTACATTTTCTCAATTCAAGCTACCTACGCTCTTTTCTGTGTAATACCTGCATGTTTTGTGTGTCAAAAGTTAAAACGTTAAGCCTATACTCTTAAAAGCAAACCTTTTCACATTCATTCAGCCGTAAACCGGAAAATAACATTCTACGCAAATCGCACGCATTTCACACGGAGCCCTGCTTAAAAATTTAACGTTGGTACCGCTCAGTGAATAGTGTAAACGGCTAAAGAACTCCCCTACTGGCAATCCCGCAAAGTGCGGCAACAAAACGTCCGACACAATGGCGGGAGAGCTAAACGCTGAGCGTTCACATTCATTATGTATTTGCACTCAGGGTACTAGCAAAAATGGCTTGCCGGTAGGCCGTAGGCCGGAGCAACAGGTTGGAGCCCCGTGCTGTTGCAACAAGTTATTTGGGCTCACATCCAAAAATGCATCGGCCGAGACGGAGAACTTTAGTGGCTGCCGGAAAACTGGCTTCCTCTTGGCCGCAATAGTTTCTCGGCCCTAATTGAGGTGAAGCCGGAATAAGTCAGCCGGCCAGTTGGAGAAATGCCATTGCTTCAATCGGTTTTCGAAAAAGTAGGTATATACCTACTTTTTCGGAAACCAAACCAATTATGTTTATTATGTTTATATCTTAAACCAGTTTCAAAAAAATTTAGGTGTTTTAATATGGTTTCAGAAGTTGCTCTCAGCAAGGTAAGAAATAGGTATGTAGGTGTTTTCCTAATATAACTACCTACAAGTAAAATTCATGATCAAAATGTTTACCTAATATGAAGTGAATAACAATCATAGATGATTAGTTGATTACCAACAAAGGTACTTATTTAACCGGTGGTGACGCGCGGCTCGCTATACTAGATCAATAACATAAGTAGGTACTAATTGAATTCTTGGAAATCTAGCCAAACATCTTCATGGCTGATACCTATAGGTGCATACCTAGATCTATAATATACAAATGTATTTTCAGACATTTTACTCAATAACTAAAATTAAACAACTCCAATTTCAAATACAAAAGATGGGTTTACCCACGATCAACACAGCTAGCATAAAAAAACCATGTCCATCAATCGAACCAACAGTTGTTAATGCACCGTTTCCGGAGTAGGACGTGACCACGCATTTCTGTTATTGAATTATAAGTGCGAATTTATTCGTCCGACAATGTTTGCGCTCTGATATTGATCTGTGCTGCGTAAATGGTGTGGTTAATGCTTGAAAGCTTTTGTTGTTGGTGGTTTTTGTGCCTATTTAAAGTAATGCGGTGGCGGGAGGCCAGCACTACCACTCCAGTCCGTTCCGCACACGGAATAGGGAATTCCGTGGTTCCGCGGCTACCTATTTTAAGTATCAGTATTATTTGTGTTGTTGTGTACTGTTGGCCTCATTAGTAAGCTCAAAGTCGCGCAACGGGCTATGGAGAGAGCTATGGTTGGTAATTCTCTGCGAGATAAAATCCGAAATGAGGAGATCCACAGGAGAACTAAAGTGACCGATATAGCTCTTAGAATGATTAGCAATAAGTCGAAATGGGCAGGCCACATCACTCGTAGAACTGACAATCGATGGGGAAGAAAGGCTCTCGAGTGCGACCACGAACCGGAAGACGCAGCGTAGGCCGGTCTCCCACTCGGTGGACCGACGATCTGGTGAAAGCCGCGGGGAGCCGATGGATGCAGGAGGCGAGCAGCTGCTCTACGTGGCGCTCTGTGGGGGGGAGGCCTATGTTCAGCAGTGGACGACTTCAGGCTGCTGATGATGATGTAACTTTGTACCTACCTATTACTTTTATTTACTTACCTATTACTCTTACTGACTGGCCTGATAGCTCAGTTGGTGTAGCTCTGCCTTCTGAACAATAGGTTGTGGGTTCGATTCCCACCCGGGACAAACATTTGTGCGATGAACACCGACGTTTATTCTGTGTCTGGGGTGATATATTGTATTCTATGTATGTATTTACAAATATTAGTATTCTGTAGTACAAAAGTTAGTACAAAAATTAGTATTCTGTCAGTTATCTTGTTTTCATAGTACAAGCTTTGCTTAGTTTGGGGCTAGATGGCGCTGTGTGAAATGTCCACACATATTTCATTTATTTATTTTGGTTTTCTAAAGTTCATAGTGTAAACTGATTTTTTCATCCATTGTGAACACTTTAATGATGAAACGAGAAATCAAATGACCTCCCCAAGCCTCACCAGTCCAATTTCTGTAAAGTTTCAACTTGTAGCTCGCGAAATGGTAAATTCCCTTAAAATATAATTTCTATGAAAGGTAAGATTTATAAGCTATTAGATAACTTCATACTCGCAGCGTTGTGAGCAACTTTGTAATGTTGTGGAGTTTGGTTAAGTCATTAAATTAATTATTATTTATTAACTCGAGAGATTGATGATGGTAGGTATTACTAAAACTCCGCTTTCAAGTAATATTACTGATTACTTGCGAACTCTGTATTTCTTAGAATATTGCATTGCGTATTTATTCAATAGTAGAAATCATCGACTAAGGTTGGCTTTTTTATCCGTAGTTAAGATAACCAATGGTTGAAAATGCTAGCAAATTCTAACCAATGGTCAAAATTTGGAAGAAGTTTTAACCATTGGTTACCTTAAGTACGGATAAAAAAACCCATCGTAAGTATGTTTGGCTAATAGCTTTTCAATGGCATATCAACGCGACTAAGTAAATGTAGGTGAGGTAGGTGTATTATTCATAGAATTATGCTTTGCCTTGCAGTGGGAGTGTTATAAGTATAAGACATATAAAATACAGACAACGGTCCCTTTTATATATTAGTAGGTACCTATATGTATACACTCAAACTTCGGATTACAAAATTAGTTACTCAACTAATCAAGCTTTTATTTAATCAGTGTTGCAACATCACACTCCAAATCAAATAATCCATTAATCAAGCCGAAACTTCAACAGAGCCAGCAAAAAAACTCCAAAATGTGACGCAACTTATTCTCAGTCGAGAGGCCGAACTGCGACAATGGTACAATCAGAGCGATTGTGTGGCTGGGCACAATGTGAACCAACCGGTAATGTTTGAATGTAGCTATCAACTCCGTCTTCCTATTTAAACTAGGCTTGGGGTACTGCATCTTGAATATGTAGGTATAGAGTGCAAAGATACGGCATACAATTAGTTCTCTCCTGTTTTTGTAATTGCCGGTGCATCGCTTGAAGCACAAAACAATACGCATTTTGTGACGGTGATGTCACTAGCTGAACATTTCTTTTTTATTTAATTTATCTTCAGTTCATCCATACAACACCATTTTTGTTCGGTTTGCTAAAATACCCGATCTCAAAATGACGGAAACTAACTTCAACTTTCACAAAATATCTGAAACCCAAAATGAGTATTACAGGTTTTATGTGTAGTATGGACCCAACATGTCTGAAATAAATGAATATTTATTTATAGGTAATTTATAATCATCACCAATATATTTATTCAAGTAACATTAACAATACCTAACAACTACACGTTTTATAGAATTCTCAACATTCTGCAGATTTGCATTTAAATAAATAACGCCCAACGATCACATACATCATACATAGATCCTGGACCCTAAGTAGGATTCCCTGTACATAGGGACCCAGGAACTACGAGGACCATGGTCCCACTTAGTTGGTACTAACTACCATTTAGCTCTTAACTAAAAACTGTAATGTGCATACGCTACAAATGGAAGAGCTCTCAGTCACTTCACTGCCATCATTAATAGCAATAAATTACTATATACATATATTAAGGTAATATTTTGTCAACTAATATGTAGTTGGCCTTGCGTCATCGTTGACTATGTCGTCACCTTATAAGGCATCACATGAGGCCAGATCAGATGCTAACCAGAAACAAATTTAAAACTAAACGGGCATACTTAACCGAGGATTTCTTAAAAAACCTACTCTATAGTGGCTTTGTTTCCTTATCAATTTTCAAATCTTTATATTCCTCTCTCCTTTAAGCAATATCTTCTGGTCTGCCACCCATGCCTAATGCCTAACGCCAGTCACAGATGGGAAGCGCAGGCTATTATGATCATCCCCCTCCGCCTTCCCGCGGCACTTCCGCTACAGCCTCTGTTCGCTTGCTTCCGCTTGCCCCGCACAGGGGTGGACTGCTAATTAAAACAATGAAAACGTATTTCGCTACAAGGGATTGTTTTGTGACAATGTGTTTTTTGAATTAGATGCATAAAGATTTAGACGAGGTCATCTTTGAAACGAATAAGATTGTCCAAAACCCTTTAAAAAATATGGGGTCACAATCATTTTTAATCCTATGTTTGGTTACAGATACTCATATCATATCTGTATTTCGACATATTAATAGTTGAAATAGCTTTCAAAGGAATGAAAAAAGGAAGGAATTACCTTACTGTTAACCCAATGTGGTATTGGACCAATTAGGCCAATTGTTTTATATCCATGTATTCCAGAAAACGACTCCTTTTTTAGTTTATACTTGTCAAAATATCGTTTCAAGAGATTCACTAACGTATTCTCCACTCCATTCGTTGGCCAATAATCAAAACTTTATCAGGCATAAACAGTGCAAAGATCGCTAACCATCGAAGAGAGTAAAAGAGATGATAGTGCTCCACTAACCGCTGTCCCCACCTCAGCGAGCTACCCAAGATAAAATTACTTAGTTTATTTAGGCGTCCAAGCCTACGTGACGAGATTAAACCTGGACTTGTACAATAGTAGGCCCACTTGAGCGTCCCTAGCTCCATCTCTGCTGGGGCCCACTATTAAGTGTCAGTTTGGCAGGAAACCCTCAGTCTCTCACCAGTTATTTACTGTTGATCTCGCTCCGTCCCACCATATCTCATACACATATATCTACGTGTGTATATAGCGATAGCAATCCGTCTGTTTGTTTAGGTGAGATAGGGTCACCGTGGCGACGTATTTTTGGGCCGTAACAGGGAAATAAATCTTAGTTGATGGAACGGTCGCCGCGGTACAAACGACGAAATATGTCCTATATTTATGTTTGACTCGCGATAGATTGTTATTGTACGATTGTTGTTCCGATACGGTTCTAATTTAGAAATGGATGGCTTTGAGTGATTGGTGTTTGTAAAGTTTTTCAGTGTATTGAGTCACTCTCGTTAACAAACTCGTTAGCTTTATTGAGTTAGCAGTTGATGTTGGAAACTGAAGCACGCAGAATAAACAGTAGTATCGACTTGAGACGTAACTGAAATCCACTCCTCGGAATATTCGATAACTTGTTTTTTTACTTTGTAGTACTTATAATGAAAATTGTTATTTATGCGGTAATATACCTCTACATTACTTAGTTGTAGAGCCAAGAGTCGCAAGCCTGCCTGAGTCTCAGTAGATTTTTGACTACCTACTACCTATAACTACCTATAAATATTTCACGGTCTGTCGAATAATGATATTTTGCATAATAATTTCATCGGGTTAAATAAACCGGTAATTAATAAGATGCGAGCAGATGGCATAGCTTGCCAAGAAAGTAAGTCCTGGATGCCGGCGTTCTTGTTTCCAGCTAACTGTGATGGTGCATGCTTGCCTAGATATCTACCTGTTCACAGGTATCTTCTAGGCAAGCATGTACCATCGTAGACTGCGTCATCACTTTCCACCAGGTGAGACAGTGGTCAAATGCTTTGCCTATAACAATAAAAAAAAAACCACAGAAGAAGAAGCCCATCTACAGCAATAATCTGATCGCAAATCAACACTTCGGCGATAATAATATTATTGCTTTTAAATTAAAAGCCTGATTTTACTCGCTAATATGTATAATGCAGATTAGCGGAACAAGTGTTAAGGCACAAAAACTGGCTGCTTTTGGACCACATTACGATTGCAGTTATAATGCAATTACGATGCAGTTAAGGTGCAAATGGCATGTGCTTAACTGACAACTTCCGACAGCATGTAATAGTAATACAGCTTGCAGTTGCGGCATATTTTGTTACATTATAATACTCTCACCTTGCTACACAACTGCGATAAACATGCAAAGCCTAAAACTACCGCTTTAAGCTGCTATCTGCTTAACCTATTATAAACGCGAACACGTAAATTATTAACTTAGCAACAACAATTAAGATTCTAATAATGCTCAGTTAATTGTACAGAGCTGCGTAACGAATGGGCCCTCCGGTACGTCGTTACGTCGCGCCGACGACGCGGGACCGACGCGATTGCGTAATAAACGTAAAATACGCAATAAACAGCTTGGATTATATTTAAAACGGGATGGCTTGTTATCGAGGAAAATACGGAGTTACGGGAGGAGACGCGAAATTAGAAACGGTCCTGCCTGAAATTATATCTGTTAACAAAACATTCCTCATCGCAAAGAATACAGTAGGAAGGTACCGACTTATTGAAATAAATCTGTCACTCTGCTCTTAAATTACGTCACGTGTTATCAATGATGGTACATAATTAACTGGATAAATTATTTTTAGCCTACCAATTTTACAAATACTTGCAAAGATGAGATAAAACCAATGAAATGTGAAATTAAGTGGCTTTGAAAGTGTAAAACAAATTAAACATCTTCCCGGCCCAACAGAACTTGTTAAAAGTTAAATACTCCTGTTTAAAACGAGTTATTCAAATATTAACAAAGCGACTACCAAGTGAGGGGTTAAGGGGTTAACTTAATTTGCTACCGGATTAGTTTCCAGTATCGGGCTTTAAAACTAAATTCTTGTTATGTAACTTATAATTTGAAATTCGTTCACCGAATACCCAAAACATTGTGCCAGAGACAGGGCACATTAAATTTGTGAAACTATTACTTAGTGTACTTATATGAATTTGTTTGTTTTCAAGAGATAAACTATTGTTGCTTTTTGGCTTGAGTTCAAATTTTTTGATTGGATACAACTAAATTACAAAAATCTTAACTCTATGTATTAATAATATAAACAATAGACAATATAATGAACAAACAAGTGTATTTGTAAAGAACAGATTTATCGCTAAAAGCAAACTGTACAAGTCATTTGTATGAAAAAAATAGAAGCCGATACATTCTAATTATAAAACAAACATTCAAAAATCAAATTTACTTATCACATCCGATCAAAAATTATTCATACAAATTATCCGACATGTACAAACAGATGTAGAGAAGACAACTTATAAAACATTTAAAAAAATAAGCAATCGTAGTTACCTACCCATTGCAGTTTTGTATATTTGACACTTAGATGCAAAACCCATGACCAGATTTGATAAATCTTAGATATTCTAGGGTCCAAATTCTAAGCCTCTTCCCATACAGTTGGAACATCAAAATGAAATACTTTCAAAAAATAGTTGTACCTACAATTTAGTCTGTTTAACATAATATAACATAGGTATACACTATAAATATCTACATACCCACATGTACATACACTTCTTGTACCTATCGTAATTCTCAAATTCCTATTTAATTAATATTCTATTAACTGTGCCGATACTTAATCTGGTGTACCATGTATAATGTATACAGTGTTAATAAAGCTACATAATATTATCGAGATATTACCATCTATAGTTGTATTAATCATCGGAAAACCGCACAACTTGGGGCTCCCTTAATTGAAACACAAATAGGTAGGTGTGATTGGAGCTATGGAGGGATTTAACTAGTTCAGACCGCTTTAAATCCCTTCCGTGGGCTTTGTGCCATTAATGGCGAGTAGTGAGTAATGCCTGAGCCAGACAAATTAATTGCGCTGGCAAACAAAATTTAAACTGACCACAAACATCAAAATAACATGTGATTTGGTCGGCTGGCATTAATGCATCGTTTTGTCGTTATCTGCATTGGAACTGCAATAGAGCTGCAGTTATTTTGCTGTTCGAATGCAGTTGACGCGCATCAACACAGACGACTGCCCGACAATCTACTAGTTAGGTTTAGCAGTGGTAACATTGTGCCAGGGGGTCCAGCAAAGATCCCTTTCCATTAGTTAACGCCAAACGATAAATCAAAATATATGGGAATGTCATTGCCCGCGGAAAAAGTTTTCCGCAGTAATGTCATTCCCATACATTTTGAGTTATCGTTTGGCGTTAACGCTAATGGAAAGGGATCTTTGCTGGACCCCCTGGGGCCTAATAATAATATATGGTGATTGGCATAATGAAAACAGACTGTAATGTTTATAAAGCTGGTATACTCGTTATGCCACCTTACTAACTCAAGTCTTCAAATGAAAGAACCTACCAAGGAAGTTCTATGGTATAAATACTAATTGATACTTACATAATGTACACGTTATGTATGTGTGTACTATTCCCGCTTCGTGACGCTGTAAAGGTCGGTAGAGACCAATAAAAAAAAACCTAATAAACGTGTGTACAATTTGTTTCTGTTCTATGTTTATATATAAAGATAATATCCAAAGCAGCATATGAGAGCACGAGAAAAATATGAGGCAGCGTCTGAATATCATAGCCAAGTATCATTCTAGCAAGTATCACTTAGCAAGTAAGTAGTACCCTACTCATTGAGTAGAGAGACAAAAGTACCAGAATTATCCCTTTTCAATCCGACTAGTCCGCTTTGTCGCTGGCAGTGGGACAAGGGCCTTTCAAAAGGACCAAGGGCGTGAACACTGAAGGCCGCTCAAGGCGTTTTTACATCAGTTTGATTAGTGAAGCGATTTAAGCGCTTAATCGAATTATGAAAGTCGTTTCAGACGGATTTAACTTTAAATCTTGGTATGAAAAGAAATTCAAAATTCCATTTATTTTCTATAGGTTGAATAGCATAAAGAACCTTTTAATAGTCCGGTCTTAAAAGTTAACACAAATTAGCTTATTTTATCAGTAGGTATTTTAACAGTTAGGTACCTACAAGTTACATGCATTCGACAGCCTCTATAGTGTGGTGGTTGAGCAGGTCGGCTCATAACGCGGAGGCGGCGGGTTCGGTTCCCGCGACAGGACAAGTATTTGTAGACATGAAAAAAAAGCGCAAATACTTGTTCTGTGTCTGGGTGTTGTGGTACCATGGTCCTTGTAGTTTCTGGATCCCTAGATACAGATAATCTTAGTTAGGGTCTAGGATCTATGATTAAAAAAAATGCATGGATGCTTGAGTAACGATAATGATGAGTTATCATCTTTAGCAAATTCTAGTTAAAACATTTTTTTTACTTGATCCACAGATTAAATAAATAATAAATAAAATAAATATGTGTGAACATTTCACACAGCGCCATCTAGCCCCAAACTAAGCATAGCTTGTACTATGGGAACCAGATAACTGATGTAATACTTAGATACTTTTTGTTTGTAAATACATACATAGAATACAATATAACACCCAGACACAGAACAAACATCGATGTTCATCACACAAATGTTTGTCCCGAGTGGGAATCGAACCCACAACCTACAGATCAGAAGGCAGGGTTACTACCAACTGAGCTATCAGGCCAGTCAGATTAGAATGTCAGAAGATTTGAATTAGATTAGAAAGTGATTATATCCAGAGCAAATTAAGTTAAAATTATGTATAATGTTAGAGTAGCTAGAAGCCGTTGAATGTAGGGAGGTAGCCGCGATGAAAAGCTTGATTTCCAATTATACAATGATTAGTAGATTTAACATTACAAATGTCTTCCCTCACGCAATGACCAAGGTTCGGGTAGTTTTGATTTCCTACAAGGCAACTAATTTCACTTTTGATAGAGCAATAAAGAACACACTCATCCCAAAAGTAGAATAGAGCCCCGAGTTAAACCAGTCGGTGGAGCTTTACCCTTGTTTTATTGAGGGCTGGATGGACGAAGTAATTGTCTTGTAGAAGGCTGTGGGCATACTACGAATGTTGAGAAAGCGTGTGATATGTGTTACATTCCACCAGAAAATAAAGGCTATATTAGCTTGGTGTCTTTGATATATTAACGGTCTAATAAAACAAAATCAGGTGGTACACAGTTTAGTTAGAACATCTGAAGCTCTATGTGGCTTATTGAAATTGTCGACGTCATATCGAATCTTGGATCGCTCGAATCTTGGATCGCTATTGTTACTTGATGGTCTCAGTAAAGAACAGCACCATGAAATATAATAAGATACAGATGCTAAATACTTCCAGAGTAAAGTCCATCAGTGTTACCTACCTACTGCTTATAATTTAAAATGTGGTGGGCGCTTTATGACAGTACAAAAAGAGTTTATTTTCAACCGACTTCAAAAAAGGAGGTTCTCATCATTTCTCATATCGATTGTTTGTTTTTTTATGTTTGTTGTCTCATAATTACCTCCGACGTTTAATAAACTGATTTTTAAATTCTTTTTTGTTGAAAATATATTTATTTCAGATTATCAAAATCGGTTTAGTAGTTAGGTTTTTAAATCAAAATAACTGGAAGGAGTATGTACCTAATATTATTATCGCCCAAGTATGTCCTCAGTATGAAATTAAGGTGATTGAAGTCGCTTAGACAGCGATTATATTCTCTTTGGTTAGACGACTTAGGATGTACCTAACGTACGTAACGAAAATATTCTAGGTCTGTGGTTTGATCCTTTTAAAAAAAAGATATTGTTGTCTACTCTACTCTATTGTCAGTATTCATTTTAGCCAGGATTTTGTATTTTTTAAAACTATTACCGTAGGGCGAATTCTGTGCTATTACCGTTCTGAATGAAGTTCCCCACTACCATGATAAAGTTTAAAAAGTAAACGTCAAAATATACGCGAGCGCCATCTCTTAACGATGAGAGAACTAAACTGACAATACCTTAAAGAAAACTACTCATTCCGTTCTTGCCATAATTCGTCTTCAAAACGTATTTAACACCGCACGACCGCGACTCGACCTATACCTATCATTTATTTACCATCCCCTCAATTTGCGGTGAGCCTTACCTTCCCGTACCTTCCCCAAGTTCTCTCTCAGCATTGTTCTCCAAGAGGGTACGTTCGCTAAAAGCGGCCTCCACTTAATTGGAATCTTTTACAGTTTACTCGCCAATAAAGGCTGAATCACTTAACAACGGGACGTAAGATGGATTTACTTTACACGCTTGGGCGTAGCCAGGATTTCATGTCGAGGGTTATCGTCGATGTAATCAAAAAGAACCCGGTACAGTACTTATAGCTCTTCTGTGAATATCTCTGAGTATGAAAATGAAAATGAAATGAAAATGAAAAACATTTATTTGATAAAAAGGCAAACATTACATTGTGGTTAGTAGAACACCTGGTTCCTACACTAGGCTCGAAACCCGTGCTGTAGAAGCCAGGACTCTTTCGTCGGAGATACACTTTATACGCCTATATATTGCAAATAATAAATTTAATATGTATTTAAAATTTAAAAATATAATCTAACTTAAGTGTAAGTGTGGATATTTGACACGACACGTGAAATGATGATGAATGAGGGTGATAGATGAAGTGAGTGTTATATACTCTCTAAAAGGTAAAAACAGAGCTCTTAGTATTTTAAGTACCTATATAATATACTGTAAGTATTAGAGGTCATAAACCTCTATGTTTTACTCTTATAGATAGATAGATAGATAAACTGTTTATTGAAACACACAAATCATTAAACACTAAGTGAACCAAATTTAACAAAAGTGTAACAATGGGCGCTCTTATCGCTCAAAGCGATCTCTTCCAGACAACCTTGCACGGAAAGGAATAACGTAAAAATATATGGACGGTGGTCTTATCAAATAGATATTAATTGTTAAGGTACTGTATTAGAAATTTGGTAATACTAAATGTAACAGTTTTTTTATGGTTTCGCTCCACATATAGTGTATTTAGTCAGTGGCAAGTAATGTAATTTTTATCGTGTTTAGAATATTTCACGTAAAGTCAATTCAATTCAATTCAATTTCAATTCAATTTATTTCACAGTTTGTAACATAACAGTACAAAAAAGCGTCCAAGGCGTTACAAAAATAGTCATTTAATGTATTACAATATAAAAACAAATAATAAAAAAAAGTATTATCATGTCATATTATTAATATTATTAGGTAAGTACACAACTAGTGTCAGTCACAGTCTGGGTCAGCCATAGTCCAGTCTATGTCAGATAGTCACATTCCAGTCATGCCCTAGTAAAGTGGTGGCAACCTTACTAGAAGCTTCTATGGAATTTTGGAGGGAACACGAAAAGCCACGTTTCAATCAATCAATCAATCAAATATTTTTATTGACATAATTTTAGGTACAAAAATTATTTAAATGAAGCCTCCAGTCCCCGAACTAGTTGAGAACTGTGTTTCGGGGTCCGGCGTCTTCTCCTATAATGAGGCACTTTGGTTGTCAATAATAACAATTAATTAATAAAGTTTACATACAAACTAATTAATATAAACTAGTGTAACAATTTTATTATTGTAATAGATAGACTACCCCGTGTGCATGTATGTTGTAGGTATTGTATGCGTGAGTTTTGTATAGGATTGAAGTGTACGCGCGTGTATTTGAGTGGGGGTGTGAGAGGGTGTTTGTGTGTGTATGAGAGTATGTATAGGATGGGTGTGTTAGGGAGGGTAGGAGGGTGGGAGGTTGTATGCGTGCGTGTACGGGTATATGTTAGGGTGTTTGGGTGTGAGATGGTGAAGGGCGAGGGGGTACGTAATACAGTGCAGAGAGAGCATGGCAGGTACCTGCAGTTAAAGAAGGCAGGTACCCATCATAAGCTCCCGCCTGTCCTGCGGACACAAACTAACATGACAAAAAATATAAATGACGTATTTTGAACAGGACAATACAGCGGGTATTCCACAATGCTTGGGCTTGTGTTCTTCAAAATTATTATTGTGCAGTGTTATTAGTAGAAATTTACATTTTGGATAACATACTTTCTACATCGTCATAATCAAATTTTTTTAGCCAGGTGAGTATTACTTTTTTTATTTCATTATTTGAGTATTTTTTAATTTTTAATTCACTGTTTAGTTTGTTGTACAGGTGGGGAGCTACAACATCAAAGTGTCTTTGAGCAAATTTACTTCGGGCACGTGGTACAGGACACCGATCAACGCGTTTATTTGTAGTAGGTAAGTATGGCACAATATTTTTATGGTATCTTCTCAATGCTTGATAAATAAAAAGTTTTCTTACAGTAAGTACCTGCGCTTTTTCATAAACATCTGTTGTGGGATGTCTATAAGGTAGGTGCATAAGCACTTTGAGTACAGCTCGTTGAGCTCTTTCTACCATTATAAGATGTGTTTTGGCAGCGTTTCCCCAGATGCAGATGCAGTAGTTAATGATGCATTCACATAATGCTTTGTAGGTTTGTATTAATAGCTTATGATTAGCTACCGCCCGCAGGTTTTTAAATATGTAAATTAATTTTCTAATTCTTGCAGAGAGGGTGGTAGTGTGGCAGTTCCAGTTGAGGTTTGCATCAACGGTAACTCCTAAATATTTAATAGTTGTAACACGAGCCAACTTATTACACTTACAGTGGCAGTTAGCATTTATATCATTTACTGTACGGTTACATGGAAACGTATGAATAGTAAGGTTGAAATCTGTAGCGGGACTTGACACCCCTGTTTTGCTAAAGCAAATGTATTTTGTCTTACTGATGTTAAGTGACAAGAGACTATCTTCCAGCCAAGAAGTGACTTTAGAAAGTCCCTTTTCGGCTAGTGCAGCAACTGAATCCCAAGACCTATCGTGAAACAGAAGTACTGTATCATCAGCAAACATCAAAAGCTCCATTCCTGGAATGGTGGTTTTGCTAAGCTCATTGATGTATACGAGAAATAGAGATGGCCCTAACGTACTACCCTGTGGTACTCCGAATCTGCTGAATTCAATATCACTCTCATATTCATTGAGCCTCACATTCTGCTTCCGATTAGTTAGGTAATCTTCCAGCCATTCCAATGCCACTCCCCTTATGCCAGCTTTTTCTAGCCTACTTATGAGAATTGGAATGGACACAGTATCGAAGGCTTTCTGTAAGTCTAAAAACACTCCTATGCAACGCTCTCCATTATCCAAGTAATTAGTCACAAGAGTAGTAAGTTTTAAAACTGCATCTTCAGTAGATTTCTTTTCCCTAAACCCATATTGATTCCAGTGTAGAATTTGATTTTTTTCGAGGAAGTTCATCAGGCGTTTGTTAAACAATTTTTCAAATACTTTAGATAGCGTTGTTAGTAGGGAAATAGGTCTATAATTAGAGGGATTAGTTTTATTGCCAGATTTATAAATTGGACACACAGTTGCTTTTTTACAGATGCTAGGAAAGGTGCCAGTCTCGAAACTCAGGTTGCAAAGGTATGTGATAGGGTCTACAATATATGAGATAACGTGTTTCAAAGTACTGGTGCTAATTTTATCCCAGCCCGGTGCACTACTTGAGCGCAATCCATTTATAACTGCTCTCACTTCGACAATATCAGTCAGGAACAGTGACATGGAATTAGGAGGGATATTGCTAGCTATCGATTTTACCGCTAGGTTGTGTTCAGTTTCATTCATTTTGATTAATAGTACATCTGCCAAATTTTGTCCGACTGTCGTAAAAAATACATTAACATCATTAAGTGAATCTCGGGGACGATCTTTAATACTCAAAAGTTCTGAATTCGAGGCTTTACTTTTATTTAAATTACAAACTTCTTTAATAATCCGCCAGGTTTCCTTGACGTTGCCATTATTTTTTTCTAATTGGATTTGATAGTATTGGTTTTTCAAAGATTTTATAATTTTGCTACACAAATTTCTATAGCTAGTATATTTTTTCTTAAGTATTTCATTGTCGTGATTTTTTTTCATCTTTATATGCATCCTGTCTCTTTTTCTCAAACATTTTACTACACCTGCAGTAATCCATGGTTTAATGGGTCTATTTTTCTTAGGTATTTTTAGCGTTTGACTGGCATTTCTAATGTATGACAAGAGACGTGTAGTAAAGAGTTCCATGGCAATATTTACATTATTTATGCGATATAAATCAACCCAATTCTCCTTACAAAGCTGCTCTTTTAGCAGATCATAATTAATTTTAACTTTATTGTATGTTAAATTTTTCTTGACAATTTTAGTTTCATTAATAAAAAGCAAAATAGGAGAATGATCTGTCAGAAGCTGTTCAAATACAATAGTCTTCCAGTCATGACAGCTTTTCACCATGAAATGGTCTATGCATGTACTAACTCTCGTAGGTTTATTGACTCCCTGAATAAGCCCATACATAGCCATTAAGTTAAGGTAACTATGTGCATTGCCAGTAATATTGCTAGGTAAAATATCAATGTTAACATCTCCCGTTAGGACAACATTGTACGTAGAGATGCTTTGTAATACAGTTTCAAGAGAGCTTATGTAGTTAGTTGGGTTTCTAAAACATGGTGGTCTATACGTGCATATTATTGAGTATTGTTGGCCTATTGTGATCAATAAACAGTTTCCTTCTACAATACTGGGTTCTGAAAAAGTAGCAGTGATTTCTTCGCGAACATAGGCAACCACTCCATCGTTCTGATTTAAGTTGTTCTTTGTATATGCCATGCTAAAATTATCAATAGAAGGAGGTACGTTATTAGTGTTGGTCCAACATTCAGTCAAAACCATAATGTCTATTTTCAGATTAATACTAGTTACGAAAGCCAAAAATAAGTCTAAATTACGATTAATACTACGAATATTTACAGCAATAATACAAAGAGAACTGCTTTGCGAAACTTGAGTATAATTTAAGAATTGAGAACATTGTCTAGGATCGCTTATCAATTTACAATCTGCAATACCAGTACCGTCCACTTCTGACAGTACAAATTCATTAATTGGACCAAATTTTATATCTGTAGTAATAGGGTGCTAAAAAGCTATGACTTAGGCAACTTGAACAGGATCGTAAATTGTACATGTTCGTAAGTTGAAACGGAACCGAGCTATGCAGAAACGAGTAGTTCGGCAAAAGGCTAGACAACGAGTGGGCGACAGTATTAATGTTAATAGGATAATTATTCCTATATTGCATATTAATTATAGTCATCAATGGTTTCAGGCGGAGAACTAAGTATTGCCATTCTAGGTATAATTTTGCTACCAATTGTAGAGTTATATTTGTATGAGGTATGTCTGCGAAAGTATGCGTGTGTGAGTAGTATGTTAGTGTTTTGTCAGAGTTATACATTTTTAAATCACAATTAAATAGAAAATTCGTTTTACAGCTACACATGAAAACAAGAGAACAAGAGAAAACTATTAATAATAAAAGCAAAGCCTGTAGAGCGATAGAGCTATGACAGCGTCATTGTTTTTTAAGATTGTCGAGGTCACCGACATCATTAACTTTAACTAAGTTAGAGCCCTCAGTTTTTCGCAGGTAAATTTTTCCTCGGGAGGCCCAGCAGAATCTGTACTCATTATTTTTGGCAAATTCTCTGGCTAGATAGAACAGCTTCTTGGCCTGCACTGTTAGGCTTTCAGATATGTATACCTGCTTACGCGGGCCCTCTAGCCGTAGATGCGTGGTGTTTAGCTTACAGTTAGCATTCCGCTTATTGAACGTCTTGACGGAATCGACGACCTGGTCTCTAAGTATGACGCTGGAGAGTTCGGCGATGATCGGTTTATTTTGTTCATTCTTCGTGTTAATGCGGTAAACGTCACGTATTTCTGTTGGTTTAATGGGTACGCTGAGGGCATCTCCCATCTTTGTAACTAGTTGCAGTAAGTCGCTTTTCGTTTCATTAGCAGGTTTCGGTATGTTTCTGATTTCAACACATGAACCACGCAAACTGCGCTCCAACTGCTGAAGTCTCACCTCCAGTGAATTGATGTATTTCTTATCTGAGGCTTTTTCCTCCTCGAGTTTACCAATTCTAGATATGGCTTCGTCATACTTTTGGCCTAAAAATTCCATGGACTTACGAATTTCATCATTCTGCTCCGTATGCGACCGTATTCCGTCCCGCATTGTATTCATAATTGCAGTGAACCGCTTTTCTTGTTTAACCACATTGTCACCTGCCCACAATCATTCTCGTAATTCAGCACTTAATGCGTAAAACGCCACCAATTTTAAACATTAAAACTGGAATAAGCACAAGTTTTGAAAAATAATACAATGCAATGACTTGAACTTTCCGCGCTCCCGCCAAAAACAATGTAACAGTTGGATTAAATAATAAATATTTAGCCTCGTAGCAAAAGTGTAAGCGGTCAATGAAAGTCGTAATAATTAGAAAGGGTCAACGCAATTGTAACTTTACTGATCATTCAAAATATATAATAGTTGTATCAAAAAAGCAAGATTTTCCCATTAAAAGTATGGATGATGAAAACAAGTATTCAATTGGAAGTCAAGTTATAATGGCAGAAATACAGGAAATAAATACAGAGATGAAATTAAATATTTAAAGGTAATGCGTTGAAATTACATTTACCTCTCGCAGATAAACACAGTTTCGATACATAATAACCTTGTTATTGTACGTTTATTGTAAATATCGTGGGAACCGGGCAATGCTCCAAAGCCTTCTGTTTAATATCCCACAGTTATTTCCAAAACATACCAGCTATAATAGCAGTAGGAAAACTTCGTGCAAGCTGTAGGTAACAGCTTTCGATTCACACGCACACACACGCACTAGTACATGTAAACTTGTATAGCTCACCGCGAATCATTCGCTCATTTAGGAATTGGGTTTAAAGTGAGCAGGGTTTTTATTATTCTAATAAACATGTAACATGACGATAGTAGTGCTATGTTTAATTAATTATAGATTTGACAGGCCAGTTTTTGCTCATGGAAATGACCAGGAACCATACTTCTATATTCACAACTATTAAAGCCAAAGACATACGCCAAGTTTTGATTAATTCTACTAATATAAGGCTTTTTTTGCAAGTTAGAGATAGTCTCACTACTACAACTGAAAACCTTGGACAATAATAGTAGAGTATTAAGAAGATGCACTAGACAATCCATACTGTTTATTTAATGTACTGATGATACTTATAACCACAACATACCTATTCGATAACTCAAGGAAAGAATTTCAACTGGCCCTCGCGAGTTTGGGGCGTGCAATAACTGCCTTTTGTATTATTCAACGTCCAATTATAGTAAAAGGAGTTCTGTGTACTCTCTTTCGTAACAAGGCCCAGGTACAAGAGCTTGTTTAGTTCCAGCAATTGGCTCACTTACCCCACTCGATCCTGTTTTCATTATTGAATATTATATCAAACGTCTCAAGTAGGAAATCCTATTTTATATTGGAAAATGTCTTGTAAATTGAGTATTGTCATGTTGGGTGTGCTTGAGACGGTTGTTTAGGATCAGTTGTTATTAAATTGGGTATGTTATACGAAACTGTTTTACCTCTGACTCGAGACTTATTCCGATGTGGGGTGAGTATAAAATCTACTGCGATCAGTAGATTACCAAGCGCCAAGTGCCTGCCAAGCGTAGTGATGAATATCCAGAGAATGGGGAGCAATCTCCTCGGCAAATTATAAGCGTCCAAAGTGGCGTTTTATGGGCGAGGCTTGTGTTCAGCAGTGGACGTCTTCTGACAGTTTTTTTTTCTATTTATTTTATACAGGGTTTCCGACAGTTGATGACTTAACACAAAAATTAATTATAGTCATGTAACGGATTCTCATAATTACCCAATTTTTAACCCATTAACGACTTCCATCACAAAAGATCCCAAAAATATTTCAAACCATCAATTCCAGTATAGTACAAGGCATTCATATAACATGACTAAAACTTGTAAGTCTTGGTTCCGCTGTAAATCGTGCTACCACGACCGTCCGCGGATTAATTCGGCTTATAGGTACATGGTTCTTGCAAAAAGTAGAATATAAGGCCCCGTATAATCCGCACCGCGTGCAATATCGACAGGCCCGCAAATTAAAGCCTGGTCTGCACCCGCCTTTATGTGCTTTTTCTGTTGGGGTTTCGCTCGGGTTGGTTTTTATGAAAGGAGTGATCAACTGACCATACATTATGTTTTTATAAAATGTGAGTTTTGTTCATATGTTGATTCAAGAGAATTTGGCTACATTGCTCGTTATTTTTTTTGTGTCTTTTGATGTTAGTATCACATCACACTAATATTATGAAGGCGAAAGTTTGTATGTGTGTATGTGTGTTTGTGTGTATGTTTGTTACTTCTTCACGCTCAAACGGCTGGATGGATTTGGATGAAATTTGGAATATAGATAGCTTATGTACTGGATTAACACATAGGCTACTTTTTATCTGCGGGTGAAACCGCGGGTGAAACCGCGTAAATATTAACTATCCTAACCGCATATGTAATATATCGTAGTAAAATCATAAAACTAGTGATAGGTAATCAAGGTGAAAATAATGGAACAAAAAAAAATGGATGAGACTTTATGACCTTTTACACAGTCTCGTGATCTTATTACTTGACTGTGTGATGTCTCAGGATGAAGTGCGCAGTGCAGTGTCACGCGAAACTTTATTTTAAAGTGCCGAGTGACATTGCAACTGTTATGGGCGGTCGTGTCGCTTAACATCAGGTGAACGACTAGCTCGTCACGTCATTCATTCTCATAAAAAAAAACCACTACCACCACGTAAACTATAATTAAATTACCATTTCTAAAGCAACATTTCAAACTCGTTTAGGACGGACAACACAATAGAGAATAACTTTTCCATTATGAATTGTAACTCAATGGCATAAGAATGATACTGCACTCCGCAGTTTAGAGTATTTTATTAATCCCAGGCATTGTTTCCATTAAGGTCTAAGTTTGTGTAATTTATTATGTTATTAAATCCACAAAGGGCGCCTTTTTATAGCCAATTTGAATTGAGGCGCGTCTTTAGCCGACCTACTACTATGTTGGGACTGTCGTAAAGTTAGTGGTTGCTCTAATTTGGTTATACCGTCACTTTATTGCCTGGAAACGTTCCGTCATTGTTTTGTGCTGAAGTTTACCTTTATTTTTAACTCTTGACGTAAAAAACAGAGTGTTATAAGTTTGACATGAGCATCTGGACCATAGCAACTCCCAAATGCACGGACGTGGATTTTGATGTTTTGAAAATTGTCTTGGTCGAGAATGTTGTTAGCCATTAGAGGACTTTTTGTGTCAATTTATTTTTTATTGTTTTTGTTGGGTTGTTAAAGTGTAACTTGCGACCATTATAAGACTAGATTATTTAATCCGTAGTTAAGGTAACTAATGGTGCAAAATTAACAAATTTTGACCATTGGTTAGAATTTGTCAGATTTTTTAACCTTGGTTACCTTAATGTATGTAGCGCTCATAGCGAAGCACGATTAGCCGTTTCTAACCAATCGGCAAGGTTAAGCAACGTTCGCTGCGGTCACTACTATGATGGGTGACCGTTACAGCAAAAAGTGGTATTTACAATTGAGCGCTACCGTGCTTCGCAAGGCACGTTAAGCCGTCGATCCCGGCTGTTGTCTTAAAACAATAGTCGTTAAGCCAAGTCAGAAACCTTTGGGCGGCCTAAAAATTCTGACACCAGGACTGACCACTAGCCTACACGAGAAGAAGAAGAACCTTAACTATGGATCCAAAAACCCACCCTAAAAGGATAAGCCTGGAAATGCTGCAGCGGGGTTAGCATGGACGGTAGAGCAAATTGTCTTTCCCCGTTTTACGTCACTTTCTTCATACTTGCTTGGAGTAAAACAGGGGAAAGACAATTTTGTCTACCGACCGTGCTAACCCTACTGGTTAAAACCCTACATTAAGTAAGAAAAATCTTTGCGTTGAAGACATGAAATCTGTATCAAATTTTTATGCATTTCACATCGTTCCTTTAGTACTAAGAAGAAATAATATTGCATTTATTACTCACAGATCCTATTTATTACATCGCATTGTTGATTTGGGTATCCAAAGCCTGACCTTGGTCATCTCAGCCACGCTCCACAAGGCCAAATATAACAAGACGAGCACTTTCAAATTTAATTAACGGAGGCCAGTACCAGAAACAATTTTGAGTTAAGTATAATTTTTTTTTACCATCTAAGACTTCACTAAATAATACTTCAAAGACTCTACCGTAATTATTTTACAATTGATACTTTATCATCACCAACAGCCTGAAGACGTCCACTGCTGACTTAGGCCAGAGAATGCCACGTAGAGCGGCTGCTCGGCTCCTGCATCCATCGGCTCCCCGCGGCTTTCAACAGATCGTCAATCCACCGAGTGGGAGGCCGGCCTATGCTGCGTCTTCCGGTTCGTGGTCGCCATTCGAGAACCTTATTCCCCATCGGTTGTCTACGAGCTCTACGAGCGATGTGGCCTGCCCATTGCCATTTCAACTTGCTAGTTCTAAGAGCTATATCGGTCACTTTAGTTCTCCTGCGGATCCAGAGCATATCTCGCAGGGAAACACCGAGTATAGCTCTCTCCATCTCTCCATAGCTCGTTGCGCGACTTTGAACAGTAAGAGACCAGACACACGTTTTCAGGCCCTACGGTATTTTGGCCGAAAAGATAGGTCGAAGCTTCCCGAACGCTGCCCAGCCGAGTTGGATTTTTCGTGCGACCTATTTGTCGAAGTTCATCATCATCATCATCAACAGCCTGAAGACGTCCACTGCTGAACATAGGCCTCCCCCAGAGCACGCCACCTTGAGCGGCTGCTCGCCTCCTGCATCCATCGGCTCCCCGCGGCTTTCACCAGGTCGTCGGTCCACCGAGTGGGGGGCCGGCCTACGCTGCGTCTTCCGGTTCGTGGTCGCCACTCGAGAACCTTTCTTCCCCATCGGTTGTCAGTTCTACGAGCGATGTGGCCTGCCCATTGCCACTTCAACTTACTAACTCTAAGAGCTATATCGGTCACTTTAGTTCTCCTGCGGATCTCCTCGTTCCGGAGCTTATCTCGCAGGGAAACACCGAGCATAGCTCGCTCCATAGCTCGCTGCGCGACTTTGAGCTTACTAATGAGGCCAACAGTAAGAGACCATGTCTCAGTTCCATAAGTCATCACTGGCAACACACACTGATTGAAAACTTTCGTTTTCAGGCTCTGCGGTATTTTGGACGAAAAGATAGGACGAAGCTTCCCGAACGCTGCCCAGCCGAGTTGGATTCTTCGCGCCACCTCTTTGTCGAAGTTGGACCTACCTAATTGGACAATCTGTCCTAGGTAGACATACTTGTCGACAACTTCGAGAGTATCGTTCCCAACAATTACCGGTATAGGTGGAACATGAGCATTAGACATGATCTTTGTCTTGTCCATATTCATCTTAAGACCAACCTGCTGGGAGACTCTACTGAGGTCGTTGAGCATGGTGCTAAGGTCCTCGAGCGATTCCGCCATTATGACTATATCATCGGCAAAACGAAGGTTAGTGATGTACTCGCCATTTATGTTGATGCCAGATCTTTTCCACTCCAAGAGCTTGAAAACATCCTCCAATGCGTTTGTGAACAGTTTCGGAGAAATAACGTCGAAGTTGGACCTACCTAATACCTACAATTGATACTTAAATGAAGCAAATTTTTTAAACAAAATAAACCTAAATTTGTTTGTTTTGTGTCATAGATTCAGGTTAAATTAAAGTCGTTCTAGGCCTAAAGTTCAGGCATCCCACATAACTCGTGCCACATCGACATATCAAAACATAAACAATATATTCAGCTTATGTTTTAAAAGGTTATAAATATGAATAATGGCCAGCTCAGGTGAGCAGATCGGCGGAACTTCTTAATCCATATTAAAACGCTTGTCTTCATAAATTATTTCGAGGTAGGCCGCGGATTAGAAAAAGGGGCTTTCAAAGCGGGTGTTTAAAGAGAGCCAAGGGGTGCACTCGCTCGAGAGTTTCGCGATATATGCCAAGTCATGCATGTGTTATAAAAATCGGTTAAACGAGATACGGGCTGGCTTTCTTCACTTTTTTATGCCACATGCAAGCTCGCGTAATGGAGGCTTCTGCAATATCATCTTTTAAAAACGGGGGTAGCTTTTACTTTTTTTTATTGGATGAATTTTATGGTGAAATGTTTTAGCGTGAGCAGATATTCAATCAGTTTAACACAAGCATTTGATTAACTGTGTTAGAAAAATCATTTACTTCTAACACGATAAAAACAATGGCGGTGCATGCTTGCCTAGAAGATACCTGTTCACTCTTGACCTGAAGACTCCCAGGTTATAGTTGGTTTGAAACAAGGACGGCAAGGTATTCCACTGAGGTACACATTGTCCATGATTCTTTCATCGCGTATGATCCCTGCAGTACGAAACCCACGAAGCGTGTACCTAACATAAGCTATCATACTCAGTTCGATATATCTATGACTACCAGCCAAACCGAGCGAGCTTATCGAATCAAGCCATAGACAAACTACGCCGAAAAAAGAGTAAAACGAATTTGCGACAAATTACATTCCGAATAATATTGTCAATGCGTATTCGCACAGAAAAAGCTCAGTAATATTGTAGTGATCGACCACCGCTGGAGCGTAAAAGTCACAGGGGAGGCATAAAGGAACGAAATAAGGAACACATTATTTCCAGTGGGTCGGCAATCAGGATAAAAGATATAATCTTGGTCCGTCTCGTCATGTGAGATGAATGTGCCGAAATATGATTGTTGGTGCGGTCGTTATGTATGAGAGTGCGCTTTTTGACATTTAACATTTTGCTCATGAAATTGGTTTGCGTGATGAGAAGAAAAATATACGTGTGCGATGCAGTGTCACGCGAAACTTTATAATTAAGAGCTCCGAGTTATACTACAATCTAATTCGTGGCCGTGACGTTTAACGTCAGGTGAACGACAGGCCCGTCAGGTCATGCGTTTACATAAAAAAAAATTTCTTCATCTGCGATTATTAGGTATTCACAGAAAATTTGAGGATTTAGATGAAAAAAATAATGAACGAATGAAATCCATATTATATGGTTAAATATAGGTCACATCTAGATGGTCATAAAATTCACGTTTCTCTATACTCAACTTTTCAGTTATGCAAATATTTGAAACATTCGTTAATTTGCAAAAAACGTTTTTAAAGTGTACACTTTATAGTGTACACTTTAAAAACAGTTATTAAAGTGTATCTACACTAATTAAAGTGTGTACACTATAAAGTTTACACTTTAATAATTATGCGTGTACTCACGCGCCTATTATAAATAAGACAAGGGTAAGAATTGCCATTAGTACATAATTAGCAGATCAATTTTATCAAGTGGGTCAGTTTCCTCACTATAGGCAAGCCTATAATACATCAAGGTATCCTAAATCCAGTGATTCTAAATAGATGATGGTACCTATTCAAAATTAGATCAAGTCTTCTTAAAATAGATATAAGCACGAATATTTTTTTCCAGTGGCATTAAATTACATCAAGGAGAATATTTCTCCAGTTTCAAAAAGGCTGTACACTAAGATAAGCCATCGTTTCTACTGTCTGTGCTGTCGGGATGGCAAATTGGATTCATTCAACCAATCAATGCCACCGCAGACTCGCTTCACGACCACTACACTTTTCTATACCCCTCTATAGAGGGTATACCCCAACAAATTCTGTACCTGCTCGCTACGGAACCCGAAGAAAATTGAGTTCCGTCTTCATTAGCCTCAGCTCGCTAGACGGGATTTAAAAAAAAAACTTTTTCATAAGGCGTTTAGTCCCGAGTCAAGTTTTCCATCAACAAAATTAAAGTACTCGCTTTAATATCAAAACTTTGCCTTAATGGATTTCTAAATTTTACATTTATTATCCAAGGGAGCTCCGTTACGTAAGTAGATAATCAATTTGTATTAAATACACGGTCATTTTTCGTCTTTACTTTTTGCTTAAAGGATTTAGTTTACCCGTGGAGCTGTAATGAAAACTAGAGGTTAATTTACTGGAAAATAATACACTATAAACAAACCGGGACTGACAGTGAGATTTTGCTTAATACAAAATAGAAGCCTTATATTTAATTAAAGTTCAATCAGAAGCCTCTACTTCTCGGCAAAATTAATTCAACGCAATGAATTTAACACTGGCTGGAATTGGAAACGATGCCTCACTTTAAATACCATCCATTTAACATTTACATTATCTCTAAACGACAAACGACTGCGTCCATTTATTCGAGACTGCACTAAAAAAAACTTTAAAAAGTTGCAAAAAGAATGAAATAGCATTAACCGCTTAAGTTTCGCGACGCCTCTCGCTCTTGCCTCATTAATTTTCATCTTTCGCCTCGGTACCTAACATAATTCACTGTTGAACGCTTCCATATTACGTGATAAGGATACTTTTATAACTGGGCAGCACTGCACTTTTATATTTTTCGCTTCGAGTCGGTGGAGTGTCGACTACTGATAGCGGTGCTGCTTGTTTATAAAACAACGCTTTTTCCGCTCAAAGTGGATCTCTTTTGCTTCTGTAGACCCCTTAATGCGTATTGTAGTTGTATTGTGGGCTGGCCGCTGGCAGGTAGGGTATAGGGGCGCACACAATCTAAACGTCATTGTCAATGCCAGTTTTGGCGTTGACGGCTGCTTGACGGCCACTCTGTGTTGCCATAAAGAAGTTTTTTTTTTTTTTTTAATGTTGTTTTTCTTTTTGTCTAATGTTACTTTTTGTCTAAGTATTCTGTACGTTTTAGTTTTTTAATTATTTATAATGTTTGTTACTTTCTTTCTGTAGTTGTTTAAATTTATGGTACGTCCGTGATGTCATGAAAATGGGTCCCGTCTGAAAATCAGTAGCTGAGGTTGTTGTGTGCAGCCTCAGTTGTATGCTGAGCCGGGACCTATTCCTGACATCGCGCAGTATCGCTTGGTATAGCATATTAGTATGTAATGTAGGTAATATTTTATGTTATATTGTTCTTGTGTACTATGCGATATTGTGTGTCAGGAATAAAGGTCATTTCATTTCATTTCATTTTTTCATTTCATTTCATTTCATTTTTTCATTTCATTTCATTTCATTTCATTTTATTGTTTCTTTCTTTTCAAACGTAGGGATGCGTTAAAAAGTGTCTGTTTTGTTTCAAAAGGTAACGCTGATCTCTCGCCGTCTCGCAGGAAGGGAGGTCGTTAGGGTGGACACTAGGGTTAATAAATCTTTCATTCGCTCATCCGTAAGTAATTCATGCCGGCTCTTTACAGGAGGTTCATAATAAAATTTTGAGATGAACTTTTGACGAGGATAAGAGTTTGCTTAAGTAACAACCAATTAGGTTGATTATGGAAATAGGTTGCTGAATAATTATACGCGCTTCAAAAATTTTTGTTTATTTTTTAAGTAAACGTTTTGTTGTTCTACCCGTTTCAAAGGTAAAGTGTTGACGCATTGCGTTGTTTTTCTTGAAGACACGTACATTAAATATTGTGTACCTAAACGTACGGCGACGTGGAGTCGGAGAGAAACACATTACGTTTTTATGTTCCGATAATAATTCGCAATCAATCAACGCTACGAGTTAGGTGTAGTTCGCGAATACTTTCTTATAATATGTAGCTGTAGACAGTACGATAGTAGTACTGTGCCTCGCTTCGTTCTTTTGTTTATTCTTATATTTAGTAAGCAGATATAGTACTATACGAAATGAAAGTTATTCACGTCCTAAACTACTATATGAATGTTAAAACGAGTTATGGCCTACGAACTTACTCGGCAAAATAGAAAGTAACAAAAGTTGATCTAGGCAGTGCTAACAATCTGTGTGCATAATTTTATCCCAATTAGTTCAGCCATTTTAACAAGAAGCTCAACAGACAAATACATAAACAGATTTTTTGGGGAATTCATTTATTATTATCATGAGTAACTATTTATAATGCACATTAAAGCCTGCGGTCACCAAGCTGCCTGCCAAGCCTAGTGATTATGGCCCTCTTATGATAAGCGTCCAAAGTGGCACGTTTTATGGGGAAGGCCTATGTTCAGCTGTAGACGTGTTTCGACGTTGATGTGATGCATGTCTCTCTTGCCAATTATGTTAACGTAACTTATTTGTGGACTAGGTGGACCGACAATCTGGTGGAAACCGCAGGGAGCCGATGGATGCAGGAGGCGGGCAGTCGGTCAAAGTGGCGCTCTATGGGAGAGCCCTATGTTCAGCAGTGGACGTCTTCAGGCTGTTGATGATGATGATGATGATGAACTTATTTATGTGTGCGGGTACACCAATTCCTGATCTGATCTAAGGAGCTCGAACAATCTGTCTAGTTGTCTACACACCTCACCAGTATTTGCTAGTAGGTAAAACGCCTTGCACGCTACGATCACTGGGTTCAGTACAAGTTTTTTAATCATACTTTCGTGAGATCACGTCAAATTTTATTCGAGCTCAATGATGATATCTTGTGAGAAATGGAAATAGTAGAAATAATACTTCATAACATCTGAGAGACATATTTCAGACTAGAGACAGAATTCACATTACAAAGAGTAGCGGTCTACTTTTTATAACTTCTTTTTATTAATATACCACATCTTAAATTATATGATTTTTTGTTCGTGTATTAGTCACTAAACTCCTAAGCGGCTGGTCTGCCTTTGATACATTTTTGGTTGCATTCGAATGGAGGATTAAGATAACCCGTGCGAAGCTGGAGTGGGTTATGTAGTATTATAATCAGGTTGATTATAATAGAAAGATAGATCAGTAAATCGAGCAACTTCAACTCTTGTGGTTAATGGCCTTTGTAGACAGGTAACCATAATTTTGCCAATGTCACGTATCGGAAGTTCTCACTGAATGACAGGTGATGCAACGCAGACTTTACGTCACGGGAACTATAAACTGGAAAGGTTTGTTTGGTTTTTACTCTGCGAACTATTCTTGGTGTTGTTCTTAGAGTCGGTCTACTTGACATTGGCAGCGTTGTGATGGGATGGCAACACCACAGAAGCCATTAACCAAGAGTTGAAGTTGAAGTTGGTTTGTTTTTAGTCTAGATATTTCTAGCCTAGAGGTCTGTGCTAGAGGTAGTATCCTCTACTTGGTGTGTAGCCTAGAGGTGGCCTGCGGTATTTACCCGATTTATTGCGGATCTGAAACCAACATAGTATACTTTTATCCCGGAAAATATAATAAGGATAGCGGGTCTATGTTGGATGAATCTTTGGGACATTAAACAAAGCCTTGTAATATAAGGTTAAAGTCATGCATAAGGTTAAATAAAATTAAAGTCATCCTCCCATCCCGCACTAAGAGTACCTGTGTCGCAACCGCATTTTGTTTTTAAAACAACAAAGAAACAGCGAGTATTCCTAAAGCCACTTGCTACCTGCCTGCAACCAATGATTGGGTCCAAATATCACAGCGGAGGTTCAACGAGAGCTCTTTATTCCGAGCCGCAACCTCTCCCTTGTTATTCTATGCAAATTGCAGAACCCGGCCGAATGTAGACTAAACGGCCATTTCGGAGATTCGAGTTTTTATGCAAACAAACCTAAGTTATTCAAGTGCGCGCCTTTGCATGAAACTTGCATACAGAAATGGTTGAATGCAATATCGTTGATGCTCGCCGCCGCGCACGCTCCTACTTGTTACGGTATACTCCTAGAATGAAATCATAGCTCTGTGCTGTATTTTAAGTGAACATCTCGCGGTTATTACGTTATGATACCTAGTTACGGCGGGTTGGGAATGTGAATAAATTAATTATATTATTGCTTCAGATGGAGACGATTTGAAGACAAAGTGATGTAGCAGGAACGTATACCATCTTTGAACTTTGAACACTATAGAACAAAGAGTATGCAACGCCACTATAGAATATGTTCTGTTGATTGACACTGACGTTTTATATTTTAACTTTATGGTGCTGTTATTATCATCATAAAGGGTATTCTCATTATTTTCCTATTTGCTGATATCAGAAAAAAATCTCACAGTGTAAATAACTTTGAGCAGCTGCTTTCCTTCTGCGTCCTTCGAATCTTCGTGGTTTTGACCGACGAGGTGATCACGGAACTTTGATAGCAATGCAACACGAGATATTTCATTTCGAATTTGAAAATTTCCACAGTTACTATACATAAACTGCGTATTGAAACTGTCAAATTTTAATATATTTAATATATAAATAATAAATTTTTGTGTTTCTATCGGTTGCAATCAAGTTAAATGACCGCCTAGCTGGTCGTCGGTCCACCTTGTCGGGGGCCGGCGTACACTGGCGTCTTCCAGTTCGTGGACTCCACTCGAGAACCTTTAAACTAACATAACCATATAGTTTCAAAGTAATTATTGTTTATAAACCAGCAACCGCTTAAGTTAAAAGTTAAGATGTCTTTACGTTCCGCGCAGACTTCGGTTTCAAAAGATTTTGTTGGCAGTTTATAACACAATATTCTCAAGTTGAAAAACCTCTCAACTGGTATTAACCTGAAAAAACAGCTGTGTACTGAAACTTCCCGAGATAAATGCACAAAAGCTCTATTCTTGAGAGCTAGGTGCAAAACCTAAATGAAACGTAAATAATAATTGAGCGAGCTTGATTTTTATTATGAAAGTGGAAATTAGAATAATGAAAAACGATTTTTTTGCAGTTTTTGTACCTCAGAGCTTATCGCAAAGTTTGTTCATAGAAAAAAGAAAACTTAGGATTCAATTATTTAAATCACAATTTATGTATTGCCATGAAAAAAAACATCTGTTTAATGTAATAAAAAAGTAAAAATTATTACTGACTAGTTAATGAGACTTTTCGAACAACACGAATAAATAAGCATAAAAAGTTATTAAGATTTAGGATCTACAAGATAAGGTAACCAATGGTTAAAAACTCTAACAATTAATGTTGACCATTGGTTAGAATTCGTTAGAGTTTTTAACCATTGGTTACCTTAACTACCGATCAAAAAACTCACCCTTAGCGTAATTGAGCCCTGTATGTTCGTTGTAAAAGTAAAGAATAAAAGACATGAGATTACTCTTAGGGATGGATGGGATGCGGGTTCAAATGGTGATCGTGATTAAAATTCCTTCACATGAAAATTTATAAAAATATTATTATTAAACACATAAGTATTACGAATCACTATTAATAGAGATTTATAAGCCGCCCCGCGGTGTCACTACATTTAACCCACTATCTCGAGGGAAAATTTAATTTTCTAGGTTAAAATTCTTATCTTTATATCAACCAGCCAGCCATCTATAGGCAAAATTTCATCCAAATCGGTTCAACCGTTTTGGCGCGAAAGCCATCCAAATCAACAGACAACAGTTTCACAGTAGGGAGTGTTTTATTTTTTTTGCATTTTTTTGTTTTTTTTTTAGATACGATTGGTTATATTTTGACCGTGTGGCTGTAATATTAATACACATACATATGAAAGTGACTTTGTTTTTTTGTCTGTTACTTATTATCAGCTAAAAGTCTTTTACTTTGAAAGGCAAAGTAACAATCAAAAGTAGCTATTGAAGACTAAAATAAGATCCTAGAAACAGCTATACAAGCCGCGACTAACATAACACTTTCTAATTACTTCTAAAACCAGTGACCACAGACTAATAACAATCAACTTACACAGTTGTATACAAGTCTTTGTATTTTTGTTCTTTTAACGTGTCGCTTGGACCGATGCCAGTGCCTTGATCTTCTAATTTATCTTACCTACAGCTCTGATTAAATCTTGCGAGGGACAAACACGGGGGTTATAAAACGGTCTTGATTTGTAGGAATGACGGGTTTTATTAGTGGACAGATATTGCAATAGCTTATTTTGGTGATACTGTAAATCAAGGTATGATGTTGAAGAAAGATAGTAACTTTCTTAGGCTATCAAGTCGTATAATTAGAGTTTGCTGGCTGTTCTCATGAACTGGAAATACGTCCATGACATCACTTAACATCAGAAGGACAATTCTGAATAAATGAGTTTTGAATGCTTTGCATAAGTGTTATAATAGCAGATGATGTTTCACACCGTGGTCCGAAAGAGCCTATAGAGCACTAGCATTTAGAGCACTTGGGCGATTCACACCGCGGTGTGAACCACACGCGGTGTGAAACGCCCCATTACCCCATATAAAACGCATTAATTTGTATAAAGTATAAGTAAAGAAAAGATTTGAAAAGAGCAATATTTCTACTGCTGCATTGTAATGGGCTTGTTATATTATAATTATAATTTTTTGACATTTTTGACATTAAGCACTGTGTAAGTTTGTTTAATTATGCTTGCTTAGAATGTACAATAATTTATTTTTTATTATTTTTAAATACATTATCTAGTTTTGACTTCTAAAAGTGCTAAAAATAGCCTATTTGCAATAAAAAAATTTGGTTTTGATTTTGCTGTCTAATGATTATAAGAGTTTATTTTGTCATTTCCACCTTAAACGTGGTGGTGGAAGTGACAAAACCATATTTTTTTGTCAAAAACGATTTTTCAATGAAACGCGTTGAGGCACAGTATATATAATAGTTGTAGTACTGTAAGCGAAAACGTTCGTAGAAACTCTCTCTATGCTTTTTTAGTGATGCAGTTAAACTCTATATTAAAACTTTTGCGAGCTGAATTTGAAAACGCCTGCTAAGCCGGTAGTTCCAGCACATAGATCGGCCCTCGCTAACTAGTGAATAATTACAGAATGATCCCATTACAGATGCAAAAAAGCGGATCCCCGATGCATACGTAATGGACCCTTGTGGCGCGGCGCAAGTCACGGGAAAATACGAAAGATAAATGGAGTTTAAATTGGATGTGCATTTTGAGATGAACTTATAAATATTCACTGGTTTTTTAAGAACTCCGTAGTTTTTAAAGTATCCAATTTAGCACTGACGTTGAATTTGACCGCTTTTACGGCAACTTATGTTTGGTTTTGTAAATTAAAAGCGCAAGGTGTCTAATATCTAACTATTTACTTAGTTAATGTTTTTTGTAACAGATAATGTAGCTAGTACTATTTAGTTGTAGGTATGTAGGAATGATTATATTTTTCCTTTACAAATTAATCTGTTGATTACGGTATGCAGGTGATAGTGCTATAAAAATCATAAATACCTGCTTCTATGTTTTTTTAAACACAGTCATGGTGATGGAGTTACGTTTATCAACAGAATCATTACCATGATGTTTATGTATTATTAGAATTAAATTTTATAGATCATAGACCAAATGGTTAACTATGATGTCGTAATACACATAAATATTGAAACCAAAAATATCTCATACATAAATCAGTGTTTACAATATGCGTAACTGTATGCTTAATGAGTTCGAAACGGCTTCTAACAAAACCACAATTAAAAATAGCAAAAGTTTATGGGTTTAAGCCGCGGTTTCCTTACAGCGAGCGGCGAGCAAGAGCGGCGAGCAAACATCCCGCCGGTAATGACTGGACAAACAACCATCTGCATACGGCCTCCGAGCGACGCTGCACTTTGCTGAATTTATTACCCGCCGCGAAAAGATCAGACGCTTTTTGCTTTTTTTTTTGATAAGTCGAGAATTACGTTTTGCATAGAAGTTGTGGCTGCGGAAAAGTTTTTAATTTGTTTGACCTTCCGTTTGATTGTCGAAAAATACAGCGTTAATGATCTGAGTTATTATAAAAATACAAAGAGTTTGTTGGACGTTCCTAAGCAAAGGAAGTAATTTGAAAAATCATTTAAAAGTACCAAAGTATACATTGTACATACAAAGATGTTTTCTGCTGTATGATTATTATTTTATCTTTTCTCATACTTATTACAACTTATGTTTAGCACAAATGGTTTAAGAATTTGTTAATCCAAATATATCGCTAAGGTGTTAAAGAAGCTAAAAATAAAATTTTGTTTAGCATATCAAGCAACAGCAGGATTAAAAATTGATGCATAAAATTAGAATTTCAAATAAGCTTACGATGTTAACTAACACAGTCGCTAATAGAGTTCCCAATCCAGTACCTAAATACCAACTAGCAACCGCTAACTTCGCGCCACGCTCAATAAACTAACATGCATTTATGTATTTGCTCGTTTAGTTATCCTCACGCGCTGTGGGGGTAGGCAGAGAGGAACTTTGCACCTTGAACTGATTTAATGTACGTAGGTGGCATAACATTACGCGCGCGCAGTGAAACCGGGACCTAATTAGCCTTTGTTATTTTATGTTAATAAAGCTACAGCACGATTACGCTTCAGCCTTCTACAGTTACGGAGAGTGAGGGTTTTCTAACAATGGGTATCAAATTCGAGAGAACTCGTCGGGGTTTGTACGAAAATATTCATTTGTTTTAATAATATAGGTACTCATCTATAATTTTGAACCAATTTTGGGCAGTCATAAATACTATTGTTTTTAATGAATTCTATTTCATTCTTTTTGATTTACGGGGCCAGTATAATATATACGTTCATGACTTAATTACAAAACTGTAGGCAGAAGTAGCGCTTACTATCAAGCATCGATATTGACCGGATATTGGTAACATTTTTTTACACGGGCAAAGTGTATTATATGTATAGTATAAGTTTAGTATATGATGATGTAGTAATGTAGTAAGATGTAGTAATTAAATTGTAATTTAATTGTAATTTAACTGTAATTTAATGATCATTTTATTATTATTGTTATTTATGACTTGTTAATATTTTTAATTAATTTCATTTCATTTATATTTTATGGCACCTATAAATAAATTGATTTAAAAGTTCATTTAGTTTAGTATATATTACTTTTTATTATTGTAGCGCTCATAGCGAAGCACGACTAGCCATTTCTGACTGATCGGTAAAGTTAAGCAGTGTTCGCTGCGGTCACTACTATGATGGGTGACCGTTACAGCAAAAAGTGCTATTTACAACTGAGCGCTACCGTGCTTCAGAGGACACGTCAAGCCGTCGGTACCCGGGTGTTGTCGTAAGACAATAGTCGCTAGGCCAAATCAGAAGTCTTTGGGCGGCCTGAAAATTCGGACACCAGGGCTGACCACCTGCCTACACGAGAAGAAGAAGAAGAATTGTAGTAGTTAGCTTAAAGGACAAAAATGCACTTTGTCCGAGTAATAAAATGTATGTTGTTACAACTTATCACAATGAATATCACAGTTTTATTATAAGCGTCAGTTTACAAATAAAACGTTTAAAAGCGAACACTAGTATCTTATTACAATAACACATAAATAATCAAGCATCGTACTTAAAATATGGAAGTCTGTCAAAAAAGGTTCAGTCAGCCGTAGTCAGCGATTCTGACACCTTACGTGGATCCGAAGCTCAGCCATTGGGAGGCCATCACGGTGATGACATTCTCGATAAAGCCAAGCGATTCTCTTACGTAAGGCGATCCAGAATATTCCATCATTACCTTAAGCTCCGGTAAATCGACGACTTTCAACAACTTCGATAACGTACAATATGTCAGGCACGCACGTACGGTGATACATACATATGTAAATGATTTCAATAAGGGAAGGGTCCCGCTAGTACACAGATGATAATACGGAATCGTGAACTTCGTCGGGTTTCTCGATATTTTTAGTTCGGATATGGGACGGGCTTAATCAGCGGGCAGATTTATTGATGTTCGGAAATTTATTTCGTGACTCAAATGTGAACTTGACGAGCATTTTTTAGGGTTCCGTACCCAAAAGGTAAAACGGACCCTATTACTAAAGCTCCGCTGTCTGTCCGTCTGTCACCAGGCTGTATCTCATGAACCGTGATAGTTAGACAGTTTACATTTTCACAGATGATGTATTTCTGTTGCCGCTATAACAACAAATAAATGTTTAAATAAAATAAATATTTAAGGGGGCTCCCATACAACAAACGTGACTATTTTGCTCGTTTACCAGTGGAGTCATAGATGGCGCTGCTTTAAATAGTACTGCTACTCAACACTAGATGGCAGGGATAGATAATGGCACGAAACCCTTCGTGCGCGAGTCTGACTCGCACTTGGCCGGTTATTTGGTTTCTTTTTCATTTGTTACCGGCCTTTATAGTGTTGTGGTTGAGCATGTAAACTTATGTTCTGGAAGGTGCGGCCTCGATTCCCGCAACAAGATAACATTTTCTGCTTAAAAAAGCGTAGCCTTTTCTGTATCTGGATGTTGTAGGATCGTGGTGCTAGACTGCTAGTAGATACAGGAAAACCTAGTTAGGGTCCATGATCCATGTATGGTGGTCGTTGGACGTTACTGTTTGTTTATTCATTTATAACTCATAGGGTTATTTCTATGCAAGTTTCAAAATAGAGACGATTTGCTCGTTTCTTTTGGCTATAAAACGCTCTAAATTTAATAGCAGCAAAGTTCAAAATGCAAAGGTACCAAAACGCCAATTAGCATAATTTTAATAAATCCCAGCTGAACGTCAGTCGCTACCGGGAATTATGGCACTAAACCAAAGTAATATTACTCAAGACAACTATGGCAAAGAAAGACCGACACCTAAGTGTAATTACAATGCTACGAAAGTGAACTAAGTTTGTAGCAGTTCGTAGCACTTCGTAGCGTTCGTAGCCGTGGCGCGCCGGTCGTAGCATTTGTCTCTAATACAGTTTGCTCTGAGATATGAGTTAATTTTTGTACTTTGTACTAAGTAATTTACCTGCTAAAAGTATTAGAACAAGAATAGTGCTGGAAGCTGGAACCGAATGCGGCTAAATATTTATCAGTCAGTCTATTTTGGTTTTAGAACGATTTAAAAAACTTTGTATTGGTTATATTATGTTTAAAACTAGCTGACCCGCTCCGCCTTTGCACGGGTTTAATAGTTTTACGACTTATCTCAGTCTAAAGAAAGAAAGAAGGGAGGGAAGAAAAAGATAATTAAAGTACTTACCCCCTTTCTAACAAAAAAATAATAAATGAAATCGGATTACGCGTTAATGAATTATAACTAAGTACATATTTTAAATTTCATCCCCTGTCTTGAGGGAATAGTGCTGAATTTCGCGATTAAAAGTATCCTATAGCCTACCTCGTAATATGAACTCAAATCATGCCAAGTTTCATTTGAATCCATTTAGTAGTTTCGGCGTGACGCTCAGCCAAGATACAGACAGAAAGACAGACACAAAAATGAAAAGAAAAGTAGTTTTGGCTTCAGAATCAATAATAAATAAATGAATAGGGAGCCCTCCAAAAGTTTTTTCAATATCTTCAATATGGGCATTGTAGCTAGTGAAATTACTGGGCAAATGAGACATAACGAACTGATCTCACAGTCTAGAAATTTTTTTTAGACTGTGTGATGTCTCAGGATGGCGTGCGCAGTGCGCAGTGTCACGCGAAACTTTAGTTTGGAGTTCCGAGTGACACTGCAATGTGTTATGAGCGGCCGTGTCACTTAACACCAGGCAAACGACTAGCTCGTCACGTCATTCGTTTACATAAAAAAAACAGTATTGAACCTGTTACAGTTTTATTATAATTATCTAAGATGAAAGGTATATTTAAGTGAAAAAATCTCTAACATAGCATTAATACATTTCTATACCTTCATTTACTATATTCATCTCCACGACATGTTTTGTCTTGACAAGGTACATTTTTTGTGAGGAGAACAATATTTCAAGACCTTTTCTTGACAAGATCGGGATAGGGTTACAATACTTTGTTAGCGAAACTAGCTCAGCTATTTGTATTTGTATTGAAGACAGATATACTATCTTTGTGAACCCGCAGTCATTGGAGTAGAGAAATATGAATAAAAACAGATATGTTGGAGTCGAATACGATTGAAAACCTTTTTTGAGTTATTGAAAAATATTATACATTGTGTCAAATGGCCTAAAGGTAAAATATTTATTTAAGGTGGATCGTTTCACTAGCGCGGCAAATTCAAATTTTCTTGCGTTCTTTTGCCAATAATAGCTTAATTACTAAACGTGATTACATTAAAACTGATTTAACGTAAAGAAATAGAATGTATCAACAAATTGTGATTAAAAGTAGATACTTTTAGGACTTTACTTTTAGGAGATCCTAGATGTCATTGTTTTAGCGACAAATGGCAGTAAACAAATTTCGTCTTAGTTTTTCAGTCTATTGCCATTTGTCGCTAAACCAATGATATGTAGGTGATACTTTTAAATGTAATTTATTGATACATTCTATTTATTTGCGCAAAATTAGTTTTCATGTAATCACGTAGAGTAATTAAGCTGTTATTGGCAAAAGAACGCAAGAAAATTTGAATTTGCTGCGCTAGTGAAACGTTCCACCTTAATGGCTTAGAAAATCTCATGTCATTATTGCCATCTTACTCTGTACAACTAAAAATGCATAGAAAGAAAGAGAGGGTGCTACGTTCATTCAAAAAAACCTAAACTATTTGAACACAACATGAAACTAAAATATGTATTAATTTTTATTAAACAAGTATTCAGAGCCTTTCAATTCTCGTTTATGTTTTTTGGGCATGTAATACAATACTTCCATTAATTGTTAAATAAAATTAAAATGATAGAAGCAGCGCGCGTTAACCCCTTTTTAGAAGAAGATCTTATATAGAATAAAACGGTTAAAAGGTTAGTTCTAAAAAGTCAAGAGATTCATCTGAACTATAAGCGAGGACGGAATTTCGTGATCTTACTTCACAGGAACATACCAAGTAGATGCAATATAATAGAGTGGGAACTAAGGGCACTGGCAGACGGATGCCTGCCTCAAGAGGTAGCAATAACGTCGCGTTAGATGACAAGTGCACATATATCGCACCGTTATAACGAGAGCAGTCTTTACGCGGCGTAAGTTTTAAGGGAGTCATATCTTAATAATATCTTATCTTGCTATTCTACTAATATCTATTTATTATTGCTATATTGCTATATACTAATTCCTTTCATACTAACTATCACACTATAATATATATAATATTATAAAGGTGAAAGTTTGTGTGTATGTGTGTATGTTTGTTACTCCTTCACGCTCAAACGGCTGGACGGATTTGGATGAAATTTGGAATATAGATAGCTTATATACTGGATTAAAACATAGGCTACTTTTTATTCGCGGGTGAAACCGCGGGGTGCAGCTAGTATAATACTATAAATGCGAAAGTTTTGTGTGTGTGTGTGAATGTTTGTTACCTTATATCTCTGTAACTGCTATACCGATTTTGACATAATTTGGAATGTAAATAACTTATATACTGGATTAACGCATAGGATACTATTTATCCATGGGTAGAACCGCGAGGCATAACTAGTATATTATGAAGTTTTAACGATAATTTTCTTATAGTAATTAGATATCTAAGCTTGCAAAAAACACCGTACCCTTTTTTCGACTATGTCGTCACCAAAATGTTGAATTCCGCTCCTCTTCCTTGCTTGCACAGTCCAGAGCCACGTTCAGGGGGCACCGCACTATTTACCGAGCTTATGGCCGAGCCGAGCGCAAAATTAAGAGATTCCCGCGCCAGTGTAAAACGACCCTTATTAACCCGAAATACTGACTAAAACAGTGACTAAGTTTAAGTGATTTACTCAATTTACTCAGTCTTGATAGAGCACCTCAGTGCGGGCTATCGATAAGAATTGAAAAATATAGGCACGCTGAATATGTAAACTACAATGTTCTGTAATGGTATTACACTGACAAGTGCTTATTTTTTACACTACCTACATTGTGGTACTAGGTGCTACACTGAAAAGTGTAATAAATATAGTGTGTACTACAACTTATAATAAAGTCACAATAACAAGTGTTTATTTGTTACACTATCTGCACTGTGGTAGAATGTTGTACACTGAAATAAAGTGTGTACTGCAGTGTTGCATTTAAATGTAAATAAAGTTTACACTGCAATCTACTGTAGTGATACACTGAAAAGTTTAACACTTAAAAAATAACGGTACCCCTTTACCATTTTCGGATTGGAACTCTGAAAACAGCCACGAGTCTTGGTTGATGTTGTCAGACAACAGTAAATAACCAATGTAAGCTTTTGGGAGGTTAAAGAATGCTGATCTATTTGGTAGAAAGGAAGAAAGAGTAAGTAAAGGTACTCAATTAAACATAAACTGCCCTGATTTTATTGTTTAAATGCTCCTTTATCTATGCTTTCTATTTTTCTTTAGATAGGCATTGGATTTTGGTCCTTTTATACAAGTGTTAGTGTAATTCAAAGAGGGGTAGTGGTAGGGTTAGGGGTAGTGGTAGGGGTAGGGTTAAGGGTAGGGGTAGGGGTAGTGTTGTCCAAAGAGGTTAATAGACAAATAACAAAAACATCGCAACCTATACTACTGACTTCCATCGTGCTCGTTTTAAAATGAAGACGTTGAGCCGCCATATTTGTTTAGGCAGCGGCAGTGGTGTAATCAGGTTGTAATGTGTGGCAAACAGTCGTAGGCAGGTGCTTACCCGTTATTGAATTGAGTGACGCCTCTGTTTGTTTAGTCTGTGTCAAGTTTATTGGCGCTTTAAAGTAAATAGAGCAGATTTAGCGTGTTACGTTATGCGGCAAAAGGTTGTTTTGCATTTTAGTTAGGTTAACACTAATTTATTAATCGGTTAAGCGGCGCAAGGTCAACATAGGCCAATGTAATGCGTTTTGTCTACTGCCGCTCAATATCGTGCATAAAGTCCATAGAAATGTTACTGATTTTTATTTTCATGTAAGTACCTACTTACAGTTCTGTGGAAGGAACGTGTTTCATGTTTTGGTTTTGGCATAGAATATAATTTTTTTTTTAGAAAAATAGATAATTATTACTTATTTAGAAGTATATTAATTATTAGGTTATAAGGGCATTTCACAGAAACCTGACATACTGTCATGGTAAAACAAAACAATAATTAAATTCTAGCGTAACTGTGAAACTTCACAACTTTGCCGTGTAACTATTTATAATTTACAAATTACTTAACCAAAGAAACGCCTTACAGCGTCCCTCTTTCCTCAGGCCGTCCTAATTGTATCTCAAAGATATTTCTTTGTTAACTCGTTCGAATAATTAACAACTTCGGAGCTGACCGTAGCGTTTTGACAATAAAACAGGTGAATTTATTTTAGCCGAGTTTCTCGCGAACTTGGCCCACAGTTTCGTTATTTGGTTATTTATCACTTTTGAACTCAATTATGTGGACGGGGAACAACTCTGCCGTAATGGAGTGTTGAATATTTGGAGTATTGTTGTATTATTAGTGGAATTCAAAGCAGCTTTGTAAGTGTTAATCAACTTGATATTCTATTGACAATATTAATATATGTATAGTTATGTACATGCCATGCAAACGAAGGCTCTACGATTGAGCGATGACTTGCAATTTGCTGACATAGTAATCATTTTTTGCGTTTGCGCATGATCAAATATTTTTTTATTTATTGTTTATCGCTGTAGACAACCTCAGGATTTGAAACATAGTAAAACACTAAACTTAAATCAAACTAAAGCATAAAATACTAATGAAATCAAGGCGAAACTTATGTCTTATTTGTCCGTTGAAATTACTCCGACCAGCAAAGCAAAATCATATGCTCAAAATAGAGAATGCTCCTAACAATTTTCCAAAATATTACAGCTATATCACAAATGTTCAGGTACGAGTATTTCGGTCCAAATCCTCATTGTTTGGGGGCGCGCACGAAGCACTTGAAAATTCCCTTTAATGAGGTCCACGTAAGGCTTCGCGGGCCCAATTATTAAAAACAACAGCGGCACTTTGCGTGGGTCGAATTGGTAATTGTTTATACGGACAAGGCAAGCTTAGGGCACGTTTGAAGAGATTTAGGGCGGTTCTGATATTTTAGAACTGTGATATAAACCTTTACGATGTAACGTGTATTCAGAGAAAGCGTATCAGAATACAGAAAATTTGTTCTTCGGAGATGCTAGTATCGTAACAATACCTAATGAGTTTCTTCGTTTGTTTTAATCGTATAGGATTTCATACTTTATTTTTACACAATGCTAGTGAATTGAGTAGTTTTTTTAAATTACTGAATAAGTTTTCATTTGATCACGATCTCATCTGATGGTAAGAGATGACGCAGTCTACGATGGTACATGCTTGCCTAGACTTGAAGACCTCCAGATTGTATTTATCGGGAAACAATGACGCTGGTAAAGTGTTCCAGATTAATACACTCATACAACTAAAACAAATTTATTTGTCTACTAAGTAGGTACATAGAAACTCTAGTAAATTATAGCTTGACAAGACGACATTTCTCTCAAAATAATTTAATCTCAAATAACATAAATCCTTAATCTAACAAACTGTCGATGGCGATGTCGCCTTGTGCCCGGCTGGCGGCGGTTTTGTCCGAATCAGCATAGAATTCGGGAAGCGAGCCGATAATTCCTTTGCTACACTATACAAAAGCCAAACTTGGTTTTACCCCTTACTCGGTTGCCTGTGACAGTATTGCCCCAGGCGCGATTACTCCGAGTAGCCCCCGATCAGAATACTGTCTAGTAGTCTTTGACTGGCATGTTAGCTCAGTTAGTAGTAGCTCTGCCTTTTGAACTATAGGTTGTGGGTTCGATTCCCACCCGGGACAAACATTTGTGTGATGAACATAGATGTTTGTTCTGTATCTGGGTGTAATATTGTATTCTATGTATGTATTTACAAACAAAAATTATCTTAGAATTCTATCAGTTATCTGGTTCCCATAGTACAAGCTATGCTTAGTTTGGGGCTAGATGGCGCTGTGTGAAATGTTTACACATATAATTTATTTATGTATATTACCTACATTTGTTGAGCCGATAAACTTTATCCTGTCCATACGAGAAACCCATAAAAAAACGATGTGGTTATTCTCAAATTTTAAAATTTTCCAGGAAACTTTTCCAATTATTCTTCCCATAATAATCAAAATAATAAAACGTGAAATTCATGTTTAAAAACAATTCATCATCAATATTTAAAAACTTTTAATTAGCCTTCTGTTATAGTGTGGTATTAATGTGTATATAAACTAGCTGTAAGTTTTCCTTTGAAAATAAAATAAAATAAATAAATAAATAAAATAAATACCTTAATACACAGAACTATCCCAAGGTACGCTACTATCACCATTAATTTACATCAGTTTTGCATGAACATCGTTCCAACATTACAAAACTCTAGTAAGAAAACAAGAAATAGAAATAAATAACATCGTGTTACTTTTAAACGCAATAAATTAAATCTAAATATACATGGATATAAATAACCAGTAGCAAGAGATAAAATAATTTTCTCTTCGCCACCTTTCCCCTTTTCCATAATCCGGCAGAATAAAACCCCCAGGGCTATTCATCGTTGGAATATAAAAAAATCAATGGAATCTGCCGGTAGCCCCCGAGATAATCTCCCGCAAGGTCATGTACATTATTTCCTTTATCTTTTTATCTGACCCTTTCATTTGAACCCAAAACATGTTGGGCTTTGCTTTGTTTTGGTTAAAAAAATATTTTGCCATTAAGAATTTAGAGAAGATGTGCTTTGGTAGTTATGTTGTTCTTTTTACAACTCTACGATTTTTATTATCTTTGTACCTACGTGTTTACTAACCTTACTTAATGCGTTCATTTACAAGTGCCAGCATGCTGACATAGGTATTTCATAATAGCTTAAGAACCATATGTAATAACTTTATGATTAATACCAGTCATCATTGAAACAGTTAGCGTTTTGGTAATAACTGCAAGTTACTATAAATTGCCACATCCCTCGTTGAACTGACAAGCGGTGGGGCAGAAAGGTTCTCTAGTGGCACCCACGAACCGGAAGACTAGCCCCTCACTAGGTAGACCAACGATCTGGTGAAAGTCGTGGGAACCCGATGGGTGCAGGATTCGAGCAGCCACTTAAAGTGGCGCTCTCTGGGGGAGGTATATGTTCAGCAGTGGACGTCTTCAGGCTGTTGATTGATGATGATGACTATAAATAGCACAATAAAAAAAAATTAATTGATCATCGATGTAATTCATAAAAATAAGTTTCGAAGAGGTAACGTAACACATCGAGAAGCAAGTGTACAGAGCCATATTTAACATGCAATATTTACTAAAGTAATAAAGGCAATTTGCCCGTAAAAAAAAAAAAAATTACTAACAATGCACTGACAGTTGAATCAGCTGATTTTTAGAGATGTCGCCACGAAATGGTTGAGCGATATCAGAATTACGATGATTTTACCTATAAATTCTATTAGATTTGTCACAATTTCCAATAGTTACGTCAACGCTATGGAAAATTAGAAATCTTCAATAGGTGATCATAAACGAAAATTAAAATCACCAGAAATTTATCAGTGCCAACCATAATGAATCTCAGTTTTGACGTCGTAGGTAGGAAACAATTGATTACTTTTGACTATGATCCGTCGCCCCTAGCAAACAAGAGGTTCTCTATGAAGCTGGTATGAAAACTTTTTCATGGGCGAGTAGGCTACAGCCAAAAATGTCTCTAATCCTTGCTATCAGCTAATTCTGCTGTCAGTGCAATGTTAGTAAATATTGGGGTAAAACTTGGGGTAGAATGAAGGTCATAATCTTAATCTTATAGAAGCACAAAGGCTATTGGAAATCTGTTAGTTAGTACGGCTTACTGAACACTCCTTTTCTCCCACGAATGACAGGATTACCCCAATCCTTTATTAGAATAAGAGGATTACCTAGCTAAACTAGGGTTGCCACTGCCGTCAAAGCCGTAAAAAATATTTTTGAATAGCTTCAACGATAGCTAAAAACAGCGTTCTGTTCAACGAAAGATGTAGAGAGATCTTAAATAGGAATGACTTGAAATCTATACGGATTTTAGTAATGAATGCAATCCAACGTGTGCCATGAAAATATTTATCAAGGTATTGGATGAGTTTAATTGTAAATTACAAACTCGTAAGCCAGTTTAAATTCTGACTTCTTTTTATTGAATAACAGATAGGTGGCAACCATACGTAGATGAAGACAGCAGAAAAGATTTCTCATTAGTGCTACAGGTAACAGATTCGTAGTTCTGATTAACTTAGAGGTACCTATTTTTCGGCTGAACAGAAAGTTGTTAGAGAACTTCTGTGTCGGCGGAAAGGTTGCTAAATTACCTTTCAAACTGCTAAGCTGCCTGTATAACAGGTAAAGTAGATATTTGCAGAATTAAAAATGTTTCAAAACTTGACTATGTTTTCCCACACATTGCTGATTGTTTGCGTACTTTTACTTCTAGTCTGGGATAACTTTCTGTAGTTGTACCATATATTTTATATCAGACAAGTTAGTGATTATCACTAATGATATGTAATAATATGGGCTGAAATGGCACCATGCTGCTCCAGCCATAAAGCGGAAGGAGTTAGGAAATTGGCTCCTAAGCGAGGATGCCAGAATACTTACTATGCCCTGACTAAAAACCATTAATTCTCGATACTATAAAAGCTTAAAAACGCAGTTACAAAACCATTTATCCGGCACAACCGGTATACAATACAAAAATTGGTACACGAATGCGCTGTCAATTCTCGTACGCGTTATCGAAATTGAATTTATGTCCTAAACTGCAGCTTTCCAATTTTCCTGCACAAAAATTAAAATCGTTAACAAATTGCATGTGAAGTTGTTAATCGGGTGTGCAACTTTGGGTTGGGCGGGGGTAAAAAGAGGCGAAATTGGGTGTCCAGCCCAGAAGCTAACTTTTTAATTAGTGGGCAGGCGGGGTTTAGCTTACATTGTCTGCAGCATCGGCCGAGGAGGCGTGCTATACGGTAGCTAGTTTGATAAGCTAGCACACGCGTGGATACTGTGAGATTGGCAATCAAACTTCGGGAACAGATTAGGTGATAGTCTAACACTACTGGGCCGTAAGGTGTTCAGCTTGTCGGTTATGAATATTATAGAACTAGCTGCGCCCCGCGGTTTCACCCGCGGATAATAAGTAGCCTATGTGTTAATCCAGTACATAAGCTATCTATATTCCAAGTTTCATCCAAATCCGTCCAGCCGTTTGAGCGTGAAGGAGTAAAAAACATACACACATACACACAAACACACATCCAGACATACAAACTTTCAGCTTTATAATATTAGTGTGATAATGATGTCGGTTAAACACATGAAGGTAAAAGTGAATCCAATGAACATACTTGTGCCTGTTACAAAAGGTTGTGTGTAGTTTCTGATTTATGAGCAAGATAGTTTCTGTCCAAATAAATATTATTTAATTGTATTATTAAATAACCGGCCAAGTGCGGATCGTGCACGAAGGGTCCCGTACCATTATCTATTCCTGCCATCTAGTGTTGAATAGCAGTAGTATAAGCAAAAAGCAGCGCCATCTATGAGTCATCTGGCAAACCAGCAAAGAATTCATGATTGTTGTATGGGGGCCCCCCTTAAATATTTTTTTTAATCAGTTTTTAGTATTTGTTGTTATAGGGGCAACAGAAATATATCATTTGTGAAAATTTCAACTGTCTAACTATCACGGTTCATGAGATATAGCCTGGTGATGGATGGACAGACAGACAGACAGAGAGCGGAGCCTTAATCATAGGGTCTGTTTTACTCTTTGGGTACGGAACCCTAAGAAGTATTCCCAGTGAGTACAGAGTCGGCGAAAGGCAATGAATCACATTTAATTTTTTGGAAGGTATCATAATTTTAAAACCATTTTGAGATTATCCTCTAAAGGGCTCATATAAATAATAATAATTTTTATATAATAATAGCAATTTCTCAAGTTATTAATAAAAATGATAACGTCGTGTGAAGTCTATTTTTTACAGTGACTGCCATAAAAAGACTTCAAAGCAAAGGCGTTGAATTTTTTTCCGTCTGACTTCTAGCGGAAATATTCATTATTTTAGCCTCATAGAAGCCAAACGTTTTTATGAAAAATTCTCCAATTTAAACTTAGACAGACATGTATTTTTCATTTTATTTATGTTGGAAAAATAAAATAAAAAAATGCTTGTCTATTATTTTATCAACATGTTAACCAATAAAATTGGGTGTCAAAAATTTCAAAAGTTGTCCATTAGATCTCATTCAAAGTTTTCCCGGTAATTACATTAAAATGTAGCAAGACATTTATTGAATACGAGTCAACCAGATCCAAGCCAGTTAACTTGAGCTCCATCACAACAAGCCACGTTGTTTGTCCGACTGCGGCCGAGATGTCGCACAAACACTGCAACCGACCGCGAGCACCGAGAACATCGAGAATCTGAGAGTACCGAGAATTCTAGAGAACCGAGAATACGAGAGTCGACAGCAGCCAGGCACTCTCTCGGTTTGTTTAAATTGCCATTATGAATGAGCATTCGTCGATGTAAGATGTTTCTCTCTTTGTAGAGAACTTTTAGAATTCAAATTGTGATTAGAACTGAATAGTTAATCAGAATTGTATATGTGGTAGCGTATCGTGTATAGGCGCGGATACAGAAATTTCTTAAGGGCAATAAGATTTCTTGAGATATGCGTGCATTATAGTAGGGGAGCCCAAGAGGGGAATGTGGGGTAAAACGCATAAGTATGCGACCAATTGTGAAGACCAATTTGTGCTTTTCTTTGAATTATGAATTCCATGCACCTGAAACCTTTCGAAATTTCATGAATCAAGCATAATAATAGGTAAAATCACTTTCATCGCTGGAAGCCCTCAGCATAGGCTTAAAATTTGGAAGTCTATGTTCTGGAGTGTATCATGAAGTTCAAGGCAAAGAGCTGATATGTGTTTACGTAAGTAGGTAGATAATTAATAGGGTCTTAAGTTGAAGATGGTTGTAGGTTCTTGGAATCTGTCAATATAATTTTTATTTGGTTTTTATCAGGGTTAGTAAGTCGGTGAGCAATAACGGTTCATTCTAGAGTTCGCAACTATTCCGTCACCGTGGCGGGCAGATAGGCAAATAACTCAATGCTTACAACGTCTCACAACATGAGACAGGGTGACAGACATAAGACGTAGCGGATTGTTTTGTAGTTTTTTGGTGTTTGATAAATATTTAGTTTAAGACTGCTATATAGGCGGATCCACTATCTGGCTCGTGCATTGCTACATTTTTGAAGATATTAAATAACTAAATTTACTTAAAAATCTGGCTAAGTTATATCCTTATGAATAACATTACAAATATTCAACAAAAATATCATATTAATCCAAACGAAATTTCATAAATACAACGGTATCAAAGTTTTTTCGTTTCTATACTGTTTTTATGTATGAAAACTTGTTTGGATTGATATGATACTATTGTTGAACACTTGTAATGTTGTTCATGAGAACATAGTTTAGCCAGATTTTTCGTAAGTAACTTAAGTTATTTAATATCTTCAAAACTGTCGCAATGCACGAGCTAAATAGTGGATCCGCGTATGTAGCAGCCTTAAGTAACACAACATCAATTTATTAAAGCCTCTTCCTTAAAACACAATACACTATACGATATTTTCGCAAATCGATATTACGATAATTTGACACATAAATTTTGGACCAAAAATATCGCCCAATGTAGGTACTGAAATTAAATATCGCAATACGTGATTGTGATGCTATCGGGCAGCGTATTGCTTTTGTGTGGAAGAGCCTTTAAGCTGGTTTATATCAAAGAAAAGACTTGCCAAACGCCTGGAATAGACCTGTTCCAAAAATGACACAAAATTATACCTTTCATACCTGTTATAAAGACTCGCATAATATTTTGACGTAGAATTGGTTTAAGCCGATTATAAACTTGATCGAAATGAATCGGCAACAAAAAGATCGAACTTCTTATGTCAATGACAGAGGTGTTTCTCATCTGCTCTTAAAAAGGGATCGTACGCTGTTATAAGATTGGAGTCTCTTGGAATTTTTGAAGTTTAGCGGTCTATTGATTCTATATGTATTCAACATGTCATAGATTGTTACCGTGGTCGTATATTAAATAAAATCTTTAAGGTGGAACGTTACACTAGCGCGGTAAATTCAAATTTTCTTGCGTTCGTTTGCCAATAATAGCTTAATTACTCAACGTGATTACATGAAAACTAATTTTGCGGAAATAAATAGAATGTATCAACAAATTACGATTAAAAGTATCTCCTAGATATCATTGGTTTAGCGACAAATAGCAATAAACAATTTTCTTCTTAGTTTTTCAGTCTATTGCCATTTGTCGCTAAACCAATGATAAGTAGGTAATACTTTTAATTGTAATTTATTGATACATTATATTTATTTGCGCAAAATTAGTTTTCATGTGATTGTATTGAGTAATTAAGCTATTATTGGCAAAAGAACGCAAGAAAATTTGAATTTGCCGCGCCAGTGTAACATATTTTTGCCCATGTTTTGTTTTTACCTATTTTACTAGCTTAGCCCACTTTACCAATTGTTTAAAGGATGATGGCAAATTTATATGTCCGGATAAATATAACCAAGTATAACGCATATTTTACCGAACACAAGCTGTATTTTTTATAGTAAATTAAAAAAAAATCGAAGTATTTTAGGACGGCTATTTACTTTTACGTAAAACGGTTCCATTGTACTCAGCTGGACACACATAAAAAGTGAAAATGTATTTAAAAGCTTTATATATTTACTGAAATGTGTATTGTTCTATTTTCACACGTGATAATTTGCGCCAGAGTCAGAGCTGACAAAGTACTTTTAAGTGAATGGAGAATAGATAATTATATTTTTTTTATTACGTTATTTTTGAAAAACTTTCCAGTTTACGTTACGCTGAACTCTTATGACTTACACTAAGAAATAAGGTTGCGTGCTTACCGGCATAGTCTGACTTCCGTGCAGACTAGTGATGGCCGCCTGCGCCTCCTGGTGTGAGCTGAACTTCACGAACGCACACCCTGGAACAATAAGCTTTGCATAAACAAACACGTCTTACTATACAGGCTTTATACAACTACATATATCGTAAAATGTACGTCTTATGTCAACCAAACCCACCACTTTGGCTAAGATTTTAATCTAGGCTATCTAGAAACGTTTGGTAAAAGGTCTTCTACAATGTGCATTTAGAGCAACTACATGTAAATGTAGTACCTATAGTTACCGAGTTCCATAACACAGACTATTAGGTTGTAGGTACTCATAATTTACTATACTGAGTGTGTATAGTGTAAACTATTCAGTAAACCACATAGTAATAATATATTTTTAAAAGTATTGAATTAGCTCGTCTATTAGATTGGCAATTAACAAATACTTTTGAGCAGTTCTATAATTAAATAGGGTGAGTAAAGAGTAAATTAACATCATTGCATACAACATAACTACGTTTAATTCAATTAACCAACCCTGTCTCATGCGTCTATGTAGTATTTATTCTGTGCTCAATTTTCACGTTGGCTTTAATAGTTATATCTTAGTTTGATACAAACTGCGTAAATCAACCCGCAGGTAAATTTTTCACAACGCATGCGTCCGCGTCTAACATTAACTCGTCAAAACCGCACGTGCAAATCCATTATTCGTGAACACTAAAAGCAAAACCGAATTCGTTGGAAAAAATCTACCGGAAAAAAAGGAAAATCTTAAACAAGGCTGCGCCTCCCACAATGGGATTATCGCTCAATTTTTCAATAATAAGCTGTCAAAACGGCGCGGTAGTCGCGGCCGCCCGCCGTATCAATCTTGGTACCCGCAGGTGCGCGGAATAATGTACCCCTGATGCCCCCGGCGCCCCTGATGCCCCAGTGCCCCGCAACCCCCCTGCCCCGCGGTGGGCCGACGTCATGTTCCCTTAATGACGACTGATGGATCCCCCGTTTATGAGGATAGGATTACCCAAATCCGCCAACTTCGCTCTACAACTAAATCAGTTACGTTGATCTTTAAGATATATTGGGAGTGGCGGGCGGGCCTCACATTTACCGAGAAAAAAGGTAATATTAGATAAGTACAAGAATATGTACTCGCGTGAGCTGCTTCTTTTATGAGGAAAAGTCAACAAAAAGGGAATATCTTAAATAATTTATTTGAATCTTTACGCCTCTTTATATTAAGTTCAACTGGAGGCAGTAACGTCTTTGTTAAATGGCAGAATAGTGGAATCGTCTCTCGGGGTAGAGCTGAGACTGTAAATATTATTGTTCTCTGCTTAGTGCCGGAGCAATTGATTATGCAGAGACTGGAGCGACGGTCTCAGATGTTTTAAGACGAAGCGGTGCTCGACGCTCACTAGAAATTGGTCCAATGGTTTCGAGGTAATCGAATATAAACAATCAACAAGCTCGTCTCGCACTTAACAACCATGTATATTATACGCCTTCCTTTGTTCGAGACATAGCTCTACATGTACTAAAGCGAGCTCGTAACTTCTTATTGAATCAGCTTTCGAATCCGACAAAAAAGCGCCGCAAGGTTCAAACTCCACAACGAAAATTGTGGTGACTATTTTATCTCTCGCGAGCTCTCGACGGCGAAAGTACGATTATGCCCGACTGGCTTTTATTCGTATTATCCTTTGTTCAACTGGATAAAAGAGCATAGCCGAAACGTTTTCCGAAAAGGCGCCTCAAATAAATTAGGACGCACTTTTGAGCCGATGCCTTGTTTACACGCCCGCCTCCTGAGAAAATAGAGACAGCTTGAAATAAGCAGGCCGATACACAGCGAGGCAACAATTTGCGCGAGGAAGATCGCCGAGCGACGGAGAACGTCCGCATAAAGGAATAATAACTCGGATTGTGGGAGCACAAATTAAACGGCGACAATCGGAGAGCAGATATAAGAGCAGAGCGGTCGGCCCTCTCTTACTCCACAATGGAGACTAGTCTACCTCTGGAAAAGCTATTATGAGAACGTCAGTTGGCAAGTGAGAAAGAAGTCAAAACTTCGCCAGCGAACTATTTACTGCTTCCACATTTGGCGACGTGTGCTACGAACTTGGATGCAATTTGTTAACCCTTTATCGCGCGTGCGGAGCAAAGTCGCAGGAGATAGCGGCGTGCGTGGCGGCGTGCCGGCAGCGCTCGGCCAGGTAACTTGGACGATAGCCAAAGATCTGTTTTCCTGTTGTTGGCGAACAAACTCACAGATCAGTTTTTATCGCGCGAAAGGCCTTTATAGCCAACCGATAGGGGGCGCTTGCGACCGAAATGTTTTCACGACGCCGTCGAACACAAATATTATCGGATGGTTTTATGTATCGGAAGCATTACACGCTAAAAACTTTGGCACTCGACTTTTGTTATGGGCGCACTTAAAAACTGCGTATAATGTAAAACTGTCACTTATATCGGCGTGAAATAATGGCGCAAGTTTCGTCTTTATCTCTGAATCGAGGGAGTCGATTTGGATGTCTGCGACGGCGACGCTCTGAGAATGTTTGTCTGTCAACTTAACAGGATAATTTGTCAAAGGTTCTTTGAGGAGCATTTTTTGTGTGAGCTGTAAAGAGGCACTTTTATACGTTTGACAGGCGTTATGTTGAGTAAACATGTATTTCAGTAGCCGTCGACATGGGGGCTCCTCAAAGGTCGTCCCTGTAGGCAGAAACTATACACCGTGGAACACCGAGTTTGTATCTAAAATAATAACTACACAAATGGGTATATCGCATTGTTACAGATCTTTAACCTTTCAGAAGGCATAATAGCCGTTCTAAATAAAATGTAACGAGCATTTTGGCATTTGCCAATAGCTATTTGGAGAAACAAAGCAGCGATCAAATGTTTTTTTAAGGTTTTGCTTTTTGTGATTCCACAGAACATTAAAGCAGCGGGATCTTAACATGTTTTGCTCGAGTTTTGAAATAATATCAATAAATCGGGAACAGTGCTCGCATGACAAATATACTGAGATACGAAAACTTCGCGGAGAGGAGTGCCAAGAGTGAGGAAAGTTTGTAATCAATGCCCTCCCGGGGCCAGGTACGCATTGAAAACGGGGAAGGTATATGTGGCAACAAAAAGTTATAATAATTCTGTTTTGGCTCCGAAAATAATACTTTTTGATGGATTTCTAAAGGTTTTTTTTATTTTGTCTCGGGGTGTTCGAACTTTTTTATTTGTATCTGCCTGCGGTCCTCTGTTTCACCCAAATATAAAATGTACCAATATATGCTACCCTACATATAAATTATCATAATCATTGAAATCCGTTTAGCCACTGCGTTATGAAAACGGAACAAACACAAACAAAGTTTTATATTTATAATATTAAGGTTGGGTTTTTTGATCCGTAGTTAAGGTAACCATTGGTTAAAAATGCTAACAAATTCTAACCATTTGTCAAAATTTTTTAGATATTTTAACCATTGGTAACCTTAACTACGGGTCAAAAAACCCACCCTAAGTGTAATCATTTTCTAAATTCAAATAAACTGAGGTCTTTATTGAATAAAATAGCTTAAATTGAAAAGAAAACAATTGAGAATCTTCAGGTTTATATTTTACATAAACGAAAAGTATCGCGGTATGAAGTAGCGGCAGTATGAAGTGGTAGTTTCCCCACTAAAACTCAGATACAACCAACCACCAACCAACCATCGGCGATGATTCTAGAAGTTTTGTCATAATGGCTTTAATTTCAATAGCACTAATTTTAATAGCACCTAAACGAAGACAAACGTCTATTCCAAAATTAAAACACACTTGCGCATCCCTATGTATCTATTAAGCACACTTCACTAGTACTGAGTAACAGACTAAAAAAGAACGATACAGTTAGATATAAAAAACAACAAACAATAAGTGATCACGATACAATTCAAGCTTATCAATTTTCGTCTCATAACAAGCGCTATGTTCCTCCTTATTACTTCGTTTTGGCAACGTATCAGCTCCGATAATGTGAGTATAAGTTATTACATTAAGCTCTCTCATGCTTATAGGCTATAGCCTCTTTTCTTATAGCCCGTAGCCTCTTTTCCATGCTTATAGCTCATAAGAAATCGCCTGATAATGTTCAGTTATGGTGCTAAGCTGTATGGAGAAGCTATATACCGATTCCGTCGGGTGATAAGGGCGGGTATTGTTGCTGCTTTATTGAGGTTTGTTTCTTCATGTGGCGGTGAATATTATGATGACATGGTTATATATTTTATAATATTGTTATTGATACTAAACTAAGGAAGTGCGTTTTTTTCGGTACTTTCATTTGACCAGTACCACTAGTACGGGCGCTGAGCTGGGATTCCATATAAATATCTTACGTTTACCGATAGCAAGTACAGCAATGCATATTCGAGTTAAAATTGTCCCAGCACGAAAAACCATTGCAAAATAAAGAATACTGTATAATGTCTGATTTTACTTATGGTAACATCATTTGTTACTAAAAGTTGTTGATTTTGAAGAGCTTCAGGAGAATTTAAACCTCATTATTTCTTAGAGCTTAAGTGTTAATCGTTAGCCTATACTATACTAACTATACCATATAATGCTAATACTTAAAAAACTATAGAAATACGTACAACAATGTATTTTTTTTAAATAATTTATAGCCAGTGCAATTGACCACTGTCTCACCTGATGGTAAGTGGTGACGCGGCCTACAGTGGTGCATGCTTGCCTAGAAGATACCTGTTCACTCATGACTTGAAGACACCCAGGTTACAGCTAGCTGGAAACAAGGACGACGGCAAGGTATTCCACTCATTTGCTGTACGCGCTATAAAGTTTGATGGGAAATACTTAGTGTGGGCTGTAGGAATATTAACGATATTAAGATGTCGAGTTTCTGTGGGCCTTGTAGTCCGATGAAAGAATGGAGACGAAGGAATTAGTTCGCGCATGTATATTTGAAGATCTCTAATTTACTAAACAAAGGTTGATGCGTCATACCCGCGTAGCTATATATTACATAGCAGTATGTATCCTCAAATTCAATATCTTCACATACTCCTCTCGGAATCTTTCATTTTGAACTTGTCGAAGGAAGTTTGCTCGGTAACCTAAACTTGTTCGAGATGAATTCTCCGAGTACCTAAACAGTGTAAACAACGAACGATCGCTCACGAAGAGTTTCTATCACGCGTGTGTGCGTTGAAACCCTGTATTACACACACGTAATGATGTGTGTGTGAGTGAACATGAACGGGTTTATGTCCTGTGAATGTTGTTATCAGTTTATAGAGAAAATAAGTACTTTATTAATGTATGTAAAAATGTGTGAGGCAAGATATTTATACTTGTAACAAAACTGTAACAGGTCCAATTCTGTACATTGAAGATATTTTGCAAATTTATTTGGAGGGCTCCTTTTTATCGATGCTGAAGCCAAAACTATACTTTATTCATTTTTGTCTGTCTGTCTGTACTTTGCCTGAGCATCACGCCGAAAATACTGAATGGATTCAAATAAAACTTGGCATAATTTGAGTTCATATTACGAGGTAGGCTATAGAATACTTTTAATCTCAAAATTCAGCACGGTTCCCGCGGGGGAAGGGATAAAAGTAAAAATATGTACTTAGTTGTAATTCATTAACGCGTGGTCCGATTTTATTCATTCTTTTTTTGTTAGAAAAGGAGTACTTTATATATTGTCCCTTAAATATTTCAAGGATATCAGTTTTGTGGTTCAGCAATTACAGACTTCCAACCTTCAGTGTTAGGTCCAAAGGCACTCCTATTCTGTACTATGGGAAGAGAGAAGGGAGCAGGGAAAAGATAAGGAAAAAGGATGAATGGATGAAAGTGAAGTGAGGCTGGTACTTTTTCCCTTATCTTTTTCCCTCTTCCTTCCCTCTTCCTTTAGACCGAGATAAGGCGTAAAACTAATTAACCCGTGCAAAGCCGGGGTGGGTCAGCTAGTAGTATAATATAATAAAAACGTAGTTTTTACAACAGCTGTTTTTAATAATTCCTGACTTATAGCAGTAGGCATTGTAGCAGTAGCGTTATCCCGTTCATGATTGAATTTTTTTCTTTTACGTTAAAATGTAATCAGCTGTTTTTTAATTACAGTAACACTTTGTCTACAATTGACTTTAGACAAGGGTCATTGTAGTACATTACTGCCATGGTCTGTAATGACTGCGTTGGGGGCTGCGATGATGATGGCTGAGAGCGCAACGTAGCGCAGGTCTAGACCATCACATCGCGGTCAGCATTGCAGATTTGCAGCCCTTGATAGACAAACTGGAATAAAAGCCGAGGAAGGGGTGGTAGAAGGTTGTCAAAATAATGACTACATTACGAACATTTTTGAGTAAAATATACGTAACTATGCTTTTAAAGTTGTTTCTTTACTTATTCATTTGATAATTTCACGGATTTTAGTTTGAGCTCGATGATTTGAACATATTCTTACTGCCATGTCTCTACATTAAATTTTAAGTAAGAAAGATTTTTGAACAATGATTGAATGGTAGAAGTAATCAAAGAGAATATCTCGCCGCTAGCACACAACTTCTATGATATTTTCTTTCAAACAAGCTGTTTTGTTCAACCCTTGAAAAGCTGACACACACTTGAAACATTCCGAGAAACTACACCATATTAACCCTCCGACATCCCCTTCAGAGTCCAATGCACAATTTCTCATCCGATCGCCATTGACCCCGGCGGCAGAAACTCGCCGACGATTGGGGTCGATCTGACATGACACTACATTTGATAAACAGTAGGCAACATACGGTGGATGCGTGACAGAATCGAAAACTTGCCTGTGAATGAATATAATGAGATCTGTTCAACTACCTTTAACATAATATACATATACAGGGTGCAATTGAATTCATTAGCATAAGTTAAGTTCATGATAGTTCATCATTTATTGATGGTTATTAAAGAGTAGAGTGCAAATGAGAATATTTGTTATTGAAAATCACGAAGATCTTCGTAACTTGCGTAATTGGCACGAATGATATTGATAGTTTTAAAAGTTATTTTTATATGTTATCCTTGTTTGTTATAATTAAGAGCGGCACTTAATTTTTTAAATTTAATTTTGCACTTTAGCTGTTGATTAAGTAAATTATTCAATTTTTTGGAGTTATTATCAATACCAATTCGATGCGTTAGATTTCATAAATGTTGGTCCACACGTGAACGGTGTCAGGAGTAGGTACCTAGTTTCAAAGGATGCTAATGAATTCAGTTATTACACCCAGTATATAGTAAATAATTTTTTTTATGAGGAAACAAAAGAAAGTGCTACCTATAAAGTTTAATTTGTTTATGACGCAGGCATTTTTTCTGCGTGAAGAGAGTAAATTACTTTTGTAGAGCAAACTTGTATGACGAATCAATCTCTTCGGCTAGCGTTTAAATCGATACTATACGATTGGTCGTTATGGAAACATGTTAAATTTTTTTGTCGTCTATATTTACATCTTTGAATAATATAAAACAAACACTTCCTCATACTTGCTTTGACATAATGAAAAAAAAATAACCGGCCAAGAGACAGCCGGACTCACGCACGAAGGGTTTCGTACCATAATCTTATAATAACGAGCAAAAAAATCACGTTTGTTGAATGGGAGCCCCCTTCAATATTTATTTTATTCTGTTTTTTAGTATTTGTTGTTACAGCAGCAACAGAAATACATCATCTGTGAAAACTTCAACTGTCTAAATATCACGGTTCATAAGATACAGCCTGGTGACAGACGGACAGACAGCGGAGCCTTAGTAATAGGGTCCGTTTTAACCTTTGGGTACGGAACCCTAAAATTTATGCTTACGCTTGCAAGTGTTAATTTGATGAAAATATAAGAGTCATAAAGTTTGATGGGCCAACTTCAGCGTATTTTTAGCGTATATTTCTAAGTAACAGGCCACCCATACTGATATTACTGTCTACCAACTGGGCCGAGCGACCCGAGCAGACCCAACTGATAACAACTCCAATGAAATACACTCCAACTCTGTGACGCGCTTATCTCCCGGGAATTTGTTCCCACTTTGAAATATCGTTCAATTTTTTGACATTCGAAAACATTCGCCCGGAAAAATAAGGAAAATTGCGAGAAAAACGGAAGCTTTAGCAGAGGCCGTCTAATTTGTCGGCGTTATTGAATACATTAATTTTGATTATTGGAATTCTGATTGGAGTTTGAGATTGCTGAGGGTCAAAAGTCTGCCTTTGTCGTTGGGCGTTCATTCATGGTGTTTTAGTAATTTGCCATTTGCATTTATTATATTAAGATTCGATGAAGCATGTACACTCTGATGCAAATCAATAGCTGCCCGGTGTCTATAGATTGTTTTTATTTCACGTAATATTTTCCTTTCATAGAGTATCAGACAAAACAATGTCATTAGTATTACAATTTAGCCATATATTTGACTAATGAGTAATTAAAATTATGCATTATAACTTATCTAAGGTGTCTAATAACATTTTTATTTTTCTAATATGGCGAACCGCGTAGTTATTGTTTTCCTTGTGATATAGCAGCTAAATGTATTATTTCTGTTGTGAAGCATACGTAGACACCCACTTCTAGTCAAAAGTATGTATAAGTGACTTAACCACAGAATCTAAACGCATCCAATAACAAGGCGGAAATACACTGCTCGTGTATTCTTCATTGTAACAGTCAAAATGGTTTGTCTTGTTAAAATTAGTTATAACCAAATGATGTATGAGGAGTATTCATCTACCAAAGCTTGTGTATCTTAGACACAGACATTTAATACTATACAGTAAGCAGACCTAACATTATCTTCACTACTACATAGACGAGAATAAATGATATATCCATTACTTTCGCTCTTATTAAAATTTGAAAACTTTATCTCTTTCCTTTTTGTTCTGTTGCAACACTTACACACCCATGGACAAAAAGGAACGCGTGCCCAAAATGCAATCTCGGGTTTTTGGCGGGAACGTGAAAATGTTCACGTCGTTGCATTGTATTATTTCACAAAACTTATGCTTTTTCTAGTGTTAATGTTTAAAATTAGTGGCATTTTACGCATTAGGTGCTGAATTACGAGTATAAGTGTGGGCAAGTGATATAATGTAGTGACGTGGTTTTTCGTGTTGCTTCCAAAATTCCATAGAAGCCTCTAGTAAAGTTGCCACTACTTTACTAGGGCATGACTTAGACTGGATATGACTACCTGACTTAGACTGGACTATGACTACCCTGACTGACTGTGACTAAGACTTGACTTTACATGAAATATTTCATAATACGATGAAAAACTACAATACTTGACACTGGCTAAATACACTATGTGTGGAGCCAAACTATAAGGAAAAAAAAACGCAATCTCGTCACCATGGAAAAATGTCTAAACAGACAACGTGCGGCCTATTTTTTTTTTTGCAATATTTTTGTGTTATAATTGATATTAAGTGCTACAAACACTAAACTATGTAGTACGCCGTTGTGCGGCAACGTTTCATATAGGAAAACACCTGAATGATCAATTCACCAGTAAGTTTCGGTGTGCATGTTTGTGTGTGTGTATGATGTAAAAAGTGGCACGCAATATTTATCTTATGGTAAGTCTGCTTACTATAGTATTAGAAGATGGCTGTGATCTTAAAGAGTGGAAACGTTCGCGCTCCCCAGCGCATCAACTACCCTCAACATAAAAGCAACACACCACCGCAGTTTTAATATTTAAAACGTCTTCGTATCACTTAAAATAATAAGGATTCCTCCGCGAAGATTACGAAGTAACCTCTAGCGCATAATTAATGTTATGCCGAGAATATTAGCTTTTCAATTAGGCGTGTTTTAAGTACCTCAAAATGGGTTCTCGCGTTGCTGAGGGTGGGAGTGGAGGGTTGCTTTCTTCCGCGTTGCGCTTGACCAAGTTGAGCTTGGAGGTGAGCAAGAATAATAATTATTATAACGGTAATTAGAAAAGGATTTCGTACAAATTGTTTTTAATTTATTACGAAATGTGATTTAGAAAATAAATAATTATACGCTTCTCTTAAATAACTTTAAATTAACATTAATATAACATTAAAAAATGTTTGCTTGTGTATTTGCAGAGAAAACGGTGTGTATCTTTATAAAGTCGGGAATCGACGACAAGTTTTGTTGACAGTTGACGATTTCATAAAAGAAAATGCTTTGAAAACGGAAAGAAAATAAAACTTCTACAGGAAAACATCGTATTTTATGTCGGTATTTTTAAATATAGAGTAAAGTTTTTTCAAATTTTAGTCGGGAATATATTAATTATAAACGCCTAATTTAATGAAATTGCATTTATAATCGTTTCACAATGAGAAACACACAAATAAACAAACACTTGAAAAAATGAGCAACGTTTCACTTTTATTTATTATAGACTAACCCATGCATTATTCCAGAACCTAAACTATCTACATTCCAAATTTCAACAAAATCAGTTCAGTAGTTACGAAGGTACGTGATAACAAACATTCACACAAACAAACTTTTGCATTTATAATACTAGCTGCGCCCTGCGGCTTCACCCGCGGATAAAAAGTATCTTTAGCACTAATTATTATTACCACTACCTGATGCCTAATCGTATGAGAGTAGGTAAATCAAAGCACCAGATAGATTTGATGGTATATTTTTATTTAAGGGCATTGTAGCTAGTGAAATTACTGCGCAAATGAGACTTTATGATCTGATCACACAGTCTAGTAATCTGATTACTAGACTGTGTGATGTTTCAGGATGACGTGCGCATTGCAGCATCACGCGAAAATATATTATTTTAAAGTTCTGAGTGACACTGCAACTGTTATGGGCGGCCGTGTCGCTTAACATCAGGTGAACGACTAGCTTGTCACGTCATTCATTCGCATAAAAAATACAGTATATATTACTATATCTATATTTACTACCTAAAGTGCCGGGTGGGGGTGACGACTGGTGTGCTCTACTCGCGTCATGCATTACGTTCGCTAGTGCCAGCAGAAATCAATGCATGTGCAATATGTGTCGCTACATATCCTACGTGTTAATCCAGTGTACAACCTATCTCCATTCCAAATGTTATTGAAATCCGTTTGGCTGTTGCGGTGTGAAGGGGGAACAAATACGCACACACAAAACATTCGCATTTATAATATCAGTATGATGTCATTAGTAAGTATAGGAAGCAGGATAGGATAGAAATCGGGATTCATTAAAACATACGGGTTGTAACGCCACTGAATGTGACTGTTTCTCTCAGGAAATTATTTATTACAAGAGTACACCTATCATTCTGTTTCATAACTTGCACTATATGTTTACTCAAACAGTCTTATTTATAGCGTTGTTTAAATTGTTTTATGTTTACTCTGCTTAGTTAGGTTTATTTTTATGATTATTTTTCGTATAATATTTTTGTTTTTCTTTTGGCCTATCGGTGTATGTCTGCTCTGTGGCTTCACTAAGCGGTCCCAACGGAAGACCAGCGCTGGTTCGTAAGAACTAGCACCATGCTGAGTTGGGGTCGATTTGTAACACTATAATAAACCGTCTTTTTACTGTAAATCTATATTATTATTATGTCTGTTGCAAATAAATAATCATAATCATAATCATAATCATTTATTCGTAATACTTTCAATTACATATCACTAGTGGGTATGAAAAACATAATTAGCATAACAATATAAAAAGCATTTACCTTTATATACCATAATACCTTTTCTTTCTTTTTCTTATCCTTCCCAACACAGTCAACCTGCTCATTCCTACCTGTAAGTAGTGTAAGACGATACCTAATTAAATCCAAGAGAGCCCCGAGAGAACATGGAGCAAGTAGTATATATAAAACATAACCGTAATCAGTTCTGCGGGGCTTCTGGCGAGAGCGAAGATTTAGAACTTGAACAGCTGAGAGATTGGAATTTAATTTGATTTACTGATGGTCAGTGGGATTGTTTTTTTAATCTTTACTTGTATTTGTATGAGAAACCTGTTGTTTCTGTCTTCTTCTTCTTCTCAATCAGAATTTTTATGCCGCTCAAAACTTTTGACTTGGCTTAACGACTGGTGGCGTTAAAGATGAAGAAACACGTGGGTTCAACCACAAAGTGCTGCTAGTTTGTAATAAAAGGATAGTACTCTTTCCTTTAGAAAGGCATTAAGGAACAGAGCACTTGTAAAGTCATCTGGTAAGTTGAGTGTTAGCACGAAAACGTTGTATTGAATTACTCAAAAAAAAAAACTCACTGAATGAACTCTCAGTGCTATTCTTTTTGTAAAAAGCTCGCTGTTCACAGCACTTTCCTAGCCGTACCTATTTGAACCATTCGGGAGCGCGCACCGGCTTCTTTCCAAAGACAAAAGACTGTCGCATTGCAAAAGTTTGTTAGCCGAGTTCGGCGCGCCCTTTGTTTCACAATCAAGTTACATTAGAACAACGAGGCCATTTGGGAGTCTCGAACAATGGCTTAGAAGTCGTTTTAAACATTCGTTCGAGTTTACCGTGTCGCTGTTATACGCACGATTGGCTATAAAGCGATAGACGGCGACGGCGGAATGACGGCTTTATGCGTGTACGGCGGCCCTAATACGGGGAAGTTATCGAAAATTGCACGGTAATGTCACAGATTTAGCAACAGTTGGTGCCGGGTTGTGCGTAAGGTCGCAGATTAAGTGATAGTTATTTTAGTATCTGGGTCTTTTGCGGGTAGATTGGTATTTTATGGAAGCCTTTGGCAGTGTCTTCGGGGCACTTAATGAGGTCGGCTAAGGGTGGTTTTTCTACTCGATTTATGTACATCGGTGGAAGAAGTTGAAAGGGTTTAATCGCAGGGCTCGGTTCATGAACACCCTAAAAATATTACAACCCTTTATAAAGGTAATCTTGTATCAAGGACCCAATAGTCGGTAAATTAACTGAGTATTCAGTGTTGGGGCAGTAAATAAGTACTATGACGTCGGTCGGTGCGCCTGCCAAAACCGTTATGGTGTATATTTTTGACATATGTTGTTTCCGCTAGGATGTTTTAAAATTGAATTTTGCATCGACTACAAAAACAACTATGTGTTATTTCCTTCTAGAAATCGATAATACATAATATTTTTTGCCACCATACTGCATTTTTAATTAATTGATAAGTCTTTCAATCATTAAATAAACTAGTTTTTTGTCTCCCCTGAAAACTTCACTAAACACACATAGAGGTTTTGGCAAGCGCAACGACGATTGAGTAAGTATGATGAAGAAAGATAAATAAAATTTTTTTTAAAGAGAAATTGTATAACAAAGAAAATTAGGTTGTGTATTTCAATTTAATAATGTAAATTACAATTTAATAACTAGATTAAATATCACATCGCAAAAAGCCAATTACGATTACACGATAATTACTTGAATAATTCTTAAATTGGCAAATTAAGTTACCAGCTCTAACTTAAAAAGTGTTTCTCCCAAATAACAATACCCCATAACTTTCCGGACGAAAATTTTATTACTTTTAAAACAACATTCCACGGCCGCGTCGAAACTCAAATTATTCGGTAACTACGCTAATTTAATTATTACGTATTTACGTTGAGATAATTGATATTAAAACTTCATTTCGCACATAATTTGATGTATGATTCACAATAATACCGTTGATTGTGTTTTAATTTATTACGTAATAATTTATTAGGGATTTACGTAATTTAAATTTAGCTTACGTAAATTAGGTTTTTCATTGAGAAAAATGTTATTCTTTTAAAAACTAATTTCGCCATCGTCATTTCCATCTACGTGAGATGATATGAGGCAGCATTTTGAAGAGTAGTGCGGTATTTTCATGAGTGACTAATAAGGCCGACACGGAAGCGGCAGCCACGTCCGCATAGTTGACATTTTTGGATAAGTAGAGGCGCACCCTATATTAGCAAGTTGAAATGGTAATGAGCAGGCCACATCGCTCGTAGAACTGACAACCGATGAGGAAAAAAGGTTCTCGAGTGGCGACCACGAACCGGAAGACGCAGCGTAGGCCGGCCCCCCCACTCGGTGGAACGACGATCTGGTGAAAGCCGTGGGGAGCCGATGGACGCAGGAGGCGAGCAGCCGCTCAAAGTGGCGCTCTCTGGGGGAGGTTATGTTCAGCAGTGGACGTCTTCAGGCTGTTAACGATAATGAAATAACGGAAAGCAGTTTGCCACCAAAACAAATCATTGCTTTAGTAACTGTTACAGTATAGTCAGAAACTTTACCGTATTCCATTTTACTAATAATCCAAAAAGCATTATAGTGATTAGATATACTCTGTGTGCTCAGTTGGGACCCAATAGCAGTGATTATAATGGCCCTGTGAAGAGGATACAAAATTATATAGACCTATAACGGCCAGTAGCTATAGTTTTGGTTTGAAGTTATAGTAACTTGTTATTTGAGTGCATTAAATTGGTACCGTTAACGTATCTTTGTTATGAATGCTTTTACGACCAAGATTTAAGTTTTAGATAGCATATTGTACGTTTAGCAATTGTTTTGCAGTTAGCGTGAATACAAAAATACATGTGCAAACTGGATTGCATTTTAAAAAGTAGTTGCGAGTTGCTACTGTTTCGTAGCCAACGTAGCAGCAACGTAGCAACATAGCAGAAATGTAGCGGAGTCGTAGCAATGTCGTAGCGCGTTCATACGATAGTCGTAGCATTGGCAAGACGTTGTCGTAGCAATGACGTAGCGGCAACATAAAAGTAACTTAGGGCCGCTTGCGTAAGCGTTCTTAAACGCAATTAGTGACCCACCTAAATGCATTTAGAGGTTTAAGCGCAATTACCCTCTTACACAATATAAAACTTGAGACTAAACATAATTAAAGATCTGTCATATTTAAATACCCAAAAACGGGCGTTTAGCGCTATCTAAATATGTTTAGCGCCATTTCGGAATTCCAGCTGAGCAGATTTGACGTCTAATGCCACTGACGTCCAAATCCCTATTCACGCAAAATTTTATCTACACGTTCAAGAGAATTGTACGGGCTTCACGGCGGCTTGATGAACAAGTTTCGCAATGTGCGTAAAACGGAACGTAGGACTTTTTTAAATGTATTTAGTTAAACAGAGTCGGTGAGCATGTTAAGCAAGTCAATCTTAAACGCATTTTGTCTTAAACGTATTTTAGCAGTTAAATACATTTAGCTAAACAAAATTAAAGAAGGATTCTTACGCAAGCGGCCCTTAAAAGGGGTTTTTGTAGCTCTTTAGTATTTATTTTTATAAATATGACAACAATACGTAAAATTATATCAAAGTTCTTAATACTGAATGAGCTATCCATTATAAAACAATTAACATCGCCGAAAGCACGCGCTTGTTCGAACCGCGATCCATAATTTAGTTTTACTTAAGGTTGATGAGCTTTTACGGCCATATTTTATTCACGACCAAATTATAGACCCGAGCTCGCTTAATATCAAACGCGAAACCTTAAGGAATATTGTATAAAACAGGACGATGCCGAATTTATGAATTCCGCTCGAAATGTGCTCGCACGTACTCTCAATAACCGTATAAAAATAACTACGCAGAGGAAATAGGCTGCAAAAAGGCATGAGACTATAGTATAAGCTATAAACGCATAAAGGCCACTTAATACGAAATCAACAAACAAGAGGCGCAGCGCAAAAATCGATTCTGTAACCTTAATCGCGATATTAAACGACGCATAAAGGATAAGGCGGGCTACACACGTCCCCGCGTAGGTTCACGTGGGGATCTTTATGGTAGGTTTGCAACCGCGCGGGGCTCGTATCCTGTCCTTATGAAGGCAGTGAAAAGATATAGCGCTAGAGACCCCGCGGCTCGCATACAAATGTCGTGCGAATCGGACAGACTTACACCCGAACGGCTCGCTTTTTAATATTGAGTGTTTTTATGGAAATTTTAGTGGGGTTTTACGATATAGAAGCGCCGGTTTGTGGGCGAATGTCGATAGTCTTTAAGGAGCATAAGGGCTTTTTACACCGGCACGTAGTGATCGCAGTGGGCATTATCGGGACCCGTTAACTGGGATTATTTATATGTGGCTCGGCTTTGTAGACACTTGTGAATTTGCTGACCTACGTTTAGTTAGGTGATAGACTGGATTGTGTGGTTGTTTTGTATTAGACTCGACTATCTGCGCCCGGCGGTTTCAACCACAGATAAGAAGTATCATATTATGTCATGTTAATTCTGCGTATCTCCATTCCAACCTTCATGCAAATCCATTCAGCCGTTGCACTTAAACACTCACATTTATATTTAAGATGGCTAGTGTTTTGCCCAGAAATACAGTATTGCCATTCATCGTGGTAATACAGCCAGCGTTCTGGGCACTTTCCCTCCACCAAAGGTCTACTTGATAATACCTAGTTTATAGTTGTGCATATTGTATTTTTTAAAGTTTAAAGTAGTTTTATAGTTTAATTTTTTTGTCTATTTTGTTCCTATTTCAAGCCGGGTGAGTATTATCTATTTTCTAATGTATAAAATGAAATGACGTCACGTGGGATGAGTCGGTTGTGTTGAGTTTTAGACCCCCACGGCTTAGGGTCTATAAGCCTAATGAAAATAAAATTGACGCAGGATATTGTACTAGTATCTGGAATTTTAAGTGTTCTTACATACTAAATATTTTCATGTAAAATTAAAATCTTTTTAAATGACTTTATTTTCTTCACTTTTTTCACTAAACAGTATAAACAAAGCAGTTACACGATTCGTCGCGCTATCTATCCGACAATTAGCCGGTCGCCTGCCCCTCTCTTATCTGCCCTGCCAGCCCTTCTTAATACCAACTTAGCCCAGCTGCTCTCTGAAGATGGAACGTATGAACAGTATGAGATATTTGTTTGAAGCATTTAATAATAAAAGGTGGTCAAATTAATTTATATGCACCATTGAAAGTACAACAGACAAGCTGATTAATACTGTACGTTGACAATTAAAACATAAGCAAAATTTATTTAAAAATGATGATAGTGATCCTTATGATTCCACTTCTTCTTTATATTTTGCGTTGTTTTGAGATAAGGCTCTCGTGTATTGCATAATATGTATTTTTACATGAAAACATGTGGAGTTGATTTTCTTCTTTTTAAACTCCAATGGGAGAGACAGAGACACAACAGAGAGTGTTATGAACATGCGTTACTGTGTGTCTGTGCATCTATGTATGTGTTTTTGTTCTATTAGAAGTTTTAGTTCATCATCATCATCATCAACAGCCTGAAGACGTCCACTGCTGAACATAGGCCTCCCCCAGAGCGCGCTACCTTGAGTGGCTGCTCGCCTCCTGCATCCATCGGCTCTCCGCGGCTCACCAGATCGTCGGTCCACCGAGTGGGGGGCCGCCCTACGCTGTGAAGTTTTAATTGTATCGGGGGTATTATCGTACAACAAAAATAATAATACATACAAAACTGCAAAAAAAAATGGTAACTGAAGACTTCCACAGCCATCAAACGCAATTATTTAAAAAAAAACAGTCTATTTTCTTTACTGTCTGCAACTGTACGATGCCGCTGTCCTACAAGGCCCTTATTAACGCCTTTTGTGCTATACGATGTATATTGATTTATCAATAGCGGGAAATAGTCGTTCCGTGAATAGGATTTAGATACGTCGTGTTTATTTTTATTTAGTAGAGCAAATAGAGGTAGGCACATAATATCCTGTTTATTGCGAAGGTTAAAGAGTAAACATCTTTAGAAAGGTTTCTCAGACATTGAAATCAAATGTGATGTTTGAAGAAAACAGGAAGATCACATTGAAAATGTGATCTTCTTGTTTCCTTTTGACAGCCTCCGTGGAGCAGGTCGGCTCATAGCCTGGAGGGGGCGGGTTCGATTCCCGCGACACGATAAGTATTTGTGCACAGAAAAAAACCGCAAATACTTGTTCTGTGTCTGGACACAGAACAAGTATTTGCGGTTTTTTTTGGGTGTTGTGGGACCATGCTCCTCGTAGTTCCTGGGTTCTTAGATACAGGGAATCCTAGTTAGGGTCCAGGATCTATGTAGATGACCATTGGGCGTTATTTATTTTAAAAAAGTTGTATTTTGTCTGTTTGTCCTGAGAAAATCCAACTGTAGAAATGATCCTATGAAGTAAGCTCTGTATAAATAGGAAAAGATTTCTTAACTGCTTCTGTAGTAGTCATGTCGTCCCGGCGTAAGAATAGGATCACCCCATCTCTTCCCGTAGACGTCAACTGCTGAACATAGGCCTCCTGCATAAAACTCTACTTTTGCTTTTGCTTTTGCTTTTTTTTAGCGAGGGATTTGCCATAAGAGCCAGCTAAGGGAATATCCAGGGAATGCGCAGCAGCATTCACCTCAGTCTGCTTTATAATCTACTGTGATCACCAAGACTTTTGTCAAGGGTGGGGAAAACCCCATAATGGGGGAAGGCTTGTGTTCAGCAGTGGACGTATTAAAGTGTGTCTGGGGAGTGTGTGTGTGTGTTGTAAGAACCAATTTTGAATCTCATAAGAATCAACAAAACCCCTTCTAATAATCCCTACCCTACTAAAAGGGAAATATTGTCTGTTTTTTGTTGTTTCACTCCGGCACAGCTCTAGTGATTTGGATGAAGTTTTAGCCACAGATTGTTTGTACAACCGAGATGTAGGTAGAACCTTATTGTAAAGGAAAATTTAAAAAACCAATAGGACAATGGTAAATTTTGAGTAAAACCATGGAATGCGGGATATAAAAAATAATTCTTTTTCTTACAATAACACTTTTAATAAATAAATAAATACATTAGCCCCTTCTAGCCCCAAACTAGTGAAATTCAACGTTTAAAATCACTAAAGAAATCTTTAAAAAAGAACTCCGAAGTGAACTTAAGAAGAGCCATTGTCTTCCTCTTGCGCTCAAAGCTAATTAATAAAACATTACCACGGTAAATAGATTCGAACTCGCATTACAAACTCGAACACAGTTTAGATAGTGAAACGACTCGGTGTCGCTGATAACGCGCGAGCGCGTAGACTAAGCAGTTAATAGCTTACGATAAATATACGACAGTGCGGGTGAGCGAGCAGCGGAAATGCGTGAGCGAAGAGCGAGCGTGTGAATCTGAGCGAAAAGTGCAAAGTTGGTATTAAAGCGAAATTAGTATGTGTTTGGTGATTGGTTAGTGAATCGTAATCTTAATAACAATAACAACTTAAAAGTAAAATTAGTGTATTTTATTTATAGTAAATTTTTGTGACACTTATGTAATATTGACTGTTTACGCGAGAGAAGAGATAATTTCAAAAACAAAATGAAAAGTAGTGTATTTTTTAGCGTCTGCAAAGAATGAATGATGCGATAGAACTGCGTAGGAGTTTGGAAAGAGAAACACAGTTCAAAATAGGGAAGGAGGATAATACCTGGATAATCCGATGCTGCTGTTCTTTCAGGAGTCCTTCCGAATGCGAAAGCATCTAAATGCACCACAATTTCACGCACAATGTTCTAGTTTTTCACGACAAAGGCGGAGGTCAGTCGGCCATGCAAGAGAACACGAACTGATTTTGCGCACTCGCGTTAGGGTGCGCTACTGTCGCTCGCACATATGCAGATAGGTATGTGCGGGAGTGAGATAGAGATATGGGGAAATAATTGCAACAATCAAAACGTTACGTTTTACTAAGAACTTTACATTGAATCCGCGCATCCATTGACTGACTAATTTATGAGCGTCAAGTCTAAGCCATATAAGCTTAAAGATATTTGAAAGTGTGGTTGTTTTGTATTTTTAAGATATTACGGAAAACGTGTACTAACACACAAGTTGGCAAAACTAGAGCAAAATTGCTGCAAAAAATATTAATACTAATAATATTGAAAAAGCTCATCTCCATGAAAGTTTCAATAGAGCAACAACTATCCGGTCTTTATACTATTTTATTTTATTAAAGTAATGGATGGAAAGCATCCGTGTGGTCTAGTGGAAAGTTATAGTCACCGCCGCTTGTGATACTGCAACACCGAGGCCATTTCCATGCGTCGCTCACCCAAAACTCTCTTATAACTTGTACCATACATTCAGCGTTTCCCACGGCACGCAATACACCTATTTTTTAGCGTCTCGCGACGGCCATCCACAATTGCGGGCCTTAAATTTTGATAACAAAAATAAGAAACTACTACGTAATCTCGATTTAAGGCCCGGGCCGCGGCACGAACGTGACGTCATTTCTCTTTTCGGGTGCAGTTATTATTGTTGTTTATTGTGAGAGTGGTATATAGACTTGAGTTTCTCAAGTCTTGTACTTAAGTCACAAACCTGTTAAGATTGCTGATAATGTTACTGTGACAAGTAATTCAACGAGATTTTGACTGTATACGTTTAAATCGCCCTAGTTTTACTTATACTGGATATTTTTAGATTTTGGTTAATATTACTACTGTAATATTAACTACTACCTATTATAACAATGCAAATATATGCATATATATATATATATATTGCTATATTGCAATAGACTCTTTCTTTAATATCGTTAGCATCATCAGCCGGAAGGCGTCCACTGCTAAACATGAGCCTCCCCATAAAACGCCACTGGACTCTTATCATAGGCTACTTGGACGCTTATCATAGGAGGATTTGCCAGAATCACCACGCTCCGCAGGCGGCTTGGTGATCGCAGAAGATTTTAAATTTAAATTTCGAATTTCATCGTCTCCTGCGCTTGCTAAAACCAAGAAAATCTTATAAAAAATACAGAGGCATATAAAAATAGGTTGGCTGATGAATTATGAATGATCATGGATGGAAAGCGCAAATATCTAAGTCTAAATTATACTACACCTGGAAGAGATAAAGCGATAAAGTCACCAGTTTCTAATCTTATTGTAAAATCATTAAGTACCATTCATAATATTTTTCATATTATTTAAAGTTTTTTTGTTTTAATTTAAATAATTTTTTGGCTTTACTACTATGCAATAAAAGAAAAGGATGTCACACACAGAACATTTTCATCATCAAGCCTCTCTATTCTAATTTTCATATATCTAATATTCATAGGTCCCATAAGTAAGTTTTTACCGTTAATACTAGCTATGATGCACTGTGGAACATTTGCATATTATTGAGGCAATTAATAACTCTACGGGGCTTGACTCTAACCTCCAGATTAAACCGGTTCAAACCGGTGGAAACTGGATTCAAAGTTAGTACCTTTCAGTGGACTATTGGAAAAATGCATTTTATAGGTTTTAAACGTAAATTACCCGTGCTTTATGGGATTAACTCGCGTGCATGTGGAAAGATATAAAACAATGGAGATTATAAAATAAAATGGAACAAAAATAGTTATGTTGGTGTCGTTAAAATATAGACACGGAACCATAATTGTTGTTCTCATAACAAAAGTAAATTAGAAATAAGTAATGAAACTATGCTTTCGTCTTTTCGGATATACGTACTCGCGTACAGGTCGCATTTTTCAACGAATCTTTATGAAACTTGGTATAAAAGTTGTACAAGGTCAGGATTGTTTTGTCGTCAACGATTTTTGATTGCCCCCTCCCCCCAATCAAAAATCAGAACCAGAACCAGGGGTGGTTCCTTTTTTAGGGAACCGCCCCTGGTTCCCAATAAAGAGGGGAAGTTTGCAGTGGCGTCATTTACCAGCTTATTTTGATAATATTTGGCAGAATTGAGTACTCAATTCTAAACAAGTATTTCTAATATGAGCAGAATCGGTCAAGAGGTTGTCGAGATATGGCCGGGAGGTCTGAGTTCGGGACGTACTAACTACAACATCATGGAGCGTGGTTGCAAAACTATTTGTGCTCGCGAGGTCTGCAGTTCACAGAACTACTAGTCATAATATGTTATAGGTCGCACAGACAGACAGACAAGTCATAATCTGATGCTTAGTAATCGGGTTCCGTTTTAACCCTTTGGATACGGAACTTAAAAAAAAACTACATTATTGTAAATTCAACGAATGCTTTTAAACTCCCACTTCTATCGACAAATCAATTTTGGATTTGGTCGACTGTTTTATAAATAAACCCGATGTAAACTCATCTGTCGAAATCTGTTAGCAGACTCAAGCTGAGTGAGCACAGATCATTAAAGAAAAAGAAAGGCATGAGAAATGGCACGGGTCTGTGGATCACAAATCGATGTTGTTGTACATTGCTGGCTGTTTTAATAGTGAGTTAAAATATTTAATAAAAATAAAAATTTGATCCGCATTATTTTTGAAAGATATAGAGAAGTATAAGAAGTGTATTATATTTATATACATTCTGACTTGAATACGATTTGAAAAGTATGGTAAATACGCAATGATAGGTACCTAAGTACAATCTAGAGCTCTTCAAGTCGCGAGTGAATAGGTATCTTCTAGGTAAACATGTACCATCGCATCACATCGTCACTTCCCATCAGTTGAAATTGCGGTCAAACCATGATCACGGATGGACCCTGGTAATCATGGTGCTTGCAACAAATATTCGCAACTCAAAACAAATAATTTACATTGTAAATATCCCGTTAATAAACAATATTTTGGTAGTGGTAGTGACCATAATAGTTTGAAATCATATATTGATTTCGATTGTTTTCCGATTTTTTTCTCAAAACATCAGCAGCAGTGTAGTGAGAGCAGACCGTATGGCAGCGATCGCGATGAGTGGTGGCCGACGACCGTAAAAATAATGGGCGGGGATCGGCCGAGCCTCGTCCGCGGGAGTACCGTCTGGATCGAGGGCGTTCGCAGTCTCGCTCGCGTGCCACTTTCCTTACCACTTGCAAGCCTTCACTTCAACTAATAGGGTATTTACTTCTTCGTCACGTTTATCGTTACGCATGGCTTAATTTGAATAAAACGTTTCACTAATAAAAAAATATTTTAAAATGATTTTTACAGGCATTGAACTGCCTGAAATCGCTACGTTTTACTAAAAAAATAATACCCAATGGGACGAAGTCAAAAATAAACATTTAATCGGCTCAGAATACTATTATTAATTGATATTTATTGACATTTAATTTTTTGATTTTTTAATAAAAAAAATTCTCTACCACGGCATCTATTATTTCAAGTCATGGGTTTACAACACGTGTTATTATTACAATTTGATTATATTTTGTGTTCGGATCAGTGATGTTATTAATAATTTCCATTTATATTTCCACATTCTTGATAATATTGAATGCCCGATGTGGGTAAATTGATCTTGCTTTATTGCGCTATTACACCTAGCCAAACATTATTGTATCAATTATTCAATAAATTATTCTGATTCTGATTCAGAAATCTCTGTCAGAGTAATCAGTGTACATACAAAAATGTCAATGCGTCCCTTAAGGACCCTCTCGAGGTTAGCGAGGGATGGTATTTAATATCAGTGAAGCCTTAAAAATCAATAAGGCATAGCGTAATTATATTGACCCTCGAAAATTGTTTAGAAAAACGATGTTTCAATTTAAAGTAATATTGAGATGAAGTTGAAAAAATAAGCAGTAAATAAACTACAACAAAAATATAAAATTGTTAAGTAAAAAATAAAATAAGCTTTCTACAAGCTTAGAGCTACGGCTCAGACGTGGATCATTGCGTATGTCTGAGAAAAAAGTACTTTGAAAAATGTGCGTGCAAAGAACTAAAAATATTGTATTTTTCCAACGAAAGTGAAAATAATATTCTTGTTTTGAACGTTCTTATACACAATATTTAAAACATTTACATTCCCGTCTTTCATGTTACCAAAACTCAATGTAAGCTATCACTACAACCGAACACGAGTAGGTATGCGTACCTACAACCTACACGCAAAGGGAAAACCATTTTTCCATATACCCACATGTGGAACATATCCCAACGGAAAGCGTTTTGAAGAGACGCAATATAGCCCCCGAAACCCCTATGTTTAAATAAGCCGACATCAAAGGTAGCACGAAATATTGGTTCCTATCGGACTCAATGAAACAATTTTTCTGTATATTCGTTTTATTTTTACCAAAAGAGAAATAGGTAGCGTGAATACGGTGTCGCAATTTTATAGTGATGGGGGGTGATAAAATGTCGAATTGCATCGATATAACTCTCTATTACACCGGTCTGCATAAAATGTACGAGCGTTTTTATTAGCGGCCGTAAAACTCATATCAATTACGAGTATCTATTTTAGTGAAGTACTCTCTCGATAAAAGTAATCACGGCATTACGACGAAATAAGTACTCCGCGTTAAAAATGTAGAACGATAAAATCTTTTTCATCTCACAAATGCACCTATTCAGGCACAAAGAGCAACTGTGCTCGTTTAAGTAAAAAACGCTACAACTGCGACTCAAATCACAAAGTGAGTTTGCGTCGCCCATTTTTTTAAGCCGCCATTTTAAGCGTTCGGGCGAACGAGCCAGGTGAGAGAGGGTATCGCAAAGTGATAGCTGCCTCATCTAATCTCGGAAACGGGCTCCCAATCTTGTCTCCAATCGGTTCGCCTTGATTGCGTCAAGCTCCATGTATCGATCCATAATCATCTTTAAAAGAAACACCGTCTAAACAATGAAAGCAAACATGAAACTTCACTTTATTACTCCGTTTGCTAGACTTTAATTAATTAGTGAAGTGCCGGTGAGTCTCGAGAGATTGGTCATTAATTAAGCGGGTCTTTGGCTATCGATCTACGGGCAAACAATACTCTTTATTACTTTTATTACCCATTTCATTCGCTGTCTACCGCTCGGGCTGCGGTTGCTTTTTACTATTAATGAGCCGAGCTGCCGAACGACTAATGGGGAAATCGTAGTTTCATATCTCGTTATGTGTTCCGCATTTCGCCGAATCCGAACAACTTGCGGAGTGCTAAATGTTGTCGACACTTTGCTTTGTTGAATCTTTAATGGAAAGAGTGATTCGGAGAAACCTTTTAATCAACAATTTTCTCAGAATAGTACAAGAGCTGCGGTAATAACTCCAATTCTCGTAAATGTTATCAAATAAAATCATGTACAGGTACAGGCATAAACATTTCTGCGGCAAATTGGAGCAAGCTTCGCTTGAAGAGCTTCTATGGCTTTATACACCATTTGAATATTCTTCAGTAATAAAATTTTATTGGAAGCACGCCACGCTTTAACTAATCATAATAAATTATTAATTTTGCTCCATAATAAAATTTCCTTTCGTCGAAACTCAAAGATTTTTCCCGCTACGGAGCCATTGAAATTAAAATATTCAAAAATCAATGACAATGCGATTGTAACGAGGGTGAAATTGTAAAACCAATAAAATCCAGTGGCGATACTCGTGAAATTAATTTTATATCATTTTAATTTTACGGTATTGAGTTAAATATTCATTTGGTCGTTAAAAGAATCCATTAAGCTAAATCGCCGCCCGCGGCTCGCCGCAGAATTAAAAATCGCGAGAATGGTCGCTTATTAAGGAAAGCTTTACTTTAATCGGTAATACTACTAACACGTTATGTGGTTAAACTGCTTTTTAATTTTATCGGCATTCTTTGTTGGAAACTTCCCTGGTTAACGCAGCTATAGGAAAAAGCTGTAGTTATTTTAAATCGGATCGTACCGTGCTATCGCATAAAAAAGTTACTTTATAGGATACAGTATCTGTGTCCAGACGTCGTCTGTATTGCTAAAACTGGTCTCCAGAAAGAAAAACAACATTAAAAGCAACAGCGGAGATTCGCATCACCTCCACAAATATTTTGCCAGTTCAGCACCAAACATTTCTAAACTCATCAAGTATAATGTTTCTTTCCGATTCCTCGTGCAACAATACCACCTCGATGGACTTTGGCATCGTGCCTGCTTTCTAAGTGAGAGTTCCGATTTTATTTCCTCGAATAAAGTGGATATTTCGGGTCAATTGCACGAGAGAATCTTTTAAACGGCGACTTGTGCCGTTACCGGAGAGGAGTTGTTTACTGACAGTGCTAAACTGATAATGATGGTTTAACAATGACACGTAGTACTTCCTTAGTGTTTCTTTTATCAGTATTTAATGTGTAGCATCCTTATCACGATAAGTGTATATGATTCACACACATTAACTTCTTCTTCTTTTCGTGTGGGCAAGTGGTAAGCCTTGGTGTCAGAATTTTTTGCCGCCCTAAAGACTTCTGACTTGGCTTAACGACTATTGTCTTGAGACAACAGCTGAGACTGACGGCTTAACATGCCCTCCAAAGCACGATAGCACTCAGTTATAAATACCACTTTTTGTAGCGGTCACCCATCAAAGCACCTAGTGACCGCATTACCGGTTTGGAACGGCTAGTCATGCAACGCTATGAATGCTACTATTTAACATCATAATGACGCACGATGTAACAGGTGTCAGAGTCACGGGCATGAATCCGTCGTATAAACGCAGCCTACACATAATTTGCATTGAAAAGGACATATTCAAAAAGTTCACTTTTTTGTTAATTCTCAATGTTATAACTTTTGACCGTTTTATAATCTGACGAATGCTTCCCTGACTATAAAGCCCCGTATTCATTGTAAACATTTGTTGCACAACTCAACACCATAGTTTCCCAACATCAAAGTTACTGGCAACAACGTTTACAGCCATACTCCCGTCGACACTAATTCTATCAACTTAATTATTTTATCATTGGTCCACACTACTGCCATGTTTCAAACTGTTTATAAACACGTCTACATACGTCAACATTTGTTGCGGGTGGCAACTCTGCAACATGGAGTGAGTAACTCCGCAATACAAGTGTTGCCCGCAACATGTAGACCGCAACTCGGCAGCATGTCTATAAACAAATGTTCAAAATGTATACGGGGCTTAAGACGTTTTGTTTAAAGGGTGTTTTCTGCCAAAAGGCCTTAAAAGACCGTATTGAAAGTGGTCTTGTTGAAGTTGAAGCACTTGCGTTGAATACCGACGGGCTGTTACCGATGTGAAAGTGCTTTTTGTTTGTAAACATTGCTTTTTATGAACTGGTTGGCTTTTAGAGGTTTCCTATGGGTACAAATGTATTTTACTTAACATAGTTTTTCTAAAAAATTACTTAACCAATATTAATGAAATTAGCAGGGGACCTCTACGAGAACATTTTGCCTTAACAAAAAGAGGATCAAGCAAAACAGTTCAAACATTTACTTCAAAAATATCGAAATACCTCTATTTTGTCTACAACTATACAAAGTTTTATTCTAAAACCGACTTCAAACGCCAAGATTACAATCAATAGAATAAAACAATTGAATGGAAGTGAAGTAACAGATCTATCCCTGCTTGAATTAAAAAATAACCCCTTTTGAAAAATTGGATAAAAACCGGGAAGCACCGTACATAAGTACCACATGTAAACAGCCTGAAGACATACACTGCTGAACATAGATCTCCCCCAGAGAGCGTCACTTTGAGCGGCTGCTCGCCTCCTGCATCCATCGGCTCCCCGCAGCTTTTACCTAGTGGGGGACGGCCTACGCTAACCATAACTACATAATATTTATAAGCTTCGATAACTACAGTGAAAAGACAACGCACATAAACAATATGTTCTTTTCCCACAAAAAAATACGAATATACTAGAGTACACACATAAGCACAGCAATTTCGTCAGTCATAAGGAAATATATCCGGGTTCGATCGCACACGTCTCATTGATCCGGATGATCCGGGAGATCGGGCTTGTGACCTCTAACTACTCGCTAAGACCCTTTTATTATACCCGGCACAGTAGACTTGTATGCATGTAGTGTATGCCTGATTGTATAGTATGTAGATTAGGTAGATGTACTTTTAACCAACGTCAAAAAAGAACGTTCTGCATTTTGTATAAAAGTTTTGAATTCATTTTGTATTGCCGATAACGTATTATACTACTGAGTTTTCAATTATTTTTGTGTCCGTAATAACCAATTCCTCTTAATCAACCTATCACAGAATCATATATGAGAAATATCCTATCCACAAACGACATAATGACGTATTCGCTAAATGACCAATCTTCTTCTCGTGTAGGCAAGTGGTCAGCCCTGGTGTCAGTATTTTTAGGCCGCCCAAAGTCTTCTGACTTGGCTTACCGTGTCTTCTGAAGCACGGTAGCGCTCAGTTGTAAATACCACTTTTTGCTGTAGCGGTCACCCATTAAAGTAATGAGCGCAGCGAACTTTGCTTAACATTACCGATCGGATAGAAACGGCTAGTCGTGCTTCGTGTTCGTTAAAAATTACCTACAAAGTGTTACAATACACTCCCACGAATAAGTATAGCGTTTTAGTTTACCATAACCCGCGCCTACGACATTCTTAATTATTGTGTAGTTTATATATTACATTATATGCTGAGTACACATTCAGCTTCTAGTTTAGTACAAAGCTTCTATAATTATACCCTTTCTAAAAATAGAGTTGTCCAAAATACTCAGCGGCCGGCTCTCGGCTATATATCGTTATCACGTCTAATACGTCACCCAATCGATCAGGTCCGTCATTAGAACCCGGTCCGGTCGGAACGGCTCATTGAACCACGGTTAAAAGGATAATTATGCCTGTTTCTAAATTATTGTATTACATCATCTATACATATAATAAAACTGTAACTGGGCTAAATCTGTACATTGAAAATTTTTGGAAAATTTTGATTGCATTACTCTTCTTTATCGATACGAGGAAACATTTTTTTTTGTCTGTCTGTCTGGCTGTCTGTCTGTGCCTTTCAACACGCATCACGCTGGAACAACTGAACGGATTTCGTTGAAATTTGGTGTGATTATAGAAATTTTTTCAGAATAGCATTAAAGGATACTTTTTGTTTTCTAAAACGGCCAAGTGCGGGTGGCACAAAGAAATATGTATGTAATTTTCATGCAAGATATTTTTTTAGTTGTATTACTTATTATTATTTTTTTATTTACACTCAATCTGTCGAAGGAAAGGGAAAAGATAGGGGAAAAGGATGAATGTATGGGACGGCAACAAAAGGGAGGCTGGCGAAGCCTGCGTTCCTTCGCCGGCAACAGCGACAACACAACAATAGGACGGGGTTAAGGGGGCGGGTCAACTAGTTAATAATAATAGTTGTTTTTAAATAATTTCAGTCTGGACTGATAGCTTTAGCTCCTAGCATGCGTATCAAAAACTCAGTATCGCACTTTTATAAGGAGATGTTCCTAATTCGACTCAGTTTTTGAGTTCTTTTGGTGAATATGAAAAACAACGGGTTTTAAGTAAGATAATTATTGAGCATGCTATTACCGAACCTTTGAATATTAGCCAATTCTAGTTACTACCTCTAGAACATTTTTATCCTCCCCAACAGGAAACGGAACACGTGCGCGAGCCTGACACAAGCCAACCTTCATTTGTACCGTTCCACCCCCATATTTCAGCGCTACCTCATCCTTTGACGCAATATAATTTCGCAAACAACAACATTAATCTCCGGAAGTCCGAAACATAACCCTCTCGGCCACACCAAGGCGATTAATTGCCGGTTTAATATAACGCACATTTCTGAAAAAAATGGCTCATAACGCTTACAGTGAAAACGGTCACGACGAGTTTTTAATTACACAGATATTATTAAGTCAGTCGTCGAATAAAAGCAATTTAAGGGGGAACTCCGCGTCCGGTAAGGGACAAAAGCACAGATTTCCATACATAAAAGCATTAATAATTTTGATTGTGGGCACCGTACACATAAATACAGTAGTACGTTTTGGCGCCTACACACGTGGGCAAATACCCTCGGGCGGGCAAATAATGTGAGTGTCACAAGAGGGGTTCGTGGAGAGGGGAGGTATGGTTCGGACGAAAAATAAATAGGTACACAATCTCTGCCGCACAAATACACACATTTCGGCGGTGTAATGTGTTTGCGGTGCTACACGCGAAAAGTTTTTATTTTGTTGTAGCGAGCGCGTAGTGTGCAGAGGATCTCGAACATGTTGGTATAGGGCGAGATTGACGGGCGAGTATATCGATTGATTATTTCGGGATGCTGTGCGCATTACATCTATGTTCAACATATCTACATATCATATTGATATGTTGCTTCTTATTTATAAGCTTTGGATTGGAGTTTTTTTTTTTGCACCAGTGCGTGGGAGACCGAACTTCTTTTTTTCCAAACTTATATATAATAGCTTGCAATTTTTTTAATTAACTATTTCTATACTGATTCTGACTTGTAACAATGGTGAAAATGAGCTTGTTGGGGTTTGCAATAAAATATTTGACTTTGAGATTGACACGACCAGTTACTATACTGGAAGGAAATCACTAATAAGTATAAACATTCTCATGATGAGATAAAGCCATAAAGTATTTGTAATGGCTAACAGCCACCCTGATATATACCTGACATAACCTCAATAGCTGGCACAACCTATCTAGAACATTTTCGCTACTCCCAAGCGATTGTGTAAAAAAGCAAAAAAGAAAAGTAAAATGTGAAAGCAATCTAACGCTACGCTTTTAAAGCTTGAAATTGGTTATCAATGTAATTCTGAATATAAAACAATTATTATTTTACAACCGCTATAAAAAAGGGTGAAAGAGACAATTTCCAAATTACCCAGATGGCTCGAATGGAATCACAACTTCTGAAAGGCAATTCGCCTTGAAGAACCGTCCCGACGTCTTTCGGAAATCGCAACACTCCGCCCGAGGAAGTCAAGGAAATGACTCTTTATGACTTGAACACGTGAACTACAGTGGATGTCAACTTGGTTTGAAAATAGATAAAAAAAAGAAAAAAGGTTATAGTTATGGAACTATAATTTTTTTTCCAAGAATGGGCCTGTAATAACATAAATCACCTAGTAAGACTTATGAACATGCAAATTATTGTGCGGATGGCAAAGGAATGGAACAACTTACCTACCAGCGTCTCTGTTTCCTGAAAAGTATAATCTGGGAGTTTTCAAAGCAAGAGTGACCCGGTATCTTCTAGGCAAGCATTTTCATCGACCGCGTCGTCACTTAACATCAAGACACAGACAGACAGACAGACAGAGACAATATTAATTAAGACATTAATTTATGTATTTTTATTATAATTTTAATGAATCAAAATGTAGGGTCCATCCTAGCCTAGGCCTGTATCTTGAAGTTACTAAATCTATATAATAATATAGGCACGACAAAATAAAAATCATAACGATATTGAAGTCCTACTGCATCACACATCCAACTATTAATGCTAGTCTGTGACCTAGACTAGACTGGACTGACTTTCCATGATCAAACCAAATCTATAAAAACTACCAACGAAAATATTACTTTGTATAGAAAAAACTCTTGATAAAAACACACTGAACCCGTCAGCTATTTACTTGTTCTTCACAAAGGTCACTAGAAATCCCAAAACATTCATCAACCCTTTGAACTGAAGCCAAAGCTACAAATCACTTCGGACACCATTCCAAGGGTTAAGACTTGAGGAAAATCATGAAACGTCTCTATTAAACAGATTCCTGTCCTGAACACACCGAGAAATGCCTTCGTAGCGGTTTATCCTCACCATTTACATAAGAGAAGGCACAAAGTACTCACAAACACTGTTTGTTTTGACCGTAGTACCCGAGTGTACCTCGGATCTAATTAGCTTAAAAGTTAAGTGTGCTTCCGGTTAAATCCGGAAGGGATGCAACGCTTTTAAGTCAAAATAAACATGGTCGCTATTAAAATGGCAGAGAACGTTATTACTGGAGGGAAGTGCTACTTCAATAATAGCTATTTTAATTATCTTTTTGGTTCTTTGATTAAGTTTCCTCTGAACATTTAATGTAGAGGCAATTTTGGAATATTATTCACGAAATTATTAATTGTATCAATGTTTCTATGAAGCGTTAGCAAACAAGGTTATTTCAGATCGGCATCGTGAATAAAACTTATCCAAAATCGTTAGCTTAAACCGTCAGAAACAATAATATCTACTCAATCAGCCTCGTACAAAACAATCAGACCATCCCGACCAACAGAGGCCTCGCGCCAAAGAAAGCTACACCGACGGCTTCCAAAAAATGACCCGAATAAATTATTTTTATTCTGTTTTTACTGAGAAAGTCACCGGCGATTTGGCAGCGCCATCTCCTGGCGGACCGCCAAATAGTGAAAGTTTAGAAGACATCGCCCACCGAATTTGTTTATACACGAAATCACGAATGTCCTGGGGGAGGGTTGCGCGAGCCAAAATTGCGAACCACCGAATTGAAATCGAAAGTGGAGTAATGTAAACAGCGGGAATTATATGCGCGATTGAGAGTTGATTTATGTGCGTCCGGGATTTTTAAATAAAACGTAGCTTCTGCGTGTTGGGAACGGACCGTGTGGATGTTTTATATGGAGGTGAGAACGATTCAAGTGTGTGAATGTTTCATGTGGTGTTTTGTAACTTGAATGGAATAACTTAACTTCAAAATGCAAGCGGTGGTGTTTTTTGAAGCGTTGTTATTATGTTATCATATTCAGTTGGCTTGCAGTCCGTGGATCGTGGGTTTGACTGTAATGAGCTTGAGTTTTTGGGGAGGGAATGGTTGTGATGAAACCATAGCTAGGTGGAAGTGGTACCCTAAGTTAAGAATCTATCAATAACCAACTCAGGCATACATTTTTCACGGTAGACGGTGGTGTAACGCAAATCTATCAGATATTATTTCAATAACTTTTGACGAGGATATTGTCGAATCAGCATTAAATTCTGCTTGTATCGGTAATTGAAATTGATAATTTTATTATTTCCATTGACTTTCACCACCAATGGAAAAAGTGTATAGATTTACGTGTCTATATTTATTCTAAGTTTACAGATATCAGCTTTATTAAGACACATGAAATTTTACATTTTTCTACAAGCCGTAATAAATTTCAGAGACAATAAAGAAAACGTGTCATCAAAAAGCATTATCTGCCACACATAAATGTAATGCGCTAAAATACACCACCATTCATACAAAAGAACGTTTTAAGAAAGAAGCGGCTAGTGAAGGAATAAAACCATGACGCAGCACCTCACCCAGTTTTCCACGAAACTCACATTACGTCAGAACTATGTTAACTGTCATAGACTGTCATTCCTAAACTACGACGGTGTACCATAAAGACTGCTAGTGCCACAATAGCAGCGGAATGAGTCGTCTACGGTGACACGCCGTGAATTAACTCACAATGGTAGATGGTAGGTGCGCCACCTCGTTCTAAACAGAAGTAATGATGTTGAATAATGGGCGTACAGTCGCCTGCTTAAATATGCTGACGTCGAACGATGTCGTAATAAAAATGCTAACTGTACCTTTACATTTGAAAGTTACGTTGATGGTGACAAGCTTATAGGTATTAGGATGAAAATTCATGATAAAGTAATAAAGGTATTAAACCTAGTCTTTAAAATTTTTAGCAACCAGTGGGATATTTTTTTAGGGGGAGTTTGTGCGTGAGTCCGAAGGATTTTCGTAGTCAGCGGTCATGTAACCATAGCTCAGTTGGAAGAGCGTCTAATCCGGTGAGTTAGAAGGGTCCGGCTTCAAATCTCGCTGGTTGCTAACAATTTTTTTTTTTTTTTTATATTAAGAGCGACAAACAAGCATACGGCCCGCCTGATGGAAAGCGGTAACCGTAGCCTATGGAGCCGTAGCCTAGCCTATCGTGCTAACAATTTTAAGGACTATAATATGTTTATAGATTTACCTGTGTGGTTAACACTTTAAAAATCTTGAAAAAGTTTGTACTTTCTGCTCTTTATCTTTAATATGGAATTTTACAGCACCTATAAAGTAAATCCGTAATTGGAAGTAAGTTCTAGTATTAAGTGAAATTGTACCTTACCTTAAGATTTGTGGATTTTGTGAAATAGGTAGATTTGAACGTTCTACTTTATTTCTAAAACAACAACGATCTATTTGTTCCGGGGATTGTTTTAAGAATATTTTTAATATTATTTCCATCGGTGCCCTAAAACATTCTTCGGAATATTTCAGATTACAAAGCATTTATGAATAAAGGGTTAATCTTAACCTTTCTTTTCTACCAGTACCTCATAATAGTATATGCCCCGTTTCTGCGAAGCTTTATGTCCGTCGTAAAGTCGCGGCTGCCTCCAACACATGCCCACGGTCACAATGAGATATAGGCCAGTGTGGACGTACTAAGGACGAGGGACGTAATTAGGACTAATATCTTCTAGCAGAAAAAAATCTAATAAAGGAAAAACTGCTCTATTAAGAAAATCGCTGTACTCAAGAATCTCTCAATAGTGACGCTACCAACACCAAAAATCCCTTGTAAAAGGTGAAAGATTTTGCACATGAGTTCACTTGTCACGGTTGAAGCATGTCATGGCTTTAAAACAAAACATTAGAATCATGCATCTATTGAACAGAAATTAAGGCCACTCACCGAGATGCTATGGTGACGTTACCGGCTACGTATCCAAACAAATCGTATTGAAATGTATGTTGCCAAACCGTTGTCAAGTGAGATAACTGCCATACATTTTTTTTTCTTATATTTTGGCTCCACACATAGTGTATTTAGCCAGTGTCAAGTTTTGTAATTTTTCATCGTATTATGGAAATTTTCACTTAAAGTCAAGTCATAGTCACAGTCAGAGTAGTCATAGTCTAGTCTAAGTCATAATCCAGTCTAAGGCATGCCCTAGTAAAGTGGTGACAACTTTACTAGAGGCTTCTATGGAATTTTGGAAGCAACACGAAAAACCACGTTTCACTACATTATATCACTTGCCCACACTCATGCTCGTAATTCAGCACTTAATGCGTAAAACACCACCAATTTTAAACATTAACACTGGAAAAAGCATAAGTTTTGTAAAATAATACAATGCACCGACGTGAACTTTTCCGCGTTCCCGCCAAAACTCTGCCATACATTTTAATATGAATTGTTTGGATACCTAGCCCGTGACGTTTCCATGGCATCTCGGGAAGTTAGTGGCCGAATACTTTCATTTTTAATTTGGGTGAATTTTTAAAAAAGGAGTGGCTTGGAAAGTTTTAGAATCATTAATGTTCTTTGGAGGAAAGTGCCTTGTAAATATAGACAGTCAAAATGTCCTAAATTAAATTTAATCTAGGATTTGGCCCCCCTAAAATCGTTGTTCTTGTTACGCCCAGGTAGGCCAGTAAACGCCTTTTTGTTTCACATGCCGTATTATACTATACAGTTGGGACACTTTATTAACTCGGGTTATAGGCTGAGTTATACGCCACCTATATTTAGGATATAAACTCTGGTGATAGTCTCATTTTGCGACGTTAATGGCCGTCACTTTCTTTTGGATGTGGATCAGTAATAATCTTTTGGTGGATTTGTTTCTTACTCACTTCGCGATGCTTCAGTTTTTGGTTTAAAGTGGTTCAAACAATGGTACATTTGAGAACTGCGTGCCAATCTAAGAAGAGAGTATACCTCCCCTATTCATTATCCACTTTGCCATTTCCCATTTGTGACTCCCAATCTAACTTGTAGCGGCAAGCTACCAGAATTACACGAGCGACTGCCATTTGACCTCGCAACCCATAAGGAACCAGTAACGAGAATGGTTAGACCAGTCGTCAGATTCTATCAGGCATTTTTTTTTAATGAGATGAGTGGCAAACAAGCAGGCGGCCCACCTGCTGGTAAGTGGTCACCGCCGCCTATGGACATCTGCAACACCGAAGGCATTGCCGGTGCGTTGCCTACCCTTAGAGAGGACTCTTTTAACACTTTTCTTGAAGCTTCTGACTATATCAGTAACGATTGCCATAGACGTTCTTAGGATAACCGGCGATGGCTTAACGTGCTCTCCGAAGCACGGTGCGATGGCATCGAAAACTGCAAATAACTTAATAGATAAGTCATTGGTGCAGGGCCGAGGATCAAACCCGGTGCCGTAAGATAGCAAAGCGCACATGCTAAGCTCGGCCACCATCGCTGTTTCTACCCCTAAATGTTAACCGCTTTCGATGACTTTTTATAAGCCTATGTTGTCTACACAGTTGAAAAACTATGTCGTACGTCTTCTTTTTTAGATTTTTTGTACAATCTTCGTTTCTATAGCTATCTAAAATGACGAATTTTTTGCGTCAAAATTATGACGAAGAAAAGTAAGTTGTTGTAATTAGCATACAAAATAATTTTCAGAAAAACCAACGTACATGTGTACATACAAGAACGTGACTATAATCTACCCAAACGATTAACACCGAAAAACAAAAGGTTTTGTAAAGTTTTAGGAGGTGAAAACCATTTTCCTTTGAAACGCTAATATGTAGGTAAATTCACTCACGGGCTCTATTGTCTCTATGACATTTGCAGATAGCAGACCAACGGCAATAACGTTTTCAAATACCAAGGTGGTCCTCTACCTCTCCTGCTTCCACGTTCATCATGCGAACAGCCAGAGTGGAGCGCTTTGCTGGCCGGCGTCTGTGTTTCCCGAGAACTACAACCTTGGGATCTTCAAATCGAGAGTGAACAGGTATCTTCTAGGCAAGCGTGTTACATCCTAGACCGCATCGTCACTTCCCATCAGGTGAGATAGTGGTTAAACGCAAGCCTATCAATCAATAAAAAAAAACCCTATACGTTCCCATTGCTACGGCAGGAGCGGCCTTCTCTCATAGGGAGAGAGCGTAGGTCATAGTCCACCACGTTGGACAGGTGCGGGTTTGTGATAGATGACACATTATTTCTCGAATTTTAGCGAACATGCTGGTTTCGTCACAATGTATTCTTTCACTTTTGTAAGAGAGAGATAGAGAGAAAAATTCTGAACGTAACTTTATCAGGTCAAAAATCACACAATCTACTGTCGAGTCTACTCACTCGCTTTAGTTAATTTTAACGCATACTCTATGATGTAAGCATCCAAGTATCTCAAAAGGCGGTGGTGTATGAAATCTCACGTATTACGTACGTTTTCGTAACTATCTCTCTATCTGTGGAAACTATTTTATGGTATCCCTAGCCGAACAACTGTATATGAAGTTGTAGGTTTGTCGGACATACGATTGGGGAGTCAGTCCAATATGTGCGCCTTACTTGTTGGTGGACTTTGTATAAGATAAAGAACTGCTACTATTTTTTTTATCTACAAATAGACTGCAACATACCAGATGTTAAGTGACGATGCAGTCGAAGGTATAGTATGTTGGCCAATGAGAAGCCTCAAAAGTGCTATGAATAGCCTATTTGCAGTAAGAAACTTTGATTTTGATTATATTTTATTATATATTTTATTATATTTTACAGGAAACAAGGGAGTGAGTTCAATTCCCTAGCAGTTCGCATGATAAGAGTTAGCGAAACGCTTAGTGCGGCGTGTTGGCATACCTACTCAATAGGGGTGATCAGTGTAGATAATTATTTGTTGGATATCAGTATACGTTTTTTTTGTACTTTTAATTCAAAACTTTTATAACGCAAAGATTAATTTTGAATGTATAAGGAAAATTTGAAACAAATCTTGAAACGGAACTTAAAAAACTTTAAGAAGAATTAACTAGCACTGACTACATGATCACTTTAAATTTTAATATTGTCCAATGCGTTGAGGTACAGTGTCAATTTAATACAAACCGAATCTTTATTATTATTATTATAAAATACGGTCAACAAAAGAGATACTACTTAACCCAATTTTTGTTCTAAGTAAGTTCGCCAAGCTCGCCACTCGTGTGTCCCACACAGTTATTAGGTACGTGACGTTGGGTGAGCTTCCGCACGCTATCGGTTAGCTACCGTGTTATTAAGAACTAAAATTGCACAAGGTCCACTTGGCAAACAATACGTGATCGGTTTAAAGTTTAGCCCAAATAATATAATGTTGGTGGAAGAAAATATAATATCTACAACATTTTTGATATCATAATTTAACCCTTATTCATCTGTCTATAAAGTTTAAGTACAAGGATCCGGCCGTGCATCTTTCCGACTTCGTAGATCTACATGTATACCACAACAACATAACATACATGTATTTATGTGTATTTATGCATGGTGGGCAGGATAGGTGGCTGCTATTTTTTTGTATTGTAATCAATCAATAAACAAGAATTTATGTGTCATTTTAGACAGAGTTTAGTTACAGGATGTAATTGAATTCATTAGCATCCTTTGAAACTGGGTACCTACTCCTGACACCGGTCACGTGTAGACCAAAATTTTTGAAATCTGCCGCATCGATTTTATATCGATAATAACTCCAAAAAATGGGATAACTTACTTAATCAACTGCTACAGTACAAAATTAAATTAAAATAACTAATGTTTTAAATTATTACATGCAAGGTAAAAAAACTTTTGAAAGTATCAAAGCGAGAATTTCATTGCAGTCTTGGTAGTTGTTACTCATACATACTTCTAGGCAAAAAAACAGACTTGCACTTCTTGCAATCATGACGATTTACCCATAATCTGGTTACTGCAACGTATAGCTAGTAACTATAGGTAATATAATCTGCAGTATCGCAACCATTATATTACATGAAGCCTAAGAGTAGGTTAACCGCATGTAGGTCGTAAAGTCATAAGGTTCTACATTATTTGTCATACATATATATTAAGTTATTATAAGCCGGGTGATAAAACGCACACCCCGCGTTTATTATCTCATACTTGTTAAGGGTAAGGCGGGCCATTCACGGCGCGACACGAAGACAATACGCGTGAGTTCACAGTCGCGCTAATGCCCTGTTTAAGACGTTCAAATCGTTAGTACTTTATTCCGAACACCCGACTTCATCGCTATCTGCCTCATTGAATGAGACGCCTTTGTCATTTTGAACTGTACTTATTTCAGTTTATAGCTTCGTTTTGTGAACGCAAACACAAAGATATTGTTATGCCACGATTTATAGTTCAAAAGTTAAAGACTAAAGTATACGAGTTTGCTCAAATACGGTCGGAAGATTTTATAAGTCTACTTACACATTTGCGGAATAACTTAGTACGATTAGCTGCAGCTTTACGACCAGTGGCAGAATGTAAAGTGGTGTCGTTGCCATTTCTCCGAAACTTTAATTTTATTACGGTCCCATTGAGAGGGTTCACTATAAAATTATCGTTAGTCATTCGAGAAAGTTGTGGAGCCACAAAATTGTGAAAATAAATGCCTAAATCTCCTTAACTTTGTTTACAAAAAAGGAAAACATATCACGTATTGCCATTAATATTCAAACAGTGTACCTTTACCTAGGTAATCTAAAACGTGCCTAATTATCTCCCGAGTTCATCTTTGCAAAAAGAAAATAATGTCTCCAAACAATTTTAGAAGACAACGGGAAATCCATCCGTCACTCTCGAAGAAAATCGCTGACACCGGCGTTCTGTTTTCGATCAAATTATACGCCGAGCTCAAGAAATTTGCGTGATGAATGAAGAAAACGCGCATCAAAGTGAGACGGCGTTATCTGTTGCTGTATAGGTTGGAAAGAGATGGGAAATATTCGTTTTGGACGGAATGTTAAGTGAGTTAAATCTCCAAATAAAAGGTGGGCTGCGGAGTCAGCGTACAGTTCCCGACTCCGGGATACTATGCTAATGAAGTTGTAAGTGGTAGCGCAGGGAGACGCAAGTCTTGCCTTGATCGGTTTTCCTTTAAAGATGTTTTTACAATAAAAAGATAAGCTCGCTTCTTGAAATGATACCAGCACATGGCCATTGAGCAAAATTTGGCATCCATTTTTATTTTGCGTAGAACGTTCTTTATCAAATGAGCATAAAGATTTATCCTAGTCTATCTTGAGCAATTCCAGGCTTCAGAGACTCACTTGGCCCGTAAAAGGTCACTTGGCAGACATACTGTCCACGTTGGATCTCAATCTTCGAGGACATCACTAGCAGTCCCCTGCCTTTCTACAAACACTTATCTACAGCGATGATCTAAACGCGGGGACTGTGATTACCGACGCCTCAGGACAGGTTGTGATAACCGGATATCTCCACCAATTCCCAACCTTATTCTGATAAAGGTAAAGCTTGAAATTGTTGACTTTTTTTTAGATCAATTGACCGAGTCCTGAAGTGGATGACGTGACGGGTTTTTAAACAGTCGTCCTTCTGGATTTTATTTGAAAAAGTGCTGACCCAATTTAGATTTATTTATTACTTGAAGACGTGCTTTGCGATAAGAATATACACGGGTGAGAGCTTTGATTATGTATTATAATAAATAATGGAGTTTTGTTTTCTGATAATGCGTTGTTTGTTATCAATGACAAATACTCCTGTTTGACATAAGATTTTATTGTCTATTTTCTACATTTTCGCATATTTAAAACAAGTATTATAAATTATTGCATAATGTAAAATATGGTTTTAAGTGCAATAAGTACAAAAAAATAAGTGCAATAAGAGCAAAAATATCTTCAAAGTATGAATTTAAAAAAAACTCACTCAAAATCATCGAAAAATTGCTAAGCATAAAAGTCAGCCAATAATGCAAAAGTCGCACAAGACTTTTAAGTAACAAATGGTACTTTGTTTTAAGTTTAAATCCAATTTGTAACTCCACCTAAACGACATGCGTTCGAGTTTATTACTAAATATCTTGAAACATGAAAAAGCTTAGAAAATTTAAAATAATATTCAAAAAAGGAACTCCAACAAGTTTTGATGCTTAGAAAATTTTTAGCGGTGTAAAAAGTTTTCTGAACAAGTAACTCGTAAACTTTGCTTCAATTTAGATGAACAAAGAGCAGCGTTTAAAACAAATAATAAAAATATTTCATAAAATGTTAAACAACAGAAGTCGCTAAACTTATACTTTAGTTACAAAATATGTTTTCATATAAGTAAACCTCATTTATCGTTCTAACATTTCCTAATTTGGATAATTATCAGCGGGGGTCATCCAAATTAGAACTCTTATATAAAGAGAACATGACCTCGAGGGGTTAATACCGCAATAAAAACGTTCATACACGTTTATAACATTTGCGGAATGTAATCTTCTCTTGGAATATATGCCACTTAACGCGGTCCTAAATAAATGGCGATGTGTCAAAAAGTAGTAGGTTGTTTACTAGACTATAGTAAAGTCAACTTTTGTAACTTGTATATATTAGTAATATTTTCTGACGCCTTTCTCAACACGCCTTTTTATACAATTCAAGCGTGTCTTCTTCTTCTTCGTTCATGGCGTTCTATCGCTTTTTAGTAATAAATCTGCCAGTGTCAAGTGAGTAAAAAATTGTACGGTTATGTCATGTCAAAGTCCTATTTTGTCAGTCAAAATACTAACAGTAAGATGGTGGATGGGAGTTTTAGCAGGAACGCGGAAAAGTTCACGTCAATGCATTGTATTATTATTCAAAACTTGTGCTTTTTGCAGTTTTAATGTTTAAAATTGGTGGCGTTTTACGCATTAAGTGCTGATTTACGAGCATAAGTATAGGCAAGTGATATAATGTGGTGAAATGTGATTTTTCGTGTTGCTTCCAAAACTCCATAGAAGCTACTAATAAGGTTGCCACCACTTTACTAGGGCATGACATAGACTGGACTGTGACCACCTGACTTAGACTGGACTATGATTGACCCAGACTCTGACTGATACTTTACTTTTTTATACGTGCAATACTCTAAACACGATGAAAAATTACAATACTTGACACTAGCTAAATACACAATGTGTGGAGCCAAAAAAAGAAAAAAATAAGATGGTGGATATTTTACTGAAGGCTCTAAAAAGCCGTTGAAGAGGAAAAGAAAATGCATGGTTATATAAACATGGAACCATTTGCCAACACTCGTGCACGTTCACGAACACTTAACGGATAATAATTCACCACACATTAAAATTCAAAAATACACAGGTTTTGATAAATAATTCAAAATTCACAACTGCCATTGTCGGATTTTCTTAAAAAGCTCTTCAAGCGTGTCACCTTATGGTTTACCTGCGCTGGGGTCTTTCTGTCACCTTTTAGCGCAACTCAACTGAAGACCTAAAAGTGAATCGCTACAATACAATTTATACTGTAGCGATTCAGTTTATTTCAATTTAAGAGTTCCCTTCGGTTAATAATGAGTTAATTTAGTTACGAAGCGACCTCATCTTCACTTTACATAGTGCAAAATTAAACCAAATGCAAACCCATTAAATATTTTAAATTAACATTAATTTACAAATAAAGCTGGGGCAGCCTCCATTAGTAAAATAATATTTTAAAACATGTAGTAATACCGTAATATGGAGTAAATACATGGTTCCATCTAAAACGGTATAAGTAACCTACACATGTAGGTAACCAAGTTAGCTGCACTCCAGTACTGCAGCTAAAGTCTGCAGCGGTCGATAAGCACAATCACCATTAAGTTAAAGGCTAATTAAACCCCTGAGAAACTTACTTGTCTCCAGTGAGGCAAGTTTGGGGGCTGGTACAAAGGAAGAGATTCCGCGTATTGAGTTCTGTTTCCCTGGTATAACTTGACTGTAGTAATTGGACTGAGAGAGATACGTCTGTCAAATAATCACATAACCTGAAGGAGCATAAGAGAAATTCTCAAATCTCCGAAAGCTCAATCTCAGTATAGGATTCGAACCCACACGGACGGATTGCAATAATAGTCACAACTCTACTGAACACCTCATTCTCAATTTAATAATAGTTAATACTTAGTTGTTTTTCAACGGGTTTCAAAAAAGGAGGAGATTTTAAATTCAGTTGTATGTTTTTTAATGTTTCCTATCTTAGAACTCCGCCATTTATAATTTTTATAGGATTTGGAAAATTTTATTGAAGATTGATCCCATAGAAAATTGGATCACCTAGTTTAGATTTTAAATCAAAATAACAGGAAAACTATCTCATCCAAGTACTTCTAAATATGAAATTAAGGTGATAGATGATAGTTAAATCCCTGTTTTTTAAAATTATACTGTAACTAGTATTTTGCCCCGTGCGCGGGCCGCGAGCGGCCCGCGTGGCTGTTATCGTGGCTGTTCTATTTATAAAAAAGTTATACTTTAGTTTAAACTTGTAATTTTGCAAGAATTAGTACAAAACAGCGGTATTTTTCAAAGAAAATGATAATTGATCTGACTTGTGCATGGCGGCCATCTTGAGAGAAGCTGTCAGTCAAGTAAAAAGTCAAAATTTGTAATCTCCGTCCTTTAAAACCCCAAAATATAAAATACCAGCTGGATCTGAGCTTATTTCAAATCGGCCGCCATTTTGAATCCACCATCTTGGAAATAATTGTACACCGTGAGAAAGTCATCGATGTTCTCTTTACTATGACTCCAAACACGCCATGCCTACGTTTGTTAGTTTCGAAAGTGTGCACGTTTGAATTTTGCATAGGTAGCGGCAATTTTGATTTGTTTATCCAAAAAATCCTAAATCAATGTTCGAAAAATATTCAGTTGTAAGGTAAGGTTAGATATAAGATAAAAATATTTTAGACTTGAAGTATGGTTAAATTAGCGAAAACCAATTAGAATGATGTCACATTAGTAAAACATACATGTCGACATTGGTAGTTTGTAGCTCCTCCTCGCTTCGCTCGTCGTCGCGATGGGTAGTTTGAAGCTCCTCCTCGCTTCGCTCGTCGTCGCGTTATGTGGTTTGAAGCTCCTCCTCGCTTCGCTCGTCGTCGCGTTAGGTAGTTTGAAGCTCCTCCTCGCTGCGCTCGTCGTCGCGTTGGGTCGTTTGAAGCTCCTCCTCGCTTCGCTCGTCGTCGCTATAGGTGGTTTTAAGCTCCTCCTCGCTTCGCTCGTCGTCGCGTTAGGTCGTTTGAAGCTCCTCCTCGCTTCGCTCGTCGTCGCGTTAGGTAGTTTGAAGCTCCTCCTCGCTTCGCTCGTCGTCGCGTTGGTGGTTTCAACAGTATGTATGGCGGCCATGTTGAAAAACGGCAGTTGTCAAAATTTGACTAAAGTATGTTGATAAGTATCCTTTGGGACCTACAGATATCGATTTTTGTTCGGATCAGAGAAACTTTTTTTTCGAAAGTGACCCAAAAATTAGACCATTTAAAAAAAAATTTTGTCCACCATTTGCCTCTTGTCTTACCAAACAAAATTAGTTCACACCCTTAATACTAATGTGTAATAGTTTCCACGTGAAATCGATTCAAAAATCCTTAAAAAGTTAGATTGTATGTAGGCAATTTTTCAAAATGGCGGAATCAAAAATTTTTTTCCATATTCCTACTAAGTATAGAGGGGCATTCTCAGATATCGATTTTCATCCGGATCGGATAACGTTTTGTTAAAGTCAGTACGTCTATATCCGCCATCTTGAAAAAAATCGGTTTTATTGTTTTTGCATTTTTACCCTTATCGCATCTATACTTGATCCCCAGGAATGACTTTTCTAAAATATTGGTATTTGAGGCGCAAAAAAGGAAAGTGTATATTTCGATAAAAGTACCTTTGTATGGCAGCCATATTGAAAATTGGTTAAAGTCAAAATTTGATTTAAGAATGTTGATCAGCATCCCTGGGGACTCCTAGATATCGATTTTCATCCGGATTGGTGAAACTTTTTTTTCCGCCATGACCGAAATTTCCGCCATTTTGAAAAAAAAAATTTTTCGAAATCTTCTTCTCGGGCCTCCAAACCATATTAGTTTGACACTCTTTATACTAAAGTATCATGGTTTCGGCGTCATTTCCGGTCTAAATTTGTATGGCGGATTTTTTTTTCCGCCATTTTGAATTTTTTTTATTCGCTCTAGAATCGTCCCAGGGTTTGCTATAACATTCCTTAAAACGCGCATGACCTATCTCATATAGTTTAGCCAGGCCGTTGATGGTCATGATGATGGAAGGTCGGAAGACCAGGTCATGAATTTTTCTAAAGGCACCTTGGACACTTAGACACGAATGTCAAATAAGGTATTCAAAATTTCCCATAGGTATCGAGAAACAATGCGATGAAAACGAAAAAAAAAATTTGTATGGCGGCCATCTTTAAAAATAGCGGAATCCAAAATATTTTTTCAAATATGGAATCAGGGGCCCCGAAAACCCCCCGATGCAAAAAATCAGCCAGATCGGACCAACTTTCAAAATGGCCGCCATCTTGAATCCGCCATCTTGGATTTTCATGACCACCATCCGAAAGCCCCCATCGTCCCCTATGACATTTGGTCGAACACCCCCCACCTACCTCTTACCGTTTCCGATTTATGAGCGTTTCCATTTTGTATGGAATTTTTATTTTTTTGTATGGCAACCCTAATTTTTTTTAATTTCTCACGTAGCATCCCAGGGTTTACTACAACTTTAGTTAAAGCACGTCACCCATCCGACTTGTAGTTTCCGAGAGCCGTTGAGCAGTTCCATCTTGGAGACGACTTCCTGGTAATGTCAGATTTTTCTGGTGGTCACGTGACCCATCCCTATCCACCCCCATACTTGGTTTTTACCCACCATGCCTCACGGCCGAGATCAATTCTGTCAGTCAGTCACTATATGGGTGGGTCTTTAACTTTATATAAGTAAACTAGTATTTTGCCCCGTGCGCGGGCCGCGAGCGGCCCGCGAGTACGTTTTTGGGGCTGTTTTATTTATAAAAGAGTTATACTTTACGCTAAACTTGTAATTTTGCAAGAATTAGTACAAAACAGCGGTATTTTTCAAAGAAAATGTGTTTTCGTTTGACTTTGCATGGCGGCCATCTTGAAAAATGCTGTCAGTGAAGTAAAATGTCAAAATTTGTAATCGCCGTCATTTAAAACCCCTAAATATAAAATTTCAGCAGGATCAGAGGTTATTTCAAATCGGGCGCCATTTTGAATCCGCTGTCTTGCAATTGTTATAAAACAGTGAGAAAGTCATCGCTGTTCTCTTTGTCATGAGTCTAAACACGCCATGCCTACATCGGTTAGTTTTGAAAGTGTGCAAGTTAAAATTTGGCATGGCGGCCATCTTGAAAAATGCTGTCAGTGGAGTAAAATGTCAAAATTTGTAATTGCCGTCTTTTGAAACCCCCAAATATAAAATACCAGACGGATCAGAGCTAATTTCAAATCGGGCGCCATTTTGAATCCATCATCTTGGAATTATTTAAACACCGTGAAAAAGTCATCGATGTTCTTTTTTCTATGATTCCAAACACGCCATGCCTACCTTTGTTAGTTTCGGAAGTGTGCACGTTTGAATTTTGCGTGACGGCCATCTTGAAAAATGCTGTCAGTTAATTTAAATGTCAAAAATTATAATCAGCATCCCCAAAAAACCCCAAATTTAAAAATTCAGCCGGATCTGAGCCAATTTTGATTTGGCGCCAATTTGAATCTGCCATCTTGGAATTATTTTACCACCATAAAAATGTCATCGTTGCTCTCTTTGCCATGAGTCTGAACACGCCATGGCTGTCTCTAAGTCTCTAACTTGTGCACGTATAAATTTTGCATGCATGCCGGCCATTTTGATTTGTTTGTCCAAAAAAGTGACTATTTTATATCAACGTTTCCGAAAATAATCAGATCTTAGTCAAAGATATCTTCGTTTTGAAGTTAGGTTACATTAGAAAAAAAAAGATTAGAATGACGTCACATAAGTCAAACGTAGTAAAAAAAACACCCCACTTCAGACACTTGTATTGTTCTCATACAATACCACAGAATACTTTTGTACAATACCTTTGCTCATGAATCTATCTATCTACCTGTTTCACACCTGATGGAAAGAGTGACGATATTAGCGAGATTGGAGCACATAGAGCTATCATAGAAGGAATAATACTCTATGACTCTAAGACTTGAAGATAGGTTATAGTAATCAAGGATTACAAAGGAAGCCAATGCGTTTCACTCCTTTGCAGTAAACGCACTTACATGTAATAATAGTAGCATAAAGCCACTATACTCATTTTGTTGAAGGAAGGGAGAGGAAAATAGATAGGGGAAATAGGTGAATGGATGGGACGATGGAACGGAGGCAGGCTCCGCCTGCCTCCCTTCCATAGCCGTCCCATCCATTCACCCATTTCCCCTATCTTTTCTCACTCACTTTCCTCTTCCCTTGGACAGGGGTTAGGGCGGAAAACGAATTTACCCCCGTCGCCACATGTCGCGACACGGGATATGCCGTCGGTCGCGCCAGGGACCCTGCGCTGCCAAGTGCACCACCACAGCTGCCGACGCAGAGACTGACTCACTGACTGTCTGTCTTAGAAGCATCGAAATGGTGTGAAAGCTGTTTTTTTTTGTAGTTACAAATATAATAATATACTTGTTAAAAATAATAAAAAATATGAGTGTTTTTTTTCAAGCCCTTGATTAATCATAGACGGGAAACCTACCAGGCACCTACGTACTCTTACTGCTCAGCTACAATTTGTGTGGGTTATGAATGATTACGATTAGACATTATTCTAAAAACTTACAAATAAATTAACTAACAGATCAGACTCCAAACCAAATTATACAGCTCCTTTTAAAGGCAGGTAGGGAAAATTGTAAAACTATGTAGGTACCTGCTAATGCAGCAGTATAGATCTTACGATTATAATGTTCCATAACAAGTCAAACTTAGTTATTAATGATTTACTTCCAAACATAGCACCTAAAGTGCTTTGTCAAAAAGCAGTATTTTAAGGCCTGCTTCGCACAGTAGGCAAGTTCAAGAGATCTTATCTATTATCATCTACAGATTCATTTGTAATGGAAAAATAAAACGGACGGACGGATGCGGGTTCAAGTCCCGTTTGTGATTCAGATTTTTCCTTTACGAATTTATCGGTAGATTCCGCTGAGCAGGCGATACTGCTATGAAAATCATAAATATTTTATTATCATCTAGTTACCTCGTATGTATGTAGTGTCAGCCTTGAGTGTAGATGAGACTGTGTGGAATATCCACACATATTCACACAGTGCCATTTAGCTTTTAACTAAGCAAAGCTTGTACTATGGGACACCAAATAGCTGATACAATACTTACACTTTTTGTTGTGTACATACTTAGAATGCAATATAACACCCAGATAGAACAAACATCTATTACAATGTTTGCCTATTGGGTGGGAGTCGAACACAGAACATTACATAATGCGGAGTCACTACCAACTGAGCTACCGGGCTAGTATTTTAGTAGTAATACCGCAAGTACTGCTTACATTAGTAACCACTTCAATTTTTTAATTTTATGACAACATATATTATGTTCAATATATGTATAATACTTAAGTTTGTACCTGCACTTTCTTTAACTTACTTTAATAAATTCTTATGTTTGAAGTGGTTTTCATTTCAACTCACATTATAGTATTATGCTACTTTTACATTAGTTATGTAAGTAAGTACATAGTAAACAAATAAATAAATAAGTACCTACTTATATCGATGAACCCACCTTGCTTCACATAAAAACTTAGAGAAACTACTTGGTAATAAATTTTCCAATCTAATTGTTACCTACTCTTGAAGGCCAATAAGCTGTGTATTCGGCGACATAGTTAAGAATTGTATTCAACAAAACTCATTGTCCCCGTGCCGCAACCCTGCGATCAGAGCTACCTCGAAAAAAAAACGCCAAAGTTGACCACAGTTCACTATTGCCACATAGTCGCAGGCCACTTGCAGCGCAGCGAGCAGGACAACCTCGAAAAAAAACGTCAACGTCTACCACAGGCCACCTTCATCATATAGTCGTAGGCCGCTTGTGGCCCAGCAAACAACAGAGCAACCTCAAAAAATAAAATCGCTAACTTCTACCACAGGTCACCGTCGGTGCACAGTCGCGAGCCGCTTGCGGAGTGCAACCCGTACTTGGCTGTTTTTTAAAACATTGTACACTAAATGTTGTTCTGAGAAATCTGCTATTATACCATACCAAATTTCAGCAAAATCCATGCAGTAGTTTCAGCGTGATGCGTGTTCAAAGGGACAGATAGAAAGACAGACAAACAGACATCATCATCATCAACAGCCTGAAGACGTCTACTGCTGAACATAGGTCTCTCCCATAGAGCGCTACTTTGAGCGGCTGCTTGCCTCCTGCATCCATTGGCCCCCTGCGGTTCTGACCAAGTCGTCGGTCTTCTACTAATATGTACCACCACCTAGATCTTATAAGAGTCAGCCTAGTTTAGTTCCGAGGATAGATGGCGCTGTGTGGAATGTCCACACATATTCACACAGTGCTGATTAGCCTGAAATTAAGCAAAGCTTGTACAACGGGGTACCAAACAACTGATACAATACATACTTAGAATAAGTACAATAACCCAGACAGATTAAACATCTATTATCAGATCATCACACTCAATGTTTGTGTTTTGGGTGAAAATCGAACACAGAACATTAAAGTGTAGAAGGCGGAGTTACTACCGACGGAGCTACCGGGTTTGTGCCTACATATATTAACTTATATCATCCAATTATTATTTTATGATTTTAAGTTGTTTTCATTTCAACCGCATTAGGTTATAGTATAATGGTACTTTTACATTAAAGAGGTAGGAAAGGTAGGTACATAAAAAAAAAGGATGGACATTTCACACATCGCCATCTAGCCCCAAACTAAGCATAGGTATGATTTTACTGTAACGTTATAATTTATACATAATACACAATATCTTTTAGCTAACCCATTTTTTTAATCATCTAGTCTAGTCTGGGTAGGTTGCTTCACTTAAAATCTTAGACAAACGAATCTTGGTAATGATTTGTCCCATTCTTCCATTCTTTATTTTCTGCAGCATACATTGTGAGTGTAGACATGACATTTCTTCTTTTCTTTGATGAGTTTCTGTTTTCAACGCTTTGTCAGGCAGGTATTTCTTTGAAGGAACTGTAAAACATAAAATAATACATTTTTATATTTTTCCACTTAAATTGAAGGTTTGCCCGCACAATTGACTGAGGGCGTTTAAAAATGTTGCAAAACATTCTCACACTAATTGTTATTTACCTACTCTTGAAGGCCAATAAGCTGTGTATTCTGCGACATAGTTAAGAATTGTATTTTTTTAATGGGGAAATGCCTTCCCACTCCCCTGCCACCACGGGGGTGATGGCAGGAGGTATGTGGGATTTGAACCCACTAAACCTCCCCGTGATCCATCCGTCACCGGGATGGGGCGAGATAGGGTCGCGCTAGCATTCACTATCTCGCCCCGGCGGTAGGCCCTTTCGGGCTTCTGCGCCAATGAGTAGGTAACCTTACACCTCGGTTACCCACCAGACGTGTGGCACCGTGTAGGCACGGCGAAGATTCCCCTGAATCTCCGCCGGCAACCCCACTACGGAGGAAGGAGAAGGCGCGCGAAACGCCTCCTCCGTCCCCCGGCCCGTCTGCGCCGGAGGGGGTCAGAGTTATAATCATCCTCCCTAGCCCACTCCACAGCCTCCTTCTGCGTCTCCGCCTCGCAGAAGGAGGCCGCTTGCGGCCCAGCAAACAGAGCAACCTCGAAAAATAAAAAAGCCCACCTCCCATCACAGATCACCTTCGCTACACAGTCACGAGCCGCTTGCGGCATGCAACCCGCACTTGGCTGTTTTTGAAAACATAGTACACTAAATGTTATTCTGAAAAACCTGCTATTATACCACACCAAGTTTCAGCGAAATCCGTGTAGTAGTTTCAGCATGATGCGTGTTCAAAGGGACAGACAGACAGGCATACAGACAGACAGACACAAAATTCAAAAGAAAATGTTTTTATTTCTAAGTATATCGATTAAGAAGTGTAATGCAATCAAAGTTTTCAAAAAATATTCAATGTACAGATTTAGCCCAGTTACAGTTTTATTTTATTGCATGTATAGATAATACTTAAGTTTATACCTACCCTTTATTTAACTTTTTTTTAATTATTACTTTACTGTTTCAAGTTGTTTTCATCTCAACTCACATTATAGTATTATGCTACTTTTACATCAGATAGGTAGGTAGGTACATTACGTAATGTACCTACCTACTTTTATTGGTTTCACTATAGCCATTCAATTCACACAATTCCTTTAGCTAACTCATTATTTTTTAACATCTAGTCTAGATAGGTACCTACCAAATACAAATACAAGATTAATAAATTAGTTAACTTGCTTCACTAAGGGTGGATTCAACCAAATGAGAGTAAAAGGATAAATCTCCAGTTAGCCGAGAGTAAATCAATTTCCCATTTTACCATCTACAAATCTAAAAATAGCAAGCCTGTTCGAGAATAATTGCAATAGGTACTGCCGTTTTTGGTGGATTAACAGATTATTCCGAGAACATTATAACGGCAGCAGCGCGCCATATTAGGTATGGTTATGATTCTATACTGTTTTGTAACTAATATACGACAAAGTCAAGTTCAAGATCGTGAAATGATTTATTCTGGTATAGTTACTCGTGCATAAATTCAAATTTGGTCAAATCCACCCTTCACACCTCAGGAAAACTAATCATGGTAACAGTTTGTTCCATTCCTCCTTATTTTCTAAAGCATACCTACATTGTGAATGTAGACATTAGGTATGGCATTATTGGGAGGAAAAAAGTTTGCGATACTTACTTGTAAACATTGTCCATTTTAACGGCCATGCAAAGTCAAATATCTGGTATGGTTCTGGTTCTACTTGTTTCTGTTAGCTGTTGCTGAAATCCATACTAAATCATTGTCTGCTTCTGCTACTTTATAATTTCCTTTTTGCCATGGCTATACTTGTGTGTTATAAAGGTATCAACTAAGTACTTATTGTGATTACTGAACCTTGAACTTTAATCGCAGGTGTATTTCTGCTTTAAATTAATTTTCAGGTAAGTATAACTCTTCGAAAAATAAAACTGTAAAAAATTAAATAATAATATGTTTAGCATTTTCCACTTAAAATGGGAGGTTTGTGTTTTGTAAGCTTTCATTCATACTGTTTCTCTAATGGGCTTAGGCGATAAAAAAATGTTTGAAATGATCATTACAAATTACCATTATTTGTTCTGTGTTATGTGCATTGTTATTTACATACTCTTGAAGTACCAAACTTAAGTCTATTCTACTAAATCATAAACAGCCTGAACACCTCCACTGCTGAATAAAGGCCTCCCCCAGAGAGCGCCACTTTGAGTGGCTGCTCGTCTTCTGCATCCATCGTCCGTCCACCTAGTGGGGGCCGGCCTACGCTGCGTCTTTCGGTTTGTGGTCGCCACTCAAGAACCTTTCTACCCCATTGGTTGTCAGTTCTACGAGCGATGTGGCCTGCCCCTTGCCATTTCAACTTGCCAATCCTAATTGGTATCGGTATTTTATTTACCTACTATGTATGTACCTATATAGGTACCTACTACTACTAAATTACATGTTTGCTCTTGCTCATCATGCTTTTTTACTTTGTTTATCTTGTGCAGTATGAAGACTTACTTGTTGCTTTTGTTGATTGCTGCTGTTGATTTCTCTTACGGCACCTACGGGAAAGGACGGTACTTGCTTCCTGGTCCTATTACACATGACCGGGACCACACGGCCAACTGTTTTATCAAATTAACATCACAATTCATAAGAAACAATAATCGCTTAAACTTCCGGAGCTAAACTTGGAGTCATAAACTCGTATGCATTTGATCAAACACAGCGTTTACACACAGTCTACCTAAAGTTACCTAATTATCAAGATAAAATAATAGTAAATACAGAAAAGATCGACATGACAGGTCTCCATCTTGCTTGCTCGACCTACAAAAGTATTGCTAGGTTGAGTGCCATTAATCAGCGTACAGTGAATGTAAAATGAAACATTAAAGCTATAATGTTTTTTTTTTTACAATACAGTACTCGTGACCATGGCCAATGCAACTTGGTTGAAACGTCGAAGTAAATAAATAATGTTTTTAGCGTGATTAAGTCTATGTGTTTAAATCGCAATTCTCGCACCTCTAAAATATTTATATTTGGCTTCAAACAAAACGAAAAATATTTAATGCTTGCATCTCTGGAGTTGGCAAATTGAATGTTTTATATTATATGTAGCGGTCTGGGAGCCAGGAATGCACAACCAAAGTATTGCAGAGCCTGTATTGTATGACCAGCACGAATGTACGGCCCATAATTGGTGTGCATGGCTTCCAAATATCGGACTGTACAATATCACTGCTACAGGCAGTAATGCACGACCCACAATGTACAGCAGGAATCCGTGTACATAGCTTTGTAATACTGCGTAAGTGCATTATTTGGTTATGCATTCCTGGCTGTACAATGCAGTGATTGTGATTTATGTTTGTCAATGTCAAGTATCGTCTGTGGTTTTCTAATTTGTTTTACATTTCTATTGACGCAGTAACATATAGTGCTCTAATGTTGCAAATCTAAATTGGAGGTTTAAAAAAAAATTACTTAACACTTTAATTAACACCTACTTATAACCGTCTCCTTTCTACTTAACCACAAAATATGTAATAATAGTCGAAACCTAGGATAATCGTATATTGTTTCAAAATATTTGTTTAAATTTTGATATTGAGGTACTTTTTCGAACAGTATAATACTAACTTACGAAAACCTACAATAATATAATACGGTATGAATACGGTATGAATTGTTTAAAACGGCAACACTGAACGCGATTGTCATTTGCATTACGTACGACGTCAAATCAGCTTTGCATAAAGGTTTAAATGAATTATTTAAAACTTCAAAGTAATAAACGAGAAATAGTCGATAAAATAATCATAAACTGCATCAAGCTTTCGTAATTGTATTTTTTTTTTGCTGTGAGTCATAATTTGGAGTTCGTAGGTATTAAGAAGTTGGTACTTGTTTCCGGTTTTCGGTTTTTGTATGAAAAATATGTTTTTTTTGTATGAAAGGTACCTTTTTTATTGTTTACATGGAATCGTCCCAAGGTTTACTACAACTTTTGATCATAAACTTTTTCGATCGGCCTTACCGTTTCCGAGATCTGATCTGGTGTTCCACCTTGGAGACGATTTTCTGATGATGTTCGATTTTACTTGGGGTCACGGAACCTATCCGCACACATCTCTAGTACATTGCCAAGTCGTCCGATGGCTCGATCGGCCAGAACATTCATGTCAATCAGTCAATCAATCAGTCATCTATGACCGTTTTTTAGCTTTATATATTATAAGTAAATAAGTAAACTAGTATTTTGCCCAGTGCGCGGGCCGCGAGCGGCCCGCGTGGCTGTTATCGTGGCTGTTCTATTTATAAAAAAGTTATACTTTAGTTTAAACTTGTAATTTTGCAAGAATTAGTACAAAACAGCGGTATTTTTCAAAGAAAATGATAATTGATCTGACTTGTGCATGGCGGCCATCTTGAGAGAAGCTGTCAGTCAAGTAAAAAGTCAAAATTTGTAATCTCCGTCCTTTAAAACCCCAAAATATAAAATACCAGCTGGATCTGAGCTTATTTCAAATCGGGCGCCATTTTGAATCCACCATCTTGGAAATAATTGTACACCGTGAGAAAGTCATCGATGTTCTCTTTACTATGACTCCAAACACGCCATGCCTACGTTTGTTAGTTTCGAAAGTGTGCACGTTTGAATTTTGCATAGGTAGTGGCAATTTTGATTTGTTTATCCAAAAAATCCTAAATCAATGTTCGAAAAATATTCAGTTGTAAGGTAAGGTTAGATATTAGATAAAAATATTTTAGACTTGAAGTAAGGTTAAATTAGCGAAAACCAATTAGAATGATGTCACATTAGTAAAACATACATGTCGACATTGGTAGTTTGTAGCTCCTCCTCGCTTCGCTCGTCGTCGCGATGGGTAGTTTGAAGCTCCTCCTCGCTTCGCTCGTCGTCGCGTTTATGTGGTTTGAAGCTCCTCCTCGCTTCGCTCGTCGTCGCGTTAGGTAGTTTCAAGCTCCTCCTCGCTGCGCTCGTCGTCGCGTTGGGTCGTTTGAAGCTCCTCCTCGCTTCGCTCGTCGTCGCTATAGGTGGTTTTAAGCTCCTCCTCGCTTCGCTCGTCGTCGCGTTATGTCGTTTGAAGCTCCTCCTCGCTTCGCTCGTCGTCGCGTTGGTGGTTTCAACAGTATGTATGGCGGCCATGTTGAAAAACGGCAGTTGTCAAAATTTGACTAAAGTATGTTGATAAGTATCCTTTGGGACCTACAGATATCGATTTTTGTTCGGATCAGAGAAACTTTTTTTTCGAAAGTGACCCAAAAATTAAACTATTTAAAAAAAATTTTTGTCCACCATTTGCCTCTTGTCTTACCAAACAAAATTAGTTCACACCCTTAATACTAATGTGTAATAGTTTCCACGTGAAATCGATTCAAAAATCCTTAAAAAGTTAGATTGTATGTAGGCAATTTTTCAAAATGGCGGAATCAAAAATTTTTTTCCATATTCCTACTAAGTATAGAGGGGCATTCTCAGATATCGATTTTCATCCGGATCGGATAACGTTTTGTTAAAGTCAGTACGTCTATATCCGCCATCTTGAAAAAAATCGGTTTTATTGTTTTTGCATTTTTACCCTTATCGCATCTATACTCGATCCTCAGGAATGACTTTTCTAAAATATTGGAATTTGAGGCGCAAAAAAGGAAAGTGTATATTTCGATAAAAGTACCTTTGTATGGCAGCCATATTGAAAATTGGTTAAAGTCAAAATTTAATTTTAGAATGTTGATCAGCATCCCTGGGGACCCCTAGATATCGATTTTCATCCGGATTGGTGAAACTTTTTTTTCCGCCATGACCGAAATTTCCGCCATTTTGAAAAAATTTTTTTTTCGAAATCTTCTTCTCGGGCCTCTAAACCATATTAGTTTGAACTCTTTATACTAAACTATCATGGCTTCGGCGTCATTTCCGGTCTAAATTTGTATGGCGGATTTTTTTTTCCGCCATTTTGAATTTTTTTTATTCGCTCTAGAATCGTCCCAGGGTTTGCTATAACATTCCTTAAAACGCACATGACCTATCTCGTATAGTTTAGGCAGGCCGTTGACGGTCATGATGATGGAAGGTCGGAAGACCAGGTTATGAATTTTTCTAAAGGCACCTTGGACACTTAGACACGAATGTCAAATAAGGTATTCAAAATTTCCCATAGGTATCGAGAAACAATGCGATGAAAACGAAAAAAAAAATTTGTATGGCGGCCATCTTTAAAAATGGCGGAATCCAAAATATTTTTTCATATATGGAATCAACGGTCCCGAAAACCCCCCGATGCAAAAAATCAGCCGGATCGGGCCAACTTTCAAAATGGCCGCCATCTTGAATCCGCCATCTTGGATTTTCATGACCACCACCCGAAAGCCCCCATCGTCCCCTATGACATTTGGTCGAACACCCCCCACCTACCTCTTACCGTTTCCGATTTATAAGCGTTTCCATTTTGTATGGAATTTTTATTTTTTTGTATGGCAACCCTAATTTTTTTTCATTTCTCACGTAGCATCCCAAGGTTTACTACAACTTTAGTTAAAGCACGACACCCATCCGACTTGTAGTTTCCGAGAGCCGTTGAGCAGTTCCATCTTGGAGACGACTTTCTGGTAATGTCAGATTTTTCTGGTGGTCACGTGACCCATCCCTATCCAACCCTATACTTGGTTTTTCCCCACCATACCCCACGGCCGAGATCAATTATGTCAATCAGTCAGTCAGTCACTATATGGGTGGGTCTTTAACTTTATATAAGTAAACTAGTATTTTGCCCCGTGCGCGGGCCGCGAGCGGCCCGCGTGGGTGTTTTCGTGGCGTTCCATTTGTTCAAAACGCTATACTTGGAGCTAAACTTTAAATTTTGCAAGTACTTGTACAAAACTGCGGTATTTATCAAAGAAAATGATAATGCGCGTGACTTTGCATGGCGGCCATCTTGTTTGACTTGACAGCGTCATTTGCACCATTAGTAGGTCGCAACTGGCACACTTGCACCGTGCGCGGGCCGCACGCGGCCCGCACACGGTGCAAGTGTGCAGGTGCAAGTGTTGGTCGTGACCGTCCACTTGTACCAAACTACAGTAAACTAACTCGCTTTGCTCGTCGTCACATTAGGTAGGTTGGAAAAAATTTGACATTTGACATCTGTCCAAAAAATTGACATTTGACATTTGTCAATAAATTTGACACCTGTAAAAAAATTGACATTTGACATCTGTCAAAAGTTTGACATTTGACATCAATCAAACTGACATCTGTCTACACTTGACAGCGGTATTAGAGCAGTGCGCAGGTCGCAAGCGGCACACTTGCACCGTGCGCGGGCCGCACGCGGCCCGCACACGGTGCAAGTGTGCAGGTGCAAGTGTTAGTCGTGACTGTCCAATTATACCAATAAGAGACAATAAACTAACTCACTCATCGCCGCATTTGGTAGGTTGGAAAAAAAATTGACATTTGACATCTGTCCAAAAAATTCACATTTGACATTTGTCAATAAATTTGACACCTGTAAAAAAATTGACATTTGACATCTGTCAAAAGTTTGACATTTGACATCAATCAAACTGACATCTGTCTACACTTGACAGCGGTATTAGAACAGTGCGCAGGTCGCAAGCGGCACACTTGCACCGTGCGCGGGCCGCACGCGGCCCGCACACGGTGCAAGTGTGCAGGTGCAAGTTTTGGTCGTGACCGTCCACTTATACCAAACTACAGTATACTTGGTGCTTGCTTCGCTCGTCGTTGCATTTGGTAGGTTGGAAAAAAATTGACATTTGACATCTATCAAAAAATTTGACATCTGTCAAAATTTTGACGTTTGACATCTGTCACACTGACATCTGTCAAAATTACAACTATCTCCTTCCGAAACTGTAGTACCATAGGCGATAAAACGGAAAACAGCAATTTTGATAATAGTATATACGGCGGCCATATTAAAAAATGACAGATGTCAAAATTTGACCAAACCATGTTGATCAGCATCCTTTGGGACCCCCAGATATCGATTTATATCCCGATCAGAGCACCTTTACTTTCAGACGCGGACCAATAGACCGCCATTTTGAAAAAAGTACTTTTTCACTGTGTGCCCCTCACAAAACTGTACAATATTAGAACAAACCCTCCCTACAAAAGTCTCACGGTTTCGGTGTTATTTGCGAATTAAAAATCCTTAAAAAGTGAAATTGCATGTTCGCAATTTTTCAAAATGGCGGAATCAAAAAAGTTTTTACACTTTCCTACCAAGTGTACCGTGGGATTTTCAGATATCGATTTTCATTCGGATCGGACAACTTTTCCTATGAGTCGGTACGTCTACAGCCGCCATCTTGAAAAAAATTGATTTCACTGATATTGCATTTTTACCCTTATAACATCTATACTTGATCCCCAGGAACGACTTTTCTAAAGCACTCGCAACGGAGGCGCAAAAAAGCAAAGTTGATATTTCAATAAAAGCACCTTTGTATGGCAGCCCCATTGAAAGTTGACACATGTCAAAATTTGATTACAGAATGTTGATCATCATCCTTGGGGACCCCCAGATATCGATTTTCATCCGGATCGGTGAAACTTTTTTCCCCGCCGCGGCCAAAATTTCCGCCATTTTGAAAAAAAAAATTTTTCGCAATCTTCCCCTCTGACCTCCAACCAATATTAGTTCGAGCTCTTTATACTAAAGTGTCATAGTTTCGCCGTCATTTACGGTTAAAATTTGTATGGCGGATTTTTTTTTCCGCCATTTTGAATTTTTTTTGACATCTCCAAAATCGGCCCAGGGTTTGCTATGACATTCCTTAAAACGCACATGACCTATCTGATATGGTTTGGCCAGGCCGTTGACTGTCCGAGTGACCGAAGGTCGGAAGACCAGGACATGAATTTTTCTGGAGACACCTCAAACACCTTGACACGAATGTTAACAAAGATATTCAAAACTTTCCATAGGTATCGAGAAACAATGCGTCAAAAATGGGAAAAAAAATTTGTATGGCAGCCATCTTTAAAAATGGCGGAATCCAAAATTTTTTTTCAAATTACGAATCTGCGGCCCCGAAAACCCCCCCATGCGAAAAATCACCCCGATCGGACCAACTTTCAAAATGGCCGCCATTTTGAATCCGCCATCTTGGATTTTCATGACAACCATCTGACAGCTCCCGTCATCCTCTATGACTTTTGGTCGAGCACTACCCACATACCTCTTACCGTTTCTGATTTATGAGCGTTTCAATTTTGTATGGAGATTTTATTTTTTGTATGGCAACACTTTTTTTTTTAATTTCTCTGGAAACATCCCAGGGTTTAATCCAACTTTAGTTAAAACGGGACCCCCTTATCTCTTATCGTTTTCGAGATCCGTTGACCTGTTCCATCTCAGAGACGATTTTCTGGTAATGTCAGATTTTTCCTGGGGTGACATGACCCATCACTATACAGCCTCATACTCAGTTTTGACTGACCACTTCTGAGAGCTGAGATCAATTATGTCAATCATCAGTCAGTGACTCATGGGTATCCAATTTTATAGTAATAGTAACTAGTATTTTGCCCCGTGCGCGGGCCGCGAGCGGCCCGCGTGTGTGTTTTCGTGGCGTTCCATTTGTTCAAAACGCTATACTTGTGTTTAAACTTGTAATTTTGCAAGTACTTGTACAAAACTGCGGTATCTATCAAAGAAAATGATAATTCATCTGACTTGTGCATGGCGGCCATCTTGTTTGACTTGACAGCGTCATTGGCACCATTAGCAGGTCGCAACCGGCACACTTGCACCGTGCGCGGGCCGCACGCGGCCCGCACACGGTGCAATTGTGCAGGTGCAAGTGTTGATCGTGACCGTCCACTTATACCAAACTACAGTAAACTAACTCGCTTCGCTCGTCAACGCATTGGGTAGGTTGGAAAAAATTTGACGTTTGACATCTGTCAAAAATTGACATTTGACATCTGTCAAAAATTTGACATCAATCAAACTGACATCTGTCTACACTTGACAGCGGTATTAGAACAGTGCACAGGTCGCAAGCGGCACACTTGCACCGTGTGCGGGCCGCACGCGGCCCGCACACGGTGTCAGTGTGCAGGTGCAAGTGTTGGTCGTGACTGTCCAATTATACCAATGAGAGACAATAAACTAATTCACTCATCGCCGCATTTGGTAGTATGGAAAAAAATTGACATTTGACATCTGTCCAAAAAATTGACATTTGACATCTGTCAAAAAACTTGACATTTGACATCAATCAAACTGACATCTGTCTACACTTGACAGCAGTATTAGAACAGTGCGCAGGTCGCAAGCGGCACACTTGCACCGTGCGCGGGCCGCACGCGGCCCGCACACGGTGCAAGTGTGCAGGTGCAAGTGTTGGTCGTGACCGTCCACTTATACCAAACTACAGTATACTTGCTGCTCACTTCGCTCGTCGTTGCATTTGGTAGGTTGGAAAAAAATTGACATTAACAATCTATCAAAAAATTTGTCATCTGTCAAAATTTTGACGTTTGACATCTGTCACACTGACATCTGTCAAAATTACAACTATCTCCTTCCGAAACTGTAGTACCATAGGCGATAAAACGGAAAACAGCAATTTCGATAATAGTATATACGGCGGCCATATTAAAAAATGACAGATGTCAAAATTTGACCAAACCATGTTGATCAGGATCCTTTGGGACCCCCAGATATCGATTTTTATCCCGATCGGAGCATCTTTATTTTCGGACGCGGACCAATAGACCGCCATTTTGAAAAACATTCTTTTTCACTGTGTGGCCCTTTCAAAACTGTACAATATTAGAACAAACCCTCCTCACTAGTCTTATAGTTTCGGCGTAAATTGCAAATTAATAATCCTTAAAAAGTGAAATTGTATGTTCGCAATTATTCAAAATGGCGGAATCAAAAAAATTTTTACACATTCCTACCAAGTGTACCGTGGGATTTTCAGATATCGATTTTCATTCGGATCGGACAACTTTTACTATGAGTCGGTACGTCTACAGCCGCCATCTTGAAAAAAATTGATATCACTGATATTGCATTTTTACCCTTATAACATCTATACTTGATCCCCAGGAACGACTTTTCTAAAGCACTCGCAACGGAGGCGCAAAAAAGCAAAGTTGATATTTCAATAAAAGCACCTTTGTATGGCAGCCCCATTGAAAGTTGACACATGTCAAAATTTGATTACAGAATGTTGATCATCATCCTTGCGGACCCCCAGATATCGATTTTCATCCGGATCGGTGAAACTTTTTTTCCCGCCGCGGCCAAAATTTCCGCCATTTTGAAAAAAAAAAATTTTCGCAATCTTCCCCTCTGACCTCCAACCAATATTAGTTCGAGCTCTTTATACTAAAGTGTCATAGTTTCGCCGTCATTTACGGTTAAAATTTGTATGGCGGATTTTTTTTTCCGCCATTTTGAATTTTTTTTGACATCTCCAAAATTGTCCCAGGGTTTGCTATGACATTCCTTAAAACGCACATGACCTATCTCATATGGTTTGGCCAGGCCGTTGACCGTCCGAGTGACCGAAGGTCGGAAGACCAGGTCGCGAATTTTTTTGAAGACACCTCGATCACCTGGACACAAAACACAACAAAGACATTCAAAATTTTCCATAGGTGTCGAGAAACAATGCGTCAAAAATGGGAAAAAAAAATTGTATGGCAGCCATGTTTAAAAATGGCGGAATCCAAAATATTTTTTCAAATATCGAATGTGTGGCCCCGAAAACCCCCTCATGCGAAAAATCACCCCGATCGGACCAACTTTCAAAATGGCCGCCATTTTGAATCCGCCATCTTGGATTTTCATGACAACCATCTGACAGCCCCCGTCATCTTCTATGACATTTGGTCGAGCACCACCCACATACCTCTTACCGTTTCCGTATTATGAGCGTTTCAATTTTGTATGGAATTTTTATTTTTTGTATGGCAACACTTTTTTTTTTAATTTCTCTGGAAACATCCCAGGGTTTACTCCAACTTTAGTTAAAACGGGACCCCCTTATCTCTTGTCGTTTATGAGATCCGTTGACCTGTTCCATCTCAGAGACGACTTTCTGGTAATGTCAGATTTTTCCCGAGGTGACATGACCCATCACTATACAGCCTCATACTCGGTTTTGACTGACCACTTCTGAGAGCTGAGATCAATTATGTCAATCAGTCATCAGTCAGTCAATGGGTATCCAATTTTATAATAGTAGTAACTAGTATTTTGCCCCGTGCGCGGGCCGCGAGCGGCCCGCGAGTACGTTTTTGGGGCTGTTTTATTTATAAAAGAGTTATACTTTAGTTTAAACTTTAAATTTTGCAAGAATTAGTACAAAACAGTGGTATTTTTCAAAGAAAATGATAATTGATCTGACTTGTGCATGGCGGCCATCTTGAAAAATGCTGTCAGTGAAGTAAAATGTCAAAATTTGTAATCGCCGTCTTTTAAAACCCCCAAATATATAATATCAGACGGATCAGAGCTAATTTCAAATCGGGCGCCATTTTGAATCCACCATGTTGGAAATATTTTAACACCGTGAGAAAGTCATCGATGTTCGCTTTACTATGATTCCAAATACGCCATGCCTACCTCTGTTAGTTTCGGAAGTGTGCACGTTTGTATTTTGCATGGCGGCCATCCATGTTAATGTCCTAAAAAATGCTGTCAATCAATTTAAATGTAAAAAATTATAATCAGCATCTCCAAAAAACCCCAAGTTTAAAATTTCAGCCGGATCTGAGCCAACTTAGATCTGGCGCCATTTTGAATCTGCCATCTTGGAATTATTTTACCACCATAAAAATGTCATCGTTGTTCTCTTTGCCATGAGTCCAAACACGCCATGACTGTCTCAAAGCCTCTAACTTGTGCACGTATACATTTTGCATGCCGGCCATTTTGATTTGTTTGTCCAAAAAAGTGACAATTTTATATCAAAGTTCCCGAAAATAATCAGTTGATAGTTAAAGACGTTAAAGATAGGTTAGTCTTGAAGTTACCCCCCACATATCTACCTAAATTAAGTAATGAGGAAAAGTGTATGTGTCTTTTCACTACATTTAAGACAGCTGTATTGTTCTCATACAATAACTTTGCTCACGCATCTATGTTTTAAACAGATTCCACTTTATGCCCGAGTCAAACAGTATCTACTTTTATATTATGCACTTACATTTTGGCCACCACCACACATGGTGGGTGGCGATATTAGCAAGGTTGGATCACACAGGGCCGGCTATCATAGAAGTTATATACTTATTCACTTCAAGACTTCATCATCATCATCATCATCATCATCATCATCATCATCATCAAGACAGGTTATAGTAATTAGGGATTACAAAGGGTGCCAATGTATTCCACTCCTTTGCAGTAAACGCGCTATGCACACTCACCTCACGTGCATAATTTTTTTTAATGTAAATGAATGTAGTGCCGAGCTAGTCGTTCGCCTGGTGTAAAGCAACTCGGTTGCCCATAACAGATTTCAGTGTCACTCGGAACTCTAAATTAATAATAGGTAGCAGCATAAGAAAATAGAAAGCCACCTTGCGTCGATACTCGAGTATTTTCAACGCTAAGAAGAAGGTTTCTACTAAATTAACAAAATATTAGCCTTATATTAGTACGCAGCCGCATACCTAGGTCGAGAAGGTAATTACTGGAGTGGTGCCGGAAGCGTAGAGTTGATGTAGAATTGGAATTAGCTATAAATTTAACATTGGTACTATGTTTGATGATTGAATTTCATTACACTGATTTTGTCACGTTCCTAGATTTCTTATGATAATTATAACCACAGAACATCCTAGTGCTTTTCTACCTCAGTCAAGGAAACCGAAGCTCAAACTGCTACCTAAACAACATAATATCAGTCACACAAGTAGTTACCTTCCCATCTATTATCCTACCGAAAACACCATGGTAAACGCGGGTGGGACTCATCATCACTCATCAGTGCAGGATTCAGCATTGTCTCAAGATCAAGCTAGTCGATACACACGGTGCGATGAAACATAGCCGACAGCAAAGATAAAGCCACTATAATCACCCTATTGAAGGGAGAAGGAAAAAGAAAGGGGAAAAGAATGAATGGATGGGACGATGGAAAGGAGGCAGGCTCCGCCTGCCTCCCTTCCATAGCCATCCCATCCATTCATCCTTTCCCCCTGTCTTTGCTCTTTCACTTTCCACTTCCCTTGAACAGGGTTATGGCATAAAACTAATTATATATAAAACATCGAAATGGTGTTTGAAGAATGTACGTAGGCAATTTACGACCAAACACCATTTCGATGTCCGTAAAAATAAAATCAATAATATTTATTATAATAATAGGTACCTAATTAATTCACATGATTACTTATATTAGGTACCTACTTAGTTTTGTGTAGTAATACTTAAATATGTATGTGTTGTGTACATTAAAAATAAATAAAAATGTGACAGTGTTTTATTTCAAGCCGTTGATTATTCACAGACAGAAAACCTACCTACCCACCTTCTCACTTTTACAGCTAAGCTACAATTTATATGGGTTATGAGACGATTACGTATAAAAAAGGCTGGTTTAAGCTTTATTTAGTTAAGTAGCAAGTTAACTTGCTACTTTGTTTTATTTTCTATACCCCGACAACTAAATCACTAAATTCGCCGCACTTTTATACATTCAAGTTTAGTTAGTACCTAACACTTCATAACTCGGTAAGTAGTAACGCACTGAAATGTGAAACTAAACACCACCATAATGGGCGGACACAACTTACAACTTAATCGAACGAACTCGTTGACATCATAACTTAACTCTCTACTAAACTAAACAAAGCGTAAACCAGCCTTAAGAACTTAAAAATAAAATGACAGACTCAAAACCATAATATTATAGAGCTCCTTTTAAAGGAGCCCCTCATAACAATTAATTCACCCACATAATTCAACCTCATAATTTCCCTTCATAACAAGTCTTGATAAGAAGCAACTTAGCTCTTAAGTCTTACCTAATAATTTTCTTCTAAGCATATAAAGTGCTTTGTCAAACTCGACTTCAACTGGCCTGTGAGCTCAGATGGTAGTAGCTTCTGAACTATAAGTTGTGGATTCAATTCCCACTCAGGACAAATATTTGTGTGATGAACATCGATGTTTGTTCTGTGTGTGGGTGTTACATTGTATTCTACATGTAGGTACATGTAGGTACTTACAAACAAAAAAGTATGTAATACACTTGTTATATACGGGGTATATAGGCAGTGCATTAAATAATATTTTCAATAAAAAGATGTTGCTGCTTCTTGGTGTATATTAGTAGTCAAGATGAACAACGAATGTCAATACAAAAATAAACTATTATAAAAGTGCCAGTAACATAGATTACCTAAAGAGGCTTCTCACAACACGCGCCCTTAATCTATATTACTTACTTACTTTTACAGTAACATTTTGTAAACATAAGTCGTTTAAAAAATATCGCATCTTAGGTCCATGCAGACACTTTGTTAATATGTCTGCAACCATTTCATTTGTTGGCATGTACTCAATTTTAACCTGATCATTCTCTATCGCCTGACGAATGAAGTGATACCTAATATCGATATGCTTCGTCCTGTTATGGTTCACTTTGTTGCAAGCTATCATGTGTGACGATTGGTTGTCGTTGTAAATAGTGACAGGTTCATTCACAACATTCACTTCTCTCAAACTAGCAAGCAAACTACGTAAATATACTGCTTCTTTCGCTGCTTGAGAAAGCCCAACGTATTCAGATTCACAGGAAGAAAGCGAAACGCACTGTTGTTTCTTACTCTCCCAGCAGATCACACTATTACCTAGCTTAAACAACATTCCAGTGTAAGACTTTCTATCATATGAACTCCCCCAGCTTGCATCTACGAATCCTCGCAATCTCATATGATCAGTCTTTCTGAAACATAAGCCTAAATCAAGCGTATACTTTAAATAACGTAACACACGTTTCGCATGACTAAAATGCTCCGTAGTGTAGCACGAGTTAAACTGTGATAACACGCTTACCACATGTGCTATGTCGGGCCTAGTACAATTGGCTAGATAGTTCAACCACCACGATGTTGTTCAACGAGTTTTTAATACTGCAACCTTCTTTGGTAAAATTAACAGAAAATCCCTTATCAACAAGTTTGCTCACCGATAACAAATTCATGGTTAATTCCGGAATATGCAGAACATTGCTCAACGAGCATTCTATGCTTTCATTGCTTTTCAGATGTATTGTTCCTTTGCCTCGTACCGGCAACTCTTCTCCATTGGCGATTTTTACCTTTAAACCACTTTTGTCGGTTTTGTAATCCTCCAATGCCTTCGAATTGTTGGTCATATGGTTCGAGCAACAGCTATCAACGTACCAGCCGTCATTTGTCTTTTCTAACTCTTGTGCTCCACAACATATGTTAGCTTGGATCTTTTTCTTACATTCTGAGGCCTTATGCCCCAATTTATGGCATTTAAAGCACTTGAATACCTTCTCTTTCTTTTCGGTATTCTTTTTAACTACAAGTGCGTTTTCAGAACTTGCTCCTTCGTAATCACGTTGGCGATTACTTTCTTGAAGAAGTTTAGCTTTGATCTGCTCAAGCTTCATTACCTGTCCGCTGTTGTCGATTGCCATGATCATCGGACCATATTCGGCAGTCAGTCCGCTTAGCAATATGGAGATTATCCAGTCTTCTGATACCTTTGCGTCAATATCAGCAAGCTGCTGCGATAAAAACATAATTTTAGCTATGTATTTCTCCATAGACTCAAAATTTTCAAGTTTACATTGCCAAAGCATGCGTTGTAATGAAATCCTTCTTCCCCAGCCCTTGTCTTCATATGCCTTCTGTAAATTAGTCCAAGCCTCCTTCGCTGTCTTTGCACCATATACGTGCGTAAAGCACTCAGCTTCCAGCAACAAGCAGATTGTAGTTCTAGCTTTACGATCGATGTCCTCATTTCTCGCTATCACATCGTCATCATTGCAGTCAATGACTCGCCACCAATTTCTATTTTCTAACAAATTTCTTACTTGAAATTTCCAATCTGGGTAGTCGGACGTACCTTTCAATTTTCTTATACCGCTGAGTCCACACAGGTCTTCAGCCATTGTGCATACGTCCCGTTATTTCGGCTCCCGATCAAAGAAAATACGAAATCCCACAATCGCTACTTTTCGTGAAAATTATAGTTTCACACTACCTAAAATCAATAAAACTTAATTTTCTATCGATATTCCCAAAAAGCCCATAACCACTTGTTATATACGGGGTATATAGGCAGTGCATTAAATAATATTTTCAATAAAAAGATGTTGCTGCTTCTTGGTGTATATTAGTAGTCAAGATGAACAACGAATGTCAATACAAAAATAAACTATTATAAAAGTGCCAGTAACATAGATTACCTAAAGAGGCTTCTCACAACAAATACTCGTTTTCACCAAAAATCCTTACATTTTAAAGGACCCTTAAAAATACTTAAGTGGCATCTGATAGTAAAGTAGTTTTCACCGATGCGATGGTTAAGGGACACCTAAAGCCGAACCTCGACCCCTTAGCGATGACTTCATTATGCCACTTTATTTTTCAATTGTATTTGGCAACTGTTTCAACCCGCATAACCCCAGGAAATGATTTTCTTTTTTCATTTTTTCTGATGGATTCCTAATATAATAAAAAATCTAATGCTAAATCAATAAAGCTTGTCTTTTTGACGATTATTCTCTAAAATATAAAAAAATACCTAAATCGGCGGTTGGCCGGTTTGCGGAAACCGTAGAAAAGCATAACCTCTCATTTACTGGAGATTTTTTTCAGCGCTGTGAAAACGAATTTAGGTATGGGTCAAATTTAGGGGACCCTTAGCCAAAGCGATTCCTAGTTAGGGTATAATTTAGGGATCTTTGGTGAAAATGGGCATAATAAGTATTGTATCAGTTATCTGGTTCCCACAGTACCAGCTATGCTTAGTTTACGGCTATATGGCGCTGTGTGAATTGCCCACACATATTTAAAGATAAAGAAAATAAATATTATAAGATTTTAATTTTCTACGGTCATGGTGCTTGCCATAGTACCAAAATATCGGCAACTCGGATCAAATAAATTACATGATAAATATCCCGTAAATAAACAATATTTTATTATTAATATAATATATTGTAAATTTAGAAAAACTATGGCGAAGCTGTTATTACCTATACTTATAATAAAAAACTAACAGGTCCACTAATGTACATTGAAGAAATTTTGAAAAGAAAAAATAATTTTCCCTACGCTGAAGCCAAACCTATATTTTTTCATTTTTGTCTGTCTATCTGTCTGACTGTATCTTGGCTGAGCATCACACCGAAACTACTGAATGGGTTCAAATTCATGGTTACGTAGGCTATAGGATATTTTTGATCCCAAAATTCAGCATGGTTCCCTTGGGAGAGGAAATAAATTAAAATTATGTACTTCGTTGTAATTCATTGACGCGTGGTCCGATTTAATGAATTCTTTTTTTTGTTAGAAAGGGGGTACTTTAAATATCCTCCCATGAATATGGTTTTGTAGTTCAGAAATTACAGACATCCAACCTTCAGTATTAGGTCCAAAGCCACTCCTGCCCTATACTATGGGGAATAGAGAAAGGAGGGGGTAAAGATAAGGGAAAAGGATGAATGGATGAAACGGTGAATGGAGGCAGGTGCTGGCGCACCTGCCTCCTTTCCCCTTCATCCATTCATCCTTTTCCCTTATCTTTTTCCCCTCTTCCTTTAGACTGAGATAAGGCGTAAACCTAATAAACCCTTGCAAAGCAGCGTAGGCCGGCCCCTCACTTGGTGGACCGACGATCTGGTGAAAACCGCGGGGAGCCGATGGATGCAGGAGGTGAGCAGCCGCTGAAGGTGGCGCGCTCTGGGGGAGGCCTATGTTCAGGAGTGGACGTCTTCAGGCTGTTGATGATGATGATGATGAACCTTCAGTATTAGGTCCAGAGCCACTCCTGTCTTGTACTATGGGAAATAGACTGAGATGATAAGGCGTAAACCTAATAAACCCTTGCAAAGCCGGGGCGGGTCAGCTAGTAACAAATAAGTGTGAAAGTAAGATCAGTTCTTTGAATGCATCACACAGACGACAAATTCGAGATATCTTATCTCACCATTATCAGCCTGAAGACGTCCACTGCTGAACATAGGTCTCCTCCATAGAGCACTACTTGAGCAGCTGCGTGCCTCCTGCATCCATCGGCTTCCCGCGGTTTTGACCAAGTCGTCGGTCTACTAATATATACCACCACCTAGATCTTATAAGAGTCAGCCTTGTTTAGTTCTGAGGATAGATGGCGCTGTGTGGAATGTCCACACATATTCACAGTGCCGTTTAGCCTCAAACTAAGTATAGCTTGTACAATGGGGCACCAATTAACTGATACAATACATAGTTTGAATAAGTACAATAACCACACAGATTAAACATCTATTACCTGATCATCACACTCAATTTTTGTCTGTACATTAAAAAAAAAAATATGTGTGAACATTTCACACATCGCCATCTAGCCCCAAACTAACCATAGCTATGATTTTACTGTAACGTTCTAATTTATACATAATAATATCTATTAGCTAACCCATTTTTTAACCATCTAGTCTAGTCTGGGTAGGTTGCTTCACTTGAAAACTTAGACAAACGAATCTTGGTAATGATTTGACCCATTCTTCCATTCTTTATTTTCTGCAGCATACATTGTGAGTGTAGACATGATATTTCTTCTTTTGTTTGATGAGTTTCTGTTTTGAACGCTTTGTTAGGCAGGTAGTTCTTCGAACGTACTGTAAAACATGAAATAACACATTTTTATATTTTTCCACTTAAAATAGAAGGTTTGCCCGCACAATTGACTGAGGGCGTTTAAAAATGTTTCAAAACATTCTCACACTAATTGTTATTTACCTACTCTTGAAGGCCAATAAGCTGTGTATTCTGCGACATAGTTAAGAATTGTATTTTTTTTAATGGGGAAATGCCTTCCCACTTCCTTGCCACCACGGGGGTGATGAGGAAGCTCATTACGGATCTTATCTCGCAGGAACACACCAAGCATAGCTCGCCATAGCTTGCTGGGCGACTTTGAGCTTACTGATGAGGCCATCTGTTAGTGACCATGTCTCAGTTCCATATTATATTATGTCCTGGCAACACACACTTCTACATAGAAGATGTCTGATGATTTGTGTGTGATGCTTGTATTTTAATTTTTATCATGTACTGTTTACTGTATTATTCTACATGGAGAGAGTATAAGTGGGGGTTGGTGGATGACACAATAATTGTTCTTAGAATTTTGTGATTCTTGAACATGCCAGTTTCCTCACGATGTTTTCCCTCAACCAATGCCCTGCACCAATCACTATTCCCAGTTCTTACCATTTAAACCTGCACGCGATGGTTTGAAAGTTGTACTGGAATAAAAACCAGGGAAATGTGCATTTTATTATGTATTTAAAAGTATAATTATGTAAGTTGACAAATATAAGATTTTAAACTGTCATAGTGTCATGGGTGGTCATTTTTATAGCCAAGAGTTTATATGACTTGCTTGAAAATAATTACCTGTGGTAGAGCATCAAATCGTCCACTTGGAACTGTAGAACTGTATTGAAGCTGTAGACGATTGATAGGACCCGTAAAAACCCTGGAACACATAAACAAAAAAACATCCACTTTTTGTAATATGGCAGTCATTGCAAAAACAATACTAATATTATAAAAAGCGAAAGCTTGTATGTGTGTATTTTTGTTACTCTTTCACGTTCAAACAGCTGGGCGGATTTAGATGATTGGAATAGAGATCGAATTAATAAATTCTTGCTATCAAAGTGACAGGTGCAGACTTTTGATGGAACAAAGTGTTGTGCAATGGAAACAATATCTAAGTAAAATTTGGGTTTTCTTAAGTGAGGATTTAAATATAATAGATACACAGTTTGTGGCATTATTTATAGCTAAATTTTATTTTTGTCGAGAAAAAGGAAAACTGTAATAAAACTGCTAAACTAAGTGTGAGTACTGATTTTGATGAAATTTCTATGGAACTAATTTGAAAATACAGTATTGCTATAACAAGATATAAAAGAAGAATTTTCCAAATCGGTTAGTATACGACTTATTGATATGGAGATTCTTGCAGTCTTTGTCATTCATACCATTGAGATTGCTTTAGGAAAAGTATAATGTGAGCAAAATCTTGGGTGGGAATCGAACCCTCAACTTATGGATAGTGAATATTTATGATTTTTATAGCAGTATCGCCTGCTCAGCGTACTCTACAGATTAATTTGTAAAGGAAAAATGTGAATCACGGGCGGGACTTGAACCCGCATCCATTCGTTCCAAAAGCCGGGACATGCTTTACTTAAGCTACCGTGTCAAGTGGTCTCATGTCCGAATTTATCCTTCACCTACCACTTTAACCAACTTACGGGGTTGGCAGCGCCATCTATTGAGAAATTCTTAAGAATTATCCCAACCAGCACGGTCAAATTACATCAACCACAAATGCTGTAAAGATATTAGGCCTCCCAAATCAATATTTATAGATAGTGAAATATTTTTTCCACAATTTCGCTGTCTTTTTAAGCATACAAAGTGCAGGCAGAAGCGGCGGCGAACTGGGCGTTTTACTATTGTATACATAGTAGTTTGCCGTACCGTTGAATATAGAATGAAAGGTAAGAGAGAAAAGTCATCGGCAAGATGTCATGTAGCTCAAAAGTCTACAAGACAAAAAAATCGGCTACCAAACTTGCCACCCCTAAAATCTGCCGCGCTAGGTTCAATCCTACTCAGTCTAATGCGTACCTATGCCGTGTAAAATTGCACCTGAATTTTATCGGAAAATTGAGTCGAAAGTATGAAATTCTTTGTTCTTTTGAGGCGGGCCATGCCCCCCCTGTATCTGCCAATGATTAGGCGTACCATAATTAGGAAACAACTTTGTGTTACTTACTTGTAAACATTGTCCATTTTAATGTCGCTCCATTGTGTGATTACTGAACCTTGAATTTTGATCGCAGATGTATTTCTTCCTTTGTTTGTTGTATTTCTGTATTAAATTATTATTCAGGTAGGTATTCGCAAAAAAACCTGTAAAGAATAAAATAATAAAAGTTTAACTTTTTCCACTTAATATAGGAGGTTTTTTTTGTAAGCTTTCATTCTTAATGTTTCCGTAATGGGCTTAGGCGTTGTTTAATAAATGTTTGAAATGATCATCACAAATTACCATTATTTGTTCTTTGTTATGTACATTGTTATTTACCTACTCTTGAAGTACCAAACTTAAGTCTATTCTAAACGTCCACTGCTGAATAAAGGCCTCCCCCAGAAAGTGCCACTTTAAGTGGCTGCTCGCATCCTGCATCCATCGGCTCCCCGCGGTATTTACCAGATCGTCCGTTCACTTAGTGAGGGCCGGCCTATGCTGCACTTTTCGTATTGTGGTCTACGAGCGATGTGGCCTGCCGATTACCATTTCAACATGCTAATTCTAAGAAACAAAGTACTACTGCCCTGCACTATTGCACTATGCGAAAGGGAGACGGTAGGGGGGGGGGGAGAAGATAAAGGAAAAGGATGAATGGAAGAAACGGTGAATGGAGGCAAGTGCGTAAGCACTACTTTCACCGTGTCGCCTGCCCACTGCCATTTCAACTTGCTAATTCCGCCGGGTTCAAGTCCCGTTCGTGATTAACATTTTTCCTTTACAAATTAATCGTTAATAATACCTACCTTTAACCGATGGAGTCTTGCCATGTGGGATTTCTTATAATAGTTTAAGCTGTACAAAGGAATTTTTGCTATTTACCTAGGTAGGTACATATTTAAGATCACAAAATAGTGCAACTTTAGTATGAGTGCTATGAATATTGAGATAATAATAAAGGACTCACCATCAAATATAAGTACACGTATAATTATTCTAGCTAGGTTGTCAAAAAATTCCCTGCTGCTTCAAACTCAGATAGTAGAAGTAACCTGAAAATAATTATAGTATTGTTATCTATATTACTTATATTAAACCGTAGGTCCAATTCTGTGCATTGAAGGTATTTAGAAATAATGTTTTTTGTGTTTGTTATTGATGCTGAAACCAAAACTATATTTTTTTACATCTTTGTCTGTCCGTCTGTCTGTACCTTGGATGAGCACGCCGACACAACTGAATGGATTGAAATGAAACTTGGCATGATTTGGTTCATACTACAAGGTATGCTTGAAGATACTTTTAATCCCGAAATTCAGCACGGTTCCTTCAGGGGAGGGGATGAAAGTAAAAATATGTACTTAGTTGTAATTCATTAACGCGTGGTCCGATTTAATTCATTATTTATTTGTTATAAAGGGGGAACATTAACTATTGTCCCATTAGTATTTATCATAAATGTGAAAGGAGGCAAGTGCTAAAGCACTACACTATGAAAATTTCGTTTAAATCGGCTTTGCATCAGAGGGATAAAATCAAAACAAAAATATAGTATGTAACTAAATAATCACAACACATCAGATGTCTCAACTTCTTGTTGCTATCTATAACGTACTCACATAATATTTCCATAATTTTCTTCTTATTCCACCCAAACATTACATTAAATTGATTACAGTTAAACTAATTTTTGTCAGTCTTGACTTTCATGCACCCTTGGTATAGGTAGCGGCAGGTAAGTTTAGCGCTGAGCGAAATGTGGATGATATTAGGTACTGTCGCGCGCGTAAACAATAATAAATAGTTAATGTTAAAGTGTTGCATAGCTTGTAACAGGATATTTTACTATTCGTTGCTTCATCAATCTCACTTTTTATTTGCTTTAAAGAATCAATCAATTCATTGGTTTCTCTTTTAACAAAACAATGCACGTATACACCATTTTTCGTGCCTATCTTTTCAAAACAGTATTTTTTCTAGGCATATTCACTATCTACTTAAATTACGCTAATAGAAAAACCAACAATTACAAACGAACTCAAACTTAACAAAAAACAAAACAATGAACTACAATAACAATACACTTTAGAGCGCGACTGTATAGACAGAAGTCAGCGGGCGTCGTATCGGGGCGGGGGACGGAATACGACTGGCTAGCCAATAACCGGCGCTACGTACGCGCACCCTTCGTCTCTCTAGCCCACCTGTGATACCTAATTTTTGACTTCTGCGCAATAACGGTCATCGCTAGACTTTCATGCCGGTACTTATAAATGGGACTAATACCTCTAAATATTACTGGACAAATACAATACGTCATACACTCTCATATACTAAACTATTAACACTTCGCTCCAAATACACAAACTACAACGTAAATTACGTACTCGCACACAACAGCATCGTGAATATAAAATGCATAAGTAATCGTGTTGCTACGTTCGCTCGCCGCACACCTACATGGTGTACAGGCATACTGCACCGCAGTATTGCACCTATACAACCACAGGTCATCGTCACGTCACATACTACACCATTCACTCACGCACACAGCACAAGAATCGACACCTCTGGAATGTTTTGTTTACGACTTACTTACCTACCCCCAAAAACATGTTATCTTAATATGTAGTAGGTATTGTAAATATAAGCACTACATGGATTTTAAAATGCATTTTAGCATTAAAAAAAACGCACTTCAACATACAAGAATTGCAAACCACTTTAGAGTAGGTAGGTACCGATCTTTACAATACCTCACTTTAATCGATGAGATGCAGATATGATGTGAGATTTCTGTAATAGCTTGAGCTGTACAAACGTATGTTTGCTATGTATCTAGGTACATAGCAAACATAGGTATTTGAACATTGAGATAAATAAATGGCATTATAGGCAATAAGTAGGTATTCGATGTATGTAAGGACTCACTTACACGCTTGCTTGGTTTCTTTGATGTCCACGGTAGTTACGGTCACGGTCAGACGATCACAAACGTAGGACACAAACACAGATAAAGCTAAAACATTTACTTAATTGCTGCGCATGCACTGTCGACCACAAACATAAATATATTATGAGTCACCCGTCGCCATCATCGTTCCATCGGCTGCAGGCTACACTCTGTCTCTCTTTCGTTCCTTAAATGTATGACATTTGGACATCTCGCTCACACTTTCTTATCAAGTACTGCGTTCCATATTGCCGATGACGTATGAATCAAATTCATTTCAATTAACCATTTCAGTCATTGTTGTTTTTTTATTTGTTGCTGAGGGTTTGCATTAAAATATAAATAACATTGTCACTGTAAACATAAATGTCTTTTACACTAAAGATTGTTGTGACGTAATTCCGGTTTTCGGTTTTTGTATGAAAAATATGTTTTTTTGTATGAAAGGTACCTTTTTTTATTGTTTACATGGAATCGTCCCAAGGTTAACTACAACTTTTGACCATAAACTTTTTCGATCGGCCTTACCGTTTCTGAGATCTGATCTGGTGTTCCACCTTGGAGACCATTTTCTGATGATGTTCGATTTTACTTGGGGTCACGGGACCTATTCGCACACATCTCTAGTACATTGCCAAGTCGTCCGATGGCTCGATCGGCCAGAACATTCATGTCAATCAGTCAATCAATCAGTCATCTATGACCGTTTTTTAGCTTTATATATTATAGACTAGTATTTTGCCCAGTGCGCGGGCCGCGAGCGGCCCGCGTGTGTGTTTTCGTGGCGTTCCATTTGTTCAAAACGCTATACTTGGAGCTAAACTTTAAATTTTGCAAGTACTTGTACAAAACTGCCGTATTTATCAAAGAAAATGATAATGCGCGTGACTTTGCATGGCGGCCATTTTGTTTGACTTGACAGCGTCATTTGCACCATGAGTAGGATGCAACCGGCACACATGCACCGTGCGCGGTGCAAGTGCTGATCGTGACCGTCCACTTATACCAAACTACAGTAAACTAACTCGCTTCGCTCGTCGTCGCATTGGGTATGTCGGAAAAAATTTGACGTTTGACACCTGTCAAAAATTGACATTTGACAACTGTCCTAAAAATTGACATTTGACATCTGTCAAAAAAATTGACATTTGATATTTGTCAATAAATTTGACATCTGTCATCAAATTTGACATTTGACATCTGTCAAAAGTTTGACATTTGACATCAATCAAACTGACATCTGAACTGTTTACACTTGACAGCGGTATTAGAACAGTGCGCAGGTTGCAAGCGGCACACTTTCACCGTGCGCGGGCCGCACGCGGCCCGCTCACGGTGCAAGTGTGCAGGTGCAAGTGTTAGTTGTGACTGTCCAATTATACCAATGAGAGACAATAAACTAACTCACTCATCGCCGCATTTGGTAGGTTGGAAAAAAAATTGACATTTGACATCTGTCCAAAAAATTGACATTTGATATTTGTCAATAAATTTGACATCTGTCAAAAAATTTGACAATTGACATCTGTCAAAAGTTTGACATTTAAAATCAATCAAACTGACATCTGTCTACACTTGACAGCGGTATTAGAACAGTGCGCAGGTCGCAAGCGGCACACTTGCACCGTGCGCGGGCCGCACGCGGCCCGCACACGGTGCAAGTGTGCAGGTGCAAGTGTTGGTCGTGACCGTCCACTTATACCAAACTACAGTATACTTGGTGCTTGCTTCGCTCGTCGTTGCATTTGGTAGGTTGGAAAAAAATTGACATTTGACATCTATCAAAAAATTTGACATCTGTCAAAATTTTGACGTTTGACATCTGTCACACTGACATCTGTCAAAATTACAACTATCTCCTTCCGAAACTGTAGTACCATAGGCAATAAAACGGAAAACAGCAATTTTGATAATAGTATATACGGCGGCCATATTAAAAAATGACAGATGTCAAAATTTGACCAAACCATGTTGATCAGCATCCTTTGGGGCCCCCAGATATCGATTTACATCCCGATCGGAGCTTCTTTATTTTCGGACGCGGACCAATGGACCGCCATTTTGAAAAACATTCTTTTTCACTGTATGCCCCTCTCAAAACTGTACAATATTAGAACAAACCCTCCCTACAAAAGTCTCACAGTTTCGGTGTTATTTGCGAATTAAAAATCCTAAAAAAGTGAAATTGCATGTTCGCAATATTTCAAAATGGCGGAATCAAAAAAGTTTTTACACATTCCTACCAAGTGTACCGTGGGATTTTCAGATATCGATTTTCATTCGGATCGGACAACTTTTACTATGAGTCGGTACGTCTACAGCCGCCATCTTGAAAAAAATTGATTTCACTGATATTGCATTCTTACCCTTATAACATCTATACTTGATCCCCAGGAACGACTTTTCTAAATCACTCGCAACGGAGGCGCAAAAAAGCAAAGTTGATATTTCAATAAAAGCACCTTTGTATGGCAGCCCCATTGAAAGTTGACACATGTCAAAATTTGATTACAGAATGTTGATCATCATCCTTGGGGACCCCCAGATATCGATTTTCATCCGGATCGGTGAAACTTTTTTTTCCGCCGCGGCCAAAATTTCCGCCATTTTGAAAAAAAAAATTTTTCGCAATCTTCCCCTCTGACCTCCAACTAATATTAGTTCGAGCTCTTTATACTAAAGTGTCATAGTTTCGCCGTCATTTATGGTTAAAATTTGTATGGCGGATTTTTTTTTCCGCCATTTTGAATTTTTTTTGACATCTCCAAAATCGTCCCAGGGTTTGCTATGACATTCCTTAAAACGCACATGATCTATCTTTTATGGTTTGGCCAGGCCGTTGACCGTCCGAGTGACCGAAGTTCGGAAGACCAGGTCGCGAATTTTTTTGAAGACACCTCGATCATCTGGACACAAAACACAACAAAGACATTCAAAATTTTCCATAGGTGTCGAGAAACAATGCGTCAAAAATGAAAAAAAAAATTTGTATGGCAGCCATCTTTAAAAATGGCGGAATCCAAAATTTTTTTTGAAATATCGAATCTGCGGCCCCGAAAACCCCCCAATGCAAAAAATCACCCCGATCGGACCAACTTTCAAAATGGCCGCCATTTTGAATCCGCCATCTTGGATTTTCATGACAACCATCTGACAGCCCCCGTCATCCTCTATGACATTTGGTCGAGCACCACCCACATACCTCTTACCGTTGCCGAATTATGAGCGTTTCAATTTTGTATGGGGGCCACCGTTTTTTGTTCGGGGGCCCCCATTTTTTTCATTTCTCTGGAAACATCCCAGGGTCTACTCCAACATTAGTTAAAACTGGACCCCCATATCTCTTGTCGTTTTCGAGATCCGTTGACCTGTTCCATCTCAGAGACGATTTTCTGGTAATGTCAGATTTTTCCTGGGGTGACATGACCCATCACTATACAGCCTCATACTCAGTTTTGACTGACCACTTCTGAGAGCTGAGATCAATTATGTCAATCATCAGTCAGTCAGTCACTCATGGGTATCCAATTTTATAGTAATAGTAAAGTAACTAGTATTTTGCCCCGTGCGCGGGCCGCGAGCGGCCCGCGTGTGTGTTTTCGTGGCGTTCCATTTGTTCAAAACGCTATACTTGTGTTTAAACTTGTAATTTTGCAAGTACTTGTACAAAACTGCGGTATCTATCAAAGAAAATGATAATTCATCTGACTTGTGCATGGCGGCCATCTTGTTTGACTTGACAGCGTCATTGGCACCATTAGCAGGTCGCAACCGGCACACTTGCAAGTGTTAGTCGTGACTGTCCAATTATACCAATGAGAGACAATAAACTAACTCACTCATCGCCGCATTTGGTAGGTTGGAAAAAAAATTGACATTTGACATCTGTCCAAAAAATTCACATTTGACATTTGTCAATAAATTTGACAGCTGTCAAAAAATTTTACATTTGACATCTGTCAAAAGTTTGACATTTGACATCAATCAAACTGACATCTGTCTACACTTGACAGCGGTATTAGAACAGTGCACAGGTCGCAAGCGGCACACTTGCACCGCGCGCGGGCCGCACGCGGCCCGCACACGGTACAAGTGTGCAGGTGCAAGTGTTAGTCGTGCCTGTCCAATTATACCAATGAGAGACAATAAACTAACTCACTCATCGCCGCATTTGGTAGGTTGGAAAAAAAATTGACATTTGACATCTGTCCAAAAAATTGACATTTGATATTTGTCAATAAATTTGACATCTGTCAAAAAAATTGACAATTGGCATCTGTCAAAAGTTTGACATTTAAAATCAATCAAACTGACATCTGTCTACACTTGACAGCGGTATTAGAACAGTGCGCAGGTGCAAGTGTGCAGGTGCAAGTGTTGGTCGTGACCGTCCACTTATACCAAACTACAGTATACTTGCTGCTCGCTTCGCTCGTCGTTGCATTTGGTAAGTTGGAAAAAAATTGACATTGGACATCTATCAAAAAATTTGACATCTGTCAAAATTTTGACGTTTGATATCTGTCACACTGACATCTGTCAAAATTACAACTATCTCCTTCCGAAACTGTAGTACCATAGGCGATCAAAACGGAAAACAGCAATTTCGATAATAGTATATACGGCGGCCATATTAAAAAATGACAGATGTCAAAATTTGACCAAACCATGTTGATCAGGATCCTTTGGGACCCCCAGATATCGATTTATATCCCGATCAGAGCACCTTTACTTTCAGACGCGGACCAATAGACCGCCATTTTGAAAAAAGTACTTTTTCACTGTGTGCCCCTCTCAAAACTGTACAATATTAGAACAAACCCTCCCTACAAAAGTCTCACAGATTCGGTGTTATTTGCGAATTAAAAATCCTTAAAAAGTGAAATTGCATGTTCGCAATATTTCAAAATGGCGGAATCAAAAAAGTTTTTACACATTCCTACCAAGTGTACCGTGGGATTTTCAGATATCGATTTTCATTCGGATCGGACAACTTTTACTATGAGTCGGTACGTCTACAGCCGCCATCTTGAAAAAAATTGATTTCACTGATATTGCATTTTTACCCTTATAACATCTATACTTGATCCCCAGGAACGACTTTTCTAAAGCACTCGCAACGGAGGCGCAAAAAAGCAAAGTTGATATTTCAATAAAAGCACCTTTGTATGGCAGCCCCATTGAAAGTTGACAATTGTCAAAATTTGATTACAGAATGTTGATCATCATCCTTCGGGACCCTCAGATATCGATTTTCATCCGGATCGGTGAAACTTTTTTTCCCGCCGCGGCCAAAATTTCCGCCATTTTGAAAAAAAAAATTTTTCGCAATCTTCCCCTCTGACCTCCAACCAATATTAGTTCGAGCTCTTTATACTAAAGTGTCATAGTTTCGCCGTCATTTACGGTTAAAATTTGTATGGCGGATTTTTTTTTCCGCCATTTTGAATTTTTTTTGACATCTCCAAAATCGTCCCAAGGTTTGCTATGACATTCCTAAAAACGCACATGACCTATCTCATATGGTTTGGCCAGGCCGTTGACTGTCCGAGTGACCGAAGGTCGGAAGACCAGGTCGCGAATTTTTTTGAAGACACCTTGATCACCTGGACACAAAACACAACAAAGACATTCAAAATTTTCCATAGGTGTCGAGAAACAATGCGTCAAAAATGGAAAAAAAAATTTGTATGGCAGCCATCTTTAAAAATGGCGGAATCCAAAATATTTTTTCAAATATCGAATGTGTGGCCCCGAAAACCCCCTCATGCGAAAAATCACCCCGATCGGACCAACTTTCAAAATGGCCGCCATTTTGAATCCGCCATCTTGGATTTTCATGACAACCATCTAACAGCCCCCGTCATCCTCTATGACATTTGGTCGAGCACTACCCACATACCTCTTACCGTTTCCAAATTATGAGCGTTTCAATTTTGTATGGGGGCCACCGTTTTTTGTTCGGAGGCCCCCATTTTTTTTATTTCTCTGAAAACATCCCAGGGTCTACTCCAACTTTAGTTAAAACGGGACCCCCTTATCTCTGATCATTTTCGAGATCCGTTGACCTGTTCCATCTCAGAGACAATTTTCTGGTAATGTCAGATTTTTCCCGGGGTGACATGACCTATCACTACACAGCCTCATACTCAGTTTTGACTGACCACTTCTGAGAGCTGAGATCAATTATGTCAATCATCAGTCAGTGAGTCAGTACATGGGTTTTTAACTTTATATAAAGTCATCATTCTTTCTCTCATGACTTGTACCAAAACGATAAGTCTCAGTGTTTCAGCAGGCAAATTGTTTCCGACTGGCGCCAATTTATGGAATGCGAAATGCGGGTTTGATTCCCATGTCGGGCCCCGTCGGGCGTTATTTATGTGTGTATGTAAGTACTGCTTTATTGCATGGAGACATTGATTAGGTTTTTGAATAGAAGTTCTTACTTTATACATAAGTGTTTTGGGGGATTGCCCTAGTCTGAGAGCGAGTGTGCCTTAGTGGTAACATGTACGGTTTACAAACCGACGCACCTAGGTTCAAATCTCTTCAGCCAGATCTAATGACTGTTCAAGTAATCTAGAATGAAAAACTAAGGTACCGAAACACTTGTAGCGGGATGATGTTGACATACCTGCAAATGAAAACAGTGATTGTTGATTTTGATTAAGAATTTAAACATTTATAAAAATATATTGCACACAAAAACAAAAAGTATATTGTTTGTATATTCACATATATTATATTGCTTCGTAAGGACATGCCTGATGACAGGTCAAAACGTCGCTTTAAAATGGGAGCCAAATTCACAGATTGGCCACCACTAGCGCTCACTCTGTGATGTAAGTTAGACAAGATCGGTCGAGGGCTACAAAGAAAACATACCCAGCTGTGCTGTGAAAGGTTGTACAAACTACTCCGGTAAATTTAATTAAAAAGGCATATTTTACCATAGCTAAGTCAATTTTTTGAGTACTATACTTCGTTTTGTCACAAAATAATCTATTTCTTTTAATTGGAAAATTATTGTGAACTTATACAATGACAGGGCGTCATGGCAGCGTCACCTTGATGGGCATTAAATATTATTCTACATTGTAATGCATTGTTAAACCACAGTTAGGTATAAATCTAATCGGAATCATTAATAAATCACGTTACTTATCATTAAAAATGTGGGTTAAAAACGAGTATCCATAGAACCTGAGTAAGTATTTCGTTTACTTCGCAATAAGCTTTTCAAAACTACTTTGCATAGACGACCAAAGTGTAGTTTAGTATTCACCTACAATATGGTTCAATAATATTATTATTGCAGTACTATGACAAACAAATAAGCAATGCATAATTAAATAAAAAATAATAATTAAAAACAAATTCTACAATACTATTATAGGTATAAAGTAAATTAAACTGTGACATTATCATAGAGTATTCTAGTTAACCGAGAGATCCGCAGGAGAACTAAAGTGACAGATATAGCTTTGAAAATTAGCAAGTTGAAGGGGCAATGGAAAGGTAACGTCACTCGTAGAACTGACAACCGATGGGGATGAAAGGTTCTCGAGTGGCGACCACGAACCGGAAGACGCAGCGTTGGCCGGCCCCCCACTATGTGGACCAACAATCTGGTGAAAGCCGCGGGGAGCCGATGGATGCCGGAGCAGCCCCTCAAAGTGTCATTCGGTGGGGAGGTCTGTGTTCAGCAGTGGACGTCTTCAAGCCGTTGATGATTCTAACCAATATAACCATGAGCGCATCTCATTGTGTCAACTGGCTGCTCTTATGATGCCCATTGCCCATTCGTGGACTTCAAATAACTCTGTAAAATAACCGATGCTCACATATAAAGAGAAAATTCCGCAGATGAAAGACAGCAAAGTATCAACCGAGCTCCTTATTATGAACCAAGGTACCGCTCGCTATCTTATTTCAATTTCTTCGCTCCATTGATTGCAGATGCCTCGAGCGTTTGCAGTTCGCCGAGCGACAGAGACAGACGCATACATCTAGTTCGAAGCTGGAAAAGGACAGCCGATATTTTTCCTCCAAGACGAAAATATCGAAAAAAGTTATCGCATCAAAGTAAAGGCCTCATTAAAAATGCTTTGTGAAAGAATTCCCTCCAATTTATAAGTCAGTCGGCGGCGGATCGGTTTTGGTAAATAAAAGTTAGGTAAGTACATTACGGGAGTTAATTTGTCAGCGTTCGTACCTAAAGCTTTAAAGTGCTTCCCTTTTTTATTATTAACTTGTTGTTTGTAGACTTTTTATTTACAATGGCCGTTTCTATGCTTGTGTAAATATTAATAAGTTGTTTAGTATAATACATAGCTTAATTTATTTAATGAATTTAATGAAATCAACATTTGAATTTGCTTATTATATATATCTACTGAAGATTTAGAGAGATTCTCTGATACACGAAATTTTATATTAGCCGTAGTGCTGGACAACACTGACAAAATATCGACAATTCCGGGAATAAGCTTTACGCTACTGCTCTATATTTTGTGGTACATTGCAATCTCATATAACAAACGAATATGCTAAAACTCGCTTACACAGAAACTTGACTCCCCAAGCACCAGACTTAACTTCCTCGACTTTATATTGGCTGTGAGTTAAAAAGTTGACAGTTTATACATTACGCGTACAAGAAACCGAGCGAAATTCCCGAGGCTCTGTCATCTGTCAATAGCGGGATTTACTTTTAAAACATGTCATTATTTTTTTTATATCACATGGTGCGCGCAAAAATGTACTTATTTCGCGCTCCGGTGATCTGAAAATGTGACATCAGCGAGTGTGAAGGCACGTTATATACTCCGTCGTGAGTAGGGATGATCGATGTTAGAATTCTATCGGTGTTGCTATCGATAGTTTGTCAAGCCGTTGAGTTGGAACTTACACGGTGTTGGTTCAAAATCTGGTTATAAATTTTTAGGAACTAATAATATTGAAAAAAAAGAAACATAAATGTGAATGTTTGTAAGCCTATAATAGATGTATAGACCATCATCCATTTGGAATGATAACTCTCTGGTTTATGAAACGATTTGAGTGAATTTTCTTACGGCTAACGCAGGAAAACACCCTCCGGGGCGCAGTCAGTACAACGTAAAATGTGGCATTGTATTGCATCGCAAATAATTTCTGGTCAGAAATCTTTGATTAGGTTTGAATTTCTTTAACCTACAGTGTAGGATTATAATACCACAGAGGCGTAAATAGAGCTTAGTATTTATTACCAATTTCACCTTATCATTTTCGCCATTCCAGAGAAAATGGGTTTTAACAGACAAACGTGAAAAGTTATAAGGGTTCCATTTTTTAAACGGGTATGAATTCCTACCTTCCATATATGACATGATCAGAAAGAACCACTACCAACACTAATAAATGATAAAATACGACTCTGTACTATCTTAATTACTCATCTTCAGATATAAAGGTATCTAAGAAAAAACTATAAATAGCAACCGTTTATCGATATAGCTCATTCACCGACTGCATTAGTCATCTCTATTTTTACGGTGAATTTTTACGAGGTGGTGTGATACTACAGTCAATATCGGCCTCTTCAGTTTACGGTCAACGGTTTTTATTCGGCTGTGCCTATATAAGAATAAAACAACTGCTGGGCGTATCACTATTGATGCGTCATAGTGGAAAAAAGAATGGTTGAATAACGTTACTTTAATCGCTATTTTTCAGGAAGAACTTTATTCTTACTACTAGTTGCGCCCCCTGTTTTACCCTGGGTTATGTGCTTAACCCAGCGTATATGCTATCTGTATTTCAAATTTCATCAATAGTTATGGAGATAGAAGGTAACAAACGAGCAAAAAACACAAAAATGTTAACTGCAAGCTCTACACTAGTCATATGTGTTAGGTAATCCAGTGTATAAGCTATCTGCATTCCAAATTTCATCAAAATCGGTTTAGTACCTAGTTACGGAGATAGAAGGTAACAAACGAGCAGAAAACAAGAACATGTTAACTGCAAGCTCTACACTGTGGTCTCGTTTAGCACATGTCGCACGGCATGAATATTGCCTGTAGAATATTTGCGTGAGAGTTGCGCTGCAAATCGTTGCGATTCATTGCGCAATGTGTGAGCGGTGTCGCTTGCTTTCTATTCGGTAGCTTCTATGCGATCCCAATTTGTTGGAGTTTTTATTTTTATGCTTGAATAGGCTCACGTTTGACAACATCTCACCTGATGGAAAGCGATGATGCGGTCTATGTTGGAGCACGTTTGCCCATGAGATGCCTATTCACTCTTGATTTGAAGCGACCTTGATTATAATTTGTAGGAAACAAAGAAGCAGGAAGTGCATTCCACTCCTCAGCCGTGCGAATTATAAAAGAACTAGCAAATCGCTTAGTACGGGTTCGAGGGACGGTCACAACAAAAGGATGCAACGACTCGCCACGTCTTGTAGTCCGATGGTTAAAAGGGGATGATGGGATCAGTTGATGGAGATCCTGCGCACATTCCCCAAAATGCAGCCGAGTTCCCTTTAATGTAACAATTAATAGCGAGTGAATCTTCTAGGCAAGCATGTACCATCGTAGACCGCGTCGTCACTTTCCATCAGGTGAGATTGCAGTCAAATGCGGGTCTATTCATCAAAAATACAATATGAATGTGTCGTTTATGGTATATTATATTATGATTATACAGCGTGGAGCAGCAATGGCGACATTAAATGAACACACAGGTAGGGCTAGTGGTCAGCAATAATTGAAAAAAAATCCTAGTAAAATAATCCATAATTGAAAGATTAACATTCCTGAACAAACTAAATAATAAATAACGAAACAAAATTTGTAGCACCCTGACAAAAGATTCATTCATGCAGCTGCTTACCACTTTTACTACTCGTTCGTAAAAACGGCAACGCCGCACTCGCACACATAAGTACAGTACTACAGTGCGGTCCTAGGGGGGCGGGCGGCGGCGGAATCTTTTGACGATGACGAGGAAAGGCAGCATTTCAAACAAAACCGAATGACCTGGGTCCGACTTATCGAAAATTTGTCATTCACAATCACTGGATCACTCCTTATCCTCATTATTAATACATGACAACAAAACCGAATTTATTAAATTTTTAAGTTTTCAATATGACCGCTATGCTTTCGAATGCAAACATGTAAACGACGTTTAATGTTCACCCTCACTTTTGACTATTTTCTATTGGAAGCCGTTACCCTAAGTAAGTTTGTCAATAATCACAAACAGGTAGTACAAATATCAATAAAGAAGCGTCTTTTTCACAAAACACAGAGCACACAAAGAAAAGCGTCCTTGTCGCAGTATCTAAACCTACTTAATTACTAAAAACTAAAAGTAAGTAGGTATTATGTAAGTACCTAAAATAGGTAAGCGTCTTTTTCGCAAAACACAGAGACAGAGCACACAAACAAAAGCGTCTTTGTTGCAGAACGAAACTAATCACTAAACCGGTAGGTAACCTAATGTTTAACGAAATCCGACTGTTTGTTTTGAATTACTATGGAGTTTTGGCGCGTGATTACGATATGTGTGTCAAGGACTCTAGCCCACAGACTACTAGCAGTACTACGGGAAATTAGTTGCGCTTGCGCTGCTCCCGATCCTGGCAAAGGACGAACAGGCGGAGCATTAGCTATCTTTTTCATGCACCTGTCAGGGCAGCACGCCTTAAACACGCTTTTGTCTTTGTTTTTGCAACGTCGCAATTTTACAACCCCCGGTTTCTCGTAGTGTCTCATTCTAACAGTATTTTTTTGTCGTTTTCCTTTCATTGACAGAATGTTGTTATTATTTATTATACCTGGCTAACGACCTCTGCGCTACAGATTTTTACGTACAGGTTGCTCTAAAATGTCATTTTCGAAAACGTAGTATTATTTGAGAAATAATAACGTTTAATAAATAAAACAATCATACAAAATTTTAAAACGCGATACCGGATACGTGTGTTCATTTAATGTCGCCATTGCAGCTCCACGCTGTATAAGTATTAGGATATAGGTATGTTTATTGCTATGAATGTTATTATTTTTCTTTTAAATTGATGTAAACTGCACCGTCTAATCTTTTGAGTTTGGTACTGTCCATCCAAAAGTTGTCTGGAAGAGATTGCTGTCAGCGATAAGGCCGACCATTATAACACTTGTTTATAAAGTTTCCATTGTACTTGTATATTTTTGAGTTTTGCACATTTTGAGTGGTGTGCTCATTTTGCGATTTGCACGTTTGCGTATTGTACATTTTGCGTAATGTTCATTTTGAGTGTCGTGCTCATTTTGCGTATTGTACATTTTTCCCCGGAGCGTATTTAATTAGTGGGACAATAATAGAGTTCTCTATCTATCTATTTATCTATGTAAAAGATACAACAACAAATGTTGCTCAAATGGAATACTGCGGTTGCGGTCAGTGGTCCGGAAAAACTAAATAACAATTAAATGGCAGATACATTGAACTCGAAGTGCAACTGCATTTTCGTTTTTTTTTATACACTACGGACTAAAAACCTGCTCTTATGCCTAACTTAAAGATTTTTAGGTGAACGTGAAGTACCATAAAGATTTTAATGAGTCATCACTGATTTACTAAAACCGTGCACTTAGTTGAAATCATTGAACGGTCACAATTGTAAAGGTCGCAACCATTGACCTTTTCGCTAACTACCAGCAACTTCACAACAAGGACGTCAAGCAATGGACGAATGGTCAGGCCTTCCGTGCCAATGTGTTGTTGTGTGATGTCTTGGAATTAGTGGTGGAAGTACTGTTTAGTTGTAAGATCGTAGGAAAGGTAAGAAAGAGCACTAAGATCCTTTCTTCCTCCTCGTTTAATGTAGACAAGTATTACTTAGAATTTTTAAACAGCCCGAAGGTTTTTGATGGGATTTGTCTTACTATAACCGCAGATAATAATTATAATACCTACTACACTAGTACTATAACCAACCAACCGCAATTATATTATTATACTCCTATCCATTCACGGGTAGCCTGGAAGAAAACCCGTTGTTATACCATTCTTTGTTCTGTGTTATTATAAAAAAACACGCCGAGAAATTCCGCGTTACAATTCTTAAATGCATTGAAGGGAGATCAAAGAGACAACTCGTTTAAAGAATAATATTTAAAATGAAATCCAAAAATAAACCAGCACCATAACGGATAAAATCCCAAGGTCAAATAATAGCTCTCTAAATTAGCTGTGGTAACACTGTTCTCCGATCTATAATTGGTGGTAACTTGAAAAGAGTTATTTATTTCTTTATCAACTTAAATAACATATTACAAGAATATCTAATAACACACTTGAAAAGATAAAATAACACGTCAATTTTATAGCTCATGCTAGCCCTGCAGTTGTCAATAGACTCAGTTGTGGCTCTGTATCTCTACGTTTATAATCCTGTGAAAACGCAGAAACTAAATTAAAGAAACGGCGTCAACTTATTTTTTTTTTTTAATGTTAAAGGGAGCAAACAAGCGTACGGCCCACCTGATGGGAAGATCACCGTAGCCTATGGACATCTGTAACACCTGAGGAGGCGTCACTAATGCGTTGCTTACCCTGTAGGACTCTTTTTTTACCTTCCTCTTAAAGTACTCCATGTTATAACTCTGCGGAAAGACCGCTTGGGGCTTCATTTACTCCACTGCAGATCTCTAGAACACACTAATATAATTGTTTACTTTCTACGTTCTAACCTTGACCCAACCTTTACTAAATGGCAATCGATCACTGCTCAGCAAGACCGTCAAACTTTTCTCCATAACTCCATCTCCAAGATTGGCCAGCACTAGTCATAACATGGAGTGTAACGGCGACCTTTCACGCGCGACTTCACGGCAACAAGCTCGCCAAAGGGTACAGGGTAAGGGGCTGAAGAGGTGAGGGGTTAAATATAGTCAGATTTCTAGGTAAGATACCACATGAAAATTTAAAGGCATTATTTCAGTTTTAAGGCTATTTTAAGTCTTTAATAAATTAAAGTGAATGGCTTTACGTAAGGCTAAAGTTTAGGTTGTGCAAGCTATATTTCTAATTATACTGCCTAAATGTGTCTAGTTTAAAAATAATTGCAAGAACATTCATTTACAATTTTTAATACTGTCTAACTTCGAATCCTACTTTTTATACTCATAACAACAAACTCAACACAACACACACACAAAAACACACAGCACAGAAACACAGAAGCACAGATTAGATTAGTTGTTAGGTTAGGTTAGGTTAGTTAAGTTATTAATATCCTTAAGAATTTAATTAGCTTAAACTATTTCATAGTATTTTATTCTGACGCCTGAAATGACGACGAAGATATTGATTTTGACTTGTGATTGAACGATTATTCCATTGTCTGCAACGACTTTCACTTGGGATCTAATCTTTTGCTTTGTGATGCCCAACTTTTAATAAGAATATCCAACGTAGCATTGCACAGAGATTGTACCACATCTTTGATACAGTATTCCTGCATGGATTAATATTATAATATGGATTTATATTGGCTTAATATTATAATCAACTCGGAAACCCAAAATGCATTCGCACATTGCAGCAGATGGTTAAATAATTGTAAAAATAGTTAACATTCATTTGTTTTAACATTTAATAGCTGTTTTCGAAAGAATTTCCATACATGAAGATCGGCTTTAAAAAGAGAGAGATAAAACGGACTTTTCTTTCTTTTTTTAATACTTTTTCAAAGCATTTGACCACTGTCTCACCTGATGGAAAGTGATGACGCAGTCTACGATGGTGCATGCTTGCCTAGAAGATACCTGTTCACTCTCACTTGAAGACACCCAGATCATAGTTAGCTGGAAACAAGGACGCCGGCAAGGTGTTCCACTCATTGGCTGTTCGCACTATAAAGTGCATAGCAAAACGCTTAGTGCGGGTTGATGGAATTTCAACTATATGGGTGCCGTGTTTTTGTGCGCCTTGATGTCCGTTAAAAGAAGAGAGATGGTGGAATAAGATCGTGTAATTTTTCCGCACACTCTCCAAAATGCAGTCACTTTGTAGTCACTTTCTATAATATTAGTACGGATCTACATTATGTCAAAATACTCTCTACCCTTAATTACAAATCATATAGACCCGTTGTGTTGTAATCAACGACACAAGGTTCTCGTGTTTCGTGACGTCATTACTGAGCCTTTGACACCGGAGGCGGCGTTGAACGGCGCGGCGTTACATGGCGTTTGCTTCAAACAACGCGTGAGGAGTCATTAGGAGGAAAAACTGGAGCTAGTTACTTTACAAAATGTGGGTAAGGCAGGTGGTAATTATATTATGGTTGATGCGACGCGTGGCCAAAATGCTGGCACTTATTTGGCTCAACGCATTAGCAGTGCAATTCAACGAGGCAATGCTGCCAGCATGTTGGGTACGCTACCTACCGGTAGTGGGCTGGAGCATTTGGACTGTCTATAGGCCATCGCGGATAGTATACAGTTCAAAAATATTCTTTGTAGTAGATAGTGTAAATCGATAAAGATATTGTAGTTCTTAAAATTCTAGCAACCAGCGGGATTTGAACCCGCACCTTCCAACTCACCGGATTAGATAGACTAATCCGGTGAGTTGGAAGGCGCGGGTGAATTTTAGGAACTATAATATCTTTATCGATATACCTGAAGTGTGGTTTACACATAAAAATCAATCCATGATAGTGTAAATCGCTTATTAGTTATTTAAATAAGTAGTTTTTTGTTTCTGAGAATAATTAGAACAGGTATCATGGGTACTAAAAGATCTCTATGGTTTCATCTGCTATTTACCAGTTTCCAGGAGTTCTTGATTTCGGAAGTTTTGGGATAAAAACTATCCTATTAACATAAGAAAAAAAAACGTTTTTCTATGCTATAGGAAACAGTTGTTATTGTTCACTGCAGCGTGTCTGTAAGTTACTGGCTAGTTAAGGGTTCTACCAAATAGCAGTACCTTTTCACCTCGCACACTAAAGCCTACTCCACACCTGCGTCCAATTCCCGGCCCCGTAAAATATTGAACAAGAACCTCCCCGATGCAAATTGGTTCCCTCGGGACGCTCGAGCGCTGCACTCGATTATGTGACAATGTTACTTTACCTTTACATAATGTGCTTTTTTCATATTATTTGTCGGGATATTTGAAATTCAAATATAAAAAGATATGTTAATACATATATCCCAAGTTATATATCTGCAATATTATCGAATGAGTATTCAATTTATTTCTTATAAGCATTATTATTGGGCCTGAAAATTCCGACACCAGCGCGAACCATTTGCCTATACGTGAAAAAGAAGAAACATTTTCAGCATATAATATATTTGATTTGTTAGTGCTCTTTGTAAATAGTAATAATAATTCTACTTAATTTTTAATAGAACTTACGTTTACCGTTAACCGTCTTTTTTTTCAAACCTTTTACTCTATATGACTAGCCTGTTAGTTCAGTTGGTAGTAGCCTGCCTTCTGCACTATAGGTTGTGGGTTCGATTCCCACTCTTAGTACAAACATTTGTGTGATGAACATAGGTGTTGTTCTGTGTTTGGGTGTTACATTGTATTCTATGTATGTATTTATAAACAAAAAGTAGCTATGTATTGTATCAGTTATCTGGTTCTTATATACAAACTATGCTTAGTTTGGGCTAGATGGCGCTGTGTGAAATGGCCACACACATTTATTTATTTATTTTATATTACAATAAAAATTCTTTACTTAGGTACCTTAAAAAGACATGAAAATATTATTCTGGACCCATACTCATAAATACTTTACAGACGTTACCAGGCTAAGCCTGGAATACTTTGAACTTTAGGTAATTACGAAGCTACATGAGACCACAGTTATGAATGCATCTTTAAAGTAGACTGTAGCACTCGGCGAGCTGAACTGAACTTTACTGTCTTGTTGAGAGAGTCACTATTTATTTAAATGACTTCGCAGAGTGGAGCTTCTGCACCTGAATGTTTTCTGTGACTATACAACAGTCATGTACTAGAAATTCTGAATAATATATTATTTACACCACAAAGAATAGCCTTGTCTGTTTGTTAGAGCCTTTTAGTAAAATTCAGTTAGGGGCCATAAGAAACTCTCCTAGGTACACAAAAAAGTTTTTGAGTAATGCACTAAAAGGTTTGAAAAATAAAATCCAGTTACTGGGCCCATTCAGGTGTTTTTCGGGATAATCTTGACGTGACCGCTTCTACCAAATTAAGGTCGCTCAGGATACTGAGGGCACCTCTATTCTTTAAGATTGTTCGAATGAAAAGAGGTAATATTAGCTTACCCGTTCAAAACTGAGCTTACAGATAAATTCGACGAAAGCAGAGATTGGGAGTTTAATCCTTTTGATTTTCTCTTTATTTGTTTTAGTACTTTTAAAATATAATCAAGCTTCGAAACCGATCAAAAATTTTACAAGTAAAGACCCTCTTACTTTTTGTCTGTTTAAGAATAATATAAAGTGACAAATTCTTAAAACTAGACATTCACAATCAAGCCGTTTATTTTTGTGGCTATTTACACTATTTAAAACTCAAGCTGTGGCTGGGCAAAGGTTTTTATATAAACTTCTAAACCTTTCATGATAAGAAAAACACAATTATTAAGTTGAACGTCGCACGGCCAAATTCAGCCAATAACAAAATTGAATACTAGGAAATCTACAGAATTCCAAATAAGACCGCTCACGGAGCTAAAGTCAACAGCTAACAAATTTCCAGACGCGTATCAGTATTGATTATGGTAACGACCCCATATCTCCCCAATCATCTCCACACTCAAATAAAGTAAATCAAACATGTAGATAATAATGTCTACAACCGAATAAATTTCCGGGAAACAGAAAATAAAATCTATCTTGAAAAGCGAAAGTAAGATGGATCGGGAAAGTTCGGTGAAGTTCGGAGTTTGGTCTGCATGTGTATTTTCCCCCTTTTCGTTTGGTTATTTTCCATATATATAGGTACTTATTATATTAATCTGTGTTGAGACTGGGTGATGAGCGCTGATAATGTTTGCAAGCCACATAATAATAACAATAAATAATGCCCAACGATCACAAACATACTGGACCCTAACTAGGATTTCCTGTATCTAGGGACCCAAGAACTGCAATGACAATGGTCTCACAACACCCAGACATAGAACAAAACCAATTTGCGATTTCTTTTCCTGTGCACAAATACCTACTGATCCTGTCTCGGGAATCGAACCCACCGCTTCCAGGTTATGAGCCGACCTGCTCAACCACCACACCACAGACGCTGTCACATAACACACATAACCTTACTTATTTTAGATTTGTTAGCTAGGTTAGGTCTAGGTCGTCATTCAAATTCAAATTCATTTATTTACTTACGAAGTAGATGATATTAATGGTACAAATTTTATTATTAGCTCGCTACATCCGGCCAATGAGGCATGTAAGTAGGTAGGAGTAGGTTAACACAGTCAAAATTAGCAAAAAGTACCGCCGCAATCGTCTTAATAGATCTCTTAGTTTTCAGTAAATATTTAGCTCTCTTTACTTATATTATCAAAATTTCACTAATAAATTGTATTTCACCAATATTAGACCAAAAATACTTACAAAAAAATATATTGAGAACCTAACGCGTCAAGTGACTCTACTCTACCAAGGAAGTATTCTATTCTGCATAGATCTTTATGAAAAATGTTCAGTATTTAATCCTCGTACGGTAGCTACCATCGGATCGGTCGCCTGGAGGCTTGTGATCGTGCCAACTGGGGGATCAAATATCAATCTGCTAGCGTCCCCGTGCGGGCGACGTCGAGATCATTTTAACAGGGTTGTCACTACAAAAATAAAAATATTTTGTTACAGATTAATTTGTAAAGAAAAAATTTGAATCAGGAACGTGGTTTCAACCCGCACCCATTCCTCCTTTTTTTACGCGTGATTACGCTTTTTTTACGTGTAAGCAGGTGATACTGCTACAAAAATCATAAATTGTCATTTTACAAAATAACTTCGTCTTTTTAACTTTGATTGAATTTATTGAGTCTTATTTATAGTATTTTGTGTGTGTTAGTTAAAAGAGTTAAACAATTAAACAACCTATTTTATTAGAGTATCTATTTACATTGCCATTTGGGTCGTCACGCACCATCTCTTACCATGTATTAAAAGGAAAAATATATATTAAAAATCATCTTAAAGACATCATAGCAACCCTAACATTTTTCTTAGAATTTCCCGCGAAAAACTTATATAACGTACGTCGCTGCGCCGCCACCCGTGAAATGCGAATTTGGCTGCAAATTATGGTAACACGGTATATCAGTAGTACATGCCCACATACCTATAGCGTCTGTTAGAAACACGATCGGAAATATCTTAGCGTTGTTATTGAGGAAAACGTACCTTTGCAGCTTCGACGCAGAAAGCATTATTATAATCTCGCTCGAACCCTACAGTTTCAGTGTTGCATATTTTTACTTTTCTGCAAAGTTCGTCTAGGTAGTACCACCGCTTTGCCAGTTATTCTGCAGCCAAGCCGTAGTGTGCAAGCACTCTGTATTCCGGTTTGAAAGGCATTGTAGCTAGTGAAATTACTGGGCAAATGAGACTTTATGATCCGATGACGCAGTCTAGTAACCTTATTACTAGACTGTGTGAAGTCTCAGGATGACGTGCGCAGTGCAGTGTCACGCAAAACTACCTATATATTAATTTAGAGTTCTCAGTGATACTGCAATCTGATATGGGCAGCCGTGACGCTTAATGTCAGGCGATAGTCACGTCATACACTTTAATAAAAAGAAATTGCACTATCTTTCTTAGTTGGAAAATAATAATAGAAGGCCCAATAGTGGCCAATTGACTTTATAAGAAGAGAATATTATATTTGTTAATGAAATGTAATACTATATACCTCGTGAACAGTTGGCATTATTCCAATCCAAGATCTAAATAAAGACAAGGCTGAAAGACCTGCACAATTTGATGAAGTTACATCGACTGGCTCAGCAAGACCCCCCGGGACAGAAGTGTAAGAATAGAAATGTAAACTCTATTGCGAATTGCATCGCATCACTTCGTTGTGAATTCGAAGCTCTATAAGAAAAGAAAATAAATAATGTTTACTTTCTGGATGTTTTTGTATTACTTTGCTATATTGTGTCTTACGTTTTTTTTAGCCATAGCACAATATTTAAGCATATAATTTGACATTGCTCTGCACAAATCCATGACAATCAAAATAGTGGAGCCAAAGTTATTTTTATGGATTAAGACTAAAAAGCTCGACACTGGCAGAAAAAAGCCATACAGCGTTTAAAATCCACCAATTAAAAAAGAAGAAGAAGAAGACTAAAGCTAAGATTTATTTGCTCGTTACTGCCACAAACTTGCGAGATGTGGAATGATCTTCTTCCTGAGGTTTTTCCGCATAACTACAATATAGGGAGCATCAAGAAAAATGATAAAAAGTTCCCGTCTAAAGGTGAGCAACGCACCGGAAATACCCTTGGTGTTGCAGATGTCCATAAACGGGGGTGACCACTTACCATCAAGTAGGCCGTCTGCTTGTTAGCCACTCACTTCATTAAAAAAATGTGATTCAAAATTATCAATTGCATCAATGCAAGAGCCACGAACTGGAAGACGCAGCGTAACCCAGGCTAGGTGAGCCGACGACCTGGTCAGAACTGTGGGGAGCTGATGGATGAAGGAGGCAAGCAGCCGATCAAAGTGATGCTCTATGAGAGAGGCCTAAATTCAGCAGTGGACGTCTGATGATGATGATGATAACGATGAAGAGCTACTGATAACGTGAACGTTATTGAATTAAGAGTTCGGCTAGGCTTTGCCAGTTTAGTAGTGCCACTCGGAACTCAAGTTTTGAGCGATACTGTAACTGGTATGGGCAACCGTGACGTTTAACATCAGGTGAACGACAAGCACGTAAAAACATTCATTAACATAAACAAAATTAAGACACTACATGCTATTTTAAGCCTTATCATTAATTGTACCTACACATAATCCACCACGACCCGGAAGCTACCAACCACATACATTATCCCTATACCCTAAAAAAACAACAGAAACACAAATTAATCGCGCAATAAAGTCGGTAACGCAAACAGTGTATCGAGGTAGTACAAATTGGTCGGACAAAATATACTCCTTAAATTATCGGGGTCGGCGGGAGTGCCGACAAATATTGTCCGAGCGACGGACGGCGATTCAGTATCATGGAAAATGCGAAGTTCAATCAAGAAAGAACATGAACAAGATAAAACATAACACGAAATCCAAATTATATAGGCAACTCAAGAGATTGTCCGAGGTTCCATTCGCGTTTCTACTGAGTATCTTTAATAACCCATTTCTTTATTTATTTATTTAATTCTTTATGCACAAAACGTGTACAAAGATGGACTTAATGCTAACAGCATTTTCTACCAGTCAACCAAGGTGTGCAAAAAAAGAGTAGATTAGGCGTGCTCAAAAGGAGATGAGCAAAATTGTTGATCATACAAAAAATAATTTGACCCCGTAAGGTTTGAATTTTCAACAACCCTGTACTAAGGGTTTTTGAAAATTTAAACGTCTATCCCCTATGCCAAAGGCTGTACCGTTTAGGCTGTACCGAAATAATAAATGGATGACATTTTTTTCCTAACTGATGACATTACAATGTTTATGATTTTTGTTAGAAAACTTTTGGTAGTTGATCTAAGAAAAATCAAGTTGTTAATTTAAAATTTCACAAAATATTAATTGTACCATTGGCTGTAAACTTACCTTAATCAATACGGTGCCGTGCTTAGTTCTTAGAAGTTCTTTCATTATAGTCAAAATCCTTCAAATAATATTATTATTATATGTTCTTTATATCCATCATCAATTTTAATTTAAAATCCTTTCGTACATAACCAATCCTAAACCAACATTTAAGTATAAAACACGGACGATTAGGCATAATTAAAATCCTTTGTTTAAATTAAAACTCAGCTTTTAATGAAACTTTGTGGAAACAACAATTGTAAATATTGGCTGTTCCGATTCATTGGTCGGATGTTTGTGATTTTGGTGCCGGATGTTGAGTGGGTGTTCATATATATATATATATATATATATGTACTTACATTAACTTTTAATGTAACAAAAATATCATAGTATATAATATTATGAACACAAAATGCAGCTTATTGAAACTGTCAAATGTAATAGAACAACATCATCATCATCATCATCATCATTATCAGCCTGAAGACGTCCACTGCTGAACATAGGCCTCCCCCAAAGAGCGCCACTCTGAGCGGGTGCTTGTCTCCTGCATCCATCGGCCCCCCGCGGGTCTGACCAGGCCGTCGGTCTACGCTGCGTCTTCCGGAAGAAACATAATATAATAGAACACATTTTGACTTTTTTGACTTTTTGGCAATGTTTATTATACCAAGTTAGCCAATGAAATAAAGAAAAAGCATAATTCTAAACTCACATTAAGTGATTGCAATTCTATTTTATTTTCAATACACGAGTAGTATTTTCATCAATAGAGTATTTTAATTTGAAACGAGCAAAATTTTATGAACAATATCGGAATATAAATAATACAGCGCGACAAATTATCTCAACTGTAAACTACCAGTCGCTGTCATCCAAATCTATGAAACGTTCAACACATCGTCAAACAAACCGACGCGAATTAAAAACAAATGATTAAAACCTTACCCATCATTAATCACAGCCGACCTGTTGCGCCAGCAACCTCACGGGAACTATTTAATATTTAATGTTCTCGTGAAAAATATACACTAAATGCCATGGAATTACGAGGTTGCCTCACGAACAGCAATTTTGTACGTTGAGAAGTAAGCTGGTTTAGTAAACAATGCTGAGTGATTGCTCGAAATGGTTAGAAAGTGTTGAGCTAAACTGTTTATTATGGACTTTTTAACACAGTGTAGTGTCTAAACTTAGTCACGGATTACTTAATAGTTTCTAAGTAACTTAACGTACGAATTTTTAATTTAATTTTATGAATTATCTGCCTACGAGCAATGTGGCGTGCCCATTGCCATTTCGACTTGCTAATTCTAAGAGCTATATCGGTCACTTCAGTTCTCCTGCGGATCTCCTCATTCCGGAGCTTATACCGCAGGGAAATATCGGGCATAGCTCTCTCCATAGCTCGTTGCGCGACTTTGAGCTTACTAATGAGACCATGTCTCAGTTCCATAAGTTTGCACACATTGATTTAAAACCTTCGTTTTCAGGCTATGCGGTATTTTGGACGAAAAGATAGGTCGACGCTTCCCGAACGCTGCCCAGCCGAGTTGGATTCTTCGTGCGACCTCTTTGTCGAAGTTGGACCTACCTAATTGGACAGTCTGTCCTAGGTAGACATACTTGTCGACAACTTCGAGAGTATCGTTCCCAACAATTACCGGTATAGTTGGAATATGAGCATTAGACATGATCTTTGTCTTGTCCATATTCATCTTAAGACCAACCTGCTGGGAGACTCTACTGAGGTCGTTGAGCATGGTGCTAAGGTCCTCGAGCGATTCCGCCATTATGACTATATCATCGGCAAAACGAAGGTTAGTGATGTACTCGCCATTTATAATGATGCCAGATCTTTTCCACTCCAAGAGCTTGAAAACATCCTCCAATGCGTTTGTGAACAGTTTCGGAGAAATAACGTCTCCCTGTCTCACGCCTCTTTGCAATGGAATTTGTTCCGTACTCTGGTCCTGTAGTCGGACTGACATAGTAGCCTTACTGTATAAACACTTCAAAACTTCGATATACCTATAGTCAATTTGGCATCGCTGCAAGGACTGCAGCACCGCCCAAGTCTCGATTGAATCGAAGGCTTTCTCATAGTCCACAAACGCTAGGCATAACGGCCGATTATACTCTTCGGTCTTCTGTATAATCTGGCGCAGCGTATGGATGTGGTCTATGGTGCTAAAGCCTTTTCGGAAACCGGCTAGAACTGACAACCGATGGGGAAAAAAGGTTCTCGAGTGGCGACCACGAACCGGAAGACGCAGCGTAGGCCGGCCCCCCACTCGGTGGACCGACGACCTGGTGAAAGCCGCGGGGAGCCGATGGATGCAGGAGGCGAGCAGCCGCTCAAGGTGGCGTGCTCTGGGGGAGGCCTATGTTCAGCAGTGGACGTCTTCAGGCTGTTGATGATGATGATGAATCACACAGTAGTTAGCTTTTAAGTTTCTGGAAGGAGCATCGCCTGTCCATTTCTCTCAAAACTGAGACTGTGTGGCGCTTCTCACAGTTACTATGAAAACACACGTTGTGACATCACAACCCAAATATATTGTATGTAAAACTACTACAGCTAAGTAATAAGGTACTATAAAGGACCAAGAACTGACGTCACTGCATGTTTGAGCTATCTCTTTAGAAAGAGAGAACCGCTGTGCTCTGAGATAGATCTCAGTATTTTAAAATGCTTATAACTTTGTCACATTTTGAGATATTTAATTTTTGTTTTCATGACTGTTAATTTAAAAATAGCAAACAACTACGCCTATTGTTCCCTTCTATACCTACTCTACTAAATGCTACTACCTACTATGAAAACATTAGCACTGTAGAAGAAGATATATTAATATCCAAGTAATATTTAACTATCGCAGGCCTCGGGACAGCAATCTAGTTAATGACGGCGGATGACAAAGTTATAATTACTTTTTATTTTCTTGTCGACGGGAAATAGTATCGCTTTAGTATAAAGGCTTTAATAGTTGAAGCTTATTATGTTTTACCATTTTTTTGTTTAAGTTAGGAAATTCTTTATTGCAAAAACAACAATATTAGGTACATATGCAAACTTAATGCTATAGAATGATAGTGATAGATTTCTATTAAACTGTCAAGTGTCTCCTTAGTATACTACTATTACGAAAAAAAAAAATTGATACTACTAGGAACGAATTAAGACATATACTCAATACTCAATAATTTATTGCAAATATTATAGATTACATGCAGGTGTTAATCAGCATATTTAGAGGTGTTATATAATGATCCTGCTTGGGTATGGCAATATTGTGCGGAGCGAATGGACCGAGTCCATAATGAATCTGTCCGAAAGGAATTCGTCTAACGTGTAGTAGCTTTTACCCAGTAGCGTTTTTTAGAGCTACGGCGAATTTTTTCTCCTCTTCAATTTCTTTTAAATACATCGGTAATTTATTATATATTCTTATGGCCATTGTATGCGTGCCGGAACTATGCATTGCTAATTTTGATTGGGGTGTTACTAAGTCGTATTTATAATTTAATCGAAGTTCATAGCCTCGATTGCAATCAGCCAGTACAAAAACACTGTTGTTAGAATTTTGAATTTGAATATCCCTAGTCTTTGTAAGACAAGTCAGGAAACTAAATTCCCTGTGGTTCTACTAGTAAGTGTATTTGGAAAGACAAGTAAACTACTTATACAATAACTAATAAAAGGAACTACTTATATAATAACAAGACATAAAATACAAAAATAAATCATATAAAAACAGTATTTACAAAATTTACAATACCTATAAATATGCCATCCCACTCACCACCGCGGGGTAAGGTCCCCAGAATTATACTGGCAGCACTACCTCGCTGAATAAGAAGACTGAGCTTCTGAGTGAAGTATGTGCCAGCTCTGGGATCCTCAGGCGAGGACCAATCTAGTACAAATTTGTTTACATTTTTTTTTATTGTTTTAATTTTTACTGGGAACAGTGCAGTGGGAAATAGTATTTTGCGGTTATTAGAAGACGCTTGAATTTATAGTTTACTTATATTGACTATGCCTACGAAAGTAGACTTGATTGTTGAATTAATTTAAAATACCTACCTACGAACTCATAGAATTTTCATAAATTATTTTATTTTAATTATCAACATACCAAAAATTATTCATAAAATATCATTATGTTAGTAATCTTTTGAAAATTTTACGCCTAATCATTTATCATCCATAGCTTAAAAGCTCTTTGTCTATAATAAAAACCAACGAGTGATCTTATCGAATCGGGAAATAGGACTTTGATAATTATAACGACATAGTGATAGTGAAAAAATGTTAGAGTTATGCAAACAATAATACACATTGTAAAGAAATATACTAGGTGGTAGGACTTTTCTGCAAAGTTCGTCTAGGTAGGTACCACTAATTTGCCAGTTACTCTGCCGCGAAGCAGTAGTGTATTGTGGCTAAAAAAAATTACTGGGCAAACGAGACTTTACGAACTTTTTGTTTTGATGTCTCAGGATGACGTGCGCAGTGCGCAGTGTCACGCGAAACTTTAATTTAGAGTTCCGAGTGACACTGGAATCTGTTATGGGTGGCCGTGACGCTTAACACCAGGCAAACAACTAGCTCGTCACGTCATTCGATTACATAATTATATGTAAGGTAACTACTTGATCTTGTAATTTGTAGCTTATTATATAATAGAGGAATAAAACACGGAAGTCAAACCTAATTTGGTTTAATCCGTGTTCGTAAACATGTTTAAATATTGTAAAGAATTAAAAAAAAAAAAAAAAAAAAAAATTATTGAGTTACACAAACAATAACACAAATTGTAAAAAATATACCATTTTTATTGTTTTTCTATATTCTATTCATTAGCCTGCTGTCAGTGGTAACATTAAAAGCTATTTTATGTAATTTCCCTTTCCGGCCTATTATCTGTCATCATTATTGCTACAAAATAACGGTCAAAATACGGTAATTAAACTAGTAATTTATTTATGGATCTTCATCAATGTTACACAGTGCTGTAGCTATGGAGAGGGCTATGCTCTAAGTTTCTTTTGCGTGCTAAAATCGTTATAACTAAAATTGCATCGGCATATCTTCGGTTTTTTTCAAGCAGGCAATTGGCAGTAAAATGTTGTATTATAGCACTAAAATTGGAGTTAATATATAATATGAATAAATATTACAACACTTTTTAGCCAACTGCTACGAATACTACTACACGTAGACCTCTACGGCTACGCTACATAGATCTCTACGGCTACACCACGTAGATCTCTACGGCTATGACACGTAGACCTCTATGGTTAAGACAAGTAGACCTCTACGGCTACGGGGTACGTAGACTTAAAAACAAGTAGGTCCGACAATTAATTACAAACATAAACGTGACGAATTGCCAGTAACTGTCTATAAATTTCTCTCAATTAAAGAAAACTCAATAATAAATATAAAATTTTAAAATAAATATTTTACAACGGCGCCGTTCAAAAGGCCGAACTGAACACAAAAGGTTTACCTATCGCACAAACACTATATAGAATTTCATTAAAGCCGGTCGCAATTTACGCAAGGACTGTACACAGAACAGAGAGATGTATAGAGAAGCTCAGCGACAGAAACGGTTCAATTTATGTTACGTGGGTCAAATTAAGCGAGTTCTTATGTGATCTGGCTGTGATAGCGAGGAAATTTTACTAGGTGGTAGGACTTTTCTCCAAAGTATGTCTAGGTGGGTACCACCGCTTTGCCAGTTACTCTGCCGCCAGGCATTAGTGTGCAAGCACTACTGTGTTCTGGTTTGAAGGGCATTGTAGCTAGTGAAATTACTGAGCAAATGAGACTTTATGATCTGGTCTCAGGATGACGTGCGCAGTGCAGTGTCATGCAAAACTATATTAATTTAGAGTTCCGAGTGATACTGCAATCTGTTATAGGCAGTCGTGACACTTAACATCAGGTGAACGACTAGCTCATCACGTCACTCATTTAAATTAAAAAAAAAAGTATAAAATAAGTACAAATGAGTAGTTATGTCAAAAGTCTTTACGATTTCATAGCGAAGCAAAGACATACACGATATCTAAATGGTTACTTATGAACAAGGCCTTGCGGTACACTTTTTTAAGAAAAAAAATGTCTTTGTTAGAACACAATACATTCTGACTGATCAGTTACGTTATCTTTTCTCCAATCAGCGCTTCTTTGTTGTAATGAGGACCCTAAGCGTTTAAGATTATTATGGTTTGAGTTTTATAAGATAAATTGTTAATATTATTGGAATAACTCCAGACTGTATGCGCTTAAGCTACTGTTTTTACACGGTGTATCACAACAATCGTCACATAAAATTATGAGTTTTATAATCGTCTGCACTAATGATTGACAGCTCCTAAGTTGGCACTTATCCTTCCATGACGTATCTGTTGGAACAAATTTGGGTATGACCTAAAGAGATAAGTGTGAATTTATGCAAATTTTTGTGTAGACGGGTATAAAGCTTATAAGCACTTTTTCTTACCTTTTCTGACTTCTAGTATACACAACACACACACACATACAACACCACACACACACACACACACATACACAGAACACACACACACACACACACACACACACACACACACACACACATACAACACACACACACGTTTACACGTTTTACATAGAATCCTATCGGTTTTTTTGTTTCTGCCATCAGGCGGTGTTGCTTTTTGCACAAACCGAGGTACTGTACATTTGTTATTCTGTGTCTAGGGCGGGGCGAGGGCGGCGCGCGGGGCGGGACGGCGTGGACAACAAAATAAACACCGTTTAATGACATCTATCGGAACTAAGCAGACTTGCTTTTTAGCTATATTTTGCACTTTTTTGTCGTAGTTTGGTGTTGTTTTTGTTTTGAAGTTTTGTTTTAGTATTTGTTGTGTTTTCTGTTATGGGCAGCCGTGACGCTTAACATCAGGTAAACGACTGGCTCGTAACGTCATTCATTTACATAAAAAAAGAAAAAAAAATAGACTACTTTGTAGAACCTATTTTTTTCTGGTTGAAGCGTTTTGTATTTAATTATAAATATTATAATTTAAATTATTACTTTTTTGTGACTTGATGGTGAGCCATTGGGGCCGTGGGGAACAAGGGCGCACTAAATTAAAAAAAAAAATCGGAACGTCTGATTGACGCAACACGGGACCAAAAAGCTCATCTCTATTTGGCCCAACGGCTAAGCATTGCCATTCAACGGGGCAATGCCGCCAGCATTTTGGGCATGTTGCCTACTGGTAGCGGCTTCTTAGATTAAGTTTATCTGTTTTATTGTTTTTAATTTTTAATTAAGATAGCTTATTTTAATTTAAAACTTAAGTTAACTTTAATTATTTATTATTTATTTATTTAACCATCAAAAAATGCAGCTTATATTCGGTAAAATATGTCTTAAACCTAGGTTAGGTTTGTCCAGACGTATGGTTCTCGACAACTATCAACTAAGTATCCGATTTGAGTGCCAGTCCTACAAAACGCAAGGTAAATTAAAAACAAAAAAGTAAACAAACCAACTTTTTTAAGTTAGTTAAGTTTTTGAGAATAAATTCTATTATTATATTATTTGGTGATTTTAATTATTACCGGGCTACGGCAAAGCCGAGGTCCGGGTTATGTTTTAGTATGTATAATTATGATTTATTAGTCCGATAACAAAGAATTTAGAATTTTTCTAAAATATTTTCCATAGCAGCTCCTAAACTATTTATCCGATTATATTAACGTCAAGGAGCAAGTGACACCCTATAATTTTGTTTAGAGGTGGCATTATTTATCAATTAAATCATAGTCATCGTTGTCGGGCCTAGAATTTTGACTTCATATTGTAGTTAAGGCATAACTGTAAGATTATTATTTGGTACCTAATATAACGTGCATTTATTTACACAACAAAACTATTCTATTCAAAGCATATCATCAAAATGAACCACCAAAATGAGCGAAATCAGCGTTTTAGTTTCGAAGCTAACGGTTCAAAGTTTACCAATAAAAAGCGAAATTTACCTATCTGACTGTCCCCAATCGGTGGTTCTTTTTCACTATTTATGTATTTTGAAAGGTTATATTGTTTTTTGGCGGGTCGCCAGCTACGTGGTGGAAGGTACCGAGTACCAACTTGCTTGGTATTTTATGGCTGTGAAAATAATTTTGTTTACGCACTGCGAACGATGCTGATAGAGTGATCGCATATCTGACTGTTATTATAATATTTGCAAATTATTGCCTTTCTAGGAGTGAAGGCGATTTTATTTCCTCCTAGGTGGGAGTTAGGTAGGCGGTATTGGAAATTTATTGCCGGTTCTTTTGCCGTAAACACCTCGGCTTCCACGGAAATGTTGGATTTATTGAATAAATCTTTCTGTTTGTCAAACATGGGAATGGAATATACGATGAGTATCGAAATGTATTTATCAAAGTTTATATTATTTACACAGACTACAAAAACATGATAAGAAAAAAATAATACATTGCTACGAATTTATCCGTTCAGGAGTGTCGCAGCCAAACAAACATAAAATAGAATGAAAAAAGAAAAGAATACAGAAAAAATACTACAATTATAATTTAAAAAAAAGATCCAATAAACCGAGAACAGGTTTCAAACTTGTAACACGCCTCTACATCATCGGGGGCTGAAAACGATATTCTCAATGTGATAAGAAACGGGAAAATAAGAAAATCATCATCATCGTTTTTTTTCGAAAATTGGCTCTTGCACTCTTTTTTACGATTATTGCTATCTCTTTTACACACGTCAAATTGTGTGCGTTGCATCTAACTTAAGCAGAATACTTTTGAGAAGTAAAAATATTTATTGTATGAAATTCCTTTCATAGCAGTAAATTACAAAGAAAACACAATTTTACTATTGCGTACCTTCGCATGGTCTCTTACTGTTGGCCTCATTAGTAAGCTCAAAGTCGCGCAGCGAGCTATGGAGCGAGCTATGCTCGGTGTTTCCCTGCGAGATAAGCTCCGGAACGAGGAGATCCGCAGGAGAACTAAAGTGACCGATATAGCTCTTAGAGTTAGAAAGTTGAAGTGGCAATGGGCAGGCCGCATCGCTCGTAGAACTGACAACCGATGGGGAACAAAGGTTCTCGAGTGGCGACCACGAACCGGAAGCAGGCGTAAACGCAGCGTAGGCCGGCCCCCCACTCGGTGGACCGACGACCTGGTGAAAGCCGCGGGGAGCCGATGGATGCAGGAGGCGAGCAGCCGCTCAAGGCGGCGTGCTCTGGGGGAGGCCTATGTTCAGCAGTGCACGTCTTCAGGCTGTTAATGATGATGATGATGTACCTTCACCTTAAAAGTATAAACGTAATAGATTGTAGTGCAACATAAGAAAATGTCTAATGAAGTGTATTATTGTTATTATTCGAAATGAAACACAGATTTCAACACTCCAATGTGTTTGTGTTGGCCGTGTGGTCTTGGTGTGAGAATAGGACCACCCCTCTAGGATCTCTTCCCGTGGATGTCGTATTAGTCAGCTAAGGAAAGGAGCACAGCGCTCTCTTCAGTACATTAAAATCTTCTGTGATCACCAAGCCGCTTGCCAAGTATGGTGATTATGGAAAACCCGATAAGTATATACGTCAAAAGTGGCGTTTTATGGGGAGGCGTATGTTCAGCAGTGGACGTCTTCAGGCTGTTGATGTGGTGTGTCTGGAAACACTTCCGAGAAATTTTCACTTCCAATAAATTGGGTGTTGTTTTGCATCCTCTCCATATTTGAAGGGTTCATTGTACTGCATACACTGAATCACCTAATAATGTAATTCTAATTCCACACTTAATTATTTCCGAATATTTAATAAATAATTTTTATGATGAACCATAACTAGCCCCGAAGGAGGCCTTGGTGTGGGTGTGTGTGGCGCGAAAAGGATCGTCTTAGACAAGGTGATTTCACAATTTTTACATCACTATCATCATTATTTTTTGTATCTTTAGTTTTAAATGAGGTCACACACACGTATGGTTTTATTTTCAGGCAATCAGGTAGGTATTTTTTTTCATTGATTCTTGTTCTATAAGAGCAGTAGATCAACCTCTGTGAATATTGTGGTTTTGCAAATCAACACCCAGTATAAACTATATAACTAGTTTTTTTAAATATCCCCATATAATTTTTTGTATCCCTAAAACCAATTTACATTTTAAAGTATTTTGTTTCGCCATCCCTAACACTAAGGTTGTCACACTCCAAGCTAATTAGCAGTATTATGTTCGACAACGGTGTGGCTTGCCATCCGCTCAATTATAGCACTCGATTAATTAACGGGACATAGGTTTTTATGCCCCACTTTTAACGTCCCACTTCACTATTTAAATGTCCCGTTAATGAGCGGGGCGTGGCAGTAAAGTGGTTAAATTCGGGGTTAGAAAAAGGGAGTGATTGGAAGTGTGAATTAGATTAGATTAGGTTACTAAATTATCGGACTTAAGAACATAATTATGAGCTTATTTGTTTCTACATGTTACTACTCAATTAATAATGAAAATTTTTATGTGATAGTAAATCCAGGCTTTTGGGATCCATTTTCGACCGTTCTACTTTTTCTTGGGCGTAATTTTTGTTCTTATTTCAAAATCAATCAGACAGAAAAAATAAGAAAAGTCAGTTTAGTGACCTATTTATTGTTACTAAAATATTGTTTTTCGTCCAAAATACCGCAGAGCCTGAAAACGAAAGTTTTCAATCAGTGTGTGTTGCCAGTGATGACTTATGGAACTGAGACATGGTCTCTTACTGTTGGCCTCATTAGTAAGCTCAAAGTCGCGCAGCGAGCTATGGAGCGAGCTATGCTCGGTGTTTCCCTGCGAGATAAGCTCCGGAACGAGGAGATCCGCAGGAGAACTAAAGTGACCGATATAGCTCTTAGAGTTAGTAAGTTGAAGTGGCAATGGGCAGGCCACATCGCTCGTAGAACTGACAACCGATGGGGAAGAAAGGTTCTCGAGTGGCGACCACGAACCGGAAGACGCAGCGTGGGCCGGCCCCCCACTCGGTGGACCGACGACCTGGTGAAAGCCGCGGGGAGCCGATGGATGCAGGAGGCGAGCAGCCGCTCAAGGTGGCGTGCTCTGGGGGAGGCCTATGTTCAGCAGTGGACGTCTTCAGGCTGTTAATGATGAAAATATTGTTTATTAACGGGATATTTACACTCTCGTCCTAGAAAGTTGCTCCATGTCCCATTTGCACGCACTGTTGATCGGCAAAACTCCTATATTTTGCGATCTTGTACTTCCTTCAACAAGCTCATGAAGTCGATCTTTCAATCATAGACCTTTTCACAAGTATTATAGCGTCAGTGAACAAAGCAATTTCCCCTAAGGAATGTGTCACGCTACTACCGCTCGTCAATTTGTAAATGATGTACTTAGGTAGGATTATTTGCATGTTAGGTTATTGCATGATCCTGTACTTTCGTAATTAGCTGTGGAGGCTTTTAATTGGCTCTCTAAATTTGTTTTGTTATTTAATTTTTAATGATAGCTGTAAGCCCCTTAAATAAAATGAAAATAAAATAAATTATTTAATATGACAGTGACCATAAAAGTTTAAAATAATATATTTATTGTTTGTATAACTAAGCCGTTTAGGGCTTACTAAAGTCGTAAAGTCGCCTCCCTTTCGTCAAGGCGTTCGAGATCTTGATTTTATGACTTTATTCCCCAGGCTGTAAAGCATGTTAAGGTGTCACTTGGCAGTACAAAAAACCTGACAAAACCGATACCACCTACCACCATTCGTCAATATTCAGTGTGTTATTACATTACATTCCGTCCCGCTGGTACCGAAACTCAATGCATACGTTACGCAGCAGGGAATAGAAAACGAATAAAAAAATACTGCTTCCTGAAGATGGATCGAGTTCGTAGTGATATTGCAAACAAAGGCTTATAAATTTTATAACCTTTTAAATATTTCTTCTTGAAGTAGGATACGCACAACAAGGATTGTAGTTATGGAAAGTTTATGGCCTCCTTTTTTGAAGTCAGTCCAAAAAAGTGTAGTAGTGCTGTTTTTTTTTAAATTAACGCTTTGATTAGAAAAAAAATATAGACGGCATGCTCAGAAATAAAAAGTGAAGTCAAGAAAAGGAATACGAATCCGAATAATAAAATCCACACCATTTAGCTCGCTTATTAACCAGTCGCTATATGTGGCAGTTGACGGTTTCAGGCTATTAGTGATGATGATGATGATGATGATTATAATTGTTATAATTAACACTTGGGTGACCACTCCTATTTATGAGGCATTACATGGTAACATCTTACCATAAGGCGAACCGGATCTTAATGAAATTGTAGATGTAGATTTATTGGTCAACTCAATTAGATTATCATTTTATTTATTTATATTTATTTACATGACCGTTACATTAATTAATTAATTAATGACATTGTAATAAAATGTAATAATTGATGACCCGATGTAAATCCAATAATTGTTCTAATAATAGAGTAAGTTTAATACTAACAAAAATGGATAATCTTTGTCTCAATTATCAATATTTATATTGATTGATTGACTGATTGATAATAATAATGATTAATGTCTAATCCACACACTGATGTCTATTAGTTTTATTGTAAGGCTAAAATCCTGAGGATTTTAAAGAATGGAGTGGGTGGAATAGTAGAGTTCTACAGGTCACTCTCAAAACTTTAAAATGATATCTTTAGTTTCATTTTAAAGTTTTGAGAGTGGCGTCTACATTTTTATTCAAGTATAAAAGAGTCAAAAAAAATTACTCATTCTGGAACCGTCTAGAAATTACAGCATAAGCTGCGAATGGAGCCGCGTTACGCCACTAGCGTACCATAAAGTAGGAGCAGCTCATTTAATTCGGATTAATGGCTCCCCACCTTGTTTATATACCTCATATCACGTGATGTAGTGCGAGCGGCAAAAAGTTTCGGGAATTGTAACCAACTTTACTACATGTTCATCGTGAAGGTTTCATTTTATTACTGGGACTCGGCTGGGATTCGATTTATGCTTGTTTTACAAGTGCTTGCGATGGTTGCTTAGGAATAAGTGAGGAGAATTTACCTGATAGGTCTTTTGGAAGTCTGGGTTGGTTTCAAAATAACTGAATATGACGGACGTCACGCGTCACTTAGAACATTTTAATCTATATATAATGTGTATTGCTGAAACGTGTTTAAACGTTAAAAAATAAGAGGTTTTTGTTAGTTTGAGGCCTTTGCGCATGTGTTACGGTAGCTTCCAAACCGATAGACCTATTAAAACTGACGTCACTCTAATCTATATATTAAGAAAGTAAGAAAAAAGAAAGAAAGAAAGAGAAGAAATTATTCAAGACATCACACGCAAGGCTACATTACAATAGAGGAGACATACAGTATAATTATTAATCAGTGTAAAATGATTCGTCATAAGTAACTGATTTCCTGACTGGCTGACATACAACTTACAGCCCAAAATACTAGACCAAGGTACTTGAAACTTGGAGGGGTGCACAAAAATTACCTCTAGTAGGGTAGTCAAACAGAGAGCTCAAGATAATTAAACGATTATGATTAAATTTAACTAATGTTTATAAGAAAGGCTTGTGTATGATAAATATATATACTTGTACCTAGCTGTAAGTTTTCTTAAAATCTCAAAATAAAATAAAATAAAATAAAATAAATAAAATAAAATGCGGGTAAAACCGGAAGCTGACTGTAGTTTGTACACTATGAGATGACGGGTTACCTTGTACTCTTTTGTTTTAACGGCTTACAACATTTTACCTTATCAGCTTTATTTTTTTCCTTACATTTTGGCTCCACACATTAGCCAGTGTCAAGTATTGTAATTTTTCATCGTGTTATAGAAGACACATAAAGTCAAGTTTTGTCACAGTCTAGGTAAATAGTCATTTATTTATTTATTTATTTAGTCCAGTCTAAGTCACGCCCTAGTAATAAAGTGGTGGCGACTTTACTAGAAGCTTCTATTGAATTTTGGAAGCAACACGAAAAGCCACGTTTCACCACATTATATCACTTGCCCACACTCATGCTCGTAATTCAACACTTAATGCTGAACGCCACCAATTTTAAACATTAACACTGGAAAAAGTATAAGTTTTGAAAAATAATACAATGCAACACGACGTGAACTTTTCTGCTTTCCCACCAAAACCCCATTAGCTTTATTATAAAGATAAGTTATCACATTCATTACAATTAAATAATTACGTAAATTTATTTGACTCAAGTTATTTTGAGACACGCCTTGATTAATTTGAACCAAGACCTTAGTTCTCCCACGTTCTAAAACCTGTCTCCATTTCAAACACTTTGAATAAACGCTTAAATTATATAATATAACATTTATAATTTACACAATTAGAACAGGCCCGTTTGAAATGATACCTTGCTTTGTGGGTACGCCGTTTCGTGAAATGCTTGAAAATACTTAATGTAGATGTGGGAACGCTTAGGTAATCATCTCTAAGTTTAAAGTATGTTTTAACTTTAAGATTATGAATTCGTAGACGAAATTCCGGGAAAACTGTCTAGGCTTTTTAAAGAACATACTAATTAATGTAATAATAGTTTTACAACGTTTCAAGAAAGCAAATTTACACATGTAAAAGATAAACACATTTTAATCCAATGAATATTTTAGATATATAGATAGATAGAATATTTTATATTTAGATTTCTACCTATTTTTGTAAAGTCTATATGAGTTTATATTGTATAAGTTTTTGATCAGCTATTTTAGTTTTTAGGTCTAGTTTAGTATATTAATCTGTTATGTATTATTTATTTTTAGTGGGCTGGAGCATTTGGACTGTCTATAGGCCGCCGCGGCTAGTATACAGTCCAATTGTTCTTTGTAGTAGATAGTGTAGCTAGACTAGTTTTAGTAGTGTAGTAATTAGTTTAAAGAATTAAGGCATATTGTTCTTTATTTTTGTACAAGCAAATTAAATGTTAAATTAAATGAAAGTCACATTTTAACCAAATGAAATACACACAAATGAAAAATAATGATACATTAACGTATTACTTTAGTTATAATTCTCGCTGTGTTGGTGCAGAGCTTTCATTGTAATGCAGCTCTCCAACATTACATAAAACTCAGTTTTCAAAATGTGCTTAAAATACTGGTACACTCTGTAAGAGATTCCTAGAAAAATTGGCGTCTTTCCGTTTTACATGCAAACCAGCAAAATTTTCACGAAAAATGACCGCGAAAGCACCCAACTCAGCACTTTAAACCTAAAAATATTTTCAAAGCCCGTCTCAATATCGGAGCAGCTAGTTTCGCAGGAACAAAACGGATCAGCCTGTATCTAGTGTTTCCAGGGAGCTCGGCCGAGGCTTTAGAGATACTAGACGCGACACTGGATTTGAATAAGCGATTTATTTGGGCGCTCTGTTGCGAGTGCGACGTGCATTTGGAAGACATTTTGAATACTTTGTAAGGATTTTTTTTCAATATAACTGTGAACGTTATAACATAATGCTCAAATTATTACCACTTATACACATATCAACAGGCGGAAGACGTCTACTGCTGAACACATGTCTTCCCCAAAAAAGCGCCACTTTGGACACTTATCAGGTTTGCCATAATCACCACGCTTGGCAGGCGGCTTGGTGATCAGAAGATTTAAATGTACCGAGGAGAACGCTGCTGCCCATTTCTTGGATATTCCCTTAGCCGGCTCTTACGGCACCCACGGGAAGAGATAGGGTGGTCTTAGTAGCACACCACCAGGACCACACGACCAGTACCTAAACGTACAACACTAAGACGCAGCGACTTACAGAGAGTCAGCTCCCTCCCAGACTCTGACTGACCTAACACATTCTGGTTTGAAACCCAACGGCCCTCACTCAAGTGTGCGTATCAGGCGGTTGTGCTGATTTTCTGAGTGGCATAGGCGTTGTAACTATTATGTGTGGCCGTGTTACTTAACATCGGGCGATCGGATGGCTCGTCAATTGTTTTTATTAAAAAAAAAACACAATAATAGATATTGAAATAATGAATAATAAGTCATTTTAGGAGTTCCCTATCCAGTATTTGAACTTCCTGGTCCAACCATAGCGTTGGCAGGGCTCGAGCATACGAGCACCTTATTTTTCGCACATTACACTTTGAAATTGTTTGAAATATATTATAGCCATCATCGCGGGGAACTTGTTTTAAACACGGCGCAATACGCTGTTCTCTTTACGACAGTACACAGAATGTTGCTTGTTGGAGGAAATACTAGTCATGTTGTACTGAAACGGAAAGTTTGGAACGATGTAGTGGTGTGAGGTTATGGTCTGTGAGAAATTATATCGGTGCAGGTTTCATCTGGGTTGTTGGTGTCGGCTAAAAATATATCTACTTTCTAATGAACTTTTTTAGATATTTTAAAAATTCCCATTTTCAAAATACTAATTAGCATACACCCGTGACCAATCAGAGAAGGTAATGAATGAGTATTAAAAAAAATACAGTAAAACCGATTTCTGCAACAAAATTTATTGGATCTTCTTGGATTTTTCTTTTTGTTTGTTGTTTTGTGAAATATATTGTTGCTTAGAGATTTTCGTAGAACTAACGTAGCACTTGCGGCACTGCTACGACTTTTGTACAGTGACGTCATATTTTATTAAATAAATAAATAACGCCCAACGATCACATACATAGACCCTGGACCCTAACTAGGATTCCCTGTATCTAGGGACTCATGAACTACGAGGACCATGCTCCCACAACACCCAGACACAGAACAAGTATTTGCGCTCTTTTTGTGCACAAATATGTACTTGTCCTGTCGCGGGAATCGAATCCGCCGCCTTCGGGTTATTAGCCTTGCTCAACCACCACACCACAGAGGCTGTCAAATTAATTCACGATAGCACATGCAAATTATGCCACTTTACAAAAGTCGTAGCAGAGCTATGCTAGTACGAAAATGTCTAAACAACAATATATTTCACCAAACAACAAACACAAGGAAAAATCCAAGGAAATCCAATAAAAATCTCTAAAAGAGTTAACGCGAGATGTGCAAGTACAATAAAGTTAAAAACCAGTTGTCAGCGGTTCGTAAGTATTTCGGTTACAAAGATCCTAAAGGATCCGATGAGTCGATGTAACACGCTAACTGAAGTTGTAAGTTACAAGTTTTAGCGGAGGAGATAGCGGGAGCGATTTTTTCTTACCCATTCGAGCATCACACGACTGTGTTAATATCATGAAATTACCTGTAACAAAAAAGTGTATTTTTAACTAAGTTATTACATAATTTTTAATATATAACTATTTTTATCAACTAATATACACGCAAACACACATTCAAACAAAATTCAGTTCGCTGAACAATGTTCAGAAACCATTTATAGATGGCGCACACGTAATTTAAACTTGACGCTAGTTAAATACGTTGATCGTGTTGAGCTAAAACGTATATAAAACCTATAAAAACAAGCATGACTGTGACAAAATTGCCTTGCTTAGTGCTTTCATCATGCTTTAGCAAAATCTTGCCAATGCCAAATTTATTCATTTTAAATTGCTTTTCAGTTGAAAACCCTTAGGAGTAGATAAAAATAACATTTACAGCATTTACCAATTTAAAATTACCGCTAATGACTATAATTTATACTTCTGTGATGCTAAATTATATTGTCTAATGCCATCTAAATTCAACTACAAAGTACTCGAAATAGACTCACCAATTAACTTCGTATTTCAAATGCCTCGTCATGACAACTTTCATATCAATGGTATTTTTGCTATAAAGCAAATATTAATTAATTCAGCCTTATTAAAAAGTTTGGATAAGTTTTTGACGATCGCTCATCGTTCATAACTTATTCCGGAGTCTCTAACAGTGTCATTTTATTAAGTCTTCGAACTGAATCGAGATAGGATCGAGATAGCTGACATGTGTCGTGGACGTGTTGGAGAAAAGTGTGAGTGAGAGTACGTATTCAGGAAGAGGGCCAAACCAAAAAACGCCCTTCAAAGCCTTGTGTAAAAAAAGGATTTTCTCTGGTACGTTTTTGTTTCTAAACTCGCATTAGCAACAATTTTTTTGCCATTGAGAAAAGTTCTAACCAAATGTAATTGTTTTATACTGATGTAAATAACTATTATACCTACCTAAAGTGACCAATATAGCTCTTAGAGTTATTAAGTTGAAATAGCAATGGCCAGGCCACATTTCTCGTAAAACTGACAACCGATAGGGAAGAAAGGTTCTCGAGTGGTGACTACGAACTGGAAGACGCAGCGTAGGGCGACCCCCCACTACGTGGATCGACGATCTGGTGAAACTACGAGGAGCCGATGGACGCAGGAGACAAGCAGCCGCTCAAAATGGCGCTTTCTGGGGGAGGCCTATGTTCAGCAGTGGACGTCTTCAGGCTGTTGATGATGATGATGATGAATGTAAATATAGCATGTATTTTGGAATAGGTTTCTTACTAATCATACTTACATCTGGTGTAAATTAAATTTTTCGTAGCCTTATTTCCCCCGAAATGTAATCCTAAGTACGCTCCTTTGAATGTGTGTGCATGTATCCCGAAGGAAAAACTCGCTAACTTTTGAAATGTTCGTGACGTAAGCGATGGGAGTTACAAAAATCTCTATGATGTGTAGAAAATGAGAGTTCATAGGTGTTTAAGGAAGTTACGTGACACTTTTTTTAACTTTAGCTAAAGGTATTTCAAATAATTTCACCCCATTGTACTGGCTAATATTTAATCACTCTTGGAAAATGGTTGTACATGCGTTTAGTTTTTGTTTAACACAGGACTTAATCGCGCTGTGCATACTTTATATGCAAAACAAGTGTTTTTTTGAGAAAACCTCTCAGAACTGTCCTTTGGAGCCTTTCAAGAAGAAACCTTCAAAAGTGGCGAGCATACGAATGCATAAAATAATATAAATCTGTCGTACTTAATATCTTCGTACGCCTTTAGATGGTACGACATTCTATACAATGCATAGACCTAATAAAAAGATAGGTCTATGACAAAATGCTGCGGGATGCAAACTACTCGAAATCTTCTTGAAGCGATGAAAAGGAAGAGTTTCATTTGTTCTGCCTTTGTTTTATCTTTTTCTCTCTGTATATATATATATATATATATATATATTATATATATATATATATATATATATATATATATATATATATATATATATATATATATATATATATATATATATAGTATATAGTAATCTGTGGTTCTTTTTATGCTATCACATAGAAGATGATAAGTCCATGAGCTATCATCATTCAACACTGACAGAAAATGTAAATTCCAACCAAAGGCCACATAAATAACCTACTTTAAAAATTACGAAAAAAGTATTATAAAGAGGCAGAGTAAAGTTCCATTTTTAAAATCAATGTTCGCCAAGGGTCTTTACTGGTGTCTTGCAGTCGGCAGATGGGGGTTGTGATTCGGTAGTTAGTATGCAGGGATGGTACCACAGGTAACCCTGCAGGGTAGGCAGAGACAGTGACTGAGCTCTCTTTTCAGAGCATCCAGTGTCTCCGTAACCCTTGTGTAGAATATTCATCTTTCTTATTGGTTATTTTAACCCATGCAAAACGTTAGTTTCAGTCGAATTTGACTATTTCTGACTATCGAGTAATCTAATCTAAATAAATATAAATCTATTTTAGTATTAAAATTCTCATGAGTGTGATTCATTTTAAATAACAGTGACAGTGTTCGTGAGTAACAGTCGGATACATATTTATTTAAATATAAATCTTATTAATTTAGTTTCAAGGGTTACGTTAGGTTAGATAATATAACAAAAATAGCTTTTCGGGAGATTCTGGTGCTCTTTTCTGGTGAAAACTGCGGGGACCGGTGGATGCTGGAGGCAAAGAGCCGATGGGTGCAGGAGTTAAGCAGCCGCTCAAAGTGGCGCTCAGTGGAGGTTGCCTATGTTCAGCAGTGGGCGTCTTTGGCTGTTTATGATGATGATGATGGTGCTCTTTTAGGCACTGAGGCAAGATAACACATAATTATCATCATAGCTTATTAACTATTCGGAAGTTTTCCTCTCGATAACACTAATCAATAGCTTATTTCAGTTAATGAAGAGCTTTTAACCTCAATATAACGTAAGCTCAAGTACTGATTTAATGTCAACCGTACGTCCGATGGTCGCTCCGCACCGTAAGTTTTCACCGCCCAGCGCCCGGCACTAAATACCCCGATTGGGTTCGCCTTGTTTTACGGGGAAGTGGCCAATTTGGGGTCGGATTAGAAGTGGTCCGGGGATTTGGACCCTATTTCATTTCCTTTTTTCGATATTCGACGACATTCACGTCTTGTACGAAGTAATAGGGAGCCCGGTATCGAATTAAATTATTAGTTCATAAATTATTTATTTTGTTTTTAATAGAAATTACATTGAGTGATAATTTGAAGGATTTACAAATTACCGTGTATATCAAGTTAATTATTTAGGAGCTTACTCTTCAACTCAAATAAATAAAATACTTTTCTCAAGACCCAAGTACTGGCAGCGTTATTCATTGTGAAACATGTCTATCGCAATGTCACCACTGTCGCGAATCAATTACCATTGCGCTATACTTCCAACTATTTAAACGTGTTCCTATATTACTTGGGATGGGAAATCTGACAGCAAACACCGCGTATAATCCGCGTATAGTCCACTGAGTATACAATTAGATGCAATGAGACGTTAGTACTTTACTAACGCACGAGAGTGAGATTGTGTGGAATTAAGGCAACTGCGCGTGATCAATATATTATGCGGACACAAGTATCATTGCGTAGCATTCCTTAACCCTCAAAAAGTATTTTCACGTTAACTGCTGTCCATTCTAACCGCAATCTACCTCTCAACGTTTCCAACCTACTCTTTCCAACCACCTTCCAAATCTGAAAAATAAACATGATGGTTATTCAAGTCTTAGTATTGCCAGTAAAAAGATCAATAAGGTAATTTTTTTATGCTAAAATGGGCATAGGTTTGACAATTACATCTCACCTGATGGTAAGTGAAGAAGTTGATTAAGGTGGAGCGCGTTTACCCATGAGATGCCCATTTACTGACTTGAAAAGACTCAGGTTATACCCAAGCGGAAATACTGTTGTTGGAAGAGCATTCTATTCACTGGTGGTTCAGACTATGCATGACTCAGCAATACGCTTAGTGCGAACTGGTGGTGCACATATGACGTAAGGATGTGAAGAATCACAAAATCACCAAGCCTTGTAGTTCTACGGTGGAAAGGGGATGACGGAATGAGCTGCTGGATTAAAGAAAAAATTAGCAAAAGATTTAGAATTAAATGAATTATTACAAATCAAAACTAAACTTTACAGTATAAAACAAACCTAATGTAACAAACCACTAACCTATTAGGCAGCACAGGCATCGTGCCTAAACTGCGGGTGGCGTTGCCACTCTTACCTATACAATATGCCACGTAAGACCCTTTCCAGACGAAAATAATCCCCGAATCGTACTTTCATTTCTTTCAATAGAATCTTAAGCAGTGTTACAGTTACAGGCCGAAATAATTTGTGCTTATAGGTACACACGCACATAGGTTTGGAAACTTTGTTTTCAACATAGCAAATAAAAAGAAACTTTTTACATCAAAACTTTATTCTCTCCCCGCGCAGATTTGTACGTGATACCGACTATATTTCGTGCTGATTACTGTATCTTGGAAGTATACTTTTTGTATTCCTCTGCTGGTTCACTCACGTATAACGCTGTCCCGACAGTTGCACTTTTGTATATTCGAGCTGGCTCGCTCGCGCATAACACCACCCGAGTTGAATTTTACGAGGTTACGTACGGTAACTGAGTTGAATGAAAATTGTTTTATAATTTTGTGACTTCGTTTCTGACGACTTCATGAAAATTTCACAATTTTATGCGAGCTGAATTTTTTAGTTGAGCGTTCGTGGAATAAAATTGGGGAAGATGTTAAATTTTTACGAAACACGGGCGAAAGTTTAAGCAGGTCCTCGACGATTTTCATTATGTTATTATTTTTTAGGGTGGAGAAGAAATGGAGATACTATTGTTGCCTACCTGTAAGGTATAAGTATAATAGTGTAGTCACAAAATATTAATTTTATTATTGAACTATTCTTTAAATTTCAGTCCGTTACGCAGCTTTTTTCCTAGAATACCCAGTGCGTTAATGGCAGCATAAAAAAGCACATGTTAAAAAATAAAATTACAAATAAACAAAACGTTAGAAATTTCAATAACATCCCCACCCAGATTCTAATAAACCAACATACAAAACCCCGTTGATCACAGCACCGAACACTCATTAACACGCTCCCATAATGAGGTGCAAACGGAACTCAATGTAGCCTCCATCTTGTATCGCTGTCTTGCACTTGTTTATATTAAATCGCTTTGTCTAGCCCTCCTTTAGGCTGTTAAACACGCCGAGACGCCCCTCGTCTCTTCGTGCTAATGAATTTCGGATAAACGAGATGGGGGTAAAAAGATATCGTTGGGGTTTTTTAAAGTGTGTTGTTGGGAGACACAGATACAAACACAACACTGTTTGCGATTCAAAGGTTTTAAATCAGTGCTTTGATCAATACCTCGTCGTCATCATCAATAGCCTGAAGACGTCCACTGCTGAACATAGGCCTTCCCTATAGAGCGTAATTTTGAGCGGCTGCTTGCTTCCTGCATCCATCGGCTCCCCGCGGTTTTAACCAGATCGTCGGTTCACCCAGCGGGAGGCCGGCGTAAGCTGCGTCAATATACTTACAAAGACCATTATGTATCACTGAATTGTTATCATCAAAATCTATGAATGACTGATGACTGTATACTGTTCATTTTACGTCGAGACGACGTGATGCGACGCCGTACACCACTTTTCCGTATAGTGACATATTTTATTACAAGTTTGACCAACCAAATATAATTTTATGCTGTACTATTATGATAGTACAGCATAAAATTATATTACGATAATGTACTGTTTAATATGAATGTAGTGATATAAAATAGTTGACGGAAGGATCATACACCAACACGGTGAATATCCGATAGCTTTGAATCAACTGAACGCTTACTCGTAACTAAAGGGTCATGATCCTACATTTGAATTCCACAAATCCAATCAACCTACTGCTCCTAAAGCTAGATAATGGAAATAATCCACAAACGCCATACCGTAAAACAATATGGAACTAAAACCGCATACCGGTACTAGGTTGATACCGTACCGATATATTCAATATTCGGCATGACACAAAAGCCGCTGTTCGGTTGCGCGGCATCAGCGTTCATTGTGTAAAACTCGTATCTAATGGATTAGTGGTGGACATTCCCGACAGCAGATATAGTGTAACTGGATAGCAGTGCCGAAATTCTCCAAAATTTCAGTACTGCGGTTAGGTTTTGACGTCATAATATAGTCAGTATGTCATGTACGCTATTTAAATTTAGAGTGAAGAAATTTCACCTATAAATCGAATGAATGAGTTTCGGTTGAACGAATTTACGAATCAAACACATTTGGCAGTGGCGGAATTCGATCAGGAGGAGGATATTGATGAGCCCCTACCCTAAAGAGAATAATGTGTATACAGAGAGGATCTTGGGTTTGTTTGCCGCTAATATAACAAGTAATTTAATTTGGTAATTGTAACTTCATTCAGTTGTTTGTTTAGGTATTTTCGAGTTTCGGAACTCTATATAACTAAGCGAGTTTGCCAAGCATTTTGTTATTTGTAGAATAAGGTTTGATAGTCTTTTGTTTATCTTGAAATGAGATTGTCAAACAAATCCTAAGTCAAGGTTATTCATTTTTTAATGGCGTTATTTTCGTATGAATTTATAACATAAAATTACCACTCCATGTATGTGGAAGATATTTCGTTACTTTGCAGAATAAATAATCTAGTAAAAGCATTTATTGATAATGTCACATCCAGAAATACAAGCGTTGATGAAATATTTACACAGACTATACAAGTAGGTACATACGTCATTACTGAAAAGCTCTTTTGTCATTGACCGTGGGCCAGGCAGTCCGTTGATCGGCTCGGCTTAATAGCTTGCGCTCTATTTCTGTACATTAATGAGCACTTAAATAAAAAGCTTAAATTATCATTCCCCTGGCATGGCGGCTTATAAACAGTAGAAGCTTTACCATGGTTTATTTTTATTGCTACTAGAGGATTTGCAGTAGGCACAGTTAATCTACAGACTAGAGAGAGATAGACAACACAGAAAAGTCATACAGTCAAAAGTTCATCAATTCTACTACAAAATGAAAAAAGTATAGCTAGTGTAATTGCTCGGCCTTGAACAGCGTCTATCATCGCTAGTCCAAACTCGCAACCTCAAGTTCTTCGGGCACGTCTCAAGGCGGGACAATAACTTCATTGAACGTCTCGTTGTACAGGGTAAAGTAGAGGGCACCAGACCGCGTGGAAGGTCACCCATGCGATGGACTGGCCAGATCAAGCGTGCGGTGGGCGGTCCCCTGCATGAGTGTACCAGAATGACCACCAGTAGGGAGAGATGGCGAGATGTCGTGAGGCGTGCTACATCAGCCAACCACTCTTCGTGACGATCACGACCGCTCTGTCAAGAGCGACTCGATTGAGAAGAGAGTGTAATTCCACTAAAAATAACATATAAGATTATCTATATTGGGGAAGCTACAAAGGATTGTTGTAGGCAAATCCCCAATATAGATAATCTTATATGTTATTTTTAACTGAATTACACTAGATATACTTTTACAAGGTGGTAGGACTTTTCTGCAATGTTCGTCTAGTTAGGTACCACCGCTTTGCCAGTTATTCTGCCGCCAAGCAGTAGTGTGCAAGCACTATTGTATTCCGGTTTGAAGGGCATTATAGCTAGTGAAATTACTGGGCAAATGAGACTTAAGAACTGTCTAGAAAACTTTTTTAGAATGTGTGATGGTTCAGGATGACGCGCGCAGTGCGCAGTGTCGCACGAAACTTTAATTTTGATTTCCGCATCTGTAATGGGCGGCCGTGACGCTTAACACCAGGCGATCGACTAGCTCGTCACGTCATTCATTTACATAAAAAAAAACTTTTTCCATTTTGTATTTAAGATGAACATCCGCAAAGTCACGCCTCAGTCAATCAATTATCAATTCTACTTTTAAAATTATTTTGAAACGCTCAAAAATGACAAACATTGTCAATCTATGTTAAGTAATGTATTCTGTTGGCATGCGTGTTCCTATGGTGCGAGAGACTCCAAGGAAAACTATGGTTTTCACGAACAAATATATATATAATTGAAACGGTAAAATACATACTGATATAACTAAATAATATAAACTATGACATGACGCGATAATGGTGGAGAGACGACTGAAGAGGCCAGAGCGGAAGAACCATTTCTGCCGCGTTAGCATTCTGTGCCCCTACAATGCTACACAGAAAATATTGGGAATAAATAAAGTTAGCAGAGGTTCAGTAGATAATTTTTACAATTAAACACATCAGTAGCTAGTAGTACTGTTGTATTTTATTATAAAAATAAAAACACGAAACTAGTGTTTAGCATTAAATCAATTAACGATATGATCTTTGTGGACGTGTCTGAGAGTGCTTAATTTCAGTAAATTCATAGCCCTGTTCTATTTTTGGTGGTATTCTAATCGTAGTTACGATGTCATCTATTTATGGTTGATATACCTTCGATTTGTACAAAGTGCTTCGGACGACATTTATAATCTGAGCAGCGAAGGAACAGAACACTTTACCAGCGTCTTTGTTTACCGGTAAATACAATCTGGACGTCTACAAGTCACGAGCGAGGTATCCAGGCAAATGTACCATCGTACATCACGTCAAAATCATTGATGAGTAATACCACAGAATTCTACCGTTCTCTCTGCGGACTGTGAAGCTACCTCACAGCTAACTGTTACATGCCAAAGAGATTGTATGGGTAATTCTTCTTGATCTTTGTATAAGCAAGACAGTGGTCAGCTGGTCCGGACAACAACCGGAACCGATAGCCAGATAGTTACCATTTGAAATAATGACCGCAGCGAATGTTGCTTACCTTTACCGATGGTTAAGAACGGCTAGTCCAGCTTCGCTATGAGCACTGTATGGGATTACAAGTAATTGGAAGTAATCACTCGGGACGTCACTGCGTGTTTGAGTTGTCATTTTCTATTTTTTCAATTTCAGTGTAAGTTTCGTGTATATTTCTGTCTATATTCCTATTGTTTGAATATAATAAAACGCTGCGGTGTCTATACTAAATGAGTCAGTACGTCCTACGCAGTTAAGTAACGTTTATTTGAATGAATATTAAAATATAAGCTGTGGGGTCTGTCAGAAAAACGTAACGCGCCATTCACACGGCAAGAAGCCGGCAAAAGCTCAGAATTAAAGTGCTGTCCCAGCATTTCCATGAGTTAAATCCCTAAACAGTTTAAAAGAACGTAAGAATTCTCGCAAATTCTTCAACATCCGAAATTATTTTAATTGAAATTCTGTGTTCGCGCTGTCTGTTCGCGCACCGTGATTTATGACAGCTCTGTCAAAAGTTTACTAATTACAGTTATTTATAATTTAGTTTTTAACTCTTACGCACTCAAGTTTTGCAATTTTCCCTCCAAAAGTGACGTGTTCAGATGGTTGGTTGTTTTGTTGTACTTAGAAATAAGGATAATTTAATTATTTCCATATGAGTTTCAACATATAATCTGACTTCTACGATATTACACAGGCTGTTTTGATGTTGAAAGACGAATTAATAAAACTTAAAAACTATTTTTTTTTAAATGTAAATGAATGACGTGACGAGCTAGTCGTTCGCCTGATGTTGAGCGTCACGGCTGCCTATAACAGATTGCAGTATCTCTTGGAACTCTAAATTGATATAGTTTTGCGTGACACTGCACTGCTCACGTCATCCTGAGACTTCACAGTCTAGTAATATTTAAAGTAGTAGTAGTATTTAAATTAGTATTAAGTTTTAATAGAAATAGAAAGTTTGCAAGTTGTCTTCTCCTACACTTATATCGACACCTAGCAATAATATAGTTTAATCATTCAAGCTTGAATTGGTATTTGCTATGTTGATGTTCAAATATATAAATCATTATCAACCTTATGAAATCATCTGTATCTGTGAATCTGCCATAGATGGTATATTTTACAGACATGAGTCGTTAGACATTCTAGTTTAAATAAAAAATTTATTTATGGTCGATATTCCTTCAACTCGCACAAAGCGGTTTGACTCGACATTTATAATCCAAGCAGCCAAGGAATGGTACACTTTACCAGCGTCTTTGTTTCCCGATAAGTACAATCTGGAGCTCTTCAAGTCGCGAGTGAATAGGTATCTTCTAGGCAAGCATGTACCATCGTAGATCGCATCGTCACTTCCCATCAGGTGAGATTGCGTTCAATTGCGGGCCTATTTATTTGTAAAACAAAAAAAATTAAAATTGTTATCGCAACTATGACCGAGTACTACAGAATTGTGTACAAGACTTATTGCGCCAAAGGCGTATTTTGTTTTTCATTTCCCCACTCCAGCCCTAATGGACAAAATGTTTACTTTTGTCAAGCGCAAAAAGAAACAATCTCAAATCTGCTGTCACATAAAACAACACGGCGCTCAAGATTTATATTTTCAGCAGCAAACAGTTTTTGTATTCATTTCCATTCCCACACGTAAAAGAAACAAAGAAAATATAAAATACATGTATTTTATATATTATTATGTCGCGATTAGTTGACGAACAAAAGTCCGAGGGAAGTTTCAACATTGTTATCTGGGACCTCTCTTAATTGGCAAAAGTTTCTTGACGGAAAAAGTGGGGACGGCACGAACGAACGAAATGAATGAACGGCTGAACGAGTGAACGATCACAGAGACGGAAAGCGAAAGGTGTAATTAGTCAAAAATTCCCGGGAGGTAGCGTGGATATGATAGAGTCCTGATTTTCTAGCTTTGTGTCGGAGTCTTTGTCTGGGTGTAGGAGATAGACTGCTGTATAAGTCGTGCGAAAGATTTTAGCTGGCGTGACGTACTAGGGTAATTTAGTGTAAGATTAAAAAAAAGCCGCAGTATAGATTCCTTGGTTGCTTAAATTAAGCTATGAATTAAAAAACCACAAATTCATTTTTCCCTTTTTTCGTGGTGCTAATTATATATGTCAAAAATTGTTGTGGTTGTATTGTGCTGTGAAATAGTTTTAAGATGAACTGTGTACAATACTACGATAAAATAGCTTTTTATAATATTAAGTTAACTAGATAACGGGAAAAGCATTCATTGTTGAATCTATAGCGTTAGCTATTAGTTGGTATGATTGTAGGTACTAACTTAGCGCTTATAGCGTAGCACGACTAGCCGTTTCTAACCGATCAGTAAAGTTAAGCAACGTTCGCTGCAGTCACTACTCTGATGGGTAACCACTACAGCAAAAAGTCGTATTTACAACTGAGCGGCTACCGTGCTTCGGAGGACATGTTAAGCCACATGGCCCTGCACCTACATTGGCCATGCTGACCAAGGTTTTGTATTAAAAAATTTTACTTTGAAGTTAGCTCAGTATTTTACAGTCAATCTTCCTTTGAATCTATCGTACGATGTTTGAACTAGATATTGCACATATAAACACAACTATTCTGTTAGTTACGATCAAAAGTTAATGAGCTTTTTATAACCCCAGCATACAACGTCTCGAGCATTATGACAACCGGTCGTCACGTAATAAAAGAGAAACGCTACGAAATATGCTCAGAGCGGTACAAGCGTAACAAAAATGAGCGTCACAGAGCGCCAGAAAGACGTACACTGGTCTCATTAGCCCCTAATTACCGGGGCCGCCGAGCCCAGCCGACCGCCAACGGAAATTCAAATTTTCGTACGTTCTCCGCTCGCAAATTACGATTTTTCCCCTCTCCACCAATAAAAAACGGCAATACCAATTCGAAATTTAAAAACGGTTATTGTTTCCTTTTTATGTTAATCACTCGCATTCAAACGTAACGGCTGTTCGACATTTAAACGGCGACGGCCGGACAAGATTGAGTTGCTACTTTTTACTACCGCCATTTTTGTCACTCGTTTTGTTTTCTCGGACGCTTAATTACAGTACAAAGGATAGTGAAATATTTTTCTCATCAACTCGTAGGCGCTTTTAATAAAAAATAATCTTTTTCGTTGGAGCACTTCATTAAAGCACCCAAGAGGCTCGGGAGCGTTTATCTGGTCCGATAGCGTTGAGGATGGCAACACCATATTATATTAAAATATTTTTGTCTGGCTCATCTTTGACCGCGGGGTGTCTGTAGGCCCCTTCTTTTCATAATTATCATGCTCCTGTCATCGCTCCGGTTGTAATTTGTGCCGGCTTATTTAAATTTTCTACGAAACATTTTTGGCAACTCAAAACATTTGAAAATTAGTAAGTGGAATAGAAAGAGTTTTAATGAATTAGACCACTACTGTATTGACCTGATGGCTAATACCATACTACCGTCAATTTACCCTCGCCAGCCTATATACCCAAGTCACCGGTGGAGATAAATGCACAAAATACCCCACCCTCCCCCTCTTGCGTAATGTCAGTGAGAGTCTTTATCGCCCCCATTTAGAATTAGAATAAGAATGATAATAAAAAAAAAAAAAATAGTAAATAATAATGTAAATGTAAAAAATGTAATGTATGTAAATGTGTGTGTCGGTTGTAATTTCAGAGCTGAGAACACAAAAGATCTGATAGAAAATATCTGTCTAATTACTGACCGTATCACAAACATTTGGGGTCAACGGGTCCCAGTTTGGGAAACTGCGGCGTAGCATTAAAAAGTTCCGCGCGCTCGCACATCCTGCCATGCAAGAGACTCACCCGACCATCATTTTAAAATTCTGTTTGTTCAAATCACGTCCTTTGGCCGTGTACAAAACCATACCTTTCCTCTTTATACAATTTGGGATGATTTTGAATAAATACAACGTTGTTTCGTTTGGTCGACCTGTCACGGTCAGGTTTTTTGGGCCAAATAAATAAAATTAATGTAATGAAATTTCTTGATGGGTATCAATGTGATGTGTGTATGTGTATACCTGCTTGTATAGTCGTGATAGGATAGAGGTATATTATTTAATATAGTGCATGCTATCTAATATCTAAGTCATAAATGTAATGTGTGTGTGTGTGTGTGTGTGTGTGTGTGTGTGTGTGTATATATATGTGTGTGTGTGTGTGTGTGTGTGTGTGTGTACTTATGTAATACGGAAATTAGACTTTTCAAAAGTAGTTAAATGAAGTGCAACACACAAAATTTGCCATGCTTAGAAAGAGAGATCATTAGATCTGAAGCGACCAAAGCATTAAGCACAGACAGTTTTTAGCCCCGACTAAAAAGAGGGGGTTCATAAGTTATACGTGTGTCTGAGTGTATCCTCGATAGATTTTATTAAATTTTGAAAGTTAACTTGATAGAGATTGCTTTAAGGTTTAGAGCATCAGCTTTTTCGTAGTTGAAGTACGAAATGTCGGAGTTTTTAACTTTGAAAAAATTAATTGTTTCCTTAGTAACGTGAGGACCTAATCTTCCTTTTCTGAAATTACATGTAAATATGAGGTAATGATTTCGGAGTATTGTTTTTATACTGATACTAAAATCTAAGGAGTGAAAGCATTACATTAATAAAAGCCAAAAGTAGGTAAAGTAAACTGACCATATTCATTCAGATCATGTAAACGATAATAACCATTCCAAAAGTCATCATGACGGTACAACAATTAAATGCAATGTCACCGTTTACAATCCATTATCGACGTCGCAATATCAACACAAAACTATCGTAAAACCGGAAACACCGTTTACATTCCGCATAATTATTTTTAATGCCGTCATATTCATGTGTATAGCTGTACGGCAGCTAAGCACGGCTATACGGCGAATATAGCTATACGGCCGTTGCTGACACGTGCCGTTTGTGTTACTGTGAAAACACGCGTTGCAGTTATGAGCACAGTAATGTGCACTATTTTTTTAAATGTTGGTGACATTCTCTGAAATGATTTACTTTATTTTGAAACATTCTAGCATGGGCTGGCCTATCTGGCCTACACGAAGGGAGAACGATATTATTTCAAATTTCGAATACGCTTTAGTTCAATCATAATTTCATGCCGTACGGGAAAGGAAGACTCGAGCATCGTTCTCTTTTTTCAGCCAATGCTAAAGAGAGAGGACGATGGGAATTATTAGTTCAATCATAATTTCATGCCGTACGGGAAAGGAAGACTTGAGCATCGTTCTCTTTTTTCAGCCAATGCTAAAGAGAGAGGACGATGGGAATTATTACACATTGATATTAAAAATACTCGATTATGATAAAAGAAATCAAAATTCACAAACGCCATAGTCCGATTTTCTTCAAAGACTCACAAATAAATAAATAAATCATCCAAGGACATCTTAGTAAGAGATTAAAGCAATTGAAGAAGTAATTTAAAAACGTATATTATTTAAAAAAAGATATTATTGCTATAACCAACTGGTCAACTCTATTTAAATAGATCTATATGAAGCCATGAAAGTGTCCATACAATTCAGAACTTACAGAGGCCCTCAACCGTCCGTATCACGGCTGCAATCCGACATCTTGACCTCACCCGCCCCACAATTTGACGATATGCAAAGCCATGATTACGGCGTGGCGCCCCGGGGACCGAATTAGTGGACAACGTGACCGAACTTGTGATTTTTGTCCCCTTCTTGCTATTTTTTGTCTCCTTTTGATATTGAGGGTTTGCTTGGGCGAGTTGAATAACCAGTGGTTAAAGTTTTGAGATGCGACTTTTCATTTTCATTGTAATTTTTTATGTTAACGAATGACGTGACGAGTTAATCGTTGGTACAAAATAGAAAAGGTATATTTTGTGTCGTTGGCCTGGTGTTAAGCGATACACCCGCCCATAACAGATTGCAGTGTCACTCGGAACTCTAAATTAAAGTTTCACGTGACACCGCGCACTGCGCACGTTATCCTGAGACATCACACAGTCTAAAAGAGATTACTAGACTGTGAGATTAGTTCATAAAGTCTCATTTGCCCAGTGATTTCACTAGCTACAATGCCCTTCAAACCAGAACACAGTAGTGCTTGCACACTACTGCTTGGCGGCAGAATGACTGGCAAAGCGATGGTACCTACCTAGATGACCTTTGCAGACAAGTCCTACCACCTAGTAAAACTCGCAAGTGTGGCTCTGCGGTAGTCCGTGCGACTTTCAAACCGATGCAACCTGGTTCGAATCCAGCTCAGCAAAGAATTTGAAGAATTTGCACTCACTCTTACAATGCCAAAGGAAAACATTGGAAGAAAATCGGCATAGTAAAGAATTCCAAAACTCGAGGACATGATGTGTCATCAGCCAACCCGCACTTGACCAGAATGGTGGATTATGGCATACACAATATTCTTGTGAGAGAAAGCCCCTGTCCCAGCAGTGAGAACGCATGATCTGATGATGATTTGTGAATCCGAGAAAATTGACGTGACTGGCCTGATAGCTCAGTTGGTAGTAGCCCTACCTTCTGCACTGTAGGTTGTGGGTTCGATTCCCACTCAGGACAAACATTTGTATAATGAACGGTGTTTGTTCTGTGTTTGGGTATTATATTGTATTCTATGTAAGTATTTACAAAAACGAAGTATCTAAGTATTCTATCACTTATCTGGTTCCCATAGTACAAGCTATGCTTAGTTTGGGACTAGATGGCGCTGTGTGAAAAGTCCACAAATATTAAAAAAAGGTGGACTATTTCTTTCTTTTTCATGTCAAGTAACGACTTCTATTAGGTTTGTTTTTTTATACGTTTCTAACCTTAAATTCAGTTCAAACTCTAATTTAATAAAGCTCAACAAGAAGTTATACATTATAATAAAGAGAATAAGACGCGTTGTACCTAATTATTTAAAAAAAAAATACATTTTTACTCCATTTACTCATTTTATTTTATGGTATAGCTGTGACTAGTTCTAGTGTCACAATTATTATAATAAGGTCTCCTAAAGCTGTACCACATTTTTTCAACATAGCTAATTAACAAAAACTGAAAAAGCTTTGCAAGTCTAAGAAAATATTTAAGGTATTTAAAAACATCCTGTCATAAACAAAAAACATCATAGATACACAATTCTTTTGCGGTTCGTACATTACCGTTGTCAAAATTCGTTGTAAAATTCAGCCGAAAAAATTAAAAATTCGTAAAAGTTAGATTTGCGAAGTTCAAGGTGCGTGACAAGACCGCAAGTTCTCTTGAACGACCCTGGTGTAACTCAGCCTTATTTACCATCCCTCTTGAGGCCTGTTTTTACAATGACTCAAGTTGAATGTTATCGACTTTTGCTGACTTTTAACGACAATTTTATACAACAATATGATAATTAAGGAAGTCTTGCCGCCTGAATGTAAGTCGGTCGCACTGTAATGATAGTAAGGACAATTGAAAAGTAATTTAAATTAAAAAGAGCGCTGAAAAAATCGAGATCTGCGTGAAATGCAATATGCATCTTTACACTACAAATACTATATTCCAGCTAGATATAGTAGATTTGAGGATCTAAACGGAACCGTTTATGATAATTTTGCTATGCAGTACCTACGTCTCTGACTAAAGGTAAAGCTCCCTCTAATAAGTCTTGAAAACGAGTGAAAAAAACATTAAGAAATAGATACATAGAAGATGGCGTGTTTATTAAAGTGGAAGATTTTAATACAATTTATATAAATAATAATCTTACACTCATAAATTATCAAAAAGACCCTTGGCGGAGGGGAATGTTCCCAGAAGGCTGGCTGCATTGCCACGCTGTATGGCAATGCTGATTTTTTGTGCAAAATAAGAGCCAGCCTTCTAGTCACTGGTCGCCTCCACCAAAAGTTTTGCCAAGTCCCTATATATTTCAAAAGCGCCTGGATACATAGATATATATATATATATGTATATATATATATATATATATATATATATATATATATATATATATATATAGATATAGATATATATAGATGTATATAGATAGATATATAGACAGATAGATAGACAGATATAAACTAATGAAGTGAACAAAACATAACACAACTGTAACAGTGGGCGGTCTTATCGCTCAAAGTGATCGCTTCCGGACAACCTTTATCTATTATTCAATTAAAACTCTTTTACCTTTAATTAGTATTTTTATACCAACTACCATGTGATTACCAACCTTTAAATAGTATGAATACTTATATTGCTAAAAAAACTCTTTTTCTCGAGTGCACGGTAAGGTCTAATAACAGACCATCATTTACGTGCAAAAAAAGAAATGTTGTTTCTACAAACATAACTGCCCCCTTACTGCGTATGCTATTGTACGGTAACATAATGTTATTTCGTTTCTATAAACCTCTTTTTTCTTTAAAGATGTATTTGCAAGAAAACATTTTTTGTTGAGAATATTTAACGCTGAGCCTTTTCCTTGTTCGACAAGTCGAGTTATTGCTATTGACAAGAGCTTTCGAACGACCTTTGCTCACTCGAGGCTTTTCTATAAATGTGCGGTGTAACACCTACATACAATTATTATACCCACACATACTTTTTTTATTTTTTCTATTCGTACCTAGAGTACAGAGTAAATATATAATATTATATCTGTGATGTATAGGTGTGGTGTATTGTAGTTAGATGAAACATTTCACTAGCTACAGTGCCCTTCAAACCGGAACACAGTAGTGCTTGCACGGTAATGCTAGCACTTTTGTCGCACCAGGGCCCTAATTCTGTATGAAAACACAGATCCGACACGATACGAAACCATTTCGTTATCGTGTCTTATTCAAATCGTGTCACAGCATTAGAATTACCTTCAGTTTACACTAAAGTTTTTTTTTATTTTGAATATATATTGACATACGTGGTGGTAACTTTTGACGTATTAATGGTTTCGGAACGCGTCTCAGTGGAACATTGTGGTTTTTGAAAGTTCAAATCGCGCCAATTCCAAATTCATTTCACGCGGTTTCGTTTTCATTTCATAGAGAATATATTTTTGCAGATTTCTTATGTAAGACAAGGAATTCGCGTGGTTTCGAAGTAAGGAATCGTAAAGTGATCATACAGAATTAGGGCTCACGTAAGACACTTATGAAGTACAATCGCAGTTTTCTAAAATTTAAATTAAGTAAGGCTGCGTTATAGCACGTTTTTTTGATAGAGTCTTTACAGCGGTTTGTTTAAAGTTGAAAAATCACAGATCATAATTTAATGTCAAACTGGGTCTGTGCATACGGACGTATCGTCACCAAATTTTGAGCGATATCCGTTCAGTAGTTCCAGCGTAATGCATGTTCAAAGGGGCAGACAGACAGACAAAAAATTAAAACATAAAATGGTTTCTATTTCTATATCGATTAAGAAACGTAATGTTATCAAAATTTTCAAAACATTTTACTGATTTAGCCCAGTTACAATTTTATTATAATTAGGTATTATGTATAGAAAACCAAAGTAAGTATTTAGTTAAGTTTTGTTAGGTCATTCCTGTTTCACATTATATTTTCACAATTTTTTCATAATGATCACATTGAGCATTTAAAAAAATGATCTTTTGTACCGTGCTGCTGTCCGCGCCTTAAAGCAAAATGCTTGAACTATTTTATGCAAGCATATACTCATTCTAACTATACATAACTATTTCCTATTCTATCCCCATTGAGACATAGCTACGGTATGAACATGACAAACGAGCCACACGATCCTCTGGACAGTGAGCAGTGTAGTCCATTAATTAATGACGTCACTGCATAACCGATGACGTATGAGTGATGCGCTCCTCCGCTCGAACGTGTGTCGGATGACAACTAAATAATAACAATCATTATGTTCGCGTCCGCAGCTTCGGTGTTGAGTTAACAAATAGAGCAAGTTTACATTATCCGATACGATATCGGTATCTGATATTGTCGGAATAATTAAAAGATCTAAAGTGAGTGAGTAACTTCTAAAATAAAAATAATAAAAATGTTGGTTTAACGGGTTGGTTGGTTGTCACTCTCTGTATCCTACCAAACAACTTTAATTTGTTGTACGATCTTTAATTAATCACGGTGTTTTTCTCATTATAAAATTAATTGTAAATGGGGGGCTGTGCTGGTCGGGAGTGGGTGCGACAATATATTGGGCGATGTGTTAAAATATTGCTTGTCCGTGCAGTTCCGTGCTTCAATAAAATGTTAGCAAAAAAATGTTAGCAATTAATGAAATCGGTGATCACAATAATATAATTATATAAGATAAGGTTTAGCTATTGTAATATCAGTCGCCACATGACTAAATAAACATTCTTACGACGCGAGCTTAATTTTTTTTAAAATCTTTATTTATTATAGAGGGTTTGATCCGACAATGCTTCATAACCTATAATAATGATATATACCTCACTACATTTATGTGCAATGTTATGTGAACAATGTTCAATATTATACAATGTTAACAGTACCTGCTAGTAACTAAGTAATGACAGAATCATACGAGCAGTGTTGACACCGAATATATGTAGATACTGTATCAATCACCGATGACGTCACTGACATAACTAAATGGTATTTGACTGATGACGTCATGTTACACAAAAAATTATAAAATTAAGTATAAATATAAAATATAATAAAAAAAGCCGTTCTCAAGTTATAGACCAGGAGAAATAGGGGTCAATTTTTATATATATATATATATGTAAATATATTATTATGTAGATAACTCATGCTCTTTCAGGCATGGGATATTTTGCTTCATAAAAAAGATGCCAGAAGAGGAAAGAATAGTGTTTTAAATTAAAAATCAGAGCATTCATGCCATATTCTAACCTCAAAGATTCGGCCAGGTGAAGAGAGAATATTAAAATGCTGTGCCTAAGTGCATCAATTTTACTGAAGATTTGATTATAAATAGGCACGCACACAACCAGTGATTAATAAAACATAAGCTGAGGTATGCAATTGATTTATTATTTACCCTAATACGCCAACCGCATAATAGAAAATATTTTCAGTAGCAGCAACTGATAGTTTATCATCCCCCGTGAAAATAGGCCGTGGGGTAAACTGCCCGACCTAATTAATTTCATCTGGCTGCCGTGCCCAGCATTTTATGGGGAGAATTATAGCTATGGTGCGTATGGATTTTTTTAGCTTTACTTAAGGCTGCTATATAAGGGGATCCACCATCTCGCTCGCGCATTGCTACATTTTTGAAAAGGCTTTAATTGACAGACTTTAACTTACGAAAAATATAGCCATCTCTTACATTGCCGTCTGTCTGACAAGAACAGCAACAGTTTTAGGAGTTTTAGATCTGTCAACTAAAGCCTTTAAAATTGGCCCCATTAAACAACCAAATTTGCTTAAGCAAAATCTGGCTAAACCATGTACTCATAACTTTACAAATATTCAACAAAAATATCATATTAATCCTAACGAGAATTCATAAATACAACGGTATCAAAGTTTTTTTTTTCTTTCTATCCTGTTTTTTTGTATGAAAACTTGTTTGGAGTGATATCATATTTTCGTAGAACATTTTTGTAATGTTATTCATGAGAACATTGTTCAGCCAGATTTTTCGTAAGTAAATTCAGTTATTTAATATCTTCTAAAATGTCGCAATGCGCGAGTGACATAGTGGACATATATTGATCTTGAAGACAACCTGACATGTACATCTAGTCTGTATTATATGTGAGCACAATAAATGAATATGAATATGAATATGGATCTGCGTATATAGCAGTCTTAATTATTATTCGCCATCAACCCAAAACGTTCCCACTACTGGGGCATGGGCCTTCTCACACAGGGAGAGTGTAGGCCATAATCCAGCACGCTGGACAAGTGCGGATTGGTGGATGACACATGTCGCGATGTTTTCCTTCATCATTGTAATGAGTGCAAATTTCGAACATAACTTGAAAAATCATTGGTGCAGGGCTGAGTCGGATTTGAACTACGCAAGCTTGAACATCGCATGTACATGTGAATTTACTAATTTAAAAAAAAAAAGTTATTTAACTTTATAACTGAAGGTCTCCAGGTTTGAGAGAGACATAGAATTGTATTTATCGGGAAACAATGACGTTGGGTAAGCCTGTTACGTTCATCTGCGTTAAAGTTTGACAGCTCTTAAGTTCGTACTTAAGAGACGTACCCAAATTTTTGGTCGAGTATAATATTACAACAGTAATTAAGCCGAAGCCTGTGGGTGGTTTAAAGTTACGACGCTATCAAAGTAAATACAACAATTTGTTAAGCCAAGTCATAATCCTTCAACATTCAGATTAGGGCAACACGTGCCTATACAAGCAGGAAAAATGAGCTACGTAAAATTTTCTCAAAAATTATTACTTTCTATACGAATAAGGCGGAAATCAACTATTCACCAGTTTGAAAGCCGTATCTCCGGTGTGCGGAACCCTCGCAGTGATTTACAAATTGTCCGTTTCTTATGCCACGCGCAACGGATCTCCGATTGTCCCAGCCATCAATGTTTACGTGATCCAGTTTTATTAAAATTCCCTTTTTGGCTCAATCTCGTTCCGTACCCGCCCACTTCCGGTTTCTTTATGCGGCGTACAGTCGGATGCGAGAGTATTATGACTATTTTCAAAAGGACGATGGTCTTTCAATTAGAAGTGATGTTATCAAAGGTATAGCATGCTTGTCGCATCATCATCATCAGCCTGAAGACGTTCACTACTGAACATAGGCCTCCCCCAGAGAGCGTTTCTTTGAGTGGTTGCTCGCCTTCTGCATCTATCGGTTCCCCACGGCTTTCACCAGGTCATCGGTCCACCTAGTGGCCGGCCTATACTGCGTCTTCCGGTTCGTGGTCGCCACTCGAGAACCTTTCTTCCCAATCGGTTGTCAGTTGTACGAGCGATGTGGCCTGCCCATTGCCACTTCAACTTGCTAATTCTACGAGCTACCGAGCGTAGCTCTCAGTCCCATAACTCATAACTGGCAACACACACTGATAGAAAACCTTTGTTTTCAGGCTTTGCGGTATTTTGGACGAAAAGATAGGTCGAAGCTTCCCGACCGCTGCCCAGCCGAGTTGTACCCAGTAAATATATTATTTATTTATTTATAATTGTATTCATTTAACTTTTATTCCAATAAAACTGACCAAATATTATAATTGTATTATAATTATTAACTGAATACATAAAAACGGCTAAAAGAAAAACGTTATAAAATTTACATTTGGAAGCTTGCGTCCAACTGAATCTTCAATAATAATAATATAATCCGACTGTACTTGAAGACTTAATTAATTTCGGCCATGGTGCGCCCGGGTCGTCCAATATTCCTGGTCAAACACAAGGTTTGATGTACCGTTTAACCTTATTAATAGCATCAAATTACCGATGTGATTAATTTATTGATCAATCAAGGCTTCAGACCCTAAAGTTTTTTGAAAAGCCAATATTATCTTTAAAAGAAATTCAAAAAGTTTTAACTTGGTCGTTTAAAAGTAGAGCCGAAAAGGAAAACGAGTCCTAAGTTTTATCAAATTAATTATTCCCTTATTAAATACATTTTATACGTATTGAAAAATTTGGGCAAGCCAGGAATTTCGATTAAAAGGTGAACGATTTCAGATATAAGACCACTTGCCACGGTAGCCAAGGCCCGGCTTTAGAGACGCATGGCCAAGAGTTCAACTGTCAGTAATGTTAAAAAATATTTTTTTAATGACATTTCAATTAATTTGGATATATGTAAAATAAAGATTTTTCATCCTTCTTAAGTAAGAACTAACCTACATAGATTTAAAAATTTTAATAAAAGTCCTTACTTCCATAGAATTAACTACGTTATAGTTTCCTCATGACATGTCGACGCCGGTGTGTCGCAGACGCGTATCGTTATGAATGTGTCATCACATAGGGTTGAGTTACAAGCGTACAGCGGTTAGACAACCTATCGAAATTAGTCTTCTACTCTAATATCTCATACCAATCTCTTTTTCCTCAAATCCTTTTTTTTCTATTTCAATCAATGTGAATATGGTAATGTACATTTAATTGACTGAGCGAACGAAATGAGCGAAGTCTCTACTTCAACTCGCGAAATTTGCTTTCAACTGTACAGATGTACGTAGAGTTTGCGATGTACGGATATTATTATTCAACAAATCTTGATGAAACTTGGTCTACAGGTTCTACAAGCTCACATCTTTTTTGTCATCAGTGATTTTTGAATGTACATACAGAAACGACGCTTTACGAAGCCGAAGTCAGCCATTATTTACCACTGATCCTACATTTGTTTAACATCCGTAAATACTGTTTATCCCGTGCTCTAGTCAATAGAAGTATATTTCAAAACATTATTGGCCAAGCTTTGCTTGCTTAAAGAGGTAAGTAGAGGATAAAAATGTAAAATGTTTTTATAATTTTTATAGCAGTATCGCCTGCTTAGCGTAATTTCCTATAGATTACTTACGAAAAATTTGAATCACAAACGGGATTTGAACCCACATCCATCCGGCCCTTTAGCCGGGACATGCTTTACTTAAGCTACCGTAACAAGCGATCTCGTGTCTGAATTTATCCTTCACCTTTTATAACCAACGTACTACATTTATCAATGATTTAACTCCAATGTGTTTATTCCTTATCTGCTCATAGCTTACATTTGTGACTCGTCATGACTTCACTTACTGTCGTCAAATAGTAGATGAAACTGAAAAATGATCACCGATTTAATTTTTAATCATGTTGAACCATTGCAACATTAACTCCATCGTGTTTAATCGTTATCAGCTCATAGCTTAAATTTGGCACGTCATGATTTCACTCGCTGTCGTCACATAGTCGCATGATAATGAGCCAAGCAAGCTCTCGCTCGCACCCGCCGTGTAAAGTTACCCTTAATAATCTGTCGGGTGAAGTTACCCTAAATAAACTTAATAGCCGTCGAAGTGGATTACTTGTAAGTTCGGGAGTTGTTTTGAAGTGTGGAAGATGTACATTATAGTTTGATAGCACTACAATATACATTGTATACACGCAGTGTAGTCTTAGTGTACCTAATACTTTAGAGAAATATCTAGGTGGATTGTGTAGTGAATATTTTGTTAGGAACTTTGATATATTGATGTGGGGATAAGTGGGTACCTATTCAGTTTCATGTGACAGTATGAACTCATGTCGATTTAGGCTTCCCGCACACGGGCCACCGACCACAAACCACAAAACGCCGCCACCGGCATATTTCCTATAGTTTTCATACATTTTGTATGGACTCGCCGCACACGGTTGACGCCGGTGGCCGCCACACGCTACAATCGTTTGTGGTACATTCACGGCGTTTGTGGCTGTCGCGAGTGGCTCGTGTGCGGCGACACTTAGGCTTCCCGCACACGGGCCACCGACCACAAACCACAAAACGCCGCCACCGGCATATTTCCTATAGTTTTCATACATTTTGTATGGACTCGCCGCACACGGTAGACGCCGGTGGCCGCCACACGCTTCAATCGTTTGCGGTACATTCGCGGCGTTTGTGGCTGTCGCGAGTGGCTCTTGTGCGGCGACACTTAGGGTGGATTTTTGACGCGTAGTTAAGATAACCAATGGTTAAAAATTTTAACAAATTTTGACTATTGGTTAGATTTGTTAGCATTTTTAACCATCGGTTATCTCAACCACGGATCAAAACACCCACTCTTAGTAATGCCTTACTATTTTACCATTATACTCTTCTTTTAAGGGTTTTACGTTGTATTATTTTACTTAGATAAGAATATGTTAATATTTATTCGAAAAAATACTTAAAAATATTAATCAATTTCAATTAATTGTCGATATCGGTCTCGTTATAAAGTGAACTAAATTATTATATTATATATATTATATTATATTATATATTTTATAATATATAATGTAAGTATGTAATTTTATATTTATTTATAGGTATATATATTATTTTGTATTTATAATATACGTAAACATATATTAATTATTCATGTTATTCTATGCATGTATTTAATTTAATTTTTGTCAATTGCCGCACCACCGACCACTACGATAGTCTCTTACTTTCTTGTCCATCCCAAGGTTGCCTGGAAGAGATCGCTGTATAGCGATAAGACCGCCCATTGTACTAAGCTTCGTAATGTTTTTTGTTATTGTCTGTTACTTTTGATTTGGTGTGCAATAAAGAGTTGTTGTATTGTATTGTATTGTAAATTATTTTCGGCATAATATAATTTTGTTGAATCAAAAATTAAATACCTTGAAACTACGAAATTATGAATCACTTTAGAAAAAAATATACAGGTGGATTATTAAAATAAATAGAAACATTAATAGTAATTTTAAAAATATTATTTATTAACGGGATAAAAGAAAGCTTTTAAGTTAAGGTAGCTGTGATCATGGTGCTTACAACAGCGCCGAAATATCGGCAACTTGAACCAAATAATGATAAATACCCCGTATAATAATATAAAATTATTTTAAAAGTTTTATTGACCACGATAGCTTAAAATCTTAATAATCATAACTTTTAACAAAGTAACCGAAGTTGATAGACTATAAACACAAACCAGTAGGTACCTAGTTATGCATCCCCCTCGCCCTCCTATACTGTAGAGAGAGGGCAAACTCAGCATTCATCATCATCATCATCATTAACAGCCTGAAGACGTCCTCTGCTGAACATAGGCCTCCCCCAGAGCGCGCCACCTTGAGCGGCTGCTCGCCTCCTGTATGGCATTAGCCATACATTAATGCTGACTAGGTTAATTAGAGTAGTAAGATAATTGTAAGTCTTTTAAACAATAAATTTATCCTCCAGATCGGCTGGACGTATTTATCAATTTAATTTGTAGTTTAATTTTAATTTTTAAAAAGCCAAATTCCCAACGCTCTTGTTTGACTACCTATCTGTTTCGTGCTGTAAACACTGTTACGCACGAAACCTTACCAAACTGCCAACAAAATTCAACAAATCCCTATTTATTAAATTAAAATATTGCCATGTATTTAATAACAAGTCATTTAGTAAAGAGCGCGCCGTCAGGTGTAACTACAGCACAGGGGTGTCGGCGGATATGCCTATATACGCATACTTGGCACAGAGAATGTCAGCCGGTAGGTCAAGGGCGGCTCGGAGTTCAGTACGCTTGAAAATAATGGATTTGTAATGTATTTCGGGAGGTATGTGCTTATTAGAAATTTGACGTGGAGCTGTGGGAGGGTAGAATTTAAATGATTGCGATTGGCTGTGGTTTTGAAAGAACCTTGGGATCTTGTGGGATTAGCAATAGCAAAATTTTACCAAAAATCTTGTGAAAAGGTTTACTTTTCATTTGTTTCTGTTTTCTCTTCCTGGCGTGTCAACACTTATATACAGATTATCATGTAAATATTAACAACTTTTTAAAGTATTGCCATCTTTGTATAATTTACCTTAAAACAACAAGGACCATGCTAGTTTTGAAACTATCAATTTAAGTTTTAAGGTTTCTGTATAGTGTTAGGTATCAATAGCAGGCCCTCATTTTTGCCTTAGTCCAGTGAAAACTAGAAAACTAACAAGTTTGACCTATCAGTTATAATTTATGTGCTGTCAAAGTTGCGTTTATACAAGGATATAGACCGTTGACTACTTTTGCACTAGTTCCTGACATCAGTTTCTTAGAATGAGGCTTAGAACAGTCATTTCATGCCTAACAATGCCACTAGTTTTTTGGCATCCACTTATTTGGTTTTCCTTCTAGCTCATCAGAGTCTATAAAACAAACTATACAAATGTATTAACATGAACGGTAACAACCTCTTGGTCATTAGAGCAGCGTTGCCTTATTTTGGTAAAAAAAAGTAATCCAATCTTATAAAAGTGTCGCATTATTCTGCTGTGGTCCACTTCACTGTGCCGTCATTCCACACGGCAATCAAATACTACGCCTCTTCTCGTTGAGGCCATCTCATCACTCCTCCGCATCTCCTCCGCTATCAAATTATATCCCCACGGTGTGCCCCTAACTGTGCCGCTTAAAAGCGACAATTCATTACAAAAACTCGGAACTCAAAGGAATCTAAAGTAGCTTTGGCTGCTTCGTGAGAATTATTTGATTCTTAAGGACGCTCCAGATATAATTGTTGTTTGTAATTGTTTTATGTAAAGATGTGACGTAATTTGTAACGTTTGGATTGTGTTTGAAGATTTGTTAGGCACTTGGTATCAAGTGTTTTCGTTTAATATTATGGAAACCGCCATTTTGGAGGTTTAATTTCAAGAATCTCCGTTTAATTTTTTTAATGCTGACTAGAGTAAAAGCCTCACCAGTGGTGTAAAGTACTAAATAATGACCATCATAGCGTTAAAAGTAACAATTCATCCGCTGCTGAACATAGGCCTCCCCCAGAGCGCGCCACCTTGAGCAGCTGCTCGCCTCCTGCATCCATCGACTCCCCGCGGCTTTCACCAGATCGTCGGTCCACCAAGTGGGGGGTCGGCCTACGCTACGCTGCTAAAGTAACAATTGCTAGCTACAAAATATACTTTTCTATATATGTATTTTACTGTTCAGTGGTGGTATATTATGTGTACTGTGTAGTATAATGGGTACTCTCTTAACTACAATAATAATACTCAACAAAACATTTTGTTAATGAAAGAAAAATACCATTGAAATAAATAATCCATTACCAATATTGCTAAAAATTGGTTATCCTTCACGAGATGATCCAAAAGCTCATCAATAAACATTATGTCCAGAATTGAATCATTTATCCGAAGAGCAAGTAACCGTATCATCGTAAATAATAAACACGTTCATCGATATCAATATATCGGGTATTTGAGTCCATCAGCTCGAATAAGGGGCGACTTGGCTTGACTTTCGCACTGGGTCACGGTGACGCAGCGATATCCACGCGACGTGAATTAATCGCTCGACTCAAACGTTTCCTTTCACGGAAGGAAGCACCCTTAAGGGCCGTCAGTTATGTTGTTTCGAGTTTCAATGAGCGTTGCTTAATTTGAATCTTTTCTTTTGTTAACGGTTTTTGCTTTGAGTTAATGAAGCGAATGGGCTGCGAATGAATGATGGTGAAAGTGGCTCTAATTTTTTGTTGTTGAGTCAATGAATGGCAGTTATTTTTACCATTATGGCAGGTGTAAAGGTTGTCGTAAAATGTGTGACTTTGATAACTTTCGTCAGTCATTTGAGCAACAAATAAGAACTGAATATAGTAATGTTTTTTTTTGGTTGGATATAAATAAGTCCTATTTATGTTGAAATTCACTGAAACAGATACTAGTGAAAGTTTAGTGAAATGTTTAAAATTTTTCGCTCGCTCTAGAAAGAATGAAAGTGTGTTATACCACAACTCACCGCACAATGTGAGTCTAGACCACAATTTAAATGCCAAAAATAAACAGAAACACAATTACGAAGTTTTAACAAAACTTCACGTTGCCAGATACTTTGAAAAGCGGTTACCGGGGCAATGGCTACAACTTACACAGAACGTTCTTAATTAAATTAAGGAACTAGACTGTTTTATAATGTACTGTCGTGAGTGTTGTTTTGAGTTTCTGTTGCTGGCAACAGAAGTTTGAGTAAGCGTGAGAGTAATTATAACTGTAGTGCGAAAGTTTTGAGCACCTTTAGCGAATAAAAAGAATTAGAAGGTCGTATGTGTAGATTTAAAATAAATAATGAATTCATTGTTTTGATTTTTTGTAAAAGCTGATATTTTTTGCGGCAGATTCAAGTGATGCCTAGCATTCTGTCTTCGTATACCTACTTCCAAAGTCGGTGGTCTCTTCGCGAATCTGGTATGATATTCAAGGAAAGATATACCTTGAATCAGAATCTTAATTCTGATTCCTGAGATAGTGATATTATTAAACGTACCTAATATATACAAAACGAAGTGCTAATAATTGTATAAATCATGTACTTGCAAACAGTCAGTCATAAATTATTACCAATAAAAAATGTGTTTTCTTAAAGATTGTCGCCCGTATTAGAGAATAGCGCTTAGTCGTGAACCCATGCTCAAGACAAGATTCCTTTTGCAAAATGATCAATTTGTGATGGAAATCCTAATTTATGACCGAGTATCCGAGTATAGAAAATACAGAAAATTCTTATTTGTAAAAATATGGCTATTCAAACCAAAACTCCTAAACTATACTTCAACTGCTGATATAGCACACTGTTAATAAAGTACAGATCTAGAGCAGCATAACAGCCGGCTTAATTAGGCTCTTTATAGAAATCCCTCGCGAGAACAATGCCGCGGATGGAGCGAGAAAATATAATGCTTAACTGGACTGCACTGGAAAATACCGGGTTTTCGCAGTATTAACTGGTAAAGAAACTAAATAGAAAACTAAATACCATACTTTTTAATTATTTAATCTTCAAACCCGAAATGAAATACATACCAAAACAATACATACATATTATCATGAAACAAGGAGGAGAGGAATGACAATACACCAAGAAAACAGCGTAGATCAGAAATATGCCAAAAACCGTTATAAACCTAGATGGCGCTCCAAAATGAGCGGACTATAAGTTGAGCGTAGATCAGAAATATGCCAAAAAACCGTTTTAAACCTAGATGTTGCTGCAAAATGAACGGACTATACGGCTAGCTACGGCGGGCTAGGTTTAATACGGTTTTTCGGAATATTTCTGATCTACGCTCAACTTATAGCCCGCTCATTTTGCAGCACCATTTAGTTTATAACGATTTTTGGCATATTTCTAACCTACGCTGTTTTCTAGTTACTCATCGATATTTCTTTTTGGATAATAAATTTATCTTTATCTTTATCTTTATCTTTTTCTTGGTGTATTGGCATTTTTCTCAACCTTGTTCCATGATAGAAACAACCTTGTTTATGTTTACCTAGCTAAATATCCAAACTGGCCATAACCCCAACACCTAAATCCCACCACAAGCTCCGAAACGCCTTGCAGCCTGCACCCGACTACGGGGCAGCGTTTAACTAATTCTATCGTTCAATTTCGTATCCCCAGCGTAAACCTTAATTAAATTCGTATTTCATATCTCAGAGCCGGGGAACACAAAGCACAAAATTCTTTTTTTCCACATAGTTGAACACTTTCCTTGCCCCAGGCCGAATGTTTCATGTAAGCTCGGATACGTACCAGGGTGAATACTGCTACGAAATGATATTTAGCTAGGGGAGATTAAATATGTTATAATATTTGTATGCTTTAAGGAAAATTTACTTATAATAATAAAATATTATGGGATAGAGTGGATTATGAATTTGGATGAATCATCATCTACGTCTACAAACTTGTGCTTGTTTTAAAATCAATCATTTCATGTTTTCTGGAATGATTATAAGTAAATATATATGTTTTTTATGTTAATGATTAACGTGATGACCTAGTCATTCGCCTGACGTTAAGCGACACAGCTGCCCATAACAGTGCACGGAACTCTAAAATGTAAAGCTATGCGTAAGTATTACCTCCAACAGAGACTATTCAATAGAGCGAGTTGGTTTATAAAGTTGTACCTAAGCTTACACTAACTCATAAAAATGCAAGTTAAAAAGACGTGATCCTATATACAACTACTTTTAAAACCAAAACATATTGGATGAAAAACAAAACAAAAGCGAACTTTCATCTGTTTTTTAAATTTTAAAATTGACACGTTTTTAATTATTTCGAGCTCGCGTCGTTTCACACCAACGCAAAAAAATACGTTGCGGTCAGCAGACGGACGCGACCCGTGTTGTGTATGTCACGTTCGAAAACTGTGTTAAATAAAATAAAATTTGATCTGAATATTCAACACAAAACTAGCTGTTTTGAATAAAATTATCCTAACATTTCAATTCACAATAGCGCAGGTTGTTGTAAGTTTTTTACGCAACAAGTAACAATACTCAGGCGTGGGAATTCGCACAGTGCTACAAATCAAAATGATTGATGCAAAATGGTTTCTTTTGTAAGCAGTGTTCAAGAATCTGTGTTCGGTGTCGGACTTGATTTGTAGATATTTTTGTGTGGAATAAAGTACATCAAGTGTAGCGCCACAACAGCTGTGAATTTTACGTGTAAGTGTTAGGTTTCATCGATTTCATGGTTCTCGTATAATAATATGAGTAATTTCCAAGAATTCAATTGTTCTAATGGCTGCATTCGGCCGCACGCCACTATAGCGATGTGATCTCGTTACAATAACAAGACACCTGATTGAGCAAGGTAAACTTTATACACAACCTATTACAGCTACAACTGGAGTACCTACTTATACATAAACCAATCACAACACGACCCAGTTTTTAATTCATCCAATCAACCACACGGCGCGGTGCGGGCGCTAACCGCGACACGTCATTCCGGTGCGGCCGCGGCGCGTGTCACCTTTGCGACGGACGCTGCGGCGGTACGACTTGACAGCTGCGGGATTGCGTTCCAGTGTGATGAGTATGATTGGTGTTGCTTTTAGATGAAAGATTTTGCTAGATTAAATTCAAAATGAAAATTATTATTTGAAAATAATATGGCACGTTTATTTCAGGTTTATGTTTATTGCAGGAGGCAAGCAGCCTCTCAAAGTGGCGCTCCGTGGGGGAGGCCTATGTATGTTCAGCAGTGGACGTCTTCAGGCTATTGATGATGATGATGATGATGACGTTTATTTCAAGGTGGTAAAATGAGGATTTGTAATGTGTTCTTGAGTAAATTGATCAAACTGCTTTATTTATATCAGTACTTAAAATGATCAGATTGAAAATATTTAGTTCAAAATAGACTGGCATGTTTAAGGCTGTTGGTCAACTGAACGGGAAATTCAAAATTTAACTATACAAGTTACAAAAGCTAGAAAACTGCAAAAAAATTGTATTTCCCGCTTCAGAGTAGACCATCCACCATAAAACGGCATTGTTTAAGTAAGTATTTCTCATTGTTATTTATTAAAAAACAATGTAATGACCAGTCATGAATAAAATTTTACATCATTAATCTAAAATGTACATTAAAATTAATCTGTAGTTATAGTAGTTATAAATTATTAATAAATGCATCCTCCAATCTAAATCTCATAGCTTATCCGATATTATATCGAAAAGGTGCGACAAAAATACTTCGTATTTTTTGTATAGGTATATATACAGTAACATAACAACATCGATCGGAAATCGCAATAAACCTTATCGCTCGTTCAAAGCGATTGAGCTGTCATTGAAGGCGGGATGAAACTCCCTAGCTCACCTAGAAAATAACTTCGATCTAGGTCCCAAAGCTAGGACCCTCTTCGATCAAGATTTTGAGTGTGTCGACAGCTGATGCCTTTTAAAGGTTTAAAAGAACAGGCGTGTATTCATGTAATTTTCAAAATTACCATCTATATTCTGATTGTGCTCATTTTAATGAAACAAAACATATTTCCGCTAGGGAAGATTAAATAAGGCATAATTTTTTTTATATATAACCTTTGTTACCTCATTGATTGAGTGACTGTTTCCTGGAATTTTGTGAGACAAGAATTAAATTGTGTTACTGGCCTAATTGGGCCGCGCGCTGCCCGACCATTTTAAAGAGCAGGTTGGTACAGCCTTCTTTCAATTTATCCCACAAAATTGATGAATAGTGTAGTTTTAATACATTAAAGGATGTGCGATGTATTTGGTCAAAGCTTGCATTTGTCAGCTTTTTTATTTATTTGGTAGTGTACCGTTCGAATACATTTCAACGAATGTTAAATGAATATAGCAAAAGGCCGCCACATTTTCAATGTTTTGTGTACCAAATAAAGAAAATAAAATTTGCAGTAGATATGTACAGGAAAGGGGAAAATAAGGCACTGGCTCCTCAAGTGGTCCGCCTAAATTAAATGCAACGTTTCTGTGCGAAAAAAGACAGAATAACGCATTTTGAGTGACAGAGAGAGCGCGACTCAGTTCAAACTCGTATAATTATAGTATAGACTTATCTTATGTCATTAACATAATTTTTTCATAACTTTTTTATTTTTATCAATGACAGGCTAACATTTGACCGCAAACAACTTGAAATTTAAATTACTTATCATATTGTATTTTTGACCTACAAAAGTGCTAAAAATCTCTTTTTGCAATAAATTAAGAGACTATTAATAGACTTTGAGTTTGGATAGTTTTTCACGAAGTGAGTAACCATGTACCCACCACATGCCCAATCATCCTTCTCTAATTATACATCCAATAGGTACCGCAACAAAAAAAAAACTCGCGAAAAATTCCATAGCATCTTTTGAAGCCGAAAGACTTTTAACTTCCCAATATAAAATATGGCTGTGCACGCAATAATCTCGCAGCTGAGTAAGTGCCGCGATCCGTGAATGCCAATACGATATAAAACCGTGGAAGGTACAACACACGCCTACATTTATTACTGTCCTTTGTAAGCCAAAACGAGGTTACGCATCCTGACACTGTTACGATTTGATACACATTGGATTGGAGTTTGGCGGGCTCCTTGCTAACATCTAAACATTTTTTCATTACTAAATAAAATATTTTATCTACAACTATTAAACGGCTAGCACTCACGTAATTTCCATGAAGGTGGGCATCTTTATTGTCTGAACACCGGTCGAGTTATTCGACTAAAATTACGTGAGTGCTAGCCGTTTAATAGTTGTAGTTATGAATACTACTCACGCTAGTTTCTATAATATTATAAAATATTTTGTTTCTTGATTATAATGCATCATAGAGCAGCTCTAAGTATGCCAAACTTTACTAGGTGTAAAAAACAGCTATAGGGCTGGGCTATTTCCATTTTTAAACTATAATTAAATAAGTGAAAGTACTTCTATCTACTAACTATTACATATTCTATGCTAAAATATAAAAGTGAGACGTTGTCTGACTGTCTGTTTACTTGTGTGGCTTTCCCGCCAAAATGCCTGAAATAATTTGTATGAAATATTGCACACAGATTGCTAATAATACTGAATTCAATACAGGTTACTTTTTATCCCGGAAAATTAAGAGTTCTCACGGAAAATGGGTGAATAGAGGGTAGAACTACGGGCTATTTCTATTAGTAATTAATATTTACAAGGCCGGTATTTAAAAACGTAAAAACGAGACCGCACTTAGTAAACATGAATTTAAATTATTCTTGGTATTTTAACTGTGACTTGTAATAGTGCTAATTTGCAATAAATTTGACGTTTTGACTGGCCTAATAGCTCAGTTGGTAGTAACTCTGCGTCTGATCTGTAGGTTGTGGTTCGATTCCCACTCAGGACAAACATTTGTGTGATGAACATCGATGTATGTTCTGGGTCTGAGTGTGTTACATTATATTCTATGTATGTATTTACAAACAAAAAGTATATTAGTATTCTATCAGTTATTTGGTACCCATAGGACAAGCTTTGCTTAGTCTGAGGCTAGATGGCGCTGTTTGAAATGACCACAATTTTTTTTATTTAACTTTGATTTTTTAGGCTCATCAATTTCTCTACCCGTATGCCCCATATGCAAAGCCTAAAAACTGAATATGTGGAGTGGCAAAATTGAAATCTCATTGGACGGGACAAGGGTCCGCGATGTTGCGATCCTTGCGCGGCGGACCCATATTTATAGCGTGCAACACCTTATCCGACGGAGAAATAATTTATGACGGTGCTAGAAATAAATAATGCATGCTTTTATTATGTGAGAAGGTTCTGGAGAAATTGGTGCAGGGAGCACTTTTTGTAATGGTAAAGTACATGTTACTTTATCAGTGGTATGAAGCAAAAGTTTATCTCTTAGCTCTTAACCCTTATAGAAACTCTGACCTCTATCCCTAGTAATATCCAAAAGTGAGACATCTGCTTGTATGTTTGTTTGTTCGTTTGTATAGGCAGACGAAATAATTTACAAACATCAGGCAAACTACTAGTTGCTCAAGGTATTTGCTTACATATAAATTCAATAAAATAGTAATTTACGAGTACCTGAACTATGCTAACAAACTGCCTACAAACAAACTATCTAAGCATATAGCGCTAGCCCATAAGACCGACGGATGATCGTATTTTAAAAATTATACGATACCTCATAAAGTACGAAGCTTCTAAAAGATTTCATAACATCCTAAAAAGCACCATCGCACTCAAAGCAATGTTTGCAAGTGACAGTTTTCATCTATTTTCGCTTCGAATATTCTAGAAAACTCATATTTTACGGCGAATATATGAGGAGATGAGACACCGGGGTATATCGTACAGTGTTTTGCACTAAAAAAGAACCCTTTACTGCCAAAACGAGGTACGATACTGCCTTATTTGCATCTAGGGACAGTTTAGGGCGTCTAAGGTTAGGTGCCTTTTCAATACGGGTACTTTTTATACAAAAGGCAAAAATAAACAGCTATTATTAGAAAATAATTTTGAAAAGTATATTTTTATGACCGATCAAAAAAGGATAAGGTGACCTATTATACCGAACGCTTATATTTTTTACGTTATAGGAGAAGATTGAAAGCATAATCATATCTATTAAATGAACCTATCTATACTTATAATAAAACTGTAACAGCGTCAATTCTGTACATTAAAGATATTTTGAAAATTTTGTTGGACGGCTCTCTATAATCGATACTAAAGCCTAAACTATTTTTTTTTTCATTTTTGTCTGTCTGTCTGTCTTTATCTTGGCTGAGGATCACGCCGAAACTACTGAATGGATTCAAATTAAACTTGGCACGATTTGAGTTCATATTACGAGGTAGGCTATAGGATACTTTTAATCCCGAAATTCAGCACGGATCCCGCGGGAGAGGGGATGAAAGTAAAAATATGTACTTATTTGTAATTCATTAACGTGTGGTCCAATTTCATTCATTATTTTTTTGTTGAAAAGGGGGGTGTTTTAGATATTGTCCCGTAAATATTTCAAGGTCGTCGGTTTTGTGGTTCAGAAATTACAGACATTCAACCTTCAGTATTAGGTCCAAAGCCATCTTGTGCTATGGGAAAGAGAGAAGGGAGGGAGGAAAAGATAAGGGAAAAGGATGAATGGATGAAAGTGAAAAGAGGCAGGTGCTCCAGCACCTACCACCATTCTGCCTAGAACGTACTTTTCGTATAAAAGTTAGATGATTACTTCAAATCGACAGATCGTACGCCACTAATATTATTATTTTTTTTATTTTCTCAAGCTACCACTCCTAAGTAAATGCTATAAATAAAATAATATTACAGTATACGACCTAGGACTCTTGCTATTTTCTTGAAATTAATCATTTATTTGACCAATACTAGGGTACTAACCTATTTGACCTAGTTCTAGTTTTTTTTTTTTTTTTTTTATAACGGGCAAATTGCCTTTATTACTCAAGCTACTTACTACAATAATAAAAACTAAACTAAACTAAGCTAAACTTAACTAAACTAGCTACACTACCTACTACAAAGAACACTTATGGACTGTATAATAGCCGCGATGCCCTATAGACAGTCCAAGTGCTCCAGCCCACTACCGGTAGGTAGCGTACCCAACATGCTGGCCGCATTGCCACGTTCTAGTTGGACATATTTATGTTCCATTTGACAGCTGACCAGCATACGTAAAGGTAAAATTCATTTCATAAATTCCTGCTTAAGTGTGCTTGAATCGTAACGAATATAGTTTGGTTTAGATCTAACTGAAGCAAAATGCAAGATACTGTATAGATACTAAATATATTTTACACATTTTACCTCTCTTTCAGCCAGTACAGTGCGGAGTACAGCCCGCGTTGTATTTGTTCCGAACAGCTCAAAATGGGATTACTTGTTCTCGGAGTGTTTGGAGAAATTTTGTTGCTAAAGCGAGAATGTTCTCGAATTACGAGATTATTGTATTTCGCCTTGTTAATAACGAAGTCGAGTTCGATGGCAGGAATAAGCAGGATTACAGCTAATAAAAATGTATTGTAAAGCCGACTCGATGCGGATTTTAGAAGTGTTTCGTCAAGTCCCTACTTTTGTCTTTTGGCTCGAAAGTTGGACGATTGAGTTTGTTTAGGTGCGGTGGTAATTGAAAGGATTTCCGTTAAGCCATTTAAACATTTTACTTGAATTTCTTTTAGGAGTATTGCGCATTGGTATTGTCTTAGATATTTGTCACTTCTATCTGATTTTGTTAAATTTTTAGGAGCGTGTATTATTATCGTTTTTTAATACTATTCCTTTATGGTTGCATTTACTAATCATGGCTACAATTATATGTTACGAAGACTGCGGAAAATATCTAGCAAGCCATAATCCTCAAAGTGTAAATCAGTTTAAATAATAATGTTTTTCAGAATCAGATTTAGTTTTTTTTATTAGTTTTTTAGTCTACAGAGATGGTATAAGTAATTAAGTAAAGAACTTATGAAGGCTCTATGGACTACTTATGTATTTTAAAAGCTATTTTCAAAATATGACAACAGTGTTGCTTGTAGAGTAGTTGGCTTTAATAGTAATAATATCTCTTATAATTTTGACACATAAGTGTGGTCAAGAATGTTTTAAAATAGCATGTACAGAGAAGATGCGTACAGAATTTGATCGCATTATTATTCACATAGCAAATTGATTAAGTACCGCCTCCGGCGTCCACCCGCCTTGTACATAGAGCAAAGGAATTTATATTGGACCAGCAAAGCAAGTGGAAGATTGGAAAAATATATTTGCGGCCAAACAAAGAATGCCTTTTGATATTCGTATTGTTCTTAGTCTGGAACTAATGTTAAAGACAGTGAAGACGTTTTACTTAAAAAAACGGAATAACAGATGGTAACTGAGTTTTTAAGATGGTGTTTTAAAAATCACTCATAAAACTTGTTAAGAAAAATATGGCAAGGAAAGAGACATTCAAGAATTAGTTCAAGGGAATCATAACATCTACTTGTTCCATGTTCGTGGAGTCCAGGATAGTATTAGTCCGCACTACATGAACGCGGTGAATTACGATTCAACTTCTGTTTCTTTGAGAAAAGACCTGACCGCCTATCTGGTGAATTGCGGCTTTGGACACAATTGAGCGGCGTGCCATGAAGCTTATCAAAGATGAGAGACTAGTTAAAGGGAAAATTCAAAGCCTTGAACACAGACGCAAGGTCGCCAGTCTGTCGATCTTCTATCGGTTACATTTTGGAGAGGGTGCACATGCCCTCCATCAGCTCATTCCGTCATCCCCTTTCCATCATAGAACTACAAGGCTTGGTGATTCTTTATATCCTTACGTCGTAAGTTTGCACTTAGCGTTTTGCTGAGTCATTCATAGTCCGAACGGCCAAGGAATGGAATGCTCTTCCAGCAACAGTATTTCCTCCTGGGTATAGTTACCCTGCGTCATAGTTAGACTTTTATAACTTTCTTGTCAGTCCTCTTAAATCCTTAAGACAGACGTGACCTTTTTATTTTATTTTTTACTTTTAATCAATTTATGCATCCAAATACTAATGTCTCATCATCCATAATGGCAGTTACGAAGCTAGCGCCCGCTAAAAATAAGAAGAAACATCTATTTCGCGGATAGATTCCGGAAGATGATTCAAGAATACTGCCTATTCTTATGCGTATCAAATCACCTACTACAAGAACTAGAGTCATTTGGCCTGTAACGCGGTCGTATTCAATGATGAGAATGGTTGCTTTCCTTACATCCTTTATGTTACGGAATGTGAAAGTCGTAGCAAGCGCTGCCGTTGACCTTTATAAGCTTGGATATTGAGGAAGATCCTCGGACAGATTTACATGACAATACGATGTCAGTGTCTCTTCGTCCTTTCGACGAATATTGTTTCGGTCTTTGTCGAGATTTTCGGGGTAACTCGGGTAATGCGATGTTATATCTTTTCCGTTTGTATTGCACTGTTACTGCCTGCCTTCCTGCAAACAAAGACTTTCTATTGCGGTGCTTTACATAAATAGCGTGTAATGGTTCAATTTTAAAAGCCGTCACTTTTTATAACTCTAATTTAACAGGATGTTGTTGGCATTGCGCGGGATATGGACTACTTACACGTGAACGTCACGTGAATCCGTTTAGTTAAAAAGACTTTAAAGCTTAGGTTTTCCCGTTTTATGATAATCACATCGCCACTGCTGAACATAGGCCTCTCTCATAAACCGCCACTTTGGACGCTTATTATTGGGGTTTTGCCATAATCACCACGCTTGGCAGGCGGCTTGGTGATCGCAGAAGATTTTAATGTACCGAGGAGAATGCTGCTGCCTATTCTCTGCATATTCCCTTAGCCGGTTCTTACGGCACCCACGGGAAGAGATGGAGTGGTCCTATCCGCAAACTGGGACTACATGGTGTATAATAATTATGATAATAATAGGCGTAAATCAGAGTGAAGACCTGCAGCAGCCAATTGTGGTGATTATGATAATGGAATTTTAGAATAAAGCTTCGTAATTTCACGAGTCCAAAGACAAAAAGTCTAAAAAAAAAACATAAGGCTTGATTCAATTTAGTATTAAAGTCACAAATATCCCGGCAACCAAAATCTAGTTCACAAATTATGATTCAGTTTTTCGCTCTACCAAAACCCGCTCGGGCGTCACAATAATGGACAAGTAGAAATTTCATTAGCAACCGCTGGCAAGTTTTGGGCCGAGTTATGCGAGTTAGTGTCGCGGCCTCATTAAATGTGCTTCGGTAATAGTCTATTTAGCAGTGAGGGATTAACTGTTTTGTAGTTGGAGTATGTAGTATAAGTTATTTAGTAACTGGATTATCCGTTGTGTAATTTATATATTTTGTGATAAGAATCATCTCAAAAGAACGAGACAGATCAAATTAAGTTTACCTAAGCCTAAAGATCTAAATGGCATAGAAAAATCAAATCACTCTGACAGGAAATTTTATTTGAAAAATGTAATTTCATGGTCATCATCATCATCATCATCAGCCTTTACACGTTCACTGCTGAACACAGGCCTCCCTCATAAAGCTTCACCTTGAGCAGCTGCCTGCCTCCTGCATCCATCGGCTCCCCGCGGTCCTGACCAGACCATTGATCCACCTAGTGAGAGGCTGGCCTACGCTGCGTCTTCCGGTTTGTGGTCGCCACTCGAGAATTTTTCTTCCCCATTGGTTGTCAGTTCTACCAATGATGTGGCCTGCTCACTGCCACTTCAACTTGCTAATTCGAAAAGCTATATCAGACTTTTGTTTGCGGATCTCCTCATTTCGGATCTTATCTCACAAGGAAGCGTAGCTCTCTCCATAGCTTTCTGCTTTGAACTTACAAGGCTTACTTATAAGGCCAACAGTAAGAGACCACGTCTCAGTGCCATAAGTCATCACTGGCAACACACACTGGTTAATAACTTTCAGGAAAAGTCTTTTGTTTTAATTTCGTGGTATCATACTGGAATAGACCAAAAGTTTAGTAGAACTGACAGCAATTTTCAAACCTAAAACAACATGAAAACCCTACCCACCATTCTGCCTACTAAAAGCACCTTCACACCGTCAATAAACGCAGCGCGACCGCGTCTAAGTGTGAACTAAATTGGCGATATTTTATGAGCGGACCATTACCACCGCCGTAAAGAAGCAGCCCGCTTTACGATGGATTCCTTGCGACCCACGCCCTTATTATGGGAAGGTCGAAGATATCGTAAGGCTTAAGCGATGTCGCAATATGCACGAGACGTAGGAGTGCTTAAAATAGTTGCATTCCTAAATACTTTATGTACAGATAGTTGACTTGAGTCTGGTTAGATTTGTAGAGTTGATTGGTATTTAAACTGCATAATATCATTACTTTTTTATGACATTAACGATAGCTGTACTGTTTCGCAACTGCATTATTAACGTTTCGTAATTACATCGTAGTTATTATATCACTAGAACAACTTTATATGAAAGTCAATTTAAAAAAAATGTAAAATAAATCTGTTCTAAATTTTTTCAAACTATTTCTACTATGTAGAGTTACAACAAATTTTCAACCATCTATTTATTACGTATAAAATTAAATATTGTATAAACTGTGTTCATTATAGAGAGGCGAGGTTGGCTCATCGGTCGGTAGTGCATCTTTCAAACTGCCGCACCCTGGATCTTATCCCGCTGCCTTCACACCAAGGACTTTCAAGTGGCACTCACTCTTGAAACGGTGAAAGAAACATCATGAGGAAACTGACATGTTGTAAAATCCCAAAACTAGAAAGCACCCACAATAAGCTAGTTTCCTACTATTTTTGTATTTTGTATACAGTCGAGGAAATATCTCAAATAATTACAAAGTTACAAGCATTTTAAAATACAGGAATAGAAAGAGACAGCTCAAACATGCAGTGACGCCACTTCTTGGTCCTTCATAGAACCTCATTAATAAAGTGTGGTAGCTTTACATACAATCTCTTTGGTATGTGACGTCACAGCGTGCGGTTTTATACTAACTGTGGGGAAGATCCACACGATCTTGATTTTGGGAGAAAGGCACAGGCGATGCCCCACAGAAACTTTAAAAGCTTATTACACCGTGATTTATTTAACGATTTTACTTATTTTTTCAATTATTGCATTCATTTTGAAGGCGTCTACTTCTCAACATAGGCCTCCCTATAAAACGTCACTTTCATAGAAGAGTTTGCTATAATTACCACGCTTGACAGGCCGCTTGGTGATCACACGTTTACACGTACACGTTTACGCGGGTACACGGTGTAGTTATATAATTCCTTATGTAAACAAAATAAGATTATAATATCGCGGCGACCTTGGGATGGTTCAGCTAAATACCAGCTTCAGGGCTTGGACTCAATTGAAAGGCTCGCAAAAAAGCTCATAGGTGACGATACAATAGTGAGGGCTAGGCTCCAGAGCTGAGAGCACCGTCGTAAAGTTGCCAGCCTATCAGTGTTCTACAGGTTACATTTCGGTGAGTGTGCTGCGGAGCTACACAATCAAATTCCACCATCTGGTGGAATTTGATTGTGTAGCTCCGCAGCACACGTCTTGTCGTCCGATGGTGAAATGGAGATCCATTTCACCATCGGACGACAAGACGTACAGCTACACACCATCCATTTATGGTTGATATTTCTTCGATTCGCACAAAGCGGTTTGACTCGACATTTATAATCCGAGCAGCGAAGGAATGGAACACTTTACCAGCGTCTTTGATTCCCAATAAGTACAATTTGGAGCTTTTCAAGTCACGAGTGAATAGGGAATCTTCCAAGCAAGCATGCACCATCGTAGACCACGTCGTCACTTTCCATCAGGTGAGACAGCGGACAAATGCAGGCCTATTTAGTTATGCAAAAAAAGGATAAGAAATTAACCACGCCATGCTTCTGCTGCAATCGTCATTCCCAACCTCACCGGACTATAAAGCTCTATCGATCTGTAATAAGGCCGTCCGTCTGACGTGAGCGAGAGATAGCACCGCGAATTGCAAATTAAAACGACGTTTATCGTCCATTACATTTTGTTACTCGACCAAAAGTGATTCGGTTGCGTTTAACGGGCGACGGTACAGCGGAATTGCTGTTTCATGCGACGTGGAATTAGATTTTTTAGATTTCTATTCGTTAGAGCATTCTGGGCAAACTAAGTACAATGAAAAAAAGCGCTACGTTGCGTTAACACATGGATTTATGAAATGGATTTTTTTGTGTAAACTGGGATATTTATACGGATTATTAGTTTCACGGACAACCAATGGGGAAGAAAGGTTCTTGAGTGGCGACCACGCAGCGTAGGCCGGCCCCCCACAAGGTGGACTGACGACCTGGTAGCAGAGAACTGTGGGTAGCTGATGGATGCAGGAGGCAAGCAGCCGCTCAAAGTGGCACTCTTTGGAGGAGGCCTATGTTCAGCAGTGAACGTCTTCAGGCTGATGATGATGATGATGATGATATTAGTTTCTAAAATGATAATAGTCCCATTTTATTTTATACTAACCCTGACTAGTCTACTATTAATGTAAAATGTTAAATAAGATTGGTTTTGTCTATTTTCTATGCAAAGGTGTGATCTGGGAAATTAACGTGTGCTCAGAACACGTTAAATTCTTTTACATAAAAAAGAATCAATTTGAAAACTGGGGATTTTTTTAATTTCGATACTATACCTACACATTAATTATCTCAACCAGCTAAAGATCAAAATAAAACCAGAAATTGAAGATTTTCAAATATACGCTTATCATCCGCGTGAAAAAATAGTCTATTTCAGTTTAACAGTTGTAAGAAATTTCGCAAATGTTTAGCAAATTTTAGGCTCAAACCTTTTCTGAACAAAATCCTTCCAGTTTCCGTAATCATTGTATACAATAATGAAGCAGCAACTAATTAACTCTTTGTAAGATGGGCCCAGGCAAGCCCTTTATACCCTTTTACGCCAGCTAGGCTGTTCTGGCATTAGAAGAAAGCTCTTCGCTCACGATACTTTTGTAATTATTTTATTTCTAAAAAACCTTAACTACCAACCAGCCTTTCACAGGATTATAGGCTCTAAACTCATAAGTATACGTTCTGTAATCTTGCATCAAAGTCTTTACAAGCCTCGAAAGTGTTTAGGAGCTAAAAAGTATAAGCGCCATACAGAGTGCCGAGGATTAATAGACTGTAAGTAAATAGATAAGGAGACCTGTTTTATGTATAAAGAGTGTTCAGGTTGTTTACGATGATAGGCTCTAAGCAAGTTAGTATGACGCCTTTTTGAAGTAATGAATTTTGTTATGAAGGAGAAGACTTCGTAATGTTTGTATTTATAGAAAACGTCTCGAATCTGTGTAATTCTTATAATTGTTTTTTAAAAGCGTACCTACTGAATGACAACAACACGGTTCCACAAAATTGGCAGTAATTAAAGTGTGGATCTAGTTTACTCGTAATTTAAACAATTGCAAAAATATCGACAAGGTTTATTTTTGTTGCACGCCTACATCCCTCAGTCTTAGAATATGTTATGTGAATGACCGATAGAAAATGATTTAGCATTAAGCCCTCCTTTTGTACTGTTTTAAGAATAAAAAAATGCAATAATAAATTTTTATGTTACCTTAAGTTACATAATTATTCTACAATTGCTATTAATCTTGACAGTTTAAAATACTTTTTAAGATTTCGCTACTTGAACTTATATTATTAGGTTAAAACGGATCTCCTTGCCCACATTTTATAAAAAAATATTTTTTGATGAATTTCTGTACGCGTTTTAACTTTATTATATGAACTCAAAATACTCTTGTAACATTCTATACTTTAGTATTATAGTTCACTTCAAGCCTAAGTTAATCTGCATTGATTTTAAGCTCTCTGCGTCACAAGATAAGGGTCAAAATCAACCCATTACTTCTACAATAAACTAAACAGAACGAAGCTCTGGCAAGATTAAGAACCTCGCTTAATTTACAGCAAGAAAACGTTAACGATAATGTTCCTTACTCGTAAAAATACTTTATCGTCGGCGTCGGTGATTAACGAATTAACATTCACTGTTCGGTGCAGATGTACTTGTTATTAATAACTTTATAGCATAATAATGATGGAGCTAGGGCTGACAACTGTTCTTTGAATAGAAGCGTTTTCACTTGCTTTAAGTATAAAATTGAAATGGTAATAGCTAAGGCTAGAGTAGGTCGTAAAATGTTGATTAAAACGTACTTAAACTTCATCATCATCATCAACAGCCCGAAGACGTCCACTGCTGAACATAGGCCTCCCCCACAGAGCGCCACTTTGAGCGGCTGCTCGCCTCCCCGCGGTTTTCACCAGGTGGTCGGTCCACCGAGTGGGGGGCCGGCCTACACTGCATCTCAAACTTAACTCTTGAGTTTAATTAAAGCTTGTATTTTTATGGGATGTAGTAGATTTTTGGATTTTGTAAATAGAGCTTTTAGAGTTATGCGCTCTAACTTGGACGAATAAATTTTGTTTGAAGTATTCATTAGAAATCTACAACTTAGAATTACAATAATTAAATATAATTCAATGAATTCTATTATTTAGGTAAAGTTTGCCTAAATTAAAAAGTGATAGTACGCAAAAGTCAAGAAAGCATTTCTAGTATTCCCCGAAAATATAACATTCATATTTCATTCATATTTTTAGGGTTCCGTACCCAAAGGGTGAAACGGACCCTATTACTAGCCTTACGCTCCACTGTCTGTCTGTATGCCTGTCTATCTGCCCGTCTGTCACCAGGCTGTATCTCATGAACCGTGAAATACAGTTGAAATTTTCTCAGATTATGTATTTCTATTGCCGCTATAACAACAAATACTAATAAGCAGAATAAAAACTAATATTTAAGGGGGTTCCCATACAACAAACGTGACTTTTTTGCCGTTTTTATGGATAATGGTACGGAACCCTTCGTGCACGAGTCTGACTCACATCTGGCCGGTTATATAATGACAATTTTTCTGGCTAGAACTAAACTTGACTGGAGCAAAGCTAATTGATTGACTCAGGCGTGACTTCGCGGAAGTTCATCTTAAATACCAAATGAAAAAGTACATCTAGTGTAATTCCGCTAAAAATAACATCCTGCGCAACGAATGTTGGACCAATTTAGGCGTCCCAGTTTAGTTTCAATAAAAATATTATACATTATACTTTTCTTATCATTTTTTTAATACATTTGCCTACAACAATCCTTTGCAACTTTCCCAATATAGATAATATTATGTTATTTTTAGCGGAATTACACTAGATATACTTTTTTCATTTGGTATTTAGGAGCAAAGCTTAATACCATGCGACCTTTTTATCACATGATTAGCCAGACTATTAACATTTTAGTTTTTGTTTTAACGCCGTCAGCACAACTTTAGCACAAGACGTAAAAGAGTCCTCCTTTAAGCGCAACAAACCACCGCGACAGTGACTTTACGACTGGATCTCAATTAAAATCCAACAATTTGGGAACGGTCCCGAAATGAAATTAAAGTCGAGTAACAGCGTGTCGCGCCGTCCGTTCGTTACAGCTCCAGCGATTTCAGTTTAAAATAGGTATTGTTTAGAATTAAAATGAAATTTGAGGGTAGAATGTTGCGACAACCATTATTAGACACGCTTTTTTGTCGTGATGTTAAATTATTGCGTTTATAGTTCGATAATATTTACTTTGTCAACTTCATTTTTGTTTGGCGCAGCCAGTCAGATTCTGGACGTCTCGTGTTATTATCAAATTAGGGGTATATTTCATGGTGCCTCATCATCAGCTAAATATGTTTCTATTTGACAGCCTCTGTGGTGTGGTGGTTGAGCAGGTCGGCTTATAACCCGGAGGTGGCGGGTTCGATTCCCGCGGCAGGATACGTATCTGTGCACATGAAAACAAACGCGCAAATACTTGTTCTGTGTCTGGGTGTTGTGGGAGCATGGTCCTCGTAGTTCCTGGGTCCCTAGATACAGGGAATCCTAGTTAGGGTCCAGGATCTATGTATGTGATCGCTAGGCGTTATTATTTATTTATTATTACCGGAACACAGGCCATCTCTCACATGAAGAAAATGTAGGCCATAATGAGCTAAGTGATAAAATGAGCTAGGTTATAGTGGATAACTCAGGTCCTCGAATTTAGAGATTCTAGAACATGCTGGGTTCTTTCCTGACTGTTGCTACATCTTTACCAACGTAGCGACAGTCAGAGCAAGTGTAAATAATTAATTTATAAGTGCCAATTGGTATTTTTAAATCTGGTTGAAAACTTTTATTTTTGGTGAAGTTTAAAACTAAACGGTCGTTATTTCAAATTTCCGTACTAACATGAACCCCGCATCATGAATAAACCATGCTAATCCAAAAATAACAACCTTTATACCATGTTTACAAAACACTGCAACATTATACGAGGTATACAGAACTAATGAAACCTGGGCCTTTAAAAACATTTCGTTTGGGGATAGTACACCATTGATACAGGTAGAATGGTTCTTAAGTGGGTGTAAGGGCTTGCCAGTTCCCCCAACCGTGAAGTGGGGTAAACAAAGTGTAAATAATTCATTGGATACCCGCATTCGTTATAACTATCATGAATCCATAGTTATGCGGATGGAGCGTTTGTTTATTTTGAGCACGCTGAAATTACCTACTTCCGTTAGAGATAGTCGTTTTTAGATAAAGAAAATGGGCAGTATTTCTTCTTTAGAATTAATGCTCTTTTTAGCTCCACTTTCATGTTTTTTAAAATGACATGGAAAGACTCTAACAGGTATGAATAACTAACCACTTTTTTATAGAACTTAACATTTTTCAACATTTATCTTACGTCAAGAAAATAACCAGGCAAGTGCGAGTGGGGCTTGCGCCTAAAGAGTTCCGTATCATTATCTATCCCTGCCATCTAGTCTTGAGTAGCAGTACTATTTAAAGCAGAACCATCTGGTAAACGAGCAAAAAATCACGTTTTTGTATGGGAGCCCCCTTAAATATTTTGTTTATTCTGTTTTTTAGTATTTGTTGTTATAGTGGCTACAGAAATATATCATCTGCGTAAATTTCAACTGTCTCACTATAACGGTCCATGAGATACTGCCTGGTGACAGACGGACAGACACACACAGACAGACAGACAGACAGCGGAGCCTTAGTAATACCCTATGGGTACGGAATCCTAAAAAATGATTTTAGAGTAAGTTTCAGCATTACAAGCCTACAGATAGGCGGTAGACTATTTTTTGTAATTTTACAGCAGTCTTTGTCAAAATTTCTCGAAAAATACAAACCTCCACCAAAAGTCACAATTGAATTACCCGCAAAAAACTACCTGTTATACCAATTTCATATTCGGTCTGTATACAGTAACGAGGTAGGAGTTGGGCGGGCGCGTGGGCGGGCGGAAGTAGGTACCTCCTATACCTACTGGAGCCGACTGGGTCACTGCGATCTCATTACACTTATTGACGGGACGCTTTGTTTCACTTTGAGATATGGGAGAGTGTATTTATAGAGAATGCCTGGATTGCTTGCGTGAAAACAAAATATTTTTATCTTGGCGATATTTTATTCTGTGTGATTAAAAGTCAGCATAAAATAGGTAAGATTCGAAATGAGAAGATCCGCAAGAGAACTGAAGTCACCGATATAGCTTTGAGAATTAGCAAGTTTTAGTGGCAGTGGGCAGGCCACATCGCTCGTAGAACTGACAACCGATAGAGAAGAAAGGTCCTCAAGTAGCGACCACGAACCGGAAGACGCAGCGTAGGCCGGCCCTCCACTAGGTGGGCTGAAGACCTGGTCAGAACCATGGGGAGCCGATGCATGCAGAAGGCGAGCAGCCGCTCAAAGTGGCGCTCTTTGGGAGAGGACTATGACAAAGCCCCACCTCCAGGGCACTTCGAGAGCGGCTGGTGCAGTGGCGGAAGTGGTGGTAAACCTCAAACGGACGAAATATAAATCTCTCGGTGAGGGATACATATTTCTTCTGTTTGGGGTAGAAGCCATGGGACCGTGGGGTCCATCCGCCCACGGATTTGTGAAAAAGCTATCCAAATGCCTAATAAAAATTACAGGTGACCAAAGAGCTGGCTCTTACCTCGGCCAAAAACTAAGTATGGCCATTCAACGAGGTAATGTCGTCAGCTTTTTGGGCACCTTACCCGCAGACAGCGACTTAAACGCGGTTTTTTATTTATAAGTTAGTTTTAGTTTTAGATAAGTACTTAGTTTAGATTTAATTTATTTTTAGTAATTGTATTTTGTATTTTATTTAATAAATATGCATCCACTCTCTTGTGTGAATAGACTTGCTCGTCACTTTTCTACAATAAAATAGGGTAGCAGTAAGGACCGCTGACTCAAGAATCTCTAGATACAGAACAAATGGGTCAAAAGGCTATCTCATTACACTTATTGACCGGACGTTGCGTGCACGCCTTTGTCTCTTTCTCTTACGTACTTCGAGATGAAAGGTATAGTAAAGTTATCGGGAACAGGAAACAGTTTTACTTGGATGGTTTATAAGTAATTGGATTTATTTTTTGTGGGGCTTTGTTTCTGAATAGTTAGCTTATAAAATCGCATTGTAGTTATACGATTCACTTGAAAGATTAGAAATAACCATAAACGCACTTTTGAAGTATTCAATGATATTATAATTAAATATTCTAGACATGAAGATAAATCTGATTTGAAAATGTTGAAATGTTGGCGGTATCTTCAATATTAAAATATGTTTTTTGGGTTTATTTTTGGTCATTCATTGTCACTAATTGTGACATGTGCTCAAACACAATCTTCTCTATTGAAGAAAAAACAATATTCTGTAAATATAATAAGTTTTTTTTTACGGGCAAATTGCCTTTATTACTCAAGCTAACTACTACAATAATAAAAACTAAACTAAACTAAACTAAACTAAGCTAAACTAAGCTAAACTAAACTAAACTAGCTACACTACCTACTACAAAGAACACTTATGGACTGTATAATAGCCGCGATGGCCTATAGACAGTCCAAGTGCTCCAGCCCACTACCGGTAGGTAGCGTACCCAACATGCTGGCCGCATTGCCACGTTGAATTGCAATGCTGATGCGTTGGGCCAAATAAGTGCCAGCATTTTGGTCACGCGTCGCATCGACCAGGCGCTCTGATAGACTTTGGAAAACGCGATGAGCTCCCGGTCCCCACGGACCCAGGGTCTCAACACCAAACGGCTCAAATATGTAACCGCTACCGAGATTACTATATTTGCGCCGTTTTAGCTGCTCAGCAGAATTAGCCGCGGCGCCGGCCCTAACGTGTGTCTCGGGAAGGTGTGACGGCGCCATAGTATCGACGCAAGTAGCGTCCCACACTAAAGGCCGCCCCATCTTCCAGGGAACCAGAGTCATTCCGTCGGGTCTTTTACCATCGTCACGCATGAGACCATTCGGTTCGAGAATGGCTGCAGCATTGGCGGTGGTAAAAGCCCGGCGAATGATGTCATTAAGACTAGCGTGGCGCGAAATTCGACCAGCGCTTTTTGAACACGAGAGACCGTGATGACCGAGCTGGTCAACTGCGGTACCGCACTGGCAGCGATGGGCCACACAGCATCTTGCGCCCAAACGTAAGCTGATAGCTAAACGAAAAGTAGTCGGATCTAAAAGGTTACCAGTGTTGAAAGAAGGCATGGCCTGTAACCAAAGTCCTGACTCCCACACAGAGACTGCGAGAAGCCGAGCACGATCAGCGACGCTAGGACACGTATCTAAAAGATTTTTCCGTGCTAGTTCGCAGAGCGGTCGGTCCCACAGCCTCTGTGAGGAAAGAACCACCGGGAAGTCAGAATTTGGACAAGCCAACCCCCAGGCATTCTTGGCCTCAGACAAATGGGCTACTTCGAAAGTACCTAAAGATGGAGCAAGAATTTTTTCTATTAATTTATGTGTACCATGTACAGAGGACAAAAATGCCGGTAATGCAACACTCGAAATTTTGCGTATCCCTAAACCTCCTAAGCGCACAGGTAGAGAGGCTTGCGACCACGTCCTGTCATCCATATCAACATTCAAGACCGAAACCAGAGTGTTTTTTACAATGCTGTCTAAGCCCATAAGGAGCTCACTGTGTTTCCACAGTTGACAACATCGTAAAATATAAGTAAATTTAGGGACAAATAGACAAAAACGAATAATTGTAAAAGCCATGTGGGCGTTAATTTTGAGTAACCTGTCTGATGCGTTATTGAACTTTTGAATTTTTTCTTCTACAAAAGGTGAGATAGACTCATCCAGAATCGGCGAACCCAAAAGGCGAAGAGAACTCTTGTCTACTAATTTGATATTCGGAGCAAGACTATTAAACTATAATACAATATAATAAGTACTTATATTAAACTAAACTAGACCTAAAAAATTTAACACATTTTTTATATGTAGATTATTTTTATGCAATATTTTTTTGGTTTTTAAAGTTAATATCAATTATTGTGTAATTTACTGTAACGCTGTTGGATTACCTCAATAAATAAAATAATAATAAAATAAAATTATAATCAGTGGTACCGTTACTTCTCTTTATGCAGCAGTGATAAAGGATAAAGCTCTTCCGATATTTCAGCAATATTTTTCTATATCAAGAAAAGTCCTTTCAAATTTTTACACTGAGTACGGAGTGTACAATATACATTAAACCATCCCTAAAATAATACAAAAAGCTCCGTACAGTATACTGCTTCCGTCATTTATCACGACACAAACGGAATCCAGTCTCCAGCACATTTACATTCCAATAAAAGAAAGAAAAGAAAAAGAACTTACCTTTACTGGAACCGTCCGGGCCTCGCAGTATCGAGCACTCTTCTATTGTACCAAACGGCGTGAACAGCTGGCGGACATCCTCTTCGGTCTGTTGTTTGCTCAGCATACCAACGAACAGCTTCCGATCTGGAGAAAAACAACGAATTAGCTCTTGTTTTTAACTTTTCTGTTGTTATGGGCTGTTTCTGTTGTCTTTGATACTATTCACTTTGTCATGCGTTTATTATTTTAGTATAGATTGACTGGCCTGATAGCTCAGTTGGTAGTAGCTCTGCCTTCTGAACTATACGTTGTGGGTTCGATTCCCATCCAGGACAAACATTTGTGTGATGAACATCTATGTTTGTTCTGTGTCTGGGTGTTAAATTGTATTCCATGTATTTATTTACAAACAAAAAGTATCTAAGTATTGTATCAGTTATCTGGTTCCCATTGTTTTTATTAAGCTATGCTTAATTGCTTAGTTTGGGGCTAGATGGCGCTGTGTTAAATGTCCACATATATTTATTGATTTATTTATTTTGTATTGCTGGCGCTTGCAAATGCGCTAGAAACGGTAAAAGATGTATACTATGCTTTACCGCTAACGGCATAGTATGTGAATGTAAATTTCGTAGACGGCTTGTAGCGTTACGTCGTAGTATCTACGCATTTGAAACACGCCTACGCCGTAGCTCGTAGATCCACATCTCGTCAAACAGTTTTAAGAACCTCAACAATTTTTTTGTGAGTTCTAAGCTACAGTTAAATTAGGTTTTATTTCAATAATAATTTACCTGAAAAGAACTTAAAAAAACAATGTGTAAATACAATTTAGCCACACCACATTAAGCCTAGCGTGGTGCCTGAGGAAACTTGTAGCGGTTTTCCAATTACTTAAAATGCACGGGGTATGGTCATTTATAAGTCAATGTTTTTTTTGCTAAAAGAAGCTCACACATTCGCAACTTTGTTTCAACTTGTGGCGCGATATTTTGACGGTGAAAATTACCCATAAAACTTTAACAATACAAAATATGTTTTCAGACAAAATATGCAAGGTCTTGTCATACTGACAAAAATATCTACTGAATAGACGTTAACAAATGTATTATTATAACGCGCGTCATTAAAGAAACAAATCTGACGCAAACAAAAAAACAATTGTTTTCCCTCTTCCAATATTGAGTTTAAGTGCAGAGGGAGTGAGACAGCAATAGAAATGTATGCTCATTTCAGTTCTTTTCTTTATTGAATCGCGTTGTAACTGTATTACTGGATCAGGTCAGTCTCTCAAGCACCAATCACAATAAATTTTTGGATACAAACAGTAAAATACAATTAATAAGTCGAAAGTTAGTGAAGCTTTCTTTAATTAAAATATCCAAAAACATTTTGTTACTTTAAAAGTATCACAATTACGCACATTTTATAAAAGTTATTCAAGTTATGTTATAATTAAATAATCGATCAAACGGGTGATTATCGGTTGAATGTATAAATATATGATTAAGTTTAATCTAATCAATATTTTTGATTAAGAAAATAGTTGACAAAAATATGCGCGATTGTGGGTACTTTGTAGCGCTGTATGCGCGCGCACTAAGTTGCTACTGTTGTCAATGTTAACCAAAAGACAGCCTACACATGTTCCGTGTATCCAGAAACTGGTTATAAACGCAATTTTGACAAGTACAAAAAACTGTAAAAGTCGAAATGGTGACAATATTTTCTGAATACACCTTTGTAATATCACAAAAACAACCCCTATTTCCACCCCGAAACGCCCGACTATAACCACCACAACAACAATGGTGGACAACAACCATAGCTCTCTATATAAAATAAACACATAACACACAGTTAAGTTAATTTTACAACGGCAAAAACGCACAAAATTCAAACCCAGGTAAGAAAACACATAAAAAATTAGCCACATTACACTAAAATGTAAATGATTCGGCGGAGGGTCCCGTATGGAGTTATACGGAACCCTCTTGGGGACATTTCAGGTATTATCGAAGACTTCTGTGTGAGCTTCTGATCATACTCCACCCAGTTACTTTCGCTTCAATTTAGGGTGTGCTTTGGGCTCTACAGAAATCATTGTTTTGACAATTAATGATATAATAAAATAAATTCACACTAATAACGCTGGTAAATGAATACGAAAACAAAATAATATTATATGTTTACAGCACGACGGTAACTAAGGTGCACAGTGAGGGTAACCATACGCATCGAATCTTTATGAAGAATGCGACTTGAGAATAGAATCTATAGACTTGACAATAAACAAAAATGTATGCCATAAAAACTTAGATCAAGATATATTATACAGAAGTGCATACTTACACAAATAAACTTTAATAAATATTGTCTTCAGAAGAGATTGAGTTAATTACATTTAGTTATGCCTTTCTGCACTAAAAATTTACAGCATTTAAGTGCTCATTTATCTCTCTAAGACGTACCCAAATAAATTGCAATAGGCACGTTATAGACGGATAAATGCAAACATAAGAGCTGTCAAACTTTAGTGTAGACTGGCATAAGTTTCTCAGAACTAAAAAGATTTACGTAAAGTAACTTATAAAATGTATACCAAATAAAACAAAAGAACTACGAAGAGATACAAGTCGCAACTTTCAAGATTCGACGTATAGCCATCTCACATCGCGCGCTATCGACAGACAGTGACAACAGTACAGCCTATTGCACGCACAACGAACGCTACCTGTGTCGGTTTACGCGCGCCGCCAGCTCGCGCCCCCTGCAACACAAAAACACGCTACACACGCTTATTCGACATTCTAGTAATTTGTAGCTCTATGCTAGAGGTAACGTTTAGATTTTACAAAGAGAAAGGAGCATTTCCACACTAGAGTAAATTACAATAAAAGATCGCACGGTTTATAAGATTCTAGTTTGCGTCTATTTTAAGCTTAAATTAATACATTTTCTTAAGTATCATGTTTAGTGTTCTTGTTGGCTCAAAAACTTCGTTTGGTGTCAGGCACTTTTGAAACAGTTCTTTGAACTTTTTTTTGTTTAAGCCAGGGTGCAGATAGTAGAAGATTTTTTAAATTGTTTTCTTAGGCCTTTAATTTTACAAGATCATTGTTAAAGTTTATATTATGTAATTTTTCAGTACAATTTCATATTTTACATTCGCAGTGAATCTTTGGTATGGTTTTCAAGTTAAATCGGCTGAACCGATTTAAGATTTTAATATAAGATTTTAGTAGTAGTGAACCGATTTAAATGGAACTTTGCACACAAATACTGTTAATACTACCAAAATCAACATATAATACTTTTTATCTCGAAAAATTGAGTTTCTGCAGGAAAATGGGTATATAGCGAGTGAAACCTCAAAACACCTTGTAGTAAATTACAAAACGCATAACGATAAAAATAAACATAACGATATGCCAGCAACTGCCCATTTAATACCAACTTCCTTTAAAGCGAGCATAACATAAAAAGTCAAAGAGATAATAATAATGAGTCCCTGAAGCAATATACAGTGTACACAGCTTAAACTTCCTCTTTTTAAATGCTTTGAACGCCACAGAGTTTTGTACCATGTAGGTATACAGAATAGTCACAGAATACATAATAATAGACACTGTTAAAAGAAATAAAGCTGCTTGACTTGACTTCTCTGTCTATGGATTTTGTAGTTAGGTGTTAAATTTCTGCCAATGTCCGTTCTTGCTACATGATTTTTAGGAGATGGTGCTAAAAATTTTAAGAATATGATTATTATTTCTCGCTCGAGGTAGATTTAATAGTACGTAGTTGTTAATATTGTAATTAGTTAAGCGAATAAAGGCATTTTGCCCGTTAAAAAAATAATATGACCGGTGGAGTAGAGAATTGCTTTTTTTATCAACGACAAGATGGGAACTACCCACATTTGGCCACGGTCTCACCTGGGCCCTAATTCTGTATGAAAACTCAGATTCCACACGATACGAAACCACGTCGTTATCGTGTCTTGTTCAAATCGTGTCACAGCATTAGAAATACCTTCACTTTACATTATGTTATTTTTATTTTGAATAAATATTGATATATTAAGTGGTGGTAACTTTTGACGTGTTGATGTTTCGGAACGTGTCTCAGTGGAACATTATGATTTTTGACAGTTCAAATCGCGTCATTTCCAAATTCATTTCGCGTGGTTTTGTTTCCATTTCATAGAAAATAGATTTTTGCAGATTTCTTATATAAGACAAGGAATTCGCTTGGTTTCGAAGTAAGGAATCGTAAAGTGGTCATACAGAATTAGGGTCCTGAAGGTAAGTGACGGCGCGGTCGACGATGAAGCATGCTTGCCTAGAAGATACGGGTTCATTCTAGCCTTAAAAAACTTGCTTCCTAAAATTGTTCCTATTTGTGGCAAAGTCAAAGTATTTTTTTTTACTTTTATATATATCCTATGTAACTATGTAATGCAGTTAATTTAATTTTTAAAAATTTGTTTTTGTTTTTAATGTTACGGAATAAACTAGAAGTTGTTTATTATATAGGATCATAGATACTTACGCGGCTATTTGGTTCTGAATTATTTAGGTCTGGTTAAAATTTAACTACCACATCACTCACGGAATATTAGTTTCACTGACATCCGATGGGGAAGAAAGGTTCTCGAGTGGCGACTATGAACCGAAAGATGTAGCGTAGGCCAGCCCCCTACTAGGTGGACTGACGACCTGGTCAGAACCACGGGGAGCCGATGGATGCAGGAGGCAAGCAGTAAAATACATTTTTATACATTTATTACTAGAGTTATATTGTTTTATACCAATAATTTATAATAAGCACTGTATTTTATTTAGAGTACTCTAATATGAAGTATTATTTTATGTTTTATATGCAATACGTAAAGAGTTTTTCTATTCTATTTTATAGACTAGCGTTGGCCACGATCTCACCTGATGCAAAGCGAGGATGTGGTCAAAAGCGTATCATGTTTGTCTCAATCTTGACTTGAACAATCTCGGGTTTTATATAGCAGTAACTACATAAATAAACAAATAAATAAATAGAAAAAAAACAAAAAAAACCATAAACCACACAAACCATCACCATAAATAATATTTAGAAACCATGGCACAACTCTGCCCCATTCATACCTTCAAAATCTTCTTAGATCCTATTGTAAATTTCACCCACTTCTGTGACCATTGCCGGCTTTGTGCGGATGGAATTAAACGCAAACACCCTGGGACGGGACAACGGTGCGTAGATAAGGAAGTAAACGGACGTAAACAATAAACAAGGCATTGTTGGGAGCCCAAGAGGTTTTGTATCGTTGGTGAAGTAGAAATGGATGTTTTGGAATTGTTTAGGATTTCCATCTTTTAATTGTTTAATAAAATTATTTAACGTTAAAATATAGGTCAGATGGCAGTCGCTCGTGTAATTCTGGTAGCTCGCCGCTACAAGTTAGATTGGGAGCTAACCCCAATAGCAAATGGGAAAAGGCAAAGAGGATGATGAACGTTTAAATATAGGTACCATTAATACAAAATACCTACATTCAGTAATATTCAGGTTCAATGTTGGCAGGTTGGTGTATCTCGACAAAGTGCACTTATTTATACTTCTTGATGTAAAATAAAAAAATGATATCTAACGGCTTTATTCACAAAAGTTAGTACATTTTTCAAACCCTCATTAACTAATATAAATGTATAGTTCCGTTTTCATACGAACTCTTCATAATAATTTCCTTGAGAATAAAAAAAAATGTTTACTGGTTACTGATGTAAAATAGAAATTAACTCTCTGGGTCTCTTTGTGTTTTCTGACTTATATAATTTTTTTTAACAATTGTCCATAACAAAATGTATATTTTTTAAATTGTTTATAGTCAATGCAGTTGATTATTATTATAATAAATAAATCAGTCAATAGTAAGGTTAAATAATGAATAGCAAATAATTATAATAAAATAATTTCTATAAACGCTTCTTTTTGTATTCTTGTAATCAGATAAAAAACCTTATTAAAATTCTGACCTCATAAAATATTACAACACGCTCCCAATTATAATGCTTACAAAAATATATTAACAAAACAGTACGAGCCCTACTTTATAATTTACTCCTAAAATGAGGCTACAAAATTATCCGACACAATCGCGAAATTAAACCGTAACACAAAAATATAACGCGACAAAACAAATTATAAAGGTAACAACACACTTAACAATACAAAACGTCCTGCTCACGGCCGGCCACACGTTCGTGTCCCAGAACATTGTTCGGAAATATTAGAGTACGTTGGGGTCGGTCATTAAATTCAGATTTATGCCCGACCAGCGGAATATCTCTCCCGTGCGACTGTGCTAATGACCACCTAAATTGAGATAATTTCACAGCGGACTCCGTAATAAGCACAGAGTATGCGCAGTGTCGGATGTTGCTTGAAACAGTCAGCTTTTGTTCACGCACACTTGTGCATTCTTATGTGTGTTGCAAGCGGGATAGCCATGCTGTTTACTTTAGCCATATTTATTTTATCGCACTGTATTGACATGTGGCCTATTCGCGTAAGACTGATGGAGATCGTGATCGGATGCAGCACCCCTATCGCGTAACTGTTCACCTGCCATTCCGCATGCGCTAATTTACAAGTCCGTGAGTGCGAGCAAGAGAGCACACGATCACCGTCTCTACCAGACTTCGCGATAAGACCCCGGGTCTTGGTTTTATTCGTCATTTTCAGGTAAACTTCATTAGATGAGTTACATTTTTACTAGTTAATAAAGGTAATCTAGTAAGTCATGAACTTATAATGAATAAGTATCAGATTGATCAATCACCAAGCCACGTACCAGGTGTGGTGGTTATGGCAAACCCTTCATATGATAAGTGTCAAAAGTGGCGTTTTATGAGGGAGTCCTATGTTCAGCAGTGGACGCCTCCCATTGTTGATATATGGGTGTGTGTGTGTGTGTGTCTGTCTGTCTGTATGTGTGTATGTGTAATAATTACCCAGTGGGAGGGGTAAGAGGGCAAAATCGTGCGTAGCCGTTGGATGTAAGAGCTAACAGCGACACAGAACATTTTAATAATTCACGATTTTGTCAACATTTAAATAGATTATTAATACTTGTTATAATTTCCATGCAACATGGGATACTGCCTGCAATATCTCTGTATGTAATAAGCCTGCAGATACATTTACGCCGTCAGGTCAGGCGCTAGATTGGAATTAAGCCGAAAGAAGTCGGCTTGAAAATTTTCGGGTGATTATGCCGAGAAATATGGCGAATGAACATGGATCTTGGGTCACTTTAATTGGGTGCTTAGCTCTCAGTTATAAGGCACTTGATCCTTGTTAAATAATCGTTAGATTTTAATGGCTTAAAATATGACCCATCATTGGCTAATCAAGTATAACAGAGTACCTCTTGAAAGTAACTGACGTAGTTAAGGGCGAGGTAACCGATTTATTTCAATATGTTTCTTTTTTTTAAATATCTTGAATTTAAGAGATTTCTAGTGTAATATTAGAGAGGATTTCTGAGCAACTATTAAGATTTTCATTACACCTAATTTTAAAAGTATTCTATCGTATAATATATTTATAGTTCGTTAGACGCCAAAATGACTGATCTGATTATAGATTATTAAATTTGCACGTACTAAGATTTTCATAGAGGACTGCAATCCTGGAAAGATAACCAGAAAAAAGGTTAGCTGCTGGAGGAACTGTAAACATTTTCATGCAGACATAGATAGATAGAGAACTCTTTATTGTCCCACCAATGAAATATGAAAGTACAAAGGAAACCTTATGAACTAGTGTTACAAGACGGTCTTATGCTGACAGCGATCTCTTCCAGGTAACCTTTGGATGGACAGTATCACATGCAAAAGAGTAGACGTTGGTGTATAACATTTTAAAAGAAAAACAATAACAATAATTTAACAGCAAATACCTAATTTCTAGCGATGAATATACCTACATCCCAATACTTATATAATCATAATATAAGACAGATACAGGTAGACGTAGAAAAATGTTTCCACAAATCCTATTACTGACTCTAGATCACAAATACTTGTAAAACTACATGACGGACGACGATACAAATTCTAATATATTCCATTTTCAAAGTCTTCAAAATCTTTTTATACTCTTTAATTAGGCAGTCTCTAAAGCTGACCAAAGTAGATCATGCTACTGGATGTCCCGAACTTTACTGGCTTAACTGTGTAACTCTGTTCATAGTAAGTATAATCCGTGCCGCACCCGTGCCGCAGCCGAGCCGCAGCCGCACCGCAGCCGCACCGTTTCTCATTAAGCGCTAATGTCACAGAACCGTTAAACACCACGTAAAATAAACTAATTACACGGTGGTTAGTCTTATATTCACCTATGGATTAATTATGTGGTGTATTGTCTAGGTATTTACGAGGAAGTAAGTTCAAAGCTCGTTTCTAAATTACGTTTCATATGAGAATAACTAATGTTGGTCGAAATTATTGAAGTTATTCAGCGTTATTAATGTTACGGAGTGACTGTTATCTAATCTGTGACTTATTGTCCTACACATACCTCTTTTGATTACTATTACGCAATTCAGTCGTTTTAGACCCAGCACTATCTTTATTTATTTATTAAGAGACCAACAGCATTATGATAATACAGGTAAGCACATTAAGCAGAATAGAAAATACAGCCTTATTAATGTTACGGAGTGACTGTTATCTAATCTGTGACTTATTGTCCTACACATACCTCTTTTGATTACTATTACGCAATTCAGTCGTTTTAGACCCAGCACTACCTTTATTTATTTATTAAGAGACCAACAGCATTATGATAATACAGGTAAGCACATTAAGCAGAATAGAAAATACAGCCAATAATAGGTCTCCATACTAAATACAAGATTATAATATGAAAGAAACACAGCGAATATTGAATCTTACGCTTAGTGTATAGACTAAAAGCATAGAGAGAACTTCATTGTCTGTCAAGCGTACCACTTTTTTGGACACTTATTATATGAAGTGGACTAAAACTTTTTATCAACAGAAATAGTAATTGTAATCAGTATTATTATTATCAACCTTCAGAAGTTAAACTATAAAAAATACATTTACCTACGTCTAAACTATACAATAATAGTAAATGTATGTCTATAATTTTGAATATACTTCAGAATATCCCATTATGCAATACACGCAAAGACTCTTACAAAAGGCCTGCAAGCCTCTCGGACCAAAAGCTATTATCCCATACAAGGTTTCCCTTTCCTAATTTTCTCCATGAAAAAAATAACGCAACTTGCATAAAGGTAAAGCCCCGGTAAAGGACTTGCAAGTCTAATCAATCACGGTAACATATTGTTCGCTTGCAAGGCGATTTTCCTATGTTATGAAATATGAGGGTACACGATTATTGATAGGTTTCATGCAACATTAGGTGGTTGATTGGTGGAGCCCGATTCCTGTTACATTTTCCTTTAAATATTATGCAATATCAGTGTTTTGTTTATGGTAAATCTATAGATGTAATTAAGATGAATTTTATAAGTATTAACGAGATGTATGAACACCATGTTGTAGCCTTCGCAATTCGCAAGCCTTAAAGAGCAGTGAAAACAACATTTAAGGTGGAACGTTACATTAACGAATTGAGATGAATGTAAGTAAAAAAAGAAGCTGTAACAAATGACATATTTTCCATCCCGAAAAATGAATGGTTCCTGTGGGATTGCATTATCATTCAATTTCATAATAATTATTATTCAACTAATTTGGATGACATAATATTATAGTAACACGATAGGCTCTAACAAGTACTAACAATCGAAATATTTTCCATCTCGGAAAACGGAATGGTCCCTGTGGGATATATATAATCATTATTACGCAGTTAGTTGCTGTCTTTTTTTCGGCGTTGCTCTGTTTGCTTGGCCGCAAGCTGTCCACAAGAGCGAGTGTGTAGTGAAGGTGACCTGTTGTAGAAGTTGGCTTTAACTTTATTGTGAAAGTGATCTGAATCGTTAATATACTTTAGTCTCCATCACTCTGCTTATAGGCTCAATTATGTCTATTTACACTATAGTAATCCTTTTCCTTTCAAGAACTACGCGGGCGAAGTCGCGGGCATTAAGCTAGTTTATTTATTTATAAATGAAGTTCCAGTTTTATTTTTACAACGTAATTTGAGTTTCCATTTGTTTAGTTTTACTAAATGCTCGTAATATGCCTAACACGAAAGAGCATAGAACAATAAACAACAAACAAAGTTGTTATTCATCTGGTTTTATGAAACTTTTGATAATTGAAAACTATTTCAATATAATTATACCATAAATTTAGACAAAAAAATCGTATACTTTGTACTAGACAATAACCTGATATTGAAATGAAACGTACATTCTCAGAGAAAAAGAAAATGTATCATACAATGAGTCCCTTTATGTTCAATGAAACAAGTCGATTTTTGGCTATAGATAATAAAATACCTCATACCAATTTCAAAAAATATAGCACAAGAATTTTCAATGCCTTAAGTGAAAAGAAGGAACATTTCTTCAGAACACAAAGCTCTGGCTCTTGATCTATGATAAATATCTTGGTATAAAATATTTTTTTTCTCCTTCGGCTAAGAAAACCATTTTATAAAATTAAAAATCAAATCTTAGATTGAAAACAAAACCCACATAGAATTAGATAATATTTCTAAGAATATGTATAATCTTGATGGAAAGAAAGCGCAAAATCTTTTTTTCAGTGTAGACACCTCTGCTCTTTATGTTAAACATATTAGAAGCAGAGCCTTCCTTTCTTTTGAAAATTGGCAAAACTTTTCAGCACAAAACATTCTGCAACGCAACGCTTACTCCTGCGAGTTTAAATTTATTTATTTTCCTAAACAGCCATCCGAAGCGTTTATTATCCGCGACGAGCTGCCGTTTTTGCGTAATCAAGCTTTCGCACTCAAGGTCAGCCGTCTTCTGAGCAATTAAGAAAACCTGCGGGGCTGTATTTAGGAGTGAAAAAAGGGGAAAGAAAAGATTTGGTTTTTTTGTAGTGTATAATTTGTAGTAAAGGTTTTCATATACCAACAACGTTACTAGTAATTAATTGGCAATACTAAGCTTGGCAATCGTGACGGGTATTAATTAAACAACTTTAAAATATACATACACTTTTACTTGTTAAACATTAACCCCCTTACGTTAGCCGATATTGGACAACTTCGCAAAACGGCTCACCCTTAAAATTAAGACCTATTCGGCAAATGACTTATTCTTAAAAAGACCTATTCGCCCAATGACTTATTCCTAAAAAGGCCTATTCGCCAAAAGTCTTCTTCGTAAAAAGGCCTGTTTGCCAAATGACTTATTCTCATAAAGGCCTGTTCGCAAAATGACTTATTCTTTTGAAAGTAACGTGCTGAAGTACCAGCACATCAGCAGTCCAGTAAAATAAACCAGTAGAATAGTTACTCGGTGTTTCCTCTTTTTTTTGTCTTTGTACAACGCAAACTCAATAAACATAAAACAGATTACTAAAGGAGTATGTAAGTATGTTTACGTTTAATTGGTGCACACTAATTAGTAGCAATATCTCTTATAATAATGCAGATACACATCGAGACTGCCGTGTATCGACAATTACATCTATAATATAATTGTGTTATTGACGGTATTTTGAACTGGAAGACGCAGCGTAGGTCAGCCCCTCACTAGGTGGATTAACGACCTAGTCAGAACCGTGGGGAGCCGATGGATGCGGGAGGCAATTAGCCGCTCAGAGTGGCGCTCTCTGGGGGCCTATTATCAGCAGTGGACGTCTTTAGGCTGATGATATTGATGATGATGATTGGCGGAATAATACTGAATGTAATTGTGGAGGTTCTTTTGAGACCTATTCCTCATTCGTTTTTTCAAAACACGACGTTATGTCAGTTCCCCCACTAAAATCAAATCCCCACTACGTCCATGAGAAGACCCTTTCAGTTTTAACATAAATTCATTCTAAATTACTCTTTAGGTACGTAACCGGCGGGCTGTTGAAGCGAAAATTTCAATGTTCAGCTGATTCCATTAATTAGCCATGCTGTGCTCGCCCCATCGCACCAACTTGAATAGCCAATTACATTGATAATTGGTCGCGCAGGTGTCTTGGGACAAAGACGGTTGCGGTGCAAAGCGGAGGTGCTAGCGAGAATTTGAGCTTTATGACTTTGATTTAAGGTTTCGTAATAACACAGTGCATCTTGAAAAGACAGCTAAGGTTAGACATCAGTGCGATACTTGGAAAAGTTAGTTGTGAAATTATGGATGCATTTTCGTATATCAGACCAAAGTTCAGAAATGCACTTGTGAAAATGTAATACAATAAACTATTAAAAATGTAACAGGAAAATGAGGAGTTTCTTCCAGGCATTGTCATTTTAGTTCTTTTATCGTCAAGAGATGGCGCTCGCGTGGCTCCTAATATTTACTTTTTTTATCATGAACGCAGGATGGGGATGACTCAGATGATATAACCTTTTTGTCATACTAATGTTTCCAGAACTGTCGCCAATGCCATCTAGCGAGATTATATAATGCTAAAATTACATTAGGAAAACTGCTCATTGGGGTTTTGGCGGGAACGTGAAAAAGTTCACGTCGTTGCATTGTATTATTTCACAAAACTTATGCTTTTTCTAGTGTTAATGTTTAAAATTAGTGGCATTTTACGCATTAAGTGCTGAATTATGAGTATAAGTGTGGGCAAGTGATACTGGGTGGCGCAAAAGTAAAGACCCTATTTGGTTCACCTATAACATTTTTTCTAAATTAGAAAACTAGATTTAGGTTTTTTTAAATGTATATTTGTGCCATTAAATTTCGTACCATTAGGATTTAAAGATGATGTCTTTTAAATGGTGACCTCCAGAGTTGATACACATTTGAGCCCTATTTATGACATTTTGCATAACTTGCCGTAACACTTCCTGCGATATGTTCGTTATTTCTTGACGAATGTTTTCTTTTAGAGCTGCGAGAGTCTGTGGCTTGTTCACATACACCCGAGATTTCAAAAAACCCCAAAGAAAGAAGTCTGGACTGGTCAGATCGGGTGATCTTGCAGGCCAAGGCAAATCGCCAAAACGAGAGATAACTCGGCTTGGAAAAGCGTCCCTCACTAAGTCCATAGTGTCGCGCGCTGTGTGTGCCGTAGCGCCGTCTTGTTGAAACCAGATGTGCTCCAGCCCCAATTCGTCCAAACTGGGTATCAAAAACTCACGTAACATGGTTCTGTAGCGTTCTCCAGTGACAGTTATCGCATTGCCTCCAGCGTCTTCGAAAAAATAGGGTCCGATCACTCTGTCAACACAGATGCCACACCATACAGTAACTTTTAGTGGGTGTAGAGGTGTTTCTTGAATAATGCGCGGATTATCAGTGCCCCAGAACCGAGTATTCTGCTTATTGACATGCCCTGAGAAGTGTTACGGCAAGTTATGCAAAATGTCATAAATAGGGCTCAAATGTGTATCAACTCTGGAGGTCACCATTTAAAAGACATCATCTTTAAATCCTAATGGTACGAAATTTAATGGCACAAATATACATTTAAAAAAACCTAAATCTAGTTTTCTAATTTAGAAAAAATGTTATAGCTGAACCAAATAGGGTCTTTACTTTTGCGCCACCCAGTATAATGTAGTGAAACGTGGTTTTTCGTGTTGCTTCCAAAATTCCATAGAAGCCTCTAGTAAAGTTGCCACTACTTTACTAGGGCATGACTTAGACTGGATTATGACTACCTGACTTAGACTGGACTATGACTATCCTGACTGACTGTGACTAAGACTTGACTTTACATGAAATATTTCATAATACGACGAAAAACTACAATACTTGACACTGGCTAAATACACTATGTGTGGAGCCAAACTATAAGAAAAAAAAAAAAAAAAAAAAACTGCTCATTGCCGTAAAAAAACATTTGAATATCGTTGATTTGCAGCAGTCTTTCCAATTTCATTCTTACTATACATATTTTTACATTCATACAAACAATACATGAATCTGTGTCCCGTGCTAAGTTAGTTATAAATTTTGTTTCTTTATTCATTTCCGTGCCAAAAGATTGCTTGATTTGATAATGACAGCAGTAACTTATATAAACAGAAGTTTATCTTAAGTAGGCGACGAAGAAACTCCTAATCATGCATCTCGCTCATCACTTGTGTCCTTTGACAATGATATATTCACGGACTTTGATTCCGTGGAGTTATGCACAGTAGCTTGTTTACTTGAGGACGTTACTCTCAACTTTATTAGGTACTGGGACCTTAATTGGGTAGACCTACATATTCATGAAGAAAGGACTACGGTGTATTAATATGACAGCGATTAAACTTTATTAGTCCCGAAGAAATACAACCCAACGTTGACCGTTATGAATTTCATATGCGAATTTAGCTTTTATGGGAATTTAATTAGGCACATAATTGAGTTTGTGTTTTCAAATTCAAATTCAAATAATTATTGCATTCCATGTTACATTAGATGGTGGTTTTGTATTGAGATTGTCTTTTTGTGAATCCTTTGAAATGTTTTTATTAATTTGTTGCTATTTTATGATTTTTTCGTAATCAATATTTTCTACGACAACATGTGAAACTATCTCGCTTTAAACAAAATTTCAATATTCAAAGATTTTTTAAATAGTTATATAAAAATTATTGCTGCAAAGATTTGGGCTACATTGCGATAAAAGGGTGTGCGTAATAATCTCAAATATCCATTCTGTAATAAAAATAACCTACTGTTCCATAGCAAAGGTAACACAAACTTGACAATAACTGGTACAATAATGCATTTAAAAAAACAATTATTAAAAATTTTTAAATTTTTTCTACAAATATATGTTTTTTAAATACTAAAATGGACATACGTTTGACAACAACTCACCTGATGGTAAGTGACGAAGTTGTCTAAGGTGGAGCACGTTAGCCCATGAGATGCCCATTCACTCTTGACTTGAAAAGACCCAGGTTATACCCAGGAGGAAACACTGTTGCTGGAAGAGCATTCCATTCCTTGGCCGGTCGGACTATGAATGACTCAGCAAAACGCTTAGTGCGGGCTTTTGGTACACTAACGACGTAAGGATGTGAAGAATCACCAAGCCATGTAGTTCTATGATGGAAAAGGGATGACGGAATGAGCTGATGAAGGGCATGCGCGCACTCTCCAAAACGTAACCCATAGAAAACCGACAGGCCGGCGACCTTGCCTAAGTAAGTAAAGTTTTATCACTGCATCTAATCTGACTACACTGTGGTAAAATTTTCTCAGACTCATGTTACGCTATCTCACGTCTAGATCTACTTTGTCTCTGACATATTTGTTGGGCAGGAGTTATTGAAATTAGAAAGAAACGCCCCGGGCAAATATAAAAGTATTTTACTTTAGTTTAGTTACATTAATCATTCTTATCGCTTCATCTGTGGGCTGTTATTTGGAAACTTTCAAAATATGGTGACACTGTTTTATTTGACTTATTTGATAAGATATTTTATTTGAGTCGTGATTTATTTAGATTGATTTTTCTTGCAAATTTCCATTAACTTTGCTAGATAATGATAAAATATTTAGTTATTCAAAACAAATTTTTATTGAGAGAGGAGTTGAATGCTAGAGGCAGCAGCCGCTTAAAGTGGCGTAGATACATAGATAGATAGACACAAAAATAAAAAAGACAGGAAAACTTACAAGTAGGGTACAATGGGCGGTCTTATCGCTAAAAAGCGATCTCTTTCAGACAACCTTTTGGCGTAGGTATGGAAGTAAGCACATGTTCAACAGTGGATGACTTTAAGCTTTTGATGATGATGATAAAAATTACATCTTAAATTTTTAAATTAAAGACAATCAATGTATAAGCTTTTATTCTATGCAAAGAACATTAATAAATAAATATAAATAAATAAATAACGCCCATCAATCACATACATAGATCCTGTGCCCTAACTAGGATTCCCCAGGGACCCAGGAACTACGAAGACCATGCTCCCACAACACCCAGACACAGAACAAGTATTTGCGCTTTTTTTCTGTGCACAAATACCTGTCCTGTCGCGAGAATCGAACCCGCCACCTCCAGGTTATGAGCCGACCTGCTCAGCCACTACACCACGGAGGCAGTCGAATTAATAAATGGTCTTTGTACTATGTAAGTGACTGATAGACAATGTAAAATCAAAGCAATGCGCATTCTACTGAGAATTGGATGGTGCAATGCAATTTTATAGAAGAAATAGGATAGACGTTTAAATAGTTTGTTTGTGAAAGGACAAAGTTTAGTTGCCGCAATCTTTTTCATTTCTATTAAGTTTTAAATAAAAACTAACTTTATTTAATGGGCACCATCTTTATTCTTCGCAGAGTCACTGTCACAGAGCACGGAACACTATTACCTTAGAGTATGTAAACCACAGACTACTAGATTAACTATGGGCCGTAGACTATGAACTACAGATACACAATAATATCCTTAACACAGCCCCTCAATTTACAGAATTTTGATACTACTAAAATCTTAACATTCTTAAATTGCTTACAAAACATTTACTAAGTAGGTACATGACCTTTATCTTATAATATAACACAATGAAATAGATACTTAGGTTTTAATTAGGTAGATACCTATAGTCACCAGTCTAGCTTAAAATTTAATTATGATATTATGATCATTTATATTAAATTTAACTTTTCACAAAAGTAATTATGCTTATTTATAGGTAGAGCTTCGGTCGGTGGACCGACGACCTGGTGAAAGCCGCGGGGAGCCGATGGATGCAGGAGGCGAGCAGCCGCTCAAGGTGGCGTGCTCTGGGGGAGGCCTATGTTCAGCAGTGGACGTCTTCAGGCTGTTGATGATGATAGGTAGAGCTTTGGTAAAGATGTCTGAAACATTTTCATTTGTAGGTATGTATGATATAGATATTATTTTCTTATGAATCAAATCTTTTATGAAATGATATTTAATGGAAATATGTTTGGAAGCTTTAGTATTGGTTTGGTTATTGATTATATTGATAGCGCTTTGGTTATCAATCAACAACTGAGCTGAAACTATCTCTTCATGTAGGAAATCAGAGATCACCCCTTTTATGTGCATGAGTTCACTCACTGTATGTGCTCCTGCAACATACTCAGCTTCTGCAGTTGAAAGAGCAGTGCATGTCTGCTTCCTGGAAAACCAAGTAATTAAGTTATCTCCTTGAAAAATGGCGCAGCCACTTGTGCTTTTTCGGTCCGTCGTGTCAGCTGCCCAGTCTGCGTCTGAATAAGCTTTTAACTTTGTTGGGTCACCTGTCTTCCTATATAGCAGCCCCTGACTTGATGTTTCCTTAAGGTAACGCAATATCCTTTTTCCAGCTATCCATAGCTCACGTGTAGGTATGTCTAAAAATCTGCTCAAATAAGAAACTGCGAAAGTAATGTCCGGTCTACTATTTGTGGAAATGTATAATAATGAGCCTATTAATTCTTTAAACGGTACATCAATCACATCTGACTGATCTGATGATGATGCAATCTTTGCATTAAAGTTTGTTTCCATTGGAGTCTTACTTCCTTTGCAGTCTTGCATGTTAAACTTTTCTAAAAGCCTTTTAATCATTTCAGTTTGTCTTATTTCCAGTCTATCCTTTTTCCTTGTTATTTCTAATCCTAAGTAGTTACACACTTCTCCCAAGTTCTTTACTTTAAATTCTTTTTCTAATTCTTTTATTATTTCATAGTCATCTCCGAGGTGTAAAATATCGTCAACATACAGTAATATCCAATTATTTTCTTTTCTATATAAACATGAGTCGTGCTTCGACTGTATATATCCTTTTTCTGTTATAAAGTTGTGAAATCTTTGATACCAGCACTTGGGTGCTTCCTTTAATCCATATAATGCTTTCTTTAATTTGAGAACTTTTCCTTGTGTAATTTCCATTCCTTCCGGGCATTTAATATACACATCTGTATTCAAGTTTCCATGTAAGAATGCAGTTGGAACATCTAACTGCTTTAGTGATGTATCATGTTGTATGGCTAAACTCATCATCATTCTTATAGTAGAAATTTTGCCTACTGGGGCATAGTGATTATCATGGCTTCTTTGTTGAAAACCTTTAGCTACAAGTCTTGCTTTCTTAGTGCCATCCTGCTTTGTTCTGAAAGCCCATTTGGTGTCTATCGCTTTACTTCCCTTCGGTAATGTAGCTTCTTCCCATGTCTGTAATTTAATTTGTGAATTTATCTCTTTCTGTACTGCATTTTTCCAATCATTATCTTTAATAGCTTCTTCATACTCTTGCGGATCCCCTGATAGTAAACAATATGCTGTGTATAATTCATAATCATCTAGTATTCCTTTTGGCTTTTGCACTTGTCTTCCTGATCTAGTTGTATACTCTTTTGTTTCTTGCCTATTCTCTTCATTTTTGTTTCCTTTGTTTATTTCTTCAGTTTTCTCATTATCTTCTTGATCCTTCTTTATTACTTCTTTGCTTGCTTTATCTTCTTTTGCTGCTCTTTCCATGTCTAAATCACTCTGATAAGGTTTCTTTCTTTTCTGGTCATCTTCTTTGTCCTTCTTTGTATCTTCTTTATCTGTTATTTCGTCTTCAAAGCTCCTTGCCTTCATTCTTTCATCATTTTCTATTTTATCTGTGTCTTCTTTGTACTTTATTTCCGTTTCATCAAATCTCACATGTCTAGATGTTACTATACTATTCTCTTCAGGATCCCACAGTCTCCATCCGTTCATTGTATAACCAACAAATCTCATTGCTTTGGCTCTCTTGTCGAATTTTTCTTGTTTTGGAACTGTAACTGCCCACGCCTTTGCTCCAAAAACTCTGAGTCTAGATAGGTCCAAACATCCATATCTAAGCTCTGCAGGTACTTTGTTATGTATAGCTGAAGATGGGCATCTGTTTATCTGGTATACTGCACATCTCACAGCTTCACCCCATAATGTTTTAGGTAGTCCAGTCTCATTCAGTATTGTCCTCGCTTTGTTGTAGATAGTACGGTTCATTCTTTCAGCTGTCCCATTGGATTGTGGTGAGTACGCCTGAGTAAACTGCATTATTATGCCCTTGTTTCTACTGTATGTAAGCATCTTATCATTTTTAAACTCTCCACCATTGTCACATCTGATTTTCCTAACTTTATTTCCTGTTTGAGTCTCAATTTGTTGTATATAGTCTATCAAGTAACTAGTAGCTTCACTTTTCTTTCTCAGTAAATAGACAACTGTAAAATGGGAATAATCATCTATTATTGAATGATAGTATACTTCACCATCTAATGTAGGTGTACTTACAGGTCCTGATAAGTCTGTGTGCAACATTTCTCCCACATATCTTGACTTTGGTCCCGGTATTGTTGCATATGGAAGTCTTGTAGATTTTCCTTCTAAACATGGTCCACATTGTTTGTCTGAGCTCGGTAAGTTTAGTATTCCTAGATGTTTTCTATTAGCATGACCTAACCTTTTGTGCCATAAATCTTTATCATTATTTGCTGCATAACATTTTTCTAAATTTAGTTTCAGATTTATTCCATACAGTCTACCAAACATTCTTCCATTAAGTACTATTTTTCCTTTAGTAATTGTTACTGAATTTTCATGAAATGTTACAGAATTACCTTTTTGTAATAATCTTTTAACAGATAATAAGTTGTGGGCTAAGCCCTTGACAATCAAAGCTTCAACAGTTATTGGTATGTCGTTGTAAATCACATTTAGAGTACCTTGTTTATTTGAAGTTAAATATTGGCCGTTCGCTACAAAAATTTTAATTTCTGTATCTAAGTTTTGAATATCAGTCATATAATTTTCAAAGCTATCCATGACTAAGTTTTGTGTTGCTCCTGAATCAATTATAAAGTTAATGTCCTCTCTACAATAATTATTTAATAACAACACCTGTTCACACGCAACAAATGATAACTGACTTTCGCTTACTGCACTTGTTCCTTGCTCTCTTGAATCTCTCAGTCCTCTTGTCTGTCCTTGTCCTCTCATATACTGTTGTCCTCTTGAATATACTTGTCCTCTTGTGTGTGCTTGTCCTCTTGTATGTGCTTGTCCTCTTGTATAGCCTTGACCTCTTCCTCGTCCTCTGCATTGTAGTGCTTTATGCCCTTGACGTCCACACCGAAAACAGATCATAAATGCTGCCTGTGGTTGCTGGTCTCCGCCCATGGTCTGTTCTTTTACTTCTGCGTCCAACAATCTGGCTTTAACAAATTCGATATCCAATGCTTTTTCGGTTGTCATGGTCTCGATGCTCGTTATGACGTTGTCATACTGCGACGGCATTGAAGATAGAAGGTAGCATACCTTGTCCATTTCATCCACAGAACATCCCGCAGCTGATAGTTCGCTCAACAGACTATCAAACTTCAGGAAATACTCCTGTAGTTTTTCATTTTGACCACACTTTAATGTGATGAGCCTTCTCTTTAGATGCAATTTATTGAAAATACTTTTTCTCTCAAATGTGTATTCATGTTGTTCCATCATTTGTTTCGCAGTGCTGCATTTCTTTACGATTTCTAGGTATTTATCTGATAAACATTGCACTATTATATTTTTCGCCTTCGCGTCTAGTTTATGGAAATCTTCTGTCATCTTATCTTCACTCTTCTCTACAGTACAATATAATTGTTTTTCCTCTAGAAGCAACTTTAATCTGAACTTCCAATTGTTGAAATTTTGCTCGGCGCCAAGACGCGGAAACAACTCTTTGTCCGCCATTTTCCCACTTTACTTTCTGGCTTCCCACTGAATTCTTCTTGATTCGATCACTTACTTGAGTTAAACATTCTTCTCTTTTCTCATAAAACGAACTATTGTTTGTTCATTGCGCAGTGGAAGCGTATTAAGTTTTAAATAAAAACTAACTTTATTTAATGGGCACCATCTTTATTCTTCGCAGAGTCACTGTCACAGAGCACGGAACACTATTACCTTAGAGTATGTAAACCACAGACTACTAGATTAACTATGGGCCGTAGACTATGAACTACAGATACACAATAATATCCTTAACAATTTCAAGTTTATCAGATTAGAAAAGCAATATTTTAATGCCATAATTAATAATTAACCTATTAAAGATTTAATATTCCCGTTTTTCCCCCGAAGGGATAAAAACGGTTATTTAGGTTTCAGCCGAAAGGCTTGACCCACTTGAGATTGACCTCTTGAACATCAGCGCCATCTAGTCTATGTCCCATGAAACTATGGGTTTCTTAGCTGGCAACACCACCCACAACGTCACGACGAGAAGGGGAGGGGGTGTTGACTGTTGAGGTGTCAGCGTGGAAGGTTTCTCTAGTCAGTATAATTTAAGAACGAAGGCTGAAGCCGACAAGTTTTTAAATCGGTGGGTCAAGCCTTTCGGCTGAAACCTAAATAACCGTTTTTATCCCTTCGGGGGAAAAACGGGAATATTTAGGTGTTCGAGCCTTCAGGCTTGACCCACTTGAGATTTGTTTAATATCTGTCGGCGCTGACACAATGCGTACTGTGATTGTATTGATTTTTACAAAGAGGTGCGGCTGATTAAAACTAGGTACGTTTTTAATATCGCCATTGTTTAATTCCTTAAATCCTTAGAAGTAATTACAACAATCAGACCGGTGAAAATATATCTGATATTCCATAAGTGTTAGCCGGTGGCGTGACTTTTGGAACTGTTTCTTTGAAGTAATGTTTGAGAAAAGTTTGCGCGTTGCGCCAGTTGCCTTTCTGAAGTACTTCGTCCATATTTATATTCCTGTTTGCCCAGTTATTGGTGGATACTGCGGATCGAAAGCTGCCTGGTGAGCTTTTAATCTGAGCTTTTGCTAGTAAGAGTCTTATCCAACCGGATATTACAGTTCTAGAAGCTGCTTTTACTTTCCCTCTCGTTGTAATAAAAAGGTTTGATAAGGCAGGGTTAGCTTGGCGTCGTTTTTTTGAAATGTTAATGAGAACAGGGATCCAATAACAGAGATCAAAGTGTATAGTGTCGCATTCCGACAGGAGCCATCCAGATTGTCTGTAGGTTGAGCTGTCAGTTTTGGATCCGAACGATGGCCATAGGGTTATGCTATTGGTTGAAACCTCATACTGTTTACTATTTATGTGTAGGAGGGTTAAATCGTGAATTCGCCGTCCAGATGCAAGGAGTAACAGAGCTGCCACGTGTTGGGATACTTGAAATAAGTTGGATTCGTCTATTTGCTGTTTTGTTATCCATTCTGTAAGGTCGCTCACGAGCCACGTGTTGGGTTTGTGTGGCGGAGGTGATTTTAGTGCGATCGCTTTAATTGTTTTCTTAACCATAGGGTGACTACTAATGTCGTTGTTGGAGGGTTTTGTAAACGTGGCAACCGTTGATTTGTGGACCAGTATAGTTTTAACTGATAGTTTCTTTATATTAAAAAGAAATATCAGGTATCTTGCTAGGTCACTTGGAGTTGGTACTACTGGGTTTATGTTATTTTCGTTGGACCAATGAAGCCAAGTATCCCAGGCTGCTTTATATGTTTTTAATGTTGAGTTTCTCCAGGCTGACTGTAATATGTTTTTCTCTTGTGTGCTCCATTGCTGAATTTCTTCTGCCCAGCCCGTATTTTCCAAACCTCCAAAGACAGATTTTTTATGTTGCTTGGAGGTAGCTTTGTGTTGAGATCTAGTAGGTGGGCTTTGAGGTTCCGAATTCTGAGCGGTGGCATTATGGCTCGTTTCTTCACGTCGGGTTTCCAGAAAGCTTTGTCCCACCTCGGGCACACTAAGATGTAATTCCCTTCCGAGTTGTTGAGGTGTTGAAGGACACGAGGTATTAGGGCTGGTGGTGGGAAAAGCCAGGCTAGGTTGTATTTCCATGGTCTGGAGAATGCATCCGTGTATTCGCTGTTTTTGTCCTTCATGTCCTCGCTGACATATCGCCTTACTACTGCCGATTTGTTCGATGCGAATAGGTCTATTTGCGGTGTTCCCATCTTTAAAAACACTAAGTTTGTGATAGTTGAGCTTAGATGCCATTCCTGTTGAGGTTTCAGTCTCGAGAGCCTGTCGGCAAGGCCGTTGTACCGTCTCGGGAGGTATTTTGGGATAATGTTGATGTGATTTTTTTGGGCGGTATTTAAGATGTCCGATGCGGTTGCTAGGAGGCGTGATGATTTTGTCCCACCCTGTTTTCTGATATAGGAGGCCGCGGTTCGATTGTCTGTTTGAAACATTACCGTTTTCCCTTGGAGGTATGTGGTTTCTTGTTTCAAGACTTCTAATAAGGTCCATAATTCTTTTTGATTGGAGTGCCAGTGTTTTTGACATCTTTCCCATTCGCCTGATAGTTTCTTCATGTCCAATATTGCGCCCCAGCCAATGTCCGATGCGTCGGTAGTCAAGAACGCCGATGGCGGTCTGGTTTGGATGGGGGATGACTTTTTTAAGTTGTCTATCCACCATTGCAATTCGGGTTTGACTTGTTGTGGGAGTAAGAATGTCTTGAACTTTTGTTTTTCTGGCAGCTTCTTGGCTGCGACTTGTATTGTCCTGCAATGGAGAAGTCCAAGTTCAATTGCGTTGGATGCGAATACGAGCTTACCTACGAGCCTTTTTGCTTCGGCCCAGCTCCATGAGTTTTTACTCGACATGATATTGATTTCTTTTGTGATATTCGCGATTTTTGGGATAGGCAGGGATTTCCTATTTAGTTCTGTATCCCATAACAGGCCTAGATATTCAATGCGGCGGCTGGGTGTTAGGTTTGTCTTTGCTGTGTTAACGTGCCAACCCAGTTCGGATAACAGATCACAGACCCAGATAGCTTGCTTTGATAGTATCTCAAAGTTTTGGTTCATTAACAGAAAACCATCTAGGTAGACTACTATTTTGATTCCCTTTTCTCTTATCAACCGGGCTATCCAGTTGGACAGTTTAGAAAATATTGCGGGAGCACTCGAGAGTCCGAATGGAAGGCAAGTCATGTTGTAAAGTTGGCTTTTGTAACAGATAGTGAGGAATCGTTGGTGCGAGTGTTTCACCGGTATATGGTAATAGGCATTAGATATATCGATTTTGATGAGATAATCTCCTTTTGCTATGATCTGTGAGATCTTTTTTAGGCTAATTAGGCGGAATTTTTGAATATAGACAAAGTTATTGAGGTTTTTCAGGTTAGTGATCATTCTTTGGGATCCATCCGGTTTCTCCCTTAAGAAGATCGGAGAAAGGAAGCCTGTCCTAAATTTATTGTGTGTAATTACTCCTAGTTCCAGTAGTTGTGCGATTTGATCGTCTACCAGACGCGAAGTTTTAGTTTCGAACAGTTTTCCTTTCTTTTGGGAGAGAGCGGATATAGGGGGTTTTTTAATAAAAGGTATACGGTATCCTTGAATAATGTTTATTAAGGCTTGGGGTGCTCCACGTGACTTCCATGCTGGAACTTTATTGCGGAGCTGGCCTGCCTTGAACATATGGTTTTTTTCCCCCAGTGGGTTTTTTGTTCTGATACTCAGCTTTTTTCCGGGTTTGGAAGTGTGGCTTTTTCTGCTGGGGTTTATTTGCCTTATAGGCGTTTGCAGACGAGGTTGATGGTTTTGGTTTCTTGTTAGCGGTTGGGTTTGAAGACTTCTTAAGAAAAAATTTGTGTGCCCCTCCCTGGTCCTTTATAATTTCAGGCAATTTTTCTTCAGAAAAAAGGTGGGTAGTTGACGGTGGAATTTCGTGTAACAAATCGTTCAAAACTTTATTGTTAGATTTGTATGTTTCCCGCCTCGCCTGTATTGTCTCGGCTCGTCTGCCACATGTGTACTGAAGAAGTTGGTCAGTGATTTTTCGGAATTTGGAGTCGCCGAGCAACTTTTTACCTACTTCTTTTTTCGTTTCATCGCCCAGGCTTTTATAGGCCTCTCTGAGGGCTTCTCTCTGTTGGAGCAGGCCATGAGTTATGGCTGCTAGAGTCAAGTCGGTTTTTTCAAGATGAGCCAGTGACTGCCAGCTTGGAGTATTTACTGCTAGGTGGTTGTTCACCTTTAAAGCGCAGAAAGCGGGAGTGGCTTGGAAGTTTTTTTGTACGTCAGCATATCGAATATTTTTCCAACTTTCATCCCCAAAGCGTTGACAATTTTTGGCTTGCTCGACTAGGTGAGGGCTAGCCTTGACAGTTTTTGGTTCCGCCTCAGCGGTCACCGGGTTGAAATCCCAGGAGTCCTCGTTGTCATTGTTGTTAGGTTGGGTTGACGTCAGTTGGGCTAGTTCCCTTTGTGCGTTAACTATAACCTGGCGCAGCTCTGTGTCGCGATCATTTTTAGATGTTTGTTGTGGCGATGTTAGAGCTGGAGCTTGCCAGGACTCTTGAGCTGTGCTGTCGGCTTCGGATTCGAGGGATTGGTTTAGCTCGTCTGGCTCGTCCGGTTCGTCTGTGTTCTCTGAGCCTGACTCTGCGTTTTTGTCGAGTGTGTCGACTCTCTTAGTGAGAGTTTCCAGGGCCTGCGTTTGTCGTGACAGTAAGTCCATGATGTTGGTTAGGACATTCAGCTCTGGGGTGTCATTTTTAGATGTTTTTGTGGTGGGTGCCATTTGGGACTCGGACGTTGCAGGGCGCTTCTTTGTTTTTGTTTCTGCTTGTTCCTGACGTTCTGTAGACGAACCCCTGATAGATCTTATTTTTGGCTTGAGGGCTACCACAGTGTCCATGAATCGTTCATATGCTTGTGGACTGGGGTGAATCTTGGATACGAAACTGTGTGGTGAGTATATTATCGCCCTGCCGAGGGGCCAGCTGAGAAGCGTTCTTCTGGCCAGTTTATTATTTCTCTCAGAGAGTTGTCCTTCCGGCCCGAAAAATATGTCCCTTATATGGTCTGTGGGGAGGGCGAACCGGAGTTTTGCTTCTACAGCGGGGGTGAAATTTTGTTCAAATAATTCATTAGCTGAGAGATCCCTGACTACCCACGACTTCCAATCGCTGGGATAGTTCTTATCAATCGCCTGAACGAATCTCCGAAAAGACTGTTTCTCGCCGTCGGGAACCTCCCTTTCACTTAGCTCTTGCATGGTGGTTACGTTCATTGTTTCGGTCATATCTGTAATGAATAACCACAATAATGTCGTTAGAGAATCGAGTGGAGGTCATCTAAACTAATTAACGGGATGATACGTGTCGCATGAGTAGCGTGATAAGTCGTATCAGGTATTCGTTATGCTGTGTAGCATACTCGATGGTGCGACATCGTGTGATGTCGCATGGAATTCATGCGACATCGCACCAATTCTTGGTGCGACGTCGTATGAGGCTATCACTCCTGTGAATTTCATGCGACGCGACGTCGCATGACTCTGACAACACAGAGAACGGTTGATGCTGACCGTTGTTCGATGCGTGAAAAATCCCGAGGGAATCTTCGTTAGGACTATGCTCGTGACGAGGCAGTAGCCTTAGAATATCGTGCGAATAGCGTTGATATTCGACATGTGCCGAGGCAGCATGTTTGCATCTTTTGTAAGTAATATCCTTAACAAACTAAGGACACATAATGATTATCAATGTGGTAATTTACTTACTCGAAATTTTGCTTTGAAGTTCGTTTTATATTGCTTGAAAGTACTGATAGCGCCGAAGTTCAAAAGCGTACTGACTAGAGAAACCTTCCACGCTGACACCTCAGCAGTCAACACCCCCTCCCCTTCTCGTCGTGACGTTATGGGTGGTGTTGCCAGCTAAGAAACCCATAGTTTCATGGGACATAGACTAGATGGCGCTGATGTTCAAGAGGTCAATCTCAAGTGGGTCAAGCCTGAAGGCTCGAACACCTAAATATATAAATTAACTAAATTACTCGGCAACTTTGCATTGTGATCCCCAGTTTCATACTTGTGCATTAACCTTAAATAATGCGCCACGTTTTTGCCCACACTAAAACCCATTTTGGGGTCCCATTGACCCTAATCAGATTAGAGGGGTAATAATGTGGTAAAATGATTAGTGGAGGAAATGGGACACTCATATTGCGAACTTGCTTTGAGTACGTGGTAATTTGATATGTGGTTGTTTTCTTTGCTTCCTGTTATTATGATGTTATAGCTATTTCTGTTATAGGCTACGTTGAGCTGTTTATTTACAGATTAGAACACAATAATAGAATCACTGCTCAGAAATAGAAAGTGAATCCAAGAATAAGTTGTATTCCATTTCATCTTTCACTCAGAGTGGAAGTAGTAAGCTACATATATTTAGCGCTCTTATCCAGAACAGGTTATTAGGTACCTTGATTTTCATTAATAAAAACGCCAGCTTCGTATGAAAAAAATCCTTTATGGTTTTTGAGGCCTGGTAAAATCACTAAGGCTGCCCCCACATTGGGCAGTTGCGGTGTCGTCACGATATTGCCGCGTTATCGCTACGACATTTTACCATAGTGCGGCGTATGTCGCCGCGTTATTGCCGCGACATTTTACCATAGTTCAGCATGTGTCGCCGCGATATCTCAGTATTGCGGCAATATCACGGCAACACCGCAACCGCCAAATGTGGGGCAGCCTTAATATATAAAAATAGAAGGCTTTTTCTTGACTGACTGGTAGCAATCATACAGCCCAAACTGATGGATGTAACTTCCTATTTAGAGGATGTCTTTAGGAATTTCAATAAATTGTAATTTCGCAGGTGCACGCGTTTACCCACCATCACTTTATTATGCACACTATTCAATTTATCTCCATAGGAACCCATTACAGGCGCTTATTTCGCCCACTGCCTCCAATACTCCAAACAATGGCGGCCATTGTTCAAAGTAACACCATCCTATCCTAACGTTCTAATTTCGCGCCCGTATAGTTGCATTCACGGGGCCAGTTCTACACAGTATTAATTAATGCTTTGGATTAATCCCATGGTGCGTTTACGGAGACCGTCACTGTCAGAGCTTGATAAAGGGGTGGTACTGGATGAATAGCTTCATAGCAAAAAAATATTGTGGAAATTTATCTACAAAAAGGTTGAATTTGCTACGAATACTTGTCATATCTAAGGTTCCCAGATAAAAGCAAAGCTTTTTCATAAAATTAAATAGTCAACGGGAAAGAAGGAGCTTATAAAAAGTTCCCCAACCCTAAAAATGCTAAACTAAGCTTACCATCATATCACAAAGTCTGTCAACTAAAAGAAACTATTCTAGATAGCCCATTTAGTAATTTCTCTCTGGTGTTAATAATGCCGCTCCATTTTGGAGGTAGATTAAATGCACCGGGGCAATTCGTTCGTGGATCAACCGGACCGCGATAATTTTGACTATTAGATTCGACCGCGGATACGCTGGGCGTTTGACTGCATGTTATATTGCGGTCAAGCGTTATTAGTGTAACTACTCTGTGTAAACGAGATGTAGTGAAAGTGGATCGAAATAAGTTAATCATGCTTTATTGTAAACCGTCATTGCTTAACATCAGGGCCCTAATTCTTTATGAAAACACAGATTCCACACGATACGAAACCACGTCGGTCTTGTTCAAATCGTGTTGCATTAGAAATACCTTCACTTTACATTAAAATTATTTTTATTTTGAATAAATATTGACATAAGTAGTGGTGACTTTTGTCGCGAATCCCATGAGTTCAGGTGTGAAACTGCAACTGTTATGGTTGTGCGTGTTGCTTAACTAGACTCATCATTAGCATAAAAAAACATTTTTTAATGCAAATTACCATGAAGTAAATTAATTACGTAAGCAGTTAATTATTCCTATAAATAGAAATACTTTACTTAGTATCTTTTTTAATACACTTTCATGAAACTTGATTAGTTTTAGGCATAGCCATGATTTTATTTACTAAGTAAATATCCTTGGGCATATTGAAAACTTTTTAATATCAGGCACATCTCCAATATTTACGCACAGTTATTTATATTTTCAAATAAAAACATAGCTTCATAATATCTTTACAAACGAAACATATTTCAAAACTTCGCTTTGAGCTCCAGCATAGTAAAAAATACTCAGAAATGTTAGAATATTCCAGTATTCAACCAATAAAAAGAAACTGCAAACATTTAACTTTTCATAAAATATACAAACTGTATGATGATAGATGGGTTGAGTTTATTAAAATATTTTTGTTCGAATAAAGCAAAGATATTTGGCATAATATATAAAAACCGGCCAAGTGCGAGTCGGACTCGCGCACGAAGGGTTCAGTATCTATAAGAACGAACAAATCACGTTTGACGTGTGTTTTTTAGTATTTGTTGTTATAGCAGCAACAAAAATACATCATCTGTGAAAGTTTCAACTGTTTAACTATCACGGTTCATGAGATACAGCCTGGTGACAGACAGACAGACAGACAGCGGAGCCTTAGTAATAGGATCCGTTTTACCCTTTGGGTACGGAACCCTAATTAGTTACACGTCGCAACTTACCCTTGCGAGTAAAAATTTTTTCAAAATTATGGTAATCCAGCGAAAACTCGTATTGAAAACAATTTTACATGAAAATATTAAAAAAAAAGCAAAAGACAAACCAAATATTCTTGACAAATAAGCAAAGTTTGACCCCTAAAATCAAGATCACAATGCAAATACAAAACATATAGTTGTAGTTAATCCCGCGGGATAATGAAGGCAAGATGTCGTCTCATTAGTCCAAGATGTCCCTAAACTATCGGGTAGAGTCGAACTTTGCTGTGCAATGGGCGGTCCGACTTGAATGAAGGCCAAACTGCCTTGAATAGAGGCCAGAGTAACTTGAATGGAGACCAAAGCTGAGCATTAATGAGATGGCTGATGATTGGGGCGGTGGGCTCATTGTGCTGTAATTTCTGTATCAAAAATGACGTTTTTTTAAAGTGATTAGTTGCCGTGTGGTATGAATAAAACCCTTGTATCTTCCCGTGGGCGCCGTAAGAGCTAGCTAAGGAAATATCCATGGAATGGGCAACAGCATTTACTCGGTCTGCATTTTAATCTACTGTGAGCACTAAGAAGCCTGAAAAGCATGGTGATTATTGGTGTTTATGGCAAACCCCCTCTTCTATGGGGGAGGTCTCGGTTCAGCAGTGGACGCAAAAAGTCTGATAATGTGAAGTGATTGACCTTTAACCCAACATTTTTTTATTGTAAAAGGAGCAAACAAGCATATAGCCCACCTGACGGGGAGCGATCACCGTAGCCTATGGACATCTCTAACACCGGAGGCGTCACCAATGCGTCGCTTACCCTGTAGGACTCTTTTCACCCTACTTTTAAAGTCCATGTTATAGTTCTGCGGAAAGACCACTGGCGGATTAGCAAACAAAGTAGCATTTCCACCTCTATCATTAAGTACCAACTTTCAAAGTGTAGGCAGACCGTCCGCTGTCCTCCTTGATTAATTTACGTGGTGAATCCCGACGGTCACCTCGCAGATGGCATTCGCCACATAATGGCGGTTTTATTGTTGCCATTTTTAACGGAAACTTTTGTTGTATTATATGTTATGTTCTGTTTGTTTGGCACTTCCAGTGTGAGTAATGGGGTGAATTTTGGTGAAATGTGCGGTGTAAGGAAAATTGTGTGGGCGTAATTTTTAATAAAGAAAATACCTGTTGTAAAGCTACGTACGAAATAATAGAATGAAACCAATACAATTTTTTTAAAGATATGTTAATAGTATCACCTTTGAGTATTATATTTGATAATATTTTATTTCTCTTAAATCCCTTCCTGTTGGAGAAGAAGGGAAGGGTTGGTTGATATAATCACCACGCTTGGTGTTTTGATGATCGCGGTAGATTACATTCATAACAATTTTTGGTGACGGCTTTATGCACCAACCCGCACTTGCACCCAGCGTGGCAGATTATGACCTACTTACTCTCTTCATGTTAAAGAGAGCCCATGTCCCAGCAGTGGGAAGACATTGGGCTGATGGTGATGACTGTTTTGTTTGTATTTAAATATTCTAGGTTGTTTAATTACAAGAGATCATTCTAACAGGAAAACCAGTTTAGTAGGTAATTGATTCAAATGTCAAAAAATGTTCTTTCATCATCAACAGCCTGAAGGCGTCCTCTGCTAAACATAGGCCTCCCTCATAGAGCGCCACTTTGAGCGGCTGCTTGCTTCCTGCATCCATAGACTCCCCGCGGTTTTCTAGTGGGAGGCTGGCCTACGCTGCGTCTTGCGGTTTGTGGTCGACACCCGAGGACCTTTCTTCCCCATCCATTGTCAGTTCTGCGTCCGATGTGGGCTGCCCATTGCCATTTCAACTTGCCAACTAAAAGCTACATCGGTCTATTTTAATGGTTAACCGATTTCCTATTACTTAATCTTCCACATAATAGTAAGTGCTATAAGCCCTAATTTAGGCTGGCTATTCTTGACCCTAAATCTCGAAGTCGAAGGGCCGGTTGTCTGAACTGTCAGTTGTCAGTGTCAATCTCACGGTTTCGCTGCTCGAACCTGGGAATAACTCGAACAGAGCTAAGCTATTTGTCAATGCTACAGTGGAATGTAATTGGCAACAGTTTATTTATTGAAGAGGTATCGAATAGAATAAGTTTTCTTGTATTATAGATTGGGTAAATAAGTCTTAAGAGTCATCCCTCGTGGTGATTCCCAATTGTTAGGTGAATTTGTTTTAAATAAAGACAGATCTTTGATATTACCTTCAACCATCTTATCTAACATCTAATAGGTATACTTATTAATGTCACTAAGACTAGAAAAATTACTAAACTTAACTATATCTGACCTATAAAACTTTAATCAATGCCTAACATACTTCATTATCTTCCCGTTAAATGGCACAAGCGAAACAATGACGAATGTAAAATTCTTTATATTCTCAAAGAACAGAGTTTACTTTCTGAGAAATTATAGCTAATTATAAATAGTATGGTACATAGTTTGCTTTTGAGCATGCAGGCGTAACAAGAATAAGTTATGATTATAAGGTAAGGTGAGCAAAAACTATTCAACCCAAGTCTGATCAAAGATTAAATAGGTTACAGAATTAAAGTTCATTTTCAATAGTTTGTTAAACAATTGAAATGATTTAGCTTCTTCAATAGGTTTAGGTAGTTTGTTATACCCTTCATTTAAAATTGTCTTTTAAATTACATTCTTTTCTCTCTTTCCTGAGACTTAACTATAAGAGTTTCATCTAGTTTGTATGAGAACCACACACATAGCCTTCAAGTCAGTACTTTAAAAAATAAAATTATATTTATGCCTACATCGTGGACAGAAAATTAAAAATTAAATTAGCTAATTATAAAATAAATCAATAAATATTTGTGGACATTTCACACAGGCCATCTAGTCCCAAACCAAGCAAAGCTTGTACTGAGGGAACCAGATGACTCATAGAATAAACAGACACAGAAAAACACCTAATTATTATATAGGCTTCTAATAAAGAGAGGCGTACGCCAATAATTACATCCTAAAACCATCCCAAATTGTTATTAGCTAATCCAATGAGAAGATGATGTCATACGGCTTTCAATTAGTTACAATTAACTGACAGTAATTACTACAAGATGGCGGTGAAGTGGCCAGGTGCTACAATAGTGATCGATTACAAAATTAGCTTTAGAGGACAATTAGCTTTGATACGTAATTGCAATAAATGTCTTAATTTGCCAAAGGTTCAACCATGACAGAAAAGATCTATATAATAAAACCGCTTTCACTAATAACCAAAAACTACATCAAAGTCGCGCAGCGAGCTGTGGAGCGAGCTATGCTCGGTGTTTCCCTGCGAGATAAGCTCCGGAACGAGGAGATCCGCAGGAGAACTAAAGTGACCGATATAGCTCTTAGAGTTAGTAAGTTGAAGTGGCAATGGGCAGGCCACATCGCTCGTAGAACTGACAACCGATGGGGAAGAAAGGTTCTCGAGTGGCGACCACGAACCGGAAGACGCAGCGTAGGCCGGCCCCCCACTCGGTGGACCGACGACCTGGTGAAAGCCGCGGGGAGCCGATGGATGCAGGAGGCGAGCAGCCGCTCAAGGTGCGTGCTCTGGGGGAGGCCTATGTTTAGCAGTGGACGTCTTCAGGCTGTTAATGATGATGATGATGACATCAAATATATCGGAGCATTAGTTTAGGAGTTGGTAGCTATTGTTAATATGATTGTAATAGATAGTTTTAATAATAGAAGCAACTTTTTTTAAAGAATTTGAAAATCTTACAAAAATAAATCATGCAGATTGACCTAACAAACAAGGAATACAAGTAAACGTTAGATTGCAACCTCTAACATAGTTTATGTATTTTCAATTTAATTTATTTAAAATGTTTGCCTTATGGAAATTTATGCAGACATTTCTCAGCGTTGTTAGTTTTGTTTTAGTTGTCATAATCCTTTTCAATATTCCCATTATGTTGAAATTACTGGGCAAATGAGACTTTATGATCTGACCACACAGTCTAGTAATCTTATTACTTGACTGTGTGAAGTCTCAGGATGACGTGCGCAGTGCAGTGTCACGCGAAACTATATTAATTTAGAGTTCCGAGTAATACTGCAATCTGTTATGGGCAGCGGTGATGTTTAACATCAGGCGAACGACTAGCTCGTCACGTCATTCATTTACATTAAAAAAATATAATATAAAGTTACTTTTAATTTGTAAAAACTACCTAAATATTACCTACCTAAAACTACCGCCTAGTAGAATAATCGAGGCGACTCTATTACTTAATTAATATAATGGTTTTGCCCTTACCTAAACTTGACCTTAGACAAGACCTAACTGCTTTACCTAACAGAGTGGTTATCTCAGTCACTTTGACCCACTAGGACCTTTCCAAGGTCCTGATCAATATCTAAGGAATATTAATTAAAAATAGTTCAACTCGTCTAGCCTGGCTACTTGTTGCTAAGTATTTTTTTGGCAGCGTCACTTCTAGATCACATGAATTTTTCTCTATCTTTAGAGTTCATTATAAAATTGTCATCGCTCAACTAGTTCTCAACCGAGTGCCCTTCAATCGCACTTCGTCATGTTCCGACTTGATAATGTTCATTTGAACCACGTTAATTATTTTTCTACGTCATAATCTCGCCTAACGTTTCTTTGCTAGCTCAGCGTAAGCGGTTATTTTCTCTGTGGCTAAAACCTTGGTTATGACGTATAAACGTCATGGTGTCTAATACCTAAGTGACCTCATGGCGTTTTCAATAAAATAAAAATTATTCGTGGGGAGCCGATAGATGCAGGAGGCAAGCAGCCGCTCAAAGTGGCGCTCTTTGGGGGAGGTCTATGTTTACCAGTGGACGTCTTCAGGCTGATGATGATGAATTATTTAACTGATTCTTTTGCTGCAGATAAAATGTATGATTCATCAAAAATTCTACCAAAGATTCCCTAGAGCTTTGCAAAAGCGATAGAAGGCTGTTGTTTTCTATTTTCGAAATGATTATGACATGTACTTACTTTTTTTAAACGGGCAATGCATTATTCTATTATTCGTTCTTTCTTGCCACACACTTGCAAAATATGGAATGAGCTCCCGCCAGCGATCTTTCCGCAGAGTTATAACATGGGGCACTTTAATAGGAGGGTTAAAATTAAAAGAGTTCTACAGGGTAAGCAACGCATTGGTGACGCCTCCTCCGGTGTTACAGATATCCATAGGCTACAGTGACCACTTCCCATCAGGTGGGCCGTATGCTTGTTTGCTCCCTTTAACATTAAAAAAACTAACTACTACAAGTACTATTACACTAGCTACACTACTTACTTCAAAAATCATTTATACTAGCCGCGATGACCTATAGACAGTCCAAACGCTCCAGCCCACATGTAGTTACTTGTAGTATTATCATGTAGAAGTAGTTTACTTCAAGACGCCTTAGTACAAAGCGAACTAAACCCATTACCCAGTCATTACGTAATTTATCTCAAGTCTAAGAAAGTTTTTTACTACAAGTCTAGATCCATCCAAACCTAGAACTACATCGTAAGCGGCGATCGTGTTAACTTGACAAATGGTGCGGTTTCTTATACGCGTTTATGGCCGCACTCATCTTATTAAGTATCTGGATATTATGAGTAGTAATAAAAAATGAGCTACGTTAGCTCTTTGATGCTATAATAACATCATAATTTGTAATAAGAAGCCTGATGTCTCATATTTTTGAGATGTCGTTTTGAGTATGTTTCATTAGGGGCACAAGTTATTGGTTTTCTGCTTGAAAAGCGGCGATAATACTTTTTTTAGTCTGCAAAAAATTAATCCCAAAGAGCCATATATGAGTAAGCCCCACGTTGACCCACCTAAGTAGATGACACGTGCCCTTAGGTTAAAAACTACTCGAGATGTCGATATTCTTGTGACGATGTTACGAATCTCATCATCTCATCACTTTCGGAACAGTTTGCGATTAGTTACTAGGTGGTAGGACTTTTCTGCCAAGTTCGTCTAGGTAGGTACCACCGCTTTGCCAGTTATTCTGCCACCAAGCAGTAGTGTGCAAGCACTACTGTGTTCCGGTTTGAAGGGCAATGCAGCTAGTGAAATAACTGGGCAAATGAGACTTTATGATCTTATTCTCTGAGTGTGATGTCTCAGGAAGATGTGCACAGTGCAGTGTCACGCGAAACATTATTATTTTAAAGTTCCGAGTGACACTGCAACTGTTATGGGCAGCCGTGACGCTTAACATCAGGTGAACGATTAACTTATAAGAAAAATTACGTAAAAAATTATCGTAGACCCGTAATTTACTAGGTGATATTTCTCTTAGCCGGTTCTTACGGCAGCCACGGGAAGAGATGGGGTGGTCCTATACTCGCACCGCCACGGGACTACGCGGGACTAATAAAATACTGAGAGATTTATCAGGATAAATTAAATTAAATTAATAATAAATTAAATTTGATATTAATGGGGCAGGCCCCATTAATATCAATATACTTATATAAATATCAATGATAGTGTTTAATATGCGCATGATGCAAGCACCCCGTCTCAAAGTCTGACATAAATGACGTAACAGCTAATAAATTTCTAATCTATGCACCAAACGACTTTAGTTACGATAGGCTTGAGCTATCTAGGTCGTCGATTGTGTCTAGTTTAATGCCTAGGGCTTAAGTGTTGTCAGGGAAGAATGCCAGGCAGTTAGTTCTTGTATGTAAAATCTTATTTAATATTTTTTAATGGCAATAGAGATTTTGTTTTGTAAACTACTACATTTTACGGAGTATACTAATTTATAGCTACACTACCTACTACATTAAAACGAAGGCCAGAATAACCAATTAACAAGACTTTAGAATAAACAAAAAGAGAGCCTTTGAGTTGTTTAAGGTGCGCGTAATATTAAAAGGGACATGGTCATAAAAACATTATTTTCATATTTTGTAATATCAGTCCATTAAAAACCAGACTCCCAAAATTCGCTGCCGTTCCACAAGGCACTCAGGCATTTGATTCCCCATTTTATTCCCCGTTTAATATCTTGTACAACCAGCGTGTTCTTGTTCACAACATTGTGACGCCTCCAAAGCAGTAATGTTCCGAATTTATTGACGCTATTAACATTCAAATAATAATTCCCGACTTTATAGTCTATAAAAGCATTTTAATATCTGATCGTTTGATAAATTATTCAATTTGGTGCGGGAATTGAACGTGGACGCAGATTATTGCGTTTTGCGAAATAGTTGTGGAATTGTGGAACGAGTGTTGGCGGGCTTAAAGCTTTTCAGCTTAATAAATGGCCTCGATCTAGAGCCCAATGGTTTCAATGGGGCGCTCAAGCGATTTACTGAGCACTAGAATTAGTTTCCGACTGATTTGTTTCATGAGATTTTTTTTTAATGAGACGTTCATGAGAATGAGTATCAGTATAATGGATGCCAGATTGTATTTGCTCATGCATAAAGTAAAAATTATAAATATTTTCCGCTAATCTAATTTAGGTTTAATTCAAGTAAAACTATTGACTAGTATGTTTATCTAGGGAAGCATGTATCATCGTAGACCGCGTCGTCACTTTCCATCAGGTGAGACTGTGGTCAAATGCGTGCCTATTTAGTAACAAAAAAATGCTATAAATACTACAGATTCAGTTAAATATTTTCTATACGTAATCAGAAAATAAATTTTAAATATAATCCACGTCAAATTATTCAGAAAATAATGTACAAATAAGAATAGCGTGCTATGGACTGAAGCATTTTTTAAATATTTTGTTTAATATCCAGTTTCTTTTGATTTCTATACGAAAATATCTCAGTCAGACAGCTTTCTTTGATATATATATATATTATATACGTACATATTGTACGTTGAAGACACTTCCAGAACGTCAAGAATTGATAAAGGTCATATCTAATCATCTATTATTACGATGCACGATAGCCGAGCTGATTTCTTAGGACGTATATCCACTAAGCTTTGTAACTTCTATAAGATTATTATTATTCCCAGTTTTATAAATACATTATTCAATAAGAGGAGTAAGTATTATCTTCCACTCTAACTTCAAGGCGACTCACTCATTTAGCGTAATTCTGCATGATTTACAATTAGCTCGGGTGTACTTCTCCAACTAGGTGGATCGACGATCCGCGAGGAGTTGATGGATGTAGGTGGTGCTCTGTGGGGGGAGGCTTATGTTCAGCAGTGGGCGTCTTCCTGGTGTTGATGAAGCTTGTTCGCTATCACGAGGGGAACGTTGAAAGAAGAATGGGAGAAGCCTTGGCTCCTGAAATACAGTGTTCTCACTAGTTCGGGAGTCTTTGGACTCAATAAGATGTATAAACCCTTTTATGTCAATAAATGATTATTTGATTTGATTTGATTTGATTTGACTATAACCAGTTACGTTTATCCTCATTCCGATTGAAATGACATAAACGCTAATGCTAAACCAAACTGACAATGGTCAGTTTGTTTATTTACTTGTTTGTGTGGCTTATCCATCATCCGGCTTAACTGATGTTTGTCTCATAGTAGCCATCTCTGACAGAGATAGGTACATACTTATTACACCGGAAAAATAACCAGTTCTCCTGTCCAAGGGGCACCTTTTATTACGTTTGATAGGCTTTCATTTGACCACTGTGTCACCTGATGATAAGTGATGATGCGGCCAACGGTGGAACACGCTTGCTTAGAAGACACCAGTTCACTTTGGCCTTGAAAATTCCCAGATATTTTGCAGGAATCGGAGACGCTGGTACTTAAGTTATGCCATTCTTTTGCCGTTGGTGCAATGGATGTTGCAGCGAAACGCTTTGTGCAAATTGGAACTCTATTACTTTACCTATAACCTGTTACGTAGATTGCACATAGATATCATTATCAAAAGCCTTCTCTTTGCAGTCTTGGTGAGTTACATTACTTCTCGACCCCTGAATTAGTGATAAAACTTGCCAGTTTGATAGCTGTCAGGACACGTAGGTCGTGTTACACGTAACGATTTAATATCGGACGGTTTGGCCTTTCGGGTCGTCAAGCTGGTTCGGGCAACACTCATTCATTAAGAAGTAAGTCGGCACGCACGTGCGCTCTTCGCTTGAGTAGCTCCTTTCCACGGTTCTGTGGAACATCTTCCTATAATCGGACATTGTTAAAAATTGACATAGTCTTTTACCAAATGTAATAGGATAAAAATTGTGTTTAATATTCTTAGACGAATTAATTTTATTTCTTTGCTGTAATTTATGTCTTGTCTAGTGAGTGATATTACTGGGTAACATGAGCGATCTAGTTTTATGTTTCTTTATTGATATAGGTCATAGAATTACATTATAGCTTGGTGAAATTTTTATCGTTCGATAAAGTCTCAGTAGTATGGAATAGAGTCGGTATTCCTCTATTTATAGCATCAGTGATAGTAATTTGATTAATCATTCATTCATACTAGACGTTGACGGGTGATTGTTATGTAAGAAAAGGCCATATCACTTATGGGCAGGCCACATCGCTCGTAGAACTGACAACCGATGGGGAAGAAAGATTTTCGAGTGGCGACCACGAACCGGAAGACGCAGCGTAAGCCAACCCCCCACTAGGTGGACCGACGATCTGATGAAAACTGCGGGGAGCCAATGGACGCAGGAGGCGAGCAGCTGTTCAAAGTGGCGCTCTTTGGGGGAGGCCTATGTTTAGCAGTGGACGTCTTAAGGCTGTTGATGAAGATGATTGTTATAAAACTACAATAAAAAACCGTAGATAACCAGTTCGTAGTCCATTTATATTCTGAATCAATTGGATCCACCCCAAAATTTATGGTTCTATCCAAATCTTACACCGTCAATTTATGGTGATTCAAATCAACCCAGTTTATCGATGCAATACAGATTTCAATAGCAATATCCTAAGCGGGACAATTTACGGTCCCTTTAATGACAAAGTTGTTGAAGTGTTAACCCACTTGCGGTGGCAATAATGTCCCATCCGGGGAGCGGGACCTCTTGTGTTTCTGGGACGGGCCATAGAACCCCCCGATCGTTTAACGATGATGCATAATTATATTAAGATGATTCTATCTTGACACCTTTATAATGAGCATATTTAGCAACTAGTTGCGCTTTGTGTTTTTACTTACGGGTTTTAACCGTTTTTCATATAAACTTTCCACCCCGCCCTTTTTTAGTAAAATCCTTTCATAGCGATTACCCGAGGAGGGCAAGATATGGCGTATGGCAAATTTTTGCTTGGTACATTTTGTGATTAATAGTAAGTAGCACATCGGTTTTGTATTTTTATTTATTTGTAGAAGTAATTCAGATAAAATAAACATTAAAAATAATATATATTTACTCCTAATCATGTCGAATAGTTGTGCAAAATGTAAAATAGCAGTTCCAACAAACTTAAATATTCAATGCGTTAAATAACCAAAAAGGCACAGAAAACCCAGCCTTAATACCTTTATTAGTAAAAAAAAAGACTAAACAATAAACACACTTAATCTACCTATTCCACACTTTGCTTTAGTAAAACAAGAGTCTTTCTACTCAAGTGAAGTCATCAAAATAATTAATCTTGCCCACAATACCCCAATAAAGTTAATCATTAAAAGATATGAGATATCAACTTTAAACAATCGCCCCCGAGCCCTGGCTGGGACATTATTACCAGCGCTTGCGGGTTCACACTTCAACAACTTCGTCATTAGAGGGACGATAAATTGTCCAATTTAATAAGGGATGAGTGAGGCATCGGGGATGTTTTGTAAATTGCCTATATTCTGACATATACGTAATGTCAAAACCGCGGTTTTTACTCAACCCAAAATTATGACTATATTGTTGAAAGTTTTGCGTAGAATAAAGAGTCGTTTCTGCCTACCTGTATCAAACGTGAACATTATAATAGATGGTTTGAATGACATTAATGTTGAAATGACAAAGATGGTCGATGCTACGCGTGACCAAAATGCTGGCACTTATTTGGCCCAACGCATCACCATTGCAATTCAACGAGGCAATGCTGCCAGCATGTTGGGTACGCTACCTACCGGTAGTGGGCTGGAGCACTTGGACTGTCTATAAGTCATCGGGGCTTTATAAAGTCCATAAGTGTTCTTTGTAGTAGGTAGTGTAGCTATTTTAGTTTAGTTTAGTTTTAGTATTGTAGTAGTTAGCTTGAGTAACAAAGATACAGATTCAAGTTTATAAAAACAGAGCAAAAATGTTTTGTCCCCAGTGCCCTGGACTGATCACGTAGTGCCTCACCAGAACTCTAATTGTGCGTCTTTTTCTATTACATGATTCAAATCTTCACATTAGGTATATAGTTACTCAGTTACTATTTCTAACATTTATAAAGCAATTTTCTAAAAATACCTCGTCTGTTTTCTCGTCTATGTGCAGAAAAAGCGTAGACAATGATCGCAAGCTGCAAAAACTACTTTCCTCGTAAGCGCCCTGCCGTGAGTTGCACGAATAACTCAGACATTAGTTGGTTAAGAAAATAGGTCCTTCTCGAGGGATTAGTAAAGAAATGCGCTGCTCGTTTTGTCTTGAATTTATTTAGGTATGGTAGTAGCCAAGAAAAACTTGCATGGTTTTATTGAATACGAAAATCAGTTGGTTATATTATGTCTATTTTTTATTTATTTAAACGAATGACGTTTAATGTGTTTTGGGCTTTCCAGAACAAGACAAAATGCGTTTGTCTTCGTCTCTGTTATATCACAAAACAGGACAATAAATTGATCACCTGGGTTTCACATAAAAATAATTACAATTTCATTTTTTTACTATTGTTAGAGTGCCCAATTAAAAATTAAGCATTCTAATTATATTACAATCTAGCCATCGATTTGGCTAATGAGTAATTTTAATTTAACCTAAACTTCTAATAAATATTATTAAGAATGTGTCCAATAACACGTTTCTTATTGTCTCTATTAAGGTGAAGGCACATTGTTCTTGTGTTCTTTTCAAGTAGCACTTACACTGCACCACATTAGACTATCACGTAATTAATACATTACAATTTCATGAATTCTGTTAATTAACTCTGATTTGACTTATATCGATTGAAATTACTTCTTAAAGTTGAGGCGAAGGACTGTTAGCAAAAAACATTTAATAAACTCTACACTATTAGAGAAAAAAATATCAGAATAAAGACAACATCAGTCCGCGTCTTGCATTCCCCTCCCTACACATTCCGTGAGACTCTCCCATCACGTTGGATTCCACCTATTATTTATTAACGGGTCATAAGTGCTAAAATGTGTACAATTCATAAGTCCACTGGCACGTGTGTTGCCAGTGCCAATAAATAATTCAGTACATATGGGTGCGCTGAAGACGGCCGGGCGGTCTTCAACCGGTCGGTCGAGTCCGTACCTCTTTCAGTTCCATACGTGTTTTAGCCGAGGAGGCTAAATCTTGTTTCGTTTCGAGTTTTCAGTCGATACGAAATGTAATTGCAAGTTATTTGAGACAGGTGCGGGATGACGTGAGCAGAAATATGTTTTGGTAGATCGGAAATGGAAAAGTGTGGTTGTTGGTTAAATTGTTTTACTATCATCAATTACATCTTGAATATTTTGCCAAATTAAATAGAATTAAGTTGATCATATTTGTATTTTTGGGTAAAAATAAAAATATGATAGCTACAAATTGCTAAATAAATTGTTTTATTATTGGTTTTAGAGCAACAAAATGAACCACTTTTAAATGAACGTCAAAAGAGTAGGTATTCATCACAGGTTAAAAAACGCGTTAGTGGTACAGACAAATACAGATTACAGATATTTATAGCCTACGACAACTTCTTCTCGTCAAGAGGGCCATATATGCTTGTTTGCTATATTAAAAAAAACACAATCTATTCATCCATGCTCAATTACTAAAAATAAATCTACATCTCGTACCATAAAGAACTTCTTATATCAGAAATTCACCCCAATTCGACCGTGACATATCCACAATAACCCTTCACATACGCGGAGGTTATAGAACTGTCCACAGCAGTCAAACCGCATAAATACAACTTTTAGGCTTATCGTCCCAAAACGGCAAACTAAAAAGCTTTAAGGGCTGACGCCGAACCGGCGAAATTGAATTGGGCCAGCCCTTGCTAAGCTATTTGCGAGTGGGTCACAAGGACCCCGCGTCTCCCTGAACGCGATTATAATTGGGATGTAATATGTGGACAGGATCACAAGATCCGAATGCTTACGTTTTTACGGGTCGATACATTTGTCCTTTAGGATGTTGCCAGGTATTCGGACGACCTATCTTGTGACTGGAGTGTGGTTTTGGGCCCTGTTGACAACTTTCCAGGAATCTAATTTTCAATATTTTACTCATGCGAAGTTTTTAAGTGGCTCTAACATCGTTATTTTGTGTCCAAGTCTGTTTCTAGAAGTATCATCATACTTTTTCATAATTAGGAACCCTAGAAGTTTGAGAGTTGAAACCTACATTCCAAAAAAGTGCTCATGCCTGCCCTGCCCGATGAAGTCATTTATTCGCTCTAAAAATAACGAAAATCAGCCCTCATTTTCCCCAACCCACATTCGAACCCAAAATGCATCTAAACAACCAGCACCAGCACATTGGAAAAGTCTACGACAAAACGGAAAACTTTATTTCGGATTCGCCTTCTGTTTCGACGGGTTATTTCGATGGCCAGCCCAAGTTTCTCAGCGTCAACGTTCGATGTCACTTTTCCTTCTGGAGTTCCTTTAAAATATTTACGACAGGAACTTTTGCCGTACAAGAAAAATTCCTCACGGTCGTGGCGAATTTATAGTTCGACGATGGAGTGTCAAAGTTTTGTATTAGAGATGGATAATCTTACTTTTGTCATTTGCGGATTTATCTTTGTTTAGCCGATGATGTGGGTTTATTTCGCTGAGCAAACTTTGCTTTTAAAGGAAGACATTTGTTCTTAGTGCAAGTTTTGTTTTCTTTGGTTTCAAACTGTTTGTCTTGAGAAGTTTGAGAGTTCTAAGAAACTTACTTCTCAAATTGACATGGTCACACCATTTCTTCATTTATTATTTGTTTGTTTTATTATCAAACAAAAGCATACGTTTCGCCTGACCAGTAGTAGTCACAGTAGTCTATATGGACAGTAGACTTATTTATTTCAATTCTTTCCCTTTAAAGAAATTTAAATCACATTTCATGTTCCAAGGAATATGTAAACAAACAAGTAGCTACTTTAACAAGCTTATTTTATACCTTTATCATTACCAACAGTGACGTAGTGGCGTGTTTTATTATCTCAGGCCGTCTGGTGTCTGACGTCGGCGTTGGCTCGACCGACACTGATGAATCGTCTTTGGTTTCGGCTGGAGTAATAGCCTTTGAACGATATTGTTCACTGTTCTGTATCTTGAAGTATTTTACTTTTAGTTAATTGTTGATTAATCGTTTACTACTTGGCAGATAATAGTTGAAAAAAAGTGCAAAATTGCGACCTTTAGTAGTATAATAATTTGTCTATTTATAATAATAATTATTATGTATGGTTTAGATTTAGTGTATGCGCTCGGCGCCTATATGCTTGGAACGGAATTTGGGAACGAATTTCGTTTTATCAGGGCGTAAGCGTCATTTTATTTTGTGCTCTGTGCTAGAATGTGTGTCTTAGGATGACGTGCGCAGTGCCACGCAAAACTTGACGAAATGAGACGTTTGACATCAGTGTGATCGTTTAACGTCATCGTACGACTAGCTCGCACGTCATCATCATCATCATCATCAACAGCCTCAAGACGTCTACTGATAAACATAGGCCTCCCCCAGAAAGAGCCACTTTGAGCGGCTTCTCGCCTCCTGCATCCATCGGCTCCCCGCGGCTTTCACTAGGTCGTCGGTCCAACTACGGATCGTCGGTACTGAGGGGCTGGCCTACGCTGCACGTCATACGTTTATATAACAACAAACACAAAAGACATTGCATTTTAAAATATATCACTCGTAAAATATTATTTTATTGAGATTGCTTGTGATATACGTACGTACATTAATACCACATTCCAAATTAACTGAAACCGCTGATTAGTTGAAATGATTGATCCAACTTATTTATGTCCAACCCGGTAAATTGCTTCAAAGTGATTTTTGATTGATGGTGGACAGTAACATTTTTAATTGGACCAATGAGTTCGGAATACTCTGCTACTACTGGATACTGTATACAAAATATGAGATAAAATGGATCTGGTACCAGGTCTGTGAGAAAAGTAATTATAGTATTGAAAATCTTTTGTTTTTATTTTGATCTTTATCAAAATTCTGACAACATTTGCTTTCACGAGAAGAAAAAAAGTTTATCTTTTTACAAATACTACGATAGAATAGTGCATCATGATATAAGTGTGCAAAGTTGATCATTGCACTCAAGGCGGTAATATAAAATTTATGATCCTAAAAGTAGTGGGATAAGAGCCACTTTACGAGCAACTGTGATAGAAAATAATTATCAAACTCACAAACTCAATGACTGGTGTCTAATAATTAAATTATGCAGTTCAATTTGAATGCACTACTCGGTAATGGCATTCATTACCGAGTAGTGAATTCAAATCGGCTGCCATTAATTCCAGGGTTACATTTTGAAAGTTTTGAGCACACTTCATAGCTCGCGTGTTAGCGTTGTATGTAAACAAGCAATAGAGATGCGGCAATTATATCGATAATTTTTAACTATTTGTCATTTTTTGGTCATTACTTACTTTGTTTACAATTTTTAATGAAACGAATTACAATGTTTACATGTATTATTAATAACTATTCACTTAATTTTGGCAAGTATAATTGTAGAATAAACTTTTATTATTACGAACATAATTATAATAAGTGCATAAATGCATTCTTCATCATCATAATCATCAACAGCCTGAAGGCGTCCACTGCTGAACATAGGCCTCTGTCATAGAGTGCCACTTTGAGTGGCTGCTCACCTCCTGGATCCAATAGCTCCCCGTAGTTTTAATCGGATCATTAGTCCAAATTTTCAAAATGGTCACAATTTCTTAAAATGTCAACATTTCCTTGTTCTATAAAAGTAAAGAAGTAAGGCCATGTTGAGAAATTTCAATACTTAATGGTAAAATATGAAACAAGACACCACATAATCGGCATTGCTGCATTTTATTAGCTTTAAATTATATTCTTGACATTGGAAAATGGATAACATTTCAGTTGTTCTGTTTCTATATTATAATAATTAATAAGTATTGATGTTGTTACTGTGTACAATTTGTGCTAATAAAGTGTTTCTTTCTTTTTTTCTTTCATTCTTTCATCAAAAAAAAAATAGTGAAAATATCATTTTTTCTTTGTTTTCATTAAGTGGTGTGCTGCAATGATAACATTATTTTATCGAAACCATTACCTCATCACTACTCATAGCCATTCATTCACAAAAGAATTCCGTCGGTTGCGTGTTTCTAATTTACAACAGTTACACTAGTGGCAACATCAATTATAACAGCGTTGTACAACGTTTTGTACTAAAATTAACGAAACGTGTTAGCCAAATTAAATTATGGAAGATAAGAATTGGGGGTGGTTTTTGTTGCTGGTAATTTAATGAGACGGAAGTGCTTTGGAAGTTAAACAAGTCTATTTTTAATTTACCGCCAGAAAATATTTCTATATTAATATTTGTAGACGTTGAAACGTTTAAAATCTAATTGGTACAATGAATCAGCATGGCAGTTCAATGAGGCAATGCGGCCAGCATGTTGGGTACGCTACCTACCGGTAGTGGGCTGGAGTATTTGGACTGTCTATAGGCCATCGCGGCTAGTATACAGTCTAAATGTTTTTGGTAGTAGTTACTGTAGCATTTAGTGGTCGTTTTTAGGGTGCCGTACTCAAAGGATAAAACGGACCCTATTACTAAAGCTCCGCTGTCTGTCTGTCTGTTCATCTATCACCAAGCTGTATCTCATGAACCGTAATAGTTAGACAGTTGAAATAACTGACCAAGAAATACTAAAAAACAGAATAAAATAAATATTTAAGGGGGCTCCCATACAACAAACGTGATTTTTTTGCTCATTTTTTTGTACGGGTGCATTCGTGCGCGAGTTTGACTCGCACTTTGCCGGTTATTATATTTTTGTGGTTAATTTAAAGAACAAGGCACTTTGGCCGATTAATGAAAAATGTATTAGATAACAAAAGAACATTATTTTAATAATTAAAAAAAAAAGCAAATGATTTATGTGGCTTATAAATTTTTACTGTTATTCTATAGCGACATAGTTATTAAAGACTAATAAGCTTTGAACTGGAAACTTTCATCTTTGTTTTTGCGAAAAATGAGTTTGCTGCATCCGTAATTTTATTATTTCAAACTGAATCCTAAAGTTCGGATCAGTGCTCTAATTTATTCCATGTTTAAGTTTCAATAATTTCCTTTGGGAACGAGGATGCTCTGACGATGCCCACCCCCTGAATTATTAACGTAACCCCGGTCTCTGGGTCATTTAGATCCCAGAATTAAATTACAATCAACCATGTAGTTATAATTTTAATATATGTGATTAGTTAGTTGTGTAATGGTGGACCTTTACAGTATATTTTATGGTAAACTTTAAATTTATTTATTCTTGCGACAGTTTTGTAGAAAATTTTGTAAAAATATAAAAGCTTTCATAAAAGTTCTACAATATTACGTTACCTTCCACTCGCAGTAGACGTAGCTCCTGCTACGATGTGCTACGAATGTAGCTGATGCTACGTAATACTACGGTCGTAGGTGTATCCCTACGGCGTAGCAAAAAGTCCATAATATAACATTACGAAAACATTGTAGTCTCTTTTCAAATTTTCTTAAAACAATTTAACTGTACTAAAATAAACCGAGCGTAGGCGACCAATTCGAAATGTCAAATTGATGCATTGACATCGGATCCGTCATCAAAAATGTATCTACCCATTTCCGAGTCCAATTAGGATTAGGATTGACGTTTTCTTTACAAGATTCGTCATAATTGATACAGCCATTAGTGTTTAATATTCAGGGAGGATTACCGTTGATGAACGGGTCAAGTGTCTCCTGCGTCATCAGTTTTTAGAAGGGACTGGTCGAATAAATTATGAGGGGAAAGGGATCATTAAATTTTACAATCGCTACAAAATTTTGATTTAACATTTTCACTAACACTGATTTATTAGTACAAAAAATTGTACATTTCATTGTCAAAGACTGCATTTTGTTAGAGATTTTTCATAACAAACCCAACTGTTTTTGATGAAATTTGGTATGACGATAGTTTGAAGACATAAAATACTTTTTATTGTATTTGGTATAAGTATGTATTTACAAACAATAAGTATATAAGTATTGTATCAGTCATCTGGTTCCCATAACAAGATTTGATTAGTTTGGAGCTGTGTGGGGCTGTGTGAAATGTGTGAACATTTTATGTAACCTATTTATTATTCATATTTATTATTATTTATTGCAGTAAAGTGTAGTACACAAGCAAAGCCATGAGCAGCAGCTAGTACTCTAATAAGTGTCAAAAACAGAATCTCGTTAAAACCTTGCTCCAACTCTTTACGGTTAAGGTTCAAAGAAGTTCGTATTCCAAACACTGGAGGGTAGTTATCGCGTAGTTTTTAACAACTGTACACAGGATTTGCAGGTGGAATGAATAGAAGCAGGATTTGAGTCTATCCGCATTTGCAAGTTGGTCTCAGAATAGATGTCGAATCTAATGACAGATTTCAAGAAAATCAAGAAAAAATGAGAAATGATGTGAGTGAAATGTGTGTGTGTGTTTCTGTTATGGGCGGCCGTGACACTTAACATCAGGTGAATGACTAGCTCGTCACGTTATTCAAACTCATAAAAAAAACAATAGATTCTAGGAACAAACTGTTGGGGAAAGTTTCTTTAGTGGTGACGATGGAGCGTGGGACGTCACTCATAGAAGTTAAACGATAATGTGATATAGCTTATAAATGCAATCAGCAAATAATATATAAGATGTTAAACTTCCATGGTCATAAACATTACAAAAATATTGTTTATTGACGGGATATTTACCATGTAATTTATTTGTTTCGTATTGCCAATGTTTCGATGCTGTTGCAAGCACCATGATCACGGACGAACTTAAGTTCTTGCTGGTAGATGATAATAAGTTATGGGACAACGTAGTGGCATATGTGTAATAAATACTAATAGTGAGTCAACTCGGCGGCTAGACGGATCAACGATGGGGTGCGGTATAAAGGAGAGCGGAGGTCCCCCCCTGCCCGCGACGTCTGTGGTAGTACCGACCAGCTTCGCTTGCGTGTCGGTACGCCCGTTCAGGCGTGTCGTTTACACCGAACAAGTTGCATGCATTGTGTTCAAGCTACTCTTGCGATTCTTTAGTAAGAATATACTATGGAACTATATTGTTTGCATATAATTTGATAACATTGAATGTTTACTACAGGATGCAATTTAATCCATTCGCATAAATGGAGTACATGATAGTACATCATTTATTAATAATTATTAAAGAGTAAAGAGTACAAATGAAAATACTTTTCATCGAAAATTGTGAAGATTTCCGCGGTGCCTAACGTAGTTAGCACGAATGATTGTCATACTTTAAAAAGTTTTTTTTTACCTTGTATGTAATAATTAAAGGTAGCAAATAATAAAGGTACGTAATTTTGAACTGTAATAATAAATTGCATTCTACACCAACGAAGTTTTGAGTTAGTTTATTGTAAAATAATGTCAGTTTAGATATCATAATAATAGTAAAATGTACTGATGTGCTGTGTATTGTGTGTATTTATTTAAATAATAATCAATTTACCTCCTCTATTCTCGCTGTCCGCTGGTTTCACCTGTATCGCCCGGTTCATCTGAAACAAAATGAATAGATAATAAATTAATGGAAAAAACAAGCTTTTGTTTAAATCGTAATTTTTTGTATTGTTCTCAGCAATCTCTTTCATTTGATACACATATCATGTGCGTGCACAGAAAGTAACTAGTCAACTATCTTGGGCCGTCCGCCATATTGAGAATTATTTATTAAATAAATAAAAATTACTACCAAATTTTAAATAATAATAATGACCCAAGAATCTAAATGGATAGGAAAATAATAACAACAAATATGTGTGGATGTTTCACGCAGCGCCATCTAGCCCAAAGCATAAGCTTGTTCTATAGGAACCAGATAACTGATAGAATACTTGATACCTTTTTAAACTACTTGCATAATATTGAAATAAATAGCACAAAATAGAAATAACGGTCAAACTTTCTTATTTGAAACTCGTCCATATCCAAAGACTTCAGATAATGTAATCCGCATTAAAATTCAATAGACAGTTACCAGTTTGCGAGCTAACGAAGTAACTGCACTAAACATTCTGGCGCATTAAAATTTGCCAGTTTCCCAGCTCCCGATTCCCTGGTGCTTCCTTTCATCAAAACTGCAAGCGGATCCGCGGTGCGCCCATTCATACTAAATTTAGGGGTGTCGCGTTTTAGAAAAAAGAAAATAATCAGTAAATACATTATGGTTTATATAAAGCACATAAATACCAAGATTATTGTATTGAAATAAAAAAGGAGTTAAACTCAAACAGTTGTTCACGATATTAAAAAAAAATTGTGAATGTTATATAAAACACATTAAGATGATTTCAATTATGGTAAAGATCTCGTAAGTACTATTAAAATAATCTAATTCTTGACATTTGAGAAAAATTATTAATGACAAAACAATTCTGCGAATCTCTGCCAATACCTTACTAGCGAATTTATACAAGGACAGTAACGTCTTTAACTGCAGCTCATACAGTAAAGCTTGTTAGCCTATTATATAATTTAAATAATATCTACCAAGGAATTATTGGGCAAATGAGACTTTACGAACTGATCTCACAGTCTAGAAACCTTTTTAGACTGTGTGATGTCTCAGGATGGTGTGCACAGTGCGCAGTGTCACGCGAAACTTTAGTTTGGAGTTCCGAGTGACACTGCATTCTGTTATGGGTGACCGTGTTTCTTAACACCAGGCGAACGACTAGCTCAACGCGTCATTCGTTTACATAAAGAAAACATATTGCGTATTGCAAACATTTTCTTTTTGAAACTACAACAAAAACTGTGTACAACTGCATTAGAGACATCAAAACTCTAAAACAGAATCTTGAATGGCCTTGGTAAAGTAATATTGAAATAGACGTAAGCATGGAATGCTCGTCAATTTGCAACTACTATTAACTTATTCTGCTATTACTAGAAATAGTACTGAAATAAAGCTGCATAATAATTTAAGCAGTCAATAAAAGCCAGATTTAAAATAGAAAACATGAAGAGCTTTTTTAATATTATATTTGGAAGGAATATTACCAACGCATCAACCCTAGCTCGTGTAATCCTACACACACACAAACACGTTAACTAATGCCGCAGAAGCGCTCGTGTCGAATATCTACGTGGTTGCCACGCGGTTACATTCGTTGCTGTTTGTAGCATAACGGAATATTACAAGTGGCAACCCTAAAAACATGTATACACAACATATTGTGTGTAAACTAACGCTAGAGGCGCTTGCGTCGAATATTCGTGAGGTTGCAGTGCGGTTGCTGTGTACATTTAATGTTGCTTGTAGCGGATGCGATGGACAAAGGATTTGCAATTGGGGCCTTAAAATCACAGATTAGAGAAAACCCAATTAAAACATATGAGTTATTTGAGTTCCTAAGGCAATATATGAACATATTTAGTATTTAATGTGAAAATATAAGTAAAGTTTTGATTAAATTTGATTTACACACTAAACATTAAAATCTACGTACATTACTTTAGGTCCGGGGGAGTAACATAATAGGGTACATTTCATGATAAGAAAATTACATAATTAGGTAGTTCAAGTGGGATCATTGTTCACGTTAGTAGAATGACGGTCCTTTATTAGAAAGAGACGAACTGAAACACTCAAGAATAATCAGGGGCTACATCATTCATGTGCGTTTCACTTTAGACTAGTTTATATTGTTTAAACACAGTATTTTCCTGGTATCTATTATTCAAATGAATTTATTTCGCTCCTACTTCAACGTTCCATGAATTAATATGAAAAACGAAGGTGCGAGAAAGAGACAAAAATGCATGCAATGGGCGGAGTTCTGACGGTAGGTATTGCTTTACGCAGAAAACACGGGTATATCGTATTTCTCTGAAGCCTACAACTAAAGTCTTCTTTGACCAATGAGCCGTGAGGCCAGCTGCGCTTGAAATTGAGAAAATGTTTTAGTTGAAACACTAAAGCAGAGATTTGTAAAGAAATGAAATGGTAGAAGAATTTTTATGCTGTATGGTTTGCTATTTGTCAAAGCTTTACTGTTGAAACACATACTTTTAAACGTAAGACTTTAGCTTGTACCAAATTATTGTAAATAGATAGATGAAAATACTTAATTACACAAAAAAATGCATAGATGAACTTAATGATAAGGTAGACAAGTTTTGCAGTAATATATTTTGTACAAAATATTTGTCATAAAAAGCCGAAGGCAAACAAAAGCATTTTGGGCCCGTTTTCGTTACTGGTAGCGGCTTAGGTTAAGTTTACCTCATACGCGAAAAAAAAAACAAAAGAAAAAACAGACAGACACACAGTCAATTATTTTTCTCTAATCTGTGGCGTCTATATAACGTTAACGTCAAAAAAAAACTACTTTATTTGAATAGTGTGGTAGCCTACGATTTCGGCAAAACCAAAAAGTCTAAACCGAAATACATAATTAATACATTAAATAAATAATGAATATATTGTCAATTCTGCCCTCATAGTGAAAAACGCAGTAACTAACGTTTTTGGCAAAATTGAGTTGGATACATATTCGGAATCACCAAAAAAATCTATATTCTGTTCTTTCTCACGTATCAAAATTCCACCTGGAACCCAAAACTCAGGAAGTAAGAATGCAGCACCTCGACTACTCTCGACTACTCTCGACTCTTTGTTTTCACGTTTTTCTCGAAAACATGTTTTACCTAATTACTGAATCTTTCATAAGGACGGCAGAATTATTAACAGGGTACGATGGGGCTGGCATACCAGAATGGGTAAAAGCCCCAAAACAAATTAAGATAAAAAAATATTATAGAAACTAACGTGAGTAGTATTCATATCTACAACTAGTACCTAAACGGCTAGCACTCACGTAATTTTAGTCGAATAACTCGACTGGTATTTCAGGCAATACTTATAGATGCCCATCTACATGAGTGCTAGCCGTTTACAATTTTTTTTTCTTATATTTTGGCTCCACACATAGTGTATTTAGCCAGTGTTAAGTATTGTAGTTTTTCATCGTATTATGAAATATTTCATGTAAAGTCAAGTCTTAGTCACAGTCAGTCAGTGTAGTCATAGTCCAGTCTAAGTCAGGTAGTCATAATCCAGTCTAAGTCATGCCCCAGTAAAGTAGTGGCAACTTTACTAGAGGCTTCTATGGAATTTTGGAAGCAACACGAAAAACCACGTTTCACTACATCATATCACTTGCCAACACTTATACTCGTAATTCAGCACTTAATGCGTAAAATGCCACTAATTTAACATTAACACTAGAAAAAGCATAAGTTTTGTGAAATTGTAGTGACACTGTGACACGCCCACGCACTGTATTTTATGTAAATATTTTTATGTTGTATATAGGTATAGTTAAGCATTTTAGGTAGGAATAAATATTATATTTTTGTTGTACAGTTATTAACCCCATTATTAGATAAGTATTAGGTAGGCTTTATAATAAGTTAGGATTAATTATATTAATACTGGGAGGCTCCCTCCTGAAGGTAAGGCTGCGACGTAGGATAGGGAAATGTTTTTATTTTAAGCGTGTCACGTGACCTCTGACGTCATATGGGTCTCCAGAAAGCAAAGATCCGAGGTAGCTTAGGCAGATCCTACATTTTGTATATAAGGCCAACCGTTTCTGAATAAACACAATATCACCCCGTCGTCGCCGCCCAAGACACGTCTTGAGCGATCCGGATGATCCTATAGCAGCCGTTGTGTCGGCTGCGCTAGGATCACCGGATCAGTCTAGCCCTTCTGGCTCAGGTACCGCTTTCGGCACCGGTATAGGATACCAGCGCAACACAATCAGACACCGACCCCGCCGGCGAGGTCGACGTACCCCCCGTAGGTTAGCTAGAACGGTCGCGACTTTCCATAGGGTCCACTCTTCCAGTGGACGTAGCCTTCTCGATCCCGGCAACGGCCCAAGCCGAGGCTCGCACCCCAGGGGTGCCCTTGTGCTAGTTGCCTCCCACTTTTGACGGTTGGGCGCCTTAAGCGCCTGCCCTCCCGCCCGGTGACGCTGTAAAGGTCGGTAGAGACCAACAGCATTAGCCCGTTCAAAAAAAAAAAAAAAAAAAACAAACACAATATAATAGGAAACCAGAGTCTTAGTTGTAACCCAACCTCCGACCTGCACGCACCTTCATCGCTCCAGCTATCGCTGCAACATCCAGCACCATAACCCCACAAAATAATACAATGCAACGACGTGAACTTTTTCACGTTCCCGCCAAAACTCCGTTTACTAGTTATTGTAATTAATAATTAACATAAACTATTTCTATGTTGAATGCTGATAAAAAATGTTATAACGGCTAAAAAACAAACTATACAATACTAATCAACGTAAATGGTTGTAAAATTTACGACATCCATTGTCTGTCCATATAGACGGTAATTGAGGGGTTTCCGAAGTAACAACGCTATAGATACCATCTACATTATGCAAACAATGCTGGACGCATGTCAGTCCTAATCGACTTTTAAAAATAGTTTTGGACATTTTGGGCATTATTGAACCGCGGTCGGGGAGCAAATGCACGTTTGATTGTCATCATCATCATCATCATTAACAGTCTGAAGACGTCCACTGCTGAACATAGGCCTCCCCCAGAGCACGCCACCTTGAGCGGCTGCTCGCCTCCTGCATCCATCGGCTGCCCGCGGCTTTCACCAGGTCGTTGGTCCACCGAGTGGGGGGCCGGCCTACGCTGCGTCTTCTGGTTCGTGGTCGCCACTCGAGAACCTTTCTTCCCCATCGTTTGATTGTATTAGAAAATAGAAAATAATTATAAATGTAAATAGAGTGAATTCAGTGAATATAGCATGAGAAAAAATACTAAGAATGTGTAAATGAGGCTTTAACTTGTGTCTAATTCAAAAACGCTGCTCAAAGCATTTATTTATTTAATTTATTTATTAAACAAAAACCACCGCTTTTAAATTTAAGCAAACATATTTTTTTAACAAAACTTACGTCTAAATACGGTTTTACATTTTTTAAAGTATATTATTGGTTGGCCTTTATAAATCAAATTAATTAATGTAGAGATTGATTTTAAATCCATAGATTAGATAATACGTCTAAGAAAATAGCGTTAATTGTTAACATACATAAATAACTCTCCAAAAAAGTCCCTAATCAAGAGTTGTAGTTGTACATACATAACATTCCTACGAGATAGGAGTTCATTTAACACTTTCACAACTTATACAAAGGGTTTTAAATGTCAAATTCCAAGTCCAGCCTAGACAATAGACTGCACGTTTCTACTATAACGTGGTGTATCACATAATAAGTAATTGAATTCGGCCATAAAAAACGTTCACATTATGCCCTTAATGGTTATAACATATCAAGCAGGCCTATTAACTGTGATGACAGGACCGCTCACGCGATCTATGACGTTTAGTACACGTAGCTCTATGAAATTACGTGGGTTACGTAAAGTTAGCTGATATTTTTTTGATTAGTTACTGACCAAGTAATTAAAATACATTAAAAGACATAAGAAGATAAATACAGCAGTATAATAATAACAATAGTAATTGTTGTTAACCTCTATATTATTTAAATAGATTATAATATGCCTTACCAGTTATTTTTATATTAAAAAGAAGATTCTCTTGGTGTTAGCTTCGGCCCTACCAATGCCTCCCAAACGCACGCCACTTTTTTGGTATTTTAGATGATTTAAGCAAGAAAACTTACCAGTGGAATGTCACACGAGAACTCTCGTGCTGATTTTCTGATGTGTTGTGGCACGATTTCACCGCGCAATTGTCATTCTAAATATTTTTCTGGGAGCTCTTCACACAGAGCACTGACCCGCGCGAGCATCGTTTGGAGCCATTTATGGCTCCAATTAAACAGCTTACATTTAGCGAATGTATTTGGTTTCTATAGGTAGTTATTCTATGTTTCTCGACGGGGTTGATGATTTAACACGCTCGCCTATAAGAATACCTGTTCAAAAACTCCTCTTGAAAACGTCATGAAAAATAGTTCGAAGCTCCTGTATAAAAAGAAAAGACAACGTTCTCTAATCTGAGAAAATAATTATGTCATCCAAATATAAGATGTCAAATATTCTTTATGGAGTCATCATTGATATTTGTGAATGTCTGCAAAAGCCAGACTACCTACATTTTCAAAGAAAAGATATTTTTACGTCCATGGATAATAGGTATTTCGTTATGGCTTTTTTATTTAACGAGCTGAAGTTGTTACCGTTGTTAACCTCTTTCGGTCTCTGCAGCACTACTACGGCATAGTGCTTAGCTGAGTGTATTCCTGCGGTAGTAGATCGGTCCGGGAGCGGTGAGCTTTTGATGACGTGAGACTTCAGTCGGGCGACAGCATCGCTCACAGAATACCTTTTTATAGCATCGCTGCCATCAAAATATTCTATTTGGACTGGCCGCTTTAAACAAAACCTTTGATTACATAGAAATATTATAAATCTGAAAATATATTAACTCAAAGACCAAGAAGAAACGAGCACTTGAAGAGCTATTTTCTAATTGTTTATAATATGATTTGTATAGCAGTACCGCCGCTCGTGATTCAAATTTTCCTTTAACATTAAAAATTAATCTATTTTCTAGTTAGTCTGTAGAGAAATGTGACAATTACGGAAAATGTGGAGGAATAATACTACAAAAGTATATTAGCGAAATATCAAAGTAATCATCACAATTGTGTTAAAAGAATTGCTATGCACATGCATGGTAATAAATATCGCCATATTATAAGCATAACCCATTCTATTTCGTCTAAAACATACTATTAACACATTCTAAACGATTAAAACTCAAGAAGCATCCAATAAAATATTTACTCACTGAAAGCCTGAACGCTTACATTATAAACACCAGTCAAATGTCAGCTTAAATAAATTTTGAGAAAGCGTGCTTTACCTGTCAATGAGTAATCAAAATGTCAGCGTAACTGTCACGGTGTCATCCGTTCCCAAGCAACGGCCGCGACTACAAAATTAAATAAATTGGAAGATATATTAGGCCACCGAATGACCAACGCTTTGACGGCAGTGTAATTTTGAGACGGTAGCAAATGGAATTCATTACTTTAATTTAACTTGAACACATTTATATGTTACTAAGTATATTAAGTCCGCACCTGAGTTGGTGCAGACGACAAAAATAGCTGGGTAATTCTCATTTCTGTATAACCTATACTACCTAATGGCTGATATTTATTCATCCATTTGGAAGCAACTATAACACAAACAGACAAGGTAGCATTAGGTTTCTAGGTGGTAGGACTTTTCTGCAAAGTTCGTCTAGGTAGGTACCACCACTTTGCCAGTTATTCTGCTGCCAAGCAGTAGTGTGCAAGCACTACTGTAGTCCGGTTTGAAGGGCATTGTAGCTAGTGAAATTACTGGGCAAATGAGACTTTATGACCTGATCACTCAGTCTAGTAATCCGATTACTAGACTGTGTGATGTCTCAGGATGACGTGCGCAGTGCAGTGTCACGCGAAACTTTTTTGATTTAAAGTTCCAAGTGACACTGCAACTGTTATGGGCGGCCGTGTCGCTTAACATTGGGTGAACGACTAGCTCGTCACGTCATTCAATCGCATTAAAAAAAAAAAGGTCCAACTAAAGGCCACGTTACTTCTAAAACCTATCTTTAGTGTACTATAGACGTTAGTGACAGAAAAGCATAAGCTCTATTCTATTAATGAAGCTCGTTAATTCTAGCTGACTGTGACGGTTATCAATCTACATTGAAAATTAAATTTATAAATATGTAAACACACTCTTTGAACGGCCGTAATATTTTTTAATTGCTGCTGTTAAAAAAGGAATGAATTTCGTATAGTAGTGCTATTATTTTAATATTGAACTTGGAAGTACCAACTTCATTCTATAGTATGAAACATCTTCATTTCGTTTGTTAGTACGTACTTATACCTACTAAAACTTTTGTTATTTATGATTTTTATAGCAGTATCGCCTGCTCAGCGTAATCTACAGATTAATTTGTAAAGGAAAAATTTGAAAACACGAGCGGGACTTGAACCCGCATCCATCCGTCCCTAAAGCCGGGACATGCTTTACTTAAGCTACCGTGACAAGTGGTCTCGTGTCCGAATTTATCCTTCACCTTTTTACAACCAACTTACGGGGTTGGCAGCGCCATCTATTGAGAAATTCTTAAGAATTATCCCAACCAGCACGGTCAAGTTACATCAACACAAATGCTGTAAAGATAACGCCTCCCAAATCAATATTTATGATTTTTATAGCAGTATCGCCTGCTCAGCGTAATCTACAGATTAATTTGTAAAGGAAAAATTTGAAACACGAGCGGGACTTGAACCCGCATCCATCCGTCCCTAAAACCGGGACATGCTTTACTTAAGCTACCGTGACAAGTGGTCTCGTGTCCGAATTTATCCTTCACCTTTTTACAACCAACTTACGGGGTTGGCAGCGCCATCTATTGAGAAATTCTTAAGAATTATCCCAACCAGCACGGTCAAGTTACATCAACACAAATGCTGTAAAGATAACGCCTCCCAAATCAATATTTATGATTTTTATAGCAGTATCGCCTGCTCAGCGTAATCTACAGATTAATTTGTAAAGGAAAAATTTGAAACACGAGCGGGACTTGAACCCGCATCCATCCGTCCCTAAAGCCGGGACATGCTTTACTTAAGCTACCGTGACAAGTGGTCTCGTGTCCGAATTTATCCTTCACCTTTTTACAACCAACTTACGGGGTTGGCAGCGCCATCTATTGAGAAATTCTTAAGAATTATCCCAACCAGCACGGTCAAGTTACATCAACACAAATGCTGTAAAGATAACGCCTCCCAAATCAATATTTATGATTTTTATAGCAGTATCGCCTGCTCAGCGTAATCTACAGATTAATTTGTAAAGGAAAAATTTGAAACACGAGCGGGACTTGAACCCGCATCCATCCGTCCCTAAAGCCGGGACATGCTTTACTTAAGCTACCGTGACAAGTGGTCTCGTGTCCGAATTTATCCTTCACCTTTTTACAACCAACTTACGGGGTTGGCAGCGCCATCTATTGAGAAATTCTTAAGAATTATCCCAACCAGCACGGTCAAGTTACATCAACACAAATGCTGTAAAGATAACGCCTCCCAAATCAATATTTATGATTTTTATAGCAGTATCGCCTGCTCAGCGTAATCTACAGATTAATTTGTAAAGGAAAAATTTGAAACACGAGCGGGACTTGAACCCGCATCCATCCGTCCCTAAAGCCGGGACATGCTTTACTTAAGCTACCGTGACAAGTGGTCTCGTGTCCGAATTTATCCTTCACCTTTTTACAACCAACTTACGGGGTTGGCAGCGCCATCTATTGAGAAATTCTTAAGAATTATCCCAACCAGCACGGTCAAGTTACATCAACACAAATGCTGTAAAGATAACGCCTCCCAAATCAATATTTATGATTTTTATAGCAGTATCGCCTGCTCAGCGTAATCTACAGATTAATTTGTAAAGGAAAAACACACAGCATCAGCACAGTTTTCTTTACAGCATTTGTGTTGATGTAACTTGACCGTGCTGGTTGGGATAATTCTTAAGAATTTCTCAATAGATGGCGCTGCCAACCCCGTAAGTTGGTTGTAAAAAGGTGAAGGATAAATTCGGACACGAGACCACTTGTCACGGTAGCTTAAGTAAAGCATGTCCCGGCTTTAGGGACGGATGGATGCGGGTTCAAGTCCCGCTCGTGTTTCAAATTTTTCCTTTACAAATTAATCTGTAGAAAACTTTTGTTGATCGCACATGATATGACTAGTACTATTTTGGCATTATAGAGCTCTTTTAGTTTGCAATTTAATAAGTACACCTAATGATGGTATAGTTGATAGGTTTACTATATTAAAGTAGAGGATTTTGGAATAATAATAATATTTTTTTTTAGTTAAGTCTGTTATTTTTTTAACAAAATTAGTATCTAACTATTCTAGTCTAATTGTCTGATTTTAATTTTAATTATGACCTGTGCTTCCCAAAAGTCTAGTGCATTATAATTATATAATTACTTACTCGTTATTTTATTGTAACTTAGTTTAATAATTGAATAACTTCAAGCCAAACTAAATAATCATTAATTGTCAAGCTACATTTTGAAAGCAAGCCGTATGAAACTTATTCCCGGCCCTCAACATTAAATTAACCAAGTTCAAAAGTCCAAGAAATTTCGCCCAAAATGACGTGCTTTTGTTGCAAAGTAAAACCGATCATAAATTAAAAATCCGTTATCCAATATTGAAACTTAAACAGAATATATTAAGAAGGTAATTTAATAAAATAACCGACTGGAGGTTAAGAGGCGCTCAATTTTTTGGACTTATAAGTTAGAGCACGTTTTATGGCTCCACTTTCTAAGTGCTATTAGAAATCTCTTGAGCTGTTTTAGTGTAAACTTTTTAATTTTGGTCGTTTAAGTAGGTTTGGTATAAAAATGGACTTAGTTTTGCTGTTATTTATATTATTTATGCGGCTGGGTAGAAAATTTATGGCCTATCATTACTATTAATTTATTGGTATTGTCCCATTTAACTGCATTTTCACCTAATCCTAAGAAAACTAATACTAGGTGGTAGGACTTTTCTGCAAAGTTTGTCTAGGTAGGTAGGTAGGTGCCATCAAGCAGTAGTGTGCAAGCGATACTGTGGTCCGGTTTGAAGATCATTGTAGCTAGTGAAATTACTGGGCAAATAAGACTTTATGATCTGATCACACAGTCTCAGGATGACGTGCGCAGTGCAGTGTGACCCAAATCTATATTCATTTAGAGTTCCGAGTGATAATGCAATCTGTAATAGGCAGCCATGACGCTTAATATCAGGTGAACGACTAGCCTGTCACGCTATTTATTTACATAAAAAAACTAAAGGTGGGTTTTTATCCGTAGTTAAGGTAATCTATGGGTAAAAACCGCGGGGAGCCGATGGATGCAGGAGGCGAGCAGCCGCTCAAGGTGGCGTGCTCTGGGGTAGGCCTATGTTCAGCAGTGGACGTCTTCAGGCTGTTAATGATGATGGTTAAAAACTAACAAATTTTGCCCATGGTTAGAGGTTGTTAGAGTTTTTAACCTTGAAACCAATGATTGGAGAACATGCGTCAATGAGATGTCATTTATACAAACTATATTTTGGGGAATATAACATTTCGTCGGGGATAGTGCAATGCGTATAATAAGTACGTTTACCAGGGCTTGTTACGTGCTATTGCACTATCCCCGACGATTTGTCAGTTAAAACAAACACTGGTCCAAATTAAATCATGCAAACAGATCATAAATCACATCACGCTATATTCCTCATCCCGTAATAAATATTTTTTTATCAAGAAAAACAAGAAAACTTAGACAGTTGATTAATTCCCGAAAAAATATCACCCTGTCTTCTGTCTACAAATTATTATAATGTCACCACTGGACAAACAGTTAACCCAAAAGTTGTGGGAAAAATGTACCCGGCCCGACATAACGGGAGGGCAGGCGTAGTCAACCTTTTTTCTTTTGAGGCTAGATTTTTAATCAGAAAAATGGAAAAACTTTTACCGACAAAAGTGGATGAGGTAGGAATATTAACAAACGTTAAAATAGAGGGATCAGATATGGTGATTTTTTAAACTCGGTTGTTCTACGTAGCATCTATTAGTTATTGTTATGGATTGTAGTAGAATTATTTTATTAGTGTAGTAGAAGTCAGTATTTCGTTTTGTAATTTTGCAATATTTTTTAAATTTAATATGTTGCCGATTTTCGATTTGCCGATTGCTCTTCACTATAACCAATGAAGGTTTCACAGTCCTATCTAAGTACCTAAATCTATGTGAATAAACGATATTGCCATACATGGTAGTTTTGTTTTTTAATTTAGGCCTATTAGGACCACAGCTTGAGCACGGCTGAATCGAGGTAATGGTGCGTAGAAGGAATATTCTCTTACAAGTTTCGGCCTACCGGCAGCCTACGATAAAACTTTTTATGTAGTGCTTATGTGGGATGGGACAGTTTTGGAATCCATAACGCGGGATATGTCCCGTTAGTCTATAAGAAAATAGGGGTGAAATCGGTTAAGGGTTACGTTATGAGTCGTGTATTGGATTTGAGGGGTGTAATTGTTAGAAGCGGATTTAAAATAAAAAACTTTTATGTATAACGAATACAAAATAAAGAACGATAATAGTATTAGAATTTGTAACAGATAATTTATGGCTTTTATATTTAGACTAGCTGCGCCCGGCGATTTTACCCGCGGCTAAAAATTATCCTATGTACTAATCCTATGTGTTAAGCTATCTCGATCTCTATTCCAAAAATCATTTAAATTTGTAAAGCCTTTTGAGCGTGAAAAAGTAACAAACATACATACCTACAAACTTTCGCCTTAATAATGTCAGTGTGATAATAATTTAAGCTAAGTTAGTTTTTATTTAAAAAAGAAACATTAAACGACATACTTAATTACTTAACACTTATAATTCTGTTAAATTAATTTAAATTAATTCTGCTAAATTATGATTCGTAAAAGGACATCGGAAGAAAACCGTTTAAAAAATATCCGCATAATATATAAAAAAAGTGACAAATTCTTATATACTGGGTGTAATTGAATTCATTAGCATCCTTTGAAATTTTCAATATGAAATATTCAATATGAATTTTTCGTTGCACTCTGTACTCTTTAATAATCATCAATAATTGATGTACTATCAGGCACTCGATATATGCTAATGAATTCAATTGCATTCTGTATATGTATTATGTACATACGCAAATTTCAAAGAAGCCCTTTCTTCAAAGAAACTTCTCTTGCCTACGTAAATTTTCTGTCAGGGCTAAGATTGAAAAACTTAAAAATTCTAAAGACAAGCGCACCGTTTTCTTTCAACCACTTTCTCTAAAATTAAATAAAATTGGACTCTCAAATTGAATTTTTTATGTAACTTTTTTAGTTGCTACACACTGACCTTGTACCTATATACCTGAGCATTTTAGACCTTAGACATAAATACATTCGAAATTGGTTTCTTATACAGACAGGCCGCTCTGAAAGAAAATTAACTTTACATAATGCTTTGGCATGGCCGCAGGGGATAATATCTTACTCTGGAGCACTGTAAGGTACTTACATAACTTTTCTTTTATCTTTCCCGATTGAATAATTGACAGGCTCCGTTGTGTGGTGGTTGAGCAGGTCGGCTCATAACCCGAGGCGGCGCATTCGATTCTCGCGACAGGACAAGTAATTGTGGCCAGGAAAAAAAGCGCAAATACTTGTTCTGTGTCAGGGTGTTGTGGGACTATGGTCCTCGTAGTTCCTGGGTCCCTAGATACATGGAATCCTAGTTAGGGTCCAGGATCTATTTATGTGGTCGTTGGGCGTTATTTATTTATTTTAATTTGTAACTTTTATTATTGTGTTTGGTCAAAGGCAAGTTGTACGTAGGTACATATAATTATACTTCTTTAGTTGACTGCTTTTTTTTTCTTATTTTGCAGGTGAATACCTTGCCTTTGCCATAGAATAAAATACAATAGTACCTATGTACATGTTTTATTTTAACACTGTGATGTAACTCCACAACTCTAACCGTCTTCTGTACTGTATAAGTGATAGATTATGAAACATTGTACTTGTTTGTAAAGTATTTTTTTTTGTGTATACGTTTATCTAACTATAAGGTGTAAAGTGTAACAGCTCCAAGTTCGAACTTACCTGTCACGCGTTTGGGTGCGTCCTAGATAGATATAAGTGCAAAATTACAAGCTTTAATGGAGACGGGTATGAATATAGGCTTTTTAAAGTTAGACTTGCTTATGTGTTTGTTTTGTTTAAACACTGCGAATGGCGCGATGAATAGTTATCTCTAGTTTTAATTATGTATATCACAGTTTCATGTTTGTGGAATGTTTTTTTTTACTACTGTTCCAAGTGTTACTGTCTAGAAGTTCTATTTACAATTTGTACCACCGTGAAACATGATTTATAACATAATGCATGAATATGGGTTGATAACAAATTAAAATTTTTATGATAGAACCAAGCACACGATATTTCAATAAAAACTTATAAAGTTGTGATAATATGTAAAGGCGAAGAATAAAAACGGCTATTTAAAATAATATATGGTAACTGGAAATAAATTAAACACCTAAATGAAAATAACTAAAAGTAATTTAATGTCAACAAAAATATATCCACTAACCATAAATATTTTTATAAATTAATTCCTTAACTAAAATACATACTAAGTAATAATCGATAATAAATCGAGGTAAAATAAAGCAAATTTCCCGAAAACAAAAAGATAAAGCAATACAAACAGCAATAACATTAAGCACTCTGTGCAAAAATAAAAATAGAAGGCATTCTGATAGTTCAAAAAAAGCGTCCAATTTCTTTATCAAACAAAACAAACAATGATAACACGATAGGCACTGATAACAGAGCAAAAACTTTGAAGTTGTGTAAATTCTAAGCATTACCACTGTTTTACAGTTAGGAAAAGCAACTAAAAATTAAGGAAGGAAATCATGTAAACAAAAATAAAGAATTGTTTAAATAAAATTTTATTATCATTTTACTTTGTAATATTTACTCACAATAACATGAGGTGGAGCCGGCGGATAGTCAACGTTCGCCGAACGTAAAATATCTACGAGATGAACCATATGGGCAGCTATAATTTATTCTGTTGATAACAAACTTGAAACTGTTCAATTGATAAGAGATGGCGGACGAACGCGGCGGTTCGCGATCGTGTGATACGGACTCCGCGACGCGACACGACCGACTCGCTCGGCGTTCGAACGTCGACTGAACTCGGGCAAAGGCATACGCACGCGGGGAGGTACGCACTCACGCAGCCGTGACAGCCAATCGCGTGCGTGCGCCGCGCGCACCCCCGCACACCCGCGCCCCGCCCCGCACCCGCCCGTCACCTCACAATCGATGCCCTATATTGCATTAATTATTTAGGAAACACGCAATAAGATAACGCGAGGTGGCAGATAAGGGATCTCAGAGTTACTTTAAATAAATCATCGTGTCTTCGTCGGTTGGACGCGAGCTCTTATTCTGACCGTTGCGTGCCACGCCGTCACTTCTGTTACTGATAACGTGTTATTTACGTTTTCGGACCTTTGTTTTTATCTGCCAGGTTATTTATAGGCGATATAATAAAAGAAAAAGGGTGATTCATTCATCAGTTCCTGGAATATGTTATATAACATCCATTTCACCTCTTGGACGCAGGTTTGTTTGCGTACATTTCGAGCCGTGAGCAAAACAAACGGTATATGTACCTACATATATTTTTTGGAAGGTTGTCAACTTGTCGTTTGCCAATATTAATATATACGAGGATAACATGGCTTTTACTGGCGGTTTTATATCGTGTTTTGCTAAGTTTTTGCGGGAAATTAACAAGATATATAGAAATATTTTGAAGTAAAGCGAATACCTTGTTCCTGAGATATTTACATGAGGAGATTGCAAATATGAAGGCCTTTGAAACTTCATATCACGTTTCATGTTTGAGGTTTACGAGTGGTAGGTAGAGTAGGCTCGGAATACTGAAACTATACCTAGTGCGCTTTTACCGTGACGTAGGCGTACAATAGTCACTAGTACGTGCTCTTAAAACAGTAATCACAGCAAAAATAGCAGTCTCTTGAATTCGTTTAAACTGATATCCTTTCTATAAGTTTTTAACATTTTTATTGGTGAATTTGTTATATTTTCAATATTAATAGCTTTATGAATTTGATAATAATGACAGGTAATAATGTGTTAATAGGAATTGTCGTGCACATTACATAGTAGGGATTGAAAATACGCATCTTTGATTGAAAAAGTGAAAATTAGGAATTGGAAAACCTTTTACGTTTGATAGTATTTAAATTTTACAAATAATATTATAGTGTTTTTTAATTTCTATTATAGGCAGAGTTAAAGTTTTTACTTTAATTTCTTTCATAATTTTGACTTCCCAGCTATGAAAAGAAAAAGAAAACGTTCTAAAAACTCATCACAACAATTTCAGTTTCAGAATTGGGTCAAGAGGTCAGACGGGCTCATTAAGCTCTGTTTTTCTTCCTTGCCACTTTTTACCTGAGATCGTCAGTCAGTGGTTAAAGTACTTAGCTTTATAACTTTGATAAAAAATAATAACGGTGTCAAAGAAAACTATCTATAAATTTACGTACTAAATTTAAAAAATGTTTGCTAAATTGCCGGTGTGAATTTTGTACAAGGCACCTATGTATGTAATACCTGTGTATTTAGGCAATTGATTGTTGAAACAATATTCATGATTCAAATCGGCTCTCCCGGTAGCTCTTTGCGCTGTCACATAGCATCGCCTAACAACAATTATTTAAGTTATTGTTATGGCGATTAGTGATCAATGATTACTTAATGTCATATAATTCATTACGTCACTATTAAATTCACTGTATAGAAGTGAGATAGTAAAGTATATTTTCAATTTTTTGATCAGCTGGGGTAAGAATTTCTAATTCTAAGCTAAAGCTTTTGCAGCTTAAGGACCACTATAATGGACATGAGCATGATCTTATTAGCTTCAACACTGTATCTTTAGTAAGTTGAAATAGCAATGGGCAGGCCATATCGCTCGTCGGACTGACAATCGATGGGGAAGAAAGGTTCTCGAGTGGCAACCACGAACCGGAAGATGCAGCGTAGGCTGGCCCCCCACTCAGTGGACCGACGATCTGGGTGAAAGCCGTGGGGAGCCGATGGATGCATGAAGCGAGCAGCCGCTCAAAGTGGCGCTCTTTGGGGAGGCCTATGTTCAGCAGTGGACGTCTTCAGGCTGTTGATGATGATGATGTTGATGATGAATTTATCTTTTACCTATTGTACGAGTATTGTATTTTAGGTAATCATATCTGTCTGGACACGTACCATCTCAAACCGAGACGGACACATAACGAAGTATCAGAATTCAAGACGGCAACGGCCGTCACCTGTGACCACCTGTTACGTGTTCGGAATCTCAATGAGCTATGGAATAATTAGCTACTGTTTGCCACTTGGACTTGGATTTCTCGATTTGCTGACATCACGCTGTGATCTATTTTGCTGTTGCTGTAATCTGTGATGCTGTATGATTTCGTCTAGATTCTATATAGTCTAAATGTTATTGTTATCTGGTAGATTTTTTAATGCTTGTATAGGCTCACGTTTGACAACATCTCATCTGATGGAAAGTGATGATGCTGGTTACGTTGGAGCACGTTTATCCATAAGGTTTCTATTAACTGTTGGTTTGAAAATAGCGTAAATTTTGTGTTATATTCCATCTGGCTCTGTAGTCTATACGTGTAGGTAATAGATTTGACCACAATACGTTCTATGTTTGAAATCATGTACACTGGTGAGAGGCATTTAGCTATCATCATCAGCTTACACTAGTATGTACTAGTACATACCTTATGTACATGCCTTAGGAAAGGCTCAAGTCTCTATGTAGAGACTTGAGCCTTTCCTAAGGCATGAAACTGAGCTTGGTCTTCAGTTCTACTGTTCTGGTTGGTTCCAAGTGCCTAACGTATACAGTTACTGTGTTCCGCTGCAGGGCATTATAGACTACGTCGACTAACTCGCTGTCTCCATTACGGAATACGTTTTGATAATCAAATATAATAACTGAAATTTTACTGAAATTTAAATTTAAATCTTTTGCGTTTAGCTTTTGACAGCCACTCGAGGTTCTTCCAATGTCAACGATTGTCAATTTGACGATGGCATTGCCTGTCTATTGCTCAAACAAATTTAATATCGGAGTGATAATGGCATAAAATCAGAACTTTGGATGATTCCGTCGACAGACAAACCATTGCTATATTTTATTCACAGCCTCATGACAAAAGCACCGTGATTGAGCTTCCAAATCAAAACTTGTTTATAATTTACTTAATTTGAATAATTCATTATCGTCCTATCGGAACAGGCCAAGCACCGATTTGTAATTTTGCCTGGACTACTTAATAAAATAAATGTAGTATGAAAGTACCCAAATGATAGACCTAACGTGTATTATTCCTTATTATTATTTTATTTGAAATATAAGTGTAATATCACTGCTAAGATTAGCTGTACACCGTAGTTCCAAATTATTTTTTAATTTCCTTTTCATCCTTAAGTTGTCTGGAAGAGATCACTTTAAGTGATAAGACCGCCCATTGTACTGGCATTATGAGTCGGTTAAGATTCTTTGTACATTATATTTGGTTTACGATAGAAGTTTATTTATCTATCTATCTAGCTAAATGAAAGAAGAAAGACAGGGCACAGCTTCTCGAATATGGTCCAGTTATTAAATTAGCTAAATATAAAAATTTACTGAATTATTAAAATATACATTTAAAATCAAGATCCAACTATTTCTAGAGGCGTAATGTTTCACTTCTTGGTACGCGGTGGAATTGAAATATGATTTATGTAATTTGTCACAAAGAAGCGGAGTCAGGAATTCTGGGTAACTTGAAAGATTTTTCTCACCTTCATCACTGGTGTTTGACACATGCCAAATTGGTTTAAAGTAGGTAGCTATGACAAGGGGTCCAAAATTAGTGGAAGTAGTTTGGTCCTCAAAACCGAGAGCTATTTGTGGGTCAAAGTGGTTTTGGAATGGGCCAAAGTGACCTTAATGTAAAGTGCGTAATCAGCGTTACTTTACATTAACTGGGTAGAATATTTCGTTGGTATATTGCAAGAAAGAATCCGCATGATAGTTAAATTGACTTTTGTGGGTTCCACCCCCAAATGCATATGACTTTTCTGAAAAAATTGCACTCAAGAGTTACTCTTTTTATTAAGATGGTGGCATTAGAAAAAGAGCTCGACATGCAGTTTTATTTATATGTACGAATAGGCCGAAGTTTGACTGCAACTCACCTGACGTTAAGCGATGATGCAGTTGAACATGTATAGATACAGATAATAAAGTTATCACATCATATCACACACACACACCAATCAACAGCTGCAAGACGTCCACTGCTGAACACAGGCCTCCCCCATAAAAAACCACTTTAGACGCTTACCATTTGGACGATTTGTCATTATCATTAGCAAAGGTATTTATATTATATAAGTTTCCTTATCAAACCAAAGCAAAATTCACAATATACTTTATTGGGACAGTATAACATGTTTATGAAGTTTTATTAAAAGCGGGAGTGCCGTAAAAGGTGAGGCGCACTAGAAAAATGATACACATTACTCAGAGTGGTGCCTTAATGCAGGACCGAGATTCTGTTCTTATGGGGGAGAAAGGTTTTCTTTGTAATAAATAATTATTATTTTTGGGGAAAAGATTGTTCTGAACGAGTTCTACTTTTTTTATAATTTATAGCCATAGCATTTGACCACTGTCTCACCTGATGGTAAGTGATGACGTGGCCTACGGTAGTGCAACTTGCCTAGATTACCGACAGACCTGATTGCCCATTCACTCTTGACTTGAAGACTTCCAGGTTATAGTTAGCTGGAAACAAAGACGACGGCAAGGTATTCCACTCATTTGCTGTAAAACACTCAAAGTAAGTTAATGAAATAAGTCCATAAAAAACCTACTAGTTTATTTTTAAAGGTGTATAACTTTGTTTTATTGGATGTAAAAACTTAAATAACACGTATATACTAAACTAAACTAGACCTAAAAACTAAACTATACCAAAAAACTTTAAAAGTAATATATAAAACCTAAAATAAACCGTTGGCGGAGGGAAAAGTGCCCAGAATGCTGGCAGCATTACCACCCTGGATGGCAATGCTTATCTTTTGTGCAAAATAAAAGCCAGCATTCTGGTCTGATGCCTCCACCAAACGTTTGGCCAAGTCCCAGTACGTTTCCATGGCGGCGGGCCCCCATGGACCCATTGTCTCCACCCCAAATGGACCAAATATGTGGGCCCTGTCAAGGAGAGCATATTTGTGCCGTTTGAGGTTTTTGGCCTTGATGGTAAGATGGGACAGAGCCAAAGTGTCAACACATGTGGCATCCCAAACAAGAAGCCGTCCCATCTTCCAAGGGATGAGAGTCATCCCGTCGGGTCTTTTGCCGTCGTCTCGTATCGGTCCATCAAAGGTGTATTATATAAAGTCACCAAAAGGCTGATGAGTTAGTAGTGATGATAGGTACGAGTGTTCTATTCAGAAATCATCATCATTATTATAAAAAAAAGTTTTTTCTTGAAGGCTTTTTAATTGTATACATTCGTTTGTAAGATTTTTTGTAAGGGTTTCAAAATGTGTCACTCAAAAGTCCAGATTACAAAAAAAATATGTGGTTATTGTACATATTTCAAAGAGAATTCTTATACTGGTTCATTTTAGTCGTCCTCACCCTTATTTTCACTTACCAGAGCTGTGTCCTCCCCCACTTTTACAATTTAATTGACCCAGAAATTTTGAGATGAATTTTGTGGTGTTATAAATAAACCGAGATCTACCAATGGAGGAATATAATATTAAAATTATTTGAAGTTAGTAATTATCTTAATAGTTAAGGCAATCAACTTGCCGCGCTAGTGAAACGTTCCACCTTTAGTGAAACATTTGACATGCAAATTGAAGTATGAACAAAGATCACACCACGCCTTATATACCTATATGGAACCTATACAGCCAAATCAATCAAGTTTTAATTCGAATTTAAGGATAATAACTATACTTATCAATTATGCCACCGACAGCGTCATCTAAACCCATAAAACTGTGTCAACAGTGAAACTAAAGTTATCTTTCATAATAAAATGAAGAATCGCGCTGGAGACTGTGACTAAATAAGCCGGCGAGTTAATGAGATTGAATCCGCTTAATTCTATTCTAGCTTAGCGACGGCGAGCAGTTTTTGATGGGTAAAAGTTTCCAGCTGGAATTTACCGTTTATACCAAGTATACAAAGAAGGTAATGCTTGAATTGAACTTGTTTGATGAAGGCTACGATGGAATCTAGAGTTGTTATTTTGAGACTTTTGAGGTTATGAGAGGTAACATTATAAATTGGTTTATGTTCGTTCTTTGAGATATTTAAGTATTCGATAGCCTCTATGGTGTAGTGGTTGAGCAGGCCGGCTCATAGCAGTAGCACTCAGTTGTTAAAAATAAAACCGACCAAGTGCGAGTAGGACTCGCGCACGAAGGGTTCCGTACCATTATCCATAAAAACGAGCAAAATATCATGTTTGATGTATGTGAGCCTCCTTAAATATTTGTTTTTTCTTTTCTTTAGTATTTTTTTTTGGTTATATCGGCAACAGAAATACATCATCTGTGAAAATTTCAACCGTCTATTACGGTTCATGAGGTGCCTGGACGGATGCCTGGTGACAGACGGATGGACAGACAGACAGACAGACAGATAGACAGACAGACATACAGACAGACAGACAGACAACAGACAGACAGTCAGACGGACAGACAGACAGATAGACAGATAGACAGACAGACAGGCAGACGGACAGCGGATCCTTAGTAATAGGGTTCGTTTTACCCTTTGGGTACGGAACGGTAAAACAACTTTTTAGCAATCGATTACCGATCGGATAAAAACGGCTACTTGAGCATTGCTATGAGAACTATTTTAAATAAAGCCAAATTTATATTATTTATGTTCAAATAAACACGTGTTACTTTAAACTTGAAAACCTGCTTCAAGCTCACCTGAGTGAATCCAGCTCGTTTCACTTCGAACTGGGTTCGCCTTCAGCCATCTCGTTATACGAAAAAATAATCTTCGTCAGTCGATCATAGCTTGTTAAAAGTTCCGGAGGCGGGATAGAAATAAGTTTTAATGATCACCAGATAGGTAAACACGATCAAAGGGGCGACACGTTGCTGAAATATTAACTTTATAAGTTTTTAAAGGTGTTTTCTGTGGACTTTTGATCGGTTATGTTGGCCAGCGTCTTGTCTGTTGAGTAATTTGGTAACTTGCTGTCTTAAATTACTAGAAGATTTGATAATTATACATCTTAACAACTGCACATTATACCCTTGACATTTTGACATTTTACAACATCCCTTGGAGCCAATGGTTTAGGGTACGAAACAGACCTGAAAATAGCACAGTGTGCGAGAACCAGCTTTATCCACTGAAAATCGCTTAAAATGTGATACATTGCGTGTTTGACAAGAAATTAGCTTAATATAACTACATAAATAATAACAAAATGCTGGCACTTATTTGGCCCAACGCATCAGCATTGCAATTCAACGAGGCAATGCTGCCAGCATGATGGGTACGCTACCTGCCGGTAGTGGGCTGGAGCACTTGGACTGTCTATAGGCCATCGCGGCTAGTATACAGTGTAAATGTTCTTTGTAGTAGATAGTGTAGCTAGTTTACTAGTTTTAGTCGTGTAGTAGTTATTTTAAAGAATAAAGGCAAATTGCCCGTTAAAACAAAATATTTTGTAAAAACGACATGTATAGTATAGTATAATATACCACAGACATAGATTTTTTTCAGTACAACCTAAGTCTATGTATTATACACTATTTAACATCAATGCATTATGTTGTAATTTTATTTCTTATATGACGAATTGTTCGTATTGCTAAATAACCATGACATCTTTTATTACATTTATAAATGCTCTGTGATCGTAGAAGTTATTAAGTTAAGCTAATCTCGTAGACGTAGTCGTAGAGGATACTTTTTTAGTCTTATTTGAGAATAAATTTATCTAAGTCTAAACCTATATCTGAAAGCAATCTTGAAAATACTAAATGAATGTAATATAAGCTTAAGTATAGTCATGATAATATAAATAAATGATTTTTAAACTAATTACTAAGTACTAGGTGGTAGGACTTTTCTGCAAAGTTCGTCTAGGTAGGTACCACCGCTTTGCCAGTTATTCTGCCGCCAAGCAGTAGTGTGCAAGCACTGCTGTGTTCCGGTTTGAAGGGCATTGTAGCTAGTGGAATTACTGGGCAAATGAGACTTTATGATCTGATCACTCAGTCTAGTAATCTGATTACTAGACTGTGTGATGTCTCAGGATGACGTGCGCAGTGCAGTGTCACGCGAAACTATTGTTTTAAAGTTCCGGGTGACGCTGCAACTGTTATGGGCGGCCGTGTCACTTAACATCACGTGAACGACTTGCTCGTCACGTCATTCAATCACATAAAAAAATAAAAAAATTATATAATTTAATAAATATAAGTAAAATACGAACCGGAAGACGCAGCGTAGGCCGGCCCCCCACTCGGTGGACCGACGACCTGGTGAAAGCCGCGGGGAGCCGATGGATGCAGGAGGCGAGCAGCCGCTCAAGGTGGCGTGCTCTGGGGGAGGCCTATGTTCAGCAGTGGACGTCTTCAGGCTGTTAATGATGAAGTAAAATACACTTTCTCCTGATCCTGAAAGATTCACTGACCGGGGAAACGACGCGTTAAGAAATATATTAAATTTTGTTTTTTTTATGACTTGAGACAACCCGTAGCGGTTTTTTTATTGCCTCAAGTAATAAATAAATAAACAAAAACATAGCTTATAATTTTCTTTATTACAAATTCTGCCAAGTCAGAGCCTGCTGAAAAAAACGGCAGGTATAATAACCGTCAAGCATTCACTCCACATTCACCCATTCCAGGTACGCCCTGACCTCTTATCACAAAGCCATTCTTTTCTTCCATAAAACCAGGATTTAATGGTGCCATAAAGTCATAGCGTGAAGAACCGCGATGGGAACAACTATAAAAATATAATTACTTGATCGCTTTCGAAGAAAAAGCGAAGAAGTTAAGCTATCAGCACTGTGTTCTGGTTTCTAACCGACTTCGAAAACGGGAAGATATTCTATGTTCAACTGTATGTATTGTACCCAAAGGGTAAAATGGACCCAATTTCTAAGGCTCCGCTGTCTGTCTGTCTGTCCGTCTGTCACCAGGCTGTTATCTCATGAACCGTGACAGTTAAACAGTTGAAATTTTCACAGATGATATATTTCTGTTGCCGCTATAACCCAATATGAAATTAAGGCTACGGAAGTTGGTTTACTGTTTTTTTTTAAGAATAGCATTTGATTATAAAATTATCGGGGCACCAGATAATAAAATCACAAGGCGAGAACTCAGCGGCTGGATTGTACTTAAAATCATAGCTCTTCTACTACACAATATAAACTTGTATTATTCAAAGCCCAGACTTCTGTCTCCATATATTAAACACTGAATTCTCGCAGTCAGCATAAAGCGGTGTACTCGCGACTGAGTTATATTAAATTGTTAGCGAATTAGGCTGTCTGTAGGACCGCTGTCTTATATGACGTGCTGACGTTTATGTTTTCAGAGAGTAACCCAAAATTCTTACAGTCAACGTTTACTTTCCCTATTTGCATTAATTTCAAATGAAGAATGAAATTATGGATCACTGACTATTTTATCATAAGATATATTAATTATCATAACAAGCAATTGGCTACAGGGAATAAGTCGCCATTTGTTTTTGTTTTCATAATTGGAATTATTTTGTAACTGATAACGTCTGCCAACTTGATAAGGGCTGTCAAAATTTTTCATTTAAAATTCACATTTTAACTTTATAAAATAACTAGCTGCGCTCCGCGGTTTCACCCGCTAATAAAAAGTACCAGTACATTAGCTATCTATATTCCAAGTTTCATCCAAATCCATCCAGCCGTTCGAGCGTGAAAGAGTAACAAACATACACACATACAAACTTTCGGCTTTATAATATTAGTGTGATTACGTGATTCTATGAAATCTGAAATTTTTTGTGACGACACTCTCGTATGACGCTTTTCATTTGCCTTCGAAGTAGCAAAACAAACGCCTCGAAAACATAATTCTATCTGACACATAACAACCTAAGTACACAGAGAGATTGCAGAATACGGAACTCGCGGGAATCCCTCCTATAAAGTTACATAAAAGCCTATTAAAAGTTCCGTATGCAACCCTGTTTCATCAACACGTGAGAACGTCTCCCCCTCCTTGTCTGGTAAGGCATTACTCAACTTAATATGAAAGTGGGTGTAAATCATGAAACTCTGTGAGAAAACGGTCATCTTTAGTGGCAATCGTCCATTGTCAAGCAAATAAACTCAAGGCATTTATCAATTAAAGACGAAGATGTAGCGTAGGCCGGCCCTCTACTAGGTGGACTGACGACCTGTTCAGAGCCGCGGGGAGTCGATGGATGCAGAAGGCAAGCAGCCGCTCAAAGTGGCGCTCTTTGGGGGAGGCCTATGTTCAGCAGTGGACGTCTTTAAGCTGATGATGATGATGATGTTGATGATTTATCAATTCCATATTTTTAAAAGCTTAATAAGCTTTAAAATAGTGTGAAAAACGTAGATGCCACGAAAGCCTTCTTTGCGATTTCTACATCCATTTCAGAGTCAATTCAAAAAGCTTGATTTTATAATTAACAAACGTTATAAGAGTGCTTAAAATAAAAAAAACATGCAACTAAACCGACAACCTCTTACATTTTAAAGTCCGTTAAAAATGCTAGATCTAGGTATTATTCCTCATCATAACAAGTACTACGGAGTGAGTGTACCAGACGTGCTTTGTGTCTATCTACCTTTATTCGTTTCTTTGATCATAAGAAACGCCCCACTTTGTCTACTCCGTGAAGAATCACCCAACTTATTATAAGGACGTGCAAGAATGTTGCAGTGAAATGAAATTTTATTTTACTGTAAAAACATTAACTGCCAGCGTTTTACGACTGTAAAATATACTGAAAGCGTCTTATATTACCTATTGTTTTAGGTTTTATGTTCTAAGGTTGATATGACCATCTTGATCCTAATACTAAAAAAAAAGGATTAAATCGACTTCATATTGAGAAGTACTTGGAATTGAAGAGTTCATTATCTATGCTGGAAAATTTTCATAAAATCTTCACCAATTGTTGGAAGGCAAGACCACGAACCGGAAGAAGCAGTGGAGGCCCGGCGTGCCCTAGGGAGACCGACGATCTGGCCAGAACCATGAGGAGGAACCAAGATGATGGATGCAGGAAGCAAGCAGCCCCTCTAAGAGGCGTTCTGTGGGGAGGCACATTTTCAGCAATGGACGTCTTTAGGCTGTTGATGAAGTTTTGGAGACATTCGATTCGATTTCGATTTGGCATTATCAAAAATTTTGCAACTTGCTAATTTGCGTAACGCGGTGTCATGTTTTTGTTAGCATGCATTATTTTAACAATAACGACGACATTAACATTACTTCTCATTAAAACCTCTCTTCGTATGGAAACTGCTTTTAAAACCTGTTAATTAGGTACCAGATAATTAAAGTACATGAACATAGGTACAAGTTACTAAGCCACTGGATCGATACATCCCACCCACAACCTAGCGGTATACTAGATCGCGTACAGGTGAAAACACAAATAGCATTCTCCGTTACCATGGAAACGTCTCACACGCTGAAACTGAAATTAATCTCGAATATGATCATAAAGGAGGATTTAATTAGTGTCCCTGTTTGTGACTGTACGAGCTATCGATGAGTTTGGAGCGAGCGAAATTGTAAGCACGAGCAAAACCAAATCGAGATCGAGCAAATTAAATATTAAAGCACATTCTCATTTCATAAAAATGCATTTTTCAAATAAGGAATAAAACAAAATGAAATATAAAAGCTAGTATGGTATGAGTAAATTTAATTTGAAATAGGAGTTCTTTTTGCATTTCAGAACTGCTTCAGAGTAGATCACTTAGCTTAGCCTTGTTAGGAAATTCCTTGTATTCAGCTTTCGCTTATCAAAAGCAAGAGTTTGCAATTTATATGCAACAGCATTTTTAAGTAACACTTTTTTAAATATAGCCCGTGTTAAGTTTTAGACACAATAGACACAAAATATGATCTTATATTTTAACGGTACCTTTTTTATGTAAATGGACGAGCTAGTTGTTTGTCTGATGTTAAGCGTTATGACCGCCCGTAACAGCTGCAGGGCCAATCGGAACTCTAAAATAAAGTTTCGTATGGGACTGTTTTGGTTAAGTCAGGTATTAGTCTGTCGCCCGAGCAATTTTAAAACAAGCAAAAAAGTACCTAAGCACCTAGATGTGATAACTTATAACTAGCCATAATTTTATTACAAATGTACGTGGTGTTTATGAAGTTTGTGATGTTACTGCAATAAACAATTCCACAATACACCGGGGTTAACTGGAATATAATGCTCTATAGCATTAAGTTCGCCTATGTACCTACTATTGTTGTTTGTGCAATAAACAAAATTCTATCTATCTATCTATGTTTTATATTTAGGTAACTGTTAGTTTTCCGAAGAAAATAAAATAAAATGAAATAATAATTGTAGTCAGACAAACATGCATGTCATGAGAGAAACGTTCAAAATGGTGATTAATTGTATTTAACATTTATTGGCAGGAAATATTTTGGGCACGAGCTATTTCTATATTTTGAACCCGCATGGTTTTTGCAACAAGAGTTTTTTAGGTGTTTTGGATACGATGGACATTCAAAACAGTATTAGTTTAACCATTAAAAAACTGCTTAGAGCAAATTTATATGAACTATATAAAAATACTATATACTTTAAAAAGTATATAGAATTTTTGGTGTCTAATCTCGTTTTACCATACCTTTTTTGTCATACAATCACACGTTATAATGTAAATTGCCCGCGCCGGTGTGGTGCATGACTTCAAGTACATAAGGACCCATGGAGGGCCGTGAAGGACCCACTGAACTCGTCTAGAGGACCCAACGGTCCTGATCTGCAAAACTCATCCTAATCCAATTAGGCGAGGCATTGTGGCCTAATCGAATAGCAAATGGTTTGGAGTTTCAAAACTGTTTGTTATGACGACTTAGGATTGGGAGATGTTTGGGTACGAACGTTTTGAACGGACACGGTGAGATATCATTGCAATGACAGCTGATTATTTATTTATTTATAGTCTATTTATTTTTAGTTTCAAATCAATATTTTAAACCCATTGAAGTCAGTTAACTTCTAAAAAAAAAACTGAATTTAGTAACATAAAACACACTGTAAAAGAGTAAATATTTTTAACGCAAAGCTTTATGAAAGTCCACTTTCACAAAAAAAGCCCACAAAAAACGCTCATTACACGCAATAAAAACGGCGCAAAAAATTATCCCTCTGTGAAACCACTTCATCTAGACTCTAGAGTATCATTAACTTAACACGAGTGGGGGTGGGGTCCTTATTACGAGGGGATAGAGTTTACAATTGGTGCTTTTCACCTGGCTGTCCGAGTTAGGAATCGGAAGTCCAGTGTCAGTGAACTGGACCTGTTCACTTGAAAATGAAACCAATTAAGCGCGTGGTTTATAGTAGGGGCGAGAGCGGGTTTGGAAATAACAATATTTTCGTTGGTTTACTTCTTAAAGGTTGCAATTATTCATTTAATAATCTTATTGATTGTATTTTGACTCAGTAAGCTCTCGTAATTTCGGTAGCCCGTGTGGCTGAAGCATCCTAGTTCGAATCTCGTTAGGCTCTGCACCAATGTTTTTTTTTACTCTTGTGTGGATTCGCATTCGCTACAGCTGTGAAGGAACACGTCGTGAATAAACCGACATGTAGTACAAGAGTCACAAAATCTGAGGACATGTGCTATCTGCCACCCCGAACTTGGCCAGCATAGTGAGTTATGGTCTACAACTCTCCCTGTGAGAAAAAGGCTCATGTTCCAACTGTGGAAACGTATTGAGCTGACCACAAGCACTCGTTTTCTGGAATTCAGTTGATTTTCAAGTAAGTATTTAAAAATACACGCTCGGCCTGAACTGTTAAGGTGCAGAGCGCAAGAAATTAAAAAATCAAATAATTGCTTTTAATTCCTGTACAGTTTTTGCATAGGTTAACTAAATTCCTCATAAAAACGCTCAAAAGTCATCACTTGCAGACCTTGTCCTCATTTTCACTCTCCGACGTATACTGTCGATTTTAACAAGTTCACACATTTTGCTAATACAGCCGCAGAGGAGACTCAAACAGAAATGGTGATGACAGTGTAAAATGAGAAAACAAAAGACTGTCATACTGGACGGGAGAAAACAAATGACGAGAGTGACAGCGCTAGAGACCGCCTCACGAAAGATGACCCGCAGACGCGTCGCCATAGTCGCACTCCGTGTTGCTAAGCTCTATTAATTTAGACTTCTCAAAATTTCAAAATCAAATAATTGGTGAATATCGATTTTATTTAGTAAATTAAATAAAACATAATATACTGACATTATACCTACAGAAAATTATATGTATTGACAATTAGTTCCACTTATTGCCGCCGGACTTTTTCGTGAGACGAACTCTACATAGTTTGATGTTGTGATATTGTAAATGTAAGGTAACACCATAGATATATAGACTTATTGAGAGTAACGAAAATGTTCTAGGTCTGTGGCTAACATCATCATCATCAACAGCCTGAAGATGTCCACTGATGAACATAGGCCTCCCCCAGAGAGCGACACTGAGCGGCTGCTTGCCTTCTGCATCCATCGGCTCCCCGCGGTTTTGACCAGATAGTCGGTCCACCCAGTTGTGTCTTATGCTGCATCTTCCAGTTTGTGGTCTGCACTGGAGAACCTTTCTTCCCCAATTGTCAGTTCTACGAGCGAAGTGGCCTGCCCATTGCCATTTCAATTTGCTAATTCTAAGAGTTACATCGGTCACTTTAATTCTTCTGTGGCTTCCACGATGGTAGAATAAAATACAAAATATTCTCGAGGTATGGATGTACCATAGTCGCAGAAGATTTTAACGAACAAAGGATAATGCTGCTGCCCATTCCCGGCCAGCCTAGTACAGGCGGTGGAGAACATTGTCTTTCCCCGTCTTATGTCACTTCCTTCATACTTGCTTGCTTGTCAAATGGAGTAAAACAGGGGAAAGACAATTTTGTCTACCGCCCGTGCTAACCCAGCTGGACATTCCCATAGACGGCTCTTACGACACCCACGAGTAGAGATGAGAACTTACAATAACATTTTCTAATACATCATTATTTCATAATGTTATACATCTTTATTATACACTATCTGCGCCCCGCGGGGTCACCCGCGGATTAAAAGTAGCCTATGTGTTAATCCAATATATAAGCTATCTATATTCCATATTTCATCCAAATCCGTCCATCCGTTTGAGCATGAAGAAGTAACAAACATACACACATACACACATACAAACATTCAGCTTTACAATATTAGTGTGATGTGATGTGATAGGTAGATCCTTATTTAATATCAAATAACACAAAACGCTCACAAAGACAATAACACCTACTTCATATTGCGGTATTAGAAAATTGGCACTTAACGTAGGCTAAAACAATCGCTCATCAAAACCATAAGTAACTCTTGAAAGACAAACAAATGTGAACTTTATACGATTGAATTAAAGTTTTTCATTGCTCGTTCTGGATCTAATAAAAGATGAATTCAATTAACCTACGCAAGACATGTGACTTAAGAATGCAATAAAAAGTTGAGACAAGGACATACGTTCTGAGATCTAGAACTTAAGTGGATGCTAGATCGCCCAGATAGGCGATAAAACGGGAGGGTTATGGCGGGAAATTAATTATTTCTGTTGAGTTTGGGTTCTAATGACTTGTTTGTGTCCAAAGATTACATTCATTAGCATTAATTGGATACATGATAGTGCATCATTTATTGATGATTATAAAAGGGTGAAGCGCGTGCTTGTCACTCCGTGGGTGCGCACGCAGACCGCACAGTTTGCTCCCACGGCCCAGGGGCCGTACCGTGAGCTCTTAGCGCGATTCAAAACAGAGCCTATACTGACTCGCTTGTCAAAATCGCCATACAAAAAAAAACAAAGCGATCCAATATAGGCTCTGTTTTGAATCGCACTAAGAGCTCACGGTACGCCCCCAGGCCATAAATCTACTCAACGCTCTTATTGCTCAGAAACCAGAAGTCGATTTATTTTTTACCAATTTAAATGTATTTGTCGCCCTATGTATTAGTTTTTTAAGTGATTTGTAAGTGTTTTCTGATTTGTTGCACGTTTTGGTTTTAGCTGTAAGTGCACAAAACAATTGAAGATAAACAAAAAAATAAATAAAGAGTGCAAATTAAAATATTTTTCGTATTGAAAATTTAAAAATAAGTTTTTCCGGCGGCTAACGTAGCTGGCACAAATGATTTTGATAAGTTTAAAAGTTTTTTTAATTTGTATGTAATAATACATCATCATTTTAATTTTAATTTGTTTGATTCAGTTGTTAGTTGTTGTAAGTTATCTCAATTTTTGTAATTATTATCAATACCAAATCGATGCGTTAGATTTCATAAATTTTGGTCCACACGTAACCGGTGTTAGGAGTAGGTACCCAGTTCCAAAGGATGCTGATGAATTCAATTACACCCAGTATGCACGAGTAGGAAATACTGCAAATAATGCATTTTCACTTCACTAAATCTTCATGCAAAGCGCATAGAGCAAGAATCTTCAAGTAGTGATATCAAAAATTCCTTCCTGTCACATTATAAACTTCCTCCAACAATGTTCACGCATTGCATGAACTCTGGCAAACAATTTCAACAACCCTTAGAAATAGCGTTTTATCACGTACAAAACACCCCTCGATGTACGACAAAACGAAAAAAATTTATTTTTATTCTACGACAGAATCGTTTGAAACTTGTCAGAGATTTTTGTTATCGACCTACTTTAAAAAAGAGAGTGTTATCAATTTGCTTGTATATTATTTTCTTTTTTTTATCTCCGTCATTTATTAACCAAATCGATTACGGGAAAATATTTTTTTTTATTTGAAAGGATATACTTTCAGATTGAGCCCATTAAGATTTCACAAAATAGGGTAACTAGTTTTTTTTTTTAAATCAAAGTTTGGAAATCGTACCATTTTTTTTTGGAGGGGGGGGGGGGGGAGGAAAATGCCCACGCATTCCCCTGCCAACATGGGGGTGGAGGCAGGGGATATGTGGGACTCGAACCCACTAAAAACCTCCCCATGAGCAGTCTACCGCCGTGGTGGGGCGAGGTGGGGTCGCGTTCGCAATCGAACCATCCCGCCCCAGCGGTAGGCCCTTTCGGGCCTCTTTGCGCCTTGGGATGGGTGACCTTGCTTACCAAGGCCACCCACCAGACTTGTAGGACCGTGCTATACGGCCACTGGTAGAGAGTCCCTCGACTCTCCACCAGTGGCCCCACTACGGAGGAGGGAGGAGGTGCGCAAAACGCCTCCTCCTCCCTCCCGTACGTCTGCGCCGGAGCGGGTCAGCTCCAGCGGCATCCTCTCTGACCCGCTCCGCGGTCTCCTTCTGCACCATCACCTCTTCGCAGAAAGAGACCAAAGAGGAGATCCGCAGGAGAACTAAAGTGACCGATATAGCTCCTAGAGTTAGTAAGTTGAAGTGGCAATGGGCAGGCCACATCGCTCGTAGAACTGACAACCGATGGGGAAGAAAGGTTCTCGAGTGGCGACCACGAACCGGAAGACGCAGCGTAGGCCGGCCCCCACTCGGTGGACCGACGACCTGGTGAAAGCCGCGGGGAGCCGATGGATGCAGGAGGCGAGCAGCCGCTCAAGGTGGCGTGCTCTGGGGGACGCCTATGTTCAGCAGTGGACGTCTTCAGGCTGTTAATGATGAATATTTATATATCATTAAAAGTTACTTAAACATAATTTATAGCAGAACACCTATAAATAAACTTCATCTTAAAAACCTCTATATACAAAGAATTCTTTTTTACCAAACAAAGAACCGGTTTCAGCCGAATCACAGGAATCTCGTTTAAAAAAGTCAAATAGATACAGTTCTCATATACAGATAAGTTCGAAAGTTGTATCAAAGCCGAAATATAAAAAAAATCCAGTGGCAGTTTTTTTGTTGACTGACGGATGAAATATTGGTGTTCGTGTACAGAAAATCTACATGTTCCTACTAACAAAGTGATATTTGAGTTTTAGCGATCAAAAGTCAAATGCAAATATTACAGGGTAGTGCTTATTGCTTGCGTATGGTCGTTTTATTAAAAAAAGTGGATTTGTTGACTTGCTTTTTGGTTTCATGTTTTGAGCTCTGAATTTTGTCTGTGAAATCGAGGTAGCTCTCGAATTTTTCCATTATTTATCAATCTAGTTTAAACTTTATGCTTCATTCCATAACCTATAGTATTCCTGGAAAATGTTTAAACGGGTGTTTATTTTATGTTATTCAAACGTGGAGTGGGGTAGACATGGAAATTAGGGTTCAAATAAAGAAACTTCACTAATAGTAGAGGTACAGAAAATAACACCCGAAACTAATAATTAAAAAGTGAGTATAAATATCATACATCCATCATGATCTAGATTGAATACTAAAACGTAAGTAGACTTTCCCTTGTCATAATAAACAAATTACACGTGAAACGTTTAGGCAAATTAAACGCTCACTGACCTCAATACATAAAAACACACATCCTTATTAAACCTATCAACTTCCCAAAAGATAACTCACTACTCGCCAATTATTACCCAATTATGCAAATTCGGCATAGAGACCGCCGACTCGTCTAGCCTGGGGCACCAGGGCATCGAGACTCCAAGGCGAGGGCGCCGAGGCTCAAAGGCGGGGGCACAGAGGCTCGGGGAGTGGGGCGTCGGAAATCGCAACGCAAACACACAATGCGTGCTCTAAGAACGTACAGCGGTTGTTTCCGCAACGTGACTGCGCGACGCTAGTGGGGATTAGGCATGGGCTTTCGCCCGCGGGCCTCGGGAATCGGGTATTCCGCCTATTATTATTATAGTGCAGCCTTGCTTGTTTTATTAAATGGTTTTAAAGGGCACGGTGAAATAATGTTTGTTGTGAGCCTTGGGATATAATCGGTTATTATTCGATTACTACGATGCCTGAAATACCTGAGTAGATTACAACATTTATGAAAATCTTCACGTACATTGACAAATTAATACAAATTAATAATAATAGGCCACAATGAGATTTTTCTCACATTGAGTCATACTGTGACTCAATGCAGCCTTTTCCTTAGGAGGATCATAGAGATGTGTAATGTGTGGGAATCCTCCGCTTTTCTTTTTCTTTGGAAAAGAAAATCCCAACGAATCACTTCCATATTTTGGTGGATCTTCTCGGGATCTTGTGCGGGAATTAGGGCACAATAGCGGAGGCCTACATTCAACAGTGGACGTATTCCACCAGATGATGTGTAATGTAGAAATAGTAGAAAATGTATTCATCGACTAAAACTCACGGAGAAGCTTTCTCATAGCGCACCTTTTTAGCACTAGAAGATTCACCAGCGTAACGTACCTGAAAAACAAAGAAAGCATTTGTTAGACTCGTTTAATTCTTCGGAAATAATTTTGATGTACAGGAAAGTAATATCATAGATTTTCTTCCCGCGAGTGTGTTGGTGTGGTTTTTAGATTCCATATTCCATTTTTAGGTTCTGTACTTCATTAGTTTACAGCTATAAACGAATAGACAACTTTACAGCACCATAAATTTCAACGCGCGCTGTTTTCGTAAGGTTTCCATTCATAAAACACACACAGTACGTGGCCTTAAAAAGCGGGATAGCCTCAATTGTCGCGGCCGAGGTGTGGCCAGGCAATCAATTAACGCACCGCACCTTGTTACACTATATGTTTGCGCTGGGCATCCCCTCGTTACTTACTGCCGTTGTACCTTACTGCCGTACTTTCTTGTCCGACTTTATTTATTCCCTGTTTCTTATAGGCCTGCAACTCACCGCTAATTACTTCTGTGCTAGCAACTTTTCTTTATGAGAACGAAAGACGTGACTAGCTTGTACTGCTAAAATCATTAAAACTAATACTCGTATCAAGCAGGAGTACCTTTATTAATTTTTATATCCTCACATGCACTGCTCCGTGCCTCGGAGAGCACGTTAAACCATCGGCCCCGGTTGTCATAAGAACATCTATGGTAATTGTTACAGATAGTCAGACGCCTGATACAATCTAACGTCTGATCTAACCATCCCTGTTACTGGTCCCTAATGGGTTGCGAGGTCAGATGGCAGTCGCTCGTGTAACTCTGGTAGCTCGCCGCTACAGGTTATATTGGGAGCCAGCCTCAATAACAAATGGGGAAAAGACAAAGAGGATGATGATGATGGATTAATCTTAGATTGACTAGATCGCAAAATGACTACATTGCGTAGCGACTACATTGTAGGTTTAGTTTATCGCAGATAGACGAAATCGCAGAATGACTACATCTTAATATGACTGGTTCTTAAAATTACCACATCACTAAAACGCCTAGATCCATATAATGACTTCATCGTAAAATAAACTTAATGCAGAAACTGCAGGTAGAAAAAACCTGAGTCGCAAAAGTCTTCGTATATGTACTGTCATGGTCAGATTAGATTATAAAATAGTAACGCAGTTTTCAATAATATTGTATTTTTTTACCGAAAGAGCAGAAACGTCATCAGTATCGAAGAACAATAAAAAATGGAACATGACTCACTATGATATAGCTCTACATCTACATTCTACCTGAATCCTTTCAGCAGTAGTCAGAAACGCTTCTTTTGTCCAATAGACACATTGTTTGTCTAGCTAGTGCAATGATAAAACATACTCTCCTGATCACTTCATCAGCCGGCAGACGTCCACTGCTGAACACAGGCCTCCCCCATAAAATGCCACTTTGGATGCTTATCATATTTGCCATAATCACCACGATTAGCGGGTGCCTTGCTGATCACAGAAGATTTAAATGTACCGAGAAGTACTGCTGCTGCCGACTTTTTTATTTTTTATTTATTTATAGGCATAGCATTTGACCACTGTCTCACCTGAGTGATACGCGACCTACGCTTGCCTAGAAGATACCTGTTCTGTCTTGACTTGAAGACTCCCAGGTTATAGTTAGCTGGAAACAAGGACGATGGCAAGGTATTCCACTCATTTGCGGTACGCACACATCCCCCATTCCCTGGATATTCCCTTACCTAGTTCTTAATCTCTTGATCGTAGATTGAAAATAACAGAGATGAAATGATTTATGATATTTTTTATATTTGTCTACTAATTTGATCTTGGCCACAAAAAAGAAGTTATTGCCAAAGAAATAAGCCTCTTGTGCGTTTTTTCTTAAAGATTGTTTGTTTCAATAACAAAATACTCTCTGCTGTTCTCTCTTCCGGGTTAACCACCTCAGTATATCACGAGTTATACCCGAACTATCCAAACAAAGGAACTCTTCCTAACTTTTGTCACATTTCACGCCATATTTTGAGGTTACTTTAAGGCAGTGTCGAACTTGTGTGTTAAATCGTCCGTGACGCCACATAAACCTATTTTGAGACAGTAGCACAGTGTTGTCTTATTGTGTCTAATAATAGACGTATTAACATAGGTAATCTGGCCTTTTTATTTTATACTACCTGACCCGCCCCAGCTTCGCATGATGCTATAGCCTTTGCGAATGTGCAAGCAATAAGTTGACCAAGTTTCACTGCAATCGGATGAAAGGTACAGTAAAATTGATAATTAAGGCTGCATTGATGACTCTGTGGTAGCACAATCAGTGTGTATACACCACCAGTCATACGACTAGTGGTGTGTCCACACTGATTGCCTGAATCCTGCTACAAACTTGCTCTTAACGTAATTTTGTTTTTTCTTGTACTCACAAAATAATAAAAGCTTGTAAAGAATAACAATGGAAACGAAATGAAATGAAATTTATTTGCTTACACATATGTCAATAGATAATGATGTTATAAAATTGATGTCCAGTTATGTTTTACCTTAAAATAAGGCACAGCATGGGCGACACAGCACTTGATAATTGGGAATTGAGTACTTTCTGGGAACGTAACGTCAAGCCCATTCCTGACCTCGTATCACACTGAGAAAAAAGACCTTCCGAAATATGGAAGGAATTACCGTCCCTTTTGACTCAGTAGGAAATTTACCTTTCAACTCGGAAGGCTAAAATTGAAAATTATTACCGTCCAAATGTTTCCTTCCAAACAATGTCCTTCCAAGTCTGTCTTCTATTTTGGTGGGTTATACGTACCTTCCGAATTTCGGTCGGAAATTCCTACTGAGTCAAAAGGGAAGGTAATTTTTTGGAAGGTGAATAAAGAACGGTAAATTTTGGGAGGACATAGAGCTTTGTTTCCTTCTACTATGCTTACCTTCCATTTATTCCTGCTGAATTAAGACAGAAGGTAATATGAAAGGACGGTAATATTCTGGAAGGTTAACGGGGTTAATTTCCTTCTAGATTTGGATGGCGTACTTGGTCGGTAAATATAAATGACCTTCCAATTCTAGAAGGTAAAGGTATAATATTACCTACCTAATACGAAGGAAAACCCAGAAGGCTTTTGCATTTTCCCCCCATTTCAGAAGATAAATACCGAAGGTAATCGGATATAATAGAAAGGTAATTTTAGATTTTCCTTCTTATTTATGAACTACCTTCCTACGACGAAGGAAAAAGAGGTGGGTATTTTAGCATTATTCTTCCAGTTTAGAAGTAATTACCTTCTCAAAACTCAGTAATCCGCTCAATCTAGAAGGTAAATACCGAAGGTAATCGGATATAATAGGAAGGTAATTTCAATATTTTCTTTCTAATTTATGAATTACGTACATACGACGGAGGAAAGAGGGGTGTGTATATCAGCATTATCCCTCCAATTTAGACGTGTTTACCTTCTTTGAATCAGTGATTCCCCCCAATCTAGAAGGTATCTACGGAAAGTAATTGGGTATTAATAGGAAGGTAATTCAAGTATTTTCTTCTAATTTATGAACTACCTACCTACAAAGAAGGAAAAGCGGTGTGTAGGTATATCAGCATTATCCTTCCAGGTTAGATGTGTTTGAAAGGATAAAGGTTGCCTTTGTTCATCGATGAAACACAGCAGCGGCAGGCAACACTGTCGCGGCAACAGTGACGCTGAACCTATCTTCGTGTCGACGCATTGAATTTGTATGAAGATAGGTATGTCGACACTGTCGTCTGATGTCGCGTGTGTGTTTCATCGGTTTTAGAAGGCAACTTTAGCTGATAAGGCCCACCGCATTTTCTTCATCGTAGTTAGGTGTTTTATAAATTAGAAGTCAAATACTGGAATTACCTTTCTATTAATACCACAATTAGCTTCGATATTAACCTTTTAAATTAGGGGGTTCACTGTGATTCGCAGGAGATACCACAACTAAGTTGGAATGATAATAATTCTGATAAATATAGCCACCGCTTTTCCTCCGTCGCAGTTAAGTATTTCATTAATTAGAAGTAAAATACTGAAATTACCTTTCTATTAATGCCCAATTAATTACCTTTAGTATTATTCTTCTAGATTAAGGGGTCACTGTGATTCTCAGAAGATGCACATCTAAATTGGAAGTATAATAATGCTCATTTAGCCATCGTTCTTCCTCCGTCGTAGTTAGGTAATTCATAAACTGGGAGGAAAATCTTTGAATCGCCTTGGTGTGATATCATCCAATTACCCAGTTATCTTCGGTATTTAGCTTCTATATACGTGGTATTATGAACCGAGGAATATGAAGGAAGTATACACTTCTGAAATTAAAAAGAAATGCATATGTCAGCGCTGAAGGGATATAAAAATGAAATATTAACAAAAACAAAATAAATAAATGAAAGGGTTTATTTAAATTTTTAACCTTACTTTTACTGACACAATTATTGAACTTTAACTAAATTATTTTCTGAAAACAGGCCATAAAAAAACAATTTGTATTATTGTCATAATATTATATTATTATGTCACATTATTTATATGAAATCTGGTTGTAAGAAATCTGGTTCACCACTGTTTTAATCAATTTCCAATGCGACGTTCCAAAGTTAGTGCGTAGTTCGATTGGTGCCAGCGCCAGACCGCTTGATCTAAAAAAAAATAATAATTTAAAGACCCAAAAAGCTCGATCGGTCCAACGATATTAATGAACAGCACAGCTGAGCACCTCAGACTAGGGAACACAGCACCGATAGTTCGAATTAACACACGAGAGGTTCACATAACACAGTCACTGGAATTGCCGCTTGCTCTCACGCACGAGAACGCGCCACTGCACTGATAGGGCTGACCCACCAGCCAACCGACCACTGATTCACTGACTGACCAAGTGACTAGTTGACCACCCCCACGCACGCCGGCCGCCCGCTCCGCCCAGTGTTGCCAATGCATTCTTAAAACAGCTGTACATATTTTAAGGAAAGATAATCACGGACGACGACGACGGGCCGTGTCACTTCTAAAAGTTGTAGTTATTTTAATATGAATTTACATAGGCAATAGAGTAGGTAAATTGCATTATTTCTATAATTTGTTCACATAGCACTTGTGTCGCATCTTAAAGTTTCTTGGTTCTGTTGCTAGTCTTATAACAAGATAGAATGGCAATTGCAAAACAATACTGAAATGGAAAAAAGGTGTAAGTACTTAAGTAAGTAGGTATATCAAGCAAAAAAGCTTTTGATATTTTAGGTAAGCGTACATTTTCACTAGAAAATAAGTGCAAAACGCATATTTTGCATCAATGTCATTCAATGATAAATGGCGCTAGCTACCTAAACCACAGAATAAATATAGTACAACCTAAACTAATTACTTATTAACCTATGGTACAATACAGAGCTAGGGTCTATCCTATTTATATTACCTACATAGGGAAATAATCTAACGTGGCTACAGAAGCCTGTGTCGTGGCAATGCTTAGTGTTTTAATTTTCCATCCACATAAATTACTTTTTTATATTTGTCAACAGATTAATAGGTAAGTACCTATCAAAACGATTTATTAGGTAGGAACTTAAATAATTGATGAAACCTATTTGATCACAAATGATCTATTTTTCTGTTATGTTTTGATTTTAATGTGGATCGTCACAATGGAAGAATACGCGTCGTGTTGACAATAGTTATCAAACTACCAGAAATGTGTCTGACAAGCTGGCAACACTTCGATGCAAGCAAAATTACAGAATGGAATTCGGAAGGAAAGTTCAGAAGGATTGTTTTAAAAAAGGATTCAAAAAGCGACTGTATCAGCTAAATATCTTGGTGAAGAAAAGAACCGACCAAGTACGAGTCGGACTCGCGCACCAAGGGTTCTGTACCACAAAAGGATCGAGTTTCAGTTCGGGAGTAGAAATACACTGCAAAAAAAACATAAACAACATAACGCGACTTTCCCAGGCGGTCACCCATCCAGGTATAACTGACAGCGCCCGACGTTGCTTAACTTCGGTGATCGAACGAGACTTTTAGCACGAGCCCAACTCGCATTTGCCGGTTTGAAGTATTTGTTGTTATACTACACAGAGTGAGCATTATAATCGTGCCAAGTTTGAAGCTTGTATCTATTACCGTTTTTGAAATATGAAAAACACTTAAAAACGTTTAAAAAATCACGCTTGTATGGGAGCCCCCTTAAATATTTATTTTATTCTGTTTTTTAGTATTTGTTGTTTTCCCTCCAAGTATGATACCTCTAATTTGGATGGTAATTCCTTCCAGCGAGCCTGTCTAATCTGTTCGCTTCTGATGGAACAGTAATGTCACTTTATTTCCCACTAGTTAAGAGGGTAAATATCCTTTAATTTTGGAGGATAAATATGCGTTTTCTTTCTGACACTGTTCCTATCATAAATATAATTGATTTGGAAGGATATTATCACCTAATTTAGAAGGATATTTCTTGCGTTAATCCCTCCAAATATGATGAACATCTAATTTGGATGGTAACTCTTTCCAGCAAGCCTGTCTAATCCTTTCGTTTCTGATAGAAAAGTAGTGCCCCTTTATTCCCTACTAGTTAAGAGGGTAAATATCCTTCAATATTAGAAGGTAAATATGCATTTTCCTTCTAACACTGTTCCTACCAAAAAATTATAATTGATTTAGAAGGATGTTCCTTGTGCTTGTGTTATTCCCTCCAAATATGATACATCGAATTTGGATGGTAATTCCTGCCAGCAAGCCTGTCTAATCCTTTCGCTTCTGATGGAATAGTAATGTCACTTAATTTTCCACTAGTTAAGAGGGTAAATATCCTTCAATATCGGGGGGTTTACCTGTGTTTTCCATCCGACAACTTTCCTACCTAAGAGTTCCAATAAATTTGGAAGAACATTAACATCTGATTTGGAAGGATGTTTCTTGTGCTGTTCCCTCCAAAAGTGGGACATCTCATTTGGATGGTAATTTCTTCAAGCGAGCCTTTTTAATCTTTTCGTTTTTGATGGAATAGTAATGTCACTTAATTTCCAACTACTTAAGAGGGTAAATATCCTTAAATATCGGGGGGTTAGCTGCGTTTTCCTTCCGACACTTTTCCTACCTGAGAGTTCCAAAAACTTCGAAAGGACATTAACATTTAATTCGGAAGGATGTTTCTTGTGCTGTTCCCTCCAAATGTGAAACATCTAATTTGGATGGTAATTCCTTCCAGCGAGCCTTTCCAATCCGTTCGTTTTTGATGGAACAGTAATGTCACTTTATTTCCCACTAGTTAAGAGGGTAAATATCCTTCAACATCGGGAGGTTAGCTGCGTTTTCCTTCCGACACCTTTGGATTTGAATTCGGAAGGACATTAATATCTAATTTGGAAGGTAATTCCTTCTAAGCCATCCGGCTAATCCTTTTGTTTCCGGTGGAATAGTGGTGGATATTTTCCCATCGAATAATGCCCACTATTTTAGAAGGATATATTTGGGAGGAATTATTATAATCCATCCTTATTTAGTAGGAGTATTTCGCTGGAAGGAATTTCCTTCTTGGTTAATTCCTTCCAACAAATTTCCTTCCTTTATGTTCTTCTGTATTAGACGGATAAAATTCATTACCTTCTAAATTTCGGTAGGAATTTAGCAGTTCCCCGATTCGGAAGGTAATCGGTGGAAGGAAAGGACCCAATTATGGAAGGAATCGGTTTTAAAAGGTAAAATTCGGAAGGTAAAGGATGAAATTTTTCTCAGTGCAAGAGATCTGTAGAAGAGTTTGTTAAAACATGAATCGTTTCATTATTTTTATCACTAACACAGCTAGGTCAAGAATATGCTCTTTCATGCTTGACTTGCCTTTGGCATCCCTTTCTTTTTAATTAGGAGCTTGAGTGCAAATAACTTACTCGTAAAGTCAAGAAAGAAGTACTTCGAATTTTAAATAGGTACACAATTTCTTATTTCCATCAAAGGGAAAACAACAGCTGAAAAGTTAGGGGCATTTGTTATTTTAAGTTTCATGATTAGGATTTTTCGGAGCCAAGTTTGGGAGTCGGCAAATGATGCCAAAAAAATATAAGTATCCCGACCTAAGATGCTGACGTAATTGTTTGAATAATTAGTACCTCATTCGTACAATTAGAAAGTTTTTCTTTGATGTAACTTTTTAATGAATAAATTTCGTTGAATTTGTCACTGGGTCTAGAGACAAAAGGAATATTTTTGTCTGTGACTTTTTGAATGCTGTCTAATCGCCTCGTTTTGTTGTATGCCAAAGTTTTTTATTAGTACTTTTTTGTATCGCGCAACGAGCTATGGAGAGAGCTATGCTCGGTGTTTCCCTGAGAGATAAGCTCCGAGGAGATCCGCAAGAGAACTAAAGTGACCGATATAGCTCTTAGAGTTAGTAAGTTGAAGTGGCAATAGGCAGGCCACATCGCTCGTAGAACTGACAACTGATGGGGAAGAAAGGTTCTCAAGTTGTGACCACGAACCGAAAGACACAGCGTAGGCCGGTCCCACTCGGTGGACCGACGACCTGGTGAAAGCCACGAGGAGCCGATGGATGCAGGAGGCGAGCAGCCGCTCAAAGTGGCGCTCTCTGGGGCATATTCAGCAGTGAACGTCTTCAGGCTATCGATGATAATGATGACTTTTTGTGTTTAGTTTTCTTCAGTAATGTTTCCAATGTTCCAAAATGAGGAGAAATATAGTTTTACTTTCGATTCTTATTACAACTTTTTTTTTAGTTTAATTACACCCAAATGTCAGAATTTCAAGCTTATAATTTTATTCATAGCACCAAATATTCCGTACACTTACTGTACTATATTTAATCGTATTATCCTTTTGTATTTACTGAACAATCCAGCATAAAGCGGTCCAACAGTGAGTTGAACTTATCTCTAAGTTCCTAAGAAGATTTGCATCGAATACAAGAGAGCAAGCTTGAATGTGGGAGTCTGAATGCCCGCCTGCTTGCTGCGATCCGGGGCTGTATAACCGGACCATGTAGGCTGGGAGATAACGATTAGTATTGTTACTTATAGAGTTCATAACTTTTTAGATAGGGAGGCTAACATTTCACTGCTGTTTCACCTGATGATAAGTGATGACGCGGTCGAAGTATGTTGGAAGTTGGTAATGTAGAAGACTTAACATTATTTTAAAAGATAGCCTATTCAACATAGATGATTATCATACAAAGTACTTATTCGATGCTATTAAATTAAATTGTTTTGCAAGTTGCACTTTTTCATTCCTTCTCTCTCTTTAAAACTACAGTTTGTCCTAGCTATTTAAACTAAACTTAAATAATGTTGTTAGTAACCATGACAAAGCAAGAGAGACGGTTCAATAGACCATGAAGATTTTTTATAGTAGCGAGTCCCTAATATTTAAAATGTCTATTTTCGTGTTAAACTATGTATGAATCATCATCATTAATAGCCTGAAGACGTCCACTGCTGAACATAGGCCTCCCCCACAGACCGCCAATTTGAGCGGCTGCTTGCCTCCTGCAACCATCGGCTCCCCGCGGTTTTCACCAGGTCGTCAGTCCACGAGTAGGGGGCCAGCCTACGCTGTGTCTTCCGGCTCGTGGTCGCCACTTGAGAACCTTTCTTCCCCATCGGTTATCAGTTCTACGAGCGACGTGGCTTGCCCATTGCCACTTCAACTTGCTAATTCTAAGAACTATATCGGTCACTTTAGTTCTCCTGCAGATCTCCTCGTTTCGGATCTTATCTCGTAGGAAACACCAAACATAGCTCTCTCCATAGCTCGCTGGGGGATTTTGATGTAAGTATGTATATTCTGTTGAAATCAGATCGTTTCGTCCCCGTTTTAGTCCCTGTGGCTTTTTCGAGTATTAAAGAAAATACTTTTGCATTTGGGGAGAAATAAGTCTTCCAGGGGAGAAAATCAACGCAACTAAAAATGGGTACTACACATCAGATCATGCTCAAATGAGGCTCAAAATGTTTTTGGTGAAATAAGAAATTACATATACTTTGATCGTAAAAAAAAATTAAGCACACCGTTCAGTAAGAATATCATTCCATGATAACTGACCTAAAGCGTTTATACGTGTTGCCCATGATCCTGTCATTTTCAAAGGTTCTATTCACTTGCAATATTCACGTAGTATTTTGATATAATGCTTCTATTCTGCTATGACAGACAGATGTGAGTTGTTATCGGTAATAATACTAACTTTTGAATATACTAACTTACTGAAGAGTTTACTAAGAAAGTAGCACAACTTCCTACCTCAATACACTATGACTAAGTTTTATTTATAGTCTCCACAACGTAAATCATTATTATTTATACTTACATAAAGATAGAAAAACAAACTTCTTTATTATGTATTATGTATATATGTATTATAATTTCTAAAACTAAATTAAATCTCTGAGTTGTCTAGAAGAGATCGGTTTAAACGATAAGACCGCCCATTGTGACACTTAGTTATAAGATTTCCTTCTAAATTGTTCGTGTAATGTAATGTTTTCAATAAAGAGTTTATCTATCTATCTAAATCTAAACTAAGTCCTTATCTATAACTAAAACTACAAATATCTAAACATACAAATAAAAAACCACTTTTAAGTCGCTGTATGCGGGTAAGATGCCCAAAAAGCTGGCGACATTACCTTGTTGAATGGCCAAAGTAACACAATACTTTTATACTAGTTATCTTTTTGTATACTTTAACAGATAAACCAGACTCATAGACACAAAATCGCCTTTTTACTCATACGAGTACCACTTACTGCTCTACCAAACAAAACCTTTTATTCCGTCCTCAATAAAATCAAAGCCAGACAGAAAAAAAAGCATAATCAAAAGCGTTTACATTTGAAAACCCTTAAAAACATCGTAACCAAATTCTCAGCCACTCTGTCCGTGTCTAAGTCAATAAATTCATCTTATTTAATCAGGCGAAAGCACTTCCAACGGAATACACGAAAATTTTACAAGTATCCTAATAAAACTTGGAGAGTTCCCGAAGCGGACTTCGGAACGGTCGAATTATTCAACAAATTCAATACCTACGAGAAAGTGGGCACAGGGCTTGTACGGTTCGGTATTTTCAAATTGGTGAGTCCGCTTCAGCTGGTTGATATTAATAAAAATTATCTGCGTCACTAAATATTATGAGGGAGCGATTGTAGCCGAGTGGTAGCATGTGCGCTTCGCAATATTATAGGCCCAAGTTCGATTCTCTGCCCTGCACCAATGACTCATCTAGTAAGTTATGTGTAGTTTTCGATGACATCGCTCCGTGCCTCGGGGAGCACGTTAGCCGTCGGTCCCGGTTGTCATTAGAACATCTATGGCAATCGTTACAAGTAGTCAGACGCCTGGTAGAATCCAACGCCTGATCTAACCATCCCTGTTACTGCTTCCTTATGGGTTGCGAGGTCAGATGGCAGTCGCTCGTGTAATTCTGGTAGCTTGCAGCTACAGGTTAGATTGGGAGCCGACCCCTAATGACAAATGGGAAAAGGCAAAGAGGATGATAATGACCAATTACTATGAGGAACATTATGGCAGCCCGTGGTTTCACTCACTTTTTTTTAAGTTAATAATCTGTCTTAGTTTAGTGCTCACATTTTCAAAAACTCTTTCTTATATGGCCGAATGACGTAATAGCCTATAGACATCTGATACGCTGGAAGTGATAGATTTTACTCACCAGCCGCATGGGGCCGGTCGCCGTGCAGCCAAAGTCGGATGCTACCCAACTTTGGGGCTTGCAGCTTTAGTCGCTTGCACCCAGCCGAATTGCCATTTACACGGTTGATTTTCACTACACGGCAAAAATTGTGTGGCTTTAGGCACCCGCGTAAACCCCACATAACGCGTTTTGTGTAGTGTGTAACAACATGTGCATAACAACATATCGCGCCATAAACAGTCGCTCCGAAAATCCTTGACTGCAAACCTTTGATGTCTACCCACACTAATCAAGATAATATGTAGCCTATGTATTACAGTCTAGACTCTAGTAAACTCCATTGAAATCCATTGAGCCGCTGTCGAGACATCTCATTTCCAAAGCACGTAGACATCAGGTGAAATGTGGACAAAGGTAAAATTTACTGATTTATTTATACAAAAACTACCTGTTTTCAAACTTACGAACTTACGTTTAAATATATAAAATAAACAGTTCAGCAGTAGACGTCTTCCAGCGGATGATGATGATTGTGATAAAATAAAACAAATGCATGTAATTAATTGTTACTAGATTTTAAAATTTAAGCTATGCTCGGTGTTTCCCTCCGAGATAAGCTCCGGAACGAGGAGATCCGGAGAAGGACCAAAGTGACCGATATAACTCTTAGAATTAGGAAGTTAAAATGGCAATGGGCAGGCCACATCGCTCGCAGAACTGACAACCGATGGGGAAGAAAGGTTCTCGAGTGGCGACCACTAATCGGAAGACGCAGCGTAGGCTGGCGCTCCACTTGTTGGACCGACGACCTGGTGAAAACCGCGGGGAGATGGATGCAGGAGGCGAGCAGCTGCTCAAAGTGGCGCTCTCAGGGGTACGCCTATGTTCAGGTTGTTGTTGACGATGATGATGATGAGATTTTAAAGTTTTAGTTAAACTGAAATTTACAGTTGGATTTAGATTTATATCACCTACACCACAACTGCAAAGTATTAAGGTGTGTATACACAGATCGAGGCCACACCGCGTCCGTTTACCCGGACATGTTTGCAGAGCCCTCGTCGCGCGTCCGACACACGCTAGTGCTTTAGAGTGTGATGGGTGCTTTGAAATACTGTCTAAAAAGTAAGCTGAAATATATTGTAAAAGGATTTTTTTATATCCGGAGTTGCAACGGGTAATTTTCTATGAGCGTTATTGGCCACGTCCATAATGTGATAGTTTCTTCACAGCTATTAGCACAGTTTTTAAAAAAGGATTCTTATATTGTGCTATTGGTGTCAACTTTGTGTTTAATACTCAGACCTAAATTAAACTTAATTGAGTTGTTTGTTGGCCATGTACGAATAGGACCATCCCATTTCTTCCTGTGGGTTCCGTAAGCCAAGCCGCGTGCCAAGCGTGGTGATTATGGCAAACCTCTATGATAAGCATCCAAAGTGGCGTTTTATGGGGGAGGCTTGTGTTCAGCAGTCGACGTCTTCCGGCTTTGATGATGATGATGATGACGAGTTGTAAAACTATCATGGTGCTTGTTATGTTTATCTATTTCAAAAGGACGGTAACACTTTTAAAGCTGTCAGTCCAATAATATTTAATTTAAAAATTAGTACAACGAGTATCACACTATTGTCTGTTAAAGCCCGTGTGGTCCCGGTTTGTGAATAGGACTACCCCATCTCTTCCCTTGGATGCCGTAAAAGCCGGCTAAGATAATATCTAGAGAATGGGCAGCAGCATTCTCCTAGGTACATTAAAATCTTCTGCAATCACCAAGCTGCCTGCCTGGTGATTATGTCAAATTCCCCCCTATGTCCTGCGTCCACAGTGTGGTTTTATGGGGGAGCCCTATGTTCAGCAGTGGACTTTTACCGGCTAGTGTTGTGTCTGTTAATGGTCAACGGTAGGCACCCTTCGGCCGCGTACAAATCGGAGGTTCGTAACTAGTTACCATCATCATTAACAGCCTGAAGACGTCCACTGCTGAACATAGGCTCCCACAGAGAGCGCCACTTAGAGCAGCTGCTCGCCTCCTGCATCCATCGGCTCCCCGCGGCTTTCACCAGATCGTCGGTCCACTGAGTGGGGGGCCGGCCTACGCTGCGTCTTCCGGTTCGGTAAACCAGTTACGGTAGAAGACAAATTCTTCCTAATACAATACTAGGTAGCTAGTTACTATGGAATACGTTTTTTCTTTACACAAAACGCTGGTTTTGACAAAAGACTTGTAATGAATTATGAAATGGTACTTGCATACTGCAGACCGTTCACCGTAAGATGACCCCTGATGTATGTATATTATTTAAAAATATGCATGTGTTATCGTAAATGTAAAGTAATTAGTAAGCACTACGTAAAGTAATATGTAAGCATTATCCAAACTTGTATGTACCCACCACAGATTAATATGTTTTACTTGTTATTTTTAAATAATATAAGTACACCAGGGGACAACTTACGGTGAACGGTATAGGTACATTAAACGTCAGTATTGTTCATGAGACTCGTTGACATCGGTATTATAATTTGTTTTCGTCGCATTAATCAAAATGGTAAGCCCTTGAAAAAGGGTTGACAGTTCGCTCCCACTTCTTCATAGTCACGCTTTTGTTTGGCTGTCGTTTTTAAAGAGCATTGTTTTCTAAACATTTTGCGCTTTTAATTACTTGCATGTCAAAACTCCTGGACTCAATTTTACTGAAAATTATATAATTATAAAATAAAAATGTCCGTACTTGTACCTACTTACATCTATAATCACGCGCCCCTGAAGGCAATGCTCAGTTCCTAAGTTTTTATAATGTAAATGAACGACTAGGTCGTCACGTCATTATTTTTACACAAAAAAGCTCGTAACTGTATAACCATTATCACCAGCCCAAAACATTCCCACTGTTAAGACACGGGCCTTCTATCACACGAAAAGATTGTTGGCCATATTCCACCACGCATGCCAAGTGTGGGTTGAAGAATGACGGATCTTCTCCAATTTCTGAGATTGTTGTACCACTTATACAAGACGGTTTCATCTCGATGTCTTTTTTTTTAATGAATGATTGTTGTCGTTTGCTTTCTATTAAGCGCCACAGCTGTTCATAACAGATTCAGCCAAATTTGGTGTGTGCCAGCTCTTTAGTCACGCATTAGCTCGACCAATCGGACAGCTCCCTGACTAAAAGTCGCGCCTGCGGGCTCCAGGGATCCATTATCTCAACCCATCACTAGTTGTGTACATAAAGTGATCACGTTCAGCAAAACTACGTCTGAAAGTCAAATTAAAAGTATCATTCGCTTTGCCGATAAATTAATTAACTAGAAATCTTGTTGGAAATACAGCTGCAAAGTAATTTCGCAGTGAAAACTTTTCAGTGCGGAGTAAAGAAAAAGTTAAAAAGTTTCGACCGTTAATTAGGTTTGTTGCAAATATTTCACAGGATCTATCAATGATAGGTTTGAATTGCGGTTCTTTATTTTATGGTTCACATCAACAGCTGGAAAACGTCTACTGCCGAACACAGGTCTCCATCATAAAACGCCACTATAGACGGGGTGGGATCTTAGGGGTGGATTTGCCATAACCACCACGCTTGGCAGGTGGCTTGGTAATCGCAGAAGATTTTAATGTACCAAGAAAAATGCTCCTGCCTACTCCCTGGATTTTCTCTTACCCGGCGGCACCCACGGGAAGAGATGGTATGCTCCTATTCGCAAACCAAGACCACACGGCCAATTGAATGTGGCTTTAAACTTCTAATTTTGTTAATTTGTAAATGTTTTCCTAATGTCTCATGCAGACACCGAGTTCCAATTTGCACTAACGATAATTGAATCGACCATGTTCAGATATACCACCGTTCTATAACTGTGAAATATATGAAGTATGGTAGTAGCGTTTATGAAGCTTTAGCCATTCTTAACCTATCTCCATAGCTAAGCAACTTTCTCTGCGGTCACTACTTGAATTGGTTTGGGTGGGTAAGGTATTTTTGATAATCCGCGTAATATAGATGGCCTTTGATCTTTCCTTGTGATGATAATCTTTATCATCAATAGCCTGAAGACGTCCACTGCTGAACACAGGCTTCCACTACAGTGCCACTTTGAGCAGCTACCTGCATCCATCGGCTCCCCGCGGTTTCACTAGATCGTCGATGATCTTATCGAGCTTTTATTCTATCCGGAAACTGACTTTAGCTATCTATAAAGTAGTAGGAACTGAGCATGGCCATATAGAATGTTGATAGTGCCCTCCTGTGGAGCCCACTTTAGATGGTGCGAATATGTACGCGATATCTCTACGCTATTTACTCCTAATGACTCTCGTAGATTGGTATCTCTAGCGTTTATAATCATTGTGTGTTTGTGAAAATAGAAAAGCCAATAGACTTACGCCTGACCTAATATAGAAGTTCAACTTTGTTAAATCCAAATAGATAAAAATAATATTTGAAACTTTTTTACTGTATTAAACAATATCCGTATCAATATCAATATTAGTTTTCTTATAACCCTGCAAAATGTGAAATCTGACAGCAGTCTACAGTCAGAGCTACAAACAAGGAGCACTTTAAAAAGAGCGAGGGTTAAAAGAGTCTTACAGGGTAAGCAACGTATTAGTGACACCTCCAGTATAACCAGATGTCCATAGACTACGGTGATTAGTTTCCATCCCTTCCCGGCTTTGTTAATTTTACTTCATAATTAATATAGAGCTAGATATTATGATATTCAATGTAATTGTTATTTTTTACTTACCGGGAATTTCGTCACCATACTCAGTACATCAAAATTAACATTATTATCAAGAAAAAGTCAAATTATGTAACAACAAAGATGTGTTTCAAAATCGGCTTTTCCTCAAACAAGCTGTTCACATCAATAAAGAAAGTCTTACACACGTTTCCTAGGAAATGAAATACATAAGTACTTCCTGCACCGGGGGACGCCATTCATAGGAGAAAAAGGAAAATATACCTGCTTCCTGCTTCCACTATAGGTGCTTTTGCCCGGATCTACGCAAGTCATTTTAGAAGTGATACCATAAAAATGGGTTCCTGAAAAAGCTTCGTGGTACAGATGTTATTATGCAGCACGACAATGCGATTATGAACGACTGGCTCGTCCCGTCTATCGTTTGCAAAAAAAAATGTACCTCTTAAGTTTACAAAACAAACCGAAATTCTATTTGTTAGTAAGCATATCATCTGAGAATTGAGGGACTTATATGGCAACTTTTTATTTAAAAATGTTTGCAGTAGTCAAAATTAAGTTCTAGTGTATATATACATTGGAAAATTTTTCCACAAAATTAGAGAACTCGGGAGACACTGAACGTCCTTTTTCCTATGGAGTTTTGTATGTATGGGAAAAGAACAATGAATGTCCAGTCAACTCCAGCTAGCTAGTAGAAAATAAAACAAGGTTCTTCATCACGGATCACGAATATATATTCTTGCAGGATTCACGAATTGAATCCTGCGTACTTCACGAGTGGATACCGTATTTAGTCTGGAACTATTTTATAAAAAACTTATATACCTGAATAGGCCCATTTGACTGCAATCTCACCTGATGGAAAGTGACGACGCGGTCTACGATGGTACATGCTTGCCTAGAAGATACCTATTCACTCGCGATTGAAAATGAATGCTGCCGAAATAGATCAATCCTAGACCAAAGTAAAAAAATCGCTGAAAGTGGTGTTACTCAATTTCTACATCTGGAACTGTTTAATATTTCAATCAACAATCACCGAGTCAAATTTTAGATAGTAGATAGACTTAGTAGTAACAAAGTGTTAATCAAGTGATTTAAGCAAATAAATCCACTATCGACCCCCTATAATTGCCTTGGTTTCCCTAAATCCAAGTATGCAAAGACGATTTAACATAATCTCTATGCCAGTTATTCTGCCGCCAAGCAGTAGTGTGCAACCACTACTGTGTTCCGGTTTGAAAGGTATTGTAGCTAGTGAAATTACTGGACAAATGAGACTTTACGAACTGATCTCACAGTCTAGAATTTTTTTTAGACTGTGTGATGTCTCAAGATAACGTGCGCAGTGAGCAGTGTCACGCGAAACTTTAATAAAGAGTTCCGAGTGACACTGCAATCTGTTATAGGTGGCCGTGTCTCTTAACACCAGGCGACTGGCTCGTCACGTCATTCGTTACATAAAAAAAATCTCTCCATCATTTCGAAGTAAGTATTAATATTCAGTAAAAACAAACAAAACATAATAAAGAACAGTCAACATAAAGATCGTATTACAGTACCATACGGAACTCTTCACTGGCTCTGAAGCGGAAAACTCCTCGGCAATAATACATAATGAGAGATTATTGCCGATATCAGAGCACTTGTTACGACTATGAGTTATATTAGCATTGCGAACTGGTTTATAGTAGGTACTTACTGTGTTATTATATAAGTGTATGGTTTTTTTTCTTATAGTTTGGCTCCACACATAGTGTATTTAGCCAGTGTCAAGTATTGTAGTTTTTCATCGTATTATGAAATATTTCATATAAAGTCAAGTCTTAGTCACAGTCAGTCAGGGTAGTCCTATGACTACCCTGACTGACTGTGACTGTCCAGTCTAAGTCAGGTAGTCATAATTCAGTCTAAGTCATGCCCTAGTAAAGTAGTGGCAACTTTACTAGAGGCTTCTATGGAATTTTGGAAGCAACACGAAAAACTACGTTTCACTACATCATATCACTTGCCCACACTTATACTCGTAACTCAGCACTCAATGCGTAAAATGCCACTAATTTTAAACATTAACACTAGAAAAAGCATAAGTTTTGTGAAATAATACAATGCAACGACGTGAACTTTTTCACGTTCCCGCCAAAACTCTAAGTGTATGGTTTAAACAAAACAGGGTGACTATTAGAGAATGAATATCGGGGACGTATATTTGATAGCAATGCAACTTTTTTTTTATGGCTCCATACGACTGTGGCATCTAGCCAGTGGAACTTTTGTCCACAGCTTACTATATATTTTTATGTTTTTTAAAAGAAAATATTGCATTGTTGTTTTCCTTGTTGTCTTTGTCTCTTTCTACCTGTGCTTCTGCTATTTCATATTATTCATTTTTTTTCCAACTAAATAAGGTGTTTTATTGTGTAAATTATTTCGTTATACTTCATTTATAAATTATGTAATGTGTTAAGTTTGTCTTTGTCTCGGAGGTTCATGATGTCATGAAGTAGATTCCGACTAAAAATCAGTAAATTAGGGGCATACATTGACCTTAGTTGCATGCTGAGTCGGGACCTGGTCATGACATCACACAATATTACATTATAATTGTGTTAATGTTGTATGTTTGTTTTTTTATTTATTTTTAAGTACCTATGTTATTTTTATTGTGTATTGTAATGTAGTGTTGTGTGATGTCCTGAATAAATATATTTTCTTTCTTTCTTCCTTTCTTTTTCAAAATGTCATCACACTATCATACTTAATCACACTAATATTATAAAGGCGAAAGTTTGTGCGTATGTGTGTGTGTGTATGTTTGTTACTCTTTCACGCTGTAACAGCTAGACGGATTTGGATGAAATTTGGTATGGAAGTAGCTTAGACCCTGGATTAAATCATAGGCTTTTTATCCCGAAAACAGGAACGGTTCTTGTAGGAACGCGGGTGGAACCGCGGGGCGCATCTAGTAATATAATAAAGGCGAATGTTTGAGTGTATGTGTGTACGTTTGTTACTCTTTCACGCTCTAACAGCTGAACGGATTTAGATGAAATTAGGTATGGAGGTAGCTTATACCCTGGATTAAAACATAGGCTACTTTTTATCTCGAAAACGGAACGGTTCCTGTAGAAATGCGGGTGAAACCGCGGCCGCTGCTAGTTTTTCATACATGACATTTATGTACGCATAGGCCAAAGTTTGACTGAAACTACTTGATGTTAGGTGACGATGTAGTCAAAAATGTAGAATTCTGGCCTATGAAGAGCCTATTTACTATAGTCTTCATCATCATCAGCCTGAAGACGTCCACTGCTGAATATAGGCCTCCCCCATAGAGCGCCACTTTGAGCAGCTGCTTGCCTCCTGCATCCATCGGCTCCCCATGGCTTTCGCCAGGACGTCGGTCCACCTAGTGGGGGGCTGGCCTACGCTGCGTCTTCCGGTTCGTGGTCGCCACTCAAGAACCTTTCTTCCTTATCGGTTGTAAGTTCTACGAGCGATCGATGAGGCCTGCCCATTGCCACTTCAACTTGCTAATTTTAAGAGCTATATCTGTCACATTAGTTCACAGTAATATCACGTCACTTTAAGTAACCAGTCTTTTTGCGTCCACTGCGAAATATAGGCATGAACAAAACACGATCGTTTGCAATGAAGTTACATAATCGCCTAGGATTTGTATAAGAGCGTTCAAATTAAAAAAATATATATATTTATTTCTATCCTGCTTTTTATTATTTTTATGTTACTGTAAGAAATATCACAGTATTTATTTCTAATGAGACCTAGTTGTACCGTAGACGGTATCCAATACAATAAACAATAAAGTACAGCTTCCTTTCACGAGCTGCAAGCAATAACGAGCGAAGCGAAGGTCAAGAAATATAGCAATAGCCCAGTAAAGATGGGACCGCAATAATCGTCCGGATCTGACGTAATTCAGTGCTCTACCTTCCGTCCCTTGTAAAAAGAAAAAAAACAGGCGCTTTTCAATTTGTTTCGGTGAAAGAAAACATTCACTGTCGACCATTCCGGCTTATTTTTGTTTATTTTCGGAGCTCGCTTCAAACTTCGTCTTATGAATTTCTTTTAAAGTGGAATTATTGTCTACACGGCGATGCTACGGCGTAGGTTGCTGCTACGTGCGGCGTAGTATATTGTTACGACGATAATGTAGCAGCGTAGAGGTCTACGCTTGCGTATGTAGCTATAAACAAGTTGTTATTATAAGTTGCAACGCTGTTAGTGTTACGAGAACAATGTTTACGTTGTACTCTTTATTTTGTTTAAATTTTTCATACTATTTTAGGATACTAACCTTAGTAATAAACTCGCTTAATAACCTGTCATAAAAACCACTTATAAATATACTGTATCGCAAGACTCGACTTCAAATGCAGTTGATATAAAACCGTGAGCGGAAGCTAGCTGGCAGGTTTCTTTGACACACAGGAAATCGTGTTCTCCGCTACCGTAACGTTATATAGTCTGTTTTATTTTATTAAAAAGCTTATTTTTCTTTCCTGTTATGGATGAGACAAGTTTGTTGAGTAAACCTGAAATTGAATACCAATTGCATACAAAACTAGAGATTTTGTTATTGAAATGCAGATAAAAAGATTGTGTCTTATTCATACATATCACAGTCACCTGCTAAATGTAGTTTAAAGTGGTAGATGAAGACTGCACTCACACAGCCTAATCAAAAATGAACCTTGCATCATTGCGCTCTTCTTGTTACTCATGCGTATTTCTATATCTTTAACTTAGCAAATTGTTCAAGAGAATCAATTTTGTTGGTCATTCTATTTTATTCACATCTATGGTTTGATTTATTGTATTTGTGTATCACCAATAGCTCTGCTGGCGTTCGCTAGGCTACGTGATCAGTCCACCAGCCTTGTTTATTTTTGAGCAGCTAGGCTTCCGCTTTCATCGAGTATGGCACTTCAAAAACAAAAAAAATCACCGATATTCATCAGAACATAATGAATATAAGGCCCAATATTGCCTGCCTTTCCGAACCTAGCCAATCAACGCGCGTAATGTAATTGCACCAATCCAAGAGGTCAGAACAGCCGAGCCGAGACAGGGGAAAATTTCCTTAAAAGGTTGTCCATAAGAAGGCCTTAGGCGGCCCAGGTAACATGCGACCATTACTTATGCATTAACCTGGCTTCGTAAGGATGGGTAAGCGGTCCCCACGGCCTCGCTCGCTCATGATTTTATTCTACCACTCGGCTCATACGGCTGTCCCTTTTTTGACAATGCGGGCGTTAGTGTAATTGTTTTTTTATTAATTCGTTTTGAAGAGATTATTTTGTTGAAATGTTTTTGGAGTGATTTGAATGTTTCATTTTTTAATAATTGCATGGTACGGACACACCATACCTTTTAGTGCAACTCAAATGAAAATTGAAAGTGAATCGCTACAGCACAAATTGTATGTACCTATCTAACCCTCGGTTTCCTCTTTTGTGCTCTTTTGTGGATCTATGGGACCTACCACAGATTATAAAGTTATAATCCACCCACAGAGCCACAATTGTTATTTTTTTATAACCTTTGCACCGCTTTGCCAGTTATTCTGCCGCCAAACGATAGTGTGCAAGCACTACTGTGTTCCGGTTTAAAAAGCATTGTAGCCATTGAAATTACTGGGCAAATGGGACTTTATGATCACACAGTCTAGTAATTACATTACTATACACAAAAAAGCACAGAAGAGAAAACCAAGTGTGCCCCTTGGTTTTCTCTTCTGTGTTCTGTGTGGAAAGTGAATAGGTTCACACCTATTCACTTTCCACACTGGTATTGAATTAAATCAAGTTAGGAGGTGATGGTAAGGCTCTTACACCTAATCCTCCTCATATTCAGGAGATCACTTTTAATCTCTCCTAAATTTAAAATGACTAAACCTAAGACGTCTACCGAAATTTATGCGTAGGTTTTATAAAAAGAGAGCGAGTGGCCCAGCTACGGTAACCTAATTGTCTTTCCAATTGTAACACCCAGGTTCAAACATCACTCGGCCACGTAGGTACCAATGACTTTTCAAGTTATATCCAGATTTAGTGCTCGCTCTTAAAACGATCAGGAACCAGCATTTTAGAATCACAAAATTCGAGATTTTGGTCAATGTAGGGAATTATAGCCTAAATTATCTCCATGTAAGAGAAGGGCCGTGTCCCAGTAGTGGGAAAGTGTTGGGCTGATGACGGTTGTATAAACAAACAAACAACAAACAAATAACGCCCAACATTTTTTTTTTATTGTAGTTTCTCATCAACCAAAATGGTCGTCACATGTTCTATACTACACATAATTAGGATAGAATAACGTTTTATTCAGCTTACAGCTATTCACACAATAATAAAAAATAGTTCGTATTAAAACTAGGAACTTAATTAACTTTTCGCTACTGAGCACAACTATTTAAAATCAATCTTCGTGGTGAAGCAGAAAAAACTTTCATCATCATCATCAACAGCCTGAAGACGTCCACTGCTGAACATAGGCCTCCCCCAGAGCGCGCCACCTTGAACGGCTGCTCGCCTCCTGCATCCATCAGCACCCCGCGGCTTTCACCAGATCGTCGGTCCACCGAGTGGGGGACCGGTCTACGTTGTGTCTTTCCGTTCGTGGTGGCCACTCGAGAACCTTTCTTCCCCATCGGTTGTCAGTTCTACGAGTGATGTGGCCTGTCCATTGCCACTTCAACTTACTAATTCTAAGAGCTACATCGGTCACTTTAGTTCTCCTTCGGATCTCCTCGTTCCGGAGCTTATCTCGCAAGGAAACATCGAGCATAGCTCGTTGCGCGACTTTGAGCTTACAAAAGAAAAAGGGAATGGGCGTTCAGCTCACCATATATGTCAAGTACTTACCCTTGGTACCAGACGCTGATTTTCAGCTGAAACCCCGCGGGTGGATACATGTTATAAACAAAGATCTTTACCCCTAGTACGATTTTTTCAAATGTTCTTTACTGTACTCAATTTTATTTTTATTCGTTAAATATTTATAGGAAATCCAGTACAGCACCCCTAGCTGAAACTAAATGTAACTAAGAATTTCATACAAATATTTTCGATACTCAATACTCCGTCTATTCGAATAAATTCGTACTTAAGGTACTGAGTCCTATTCTTAGAGTATAGACTAAAAGCATAGAGAGAACGTCATTATCTGTCAAGCGTACCACTTTTTTGGACACTTTTTATATGAAGTGGACACTTTCATGTGAAGGAGTCTGACAGATTTGTATTGAAAAAACAGTTGACTCGAGTCGAAAAAATGGTACGGTGACATTTCGCAAGCGTAGCTAATTACTATATGTTGGTTTCTTTCCTTCGCCACTGACGTAGCGATACGTGTGAGCAGTACAAATATACTATCGTTTTGATGATCCCTCTTTGCTTTTAGTCTATACTCTAAGGTCCTATTATACAAGTGACAGTTTATGACCAAACGTTACATTGTCTAATATAAAAAAAAGAACTTTAACTTGCTGAAATAGCTCACAGTTACTTTATCAAATGACTAAATAAAGTTTACAGATCAAAATTCTTCTTCATTCCCGAATTTTAAACGCCATCTGACACATCGTTTAAGCTAGCTCCACGATTCACGTACTAGCGTTCGCGGGACTTCATTTCCTTTCGGTGATGGATGACTGTGTATCTTCAATGAGATTTATAATGGTGTGTCACATTCCTGATGTGTGGCTGCGGCTGTGTCGCGGGCTTTGAACTTGGAACTGTTGGTTGAAAAAGTAGCACTAGTTAAATTAAATTATTTTTTTGTTGCGATTTGTACGTTTTTACTACGTAGTTTATCTGGATGATAAAATGTATTTTCCAGAATTCTAACTCTGCATACAATAGACCATTGCTGCGGCGGCCAGCAACAGAGGCATTAATGGACGAACACGTAAGTCCATCAATGCATAGTTGTGGCCAAGGCTTGTATATGGTGCGGGAGCCCACTGCAAAAATACCTACGTCATCGGGTACCCAAATAGGCTATCTTTAGATCGTTAATTGACACTTAAATATGTAAAAAAAACAGGTCTGCCACTTCCGATCCTGCCGGGTCATAGAAATAATCCACTTACATTAACTTCAAATGCCTTGAATACTAAGTTTCGCTAAGTTTAGACCTGGCAGACCTTTTAATCCATTATCAGGGTCACCTTGGCTATTATTAGGCGTAGGTTTCATCGGTATTCGCTGAGGTAGGTAAAGGGGTGTGAAGGGCACATTCTTAGGGGTCTGCCAGGTACTTCCGGCAGGGTGCGCAATGGCAGACCAATTTTTTTTACATAATTAATCAATGGTTAACTGTTGCCAGAACTTTCATTCGGGTAACTTTTGACGAAAAAAAAATACGTCATCAAATGTCCCGGCAGGATGGGAACTGGCCGACCAGATTTTTTTTACATAATTAGATGTCGGTTAACGATCTAAAGATAGTCTATTAGGGTACTCGATGACGTAGGTATTTGTGCAGTGGGCTCTCGCACCAATAGTACTTTTCCCAAATAATGCGTTGAAATTAAAACTAAGTAGTACCTATAGACGTTTTTTTTCTCTTATATTTTGGCTCCATACATAGTGTATTTAGCCAGTGTCAAGTATTGTAATTTTTCATAATGATAGAATATTTCACGTAAAGTCAAGTCTTAGTCACAGTCTGCGTAGTCATAGTCCAGTCTAAGTCAGGTAGTCTCAGTCCAGTCTAAGTCATGCCCTAGTAAAGTAGTGGCAACTTTACTAGAAGCTTCTATAGAATTTTGGAAGCAACACAAAAACCACGTTTCACTACATTATATCACTTGCCCACGCTCATGCTCGTAATTCAGCACTTAATGCGTAAAACGCCACCGACTTTAAACATTAACACTGGAAAAAGCACGAGTTTTGAAAAATAATACAATGCAACGACGTGATCTTTTCCGCGTTCCCGCCAAAACTCCACCTATAGACTTTAAATATGAAAATATTTTTTTTTTCTTATATTTTGGCTCCACACATAGTGTATTTAGCCAGTGTCAAGTATTGTAGTTTTTCATCGTATTATGAAATATTTCATGTAAAGTCAAGTCTTAGTCACAGTCAGTCAGGGTAGTCATAGTCCAGTCTAAGTCAGGTAGTCATAATCCAGTCTAAGTCATGCACCAGTAAAGTAGTGGCAACTTTACTAGAGGCTTCTGTGGAATTTTGGAAGCAACACGAAAAACCACGTTTCACTACATTATATCACTTGCCAACACTTATACTCGTAATTCAGCACTCAATGCGTAAAATGCCACTAATTTTAAACATTAACACTAGAAAAAGCATAAGTTTAGTGAAATAATACAATGCAACGACGTGAACTTCTTCACGTTCCCGCCAAAACTCCTGAAAATAATTTATCCCACGATAATGTGTTAATTTTTTTCAATATACAGCTTTATATTTGCAAGCCAGTTCGAAATTTAAATAAAGCCTTTGATAAGTTACCTCCTTCATTGCTATGTTTCGGAGTAAAAGATCGTTCCATTTTTAAATTATACGACAGATATGAGTTTACTATGTAATTTCTTTGGCCGCTAAACCACGACAGATATATGGATTTTCATACAACTTTTGCCGGCCGCTGCTCGCCAGTACAGCAATCTCGTTATATCTTGAAGAAGGTTGTCAAAATAATAGTCAAACTTCCAAGCATAATTGAGAAAAGGTTCATAAAGATAGACTATTTGTTTGTGAAAACGTAGACCTCAATAAATAGACAGATGGAGTTGTAATCTAAAATAGTCATTACGGGAAAACTTTTTTTTTCACTTTTATTTATTTTACTTCTGAAGGACCTAGTACTAAGAAAAAACTTTGCAGATTAGACTAGATCTTAGTATTTTGTGAGTTCTAGATTTGTAATCCGTGTAAAATTTGTTATTAATGCTATACATTACTATAAATTAAGAAAAAGAATCGTATTTATATTAAATACTAACATCAGCATCATCAGCCAGAATACTGCTGAACATAGGCCTATCCCATCGAGCGCCACTTTGAGCGGCTGCTTACTACTTGCATCCAACTGCTCCCTGCGGTTTTGCCCAGGTCATACTACTTATATGAATGCTTTCAAAAAAGGGTCATCATCATCATCATCAACAGCTGCATCTGCATCCAACGGCTCTCCGAGGTTTTGACCAGATTGTCGGTCCACCTAGTGGGGGGCCAGCCTACGCTCATCAGATGATGAGAAGTTGATCTGATTTTAAACATTGATCAAGTTTAAGTAACGTTTATAAGTGAGGCTTTATTTTTAACCCGTCTCCTGCCACTGCAATAAAGTTACTAGAAGTACTACCTCCGCAGTCTGATCATTAGAAGCAATATGACGGCATGTAGCAGCACTTGGCCTCTTACAAAGGCAATGCAAAAGGAAGAGGTACGTAAATTCGAGCCTGGGAAAATGTTCCGCCGACATTTTACCGTTTTTCCTTTCTCATTGTTGCAGCTTCGCAGTCCTTTGCAGGGGTTGTTTACACGTAACAGGGACTATCCACGATGAGGTGGTATCTTGGGAATCAATTGGAATAATTCAAAATTTACGTTCTGTTTTGAAAGGAAATTAACTAGTTAAAATTGGTCGTAAGGTATGTTTGTGTTTTATTGTATGTAAGAAGATAAGTGCCATGTAATATAGCGTAAAAATTTGTTGTTTTTCTCAAAAATACATATAACTACGTCAGCAAGAAGTTGATCCACATCTGGGTTGAGGCCACATCGCTCGTACCTGAAAACCGATGGGAAAGAAAAGTTCTCAAGTGGCGACCACGCACCGGAAGACGCAGCGTAGGCCAGCCCCCACTAGGTGGACCGACAACCTGCTCAGAACAGCGGGGAGCCGATCGATGCGAGAGGCAAGCAGCCGCTCAAAGTACTCTTTAGGGGAGGCCTATGTTCAACACTGGACGTCTTCAGACTTATGATGATGATGATGATGAAATATAACTAAACGGGAGGGAATGTCATGATATGCAACGTTTTAGTGATACCTATGTCCTGTGTTTCACATGTCCATGGGCATGGGTAAACGCTTCCCACCAGTACCATTATTCTTTTTACGCTTTAACATGTAAAAAAACTATATTTTTACCCGACTGCCAATTGTACCTATCATACCTAAGTCATAAAGTAAATAAAGCAAAAAGGGATTTTAACGACAACAATTCGCATATTGCGCATCGGCGTACATTCAAAGGATTCCGCTCATAAAGACGCAAAAGAAAAGATCTGTATTGTAAAATTAACCTTAATACGATAGTCATTACGATCCTTTTAAAAGAAGCGGTAATTTCTGGGGAATAGGTAATAGTGACGTTCTCACGGTCGCGAGACTAGGTATCGGTTGGAGTAGACAAGGACGACAGGACGGATTATACTGAGAAAAAGTGAGACGGCGCATGTTTACGATTCCTATTCCTGCGCTGGAGTTTTTGGGTTTTTTCCGTGGCAGGGGTCGCTCGCGGAGTAGACAGTAGGGAAGAAGCTAGCGGACCGACTGCTTGCTTACCGGGGCTTGAGAGCCGTGATCTCTTAGAAATAAATCGCGTAACTAAATAATTTGCTAAAGTTTAAAAAAAAAGTAAAACGCTGCTATTAATGACTTAAAGGACTTGTATGAGTTAATATTTCTTGTTAGTGTATTTTGTTAGTGAGATAGTGAACTTCTAAAGGACTTGTATGTGTCAATATTTCTTGTTAGTGTATTTTGTTAGTGATAGTTATCTTCAAGCAGAGTACGTGAGTAATTTGGTTCCAAAGCAATGGAGTTTGGGATATCGATTGGATGCAGTATCTGTGGGTTACCATGCACTCCGAATCTTAGATATAAGAACATTTCAAAGTAGACGGCTGGATTTTCAATTGATGTAAACAAAGAAACTTTCGATTAGATTCAATAATTTTAAAGTGTGGTCGTCTGAACAAAGTCTAATGATCATGGAATACTGTATTACGCTGCGCTTTACGGATAGTTCCTACATGGATCTAACATTAGTCTTTCATTGATAATAACAAGAATGAAACCTTCGAATGGTTCTATAATTTAAAGACGTTACTATTATCAACGACGACAGTCATTATTTATCGTATAGTAATTAATTAAGAGTGTGGTTATAGAAAAATCAGACCGACATCGACATTTATAATCTGGAGCTCTTCAAGTCCCGAGTGAATAGGTATTTTCTGGACAGGCATGTACCATCGTAGATCACGTCGTCACTTCCCATCAGGTGCGATTGCTGTCAAGTGCGAGCCTATCTAGTTATAAAAAAAGCGACGAACTGGACACATTCTTCTTTTATTTCAAATATTTAATAAATAATCTAGGGATGTTAATAGGTCATGGAAATGATGATGTGGTATAGATTTAGTGAAAAAAGGAGACACTTAACCCTAGGAATTCCAGTGACTCGATATTGAGCCGGCATGCATTGAATGAAACCTTCGAATGGTTTTATTATTTAAAGCAGTTATTATTATCAACAACGACAGTAGTTATATTGGTTATGGAATAATCGATATGACGAACTGGACACATTCTTCTATTTCAAATATTTTATTTATAGTAAAGGGATGTTAGTAGGTCATGATAAGGATAATGATGTAGTAGATTTATAGTCTGTGATAAAAGGAGACATTTAACTTTTGTACTTCTGTGACTCAATATCGAGCCGCCGGCATGCGTTGTTGTTCTATTGTTGTGAAAAACGTCGAAGGTTAGTGCTATTTATTATGTATCAGACATTATATGGAGCGGTTTTACCAAGTGAAATACTGGTAATTGTTATTGTTATTGGAAAATAATAATAATTATTATTATTTAAGCTTTAAAATAGAATCTCTCTATGTACTGCTGAGTAAGATGTTTGTCTAAAATGACTGTTGAAATGCTATATTTATATATATTAATATGCTAAATGCGATATTCCATTTTGTTAAAATATAAGTGCGAATTCATTCTGTGGGTGCTAAGAAATTGTGTTGACCTCGGAATTGATTTATTTAAGAGTACTTCAATTCCCTTGGTAGAACAAGCTTATCACCAAAAGAGTGTCTTATGTTATTGTTAGACCTTAAGGTGACTTTTCTTCATGAGTTAAACTTTGTTGATCTCGGAATTGATTTATCTACGGGTACTTCAGTTCCCTTGATAGTACAGGTTTATTATTGAGAAAACGTTGCATAGTAATATTTAAGGTGACTTTTCTTCATGAGTTAAACTTTGTTGATCTCGGAATTGGTTTACCCATTGGTACTTCAGTTCCCTTGATAGTACAGGTTTATTATTGAGAAAATGTCGCACAGTAATAATTAAGGCGATTCATTTTGTTATGAAATAAGGCGAGACGGAAGTTGTAGGTATGTAAAGGTGCCTACATAACTTCTTGATGAAACTGATTATTATCAAAAAAATATTTAATTACCTTCTTTTTTTTTATCGACTTTAGTCCTGATAAATGATCTCATTTATTAATTTAGCTATATCTCGACATTTTATATAACGCTTAATTCTTACTGTTAATTCACTTTTCCATTTTAGTAATGTTTCCTTAAATTCAATTAAATGAGATTTCTTCGTTTTAACAGTATATGCGGCTAAACAACAAGCACGCTTAACGATTGAAATTGATTAAAATTTAATATAATGTTATGTAAAGCGGCATAACTATTTCTATTTAACAATTTACTAGTATTGCATGATCTTATATCAATTTATTATTGGATTAAGAAATGTTACGCAAGGCCATCCAGGAAGTGGACGTGGATAAGTCCCGACGGTTCCACTAAAAATGAGATAGACTTCATCATGACGACCAAGAAGCACATATTCGATGATGTCTCTGTGATCAGCAAGGTGAAAACCGGTAGCGATCACCGTATTGTTAGAGGCACATTGAATATCAATGTTAAGCTCGAAAGGTCACGTCTGGTGAAGTCTACGCTCCGTCCAAATCCTGTCCAAATCCAAAACCCCGAAGGCTTTCAGCTGGAACTCCAAAATCGCTTCCAGTGCCTAGCCGACTGTAACACAGTGGACGAGCTAAACGACGGGTTGGTGGAAACTGTCCAAGCTGTTGGATCGAAATTCTTTAAGACCCAACGCCGAAAGAAGACTCAAAAGCTCTCAGAAAAAACTCTTGAGCTAATGGCCGACCGGAGCGAAATGAAGCTGCAGTCTTCAGTTGATATGTCAGCCTACGGTGAACTCAATAGACGAATCTGGAGTTCCTTGCGACACGACTTGCGTGCTCTTAGTACTTCACGTATTGAGGCCGCAATTGAGCGGAACCAAGGCTCTAAAGTGTTCGCAAAGGATTCGTCTATTGGGCAACACCAAATGACAAAACTGAAGACCGAAAATGGTAGCGTCATTTCATCCAAGCCTGAGATTCTGAGAGAGATCGAGAACTTCTATGGACAGTTATACACCTCGACACGTAAGCCCGCTACTAACACAGCTCAGGACATCAGAGCCAAGTTAGTCCGACACTATACCGAAGATATCCCGGACGTCAGCCTGTACGAGATTAGAATGGCCCTCAAACAGCTTAAAAACAACAAGGCACCAGGTGAAGATGGAATTACGACCGAACTTCTGAGAGCGGGTGGTAGACCGGTACTTTTAGTCCTCCAGAAGTTATTTAATTCTGTCATCCTTGAAGGTATAACGCCAGAGGCATGGCACAAGAGCGTGGTGGTGCTCTTCTTCAAAAAAGGCGATAACACCTTATTGAAGAACTATAGGCCCATCTCGCTCTTGAGTCATGTGTATAAGCTGTTTTCGAGAGTCATTACGAATCGTCTCGCACGCAGGTTTGATGAATTCCAGCCTCCCGAACAAGCCGGTTTCCGAAAAGGCTTTAGCACCATAGACCACATCCATACGCTGCGCCAGATTATACAGAAGACCGAAGAGTATAATCGGCCGTTATGCCTAGCGTTTGTGGACTATGAGAAAGCCTTCGATTCAATCGAGACTTGGGCGGTGCTGCAGTCCTTGCAGCGATGCCAAATTGACTATAGGTATATCGAAGTTTTGAAGTGTTTGTACAGTAAGGCCACTATGTCAGTCCGACTACAGGACCAGAGTACGGAACAAATTCCATTGCAAAGAGGCGTGAGACAGGGAGACGTTATTTCTCCGAAACTGTTCACAAACGCATTGGAGGATGTTTTCAAGCTCTTGGAGTGGAAAAGATCTGGCATCAACATAAATGGCGAGTACATCACTAACCTTCGTTTTGCCGATGATATAGTCATAATGGCGGAATCGCTCGAGAACCTTAGCACCATGCTCAACGACCTCAGTAGAGTCTCCCAGCAGGTTGGTCTTAAGATGAATATGGACAAGACAAAGATCATGTCTAATGCTCATGTTCCACCTATACCGGTAATTGTTGGGAACGATACTCTCGAAGTTGTCGACAAGTATGTCTACCTAGGACAGATTGTCCAATTAGGTAGGTCCAACTTCGACAAAGAGGTGGCGCGAAGAATCCAACTCGGCTGGGCAGCGTTCGGGAAGCTTCGTCCTATCTTTTCGTCCAAAATACCGCAGAGCCTGAAAACGAAAGTTTTCAATCAGTGTGTGTTGCCAGTGATGACTTATGGAACTGAGACATGGTCTCTTACTGTTGGCCTCATTAGTAAGCTCAAAGTCGCGCAGCGAGCTATGGAGCGAGCTATGCTCGGTGTTTCCCTGCGAGATAAGCTCCGGAACGAGGAGATCCGCAGGAGAACTAAAGTGACCGATATAGCTCTTAGAGTTAGTAAGTTGAAGTGGCAATGGGCAGGCCACATCGCTCGTAGAACTGACAACCGATGGGGAAGAAAGGTTCTCGAGTGGCGACCACGAACCGGAAGACGCAGCGTGGGCCGGCCCCCCACTCGGTGGACCGACGACCTGGTGAAAGCCGCGGGGAGCCGATGGATGCAGGAGGCGAGCAGCCGCTCAAGGTGGCGTGCTCTGGGGGAGGCCTATGTTCAGCAGTGGACGTCTTCAGGCTGTTAATGATGATGATGATGATGACGCAAGGCCAGCGTTTCATTTCCTTCTCTATTATTTATCAATAATTACTTTTAAATCTAGTCGAGTTAAAGCTAAAGAAGTATTTAGAGTATCGAATTCCCGTCTTCCTTAACATTGAGTAATGATCGTATCCTGCCAAATCCTTGAAGAAACGGAATAATAATATAAAAGTAATAAATAAGAAACAATAATACCATTCAGTCTATGCATATTGATTTTTATACGTCGACTAAAATTTACAATTTGGTAATTGTTACCTATTCAACTGAGATTTAAGAATGTTCTAGAAATTCAATATAGTTTAATAATTCACGGGTTCCTCAGGCGTAGTAAATGGTTATTATTCTTGACCTCCCCTGCATCGTGGTTCCACTGTGGATGATGCAGGAGACAGTTCAGGGTTTTAGACATTGCTTGTTAGGGGAATCTTTGGATTGGGGATAATCATGGTGGTAGCAACCAACCTGATCCTCATTTCTTGAACAACTCGGCTGAGCCGAATATGTATTTTACAATATTATCTTCTCGACTTCTAAACTGAGGTGAGTTATGAATATGATTTTGACCTCTCTGTGATCTGGGTACCCGGCACTGATGGAAAATCAACTGGATACCAGTGATGCTTCGGCGGAGGTATTCTTTTGGGGACCCATCGTGTAAATTCCGCTCTGTCTAGTCATAGGGACTGTTTGGGGCCATACGCATAGCTGGCAAGAAGCCTTGGAGACTTACTAGGACTTGTTCCTTACTACAACTAACCTACTGGCTAATGCCAGACAACACTACAAGTTTAGTATGGAAACATACAATTAGTGGAGCTTGCTCTACCTCTACGTATGACAGCGGCATAGCCGTATATCAGCTACAACTTACTACAAACCGCGGCACTGACCGTTCTACATACTAGCTATTTAGCTACTTCTACAGACTACGGTATTAACCGTTATATTGGCTACTTAGCCTTATCTACAGACTACGGCTAAGACCGTATTATCAATATTGAATTGATCAACGATGTTGGACTGAATGGATTTTTAGCTTTGCTACTAAAATATGGCTTTGTATAGCTAATTCCGGTTCTGTCCTTTTCCGCTCCGAGGGGGATGCAAATAGTGGTTGACATCTACTGTTGGGGGCGATGGCTGGAACTCACCAACTCTTTTCAAAACAAAAAATGTTTTGAAGGGACACTCCTATTCTCCCCTCCCAAAATGTTTAACTAATCTATTTTATTTTACTATACTATAGCAGCTGAATAATGAACGAGGAGGATTAGGTGCAATTAACCATTATCTACAAATTATTGATCTTTAATTTTATTATTTAATCACTCATTGAATGCGTCTCATTAACTCTAAGACTTCCGGGTTATTTATCTCATAACGTAGTGGATGACGATCACGTTGGCCTTATACGTAGTTTAGTTGAGTAGTAGTGTCTTTTAGAGTAGGTAGGGCCCCGTGTAGTTTAGGTATATCCGTTACACAATGAAGGGTTATATTATACCTTACTCGTGATTGTCTCCATTCCCACGGGTATTTTTTAGGGTAGAAATAACATTATGTTGTTCTTGGTAGTGTGAGACATCTGTTTACAAAATTTCACCCAAAACGGCACCGTCGTTTTGGCGTAAAAACCACTTTTGCATTAGAATGCAAAAGTGGTTTTTACGCCAAAACGACGGTATATATAGCATCAAAAAGCAAATATGATGTAGACATCATATTTGCTTTTTGATGCTATCTGAATATATTAACTGTAGCTAAATATATTTAGGTATGTACGTCACGTCCTCGAAAAGGCTGTATCTGTGATGGAAAGTTGCCATCCTTCTTTCATGTACCTATTTGTGTCTATGTGTCTCAATGATAGTTTTAATAGAACTGTTTACCAAAATGTAAATGCACACCCATTCAAATACAATTGTTTTAGTTATAGCAAGAAGCAAAACTCTACAAGGAAAGAGCAAAAAGACTCATTCTTTTGACAAACGCTGGGTACGAGAGTCGCCGAGGATACAATTTGCGCTAAGGTGGCGTAGTTCTTTCCAATGCGATGAGGGTAAAGGTCAGATGCAGATACAAGCGACAGCGGGAGCAGATAAGGTTCATGTAAATATGCACTCGCTAAACAAAAACTTACAAAGATGTTCCTAAAAATGTCCGCTATTAGCGGGATTTGAACCCGCACCTTTTAACTCACTGGATCAAACGCTCTCCCAACTGAGCTATGGTTAAATCCCCAGTGCCTGCGAAACCATTCATTAGTAGTAATTCTGAGCAAGCGCGTCGTCCTTCATCATTCAGTAGTATTGGAATAACTACTATTAATTCTGTCTAATTAAACGTTTACTGTAATATTTGGAATTTACTTTTCTTCCCTTTTAAGTTTTTTTTTTTGCGTGAACAGTATAAAACAAATATATCATTCATCTTCAGATTTCCTATTTTTGTCAACGTATAAACTGTTAATACACAAATACACGTAGTTTGCTCATCGCTCACACTCATGCCCCACCCTAAAAGGTGGTTTCTTTCCGTCGCGACTGCGGCAAGAAACTGAGCATTTCTAATGCAAATGTAGATACGTGGTTCATTATGTTCTGATTTTAGAGCGTTTAGTGCGCGCGGGATTTCAGCGTTTCGCTTCTTTACGTTTCTTTGTCGTTTGTATGCGACGTTGTTTTTTAAGCGAGGTAAGCATAAATTGCGGGGAGTGCTTGCGTAATTTAATTCTTGCTTCACTTTGTTTGTATGTTGCTTTTGTTTTGCGTAGACTATTAGTTGAGAGTCTTGGTCTTGTATTTGTTTTATGTAAGGCATAATGCAGTTTTTGAGAATCGTACAGTAGTTACGTAGACTCGTGTTTGAAGTTTGAAAAATGCCTAAAAGTTACTGAGCTATCGATATTAAGATTTCAAAGAATGTATGATGACGGATATCTGCCACGTGGCACTTTATTGGTTGAGATTGTTCATTTTAAATACATTAAGAATACTAAAGCTTATACTTTTTTAACGCTCTGGGTTTGACACTTTTTCCACCTAAGTATTAAAATCTGTAAGACTATATTAGCCTTCAAGTTCCATTCATTATATCGCTGGTGACTTTAAGTTTTCCTCCTTGGAAAAGAGAACGAAGACAACCAACCCCCGTGTACACCAAAGTTGCAAACATGCCAGAAAGGACAAGAGCGCCTGACTAAGAAAAGACTATAATTTATTTCACGGTAATTTATTTAGATTTACACAAACGATTATAATAATGTAGCGGTCAAGATCATTGTTATCTTTCAAATGATTAGCTACTCTCTTATTGTACAAAGCTTTGTTTGAACACTTATATAGTTAGAGACCGATGATGGCCGAGCGGTAGCATGTGCGTTTTGCAATCTTACGGCACCGGGTTCGATGCTCGGCCCTACACCAATGACTTATCTAGTAAGTTACGTGCAGTTTTCGATGCCATCGCTCCGTGCCTAAGAGAGCCGTCAGTCCCGGTTGTCATATGAACATCTATGGCAATCGTTACGGGTAGTCAGAAGCCTAATACAATCTGACGCCTGATCTAACCATTCCTGTTACTGGTTCGTTATGGGTTACGAGGTCAGATGGCAGTCGCTCGTGTGATTCTGGTAGCTCGCTGCTACAGGTTAGATTGGAAGCCAACCCCAATACTAAATGGGAAAAGGCGAAGAAGATGATGACCAATATAGAAGTTTATTTAAAAAAACTTAATGTAAAAGCAAATCTGCATCTACGCCTCCCTATCCTCCTCTCTTGTCTGCCTATGTTATTTAATTATAGTTGTTCCCAGCTGCGTCACTATTCTGTAAGACGAGCTGCGTTTTTGCCGAGCGAGCGTCTCGGCAGAACGCGAGTAATTCAAAACATTAATTTTCCTAATGGAGTTAAGCTGCCGCTAAGCTCAAAGACAGAAAACGAATGTCGAGGCGAAGTCACTAGGTGTCTCTTGGTGTCTCGGTGCGTAAACACCGACTGTTGCGCTTCTCCGCTCCCCTCAGCCCCCTCTACCCCCGATCTTACCCGGCTCTTAATTAATTAAAATGCAAACCGCTGACTGTAGTGAGTTTAATTCATTTCGTATTACGATTGCCAGTTTTGATTTACGGAATAGGGGCGCGTGTTTGAGGTCGAGCAGATGATAGTAATATTTTCGTTTAAGATTACGAAATTGACTTATTAAGTATTAAATTAAATTATTAATTAATTTAGTTATATAATTAAGTATACCGTGGTACCAATTACTAATCTGTGTTATGAAATCTTATTGGTTCTAAGTAATTTGCATGTATGTATGAGTGAGGAGTACGCATTTCGGACAGTATAGCCTGCGGCTGTGTGGGTATGTCCCTTATGTTAATATTATTGTTGTGAGCGTGTGGATGAGGAATGGTAGAACTACTTACGATTGCAACTACCTACCTATATGCATATCATGACCATAAATTGATGTACTTCTTTATTGAATAACTATATTTAATTATTATATCTTTGAGTAACCCTATAATGCTCAGAAAAGATAACCACTATCACGGGTGATTTTGTAATTTTGTAATTAGTTTTAGTAATGAGATTGTTAGGTTATTGGAGTTCAAGCCTAAATCACACCTATTTAGATTATCTGCAACGTAGTATAGGACATTATGTATGTGTATACTTTAGTGAGTACTTATGTTATGTGTAAATTTAGCTGATAAATTTAATTTTTCTACCCCTGCTTAGGTCTAAAAATAGTAACTAAATTAAGAAAGCAAATAGCTATTACTTATTTATCAACATCATTGTATAATTGATGGCAGAAACAATCACACTATGATTACCTACATACAAGTAATCATAGCAAACACATCGTTGCTATACACCCACAAGTCCACAACACATTCTACCAATATTCTGTCACACACTACATGCATAAAGTAACGTACCTGACTATCACACACAAACGTAACTAATTTTTTTACACACACTTGCAAAATAGCTGATTGTACGGTCGACTGTCTTAAAGAAATCACACATTTTTAAACAACTACCCTCAAAAATAGTTTAAATAAATTCACTTTCGCTTTAATTTTAATTATAATTACTTATATTTATATTTACACGTATGCTAATGTTACCGTAGGTATGCTGTATGTATACCATGATATTAGACTTAGTGAAACTCGAGGGGAAGCGTTGTAGGCCATAACACAGGTTTTTCCTAGCTTGGTTCTCAACGTGACCATGAGATGTTACATTGGGTTTTTTTTTTTTAAATCGGTACATTTTTAATTACATCTTACATTTTATTGCAAAGAGTTACATATAAGCTATACACTATATTTAATCAAACATTGTTAACTCGATAAGATATCTACCGTATAATATAATAATATAACCGTTTTGTAACTCATTTCTGTTGAGAAATAAACTTATTCTTATTCTTATTCTTATTCTTATTCTTAAATACTTTTAAATGGCATTAATAGGTTTTAGCAAGATATTAATGTCATTTTCTCGTTTTTCAAGTGGGATCAAAAAATGTTCCATTCTTTAGGGGTACATACAAATATGTTTTATCCAAACGATACAATTAGGAAAGTTACTTGTTTTCTCTATACACTGAGGTTGAGGAGAAATTGCAGTGCCAAATATAATAATATTATATTATATCAGACTATTACAAAGGAGAAAATTTTGTATGTGTGTATGTATATTTGTTATTCCTTCACGCTCAAACGGCTGGACGGATTTGGATGGAAATATAGATAGCTTATTTTTTGCTGGATTAATTATAGCTTACCTGCGGGTGAAACCGTGCGGCGCAGCTAGTATAAAATCTATCTTAACCAAACAGTAGGTTTGAGATTTAAATAAATGAAAAATAAAATAAAATAAGCTACAAACACTAGACTACGAACTCCCATTTCATACATCTATAAATCCATTAAATGGTCTCTAAAAAAGCATTTAAGACGGACTTCCACCACTATTGATGCTCTGTTGCTTTTTATACTAGCCACACATGATCGGTATTAAATTAAAAATCCTAGAATTAGACTGCAATACTTACATTAGTTTATACATACTATATTTAGTCATTTAATCATTGTCTTCAACAGCATTTGACAACATCATAAAGCGTAACCTTTCACTGTCTCTTAGAACAGATTTATAACGGCAAATGCGTTTAGTAGATAAAAAGGCTCTTTATTCCACTCGCATATTTTATTTAAATATGTCACAGAGCAAAACTTGACAGTATTATAAGTTCCTTGTATTGCATCGTAGGGATTAATAAGGATTAGATAATTAATACTTAAAAGAGAGAGAAAAATACATAAAAGTGTCCAATTAGAATTAACAATACCAGTGCGCTTGCTGCCAGCTAATAGATAAACAGTCCAGTTTAGGTACTAGACCAATAATTATCATTAATTAATGTTTGTCTCAAAATCACATTAAAAGAAAATTATCTTAAATCTCAACAAGACATTAAACCAATTTGAGCTGAAATAATTACTACTTAAAGATCATTACGGTAATCCGGAGAGCAATAAGGATTTCCGTAAAAAGCTTACGCACTGACGCATAGAAGCTCTGTGAGTGCGAGCAACGAACGTCGTCTAATGAATTTTACGAAGACGCTCCTGAAACCTGAATAACGATTCTGTTTTTAAGATAAATGCAAATTGGGACAAGGGTATGACGAAAGGATGAATTGTGCTAGACCGTGGCGGGCGCGAGCCGTGCGCGTCCCGGACGCGGACTCCGCCCGGTATAGCATGCACAGCATATTTGACCGCTTCATATTTAAATTTTCGTGCAAGTTTTGAATCCGTGCCTCGTCCGTGCCTCGCACGGGGTACGGCTCGCGCACGGCTCGCGCCCGCTACGGTCTGGCTTGTTTCATCCTTTAGAAGTTATGTCCGTTCTTCCTCTTCTTCTTTTCGTGTAGGCATGTTATCACCCTTGATGACAAAGGCTCTTGTCATAAGACTCTAGTCGTTAAGCTAAGTCAAAAGGCTTCTGGCTTGGCTTACGAGAACTTTGCTAAGTTACCTCCTTGGTTGCCATGTTTCGGAGTAAAGGATCGTTCTATTTTTAAATTACACGACAGATATGAGTTTTGTATATAATTTATTTGGCCACTAAACCACGGCAGATATGGATTTTCATACAAATTTTGCCGGCTGCTGCTCGCCAGTACAGCAATTTCGATTTATCTCGAAGAAGGTTGTCAAAATAATACTCACATTTCCAAGCATGTTTGAGAAAATATAATTACCAAAAAGGTGATATCTACTACTACTTAGTGTATGGTTGTTTATGGTATTATGTATACAAAAAAGAAATAAAAACGAATGTGGCTCAAATACAATAAATAATTATATTCAGGTTAGCTGTTTTTATATAAACGCTATGTAAAAGTGCTAAAAATAGCCTATTTGCAATAAAATTTTGATTTTGATTTGAACAAATAATAGTGTGCAGTGCAGTGTCACGCAAAACTATATTAATTTAGAATTCTGAGTGGTACTGCAATCTGTTATGGGCAGCCGTGACGCTTAACATCTGGCAAAAGACTAGCTCTTCACGTCATTAATTTACATAAAAAAGCACTGGATTTCTTCCACCTGGTGATGCGTATATACCTACTACCTACTTATTTTGATTACGAAACAAACATGTTTTGTAATAACATTTTACTTTTACCTAAAGCAAATAAATTGTCCATTAAAGAAGCAAAGGTATGGTACAAAGGTGTGCAAGCCATATATTTTTCTGTCTGCATCATCATTACGTAAACGTACACTTGCACGTTATGTCGGAGCTTTCATCTGATTAGGTATTATTTTACACTGTTTCGCGTCTGCGGTTGTAGAGAGCCGGCGGTCGTTATGACTGAGGTGCTTCGACATTGCCATGTGTTGGTTAGTACTTTTAGAATGGCGAACACTCATATTTGTATAAGATCAGGGAGCAAATAAAAAAATAATCTCAATATAACCTTATTTATTTCACTTGAGCTTCAACGTTCTGTCCGTTCCGTCTCGTTGCTGGCAGTAGAATGCTCGAAGGCCAGTACTCTTTGGAACGAACCTAACTTTTTTTTTAAAACCACAGAGTATATCGATATATCGATTACATACAGTACATTATACATCCAAATCACAGATTAGAGAAAAAAAACAATTGATTCAAATGAATGCGACTTATTTACGTACCTACCTACCGCTACGCTCAATCAAAATTCTAACATTCGGCCTTTCCTGATACTAAGTTTGTCCTCAAACTTTTGAATGTAGGTATTATTTAATTAACAAAGCTTTAATGATCTGATAGCTACAATCAATTGAAAACACCCATGGATCTATCAACATGTTCTCAAGTGTTTTCAACATTTGGTCCAGTAAAATACTAATGAGTCTCAACTTATATAGAAGGGACCAACATCAAGTAATTTACCTCCATTAAATACAGTCTTATTTTAACATTCATTATTACGAGTTGAAAATACCCATGGATCTGTCAACATGGTCTCTCAATATTTTCAACTTTTAGGTACGTAAAATACTGATTGGTCTATCAAAATCAAGTAATTTACAACCCTTCCCTATAATTAAACAAAACTTAGTACCTCTTACAAAAATAATCATGAATGGTTGAAAATACCCATGGATCTATCAACATGGTCTCTCAATATTTTCAACTTTTAGGTATGTAAAATACTGATTGGTCTATCAAAATCAAGTAATTTACAACCCTTCCCTATAATTAAACAAAACTTAGTACCTTTTACAAAAATCATCATGAATGGTTGAAAATACCCATGGATCTATCAACATGTTATTTAATCAAATATTTCCAACCTTTGGGTCAGTAAAATACCGATTGATCTGTCAAAATCAAGTAATTTACTCTCTTTGCTTATTTACAATCTTAGTTCCATATACAAAAATATACTGTAATATATTGATTGAAAATACCCATGGATCTGTCAACATGGTAGCTCAATATTTTCAATCTTTTGGTTAGTAAAATACCGATTGATCTGTCAAAATCGAGTATTTTATCACCATCATTTCCATTTCACTTTTATCAGTCATTTAAAACTCAGTACTTTTCATCGACTTATTCATTATTTATTAAATACCTCACATCTCATACATTATAAATCAAATAATACCAAATGATACTGATTAAAAATACCCATGGATCTATCAACATGGTTGCTCAATATTTTTAATCTTTTGGTTAATAAAATACCGATTGATCTGTCAAAATCGTGTATTTTATCACCATCGTTTCCATTTCACTTTATCAGTCATTTTAAATTCAGTGCTATCTATCAACTATTTCCTTACTTATATCTTATAATTTTATTTTACAGGTTCCGGAGCCGTTAGCGGTCAATTAAGCAAGACGTTACAGAAATATTTCACATTATTAATAATATATAAACTATTCAATTTCACTGCAAATCTACCTTATCTACAATTAAAGTTTTAAACTGTAATGCAAATATAATTTTGATTTAACCCATCACAGAAATCCAACTTAAAGTGGTTCAGTTTCACTATTACTGCTGCTTCTACTATCATTCTCGTCATCATTGTAGATTGATATCCAAGGTTTAATGCGGTCAGCAGCCCAGACGTTAGAATAATTCTTTTGTGTTATACTAGTTCCAGCTATGCTCGATACTTCATATCTGTCATTTTCAAGAATCTTTGTAATTCGAAAAGGTCCTGTAAATTTTGGAAGCAATTTCTTACTTTTACCTTCATTATTTGGGGTGGGTTTTAAAATCTTCACTAAATCGCCTACTCTATAAAGTCTAGCCCTAACTTTTCCTTTATCGTATCTACCTTTCTGAGCTTGTTGATCCTTCTCTATGTGCTTGCTTATTTCTTCTCTTATTCCTTCTATATCTCCAGTTTGTCGGGTTTCATTTAATATTGAACTAAAAATATTATCACCTCTGCTAACCATTGGAATGCCAAAAAGTGCTTCAGATGGAGCCTTTCCTATTCCTTTATTAATGTTATTATTTAAGCCCCACTGTAATTTGCCTAATGCACGATCCCAATATTTCTCACCAAGTTTATCGGTGTAAGCAGTAAGAGCATCTAACACTGTTCTGTTGTACCTCTCCACTTGACCATTGGCTCGTGGAGAGGCCACAGCGTTCAGTACGTGTTTGATTTTAGAGTCATCGCAAAAATGTTTAAATTCGTTTGATGTAAAAGATGAGCCTTGGTCAGAAATTAATCTATTAGGGTACCCAAATGTGCAGAATGTAGTCTCTAGAACTCGAATGGTGGGAGCAGGTTTTAGATTTCGTAATGGCGTCAATATACAGAATTTAGTGAATCCGTCAACCAAAACAAGGAGGTAAGTGTTGCCTTTAGCACTTTTGACAAAGGGCCCTAAATGGTCAATATGCACGGTGTCGAAAGGCTTATCAACCTTATGAATCGGATTTAGGAGACCTTCTTTAGGTCCAGCTGGTTCTTTGCTATATGCACATTCCAGACAAGAACGTACATATTTGGTTTTATAACGTTTCATTTTTGGAAACCAAAAATCTTTACTAATTTTGGTCGATAGTCTTATTTACACTAAAATGACCAATATCGTAATGGTGAGTTTACATAATTGGAATCGAGCCATTTTTGGTACAACCCACTTCAGCTCATCTCCCACTTTGCGAAATAACTTGTTATTTTTGAGGATATAATTTTTTTTGACTTCAGAGTATTCAGTATCTTCTAAAATTTTCCTTATGCGTTGTGATTCTGTATCTTGTAACTGTAAGGTAAGTAACCAGTCCTCTTGGGATATCCTAAGAATGGTTGGAATTGAGTCTTGACCTATATCCGTTTCATAAGGTAAAATAGCTGGCTAACCCAATAAACTGCCTAATGTCATGTACATTGCGTGGTGTTGGGAACTGTTCTACCGAACTAATCTTGTCTTTACCAGGTCTAATTCCGTGCTTGCCTATTTCATAACCAAGGTATTCTAATTCTTCTTGGAAAAAATTACATTTTTGTAAATTTAATGTAAGTTTAGCATTTCGTAGTAGTTTAAAGGAATTTTCTAATCTTTCGTATTCTTCATCAAAATCTTTTCCGGGTATTAGTATGTCATCCATATAGGCGAGAGCGGAATTAAATCTTGAACTTCCTAAGACCTGGTTAATCGTCCGTTGAAATACTGCTGGAGAGTTAACCAAACCAAAGGGCATTTTCTTAAATTGATAGAGACCATCAGGAGTTATGAAGGCTGTGAGGTGTTTACAGTCATCGTTTATTGGGATTTGATAGTACCCGCTCGCTAAGTCAAGGGATGTGTAATATTTATTTCCGTTGAGCATGTCTAGTTGGTCATCTATCCTCGGCATTGGAAAGTGGTCTTTATTGGTTTTACGATTTAACGCCCTAAAATCAACACATAAACGATACCCTCCTGTCTTTTTTTTTAACAAGAATGATTGGACTGGCATAAGAAGAATTGGACTCTTCTGCAATATCATTATCAATAAGATCTTTAACCATTTCTCGCACTATCTCTCTTTCAGAATGACTTAAGCGGTAAGGCCGGTATACTACAGGAGTGGTATCGTTCAACTCAATACTCATTTTGGTTGTATTAGTGCACCCCAGCTCCGACAGAGTCTGTGCAAAGCAATCCCTATATTTATTTACTAAATCTAATATAGCTCGTTGTTGTCGTGGTTCTAGATTAGGGTTGATTTTAACTTCATCCATAGTAAATGGTATTGGAGGATAGCTGTTTATCAGATGACAGGACAATTCACAGTTTTTATTGGAAGAGTCTAATGTAACAATTGGTTGGCTGCGTACTAAAACAGAGTTGGTTCTAAAGAAAATAGGCTCTTTTGAAAAATTGCAAACAGCAACTTGGCATTCTCCATTATTAATGTTATAAATACCACCTATAACACAATAGTTTGAGTTTTCTAGTCTTCTAACACTATTCTCTATAAAAATATCACAGTTGGGATTTTCATCGTTCACGCATTGGATATAGTCGAACTTATCTACAACAGCGTCTACTTTAATTCTCAAGACAACCTTGTTGTTATTATGAGTGTCTACCTCTGTATTGGGCAATTCTTCAGTCATCGTTCTTTTTAAAATATCTAATTTGTCGTGCGTTTTTATGACCAATACGTCCTCTCTTTCCGTAAAATCTTGACCAACCAGCAAGGGCTCACTGAGCAATGAGGGTTCAATAATGTAAGCGTCAACCTCTGCCGTTACTTCGCCAATGGACAAAGTCAACTTAGTTCTACCTAAAGGAACGGATAAGCCATTACCAAACCCCCGAATATTTGGAACATCATTGTCTACTTTAGGTAAAGAGTACTTCTCTACAATATCCTGCCGAATCAGTGTGCAATCGCTTCCAAAGTCCACGTAACTTTCTATATTAATGTTATTATTGATAACAGCAGCCTTATAATATTTTGAGTCAGATCTAGATTTTTGGGTTAACAAAGTTTTCTTTTGCGGCCTAGAATTGTTATGTGGTTGATTATTGTTTTTGGGTCTGAAGCAATCGTTTGCCATATGCCCAAGTCGTTGGCAGTTATCACATCGAATTATTGGTTTTGGACATTTATTAGATGTATGACCTTGTTCCTTACAACTGAAACAAAATACTTCATTCGTTGACTTATTTTGAACTCGACAATGAACAGCTCGATGTCCAATTTTATTACATTTAAAACATTTAATGTCGTTGGTTGTGGAGTTGGAAGCCACTGTAGTAGCTGGTCGTCTAAAAAAACGAGAAGTATTAGTCTCTCTACATAAATCTTTGAGAAATTTCAATAAGTCTTCTGGGTCTTGACATCTAGCCGTAGACGCACTAGCCCTTATCGTCCTATCCTCTATTCTGTATACAAGGCAGTCGACTGCTTTTTTCCCTACAATGTCACACGCGTTTAGTAACAACATCTTATTGTAGTAATATTCATCTATCGATTCGCCTAACTTCATTCGCCTGTCAAGCATTTCAGATAACAAAGCACCGTAATTACTTTCTGAAGGAAAAGCTCTAATGAGTCGATCCTGCCATTCGGTCCATGTCAAAAGTATAGTTTGAAGACCTTCATACCACTTCCTAGCATGACCGCTTAATTTGGGCAAAGCATAATGAGCAGTCTGTTCGTCAGTCCACCTGTAGATTTTTGCGCATTCATTAACCTTAGCTATCCACCCTTCAATGCGTTGATTTTTCTGTGCTGGATCAAATGTAGGTACAATATTTTTATCATACTTAATTTGAGCATTTTGCTGCGTGAAACTTTGAATTAGTTGCGAAATATCATTAATACTAAGTAACAAACTAGATTTACTTGTTGACGAGTCCATATGGGTAGCTGACATTGACTGCCCAGGTTGAGAAGGCTCAGCATCCATCGCAGGTGCAGGCCGCACTGTATTGCTGTGTCGCTCTGCGTTCTCAGACATCTGCTGATGCACCAACAAACCGCTTGGTGTACTCAGTGACCCTCGAGCTTGTGGTTGTGTAATCTCCTGCAATGCGTGTGTTTGTTCCATAACTTGGGTAGAGTTTTCGTGTCGCTTGGCCGAGATATCTCCATTTCTAGCCTTAGAATTCCGTAAATGGCGTCTCTTGCGACCATGATTCTTCTTTTCGCGTTCGCCCCTTGTTCTACAACTTCGCCTCGACGCAGCAGATTCACTATCAGAGCTGGTGCTATAGCGGCGACGGCGTTTGTGTCGGCGGGAACGCCTTCCACGGCTTCGTGAGCGTCGCTCGTGTTGTTCACTGTCGTTATCGCTGGCCATTTTGATTCTTTATGCCACTTCTGATATAAGATCAGGGAGCAAATAAAAAAAATAATCTCAATATAACCTTATTTATTTCACTTGAGCTTCAACGTTCTGTCCGTTCCGTCTCGTTGCTGGCAGTAGAATGCTCGAAGGCCAGTACTCTTTGGAACGAACCTAACTTTTTTTTTAAAACCACAGAGTATATCGATATATCGATTACATACAGTACATTATACATCCAAATCACAGATTAGAGAAAAAAAACAATTGATTCAAATGAATGCGACTTATTTACGTACCTACCTACCGCTACGCTCAATCAAAATTCTAACATTTGTTTCAAATTATAGTATAACCACGTTACCTATTTTTCTATTTTAAATTGTGATAGAGGAAAGAATTGCGTCATGTTATTTTTATGAGAATGAATGACGTGACGAGCTAGTCGTTCACCTGATGTTAAGCGACATGGCCGCCTATAACTATTGCACTTTAAAATAATAAAGCTTCGCGTAACACTGCACTGCGCACGTCATCCTGAGACATCACACAGCCTAGTAATCAGATTACTAGACTGTGAAATCAGGTCATAAAGTCTCATTTGCCCAATAATTTCACTAGTTACAATGCCCTTCAAACTGGAACACAGTAGTGCTTGCACACTCCTGCTTGGCGGCAGAATAACTGGCAAAGTTGTGGTACCTACCTAGACGAACTTTGCAGAAAAGTCCTACCACCTAGTAAAAAATGAAGTAATCGACATTGTCTAATGTCGATTACTCGAGGCATATGTATTATGTGAGTGTATTGCTCAAATTACAGACCAGCACAGTAAATCGCATGGACCATCATATTTACTGTTATTATGTAGATATCGGGTAAGTTCATACAAATAGAACAAGCAATATTCGTTACTTTATTGTAATAACTAGCTTTTGCCCGCGGCTTCGCACGCATGTATTATGTTATTTCTACGTTTAGGTAGTCTAATAATAGCTTAGTTCATGCATTTCCTCTATACCAAATCACAAAATCCACAAAATTTTTTCGAAGCTCAGCACGTATTAGCAGATTAGGTAGCACACGTGTAAAAATGTTGTTTAGGTTGTAGGTAGGTATGGACAGTATGTGGGTGTATGGCTTTTCACGTGTCATCAGATCACCTAGACATTGATAAAATAGTCAGTTAGAAACTGCAAATCATATGTATGTACCTACTTAGACCTACCTTATACTTAGCCGTTAGTTTTTTTAAATATACGGTAGATCTAGGCATCTAACGAATAAAAGTTCTATGGTATACCTACATACCAGTGATACGTTCGATCTTTTCCTTGTCATTTTCACTTCAACAGATTGTTCTAGTGTTTTCACCATAAAAACCGTTCAAGTCTTGATAAGAGGTTCCAGTAAATTTTGTTTAGGTAGTAGGTATACCTACTTAAGTACTTACCTATTATTTAGGCAGTTTAGAAAAATACAAAACAAACACACATTGATCAGTTTTTCACATCCGCGCGCGTTCCCAAAGACAAAGAGTATCTTTGTTGCATTCACCACATATTTTTTTTTTATTTTCATAAGTTTGACTCCATACGAATTGAGTATTTAGCCAGTGTCAATAATAAGATTATATGATACTTACTTTACAGCTGGAGTATTGCATTAACCCACAGATTAGAGAAAAAAACAAAGTGCATTAACCTATACGATGCGTACGTAATTAGTTTTGTTAATACTAATTAGAAATCACAAGTATTTACGTACGCCACTGTAAAAAGAGTTGACATTTATATTATGTCCGGTATTTTCCACGTTGTCTCATTCCCACTGCACTTTCAACATAGTGGTGGGAGTGAGAAAATAACATGTGTACAAAGCTCTAATCAGATTCCCTTTTGCAAAGAATGTTCCATTTTTAGGGTTCCGTAACAGTTTTAAAATAAAGGAACCCTTATAGGTAACTGTACTTACCTAATAATATGACATTGATAATACTGTTTTTTTATTATTTGTTTTTATATTGTGTATAAATGACTTTTTTTAAAATATTTTATTTGTAACGCCTTAGACGCTTTTTTGTACTGTTATGTTACAAACTGTGAAATAAATTGAATTTGAATTTGAATATGAATTTTAGGTAAGATCACTTTGTTGTCCGTCTGTTTGTCTTTCTAAATATCTGTCGAGACCATTACTTATTTTAGGAATAACGGAAAGAATTAAGCTGAAATTGATATCTATGATCAATTAATTCACATACGGCTATCATCATCATCATCATCATAATCATCATCATCAACAACAACGTCCTGAAGACGTCCACTTTCAAAGACCTTTCTTCTTCTTGCCAAATTCTAATAAACTTTACAACTTGTCCGTAGAGCCAAGCAATTACCACCAAAAAAGAAAAAAGAAGTTAAATTCTGATTGCATAAATACACCCAAAGATATAATTAACCTTCTTGGAGCAACCGAGTAACCAATAATTTTTACTCTAACCTGTGGTTTGTCCCAAATAGAATATAACTGCTTAGTTTGTTCATTGAAAAGCTCACAGACCTAAAATATTTTAACTATTAAAACTCATTTACTTACGTGAAAGAAGAAGAAGAAATCAAAATCGAACGATACACGGCCATGTTGCTAATTCGAAGATCTTACCATAAAGTATAATTATACTTACATATATCTAAGTACCCTTAGAGTATAGACTAAAAGCATAGAGAGAACTTCATTATCTGTCAAGCGTACCACTTTTTTGGACACTTTTTATAAGAAGTGGACACTTTGATGTGAATGAGTCTGTCATATTTGTATAGAAAAACCTTAGAGTATAGACTAAAAGCAAAGAAGGATCATCAAAACGATAGTATATTTGTACTGCTCACACGTATCGCTACGTCAGTGGTGAAGGAAAGAAACAAACATATAGTAATTAGCTACACTTGCGAAATTTCACCGTACCATTTTTTCGACTCGAGTCAACTGTTTTCTCTGTTTGACTTTTCGCAAGCGTAGCTAATTACTTTATGTTTGTTTCTTTCCTTCGCCACTGACGTAGCGATACGTGTGAGGAGTACAAATATAATATCGTTTTGATGGATATCTCTATGCTTTTAGTCTATACTCTAAGTAAGTACCCTTTTAAAACATTTTTCATAAAATATTTCGTATCATTGGCTAAGTACAAATGTCGTCTAATGCCAAAATAAAAAAAAAAATCTACTTTCACACTATTAATACTTGTTGGTATATGTATCTATTTAACTTCTAAAATGCTAAACAAACCTGTAAAAATATAAATAGGAAACCTATAAAATGTTTTGATTCTCTTAGAGTAGCGGTACTAATATTACTCTTTGGTCATATCCATTCACAGAGTCTTTTTCTTTAATCTTTGCCTCCAGATAAACATGTGGCACAGAGTGTAGTCGATTGTTTTTTTTTCTAATCTGTGACAATATGTGGTAACTTACAACCACAGCTTACAACTTACCGTTATGGCGGAAACAGTAGCCAACTTAAAAAAAAACTTACCTAAAACCTTTACCTAAAAACCTAACCTAGTAACGTACCTAAAACCTTCCCATTCATTCAATAACGCATTTAAAAATATTTATAGACAGAGAAGAGTTAGTTGTATGAAACGTGCGCTACAGTTATACGTGTAGCGCACGTTTCATACAACTAATTTTTTTCTCTATGGGAGTCCCATCTCTTCAGCGTAAGCGGTTATTTTCTCTATGCTTACTATAAGTAACCAAAAAAAAAACCATCAGGCGGCCATGTTGTTTAAAACTCCGATTCGTTCCGTAATGAAATCTTAATAATTGTCATCAAATTTTTTTAACGATATTTCAATTTTAATATATCCTATGTTAAGCGCCGGTTATTTCTAAGCATATTAGTAAAAACCGTATGAAAATCCATTCAGTATTTTAGGAGTTCAGTCATAAAAAACAAACAAACAAACAAACAGACAAAGTGTTTAAAAAGTGGCTTAACGTGATCAGCGGCTAATTTTAAGCCAACCTGTGTAATTTTTTTGTTGATATCTTGCAATTACAGACTTTTTTATCTCTACAGTTTTATTATATGTATAGATATTTATTGTAGCGTTAAAAAAATACATTACCTAATTTTGACTCTGCCCCTTTTTAAAGCACCTTAATCAAAATGACAGCAGGATCCCGGTCTTTGTTTCATAATAATGGCAAGCAAATTCGAATCCTGTAATGGAATAAGGATTCGATGAATACATTTTCGTGTTTGCATAATTCGGAGAGCTCGCCTGTTTGCGTTGCGACATGGTAACGGTGAAATGGAACGCCGCGTGTGGGTTATCACGATAATTGTATCTATATTATCAAGACATCATCATCAGATGACAAACAGGCCTGTCCCATAAAACGCCATGCAATAAATCGATGGTGGCGCCATGTGGAGTGGGAACTATGGCGAGAAAAATATTATGACTGTTACTTGTTTATTTATCTATTTAATATTGCATTTGTTGTATGATGAAGATGCTTTTATAGTAAACCTACGTGTTTTATTGTAAACACTATAAAGTAATACATAATGTTATGAAATTATTAAAAATACGAGGAAGTCCGCACTAGAACTAAAGTGTTTGATATATCTCTTAGAATTAGCAAGTGGAAATGGCAGCCAAATCTCTCGTAGAATTGACAACCGATGGGGAAGAAAGGTTCTCGAGTGGCGACCACGAACCGGAAGACGCAGCGTAGGCCGGCCCCCCACTCGGTCGACCGACGATCTGGTGAAAGCCGCGGGGAGCCAATGGGTGCAGGAGGCGAGCAGCCATTCAAAGTGGTGCTCTCTGGGGGAGACCTATGTTCAGCAGTGGACGTCTTCAGGCTGTTGATGATGATTAAAAAATACTTCAACGCATACTTGCTTTCAATTTTATAAGTAGGGCCAAGATTGTTTAACATTAAACTGGGCAAACAAACGGTATTATACAATACACTTACAACTACAAATGGTATAAGAATGTCTGCTTACATTGACATTATTATCGGCTGCGGATGACATGTGTCACCTTTTGGCTCCAATTGCTTGAGCCGCTCGTTTCGCTTGTTTCGCTCGTTAACGACAAACAATGGCTGACGAGCTCCAGAATTAGCATATTTATTTGCTGATAATGATTTTGTTTTTTGTTTCTTTGTGTTATTTTTTTGTACTGTACGATGCTTTAAATTTGAACTAAAAGCAATAGATTAAAGAAAATGTATAATAATGCTATGCTTTAATATTTTTATTATTTATTTATTTATTTATTTATTTATTTATTTATTACGATTACCAACATAATGTACACCGTAGCTAAGTTTGGTTACACAATTCGGAGGAAACATTGCTAAGTGTCATCACAGTTACAGGTAAAGACTGCGTGCATAATTATAAAATACGAGTGAATTTAACAGCTGTTCAACTAAGTTACAGAAAACTAGAAATACATAGTTAAAAAATTGTAGGCTTTATACTGAACAATAATAAAAACGATTGTAAATAATTGAATGAAAAAAAAAAAAATTAAATAAAGTAAAAAAAAATATTAATAAATAAGTAATAAAAACTGATAAAGATTTAAAAATTAAAACACACAAAAATTAAAACACACAATATCACAGATTTTCAACAGTCTTTCTAAACTTGCAAATGTTTTCCGCAAATAGGTCAAAATTGACATTATTCGGGATCCCATCAAATTCTCGTACCAACCTGTTCATAGGTGCGTTTTGCCCAAGATTAGATCTGCATTGGGTATTGAAATAAATAAGTACATCATACTATGATAAATTGCAAAAAAATAAAATGTATTAAATATCCTTGTATTCCATTACAATATGTTAGTATAAATAGCAATTATGTAGTTATTAAAGTAATTTGGATAACTAGTAAGTTACACGATCAGCCATTTTACGTCTACTGCCATAAGCCTCCATATTAAAGGGATATGCCATAATCACCACGCTTGGCAGGCATGTTGGTGATCACGGTAGATTATAATGAATGCTGATGTTCATTTTCCCATCAAGTTGCTCCACTGAGAAAAATTCTGAGCTGAAATTCTTTTTCTTGTTGGCAGCACTGGCACGGGCAGGTGCGTGGGCCAGGCTCTGACCTACGCTCTCGTCACGTGCCAGTGCTGCCAACCAGAAACAGAATTTTCACTAACATTAATATCGATAAATAGGAACAAAAATTAATAAATTTACGACACAAACACAATGTTTCACCATAATATAGATAAGGATAAGTAAAGGGATGGGGTTGTTCATTTCAAGTTACACTAACAGATAGCCACAGCCATCCTGAAATCTGAAACCCCACGAAACGCAAGCTCTCTGAAAGCGGCAAACTTAAAAGCGATATTAAATCGCGTCTTATCCAGGGTCAAGCCGGCTTCATTAGACGTAGGCATGTCATTTAAACTCCCCGGAGAGAGGCCCGGCTACCCACCGCTTAACCTCTGCTTTAACCGACGATTAACCTCCCAAAGGCAAACATTCGAAATTACAGATGTGATTTAGTAATTGACTTGGATTTTGGTCGCATCCATTTTAATTGGGGCTTGATTAATCCGCTGGTTAAATTATAAACTCATTGTTGTGGATTGTTTTCGGTTTAATGGTGATATATTAATAATGTTAACTAACTTCTTTAATTAAATTTTATTGGTTTTTGGAGTACTACATTATATTAATTAAGGTCATCGCAGTTTAAACTGGGGACCAATTCCTCTTTTACTACTTTTTGTTAATGGAAAATACCCAAATCTATTTATTTTGTGTATTCCTTATACATGTAAAATTTCAATATGACACCATTAAACTTTTTGAAATTTCCATACAAACTTTACCTACTTATTTCACCCCTTTATGGGTTGAATTTAAAAAAAGTACCATTTCATTTTTTTTAAACTTGTTTGTACTTGTTTGTTTGTGCTGTAAGTTTCGAAACGATACGTTACGAAATGTAGGTTTTCATACAAACGTTTTTTACCCCTATGGGGTTGAGATTTCAAAAGTCTTTTTTTTTCACCTGCAATATAAAAAGAAGTTATCCTCTAAATTTCAAGTCTCTACTACGTCTAGCAGGTTGGCCTGTGCGTTGTCTGCCAGTCAGTCAGGACAAAGCCTTTTATGTAATAAGAAGAATAGTATTGAATCTGTAAATGAATGAATAACTGCTATTAACCTTGTGAAGGTCACACATTAAACACGCTGATCGTTCCAAACAATTCACGACGCACGCTTCAATGAAATTTTAATAACCAACCTAATTCAGCAGATAAAGCGCTTCAAGCGATACAGTAAATTAAGTTCCTACGAAGTTCTTTACTCGCGCCCTTAAGGCGGCTGAGATGGCAGAACTCACAGAACTCGCTGAACTAAGCCCCTCAATGGGTGCTGGGCTCAAACTTAATTACCTCACGTAGTTGGGATTTACCTAACTTTCAACTAAGCCCAGTGTACATGGCAAACATTGGCCCGCTTCTTTTGAAGATATGCGCTAAGCCCAGAACAGCTGTTTTAATCGTAGCTTTGTTGGATTAAAAAGTTGCTTTCATTTTTGGATCAGTGGCGGCGGCGTTTGCCATTGATTTGATTTGTTGAGCACTTGAACTGTATATAGACATAATGTTACATAGAATTATTAGCAACTGATTCTATTCTGCCTCAAAAATAATACATAGTAGGTTCTAATTTTGGGAAAAAAACAATAAAAAATGAATAAATAATCTTTCTTAGTAAGGCCTGGGCATGTGTTGTGTATATACTATGGGGTTTTTTTTATTTAAAAATCACTGACCGTTCTAAATAAAGAACTTGATAAATTTAAACATAATATTTTCCATCAACTCGTATTACGCCTGCTTTCTTAATTTTGTAGGCCAAGGTACAAATTAACTTATAATAATTTTCCCAGTTCTGTTTTACTTGCGAACAAGATGGTTTCAATAAGGTCTGGCAATTTGTTTGTAGAAGACTTCATATTATTCCTTACTTGACGCTTGGTTGGTTCGTTTATTTAACTTTGATTTAAATTCGTGTTTTAAGAAACTTCAGTAGCGATTTAATTAATTCGAGAAATAGATTCCGCGCTCGGTCATGCTTGAAAAATGTTCGGGAATTTGAAAGCGTTGTTTTGGGGTGGGTCTTTGAATGAATATTCAATACCTCTATTTATGGTGGTATTTTCATCATGTATCACAAAGAAAAATAGGCGTTTGAATTGCTTTTTAAGTACTACCTTTTTCTCCTTTTTTATTTTTTTAAGATCATCATCATCACCCTCGTTAACAGCCTGAAGACGTCCACTGCTGAACATGGGCCTCCCCTAAAGAGCGCCACTTTGAGCAAAAAACCTTATTAAAACCTAAAATGTACCAATACATGTTTTCGAAATTGTTTACGTAAAGAAGAAATTCAACCTACATTTTACGTACCTTCAGTAAACAGCAAAACGTTCGGCACAGATTAAATAACCCATTGCATATCCAGCATTAAAAAATCCACAGTAAAAGGTAGTGTCCATTAAAATAGTGGCCACCATTTTAATGTATCTGAAGCTCTGAATACCCGAACCAAACCGAGCACAAAAGATTGTATGAAATCGGCGCGTAATCGAGTTACTTACACTCTCCGAAGCCGTAATGTCAAATTGTGACTACCCGCTGGTCAAAGGACACGCTAAAATCCAATTTGCCTTTCACAGGGATGCTTGTGGCAATTAACCGACGTGGAAAGTGCCTTTGGCCCATTTTGGCCCTTTTTTGACCAGCTATATCGCGGCCCGGATGGACAACTATTGGAATGGATGAAAGTGGGATTCCTTTGCCCTAATTATGCGACTGTTTCTCCGTTTGATATTCGAGTTTGCTGGAATGGAAAGGTCTGTCAAAATTACAGTGTTTATAGAAGGGGTAATTAATTTGGACGGTTTATGATTATTGCACTACATGGCCCCGGGGATTTCACTCGCAACATACCCATTTTCCCGCTTCAATTCTCAATGTTTCGGGATAAAAAGTATTCCATGTTGACTCCGGTAATATAAGCAACTCATGTGCAAAGTTTCATCCAAATTAGTTCAGCCGTTTTGGCATGAAATATAGGAAAACAATGTAAAGATAAACGTTTCATTTTTCTGTAGGGATCATGTTGTTGTTCGGAATGGGGTATTTTAATAAGAGGATGACGTCAGGCGGTGGCTATATTCGTGAGTATTCTGTAGCATAATCTAGTACCTACAAAGACAAAAAACGTATGCAAAGTTATGCTACACTCACACACTCAGTAGATTATGGTTAGGTGGATTATGATGGTATATTAGAACCAACCATAGATCAAATGTGTAAACTAATTTTGATAACATCGTCATCATCATCATCATCATTAACAGCCTGAAGACGTCCACTGCTGAACATAGGCCTCCCCCAGAACACGCCACCTTGAGCGGCTGCTCGCCTCCTGCATCCATCGGCTCCCCGCGGCTTTCACCAGGTCGTCGGTCCACCGAGTGGGGGGTGGGGGTTTGATAACATATCTCATTCCATTTCACACAATATAGTAGAACGCCTCATTCCAACTTTCTCCAAAAGTTTTTATATATATATCCTTATATTCCTTCTAGCTACGTTTGTATGTGTTAGTAGACTCTCAATTTTGTAAACACTAAATTGGTTATTATTTTGTATAGAATTTCGACTAACCTAACAAATAATTCAGCAGTCCTTGTATGAATTTGTCATTAAATCACCCTTTGATACAAAACCTAAATGATTTGTCAAATAAATCGAGTTCTATTTGACAAACACAGCAATCAAAACAAACTACGACCGCTTCTGTCAACATCAAACGTAATATTCATATTTTGTTTATAAATAAATCCTATTACATAATAAAAGCTTGTTTGTTACACAATAATACAGTTTTTAATGTATTTCAGCAATAAATATTGAAAAATATCACGTCTTGTCGAATAGATAAAAGGTGAAATTTTCAACTGCCCAAATGCTTTGATGTTAAGATTATGCGGAATTGATTAGTCTAGCTTTACAGTGCACTATGGTTGGGGTTTCTTTGCTACATAAGGTCCAAAATGAGGAGATCCGCAGGTTCTATACTGGTAATGGTTAGGAACGTTACTCTCACAGTTGTCGACAAATATGTCTACCTAGGACAGACTGTCTAATTAGATAGGTCTAACTTCGACAAAGAGGTGGCACGAAGAATCCAACTCGGCTGGGCAGCGTTCGGGATGCTTCGACCTATCTTTTCATCCAAAATACCACAGAGCCTCAAAACGAAGGTTTTCAATCAGTGTGTGTTGCCAGTAATGACTTATGGAACTGAGACATGGTCTCTTACTGTTGGCCCCATTAGTAAGCTCAAAGTCGCGCAACGAGTTATGGCAAGAGCTATGCTCGGTGTTTCGAGTGAGATAAGATCCAGAATGAGGTCTGCAGAAAGACTAAAGTCGTCAACACAGCCCTTAGAATTAGCAAGTTGCAACGGCAGTGGGCAGGTCACATCGCTCGTAGAACTGAGAACCAATGGAGAAGGATAGTGCTCGAGTGGTGACCACGAACCGGAAGACGCAACGTAGGCTGGCTCTGCACTAGGTGGACCCACAACCTAAGTAACGAGGTGCCGTTGGATGCAAAAGGCAAGCAGCTGCTCGAATTAGCGAATAGGGAAGGCCGATGTTCAGCAGTGGAAGTCTTCACGCTGATGGTGATTAAAAATGAGGATTATATTTCGAAATAAATAAATAAAAACACTTGCTCGTGTAATGTTACAAATGTTACAATGTTACAATGTTACAAAGAAGTGCTAGTTTATTATAAAATCAAATTATCCGCTTATTTATCAAAATTCAGTTTATTACTAAAAACCCCAGATCCTAAATTAGTTAATAAAGTGTTCCATTCCCGGTAAGACAATGCTAGAGTTCGTCGCGCCAAAAATGACTTCGCATTAATGGCGAATGAAACTTCTCTGCTTTAAGTAGGTGCGAAGTGGTACATTGTTGGCAAGCGCCGTCGGGCCGTTTAAAGGACTTATTTGCTAAGCGTTCTGTATTATTCAACGCTTTAACGTCGGATGTACGTGAAATTAAAGACGGCTATTCACTGCACGACTGAATGAATGGTTGGGCCTCTGAGCAGACTAAATAAATATCAAATATAATAATCAAATTTACAATTAGCAGTAATAATTTTGGGTAACAAGTCCTAATAGATCCCACGAAACCGATCCCATTTTTTCAAAAATATGCATTAGGGCCCAAAGATCTATTAATCAGGGTCCCATATGATCCTACATGAATTTCATTGATTTGACCAGTGTCAAGTGAAGATTTAGCACACATAGTTCAAAAATTAAAAAATAAATGTATTGCTTATTTTATGTTATGAATTCATAGATATAAACATGATTTTCAGTTTTGGTACAAAAATACAAAACAATTCAATATTCCGTATCTAAATACTACGGATTTAATATAAAATTAATAAAGCTGAGTATACACCGTCTGAATAAAATAGTAAAGGCGGGGGCACACTGAATGAACACCACCGTCTACACGGTAAATCATTACAACTGAGGCCCCTCACAACGGCGACTGAAACAATTATTGCTTGTTAAAGAGCCTCTCGAGCTAAGGGAAATAATAAAGAAATTGAACAATATATTTCAAAGCAGTACCTTAATGCTGCCTTACGTTCGAATAATGCTTATTTTTCTAAATTATAAGGTTGGTATCAGTTTTATTATTATCTAAATGTATACAATGTGGAGCGTTTGCACAATGTTCAAAACGCTGCATGGCAATCTAATGTTTTGGTCATGAAATGATATGAAACAGATCAAGCAACAAATTTGTTATGATTGACAGCTCTCAAATCGTACGTACATTCTCACATTTGTAATATTAAAATGCGAAGTATGACTTATTTAAGTAGTATGATAACTTATATTACTTTATTATTCATAGCGGGTGTAATGAGTGTGAGCACCACGTCAAACCTACTGTGGTTTTTTGGTGCGAAATATTTTTGCGTATTGTAATATGTGATTAATAAAAAAATAAAAAAAAATGAAGTATAGATTTTTTGCCAATGGTTTTGAATAAGTGTCATCTAAACTTCATTGTGTTAAATAAAATATTTTAGTGTATAGACTAAAGCATAGAGAGAACTTGATTATGTGTCAAGCGTACCACTTTTTTGGACACTTTTTATATGATGTGGACACTTTGATAGGAATGAGTCTGACAGATTTGTATTGAAAAAATAGATGAGTCGAGTCGAAAAAATGTTGTTTTTTTTTTTTTTTATTCTTTAATTTTTTAGGGACTTTGAGTCGTCCAACGACTATGTCAGCCCCATTGTACTCACTCTTAACTAGTGCACGTAAGCAAGTTATGTTACATTGTGTATCAGCCTGTACACAGACCGATACAGCAGACTAGCCGCGTTGGATGTTCGTGCGGATAGAATGCTTTGAAAGATACCCACATCTAGGCGATTAAGCTTAAATTCATTAAATAAATGGTTTCTCATAGGGGCACTCCGAACACACTCCATCAAAAAGTGATATAGGTCATCTTTGACTCCACACTGATCACAATTAGGACTATCTACGATTCGCATTAAATGCTTAAAACTGTTAGACGGAATATGTCCGGAGCGCAGTCTATGGGCGATAACAATTAGTTTGCGACTCAAATTGATGTTTGCAAACCATGGTATATGAGGAGGCTCACTTTGCATTGTTTGATACCATATGCCTTTTTCTCGAGAAACAATATCAAAATACTCCTTCCAATTATTTAAAATAGACTGTTTGTATTTGTTGAGCACCTCAGAGTATTCTGGTTTCATAAAAACGCCTGTTCCATTTGATATTGCTTCTTTAGCCAGCTTGTCAGCCTCCTCATTACCACTCAAGCCAACATGTGATGGAACCCATTGGATTCCCAGAGTCACTCCACGCGACGCCAGCACTAGGACTTTAGATAAAATAGTATAAGCTATCGATGCGCCTCTGAGGCCAGAGGCGCACCGAGCTATATGGTGTAAGGCACTTCTGCTGTCAGACAGAATTACTGCCTTTTGAAGTCCCGCACTAATGACGTAAGAGAGAGCCTCAGAAATCGCAAAAAGTTCCACGTACATTATAGAATATTTAGAGTCATTTACAATTTTAAATGTTTCTTTCACATTGTAACTGGGATTATAGTAGGCTGCCCCTCGGCCAAATTGTGTTTGCGTGCCATCTGTATAAATTTTATACCGAAAAAATGTTACAGTGCTTATCGTAAGCGTTGCTAATTAGTATATTTGTGTTTGTTTCTTTCCTTCGCCACTGACGTAACGATACATGTGAGCAGTATAAATATAATTAATATCGTTTTAATGATCTCTCTATGTCTATACTCTAAGTAAAGTATGATCTTAATCTCTTTGAACACCGAATAACCCCCAAATAATAGAAACCCCATTTTATCGTGACTGGCAGCAGTCAAAACCTTCAGTTGTTTTAAATAAACAAAATCTTTTAATGGATTATCGATGCCTGACATAAATTATGTCAGGCATCGATAAAAGATTAAAAGATTTTCTAATTACAAAAAGTCATAGAATTACATTTAAAAGAACTACAAACAAGCCTACTTGCAAATAATTCACTTTGGAATCAATTTTAGATTGGAACTTTAAGGTGGAACGTTTCACTAGCGCGGCAAATTTCAATTTTGCGCAAATAAATAGAATGTATCAATAAATTACAATTAAAAGTATCACCTACATATCATTGGTTTAGCGACAAATGGCAATGGACTGAAAAACTAAGACAAAGTTTGTTTATTGCCATTTGTCGCTAAACCAATGATATCTAGGAGATACTTGTTATAATTTGTTGATACATTCTATTTCTTTACGTTAAATTAGTTTTCATGTAATCACGTTGAGTATTTAAGCTATTATTGGGAAAAGAACGCAAGGAAATTTGAATTTGCCACGCTAGTGAAACGTTCCACCTTATGTGTTTTTTTAATAGATACTTGGCGTGTGTAGGCTCATGTCATACTGCCATTGTCTGTATTGTACAATAACCTTCGTGACTATAACACGAACGAGACGTTTTCGCTCCGGTTGTTTTATTACTACCGTGAACGCTGCATCTTTATTTTTCGTTCCAACATGATACCGGTCTTGGAGTAATTAAAATTGATAGTATTTGTTGAGTGTACAGGGTCCCTTCGAGTGTTGTATTGCTTTTGTTTATGGAGCACGTATCGCTGAGTGGGGACCTGTTTATCAAGTTGCTTAATAAACTTTACTCATAATAGTTTTGTTTATAACGTAGCGTTATTATGGCAACTATTAGCCGTATTACAGGTGAAATGTGGCCGAACGCTATCTCGTCTGAAATGAAACATATTTTACTGGTAATTTGGCATTTTTTTTTATATTAAGCTCTTTTTTGGTTTGTCGAATTAATGATACAAACGGCTATGTGATTCTACTGTGTGATTTAACTGGGCATTCTACTGGGCATTGGTTGTATTTTTTTCAATCAATGACCAATGGAATGCCCAGTGACTGACAGTGGAATCACACACTGAAATCACGCAGTGGTTTCTGCCATCGAGTCCTCTGGGCAAATGTTTAATGTGTTTCAGTTAATTCACTTGTAAAATCGTCTACATATCAGTTTAAGGTAGGTAGTAATATTGCCGTAATTTTGTTACTGATTTTGCATAATTTTTCATTTATGGACCTCATGGAACGGGTTATATAATTGCATTAACATGAATACTCAAAATGTTATGTTATTTATATTTTCCGTATACTAAGTGCGAATAGAAAAGCATAATTATTTTTATCTTTATATCTTTCAGTGCCTATATTTTATGGCAGATATGCAATTCCTTCCCTAAAGTTGTTTATCAAAGCCAAATAAATACAAAATTACTTAAACAAAAACTCACGTTTCCAAAGCGGAGGCCCAGCAGTACGCTAGTTTCGGTTCGCAAAAGTGTTGCCATTCCTGTTTATAATTGAAAAATGTCAGTCGCACTGACGCCCCGCGGAGTTGTACGGATTAGGGTCCCCTGTCACTGCGGACGGTGGTACAGTAACGGTGGCTTGAATTTAAAGAAATTAATAGTTTCACTTGCGTTGTTAGCTGTTTTGGATGCTGTGGAGACTGATGTTACGATTTTTAAACTATTAAGTTCACCATCATCATCAACAGCCTGAAGACGTCTACTGCTGAACATAAAAAGCCTGCCTCCCCCAAAGAGCGCCATTTTAAACTGCTGCTTGCCTCCTGCATCCATCGGCTCCCCGCGGTTCTGACCAGGTCATCGGTGCACCTATTGGGGAGGGGGCTGGCCTACCCTGCGTTTTCCGGTTCATAGTTAGCCAGCTTTAAATTTAAGAGTAGAATGATAGGTTTATGGTTATCCATTAATACCTACATTATATTATTTTATGAAGTAAAAATATTATAAATGTTAGATAGAATAATATAGAATTGATAAATAATTGACGAGAGCTTAAACAGTATCAATGAAAAAAACTAAATAAAACTAAAAAAAAACGGAAATATTTGTTTTGTGTCTGGGTGTTGTGGGACCATGGTACTCGTAGTTCCTGGGTCTCTAGATACAGGGAATCCTTGTTAGGGTCCAGGATCTATATATTGGGCGTTATTATTATTATATAAAATAAAAATAACTTGCGTGTGTTTCATTAAATGAAATACTGATTTCACACAGTATTTAATTACTTGAGTCTAAGTTTCTAAGTTGCCCACAAATATTTATTTATTACTAAAATTTTCCTCATGTATAACTATTTGTAGCTACGCGTATAATTACAGAAGCGTTTGACGTGAGAATGTCCGCAGAAAAGAGATATAAATACCGCATTCTTTTTTGACTTGCGCCACAGCACAAAAAGGAAATTATTATACTACGTTTGCGTTCCCGGCGTCTAGCAGAGCTAGCTGATTACTAGCCTGTTTTTAATCATAACCGTCATCTACATAAAGCTCTACCTCTGTGAAGAGGTAATCAAATTGTCAACTTCAAATATCTATAAGGAATGAAAATACAAAGGTGTTATAATATAGTTCCTGAAAGTTTTAGCAACCAGCAGAAGTTGAACCTACGCCTTTTAACTTACCTTGTTAGACGCTCGGCCAACTAAGCAATGGTTACATGCCCACTGAATGCGAAAATTTTTAGGACTGTTATGACAAAAAATTGTGACCAGAACTGCAGGGAGCCGATTGATGCAGGAGGCAAGCAGCCGCTCAAAGTGGCGCTCTGTTCAGCAGTGGACGTCTTGAGGCTATTGATGATGTGATGATGACGGTGAAATAAAAAAAATGTATTGCTCGTTACATTTTACAGAATTTTTCGTTCATCAATGATAGCTTAAACATAAGTAGCACCCTACGCCAGAATACTATCATTTGGCCTAAACAAAAATCTCCTTTGCCTATCAAATCCGTTTTCACTTTGACGCCATTTTGTCATCATGCGGTTCAGTTACCGATCTAAACTTCCACATAAACGTTACGTGCTCAATATGTATAACTACTATGTACAAAATACACAAGTACATTTTCTGAGTCGGGCCGAACTCTCGGTACACTTCGGATCAATTTCACAAGTTTTACTTCGATCTATACACTTTTATAAGGTGCTTTTACATTAAACTTTGGTGAATTAATAAACGAAGAAGATTTTTGGAATGAGTTTCAAAGAAAGAGACTGAGGTAGTGTGTGAGAGAGAGAATGTAAAAGTGGAAAGCTAGTTTTAGCACATTACGTTTTTAATCTGAAATTATATTGGTATGTATTTAATTTAATTTTTTAATTTTATGGCCTAAAAGATTTAACAGTTAACAACTTTTTAAGGCAAAATGAGTGAGAGAAAAAGAGAAAGTGAGATAGTTATTACGAGATATACTTATGCGAATTTTAAAAAGAAGAGAGGTATAGTTTTAAAACTTTAGACGCCTTGCTAACATACATAGTAAAAAAAGCCGAGCCGATTTTAATGTTCTTGCGTTCTACAAGAACTATATATTAGGCTAACTCAGATAAGTAATCCAAAGTTCCAAACAATAACTGTAAAAGCAATCAGTGGAGTTGAATAGGAATGTTTATGATAAAAAAGGTAGCGAGAGACCAAAAAAGTGTGGTTGATTAACAACAAAACAATGATATTTATGTGTTCTACGAGAGTGAATATTGGGATGACGTCTGACAGAAATGGAACAACTCCAAAACAACTGCATCTCCATTGAAATAGGGTAAGGGTAGGCTGATGATTGTGATAAAATCTCTCAAACTGAAGTGGTCACACTGGTTTAGATTATGGATAACTCAAATCCCCAAAGTTAAATTTAAACATCTAGTGTACAGTCCCCGCTACACAAAAGCCCAGCCTCCAAGGAACTTAACCATCCACTTTATTAGCAAACTTGGCTATGAGTACAGTCTTTTAGTAATTAGACCGGATTATTTTCAAGCGGGTGCGTTTAAAACTCATTTACAAGCGGTGTGACGTTTTGACGTTGGGTAGCGGCAAAACGTAAGTTTGCGTTTTGTGCAGCTCTTATTAAAGCTGTACTTAACGAGAGTATATTTTTAATTTTCTTGCGATTAAAATACTAATGCTGCGAGATATCGGCTGTTTCAAAACGCGGCCACTTTTTTGTAAACCATTTTCAAACATTAGAATTACGTTTGCATTTTGTTTAGGAGCACCAAACTTGTTAAGTTGAAAGATGAGATTCCAAATCCAAAGTTGTTTAACATTTTAGGAACTGTAATAATATCTTTTTAAACATTAGCATAGGCTAACTGGTAGGGTTGTTTTCTCAGTATGCCACCGGGATTTTTCTGGTTATTAAAAACAATAATAATATGCTACTAATATAAAAATAATGAGATCAAATGCATGACGCACAATTATTTGGAAACAATCTCCAATCAATAAATGTACGTTGGGCACTCAGTAATTAGTAAAAGTTTGGTGATTTCGCACAGCGCCATCTAGCGTCAAACTAGGCAAAGCATTTGGCCAGCTAAGCGATTACATAACTTTATTGAATAAAATTTGTATGCATTTGAAAGTTTCAGTGCGCAGTTTACCTGCAAAGATGCTGTGTTTTTTTTCCAAATTAAGATCAAAATTTTGCCTGTTGCATTTCTATCAAATTTACAAGACCACCCCCCAGATGACAGATAGAATAAAAAGCATTTTCTTCGCAACATTTCCTGTGTGTGTAAAACAGTAACATTAAAATTTACTAAGTGCAATAAACTGACACTTTTAGTTGAACACAAGCATGTACTGTTGTTCTCTCGGGAGCCATTATACTTACATATATCGGCTTGTGAATGTGTATACTGAACTTGCGTTAGTAAATTAATTAACTAAAACACGAATAGCTCTATGACTCTATGACTTTTTGAAATTTTAATTTGAATAACTTTAAAACTAACTTAATAACTATCTACATTTAACTAAAAATGAAAACCCTAAATATTAAAAAAAAAATAAAAATAAAATGAGGTTACAAATAAAGTAGAATTTAAGGCTTACTGCGGCTTGTTTTTTTAATTGCTGTCAATATTTTAATGGAACATATTTAACGATCATCATCATCATCATCAGTATGAAGACGTCGCGCCGACTGCTGAAAATACGCTTCCCCATAGAGGTACTTTTAGGTCCCCATGGAGGTACTTTTAGCGGCTGCTTGCCTCTTGCATCCAACGGTTCTCTGGAGTATTGACCAGCTAGGCGATCATGTAACTTGATTGCAACCGATAGAAACAAAAATGTATGGATTTGACAGTTTCAGTTTATGTGCATAGTAACCATGGAAATTTTGAAATTCGGAATAAAGTTTTTCCTCTTACATTGCAATCAAAGTTCCGTGATCACCCAGCAGGTCGCAGATCTACCAGTTCCATTTTTAAAACATTATTTAAGAAAAAGCTCAGTATTTTATTTAAAATACAGACACAGTTACAGTTTTCCCTTCCACATACAATCTAGGCGTATTCAAGAGCAGAGTGAATAGGTATCTGCTGGGTAAGCGTGTCCCACCTTAGGTTTCATCTACACTTACCATCAGGTGAGATGTGGCCAAACGCTGACCCATTTGCTATAAAAAAAAAAAAAAAAAAAAAAATGTTTTTTTTTATGAAAACGAATGACATGACGAGCTAGTCGTTCGCCTGGTGTTAAGCATCACGGCCGCCCATTACAGATTGCAGTGTCACTCGGAAATCTAAATTAAAGTTTCGCGTGACACTGCGCACTGCGCACGTCATCCTGAGACATCCAACAGTCTAAAAAGGATTTCTAGACTGTGAGATCAGTTCTTAAGTCTCATTTGCCCAGTAATTTCACTAGATACAATGCCCTTCAAACCGGAACACAGTAGTGCTTACACACTAATGCTTGGCGGCAGAATAACTGGCAAAGCGGTGGTACCTACCTAGAGGAACTTTGCAGAAAAGTCCTACCACCTAGTAAAATGTAGTAAGTTTAAGTTAGTAGTTAAAAGCACAAGATGCACTAGACTTGCTGCAACCATATGAATAATGTTGTAATTTTTACGACACGCGAGCTAACTAGCTTTTACATCCAAAATCCGAGCACTGCATCGTTTTATTAACCCTAAAATGTTTACGCCAAAAATTATGATACGACGGAAAGGTGTTTAAAAAAAACACCAAAAGTGCGACTCTCGGACGAGCAAGCGGAAATAAAAAAGTCGTCAAAATAAACCTCGTACGACAGTGTAAACATACATAGTCTAGCAGTATGAGATCTTAGTCAACTTTTTTGGAGAACTGTTTACAAAAGATGAGATAACATTTTTCAATAGCATCCTAGTTATAGCTTGTAACGTAGAAATTGTTTCTTGTTTTTCTGTGACAGGCTTGCATTTGACAGTAGTGTCTCACCTGATGGTAAGTGACGACGTGGTCGACGATGGACCACGGAGCACGCTTATTTATAAAATACTGGTTCACTCTTGCCTTGACGACTCCCAGATTAAAGCGAATTGAACCAATTAAACTTGTCAAGTCCTATGATAACCACAATTTTGACGTAAAATTAAAAGTACTGTTAAGTACACGTACAGAAACTTGAGGATTACCAAATACGCTAATTTTTCATTTACAGTTTAGTAATAGAGTATGTGGAAAATAACCCTCCGGTCGGTTTAGTACATATGATAAAAAATCTTGCGCTGCGGAAATTAAACATTATTGCATAGAGGAGTACATAGAAAAAAGTAAGTTGACGTACTGTTTTCAAATTACACTGTCACCTAATAAAGGAAGAGCGAATCACACTGTGTTGCACGTCAGAAGCACTTTTATTATTATGTCTCTAATGTCAGTATATTACATTTTTTTCTTTACGTTGTCGTCGGAAGGGTTATTGTTTTTGTCGCACGACATGTAACATTCAACTCTGAAACTCGCTGTTTAAAAAATGCGAGTTAAATAAGTGCTTAGAAAGTGTTTTAAATTGGTAGTTGGTTATTTGCGGTAAATTACTTTTTTTTTCATAATTTTTATAAGGTTATGTTAGCACAGTTTTACTAGGTGGTAGGACTTTTCTGCAAAGTTCGTCTGGGTAGGTACCACCGCTTTGCCAGTTATTCTGCCGCCAAGCAGTAGTGTGCAAGCACTACTGTGTTCCGGTTTGAAGGGCATTGTAGCTAGTGAAATTACTGGGCAAATGAGACTTTATGATCTGATTACTCAGTCTAGTAATCTGATTACTAGACTGGGCGATGTCTCAGGATGACGTGCGCAGTGCAGGTTCACGCGAAACTTTATTGAAAAAATGAAAAATGAAAAATACATTTATTTTGAACAAGGCATATAGGGAACAATTATATTTAGGTGGAAACCCTGGATCCCAAACTAGGCTCAGGGCCCGTATTATGAGGTCCAGGCCTCCTTCGCCGGAAACAATATCGCCAATGCCTAAGCTAGGTTACAAAAATTATTCAACTTAAATTAAATTAAATATAATCTTGTCTAATTAATATTCACATGCTAGAATATTAATCTACCTGAGGTTTAAGTGATTGGCAGGAAAATATGTGTAGGGGCGTGCGTATGAGTGTATGCAAGATATGTTAATGTAATTTATATATGTATCATAAGTATATATATATATATATATATATATATATATATATTTAGAAAATAAAATACAGTTATTAAATGTACTTTTAGAATAATATATATGTAATAATATTTTTATTATTTTAACGCAACAAGTAAATCTTCCGATTCTTCGTAGCTCATACTATTTAGCTTAGTAAACAGAGTTTTTCTTAGTTCAAAAACACTTAGAGATTTAATGTTAATGTCTATACTTATCTTGTTATAGAGGAAAGGCCCAATAAAGGACATAAACTTGCCCGCAAATGCCGTTTTAACATGAGGAACAGAACATACATTGTGTGTCGTACGTTTTTTCGCAGTTGAGGGGGCAAATTTTATCAGGGTGTGTTGATGAAGAACAGTGTGTTGGATGAATAGCTGCCTAACTGTCAGAACCTGGCACTCTCGGTACAAACTAACCGTAGGGTATCTGTAGGATCGGCTTGTACTGCACTTGAGTAAACCTCGTTGCGCTCTTTCGAGTGGCAACATGTGAGTTTTGTACGCCCCGCCCCAGGATGTTATGCAGTACGTAGTGATAGATTGACAGATCGAGAAGTAAAGCAGTCGTATTACATCCCAGCCTGCACTGTCTCGTATACATTTAAAAACCGCTGTTAGCTTGCGTATTCGTTTTGTAAGTTGTGTTATGTGGGGTACAAAGGAAAGTCTATCATCAATAACGATACCCAGATATTTAATTGTGCACACTTTTTCTAAGACCGAACAGTTACACAGAGATGGTGTTCTTGAGCATGATCCTGCTTCATGAGCAACCAGAGAGAGTAATTCGTTGTTCGGAGGGTCCCGAATAGCAAAGGTTATATATTTAGTTTTATCAACATTAAGGCTGAGTAGATTATTTCTAAGCCAAGACGAAATCTCGTTAAAAGCAAACTGTGCTAATTCATAGGTTTCCACCCAGCTATCTCCCTGTACCATGACAGCAGTGTCATCGGCATACGTTAATATGCTACAGCGTCTTAAGGACATTTCACAAAGGTCGTTAATATACACGAGAAAGAGAGTTGGGCCCAATATGCTTCCTTGTGGGACGCCGTAACTCACTGGAATAGGGCTACTGACATGATCACCGATTTTTACACTTTGTGACCGGCCACTCATGTAGTCTGCGATCAGTTTGTGCTGCATGCCTCTGATTCCAAGCTTTTCTAACTTTTTAAGCAGGATCGGGATAGATACGCTATCAAAAGCTTTAGCCAGATCGAGGAAGATAGCTAGAGTTTTCTTTTTTGCGTCAAGATTTTTGGAGATGAAATCCGTTAGTTTATTCACCGCTTCAGAGGTGGATTTGCCTCTACGAAAGCCATGTTGGTTGGGCGATAGCAAATTATTCGTTTCAAGGTAGTTAACAAGTCTCCTATTGATTACTTTCTCAAAGATTTTTGATAGTGATGTAAGTATGGATATGGGACGGTAGTTTCCAGTGAGTTTTTTATCGCCAGATTTGTGAATGGGTATAATAATGGCATGTTTTAGAGCATCAGGGAAACAACCCGTACGCAGCGAGATATTTACTAAGTGAGATATGACTGGGGCAAGACTTTCTTTATTTTGCATTAACACAGTATTGTTTTAAAGTTCCGAGTGACACTGCAACTGTTATGGGCGGCCATGTCGCTTAACATCAGGTGAATGACTAGCTCGTCACGTCATTCAATAGCATAAAAAAAAGCACAGTAAGTACTTTATTTAGGTGAAAAGCTTCATGAAAGCCTGTTAATTTAAACGGAATTTCTCTACAGCAAGTAAGCACAGTTGCCGATTTCCGATTCTTTATATTATAGGTAATTGAGGTTGGAATTGCTTTTTCAAAAGTACTCATTTTTTGCAAGTAGTCGAAATAAGTTAATAGAGACAGAAAAAAATAATTTATAAACTAATTCTTCATTTAGTTTTTTCGCTTCTTTAGCAACTATAACGGTTTTTTTAATTACGCTTGTGAAGGTATAGTTACATTTTTTGTTAACCTATACTGTCCCACTGCTGGGCAAAAGTCCCCCATATCCTTCCAGATATCTCGGTCCCCGCAAGCTCTGCACTGCTCTTGAAAGGCGTCGAGGTCATCACGCCATCTCTTTCGGGGCCTGCCTCGGCAGCGTCGCCCATTTTCAGGTACCCACTTATGGTATAGTTATTAAAAATTTATAATCAACAAAGAAATCGACGATACGGGCTGGAGTTAGAAATAAGTGAAAAAGAATAGCTTACCGGTACTTTCATTCACAGTTAGGTATAACTAATACATAATAATAGATAGATCTATTCGTGTAATTTATACCGTAAGTGCCTACGATTTTAGGTGCAAAATTAATTGCAATTGAACACGCAAAACGATCTTCACATCTGTGAAAAGGCTGTGAATCCTTAATTATTATCAGACATAATTCTGCAAATGTCTAATTCAAATTCACCTAGAGCCCTACTTCGTTCTTCGCGGAGAAAATGGACCATTACCCTGAAATCTTGCGGTTTTCATTACCACCGTAAAAGTGTTTCCATAAAAGTTTTAGGTAGCTTTCACATTATGCTGTGATATAGGTACCGCACCACGGTTTTACGTTCTAACATAACATAGATAAATACAGAAATACATTGAGAATTTAAAAAAAACTCCGGCAATAAAAATAATTTACTAATGGCAAAGAGAACTATCAAATAACAAAACCAACCAACCAGCCAACTTTCAAAAAAAAAATTGCTACAGGTGCAGATCTGTGGCTACATCCATTTGGCAAATATACAATGTCACAGACAGACCTGTGGATACACATGCCGTTAAACATATATGACCGCTCTTTACCTAGATTATAAAAGGACTGATTCATTCAAAAATAACAAAATACCAGCAATAATCAGCATTGCAATTCAACGAGGCAATGTTGCCAGCATGTTGGGTACGCTACCTACCAGTAGTGGGCTGCAGCATTTGGACTGTCTATAGGCCATCGCAGCTAGCATACAATCCAAATGTTCTTTGTAGTAGATACTGTAGCTAGTTTATTAGTTTTATTAATGTTGTAGTTAGTTTAAAGAATAAAGGCACATTGTTCGTTAAAAAAAAACATAATACCTTAGTTACAAGCAAAAGATACTGAGGATATAATTATTATCAATTTTGTATATCTTACATAAGAACTTTTCTTGTCTTCTACACACTTTTTTTGTGTATGTTTGTAATGAATAAACTCAAAAATTACTGTGCCGATTTCAAAAATTTTTTCACCATTGGGAAGCTACATTCACCCTGAGTAACATAGGCTACACCACTATACGTGCAAAGCCGGGGCGAGCCGCTAGTTTTATTTACAAACTTTTCTTGTCTCTAGATAATATAGACATAAGCTATTATAATATTCCCAGATACCGAAGCGCACTGCACAGCGACCGAAGTCTCCCAACAACCGCAAATGGAAACCCTATACGGTAGAATCAATTTCTTCGAGTTATTACATTATTGCCTCATATTCAAAAGGACTATAAAGTTTGTCGAGCGCCCTGATTTCTGTATAAAAGCTAAAGGAAACCTTGGAATAGTTTATTTGAATTTACAGAATGATTTTACCTTTACGTCAACAGCCTGACGTCCACTGCTGAACATAGGCCTCCCCATAAAACGCCACTATAGATACTTATTATAAGGGGGTTTGGCATAATCACCATGCCTGGCAGGCGGCTTGATGATCGCGGATTTTTTAATGTACCTAAGAGAATGCTGCAGCCTATTCCCTGGATATTCCCTTAGCAGGCTCTTACGGCACCCATGGCACCATTTTTTTACCTTTGTATGGTGTTAAATGAGGAAATTGGTGCGAAAGGTATTAGACTGACTATACAAATCAAATTTGACTGAATATTTTTTTTGTTTGTTTTTTACATAGACTTAGTATCGGCAAATTCTGTGGTTATTTATTCAAAATTTGTTTAGAGGCAACTACATTTTCCATTGCTAAGTACAACTTGGGGATCTTATACTAAGCGATGGAAAATGTAGTTGTTGATTCGAAGCCAATCCCCTAATCGTATAAAGACTAAACAAAATATGTTGGATCCGGTATTATAAGCAACCCATGTGAGCAAAGAAAACATGGTTCCGTACCCAAAGGGTAAAACGCACCCTATTACTAAGGCTCCGCTGTCTGTCATTCTGTCACCAGGCTGTATCTCATGATCCGTGATAGTTAGGCAGTTGAAATTTTCACAGATGATGTATTTCTGTTGCCGCTACAACAACAACTACTAAAAAACAGAATAAAATAAATATTTAAGGGGCTTCCATACAACAAACGTGATTTTTTTGCTCGCTTACCAGATGAGTCATAGATGCACTGGTTTAAATACCTAGTACTGCTACTCAACACTAGATGGCAGGGATAGATAATGGTACGGAACTCTTCGTGTGCGAGTCCGCCTCGCACTTGGCCTGCTATTATTTAATAGATAGGCATGCGTGATGTATTCCGCTAGTTGTAGGTATTGAATCTTAAGTTTTCTTTCAACAAGAAATAATATTTATAAGCAACAAGATATTCAATGTCTATTCTACATCCAAAAGCGAATCCTGTACCAGCTTCCTTGATCCGGTCCAGCCAAATAAGGTCGGCAGTTGGAACGCTGTGGGATTACCATAATTGATATTAATGTACTAGGAAACGTTTAGTTAAACGGGACAAAGCAAAACTTTGAAACACACCTAGACGAACAGTATGAACGCAAATCCAAGCGGCCTAGTAGGTAACATTATTTTGACAGCGTCTTCGAGTTTTTGTAAAACTGGGCGTTAAATAATCATCATTATCATCATCAACCGCCTGAAGACGTCCACTGCTAAACATAGGCGTCTTCCAAAGAGCGCCACTTTGAGTTGCTGCTCGCCTCCTGCATCCATCGCTTCGGTTTTTACCAGATCGTCAGTCCACCTAGTATATATGATCAAAATAATGCTTTTGTGTCACTCCAGCCTCGCAGTCGCGCTGTTTGTCTAAGTATGTGTGGTGTTTAAGAAGCGGGAACTCGTAAATTGTTCCGAGCACTATTCAGGGCTTCTCTAGCCGAGCCTTTTGAATTAGTTTATGGTGCAATGAGGTAAATGTTTTTGCTGATTTTTTTTCGGGATGTACTAAGCTAACTTGTATAGTCTAATAGCGGCTCGCCCCGGCTTTGTACGTGTAGTGGTGTAGCCTATGTTACTCAAAATGAATGTAGCTTTCCAATGGTGCAAGAATTTTTGAGATCGTCACAGTAGTTTTTGAGTTTATTCATTACAAACATACGCACAAAAATACATGATTTAATAAATAATGGTGTAGATGGGCTAACCCCCAGTTTCCTTGTACGTTTGGAAAACTCATGTGAACTTAACACACCAAGTACTGGACGTCCATTGGTTGAAGAAAGCCGATGATCAACAGGCAAGCAATGAGCATTCCGTATTTCGTGTGTTAACACGAGTTTAACAAACGTACAAGGACCCGAGGAAAGTGTTGCTTAGCTAAGTTGTATTTTAATAGACTTTAGTAGTGCAGACTGGCATTATAGTGTAGGGTCTTGTGGCCAGATGGAGTGGCTACTTAATTTAATTTTACCAGTTATATCCCAGGTATAAGTTATATCATAACTTTTTTTGCGTTTTATTTGTATGGTAAAATTATATGACGGCGCGTGAGTGATTTATTTGCTTTGTGTCAATTATTATTCTTTAATTTTAAAACAGTTCAGTTGCTAATTGAGTTGTAGTCCAATATATATTGGTGCAAAATGGTCTTTGTCATATTTTCAGAGCGGGTAACACCGAATGGAGTTGTGAGTGTCATAGTAACAGTAGACTGGCACTTTTGCACAGCTGGCCAAGCGCGATGCACATGCACAAAACCACTGACTCTAAATCAAATTGTATTTGAGTAATCTTATGAGATTTTGAGCAATTGAGTATCAGATTCGTTAAAACGGTATTTGTTTGAAAGTTCCTTGGTGTTATTTTTAAATCACCTACACGTGCACGCCCATGATGGACAACTTGTACCCAGAGGTAACGGATACGCTTCCCGAGATATCACCTCGGCTTCCTGACGATCCGTTATATACAAAATGAATAATACAAATGGTGAAGATTTAGTTGTAATGACACTAACGTCAAGGCAATCTCCAAAAAACCTGTATTGACTCGACCGGGGCTTAACCCGAGGTTCTGAAATAATATTTCATTCCATTAGCTCCAAGTGTTTTCGTACTTAATATAGAATACGTGAGTCCAAAAACTAAACAGGCGTCCACTCTATATAAATTCTTATGGCGCACGTAATAAAGAAATACTCCACGTCCACGTAATATTTTTGGTCCTAAATCAAATTTAGTAAGACGTAAGTTTTCGTGTCTCTCTAGTGAGCGCTAGGTGACTTAGAAAGTTTTGAAAGTTATATATTTACAGCCACAAATTACTAAGTATGAAATATAGCGCGGCATGGCGACTTCAACAACCTACAATGCCATGAAAATAAAAATTTCAGATTCGTGCTTCGAACTCGAGTCGTTCGATCGGTAGGTTTTCGATACGATGAGTTTTGGAACTGACGGCCAATCACAAAAATTTTCGCACCTTGCTTCGCACCAGCGTTTTTCGTAACTACATAGGACTCCCGGGCGCCATACTATACATATACGGTGACGCAAAACGCTATGCCCTAAGGTACAAAAATCTATCAAACTCGTCACGCGCGCGTCTCGTTAAGTTTATGATATGGCATGTGTGTACTATTATTTTTACTCTGTGCTTATAACACATTGCATAAAGTAATTTTAATGTAGGTTCATAATTCAGTTGGAATGGATTATTTATTCTTAAAAATAGAATAATTTTATAAGTAGTGGGTAAATAAATATATATCCGACTGTTACTTTTGAATATTGTATCGATTTTTCGACCAGGTTTCGGGCATAAGTATCCGATGCTCTTCCTCAGGCGTTAAAATGGATCACACTCATGAGAATTTTAATATTAAGTAGTAAGCAGTTTTGGGGAAGTTAAGTTTTTCTTTGTATCTACGATAAGTTTTTTTTTGCACAATAAGAATTTAAAGCGTTTCTTTCTTTCTTTCTATCTTTCTTTACCCAATGGATGCAGGAGGCGAGCAGCCGCTGAAAATGGCACTCTCTGGGGGAGTCCTATGTTCAGCAGTGGCCATCTTCAGGCTGTTGATGATGAGGTACCTACTTATAATAACTAAAGTATTTAAATGAAAACGCATAACTACTAAACAAATTGTGAAAAAAAGTTTCTACGAAAGAATTCTACGTATTCAAAAAATATTCAGTCCAGTTTCCATATTCCTTTCCCACATACCCCGATATGGTCACGTACGGTTTGCAACAATTAAATCTTTCAGCCGGCGGGGCACGGACGAGTTGCTCATGATAATAGAGATACCCGTTACAGATAGGTGGTATTGATATATATACTGAGCTCTGGGGTACTTAATATTAGAAGTTTTAATATCATGCCATCAAATAATCATTGTCGTAGTTAGTATAGAAGATAAAGGACATTTACCGCTTTGCAAAAATTCTACAAACCTACCGTCTGTTCTTATATTGAACTAAGTATTTGAGAAAAAACTACACAGCTTACAAAATTTGCAAGTTAAAATGGCAATAGGCAGGCCATATCGCTCACATTACCTACAACTGATGGGAAGGAAGTAGTAAACCAGAAAACGCAGCGTAGGCCAGTCTCCCACTGTATAATATGTATATACTAGAAACTCATATAATATATATACTCGTATAATATGTGTATACTAGCCGTTGGGTTGCATCAAGCAAGTAGCCGGTCAAAATGGCACTCTACTGAGACCTAACTTTCAGCAGTGGACTTCTTTCGGCTGATGATAAGAAAAATGAAATTTATAAACAACATTCTAGAAATCAAACAATTATGCGTCATTCAGTGTTGCCAACCATAAAAAACAATTCACCCAACTTAATTTCGAAAAATAGGAACTATTTAATAAATTCATGACACTAGTGTAGTATAAACATAGTTACGTAGCATGTGTGCTACAGATATCTTCTTTCTTATAAAGAACAATGTACATGTCACACAGCTTGGAATCAATAAAGTTCAACAGAACAATCTAACAAGATCAGAATACTAAGATACTCCGCGTACTAAGATGTTACTCCATACCAGTAGGTATGTAGATCGATACTCCCTGGTATCATTATACCTAGAATAGAGTATTCTCTTGTGCACACGTCTAGATGATTCTAATTGTTTGGAAGGAAAAGATTTGGAGCTAGATGAACCAAACGATGGAACTTGTTACCTAGATACATAAATAAGAAGAATACGTCTTACTTTTTAAAGTAAACCCAATTTAAACAGGTATAATAATTTAATAGTAAAGATGAAATCGTCATCAGCTTCTTGCTTTCCCGCTGCTAGGACCAGGAATTACTCTCACACAGAGAAAGTGAAGATCATAATTTACCACGCTGGCCACACGCGAGTTAGCAGATGACACCATGTCCTCATATAATTTTGCCTTTGTGGTTCTTGAACATGTGGTTCTCCTCGCGTTATTTTCCTTTACCGTTGTAAGCGAGTGCAAAATAAAATAACCGGCCAAGTGCGAGTCGAACTCGCGCACGGAGCGTTCCGTACCATTATCTATAAAAACGAGCATAGAAATCACGTTTGTTTTATGGAAGCCCCCTTAAATATTTATTTTGTTCTGTTTTTTTGGTATTTGTTGTTATAGCGGTAACAGAAATATACCATCTGTGAAAATTTCAACTGCCTAACTATCACGGTTCATGAGATACAGCCTGGTGACAGACGGACGGACAGACAGACAGACAGACAGCGGAGCCTTAGTAATAGTAGCCTTTGTTAGGGTCCCTTTTATCTTTGGAGTACGGAACCCTAAAAATATATTTATATTTAAGACAATCATTCCAACCGCGTAAAACGATAACAAATACGTACTTTAATGTCTACATACTTAACGCTATAGCTTAACCGCACATAAATAAAATTAACACACATAAAACCAACCTTTACTCGTTCATAAAAACATAAAACTAATTTGAATCGTTATTATGCTAATCTTACTTGATTTACGTTCCTAATCGCCTCGTTACGTTACGGGCTCGTTAAAAAAATAATTAAAAAAGGGGGTTGAGGCAGTGCGAGCGCTGGCTGATTGGATTTGCGGTGCGCGATTAAATTATCAAGTAGTAAAGAACGTGGAACCGGTCTTAACTGGCTTCCTACGTAGGGTTGCCAGTCTATATATATCTAGAGCGCCTAATACTAGTTAAGAGCTGTTGGTAAGTCATCATCATCATCAACAGCCTGCAGACGTCCACTGCGGAAGATAGGCCTCCCTCATAGAGCGCCATTTTGAGCGGCTGCTCGCCTCCAGCATCCATCGGCTCCCCGCGGCTTTCACCAGGTCGTCGGTCCACCGAGTGGGGGGCTGGCCTACGCTGCGTCTTTCGGTTCGTGGTCGCCACTCGAGAACCTTTCTTACCCATCGGTTGTCAGTTCTACGATAAATGTGGCCTGCTCACTGCCATTTCAACTTGCTCATTCTAAGACCTGTATCGGTCACTTTAGTTCTCCTGCAGATCTCCTCGTTCCAGAGCTTATTGTAGGTAAATACCAAATATAGCCTAAATCTTTTTTATTAAAAAAAGGCTATCACTCTGTCGAAGAATTTAAAGCGGATAAACTTTAGTTCGCTCGGCCCTGTTACACTCGATCGTAGGAAATGATAAAAAAATAAAAATAATGATAATAACATACTTTAAAATCTACCCACTTAAAATTATTATCGAGAGAACACAGATAACTTAATGTAATAAAATGAAATTCTTGTTTGTAATTGACTAGTATAATTATAATATATAAATTAACCTAAATTGTAAGGCGACAAAATGAATTAACCACGAATAATTTGCTATTTTAATAAGGACTGTATAAATGTTACTCTAAAGAAAATGTAAGCTCCAGCTCCACTCTAAAGTGCAACGCCCTCACAGGGCTCATACAATGAAATGTTTAGGACTAGGTGATAATTATAGATTAGTAAAGCTAAACGACATTGTATGAAAGCATCTAATAATAATAAATAAAATAAATAAATAATAGTAAAATGGTCAAAAAAATCATACAAAATAAATTGGAGTTTTCAGGAGCATTTTAAGTGGTAAATAATAATGTAAAGTTTATTTCTTAGCATTAACTTGAACAGCTTTACGCAGAATACTAAAATAATGCAAACATAATTTTAAAAATATTCATAATTGTGCAGCAATAATGACCGACGATCTGGAGAAAACCACGGAGAGCCGATGGATGCAGGAGGCGAGCAGCTGCTCGGGGTGGCACTTTCTGTTTGAGGCCTATGTTTAGTAGTGGACGTCTTCAGGTTGTTGATGATGATGATGATAATGTTGATGATTTTATAAGCATTTACACTCACATTTTGATGCCATGGATTGTCAACGATTGTCGGCCTGCTACGAATGTGGTGCGCCGGAGGATACGGCACCCCACATGCTGGAGGTGTGCACTGCTTAGGATTCAGAGCGGCGCACACTTTCGCGGTTGTTGGCCAGGACCTCTCGTTGCCGAGCGTGGTGAACGCCATGCTCAGCAGCGAGAGAGCGTGGCAGGCAACGGTCTCCTTCTGCGAGGCGGTGATGACGCAGAAGGAGGCTGCGGAGCGGGTCAGGGAGGATGATCCCAACTCTGACCCCCTCCGGCGCAGACGGACCGGGGGACGGATGAGGCGTTTCGCGCACCTTCTCCATCCTCCGTAGTGGGGTCGGCGGCGGGAGACTCTCCGCCATGCTCACACGGCCCCACACGTCTGGTGGGTAACCAAGGTGTAAGGTTACCCACCCACTGGCGCAGAGGCCCGAGGGCCTACCGCCGGGGCGAGATAGTGAATTCTAGCGTGACCCTATCTTGCCCCATCCCGGCGGCGGACGGATCACGAGGGGGTTTTAGTGAGTTCAAGTCCCACATTCCATTGCGTCTCCCCCGTGGTGGCAGGGAACTGCGAAGGCATTTCCCTCCCTCAAAAAAAAAGACTAAATCGTCTAAGGGTGGGTTCTAATTGAAAATGCTAACAAATTCTCAAAATTTGTTAGTTTTTAACTATTGGTTGGTTACCTTACCTACGGATCCACCCTCAATTGGGCTTTATTATAATTATAAAAAGAAATTAATTTTCAGTTTTTTCTGCAGCCCTAAAGTCGACCCGAGTCTTATATGTGTAAAGCCTAATAGGAGAGGACTTAATGTTATTCCGTGGTTCCAAACGCGTTGAACGTGTGAGGTAAGAAAGTTAAGTAAAGTTTCGCTGGTTAAGATTAAACGTTGTTACTAGGTGGTAGGATTTGTGTGCAAAGTTCGTATATAGGTACTTGGTACCACCGCTTTCCCAGTTATTCTGCCACCAAGCAGTAGTGTGCAAGCATTACTGGTAATCTTATTGCTAGACTGTGATGTCTCAGGATGACGTGCTCAATGCAGTGTTACGCGAAACGCTAGGTATATATTTTTTAAATAGTTTATAGGCAAAGCATTTGATCACTGTCTCCCCTGACGGAAAGTGATGACGCAGTCTACAATGGTGCATGCTTGCACTATAAAGTGCATATCAAAACGCTTAGAGCAGGTTGATGAAATTTCAACTATTAAAGGGTGCCGTGTTTTTGTGCGCCTTGATGTCCGGTGAAAGAAGGGAGATGGAGGAATAAGATCGTGTAATTCCTTCGCATAATCTCCAAAATGCAGTCTTAAAAAAACCTACAAACTAGCAACTTTACGTCGGTGCTCTAAACTGTGGAGCCTAGCTTCCACCAACGCATCATCACCAATGAGTCTTTTGGCTCGTCTCTAAGTGTAGAATATTATTTAGAGTTCCACTGTGGCACTGCAGCTGTGATGGGCAGCCGTGACGGTTAGCATCAGGTGACTAGCTCGTCACGCCTACCTAGATGAACTTTCCGGAAAAGTCCTACTAGGTATAGTATAGTGTCCGGTTTCCAACCTATTCTGACGTTCCAAATCGCATCCGCAATACGAGAACCAGACTACAATAGTTTGACCAGACTATCAAGCCTCCGTCACGTGCAGTGCAGTGCATAGTAAACTATACATCACACGTATCATGTGACGTCCCGTCCGGTGTGAAGATGCAATTGCTCCGCTTGGCGTGCCCACTAACTAGGTTGGCGTTCATTTCGGCGTGCCATGTATGAAACTATGTGTACAGATTGGAACATTATGTAACGGGTTGCAATTACTTTGTAATACGGTGCTTGGATGTCTGGTTTTTTTTTTTAATTATTTGTCGTTATTCAAATTTTTACCTTTATAAATAAAATTAATCCATAGGTTACACTGAGCAGACTGCTATAATATTGATTTGGGAGGCGTTATCTTTACAGCATTTGTGTTGATGTAACTCATAGACTTAGGAGAGTGATGAAAAAATTCTAGGTCTGTGGTGTAACTTGACCATGCTGGTTGGGATGATTATCAAGAATCTCTCAATAGATTGCGCTGCCCGTTTGGTTGTAAAAGGTGAAGGATTTTGGACATGAGATCACTAAACTTGTCAATGTTCCGGCTTTAGGAACGGATGGATGCAAGTTCAAAACCCGTTCGTGATTCATATAACATTTCTGTAATAGCATCAAGTCAGTTTTGCTTAGGTAATTCGGGATTACTTTTGGTACTATTTCCATCGGTGCTACTAAAATTAGTGCTATTTTACAAATAGCTCTTAGAGCATAATTGTTTATTTGGGTTCTATTCTCAAATTTTCGGGATATAAATATATTACGTTGGTTTTGAGTGTAAGTAATATATGCGTAAAACTTGCTCTAAATCGATACATCCGTGTTGATGCAAAACCCACACAAAAATAAAACAAATGGACAACCGAACGTTATATTAGAAGCAATAGATAATAAACACCAGGTTTTATAAACCTGGTCGAATTACAAAATAGCTCTGCCTATCTACCCCATCAATTTAATAACCACTCGTCAATTTACTTTATTATTACATTATTACCTGCGAACTCAATTTAATTTAATGAAAGCTGAGCTTCGTCTATTCTGCTTCTAATGCGCAAGATTTAAACGCGGGTACTTAACGATTGATCACAGTACATAAGGTTACGATGCCCTGGTTGAAATTGAAATCGACGTCATTGGATGATGCTAATTTGATGTCAACTATATGTACTGAGGCATTTCTTCTGCGATTTATCTATTTTTCACGAGAATTTAAATTTTTTTTTTCTTTTTTTTTTAAGTAGGTACCCTATCCCTATGTTATGTTAGAGTATATACTCAGTGAATAAAAACCTTGCTTACTGAACTTTTTACAGTTGGTAGATTGTGGAGTCCCATCCCAGGATACATTTTGTGTGCTTAGTAAGTGTTTGTTCTGTGTCTGGCCGTTGGATGCAAGAAGTAAACAGCTGCCTACCCAAAGTGGTGCTCTATGTCGAAGGGCTATGTACAACAGTAGATTTCGTCAGGCTGATGATGAAAAACAAGCACACACTCAAACAGACAGAAGTTTTAACTATAATAACTTTCCTATATCACATCACACTAGCGACGGCAATTAATGCGAGGTCGCATAAATTTCATAAACATGCGAATTCATGAGGCTTAGCATGCTACATGCTATTATTGATAATATGACGATAGTAAAATTAATAATAATTACCTAAATGACGTAGCCTGCCCATTGCCATTTCAAGTTGCTAATTTTAAGAGCTATATCGGTCGGCGAGCAGCCGCTCAAAGTGGCGCTCTCTGGGGGAGGCCTATGTTCATTGTTCAGCAGTGGACGTCTTGACTGTTGACAATGATGATGATGATGACCTAAATGATGTCTATTAATATGCGAATTAAAGAGCGCATTCACCTTAGGACGTTGTCTTGCGTGCGTTTGTTCATTCTGCAATAGCTGAACTGATTTCCATGTGGAATGGTGATAGCTTAGACACTGGATTAACAGGTAGACTTTTTATCCGCGGGTAAAACTGCAGGACGCAGCTAACTAGGTATAATTTTGTCAAGCCCACGCTCTGTTTTACACTGTAATACCGGTATTATTCTGGGGAAATTAAAACTTAACTCGGTCGGCGTCGGCTTAATGGTATTTCAGTGTTTGCGTTTCGTTTCCGCTTTCACTTTTAATCTCGAGGCTCAGATTGACTCGTTTCGAGGCAAGTCAAGGAATACATTTTTTAGTTGAATGCCGCTTTGTTTGAGTTAATGCCATTCATTTTATATCAAAGAGTTGAGTCACGATTGAGGAATCACGCTCTTCTAGAAAATAGCGTGAATGAGTTCTTTAACTCTCAACGCTGACAGAGGGGTTTAATTTGTGTATCTGTCGGTGGCATCATTGACAGCCTAAAGACGTCCTGAAGACGGCTGTTGAACAAAGGTGTTCTCCATAGAGCACCACTTTGAGTGGCTGTTTGCCTCTTGCATCTATCGGCTCTCCGTGTTTTTGAACAGGTCGTCAGTGTCAGTCTTTGGCATAGCAACTCCCGAACGGATGAGTTGATTTTTTTTGTTTGAAAATGACGTGGACAAGTGTTTTAGCTATCGGAGGACTTTTTTGTGCCGGAGGTATTTTGATATTATAAATTAAGGTCGCTTTTTGTGATATGTATGTAAGTAAACTAAAATTCAATTTAAATATATATTTGCCGTAGAGACTATGGGCAGTTGGGGTGCAGAATCCGAGACTTAGTTTCTGAAATAGGGCGCAGGATTCGTGACAAAGGTGGCGACTCCCGCTCCGGCTTGTTCCTGGTGCAAAGGTTGCCCATAGCCATCCAGCGTGGTAACGCTGCCAGTATAATGGGCACCTTTGCACCGCGGATAGTGAGGGGCAGGTTATTTGAATAGTAATAATGTGACATTGTTTTAATTATAATTTAATTTTGACGATTTAGGTAATTGTATTTTTAATATTTAATTTTATTTAATAATCTTATGTAATTGTATTTTAATACAATTTTATTTGTAATATTTAAATATATTGTAATTAAATTTGTGTTACGGGACCTTAGCTGCCGTAGCCCAATATGGTCTTGACCAATTAATTTTTAAGACTTATTAACTGTAGGTACTAATAACGTTTTACAAGTCTAATTGGCTCGATGAAGCAAACCAATTAACTTTGTAACACCAATATCACCTATTTTCCAAGAAAATTAAATGAAATTGAATTATTTAGCAAATTTTCTTATAAGTCAAAATAAGTAAAGTACTTAATTTAAGGTGTTGTTCTAAGCATATAAAATTAAAAGGTGGCCGTTTATTTGGCTTCTAAAATCAGATATCTATTTATTTTATAGACGACCAACATCTTATCACATCATGAATCAAAGAATACATAAGTACTAAACAATTCCCCAATCACGCCTAATCCAAGAAAGCCACATTTCCCAAAAATCCCCTATCAAAACAAATCAAAGTGCATTTCCCACTCGGCTCCAATCTTACATCATGACGTAAGCCAAATCTGAGGCATGAAGGCAGCCATCGTGCTTTGTTCAGATATAATAACTGAATGACTCGCATTATCTTCGAACGAGATGTGAAGTAGAAATGAAATCTCATTCGGAATAGTGCTCTCGCTGCGTGTGGGTGACAGAGAGTTTTTTGTTATTTTATCGAAATGGGACTATTGGTTTTTCTTAATTGATATTAGATTTCTAAAATGCCATTTATTTTTCTGACTTACGAGAAAAATATTACAGTTTTAAAAACTTTTTTATTAATTTGTCATTTCAATTTTTGTAATGTGGAGTAAGAATTGTTTAGTTGTTATTTTAGTTGTATCATTTTTACTTTAGAGCGCTTCTTTCCGATATTTTCTATGAATTCAAAAAAATTAGTAACACGTTTAAGTCGGTTTCTAGCAGGATAAAGGATCTTTAAAAAAAGTCGTATTCTCCATCACAATACCAGATTCAGTAGTCTTTTTTCATCGATTTTTTAATTCGAGTTTTTAAACAGTGTTTATGGCAGCCCCATCGTAGCCTAATACATATACATACACTCATCACAAACTAGGTTTTTTTTTAATAGGCTTGAATGACGCGACGAGCTAGTCGTTCACCTGATGTTAAAACACACGGCCACCCATATCAGTGGCAGTGTCACTCGAAACTTTATAATAATAAAGTTTCGCATGACACTGCACTGTGCACGTCACCCTGTGATATCACACCCTGTAATTCATCATTAATCATACATATATAATAATTTAACGCATTTTTCGCCAAAGACTGCCCCTTAAGTTAAGGAGCGGCGTTACGAAACTGAATAATAGGCGTGCGCGTCGTTACGGGAATGCCTGCGAGGCGTGGCGCGGCGTTCCGAGACTCAATGTATAGGATTTCCGTCGAGCGGCGTAGAGAAACTCCTGTACAGGCGCAGAGCGCCATCGTGGGAAGCGGCGTGCCGAGAACCATTCGTTAGTGAAGTAAGAAACGCAGACTTATGGCCCAACACAAACTAAAGCACGTCGAAGAAGGTTAAAAAATGGAATAATACATAGACTTAAGACGAAAAAATTCTAGGTCTGTTATCTTTTTAAATAAAAACGAATGACGAGCGCGTATTTAGGATGTTCATTTCTCAGTAGTTACTTTAGACTGGTTTTACTTATTAGTTGAAGGACACAATACCGCTTTTCACTAAGCTTCTCTTCTTCAGTATTACCCTAAAGATGAGAAAAGCATCCCATCTGTTGAAACATAGATATCGGGTAAACGTCCGATATTTCAAACTCGCCCGTTATTTACGAGTGACGTTGAGCCGCGATAAAGATTTTATTGGATCCACCTTCATGGCTTTAATTGAATCGTTAAGTTTGATTGGTTGGTTTCTAGATATGAATTATGGTAAGGAAATTTCGGAAAATATTGTATTTATATTTTTTTTATAACAAAAGCTGGGAAAAAAAACTTCATGTTTAAATGTAGAGAATAAAACTCGCAATTATAATGTTGTAGTAATTCGTGGGTATGTGTTTTTGCGTAGGCATCCTCGGAGGGTATGACATATACTACCGAATGACCTTTACAGGAAGTAACACGTTATGCGACATGACACTTTGTGTCATGTGTCATGTCGCATAAATGCATGGCCTTTGCAGATCTGTGAAGTACCTAGATAAAAAATTCATATACTTATGTATCTGAACCCACGTCTTCCAACTAGACGCTATGTCAACTAAGCTATTCAATACTCAACAATGCTGCTATTGTGCTAGGCTGCTAAAAAGAACTATAATTTTGTACCGACTAATCCCCGGATTATCGTACGTTTGTTAAATTTAAAGCTCATAACAACTTATAAATACTGAACGGTCATTGGTTGAAGACTGACGATAATTAACAGGCAAGCAATAGGCTTTAAAAAAGCCTATCGACTCCCATCGTGTAACGTCATTAGAAGTATCACGGCTCAAGTGATACGTTATATTAATGGGATATAAATATTTCTTCTCAGTACCTGTTGCGCGATTTGAGCGAGTGTAAGGCTTAGACGGTTTTCGGGTGAGTAAGCTATCTCGCTCCGATCGCTCGGGCAAATAGGCCGTCTCGCTTTATCGCTCGCGAGCTGTTCGAGCGTGAACGAGCGAGATTTTATCGAGTAATGGTCGCCTGTAAGTGGTAGGCGTGAAGTGTTGATTTATATTTTGTACATTATTGTTGATTGTAGCGTTATGTCGTTTATGATTAACAATCTTGGTGTTGATCTTGCAATAATTTTGATGGCTTTTCAAACTGGACCTTACCTGAAACAAAAGAAAGTTAAAATTAGAATGATGTTTGATGTTGAGAAGCAGTATAATTTGACTGGCTTGTTAGCTCAGTTGGTAGTAGCTCTGCCTTCTAAACTATAGGTTGTGGGTTCGATTCCCACTCAGGACAAACATTTGTGTGATGAAGATAGGTGTTTGTTCTGTATCTAAGTCTTATAATATTTTTAATGGATGTATTTACAAAACAAAAAATATCTAAGTATTGTATCAGTTATCTGGTTCTTATGCTATGCTTAGTTTGGGGCTAGATGGGCTGTGTGAAATGTCCAACATATTTATTTATTTAATACTTAGTAAAAAATAAAATAGATTGAAATATAAGTTAATATCAATAGCCTAAAGACGTCCACTGCTAAACATAAGTCTCCCTTATAGAGCTTCACTGTGAGCGTCGGCTCCCGTGGCTTCGACCAGGTTGTCGGTGTACTCAGTGGGTGGTCGTCACTTGAGAACCTGCCTTCTCCATCAGTTTACGGTTCTGCGAGCGATGTAGCCTGCCTATTTCCATTTCAACTTGCTAACTCTAAGAGTTATATCGATGACTTTCGTTCTGCGGATCTATACTCTTTTCGGATCTGACCTCGCAAGAAAACCTTGTAGCTCTCTCTATAGCTTCATAGACCAAGCTCTCAATGATTATGAATTAATTCCATGTATCAAGGGACCCAGGAACTACGAGGATCTTGCTCCCACAACACCCAGATACAGAATAAGTACTTGCGCTTTTTTTTTCCTGTGCACAAATACTGGTCCTGTCGAAGGAATCGAACCCGCCGCCTCCGAGTTATGAGCCGACCTGCTCAACCACCACACCACGGAGGCTAATAATAGTTCTATAGCTTTTGCAGTTCGCAGGTAGCCATTAAGAAGTTTACCGTTGTATACTATAACCATTATTACGGCCCAAAGAGGTATGTATATGTTTACGCCCAACTTCTAGTCTTCTCCTGTTTACACAACCACAAGTTAGTGCACATTTTCCGCCGGCAGCCGAGAACCGAGAACTCTGCTCTTTCGCATCCTTCCTCATTGTATAAAATAAATTAACATCCTGTAGCTCAGGTATTCCGATGAACAAACTTGTTCGCGTTTATCACAGGTTAGTCAGGGGGATGGGGTACCGTGAACTTTGGATTTCCTTTAATTCCTATTAAGTATACAATATGAGAGAGACATTGTCCATGTGGTTCCGGCTTGCGAATATGACCACTATATCTCTTCCCGTGGGTGCCGTAAGAGGCTGCTAAGGGAATATCTAGGGAATGGGCAGCAGCATTTTCCTTGGTACATTAAAATCTTCTGCAATCACCAAGCCGCCTACCCAGCGTGGTGATTATGCCAAATCTCCCAGATGTTAAGCGCCCAAAGTGGTGCTTTTATGGGAGAGGCCTATGTTCAGTAGTAGACGTCTTGCGGCTGATGATTTGCTGTGTGAAATGAAAGTGAAATGTAGTCTGTTTGCTTGTTTGTTTCTGTTGTTTTCACGGCAAAACCGCTAAACTGTTTCGGATAAAGTTTTGCACTCATGTAGTAGGTGACCTACACCTACATGACTGGGATTAAGATAGGGTATTTATTTTAATCCTATATTGGTATTGGTATTTTTTTTTTCCCACCAGGAAAATGTGTAACTAATAGCGGGTGAAACTTGCGGTGCATACCCTCCCTATAAAAAAAGGCTAGGTATAGGTTTTTATATCAGATGTGGTGTTAAAGAGAAATGATTGGTTTATTGGTCGGTCCTGTTTCCGTTTTGTCGACTTGTACTAGAAGGCTATTTATAACAAAGACTTCTATGTATACACGTACGTAGTACATAGACCTCTTTGATTTATAATACATTTTTGTTAATATGCATGTTTTTGTTTGTTTTTGTATTTCTTTACATAAAACATAATTATTAAAGAAAACCTACCTCTGTGTCTGATAGTTTATATAAAAGTGAACTCTTGTCTGATTTTTGTCAGTCTATATCCCATAGTAAAAACAAAGCCACAATCTAGTCACCATACTTCATACCCCTAACCACCAAAGGCACCTAATCATAATATTCATAAACTTCAACAACCTACAAATGCCATGAAAATATAATATTTCAGATTCGTGTTTCGGACTAGAGTCGTTAGATCGGTCGGTTTTCGATACGATGAGTTTTCGAACTGACGAGTGACGACCCATCAACAAAAATTTCTGCAACAGCTTGCGACGTACCAGCGGTCTTCGCAACTACATAAGACTCCCATTGAAGGATGAACTGATAAAGTAATAAAAAGTAATAATAATTATAATAATCATTAATAGACTACAAACTTTCATAGTAGCACTAAAAAAGCATGACTACAGTCAACTAGCAATTTGCCGCTCCTCTCCCGTTTCCGATGCGGTGTGCTTTGTATTTACCTGTATTGAATATGTTGTCTCTTTCACGAGTCAGATGGTAGAGCGAGATGGAGGTTGTCAAAGTTCCAATGCGAGAAAGTTCGAGTGTGCTTCGGAAATAGTTAGAAGGATGTCCTGTTAATTTTGCCGTTGAAACTTTTGAAATTAGGTACTACCTGTATAGTTGCAATTGTTTGTACGATACTAGCAGCCTCCGTGGTATGGTGGTTGAGCAGGACGGCTCATAACCCGGAGGCGGTGGGTACGATCCCCGCAACAGAACAAGTATTTGTGCACAGGAAAAAAAGCGCAAATACTTGTTCCGTGTCTGGGTGTTGTGGGACCATGGTCCTCGTAGTTCCTGGGTCCCTAGATACATGGAGTCTTAGTTAGGGTCCTTAGTAGGAGATCTATGTATGTGATCGTTGGGCGTTATTATAATTACAGTATAATTTTAGTTGCAAAGACGCTACTTATTGACAGCTTCTGTAGTGTGGCGGTTGAGCAGGTCAGCTCATAACCCAAAAGTAGTGGGTTCGATCCCCACAACAGGGAATATCCAGGGAATGGGTAGCAGCATTCTTCCGCCTGCCAAGCATGGTGATTATGATAAGTGTCCAAAGTGTCGTTTTATGGGGGAGGCCTATGTTCAGCAGTGGACGTCTTCCGGATGAAGAAGTGAACAAGCGTATTTTTTTAAAAATATTTATTTTGTGTGAAAATACGTTTTTATACTTTGAAAATTGTCAAATAAAACAAAGCCCAGTGAGGCGCGGTAGCTATTCGTAAAGTTTTTATTAACACGACGCCGACGTGAGCGTAAATAATTCCATTGTCGTTTTCATCCCACTTGTTTGTGAATACGATTTTTAGCTACTTATGGTTCACGTGGTATTTGAGTTGGTCGAGATTGACATTTAAATGTTAACTTGGTTTTCTAATGGGAAAAATATATTCCTGATTCATAACCAGTAATAAAACAGGATTTATTCTTCCCACTAGATAACCAGTTACGAAACTTGGTTTTCTAACGGGAATAAACGCATGTCGGGACGTGCAGTTTTGTTCACCAATTATTATGCTAATACTAAAGTAGACTTTGAGCTGTAAACCAAAAAGAGATAATATTTTTCTGGACAGGTAAATATAAGTACCTACTGATGGATTTATTGATCTTCTACCACAGATAACCCCCAATAGATACCGCATGAAAGACGACGACCGCGCACCACGCATTGGCGTAAATGGGTCTATATAAATCGCCGCTTCGCAGCACGGTCTTAATTTCGACCAATTATTAGAGTTCATTATTAGGGCGTCACTCGAAACAGCCAATAATAGCGCATTGGCTCCAGTCCCCGCAACCCGCGCCTTCCGCCAGTTTTGGTGAGCTAGGATCCGAACAAAAATCCCGTAATGCGGTATCTATTGGGGGTTATCTGTGTCTTCTACTTTCTATTCTCTTATTATTGAGTCGTCTTTTAAATCACTTTCATTAAGCTATGCCTTCAGGAGGCCTGAAAACTGTGACACTAGAAGTTCACACTAGTTCACATGAGCAATGTATCGTAGGTATACCGTGGGAGCTAACGACTTCAAAAATCAAAATCCGTGTTTTTTTGCTAATAGGTTTTTATACTTGCATGTTGTAATATTGTTGTTTGAACAGACAAATACGTATTTCCTTTCTTTTCTTTTAACTCTAGAAGCAAAAAAAAAATACTGCTTATAAATTATTACTTTGGTCTTCCAGAAATATTTTTCTCACTCCTTAAATCTCTTCCAACAACACCTACTTTTATATAGTTTTTCAAAGTCACACATCACAACACAATTCACCCTAATACGATTAGGCGCAGAGTAATTTTACGACAAATTCCGTTCTTGGGGGCCGTGGGGGGGGGGGGGCTCGTCAGAATTGACATGAATTTTACATGAACCGACGTGACACGTTCTATCATTAATTTTCGGTAGACGGCGATGTTGTATATACGATTGTTGATAAGGAACGGTGGGGGAAACAATGGTGATTTGTGAGCGTTTGGAGTATGGTAACATTTTTTAGATAACTAGTGGCAATTCGTGGTCCCGCGTTTTTTCGTACAGTCTACAGGTTGAATTTTTGAAATCCTTTCTTACCTCTACACTATAAAAATATAATCATCATCATTATTAGTCTGAAGATGTCCACTGAACATAGGCTCCCATAGAGACCCACTTTAAGTGGCTGCTTGCCTCTTGCATTCATCAGCTTCTCATAAAGAGATATCAAACCAAACAACATCTACAACTACATCCAGCGATTTGGGTTGTATGTTGTTTGTCAGTCAGTAAGTCACTTAAGACAAAGCCTTTAATTAATAGAGATAGATGAATTTTTCAATAATTTCATACAAATCAATTTTCGCATGTTTGAACTAAGTTTTTTTTTTTATATAACCGAATGACGTGACGAGCTGGTCATTCACCTGGTGTTAAGCGACACGGCCGCCCATAACAGATTGCAGAACCTTTGAAGTAGAACCTTTTTAAAAATATCATTATCCCGGAACTAGCACAAAGGAGACACTCCGTAGACAGGACTCCGGATGCATCTGGTTATTAAATTCGCGTAATTTTTCTCAGTCCACCTTCTGCATCACATTTTATCATTTTCATAGTCTTTTTTCGAACATTTCTACCCGATTCCTTTGTTAAGGGTGATTTATGCTGATATTCAGACATTTCTCAGAGCTATTTCGTTTCTTTTCAGCTCATTTGGAGTTTTCAGTCTAGAAAAATAGGTTTTAATATTTTGGAACAGGTGGAACATTATTGATTACTTAAATATTGGTAAGTACAAAAAAGAATTGAGTGAGTGAAGAAAATAATGTAAGTGAATTTTAATGATAATTAGATGCGGTATACGTATGCTTTTATAAAATATCTTGTATTTTTAATACAAGAAGTATTATTATAAAAAAGATATTTAATAGGCCGTGTAGCTGCAAAGCTCATAGTAAAGTTAGTGATTAAAATGATTGTTTCAACCGCGAGGATAATAAAATATCTACCTCATAGAAACGGCATGACTTCCAGGAATAAAAGTATACTAGTGTTATCCTACACCTACGTCATAGAAAAATCAGTTAAACAGTTTCAGCCACTCAGCGATGAAATTAATAGATAACATTAGTAAGAAGCGCACTTAATAAAGCAGGTAGAATAAAACACGTTATGTGAAATCCTATATGAACCATTTAGGTGCTATTTTACATAGTTATCAAATAACGTTGAATTCTTAATAAGCTGGGAACATTATTATCGGACTTTCGTAAGAGAAATATTAAAATTTTAAAACCGTCAGAAAAAGTGCGTATCGCGTCGCACTCAACTCATTTACTTTTTATTTTGCTGTAAAAAAGGAATCAAAAAGCGGGCGGCAAATTCTTTAATTTTCTTAAGAAAATTCCCTTTTTACGTCGGAAGTTCAAATTATTCGTTAATAAAGCCGCGTGGCGTGAATTCCTTTGATGAAATATTGCCTAGGTAGTGATTGTGGGGTGACGGCAACATTCGACTCTACGAGGGAATAAAATGAATTTAGCCGGGAGCAACAGTAGAAAATTGGAAATGCCATTTTCGCCTCTTTCTGCATTTTTTTTATGTTTGCGGTGGCGTTTCGCGCGCACTGAATACTGCCGATAGGATTACGGTCGCGCCTGCAGGGAGCTGCGATTTTACCTGCCACGCCACGGCACATTCGTTTGACACGAATCGATTGTGGAGCGCCGTTGCAAATGGTAATTTCTCCGAATTTTCGCTTATTTCTCGCGTGGCCGATGTGACAAATGAGAGTGCGGTTTTATGGAAGCTCTTATTTTCAAGATGCAAGAGGGAAACGAATTGCATTCGTGTTTTCCTGGTATTTGTTTTCTAAATACATATTATGGCCATGATTTTTTGTAAGGTGTAGGTAAAAACAGTATTTGTTTGTTTGTATTTAGGTGCACCCAGCCCCCACTTGTTTCCTTATACAACAATTACAGCCTCATTTGACTGATCTATTTCATTTTGGTCACCTGGGTGATCATAGGCGACACTGTAGTGTTCTTTGATCACACATGAAAGTGGTCACTTAGATGTTCAAAATCCACTCTATCACCCTTTTTATGGGTTGAAAAATGGATTGAATAGTCGTTAAATGTAGGTATAGATATGTAGGTACTAAATTGTTTGGTAAAGTTCAGTAAAATTTGAAACTTTTTTTTATTATGTAATCAAATGACGTGACGAGCTTGTCGTTCGCCTGGTGTTAAGCGTCACGGCCGACTATAACAGATTGCAGTGTAACTCGGAATGAGTTCCGAGTTACACTGCAATCTGTTATGATCGTCATCCTGAGACATCACACAGTCTAAAAGATTTCTAGACTGTGAGATCAGTTCAGTTTCTAAGTCTCATTTGCCCACACTAGCTAGAATGCCCTTCAAACTGGAATACAGTAGTGCTTGCACACTACTGCTTGGTAGTAGAATAACCGGGAAAGCGGTGGTACTTACTTAGACAAACTTTGTAGAAAAGTAAAACCCTGTAGTATAGTATGTAAACAAATAATTTTAATCGCATTACTGATGCGCACTGAAACGTAAATTCACCTTCCGTGAATACGTCAGGCAATTTCAATGGGGCTTCTGTAAACAATACCAACTTAACAAATATGTTTTTCAATGGGTGGAGTAATTCAATACGGTTTGGATACCACCATTGAAATTTCGCGAACACGTTTCGATATTCGAATGTAGGCATGGGATTGAAATATTATTTCGAAAATGTTTGATATTTGAATACATCAGTTGTTGTTTGAACTATGTTATTCACGATTTTCGGAGATAAATATATTCCAGAAATCGTGAATAGGAGAGAATTTTAAATTCAATCTCCCGCTTCCAATAATATTTATTATTTACAGATAATTAATTGTGATGAAGTCTTGTGTGTATTTTACGCTTTGTTATTATAAACCAGTATTCACTAAATATTTATTTGATACGTGATTAAATATTCACTTAGCTTGATCCTACCATTGGACCAAAGTAATGATCATAATCACAGAATACATAAACACAATATTGTCTAGATATTAGAATACTTCACCGCAGACGATGGGATTTAAAAAGCTTCTGACAACCCTAACTCAATATTGTAACATCCCAGGGAAGGCATGCTTGATTGGGCTAGGGTTGGCACCGAGCGACAAATTAACCGAGGCAAGAGGTGAGGCAACGGTGAAGCAATTGAATTTGCATCCACGGACTTACAATTAGGCGATGCGATGCGGTAACGCCGGGAAGTCGGTAATGTATTAATTTTGTAGAAATTTGGCGGTGCGGTTAGGACTGCAACGCTATGCCATTTATTTCATTTAACTATTCTAATTTAAAGGACATTATCGTACTCAGTTTAAAATAAAAATCATGGTCTAGTCCTAAAAAAAATAAATTGAAATTTCTTGTAGCTTATACCTCTACTTAGCATAAAAGTCCTAAAATAAAAATCCATCATTGGTTTTAAGTTATGTTTTATAATGATTATGTGTTTGTCTTTTAAGAGCTCTTAATTTTGTTGACTCGGTGGACCGACGACCTGGTGAAAGCCGCGGGGAGCCGATGGATGCAGGAGGCGAGCAGCCGCTCAAGGTGGCGTGCTCTGGGGGAGGCCTATGTTCAGCAGTGGACGTCTTCAGGCTGTTAATGATGATGATGAATTTTGTTGAAGAAATAATAAATAGGTACTTAGGTAGTAAATACCTACTTCAAAATATTTTCTTCAAATTTAATTTTTAGGTACTACTTACGTAATTTATTTTTAAATATTTTTGTCTAACTGCATATATAAAATTTAAAATTGCATACTGTATATCAAACTTATTATTTTGCAGTGATAACTTTGATAGCTCTTGACCTTATGAACTTCTTTCTGAACGACTATTACAATACTATGCTCTTGGAAATTATGCTCTACATAATTACATTAAAGCTTAGTTCGGTTTAATTAACACCATTCTAGACTATGCACTGATAGTCTGTCCAGTTGAGCAGGCCCTTGTCCAACATTAAACGCTAATTAATTACTAATCCATATACAAAGCAAATCAATTAAGGCCCAATAATTACGATGACGGTATTGAAGGTTCGGCTTAGGACTATACGTTAGCCTGTGTATGTTCTGCTTATTACAGAGCAGCGAATATGGTGGTTGTGTGAGATGACGTGTGGGTTGAGAAAGTTACTAGGTTATTCGTCGCTAGAGTTATGTATAATGGTTACGTTATGGTTATTGCTCAGCCCAAAGCGGGAAGAAATGTGGTTTTCATTGCTAGAGTGTGGAAATTGTATGCCATCGGGCAGGAACTGAATGCAAATAGCTGAAGATCGCGCTTAGTGGCGTGGTTATAAGAGAGGCTTTGGTCCAACAATGGACCACAAGATCAGAATTAGTAAGCATAAGTAGATGATGCTGATGGTTTTGATAATGATGTACCACCACACTGCACCTGGATTAGGAACTTAATGATAATGATATAAATAAAGATGATCATGATGATCCTATTGATAATATTGATAACAACGCTGATATTAATGATTATGATGACGTTAGCAGTGGTAATGATAGTAATGATGATGAGAAAACAACTTACGATTGGGTCATTACTAAGCTTGACATAATACAGGAGTGTTAAAGTTATTTCAATAACTACTGTAAATCCTATCCAGTATTACTAGACCCATGTCGTCGTTCAAGAAACTAACAGCTCTATACGTCGTTGTAATTTGCTGAGGTCAAGTGTAATTGGCAATTAATTACAAGTCTAGCTATACGCCTACAGGTCGTAATGATAAAGTCCTCACGAGATAATTGATGTAGTTAGAGGTATGGTAAAACTGTGTCCCAATTCTGTAGTCGTTTTCTTATATTATAATTACTACTTAGTTTATTTATTTATTTATTTAATTCTTTATGCACAAAACGTGTACACAGGTGGACTTAATGCTAACAGCATTTTATACCAGTCAACCAAGGTGTGCAGAAAAGAAGTAGATTAGGCGTGCACAAAAGGAGATAAGCAAAATTGTCGATCATACAAAAAAAAAATATAAGTACTTAAATTATTAACTACTAAGATACAAGTGTATACATATAATTTTATGAATTTAATAAAATACAGACAAACTAAATAGTAATGGTTATTTTAATAAATATAAGTACTAAAATAGAGTCAAACGCAAAATCAAATAACTTATTGCAAACAGGCTACAAAATTGCTTATGTCAAATATAGTAAGCCTATTAAAAATGAGTTTGAAAAAAGTTCTCTATTCCATTTTAGTACAAGCAATCTGGTACATCGTAGAAATGAAAACTTCAATCCAAAGCTGTAAAGAAGCAACAAGAAACTTTACGTTAAATAATGGTTTTGCTTAAACCCTTAAAGGTAATAAGGTAGTTAAATCAGGTGATAATGTAAAAAACGTTGATACAAGCTTGCATATTACTAAAGTAATTTATGAAATAGTCTCTGCCCAAAATCCTCGGTACTAATCCTGTCCAGTTGACTCACTGCATTCGAATCTATGTTTGAAACTGTAGAATTTATGTACATTTCCTGAGACTGTATAAAATTGTAGGTCAAGACGTGCAAATAAATACAGACCGAGTGGATGTAAGAAGATTCCGTATAATGTTGGGTCAGGAGATGGAAGCGAGTCAGGCACGCGGTATAAATAACAGTATGGACAGTACAGATGCTGCTATGTTGGGACTACTAATAGGTAAACTATACCAAGACGTTCGGTTGTTCAATAATTTTTGCATACTTCAAAATATAATAAATTCAGCCTTATTCGAAATAAAGTTTTAAAGGCTTATGCAAAAAAAATACTTCAATAGCTAAAAATGTTTTGTCAGGTTGCACTGACTTATATTTTCACGTGCAAGACCGGAACAGAACACAAATCATTTTAGTTAATGAAAGTTTCAACCAAAAGACTTTACTAGCCCCTATGATAATAAAAAAAGCCGATAACGTGGCCAGTTTTAACCATTTGTCACCAAACAGAGATTAGTTAATTAAACATGATGATGCGGCAAAGTTTTATGAACGTAAAGCAAATTCGCTTTTTACATAAGACTTGTTTTGTTGACGATAAATTGTGTTTTCTTGTCTTTTAAACCAGCATCCCTCATCATCATCATTTTCACCCTTACATTTGACTTAAAACAAAACATACAAATAATAGTTAACGTTTATTTTTCGTTAGTAGTCTTAAATTACCATCACAACGGTCAAGCGTATGTGCATTGTGCAAGGTAAGTCAAGACGCAAAATATCTACAGTGTCCGTACTGCTGTATTGTTGCAGAGGCTTACTGGAAAGGCCACGTTGAAAGGTTTTACATACATTTAAACTGACTGCGCCTGACGTCAGCGGCAGACTTGGACTTGCTCATTGGAGCTTAAAAGATTCGCGAAAGATTTTAGGGGAATAGTCGAGGCTTTGTCTTGTAATACTTTGCTGTTTTACTTTGTTCAACATTGTGTATTTTTAGAATATTGGTTAGGATATTGTGATTGACTGCTCTTTTTACTGTTGTTACCTTTGTATTGTTGTAAAAAACTAACTAGGGCAACAATGACATAAAGTGAGTTCTGCTTCTTAGTATCTGCAAATATAACAATAACTTGTGATTATGATTTCGAATGTTTAACAAAAGATTTATCGTATTTAGTATAGGTATTAATTAAGGAAATTAAAAAATCCAGATTTAATTTTTGGTGTCCATTGAAAGTAAACTTGGTGACAAAATTCAGGTAAGAACATTAATACTTACACTATTAAAAGAACAGAAAACTCGTAAAGTAATTTACTCACTATAAAAGCAAAATACTATTATTCTGAAAGTCTTCGCCGTAAAATTACTTCAATAGCTGATTTCACGTACCCCTTGCAGACCAATACATAAATTATGAACACATATGACAAAGATGATAAGTAACTGAAGAAAAAATCGTGAGCTCGTCGTAAAAACAATATAAGAACAAAAACACGCTAATGTAGGGTGTATTATCATGAATAATAAAAAAAATACAGTCGAGTATCATAAAGTGATGTTATAGATGTAATGGGTGGAAAAGCGGCCCTCGGGGCGTGCGCGTATGCTTTCAACGTAGAAGTTAAGAGAACAGATTCTTACTGGAAGTGTGGAAACTAAGGCTTTTTTGTATATAACAATTTTGTTAACCTTAGATTCGTTGTTAATTGACAAAGGCGTACGCAGTATAACATACTTGGGTTGTGGTACCTATTAATAGTTTTTTTTGTCATCATGGTCTCTATGTATATTTGGTACACGCAGTTGTGTTTCGCTTTACTCATATTTAACAGTAAAGTTTTGGAATAAATCGGAGGTGCTGTCTAATTTTTCAGTAAAGTATAAGACATTCTTCATCTTTCATTCTTCGTCAACCTCTAAAACACTTTTTACGCAACTCACGCCACTATGCTCATTTCCTAAAAACTGGTTTCAATAAATGATATGCAGAAACTATGAATTGATCTAAAAGTTTTGAATGGCCGGAACTATGATTCCAACTAATCAAGACAGCTCGACGTCAACCGTTCGACAGTTTTTACTAGGTGGTAGGACTTTTCTGCAAAGTTCGTCTAGGTAGGTACCACCGTTTTGCCAGTTATTCTGCCGCCAAGCAGTAGCGTGCAAGCACTACTGTGTTCCGGTTTGAAGGGCATTGTAGCTAGTGAAATTACTGGGCAAATGAGATTTTATGATCTGATCACTCAGTCTAATAATCTGATTATTACACTGTGTGATGTCTCAGGATAACGTGCGCAGTGCAGTGTCACGCGAAACTTTATAGTTTTAAAGTTCCGAGTGTCACTGCAACTGTTATGGGCGGCCGTGTTGCTTAACATCAGGTGAACGACTAGCTCGTCAGGTCATTCAATCGCATAAAAAAAAAGTTTCTAGATCGGTTTTTGAAACCCAGCGTAAGTACATTTGCCCATAGACTAATCAGATAATTCGTAAGCTTTGCTTTCATAACAGAGTATCAGTATATAAATTTATATTATCCCATCTAGGTACTGTAGTTCAGAGCATCCAGCTCCCTCGGGTACAGGGTAAATTCAATCTGTAGGCCGCACTCCCAAATCGCCTGAACACTTTCCAGTGAGAGTATTAGGTTCCCGTATAAATCTAATTTGGATACATTCTCTTACATTTCAAAAGTTACATATTTTCAAGAGAGTATTCAATGTGAAGGATGGTACTGGTTTTGGGGACATAAATAGGATTGAAGATTTTTTTTATGCTAAATTTTAAGGGCTAAATAAAAGTACAAACATACAAGTAGGAGAACGTATTTATTTCCGTTACCATCAAAAACCGGTTATGGTAACCTGTTCCACAACTATTTGCTTGATACCAGTATCAATAGGCTAATTAGCAGTATTGTTAGTTTCTATGGGTAAGGCCTTTTGACCGGTGAAAGTCTCAAAAATATTGTACAGTTTAAATAGAAAAACGCCACCTTACAGTATCTATTTTCCGAAATATTTTCGATTGATTTAAGTTCCCACAATCTATATAGTGAATGGAACTGACTACGACGATGGTGAATAAGGAGTAATGAGTTTTCTTTCCATCGTGCCACCTGACTTCTACTCCCGACCGACGCCTCGTAGACTTTACTAAACAAGATTAAAATCTTTTTTTTACTCCACCATTGCTTTTTATTTTCACTCATTGAAAGACGTCCCCGTCAGTAATGTAAGCTTTGAAGTCTTTGGTAGCGACATTCAATTTGAAAAAATGGTATACTTTGCATATTTGGTTTAAAAATTGAGAGGAATCTTTATGAGATGCAGAATTGGATAAGATACAGATATTACATACATTTACAACGTTATTTGTATCGCCGCAAGGTAGCAATAACGTGTGAAGCTTACCGTATGTGACTCTATATTTTATAAAACAAACAAGTTTATTTTACAAGAAAAGAAAATTCCACTAAATCAAGTCCGTTTCCTATTGAAAAAGAAATAGCATTTCCTCATGAGCACACTAATTTCACTTAGACTGGTCATCCCAGTAACGTTCCCTGCGGCGACACAGCTCGACAATATGCCATTTGTAAACTATTTGTATGCGGACGAGTGCTCCAACCCCACTTTTCTTACTTCTCCGTGACGAGCGATCCAAAGACACGATCTTTGCACGTTTTCCAACTTTACGTATATCTAACACAGTGTTGGTTGAAACCACGTTGGGCGCCAATATTAGATACTTGGTGCCCAACGTGGAACGCAACTGAAGCACAGTGTCAAAGTCGATTCTCTTTATTCACGTTGGTATTTATTTGCTGTTGGAATAAACTGTGCTTGCTCCCTGAATTAAACTTAGTTCGTGAGAGTTTCTTGCATGTTTGGCCAATGGCTTGATTGAAAGTCATTTTGGTACGTGATCTGCAGCTGTGCAATAATCTATTTCCTGACTGTCAGCTTGTATTTCAAATTGATTTGTTGCCTGCGTATTCTAAAATTGCAGTGCTGATTTGAATTGTTGCAGTACAGTGCTGTGGAATTTGTACAATTCATCAAAATACGTGGATTAGATTCAAATAAATTGGGCCGCTAGAGCAAACGTAATAATAATTCTCTTTTGTTTTATATTTGCTGCAAAGACCATTTTTCGAACAAAAACTGCTTAGGCACTATCATTATTTCATGTAAAATGAACGAACTGTATTCTATTATTCACATTTTTTGCACTAAACCTAAATCCAAAGACAGAATAGCCTGTCGTCGCAACGCATAAGACGACAAATAAACTGTCTTGCAAACTGGTTGCAACGTTCGATGCATTTTTATTATCCGGGCAATAAACTGCCACGAAAACGACAATAGTGCACTTAAGTTTCTCATAAACGTTATATCACGTCCCGTGAACATTGTTATTTAGGATTACGTCATGTCGAGTTTGTAGTGCCAGATTTCGATACGAAACGATCGCACAAATGATTCATACTAGACGGTAAAACCACTTCAGTTTGAGCGGCTAGGCGGCTTTCGAAATATTATGTTTTGGAATGTTTGTAGTACGAGTAGATACAGATTTTAGGGATTTGCTAGAGGATCTGCTAATTGACCACCTTGGGGAGTTGTTGCTGAATGTTGATTTTAAGTGTAAGCTTGGATAAGGTTAGTCTGCCTCTTGAGTCCTTGTTTGTATAATGATAATTGTTTCAGGTACAATATTTAAGTGCCTACAAGTTCCGTTTGTAAATATTTCTTATTAATACCAATATTATACTTAGGAGAGTATAAGGTGAGCGTGGAACTTTGAAATAGCTTAGGATAATAAATTAAATTAAAAACAAAGTCAGTTAAAGATAATTACTGTTAATAGAAACCAACTTGGTTTTGAAACGTTATCACGACGTTTATAAGACCAATATTTTAGCGAAAGCCAAATGAAGAGCTATTTAAAGATTTTCGTTCCAAAATTTTGCTCTGAACACTTCTAAAACCTTTCTTATTTTTGTAAACTCTGATTCGTGCAGGGTTCGAACAAGACTATTCTGAATTTAAAATAATAGGGACATGAGGAAGATATAAAATAAAGGATGTCGTAGATGCCATGTCATATTTTTTATTGTTCAAGATAAAATTTTACTATCCTGTTTGTCACGTTACACTAGTATTTGTGATAGTCGTGTGGTAAAGGAAAAATGCATGCGAATTGAAGAGAATTTCCCATTGGAAATCAGAAAAGTAGTAAAACTATACGGATTCCGTTTGTTTTAAATTTTTGTATGATAGATGTGATCTTAACGTGTAATAAAATTAAAATAAAATATTTCGTGTATTTCCTTATATATTCCATCATTTCCATCTTTATTATTTTACGTCAAAAGTATAACAACCCAGCACATTCAAATTAAAATGGTAGCAAAAGAACTTTAGCTGAAGTCCAATGGTTTTCCATGAATTTACTTGTCAATCTCTAAGTTAAACAATTGTTTTAAATACAACTGTTTTTTTATATCCATCCTGATCTGATTTCTTAGGATTTTTCTGTTCGGTTACTATTTTCAAGGCTTCAGTTTACCTTACGTTGCATAAGTATGATGTTCCAAAAATGATCTAATGTATTTCATACAGATTCTATGTTGAGTATTCGCTGAAAATCGAATGATTTCGAATTGCCGCTTCATTTTTTTTTTTATGTAATCGAATGACGTGACAAATTATCTAATAACCGATGATCCGACTTTTGCCTCTTTCTTTCACTTACTTATCATCATTTCAAAGTTTAGTTATCTTGAATACTATTTAGTTGAGACTCATATATACCATATTATATTACTTATTAAAAATATTAGATGTTATACAGTTTTGACATAATATCCAATGAATGTTTTTAAATGAACCTATAATAAATAGGTATTCATTACACAAGAAAACATTTTCAATAAGGCATAAACGCTATCCCTAGTAGTCTTTCAGGCTTATGTAAAAAAATGGAAGAGTGACTTTTAACTTTTTTTTATATTGTACGTTTTCTCTAATAAACATAATTTTAAACGCTCTTCTCTCTGTTTTGAATAGATTTGAATATGATTTTGCGAGTCATTTGATTGAGCCGCACCACTTAGACGTCTGGAGCTAATAATTGAATTTGCAGGAATGTAGCACCACCACTAGCGCTAGTACGTAACAGCGAAGGTTGGATGGAAGAGCTCTTTGCACTAACTTGCACAAATGTTTGTTTTAGAGAAGGGTGACCTTGTAGATAGAAAAGTTAAGGACTGTCGTAAAGATCTTTTCATTGCTAGTATTGTAATAAAACTAGGAGCACCTTTTAAACTTCTGTTTATTCTTCATTCTTCAATATTACATCGTAGTTTTTCTCTAGTAAACCAAAAACTAATTATTATTTTTTTATTATTATTTTGAAATCGAGTTTTACTTCTTTAACCGTCTGACCTACGCTGTCATCCATGGTGCATAAGTGTTCTAATAGCAGAGGGCGATTCACACCGCGATGCGAAAGAGCCTATACATTTAGAGCACTTGGGCGATTCACACCGCGGTATGAACCAAGCGCGGTGTGAAACACCCCATTACCTCACCAGTCAGTATTACTAACCAGAAAAACAATTCATCCAACTTCATTTTGAAAAATAGAAATAGATTAATACATACACGATGTTAGTGTGAAAATTTCCAACAGAAATGGTAAATTACAAGTGAAAGATGATTTGTAATTTCCTTGTTCGATTATTAATCGCATAAGGTCGTCATTATCCAAAGAGGAGATCCATTACCTTTTTTTCTATAAGTAAAGGCCCTACCTTACAGGGTTGTCTCCCTGAGGTGACCCTAATTTCTGTTTACCCAATTTTCATAGCGTACTAAATTTAAATAGTTTAATTTGTCATCGTTTGATCATCAACTCGCCTGATATGTAACACAAAAGATGGATAACATTATCCCGGCCATAGCCTGACTGCAAATCACGGCAATAAAGAAAACGAGTTGAGATTAATGTATCAAAATATATTGCGATTAATTACAGTTTATTCTGAATCGTTTTTAATAGATTTTATCTTACAAGTGGCAAAAACTGGTTGTCACCCTATGACATCCAATGTCGAGAAAGTTTGGCTCACTGTGGTCTTACTGTAATCACACCGAGAAACCAGCGATCTGGCCAGTGTACGTTGCTCGTAGTCCATACAACTTCTTTAAGTACCTATTACAATTAAATTATGTTCGATGATACCCAAGCCAGACAAAATATAAATATAAATAAGTCGAGAAGTGAAACTACGTGTAATTAAATTAGAAATGGGGTTAAACTGACTTCAATCACTTTAATTTCATATTGGATGTTTTTAAAGTTTTTCGTTTCGTTTACAATTTATTTTCAAATCGGTCAATAAATGACGCAATTAAGTCTGAGTTAACAAAAATTAAAAAGAAAAAACACACAAACCTAATTGAGAACCGCCTCTTTTTAAGTTGGTTGAAAAACAGTTGAATCATTCAATAGCTACATAAAATATTGAGGTCCTAACTATTTCCGCAAACTAAATCACCAGTTTTGAATACGAATACGACCAAATCGCGTTTATTGAACGGAATTGAGCTGCGGACGCTGAATTGAGGGCAAATTAATAATCATATTACTTTTTCGACCGAATGCAAATATTTGATGATTGCGCTGTGGCAAGTGCTGGGTGCTGATACAGGTTTACAAAGACTTACGGTTACTGGAAATCGTGTTTTTTTTTTACCTTTGATAGGCTTGCGTTAGCTGAATTTGACTACTGTTTCACCTGGTAAGTGTTGACGCGGATGATGATATATGCTTGCATAGAAGACTCCCAGATTAGATTTTTAAGGAAACTAAGACGCTGGTAAGATTTTTAATTTGTTTGCCTTCTGCGCAATAAATATTGAATCGAATCGTTTTATTTGTTTACAATAACACTTCTTTTTTAATTTATAAGCCGAGGTGGTTTTAACGTGTTCTCAATAGAACACCAGTACTGAGAAGACCGATAATAAAAGCACCGGAAGGCGCAGTGTAGCCCGGTACCCCACTCGGTGGACCGACGATCTGGTGAGAACCGCGGGGAGCCGACGGATGCAGGAGAAGAGCAAGGTCAAGGTGGCGCGCTCTGGAGGAGTCCTATGCTCAGTAGTGGACGTCTTCAGGCTGTTGATGATGATGCAATAAAAATAGTAATGTAGCCCAATATCGCCAAGCATTGCCATTGGAAACCAACCAACGTTTTTAACAAGGAGCCATATCCAGTGTTTTTAGTGTTACTGAGCAAGCACTGGGTAGGTAGGTAGGTGTTTTGTGAAACATACATAATCGGTTTTCCGCAAGTTCGCACCGCGTTCGGGGATTATTCATTCAATTTATGACATTTCCTGGATTTTTGTGAGAGTACAGAATTTCAGGCGTTTTGTGTAGTTCAACTAGGTCAGTACTAACTGTGTGTAGCAGTGACCAGTACAAATAGCAAGTCTAATTCTAGTCTCTATTTTAAGACTATAATATACGTTTATAAAACTTTTTTTTTTTAAATTGAAACGCTTTATAACTTTTTTTGGTACACAGTCGTTAAGCCTAACTAGAGGGTGCTTCAGAAATTAGGACTGTTTTACACAAGAATATGGAATAATAAATATAAAGGCATAATTGCCCGTTAAAAAAACGAATATGGAACTATTATTATACAAAAAAGGTTCTCAAGTGGCGACCACAAACCGGAAGACGCAGCGTAGGCCGGCCACCAACTAGGTAGGCTGACGATCTGGTCGAAACCGTGGGGAGGCGATGCATGCAGGAGGCAAGCAGCCGCTTAAGTTAGCGCTCTGTGTACTTATGTTCAGCAGTAGACGTCTTTAGGCTGTTGTTGATGATGATGATGAAGATGAATATGCAAAAAAGAAGAATCTGCTGTAATTTCTCGAAACTTCTCATCGCTGTGCATGTTATTTTCGGTACATTAAAACAATAAAGAACGCTAACGTTATGTTTTGAATAGACTCAAAACACAGTTGTAAAATCATCATAATAATAGTATTATGAGAATTGTTGTATTATCAAGAAGGCATATAAAACAAAATGGTCCCCTGTACACCCATTATATCATAATCACTGGGGCTGTACCCTCACACCTCGAAGGTGTCGGCCCGCGTTGCAAATCGCACTAAATAATTCCAGCGGCCCGTGTGGGCCGCTGCGTGAATTTTTAATCAAATCACAACGCCAACCCTGTTATGCTATTGGTACAGAAGGCTATACCGCTGTTAGTAGAGTGAAATGCATTAAACATTAAAAAATACAGAAAATAAAATGTGTCTTGAACAATATTAAAAAAAAGGTATTGAACCAAATTCTATCGCCTTAATTTGACATTGAAAAGTACTTGAAATTGAGGATAACTTTTTAAAAGGTCTTGCTAAAACGTGTAATGGGACCACCACCAAGGCTCTCTTATCAATAAAAAAACACGTAAATCAGTCCAATAATCTCGCAGAAATCAGTGACGGTACATAAAAAAAAAACTGTAGGTATGCAGTCGAACGTAGAACCTTCCTTTTTTTTTCAAGTCAGTTAAAAGAATTAATTAAAAAATTATATATAAAATTTTATTGCGAAATAGGTAATACAACGAGGAGATCCGCAGGAGAACTAAAGTGACCGATATAGCTCTTAGAGTTAGTAAGTTGAAGTGGCAATGGGCAGGCCACATCGCTCGTAGAACTGACAACCGATGGGGAAGAAAGGTTCTCGAGTGGCGACCACGAACCGGAAGACGCAGCGTAGGCCGGCCCCCCACTCGGTGGACCGACGACCTGGTGAAAGCCGCGGGGAGCCGATGGATGCAGGAGGTGAGCAGCCGCTCAAGGTGGCGTGCTCTGGGGGAGGCCTATGTTCAGCAGTGGACGTCTTCAGGCTGTTAATGATGATGATGATGAGGTAATACAAAAAATTGTGTTCTTAATTCATTGTTTTATATATAAACCCGAGAGAGATTGGAGATTTTCTTCAGTGATGGCTTGTGGATTATGTTTTAGAATTTATAGTCCCTATGCCAACTAGGCAATTTTTATACACAACATTTGACCACAAATTTCTCCTGATAATGAAGCCCAAGGTCATGAATCCCAAGTGAGTCTACCAGAACACACATTAGGTATATTTTATAATCAACTCTTTTTTGGGACTGAATCGTCATCGACTATATCAGCTCTGTCCTTCAAGTATTTGGTGATATACATTCTTAACTCCCAAAGATAAAATGATTTACCACTAAGCTTATTTCAATTCAATTCAATTCACTTAATTTTATTTGCCTGAATATGGGTACATACAAAGATGATAAATAACAATAATTAAGATCTCCACATTCTACCGAAATGGCATGCAAGAAATATTTAAATATAAAATAGAGCAAGTGTCAAGTAAATAGCTATTAAACAATCAAAATTAAGAACCAAACACATATACCTATATTATCTTTATTTAATAGTTTATTTGGCCTATTCAAAGCATTGAAGACAAATAAACCAATAAAACCTACAATTAAACCTACTATCAATGGCATTTTAAATCACATGCGCTATATTAACCATTATTACATAATTTTTTTCCTACATTTTATGCGCGTAAAGAAATGCGAAATTTAAATAAGCAAATCCGCTCAGTGTTCGTGATAGCAACAAATAAAAACACAGTAACAATATTTTCAGAGGGAACGGTCTCATTACAACTGTAGTGTTTGTTGAAACATTTCAATCTGACGAGGTTTGTTTAGCTGGCGTGTGCTTTGTCGGGGCTATAAAAAGACAGGTTTCTAGATAATAAATGCGTTGGAGTTGTACAAAGTATCTAGATATTCTCAAGACGAATAAAGCAGGCGTAGAAACCTATTCTTAAAAACCACTAGCAGTTGGCAATGTGCCCAAAATCCTGGCAGCATTACCACGTTGAATGGCAATGCTAAGTAGAGGTTAGCATTTTTGTCATGTGTTGCGTCGACCAGACGTTTAGAAAGATCTTATGCAACGTTTTTAGTCTTTGGAATTTCATTATTAATTATTGGCTTGCATAAATTGTGTACATATTGATGCACAGAAGTGCATTCGAAAGTTTGGTCGCAAATTACTAATCAATATTTTGTTGCATGGAGCTCACCGAAACGTACTGTTCTTCAAAAACTGCATTAGGTACTAAAATTAAACCACCAATGAAACATTCCAATTTGCTTGAGTTTCTCAAAAACGTAATTTCTTCACTCCACTGAAAAAAGACAAATCTGAAAATAAATCACTTACTTTAATTGCTTCAAAATGTTTATTTACTTTCAAAAGTTATTCTATCATTTTAAAATTGTGAGAGAAATCTGACAGCTATGTTTTTACTAAGTCCTTCGTTCCTTCATCAGTATTCATCGCTGGTTTTGTGGCCGACACGCGCGGTACAGTCGCCGTTATATTTGCTTAATATTTTCATGAAAGGGCGCGCGGCGCTCATACATATTAGATAATAGATGATGTGCTTCTTGTATTCTTCCGTCTCGGTCATTTTCAGATTGTATACATTTTCAGCTGAATAGGGCTTGGATTCCGTTGCATCTTTATCTGTTTTGCATTCGACGATTTTACTTTACCACATTTGAATGTTTGTTGTGATTTTATCTATGTATAGTATGTATACTAAATTTACTGATTTTACATTCTATTGGTGCTTTTTCCTTAAGACATACTTACATCTTGTGTGTAACCTTTGAATTATGATAAATCCTTATTCCATTACCTACTCAGGTACAATACATCTATTCTGTGCTACTGATTGTATGTATGTTATTTTGTGCAAATTTCAATGAACTATTAAGATTTGGTTACAATTTGACGCACAAATTGCTTATTTGAGACTTACAGGAAAATGTTGAGTTCTAGTATGAAGAAAATTTCATTGCAACTGTGGTATTCATTCAGTGCTTTAATCTGAAAAATAAATGATAAAAACCTTCCACGTTTAAACGCAGTCTATCAACTCCAAGCCCATAGCTAAATCAATCCCAAAACTTCACTTCTAACGTAGGTATTCTAAAAAAAAACCTATAGACAATATTGAAAAAAATGTCAATCACCTTTTTACGACGTCATAATCGCGGCCGTTCGGTCACTCGATATGGTTTTTGAAAGTGAAAGTCCGTAATATTTTCGGTCGTAATACTAAAATAAATATAATCGTAAAGTCGCGGAGTAAGTCGTCCGTAAAGTAAGATAGTACAAGTCAATATTGGTATATTAACAGTACCACAAGTTCATTTATTGTTATACATTTTTACGATGACTTGCGTGAAAATTTATTGTTGCTTTTAAAATAATGTTATTGGTGGTCATTTAGTAAACGGGCCACCATATAGGAAGTTGTCACACTTCACAGTCAGTTATGGACATCTGCAATACCACGAGGTCCTCAGATGATGCTTTGCTTACACTTAACTAAAAGCTGCATTGACAGCTTTTTTATTGTCAAAAAGTCAATTCCAGTCAGCTAAACTTGCAGCAACTTGCAACTTTTTGGACAGCGCTTGCACCAAATGCATGTCTCAATACATCATCATCATCAACAGCCTGAAAACTTCCACTACTGAACATACGCCCCCCCCCACAGATCGCCACTTTGAGTGGCTGCTCGCCTCCTGCATCCATCGACTCCCCGCGGTTTTCACCAGATCGTTGGTCCATCCTGAGGGGCTGGCCTACGCTGCAGCTTCCGGTTCGTGGTCGCCACTCGAGAACCTTTTTTCCCCATCGGGTGTCAGTTCTACGAGCGATGTGGCCTAAACAACTTACTACAGTTACTGTGGTCAACTTGCTAATTCTAAGAGCTATATCGGTCCCTTTAGTTCTCCTGCGGATCTCCTCATTACGGATCATATCTCGCAGAGAAACACCGAGCATAGATCGCTCCATAGCTTGTTGAGCGACTTAGAGCTCTTCTGAGTCTCAATACGTTTAGGTCAATCTGAGGAAAAACCAAAAATCGCAGATACTTCCACATTTTACAAGACATAACAAAATCTGTAAAACCATTATTATTCACTCAATTACATTATAATACGAAAATAATATTTACACGTCCAAACAAACGTAGGTGCTTAGCTACATGCAATCAAAACTTTTCTCGTAGCATGTCCGAGCCGGGCTAAACTTTATTGAGTTGAGCTATCATGTGAATGTTGTACATTGTAGATGAACACATGTAGCTGAACATACATGTGTTTCGGAAGCACGTGTGTTCGGACGTTATTTAGCCACCGAGTTTCGGAAATGTGGTTACATCATACGGGGTTGGTTTAATGGAAGTTAACATTGAAATTTTAAAATGTTCCGACTTGTAATGCATTTATTTTGTGCACGGAGTTCAACTTGTTTTGGGTCAAATTAACTTAAAAGTGACTATTTTGATTGTAAATAATAATGAAGTATATTAGCAAGTAAAAAATTTCGAAAATGTATGATGGATGAAAAATTTTAAATTATTACTTTCATATTCTGTAAAATATGGGAACGAAGATTAGTTAGAGAAACGTGTAAAGAATTTGGTAGATTTTTAACTGTCATTTCTAAAATATTTATTATCATTTGGACGAGTGATCATGCATGGTGCTTGCAACTCTGCGCTGAAATATCGGTAACTTGAAAAAAATACATTACATGGTAAATATCTAGATAATAATCAATATTTTAGAAATTTAGTAGATTTTTCTAGCATAAAACTTCCCTCAAAAATCTATAGCAGATCCAAAGTGTACTAACAGTTTTAACCAAACATTCTCGAAAAAATGGATCCGTACTGAAAGTGTGTGCCTCATAAACCGACGTAGTCGTGGCCCCGCCCACCGCACCGCAGCCGTCCCGCAGCCGCAAGCGGCACGCAGCGCACGTGCTCTCGCATGAAACAACCGGATTTCAGACGGCCTGAAACGGCCCGATCCTAACGCAAACGTTTGCCGAAGTTTTACTCTCAAAAGAATGTGTAAGTATTTCTGAGTGGTGTTACAGCATTTTCTTTCATAATTCTGTATCTAAACTGAAACTTTCGGTTTATGCAAAGGTAAAGGCAGAATTATGCTAAAAATATTTACTATCCGCCCATACGTTCCCACAACTGGAACACTAGCCATCTCACATAGGGTAGGCCCACAGATTAGAGAAAAAAACAATTGACTGTGGGTAGGCCGCTACCATGTTGGCAAGTGTGGATTGGTGGATGACACCTGCCCGGCTAGCATGCGCACCGCGACAAAATTTTCTCGACATTATCTCGTGTGACACCGTGACAGGACTATGGTAGCGCCTAAGTGTGTCTCTCTCTAACAGCGACGAGAAGTTTTCTCGCGATGCGCATGCTAGGCCATCTGGACGTCCTCGTCTTTTGTGATTTTTGGACATCTGGTTTCCTCACACATCACTGTGTACAGCCCAATTTTTTTGCAGTTAGTTATTTCTGTTATAGCTAGATAGCTTAAAAAAATCATCATCATCATCAGCGGGAAGAGGTCTACCGTTGAACATAGGCCTCCCAATAGAGTGCCACTTTGACTAGCTGCATGCGTTTGCCTCTTGCATCTAACGGCTGCCTGCGGTATTAAAAGAAAATCATCATCATCATCAGCAGTGGACGTCAAGTCTACCTTTTAATGATCAAAAGGTAGACTTGACGTCCACTGCTGAACATAGGCCTCTCCCAGAGAGTGCCACTGCTCGCCTCCTGCATCCATCGGCTCCCCGCGGTTTTCACCAGATCGTCGTTCCGGGGCTGGCCTACGCTGCATCTAAAAAAGGAAACGTTACTATTTATTCTTTTAAAAATCGACAATTGGTTCATCTTTGATTTTTGTTATTTTTCTCACTTTGGTTTACTTCTAATATTTTGAGTACTTCTAAGCTTGGACGAATTATGCTTCCAAAGAATGAGTGATTTCGCCTATAAATAACAAGAATCCTCAGTATTATAGCCCAGTTCATCACACCGTCACCATGCAATTTCAGTCTGCCAAAATTTTCTTAGATGTATCACAACACGGTTACGGTCTCCTTAAGCTCAAATAACTCATTAAATTAAATACCTGCTTAGGGAAAAGCGCATTAACTAACGGTAGCTCAATACTAATTAAAGAGCAATATTACCGCGATGTCGCAAGCACAAAACACGTAATTATATCAAATGCTGGGGAAGTCGGCGTAGGAAATAGAATTTACTTTGATGTATCAAAGCTGTGTATCTCACAATATTCACCATTCAGCTCAGTTACGTCGCAGATTTTGCAAATAAATATAACGCGCTATTGAGAGAAATGCTCGAGTTTTCGATTTCGATCTCGAAGGCTTTACATTTTAAATGTTTATGAATTTTATTGAATTTGTAATGTTGTTTAATGTGTATCTACTTTAATTTGGTATGCTTACAAGAAATCAATATATAGTTTCTTATTCTATTACTAAACACTGCCCTGAGTGCTTGAATAACTGACTTGTAGACAACGTGAAGCATAAACCGCTACACGGGTAACATGAACTGTAGATATCTCTTCTCTCAAGAAAGCGTTTGCCTTGACTAACTGACTCGTAGACAACGTAAAGCATAAACTGCTACACGGGTAATATGAACTGTAGATATCTCTTCTCTCAAGAAAGCGTTTGACTTGACTAACTGACTCGTAGACAACGTAAAGCATAAACCGGTACATGGGTAACATGAACTGTAGATATCTCTTCTCTCAAGAAAGCGTTCGACTTGACTAACTGACTCGTAGATACCGTAAAGCATAAACCGCTACACGGGTAACATGACCTGTAGATATCTCTTCTCTCAAGAAAGCGTTCGACTTGACTAACTGACTCGTAGATAACGTAAAACATAAACCCTTACACGGATAACATGAACTGTAGACATCTCTTCTCGCAAGAAAGCGTTCGACTTGACTAACTGACTCGTAGACAACGTAAAGCATAAACCGCTACACGGGTAACATGAACTGTAGATATATCTTCTCTCAAGAAAGCGTTCGACTTGACTAACTGACTCGTAGACAACGTAAAGCATAAACCGCTACACAGGTAGCATGAGTTGTATAGATCATCTCTTCTCGCAAAAAAGCATTTGACTTGACTAACTGACTCGTTGACGACGAAAAGCATAAACAACTACACGGGTAGCATGAGCTGTAGGTATATTATCTCTTCTCTCGAGAAAGTGTTTGACTTGACTGACTCGTAGACAACGTAAATCATAAACCACTACACAGGTAGCATGAGTTGTATAGATCATCTCTTCTCGCAAAAAAGCATTTGACTTGACTAACTGACTCGTTGACGACGAAAAGCATAAACAACTACACGGGTAGCATGAGCTGTAGGTATATTATCTCTTCTCTCGAGAAAGTGTTTGACTTGACTGACTCGTAGACAACGTGAGGCATAAACCGCTACACGGGTAGCATGAGCTGTAGATTAACTCTTCTCTCGAGAAAGTATTTGACTTGACTGACTCGTAGACAACGTGAAGCATAACCCATATATAACTCATTTTCACTAAAATTTACGAATGCGTTGGTAATGGTAAGGAGGGCAGTCTAGTGGACGGAACATTCGGTCAACTAATACCACGGGAAGCCAATGGATGCAAGAGACAAGCAGCTGTGCCCAAAGTGGCGCTCTATAGGTAAGGCCTATATTCAGCAGTGGACGCCTTTAGGCTGTTGATGAAAATAAAATTGTAACTTGTCCGAATTACCATAACTGTTTCTAAATAAAAATAATATCAACACTATCTGTCATTTTATTTTTTTATAAATACCTACGTTGAGTAAATATATACAACTATAATTACACATCTGTATAACAGAGTAAACAGACAAACAGGGGACTCGCGCGTATATTTACACGCCATATAGTCGTATCGATAATATCGATACGTCTCTGCAGGCGATATTAAATGTTTACACGTACCGTGGGCAAACGCAAACAATGTGAAGCGGCAGACGCGAATTTTGCACGAACGCTTCTGATCCAATCGGAATCCCTGGTATTTTACACCTGAATGTTTGTGCTAAATGGTCGTGCTAAATAGTAAAAAAATACAGGATTGAACAGAATTGTTCTTCTTTTATTTTAAAATCTTTTGTTTAATCATGAAAAATAAAGTAAACTTATTTTTACAATAATAAGTTCTTATGCCCGTTTGCACTAAAGTTTGACAGCTCCTTAGTAATTGCTTTTTTCTCTAATCTGTGGTAAGCACTTATCCCTCTATGACGTACCAATAGCAAGACATTTTGGAACCTACGTTCTATGAGATAAGTGCGAATTTAAGAGCTGTCTAGCTTTAAAGCAGATGGGCAAAATAATCTTATATGACACATTTAAGCCCGATTCAAACCGGCGCGGTATTCGTACCGCGGTGGGTAGCGGTAAATACCGCGCGGGATCCCACGTAGTATTAAACGTGGTACTGAAGTTCCGCGGCTAGCGCGAAATTTGAGCGAAGCTTCATACAAAATACACGGGCGGAATCTCGCGCGGGATACCGCTACCCACCGCGGTACGAACACCGCGCTAGGTTTAAACTTTTTTCAACCGTGTTATCTTCAACATATGAATCAAATCGACCAAGTGAATCAAATATTGATCCAAAGTACAACCAAAAAGTAATAGATCAGGACATCATTTTGGTGAATCTCTTTATATTTACTACACACGTAGCAATATACATATCTAAAACTTAATTTCTACATAGATAGTTTCCGATTGGGTCGGCAGCCTATCAAACAACCCTTGACGGTGCAGACCACAATTTTAAGCGTCACTAAACACTAATAATTGACGGATCCTCTATTAATATTGACTCGCCCAGGATAAAGGACTTGCCTTACAAAATATCTGTTGGCATAAATGTTAGCATCAAAGTTTATATTTGCCCCTCTCCATTCAATTAACCTCGAGCTTCGTTTGTTAGCTTTGTATATGTTACTTGAAACTTAGATCTTATGTGACTAAGATTACTCTCTTAATATTAGATAGGCAACGAGTACTCTTAAGTGCCATTCCACACTGAAGATCAGAAACGAAAATCAGTTAGGTTAAACACGGCCTTTTTTACCTTTGATAGGCTTGTATTTGATCACGGCCTCTCCTGATGGTGAAGTGACCATGCGTTCGATGATGGCACATGCATGCCTGGACTATTTACCCTTGCCTTGAAAACTCCCAGATTATATTTATTGTGTTTTTTTTTTTGGACAAAGCGTTTTGATTCCTCGTTTATAATTCAGACAGCAAAGGAATGGAACACCTTCCCAGCGTCATTGTTTCCTGACAAATATAATCCGAGAATTTTTAAGGCTAGAGTGAACTGGTATCATTCTTATTCTTATTCTTATTCTACATGGGGGCGATAAGTCCTGCACTGACGTCCCGCTTGGGGTGTATTGTGCATTCCCCCCTGCCAGTATCTACCCGAGCCACCCCAGCTCCGTAAAATAGCGGAGTGTGGCTCTAGGCTGCTGGCACAGCTGCTCCAGTGGCACTGATGTTGGGTGATGGAGTGATGATGATGAGGCATTCGAAATTTCTTGGGTAGAATGTTGTGTGTCTTCTCGTGTTAGCAGTCCTGACGTGTATCTGGCTTTCTCTGTAGCTGTGCAGTATCTCAGCACGTGTTCCACAGTCTCGTTTTCTTTCAGGCACCCTCTGCATAGGGGGCTATCCGTCGCTCCGGTCTTATACAGATGGTAGTTCAAATTACAGTGACCAGTAATGAGACCTACCATAAGCCGAAGATCCTGCCGTTGCAACTTTAGCAAGTTATTAGTGATTTTCCTGTTAATGGTCGGAAAAACAGCTTTTGCATGTTTGCAGTCTGTTTTCTTATCCCAGATTTTTTGCTGCTCTTCTTCAGTATGCTGACGCAATGAGTCCCGCACTTCCATCGCTGATGGTTTGCAGAGACCTACAACGTCGTCATTGACTTCTTTCTTGGTTCCTTCTTTGGCAAGAAGATCCGCCTTAAAATTACCCGAGCATGAGCCATGGCCCTTCGTCCATCTTACTATTGTTCTGCATTTGTGAGACAATTCTTGTAGAGTTGCGTGGCACTCTGCCAGAACTCTCGACCTGGTTGTGGGCCTTCTGAGTGCATAGACTGTTGCTGCGCTATCAGTGGTGAAAATGAGAATCTCCTTCTCACTTTGCCGCTGTGGGACAGTTATTGCATCCAATGACAGGAGTGCTCTAGCCGCCAGTAACAGACCCATGTTCTCTGCTTGAAACGCAGAGGTGTTTTTGTGCAGGGCCTTGGAGTCCGAGATCCCAAGTTCCGGCGAATGATAGCCGCAACCTGCCCCTGTTTTATTTTTTGCACCATCTATGTACATGTTCCAAGAGGGTGAGAGACCTTCCAGGGCACCCTCCTCCGTAATCAGCTCATACCTCTTACCGTCAAGGTGTGTGCTGGCTATCTTATCAGTACCATGCTTTGCTTCTGGAATGATTTTTATCGCTCTCTCTAAGATTCTGCTATGAGTAGTGATAGGTGAATTGCCTTTCCACTGGTTTGTAGATTTTATTCTCAGAGCTGATGCCATTGCCTCCTGCTGTATATGCAGGTGCAAGGGAGTCAGACCCAGAATAACGTCCAACGCTGCCGAAGGTGTCGTTTTTGTACACCCACAGATCAGGGTACAAGCCAGCCTTTGGATTTGCTGTAGTTTGGCGATTGTTGTCACCAGATTTGTGCGAGCCCACCATACTACGCAACCATATGTGAGGACCGGTCTCACTATGACTGTGTATAGCCAGCGGCAAAGCTTCGGTTTTAGACCCCAGTCCTTGCCGACGGCTCTGGTGCTTTGCCATAAAATGTTTGTAGCTTTCGTGACAATGTGATCAAGGTGTTTTGACCACAAAAGCTTACTGTCTAACCAAATGCCTAGATATTTTACCTCCTTACTAAGGGTCAACTGTGTACCAAACAAAGTCGGAAGTTTAAGTCCTGCTGTTTTTGTTTTCCTCGTGAACAGAACCATCTCTGTCTTCTGTGGGTTCACAGACAGACTGTGGCTTTCACACCATTTCTCGACAACCCGGAGTGCCCTCTGCATCTTTTCGCAGAGGGTCGCTTCGAATAGTCCGGAGACCATAATAGCTAGGTCATCAGCATAGCCTACGGTCATGATGCCATCTTTATTTAAAAGTTGGATGAGTTCATTTGCCACCACAACCCAAAGCAATGGTGACAGAACTCCTCCCTGCGGACAGCCTCTCGTGACAAGACATCGTGTTGCATTTGAGGTTTCTATCATCGCAGCTCTGTTTGAGAGCATGCTTGTGACCCATTTATTCACTCTGTTATCCACTCCCTGGTTATTAAGTCCGTTCTCAATGCTTGAAAACGTAGTTTTATCAAAGGCCCCTTCAATGTCAATGAAGGTCGCCAAACAAGACTGCTTGTTCTCCAGTGCCGATTCGATCTTATGGACGACCTGGTGAAGAGCTGTCTCCGTGGATTTGCCTGATTGATAGGCATGTTGGTTCCTGTGCACCGGATTTTTAATCAACGGTTCACCTCTAATATATTTGTCGCAAAGTCTCTCCAGAGTTTTCAGGAGGAACGAGCTCAAGCTTATAGGCCTGAAAGACTTGGGATTGGTGTAGTCTGCTTTACCTGGTTTTGGTAGGAAAACTACTTTGACTTCTCTCCATGCTTTGGGTATATACTTCCACGCAAGGCATGCCCTGAAGATGGCAATTAAATGTGTTTTGATCTTGTTTAAACTCCATTGCAGAAGTGCTGGAAAGATTTCATCTGTCCCAGCGGCTTTATATGGTTTAAACGAGCTTACGGCCCACAGAAGGGCTTCTTCTGTGACTATTAAGTCTGCAAAAGCCCAGTCTTCGCTATCCGGTTTTTGCATTATCTCTGTTACCCATCCCTTATCGCTATCCATGCGGCAGCCGGGGAAATGGGTCTCTAGCAGGAGTTCAAACTGTTCCCGCTCCGATGCTGTGTAGGTGCCATCGGCTTTCTTCAGAGTGCCCAGTTTCATCTGGCTATCTCTGGATAAAACTTTTCTGAGCCTCGCGGTCTCACTCTCAGATTGTATGGAGTTACTGTATTTTATCCACGAGTTGTCACGACTCTTATTTACACTCACTTTGAGTTTGTGCCTAGTTTTTCTATAATCTTGCCAATCTTTTTCGAGATCTGTGTTCATGGCTCTGTTAAAATGGTGTCTTGACGTCTTCCTCAGCTTGCTGAGCTTTTTATTCCACCATTTGTCTTTTTTGTCCAGTATTTTACTGCTTTCTGTTTTCAAAGGACAGGATCCTTCGTAACTTTTCTTCATCGAGTCAGTTATAGACTCGATTGTACTTTCAATTTTGTTGGGCGAAAACTCCGTGGTCGTTTCAACTTCTGGTAATTCTGCCAGTGTGTTCTCTAGCAATTCTCTAAACACCGCTCCATCGGTTTTCTTCGGATTTCTATACGTGCGTGGTTTGTGCTCCTGGTACTGGTATCATCTCATCATCATCAACAGCCTGAAGACGTCCACTTCTGAACATAGGCCTCCCCCAGAGCACGCCACCTTGAGCGGCTGCTCGCCTCCTGCATCCATCGGCTCCCCGCGGCTTTCACCAGGTCGTCGGTCCACCGAGTGGGGGGCCGGCCTACGCTGCGTCTTCCGGTTCGTGGTCGCCACTCAAGAACCTTTCTTCCCCATCGGTTGTCAGTTCTACGAGCGATGTGGCCTGCCCATTGCCACTTCAACTTACTAACTCTAAGAGCTATATCGGTCACTTTAGTTCTCCTGCGGATCTCCTCGTTACGGAGCTTATCTCGCAGGGAAACACCGAGCATAGCTCGCTCCATAGCTCGCTGCGCGACTTTGAGCTTACTAATGAGGCCAACAGTAAGAGACCATGTCTCAGTTCCATAAGTCATCACTGGCAACACACACTGATTGAAAACTTTCGTTTTCAGGCTCTGCGGTATTTTGGACGAAAAGATAGGACGAAGCTTCCCGAACGCTGCCCAGCCGAGTTGGATTCTTCGCGCCACCTCTTTGTCGAAGTTGGACCTACCTAATTGGACAATCTGTCCTAGGTAGACATACTTGTCGACAACTCATCGTCTAGGCAAGCATGATCCAGCGTCGACCGCGTCGTCACATACCATCAGGTGAGACCGTGGATGTTAGCCTATCATTGATAAAAAAAACACAATATTCGATCTTTTTTTCGGTTTATTTCTTCCTTTTATCGCGTAAATAACAGAACCAATAATTAAGGTCTTCCAAATAAAAAACCAAACAGTTAATAGCTTTAATTTGTTTTCCCTATCGCTAAGACAGATAACCGTTACTTGGACGTTTATACTCGCTATCCAAACAGCTCGATCGCCTCGATTGAGACAAACGATCGATGGGTTCTACCTAATTGAGACAAAAACACTGTTTCAGTCTTCAGTGCTGACTCCGCAAATTAAAACGTTGAAGAATTTAGTTTTATTTAAAACGTTCTGAGGGATGTACCTACTAATCATACTGGCGGTGGCTAATTTATAACCTTTTTTTAGCTACTTTATTTTGGGTTCTCATTTTTAATTAGGTGTACATAATTAGATGAATCTATTTAAGATATGAATTTATTTAGGTTATACGTGTGGAAATTGACTGCGGATCATTACACCTACGGGCCAAACGGTCCTGATAGTAACGGCATTCTAAGAAACTTTCTTCCATACCCTGTAACGGTGGAAACAAAGCAAGACGTAAAGACATCATGTTGCGATGTGAGTCGTCGTCCTCATTGACCTCGGCGATGCAGCCAGTTGTGCAATCCAGATGTGGTGCAGGGGATGAGCTGATGGCTGGATGTTGGCAGACTCAAATTTGACGATAACGGCCGATAGTATTCCATTTATAAAATGTAATTGCAACGGCTGAGTCAATGTAGACCGTTTAGCGCAGGCAGATAACGTATAATATTGGCCAAATCTATGCAAAAATCATCACTTTCAAATATCGTACGTCGAAGATATGGAACAACTTGCCCCCACCTCTAAGGAAAAAAATTAGTAATCACACGTTTAAAATTCAGCTAAAAAGAAATCTGTTTCTTCGACAACGAAATAGCTTTGAAACAACCTTTAAAACGCAGAAATAATACAACTTTCGTACATTTATACATACATCATGCATTCACACACACTCTACATATTATACTCTACCTTTACATATCCACATACACATAGGTACCCAATATAATTATGTTATACTCATATTCTCACTCGGTCGATCGCCTGCACGCACACGCAACTGTTCCAACAAAAATAATACTCACACTCACACACCCAAACATCCCACCTTATACCCACACAAAGATTTGTGCACACATTAATGTTATTATGGTACGCGTAATAAAAAAGCTGTTTTATATTTTATAGATTTTGTTATTGTTAGAGATTTTGTAATGATACCCGCTTGTACTGGTTTTTTTTCTCTCGGCGATCATCAGTCCGAGCGAGGGATGGCTTGAAAAACAGCGCTGCGTGCACGTGAAAACGTGCATGCGGCACAATGCTGAAGCCACCCCTTTTGCTTCAAACTTGATGGTTTTTAGTTTTATTTATATTTGTGCGCATGATAAAAAAAGGCAATAAAGTAACTTTCATTTCATTTCATTTCATTTCATTTCATTTTCATTTCATTTCATTTCATTTCACTCAGCATGTAACCAGCTACAAATTCACTCCAAAAGACTGGCAAAGTTATATAAGATGAAAGTGCGATACTAAAATTTGATATTATTATTGTCCAACGAGTGAGAGTGTAACTCAGTGGTAGCCCGACTTTCTAGTAGACTCTCTCAGGTTCGGCTCCCACTCGGCCCTGCACCAATGAATTTTCAAATCTAGTTTTTAGTATGTGTTGTTATTGCGGCAACAGAAATACATCATCTGTGAAAATTTCAACTGTCTAACTATCACGGTTCATGAGATACAGCCTATTGACAGACGGACAGACAGACAGACCGGCGGACGTAGAGCGGAGCCTTAGTAATAGGGTCCATTTTACCCTTTGGTCACGGAATTCTAAAAATGCTTGAATATAGTGGTGAGTAAGGAATTCCAAATTCCCTAAAAAACTAACGGCCCACAAAACTTGGATGAATTGAATTCGAAAATATTACCTATATTTTATAAAGATGATCCAGAGAGTTTATACCATTTTGAAAGTATATAGACTTTCAGACGCCAAATCTTATACCTTAACACAAAACATAAGAGACAATGTAATACTGTGTCGAATTTGCCGAGAACGAGTACCATCCGTGAAACAGGGCAAGGAAGCCTTTGAACTTCGTCACAGTTTAACTAATCGAATGCCGGCTCTACTCGGAAATTTCTATTAACCCACCCGAGAGGAAAATACTTTTACATAGGTACTTATATAAGGGACACATATGGGAATACGGCGTTATGCATTATACGCGGCGGGTTCGACTTCCGCGACCAAAAAAGTAGTTGTGCACAGAAAAAAAGCCCAAATACTTTTTTCTATGCTAAAATCTGCATACGTTTGACAACTTCTCACCAGGGTCATAATTCTGTATGACCCTTACTTAAGGTATTGATTGGGGTTACGACCTTACGATTCCTTGCTTCGAAACCACGCGAATTCCTTGTCTTGCATAAGAAATCTGCAAAAATCTGTTCTCTATGAAATGAAAAAGAAACCGCACGAAATGAATGTGGAATTAACTGGAACTGGCGCGGTTTGAACTGTCAAAAATCACATGTTCGACTAAGACGCGTTCCGAATCATCGACACGTCAAAAGTTACCACCACTTATGTTGATATTGATTATTCGAAATAAAAAATAATTTTAGAATAACGTGAAGGTATTTCTAAAGGTTTTTTTTGTCAATTTTTAATTAATTACAAATAGCTTCGTTATATCACAACATTAATATTTAATAAGCCATTCCTTTATTTTAATTTTTACCGGTTTTGGGATGAGAAATCTTTTAGTCTAATTCGGAATCCACTCGAAGGATCCAAAATCTGTCATAGATAGTTTGTCTTAGATCCAGGTGCCTCCAGATCTGCAGTGGATCTGTGCTTAGATCGTACAGAATACAAAAATCGACGATTCCTTGCTGTGACACGATTTGAACAAGACACGATAACGACGTGGTTTCTGTATCGTGTAGAATCTGTGTCTACTGGCTCTGTGTCTGGGTGTTGTGGGATCATGGTCCTCGTAGTTTCTAAAATGTTAACAACTAACGGGATAATACATGCATGTTCCAATACATCGAGTTATAGATGCTCTGCCATCTAAGCTATGGACACATTCCCCAGTGGCTATGGTATTCTGCAGGTTGCTAATTTATTTGTAGATATACCATAAGTGTGGTAAGTGTGGCGTGGTGTGGTGTGGTGTGGTGTGTGGTGTGGTAGTGTGGTGTTGGGTGGTGTGGTGTGGTGTGGTGTGTGTGGTGGTGTGGTGTGGTGTGGTGTGGTGTGGTGTGGTGTGGTGTGGTGTGGTGTGGTGTGGTGTGTGTGTGGTGTGGGGTGTGGTTTACACTTTGATATCTATCCAACATACAAACATATCGCAATCGCCTTCAGTTCAAATTATTCATTAAAAAGTAACACGCAACCTGTAATTCTTCAGAAATACATGGTGTTGTACAAAACAACCCTCATTTTTAGGGTTCCGTACTCAACGGGAAAACCGGACCCTGGTATTAAGGCTCCGCTGTCCGTCCATCTGTTTGTCTGTCTGTCCGTCTGTCACCAGGCTCTATTTCATGAACCGTGATATTTAGACAGTTGAAATTTTCACAGATGTATTTCTATTGCCGCTTTAACAACCGATACTAAAAAACAGAATAAAAAAAAAATAACTAAAGGCCCGCATTTGACCGCAATCTCATCTGATGGAAAGTGACGATGGTCTACTAAATATATGTAAGGCGGTGGTATATTTAAGGAGGCACCCATACAACAAACGTGATTTTTTTCTAGGTTTTATAGACGGAATCCTTCGTGCGCGAGTAGGACTCGCACTTGGCCGGTTATTTAATTCGTAGCGGCAAAACACAAATAAAACAAGCTATAAAAACACACGAAACGGCGTCAACTTCAATTAAAGCTATAAAAATGCCATAAAACTAATAACAACGCGGTTGAAGGCTCAATACTTGCCCTGTACACCATACCAGAAGTGAGATAAGCAATTTTGAGTTTTATTCGACAACCATTAAAGTATAAGTTGCATTGTACGCCGTCCTTTATCGTGAAGTCATTTGAACACTGCAGTTGTGTGTTTTATGTTCTGTGCAATATGGTTGAATTTGAATTAATGTCTAGTTTCTTAAGAGTACCGTCGCTAAACTCTACGAGTGCCTATTCCTTTTTGTGAATAAATAGTAGGTACTTACTCATGAATACTTACTAGATAAGCTTTTGTGGATTTTGAACGAAACTTATAAACTTATTTTTCTGATAGTTTGTTTAATTTTAGTGTTGAAATTGTCGTGAGTGTGTTTCATTTTATAATATTAATATATTTTTGACGCTCTGGGCTGGGCAGCGTTTGGGAAGCTTCGACCTATCTTTTCGTCCAAAATACCGCAGAGTCTGAAAACAAAGGTTTTCAATCAGTGTGTGTTAATTGCCAGTGATAACTTGAAACTGAAACGTAGTCTCTTACTGTTGGCCTCATTAGTAAGCTCAAAGTCGCGCAGCGAGCTATGGAGCAAGCTCCGGAACGAGGAGATCCGCTGGAGAACTCTTTACTAACCTAACCAATATAGCTCTTAGAATGAGCAAGTTGAAATGGCAATGGGTAGGCCACATCGCTCGTAGAATTGACAACCGATGGGAAAGAATGGTTCTCAAGTGGTTACCATGAACCGGAAGACGCAGCGTAGGCCGGTCCCCCACTTGGTGGACTGACGACCTGGTCAACCCAGCGGGGAGCCGATGGATGCAGGAGGCGAGCAGCCGCTCAAAGTGGCGCTCTCTGGGGGACGCCAATGTTCAGCAGTGGACGTCTTCAGGTTGTTGATGATAATGATGAAATTATATTTGATTTTCACCACATTTTTAAATAAGAGCCGGCTAAGGGAACATCTAGGGCCTAGATAGCCCTTAGCCGGCTCTTACCCGCCGGCCGGTCCTATTGTTATGCTGAGACCACACAGTCAAAGTAAACTATGACAATAGTGGATAAACCATGGTAACCTCAGTTTGAACATCAACACTAGGTACTGGTTAAAATAAACGCATTTGACTTCAAACAATTTTTTTTAAACTTTTTTTTTGCAAAACATTGTCCTTTTATGAGTGAGTGCTGGTGCCTTTTCCATATTTTTGACGCGACGCTTTGTCGCCCGCGGCTTTTCCGTTTGTTGCTCTCACCATCACAACGAGAGGCGAACTCTACTTTTTATTTAAAAAATTGGCCGCCCTTTTTGGAATAGCCTTTTTACTGGCATTGGAAATAAACTTTAAGGGCCACGATTGAATTTAGAATATAATATAGTTCGAATATAATTTGACAGCCTCCGTGGTGTGGTGGTAGAGCAGGTCAGGTCAGAGCGGGTTCGATCTCGCGACAGGCTTGTATTTGTGCACAGAAAAGAAAAAGCGCAAATACTTGTTCTATGTCTGGGTGCTGTGGAACCATGGTCCTCGTAGTTCCTGGGTCCCTAGATACAGGGAATCCTACCAAGGAACCCTAGGAACCATGGAACTATCCTAGGAACTATGTGTGTGATTGTTTAAAAAAAAAACTAAAATTTTGCATTATAATTATTATGCATGCATTTTTGTAAGCACTAGATAATTTTATATAACTACATGACATTCTAACAGTTTAAGAAAAATGGAATAGCCTGAAAAATTTTGACACATGACTAACCACTTTCTTACACGAGGAAAAGAAGAAGAAAATGTAAATTTTATGTAACTAATAGTGTATGGAAACTAAAATGTAAATATTGATGTAACAGTAATTTTGGGCATACAAAGTATTTTATTGAGTGGCATGGCAGATAATAATCAACCAATCATTAAAACAACCGCATTCACAACAAAACAACTTAATAGATTTTTTTAAACGCCCCCGTTTTACGGTAACACCAAAAATCCCAACATCAAAATGATCACAGCGCAGGGACAGCAGTAAATATTGGATACAAGCGCGCAGTCCGAGCTGGTAGCAATGCAAATTTCATTTGGACGTAATCCACTCGGCGTGATTGGTGTTGATTGATAGGCACAACTTGGAAATAGGCCGCGCCCGGTGGCGACGCGACAACGCGACAACGGTCGTTGTAGCTAATGCGGCAACAAGCCTGCGGGTGTATTCCCTCATAGCTTGTATATTGGGATAAATCCACTCGTACATTTGTTCAACATCCAAAGTTTGTCTGATCAGATGTCCATAAGACCGCCTACGATACTAGTTTAAAACTAAATGGTTTTTTCATTGATATTGGTAATTTATTGCCTCCATCTAAGGTTTACTGAAGTAAAACAATCGCTATTGAATAAGTTGGCCTAGTATAAGTAGAAATATCCGGTGCTTATGTGGCTTTGTATGGGAGAGGCCTATGTTCAGCAGTGGACGTAGAGCAGTGGGGTTCTGCTTATACTATACGCGTTTATTGTAGGTACCTAATTAAAAATATAGAGCTACCGAAGAAAGTAAGTCAACTAGCGCACTAAAATGATTACGGTTTATTTCAACTGAACATACCCCATTTTGTATTTTTACCTAGAAACGCAGATTAAACGAACCACAGACTCAATTCCCTTAGACCAAACAAACCTAAAGACTTATACGGTGATACGGTGTACCTTTATCCCATACGTCTTCCCCAATTCGATACCGACAGAGTACAGGTGTCAGCCGGTCGTCCACTCGCGTGGAACGGGCACATCCATATAAACGACGTAGTGTTCGAGACAGTAGCACAACTCTGTAGTTTTTTAATATGAATCAATATCATAAATCGGGCACCGCCCTGTATTTTTTTATTTTTTTTATACATAATATAAAATGGCAATAGTTTCTTGGTATATATCTGTTATCTTGTTATCAAGTTTGATCTTTGGATGGTACATAAAAAAAATTAAATCAAATGAGAATTTTATTATTATGTTTACTTATATCTAGGCATAAACATAATAATTGTCAATTTTTTCGTTTACTGACACTGGTAAAGCATGATTTGCCCGTGGACTCAGGGGTCGACTCATACAGCTACATTAAATAATGTATCATTTAAAAAATAAAAATTGCTTGATAAAAATGATAAAAATTACGAAAAAAAAAAAGTTATATGAACTAGTTTTGGTACTTTGAATTATAGCAAATTAACGAATCACTAAAATCATAAAAATTATAGTCGCAGTGGTTTATTTTTTACTGCTAGAGACACCTCGCAGTTTCTTCCGCGGTTCTTCATGTAGTCTTTAACACCCTTCTCAAAAATCTTAGGGCATCAGTTAACAAAAATCATTTCTATGTACTCTTCTCTCCAAACTTCCCCATACACCCAGGAAGGCACCCTTCATATATCAAATCTCTACCACTAGTGGTGTATTACATTGTCTTTCAGTGAGCTAGTCAAGTAGTCAGTTAGTCAAGAAAAGTTCTTAATGTAGATAGAAAAATAGATATACCATATTAAAAAGATAGACAGGCAGATGGGCAGGCGCAGGCCACATCGCTCGCAGAACTGACAACCGATGAAGAAAAAAGGTTCTCGAGTGGCGACCACGAACCAGAAGACGCAGCGTCGGCCAGCCCTTCACTAGGTGGACCAACGATCTGTTGAAAACCGCGGGGAGCCGATGGAAGCAGGAGGTGAGCAGCCGCTCAAAATGGAGCTCTGTGGGGGAGGCCTATGTTCAGCAGTGAACGTCTTCAGGCTATTGATAATGATGACGATATAGAAAAATAGGTATACCATAATAGAAAGATAGATGTTTATGTACTGCCCACGTTTCTTCTATGTTCCCGATTTGTGTACTCCGCGAGGAGGGTGTAGTGGGAATGGGTGACGCTTTATTTTTATCGTCGCGACCCTTTTTAGTGGGATTGGGAAGATGTGGGACTATTGATTTCAAATAATTATATTGACTTTTTATTGTACAATTCAATTGTCTGGTTTTATATTTATTTACATCCGATTGGGTATATTTAATTTAATGCAAGGTATTTAATATTTTTAGAAATACTTTATAGAGTTTTGTGTGTGCAACTTGAAAAAAAATATAAGACCATCAGTTTAATTTTCATAAACAGCAAGAGAAAAGGAAATGCGGCCCCGTTTGAAATTAAACGACGTTTGTATTGAAGCTTAATTATTTGGTGACGATATTTTGGAGACGCCATCGTTAAGTTGTGTTTACTCGAGATTTGATTGTTTATTCTAAGGAATTGGTTGTTAATTGCAACTGGGAAATGAGAATTGAAATGTCGGGACACGATTTACTTTCTAATTTAAACTTGTATATTAGTTTTAAAGCTAACAATAAACAGTTTACATTGATTTATTTTGTTTTTGAAGAACTAAACTGAGGTTTATTAATTTAAATAGTTTGAGACCATAATAAGTACTGCACCTAATTAGTCTTGTAACTTGTAACATACTATTGAGATGGACCTGACTCGCCCCCCCTCTCTGTCAGCTTCCTCCAGCCGACTCACTGCTTCTTATACTAAAGACTATTAATAGATACGATTTGATAATCTAATGTATAGAGAACTGTAGTTGTAACGCCGGAGTGTTGTGGCCTCCGTAACACCTGGCGGAATATAGGATATGGTGTAAATACCTATCCTTATTTAATTTTAATGAATTTATTTCCTTGAATCTACGAGTAAATAATTGTATTTCAATTGTATTATACAATTGATAAGTTAATAATTGCATTTCATGGTGTCATAAAGTCTACTCCCTCCAGACAAACCCAGTTCTTGGGGGTCTGACCTAGAGCAATCACACGTGAATTGACTAGAATTAGTACAGACACATAACCTGTTCATGCCTTTGGGAAAGACTTGGAATCTAATTAAAATATCAAATGGATTGATCCATCCAGAACCAGTCGGCCCTCGTTCCTTCTGGAAATGATAGGAGTTAAAAGTTGACACTGCGTGATCTCCTTTTGTCAGCTTGATACTTTGGTATTTGGGCAAGCGGATTTAAGATCCGATGCTAGTGATCTTTGTCGTGTAGTTTTGTGCACTTTTATGAAGATATAGAGATGTTTTGTTTTGTGTTTAGATTATAGAGGCCTCTAGATCACTTTTATAGCCGTCGCTATATTGATTGCATGTACCAAGAGACGGAAATCCTAGAAATTACTTTAAGTAAATTATAGCCAGATAATCAAATCTATAATATATAATAAAGCTAAAAAACGGTCATAGATGACTGATTGATTGACTGATTGACATGAATGTTCTGGCCGATCGAGCCATCGGACGACTTGGCAATGTACTAGAGATGTGTGCGAATAGGTCCCGTGACCCCAAGTAAAATCGAACATCATCAGAAAATGGTCTCCAAGGTGGAACACCAGATCAGATCTCAGAAACGGTAAGGCCGATCGAAAAAGTTTATGGTCAAAAGTTGTAGTTAACCTTGGGACGATTCCATGTAAACAATAAAAAAAGGTACCTTTCATACAAAAAAACATATTTTTCATACAAAAACCGAAAACCGGAATTACGTCACAACAATCTTTAGTGTAAAAGACATTTATGTTTACAGTGACAATGTTATTTATATTTTAATGCAAACCCTCAGCAACAAATAAAAAAACAACAATGACTGAAATGGTTAATTGAAATGAATTTGATTCATACGTCATCGGCAATATGGAACGCAGTACTTGATAAGAAAGTGTGAGCGAGATGTCCAAATGTCATACATTTAAGGAACGAAAGAGAGACAGAGTGTAGCCTGCAGCCGATGGAACGATGATGGCGACGGGTGACTCATAATATATTTATGTTTGTGGTCGACAGTGCATGCGCAGCAATTAAGTAAATGTTTTAGCTTTATCTGTGTTTGTGTCCTACGTTTGTGATCGTCTGACCGTGACCGTAACTACCGTGGACATCAAAGAAACCAAGCAAGCGTGTAAGTGAGTCCTTACATACATCGAATACCTACTTATTGCCTATAATGCCATTTATTTATCTCAATGTTCAAATACCTATGTTTGCTATGTACCTAGATACATAGCAAACATACGTTTGTACAGCTCAAGCTATTACAGAAATCTCACATCATATCTGCATCTCATCGATTAAAGTGAGGTATTGTAAAGATCGGTACCTACCTACTCTAAAGTGGTTTGCAATTCTTGTATGTTGAAGTGCGTTTTTTTTAATGCTAAAATGCATTTTAAAATCCATGTAGTGCTTATATTTACAATACCTACTACATATTAAGATAACATGTTTTTGGGGGTAGGTAAGTAAGTCGTAAACAAAACATTCCAGAGGTGTCGATTCTTGTGCTGTGTGCGTGAGTGAATGGTGTAGTATGTGACGTGACGATGACCTGTGGTTGTATAGGTGCAATACTGCGGTGCAGTATGCCTGTACACCATGTAGGTGTGCGGCGAGCGAACGTAGCAACACGATTACTTATGCATTTTATATTCACGATGCTGTTGTGTGCGAGTACGTAATTTACGTTGTAGTTTGTGTATTTGGAGCGAAGTGTTAATAGTTTAGTATATGAGAGTGTATGACGTATTGTATTTGTCCAGTAATATTTAGAGGTATTAGTCCCATTTATAAGTACCGGCATGAAAGTCTAGCGATGACCGTTATTGCGCAGAAGTCAAAAATTAGGTATCACAGGTGGGCTAGAGAGACGAAGGGTGCGCGTACGTAGCGCCGGTTATTGGCTAGCCAGTCGTATTCCGTCCCCCGCCCCGATACGACGCCCGCTGACTTCTGTCTATACAGTCACGCTCTAAAGTGTATTGTTATTGTAGTTCATTGTTTTGTTTTTTGTTAAGTTTGAGTTCGTTTGTAATTGTTGGTTTTTCTATTAGCGTAATTTAAGTAGATAGTGAATATGCCTAGAAAAAATACTGTTTTGAAAAGATAGGCACGAAAAATGGTGTATACGTGCATTGTTTTGTTAAAAGAGAAACCAATGAATTGATTGATTCTTTAAAGCAAATAAAAAGTGAGATTGATGAAGCAACGAATAGTAAAATATCCTGTTACAAGCTATGCAACACTTTAACATTAACTATTTATTATTGTTTACGCGCGCGACAGTACCTAATATCATCCACATTTCGCTCAGCGCTAAACTTACCTGCCGCTACCTATACCAAGGGTGCATGAAAGTCAAGACTGACAAAAATTAGTTTAACTGTAATCAATTTAATGTAATGTTTGGGTGGAATAAGAAGAAAATTATGGAAATATTATGTGAGTACGTTATAGATAGCAACAAGAAGTTGAGACATCTGATGTGTTGTGATTATTTAGTTACATACTATATTTTTGTTTTGATTTTATCCCTCTGATGCAAAGCCGATTTAAACGAAATTTTCATAGTGTAGTGCTTTAGCACTTGCCTCCTTTCACATTTATGATAAATACTAATGGGACAATAGTTAATGTTCCCCCTTTATAACAAATAAATAATGAATTAAATCGGACCACGCGTTAATGAATTACAACTAAGTACATATTTTTACTTTCATCCCCTCCCCTGAAGGAACCGTGCTGAATTTCGGGATTAAAAGTATCTTCAAGCATACCTTGTAGTATGAACCAAATCATGCCAAGTTTCATTTCAATCCATTCAGTTGTGTCGGCGTGCTCATCCAAGGTACAGACAGACGGACAGACAAAGATGTAAAAAAATATAGTTTTGGTTTCAGCATCAATAACAAACACAAAAAACATTATTTCTAAATACCTTCAATGCACAGAATTGGACCTACGGTTTAATATAAGTAATATAGATAACAATACTATAATTATTTTCAGGTTACTTCTACTATCTGAGTTTGAAGCAGCAGGGAATTTTTTGACAACCTAGCTAGAATAATTATACGTGTACTTATATTTGATGGTGAGTCCTTTATTATTATCTCAATATTCATAGCACTCATACTAAAGTTGCACTATTTTGTGATCTTAAATATGTACCTACCTAGGTAAATAGCAAAAATTCCTTTGTACAGCTTAAACTATTATAAGAAATCCCACATGGCAAGACTCCATCGGTTAAAGGTAGGTATTATTAACGATTAATTTGTAAAGGAAAAATGTTAATCACGAACGGGACTTGAACCCGGCGGAATTAGCAAGTTGAAATGGCAGTGGGCAGGCGACACGGTGAAAGTAGTGCTTACGCACTTGCCTCCATTCACCGTTTCTTCCATTCATCCTTTTCCTTTATCTTCTCCCCCCCCCCCTACCGTCTCCCTTTCGCATAGTGCAATAGTGCAGGGCAGTAGTACTTTGTTTCTTAGAATTAGCATGTTGAAATGGTAATCGGCAGGCCACATCGCTCGTAGACCACAATACGAAAAGTGCAGCATAGGCCGGCCCTCACTAAGTGAACGGACGATCTGGTAAATACCGCGGGGAGCCGATGGATGCAGGATGCGAGCAGCCACTTAAAGTGGCACTTTCTGGGGGAGGCCTTTATTCAGCAGTGGACGTTTAGAATAGACTTAAGTTTGGTACTTCAAGAGTAGGTAAATAACAATGTACATAACAAAGAACAAATAATGGTAATTTGTGATGATCATTTCAAACATTTATTAAACAACGCCTAAGCCCATTACGGAAACATTAAGAATGAAAGCTTACAAAAAAAACCTCCTATATTAAGTGGAAAAAGTTAAACTTTTATTATTTTATTCTTTACAGGTTTTTTTGCGAATACCTACCTGAATAATAATTTAATACAGAAATACAACAAACAAAGGAAGAAATACATCTGCGATCAAAATTCAAGGTTCAGTAATCACACAATGGAGCGACATTAAAATGGACAATGTTTACAAGTAAGTAACACAAAGTTGTTTCCTAATTATGGTACGCCTAATCATTGGCAGATACAGGGGGGGCATGGCCCGCCTCAAAAGAACAAAGAATTTCATACTTTCGACTCAATTTTCCGATAAAATTCAGGTGCAATTTTACACGGCATAGGTACGCATTAGACTGAGTAGGATTGAACCTAGCGCGGCAGATTTTAGGGGTGGCAAGTTTGGTAGCCGATTTTTTTGTCTTGTAGACTTTTGAGCTACATGACATCTTGCCGATGACTTTTCTCTCTTACCTTTCATTCTATATTCAACGGTACGGCAAACTACTATGTATACAATAGTAAAACGCCCAGTTCGCCGCCGCTTCTGCCTGCACTTTGTATGCTTAAAAAGACAGCGAAATTGTGGAAAAAATATTTCACTATCTATAAATATTGATTTGGGAGGCCTAATATCTTTACAGCATTTGTGGTTGATGTAATTTGACCGTGCTGGTTGGGATAATTCTTAAGAATTTCTCAATAGATGGCGCTGCCAACCCCGTAAGTTGGTTAAAGTGGTAGGTGAAGGATAAATTCGGACATGAGACCACTTGACACGGTAGCTTAAGTAAAGCATGTCCCGGCTTTTGGAACGAATGGATGCGGGTTCAAGTCCCGCCCGTGATTCACATTTTTCCTTTACAAATTAATCTGTAGAGTACGCTGAGCAGGCGATACTGCTATAAAAATCATAAATATTCACTATCCATAAGTTGAGGGTTCGATTCCCACCCAAGATTTTGCTCACATTATACTTTTCCTAAAGCAATCTCAATGGTATGAATGACAAAGACTGCAAGAATCTCCATATCAATAAGTCGTATACTAACCGATTTGGAAAATTCTTCTTTTATATCTTGTTATAGCAATACTGTATTTTCAAATTAGTTCCATAGAAATTTCATCAAAATCAGTACTCACACTTAGTTTAGCAGTTTTATTACAGTTTTCCTTTTTCTCGACAAAAATAAAATTTAGCTATAAATAATGCCACAAACTGTGTATCTATTATATTTAAATCCTCACTTAAGAAAACCCAAATTTTACTTAGATATTGTTTCCATTGCACAACACTTTGTTCCATCAAAAGTCTGCACCTGTCACTTTGATAGCAAGAATTTATTAATTCGATCTCTATTCCAATCATCTAAATCCGCCCAGCTGTTTGAACGTGAAAGAGTAACAAAAATACACACATACAAGCTTTCGCTTTTTATAATATTAGTATTGTTTTTGCAATGACTGCCATATTACAAAAAGTGGATGTTTTTTTGTTTATGTGTTCCAGGGTTTTTACGGGTCCTATCAATCGTCTACAGCTTCAATACAGTTCTACAGTTCCAAGTGGACGATTTGATGCTCTACCACAGGTAATTATTTTCAAGCAAGTCATATAAACTCTTGGCTATAAAAATGACCACCCATGACACTATGACAGTTTAAAATCTTATATTTGTCAACTTACATAATTATACTTTTAAATACATAATAAAATGCACATTTCCCTGGTTTTTATTCCAGTACAACTTTCAAACCATCGCGTGCAGGTTTAAATGGTAAGAACTGGGAATAGTGATTGGTGCAGGGCATTGGTTGAGGGAAAACATCGTGAGGAAACTGGCATGTTCAAGAATCACAAAATTCTAAGAACAATTATTGTGTCATCCACCAACCCCCACTTATACTCTCTCCATGTAGAATAATACAGTAAACAGTACATGATAAAAATTAAAATACAAGCATCACACACAAATCATCAGACATCTTCTATGTAGAAGTGTGTGTTGCCAGGACATAATATAATATGGAACTGAGACATGGTCACTAACAGATGGCCTCATCAGTAAGCTCAAAGTCGCCCAGCAAGCTATGGCGAGCTATGCTTGGTGTGTTCCTGCGAGATAAGATCCGTAATGAGCTTCCTCATCACCCCCGTGGTGGCAAGGAAGTGGGAAGGCATTTCCCCATTAAAAAAAATACAATTCTTAACTATGTCGCAGAATACACAGCTTATTGGCCTTCAAGAGTAGGTAAATAACAATTAGTGTGAGAATGTTTTGAAACATTTTTAAACGCCCTCAGTCAATTGTGCGGGCAAACCTTCTATTTTAAGTGGAAAAATATAAAAATGTGTTATTTCATGTTTTACAGTACGTTCGAAGAACTACCTGCCTAACAAAGCGTTCAAAACAGAAACTCATCAAACAAAAGAAGAAATATCATGTCTACACTCACAATGTATGCTGCAGAAAATAAAGAATGGAAGAATGGGTCAAATCATTACCAAGATTCGTTTGTCTAAGTTTTCAAGTGAAGCAACCTACCCAGACTAGACTAGATGGTTAAAAAATGGGTTAGCTAATAGATATTATTATGTATAAATTAGAACGTTACAGTAAAATCATAGCTATGGTTAGTTTGGGGCTAGATGGCGATGTGTGAAATGTTCACACATATTTTTTTTTTTAATGTACAGACAAAAATTGAGTGTGATGATCAGGTAATAGATGTTTAATCTGTGTGGTTATTGTACTTATTCAAACTATGTATTGTATCAGTTAATTGGTGCCCCATTGTACAAGCTATACTTAGTTTGAGGCTAAACGGCACTGTGAATATGTGTGGACATTCCACACAGCGCCATCTATCCTCAGAACTAAACAAGGCTGACTCTTATAAGATCTAGGTGGTGGTATATATTAGTAGACCGACGACTTGGTCAAAACCGCGGGAAGCCGATGGATGCAGGAGGCACGCAGCTGCTCAAGTAGTGCTCTATGGAGGAGACCTATGTTCAGCAGTGGACGTCTTCAGGCTGATAATGGTGAGATAAGATATCTCGAATTTGTCGTCTGTGTGATGCATTCAAAGAACTGATCTTACTTTCACACTTATTTGTTACTAGCTGACCCGCCCCGGCTTTGCAAGGGTTTATTAGGTTTACGCCTTATCATCTCAGTCTATTTCCCATAGTACAAGACAGGAGTGGCTCTGGACCTAATACTGAAGGTTCATCATCATCATCATCAACAGCCTGAAGACGTCCACTCCTGAACATAGGCCTCCCCCAGAGCGCGCCACCTTCAGCGGCTGCTCACCTCCTGCATCCATCGGCTCCCCGCGGTTTTCACCAGATCGTCGGTCCACCAAGTGAGGGGCCGGCCTACGCTGCTTTGCAAGGGTTTATTAGGTTTACGCCTTATCTCAGTCTAAAGGAAGAGGGGAAAAAGATAAGGGAAAAGGATGAATGGATGAAGGGGAAAGGAGGCAGGTGCGCCAGCACCTGCCTCCATTCACCGTTTCATCCATTCATCCTTTTCCCTTATCTTTACCCCCTCCTTTCTCTATTCCCCATAGTATAGGGCAGGAGTGGCTTTGGACCTAATACTGAAGGTTGGATGTCTGTAATTTCTGAACTACAAAACCATATTCATGGGAGGATATTTAAAGTACCCCCTTTCTAACAAAAAAAAGAATTCATTAAATCGGACCACGCGTCAATGAATTACAACGAAGTACATAATTTTAATTTATTTCCTCTCCCAAGGGAACCATGCTGAATTTTGGGATCAAAAATATCCTATAGCCTACGTAACCATGAATTTGAACCCATTCAGTAGTTTCGGTGTGATGCTCAGCCAAGATACAGTCAGACAGATAGACAGACAAAAATGAAAAAATATAGGTTTGGCTTCAGCGTAGGGAAAATTATTTTTTCTTTTCAAAATTTCTTCAATGTACATTAGTGGACCTGTTAGTTTTTTATTATAAGTATAGGTAATAACAGCTTCGCCATAGTTTTTCTAAATTTACAATATATTATATTAATAATAAAATATTGTTTATTTACGGGATATTTATCATGTAATTTATTTGATCCGAGTTGCCGATATTTTGGTACTATGGCAAGCACCATGACCGTAGAAAATTAAAATCTTATAATATTTATTTTCTTTATCTTTAAATATGTGTGGGCAATTCACACAGCGCCATATAGCCGTAAACTAAGCATAGCTGGTACTGTGGGAACCAGATAACTGATACAATACTTATTATGCCCATTTTCACCAAAGATCCCTAAATTATACCCTAACTAGGAATCGCTTTGGCTAAGGGTCCCCTAAATTTGACCCATACCTAAATTCGTTTTCACAGCGCTGAAAAAAATCTCCAGTAAATGAGAGGTTATGCTTTTCTACGGTTTCCGCAAACCGGCCAACCGCCGATTTAGGTATTTTTTTATATTTTAGAGAATAATCGTCAAAAAGACAAGCTTTATTGATTTAGCATTAGATTTTTTATTATATTAGGAATCCATCAGAAAAAATGAAAAAAGAAAATCATTTCCTGGGGTTATGCGGGTTGAAACAGTTGCCAAATACAATTGAAAAATAAAGTGGCATAATGAAGTCATCGCTAAGGGGTCGAGGTTCGGCTTTAGGTGTCCCTTAACCATCGCATCGGTGAAAACTACTTTACTATCAGATGCCACTTAAGTATTTTTAAGGGTCCTTTAAAATGTAAGGATTTTTGGTGAAAACGAGTATTACATACTTTTTTGTTTGTAAGTACCTACATGTACCTACATGTAGAATACAATGTAACACCCAGACACAGAACAAACATCGATGTTCATCACACAAATATTTGTCCTGAGTGGGAATTGAATCCACAACTTATAGTTCAGAAGCTACTACCATCTGAGCTCACAGGCCAGTTGAAGTCGAGTTTGACAAAGCACTTTATATGCTTAGAAGAAAATTATTAGGTAAGACTTAAGAGCTAAGTTGCTTCTTATCAAGACTTGTTATGAAGGGAAATTATGAGGTTGAATTATGTGGGTGAATTAATTGTTATGAGGGGCTCCTTTAAAAGGAGCTCTATAATATTATGGTTTTGAGTCTGTCATTTTATTTTTAAGTTCTTAAGGCTGGTTTACGCTTTGTTTAGTTTAGTAGAGAGTTAAGTTATGATGTCAACGAGTTCGTTCGATTAAGTTGTAAGTTGTGTCCGCCCATTATGGTGGTGTTTAGTTTCACATTTCAGTGCGTTACTACTTACCGAGTTATGAAGTGTTAGGTACTAACTAAACTTGAATGTATAAAAGTGCGGCGAATTTAGTGATTTAGTTGTCGGGGTATAGAAAATAAAACAAAGTAGCAAGTTAACTTGCTACTTAACTAAATAAAGCTTAAACCAGCCTTTTTTATACGTAATCGTCTCATAACCCATATAAATTGTAGCTTAGCTGTAAAAGTGAGAAGGTGGGTAGGTAGGTTTTCTGTCTGTGAATAATCAACGGCTTGAAATAAAACACTGTCACATTTTTATTTATTTTTAATGTACACAACACATACATATTTAAGTATTACTACACAAAACTAAGTAGGTACCTAATATAAGTAATCATGTGAATTAATTAGGTACCTATTATTATAATAAATATTATTGATTTTATTTTTACGGACATCGAAATGGTGTTTGGTCGTAAATTGCCTACGTACATTCTTCAAACACCATTTCGATGTTTTATATATAATTAGTTTTATGCCATAACCCTGTTCAAGGGAAGTGGAAAGTGAAAGAGCAAAGACAGGGGGAAAGGATGAATGGATGGGATGGCTATGGAAGGGAGGCAGGCGGAGCCTGCCTCCTTTCCATCGTCCCATCCATTCATTCTTTTCCCCTTTCTTTTTCCTTCTCCCTTCAATAGGGTGATTATAGTGGCTTTATCTTTGTTGTCGGCTATGTTTCATCGCACCGTGTGTATCGACTAGCTTGATCTTGAGACAATGCTGAATCCTGCACTGATGAGTGATGATGAGTCCCACCCGCGTTTACCATGGTGTTTTCGGTAGGATAATAGATGGGAAGGTAACTACTTGTGTGACTGATATTATGTTGTTTAGGTAGCAGTTTGAGCTTCGGTTTCCTTGACTGAGGTAGAAAAGCACTAGGATGTTCTGTGGTTATAATTATCATAAGAAATCTAGGAACGTGACAAAATCAGTGTAATGAAATTCAATCATCAAACATAGTACCAATGTTAAATTTATAGCTAATTCCAATTCTACATCAACTCTACGCTTCCGGCACCACTCCAGTAATTACCTTCTCGACCTAGGTATGCGGCTGCGTACTAATATAAGGCTAATATTTTGTTAATTTAGTAGAAACCTTCTTCTTAGCGTTGAAAATACTCGAGTATCGACGCAAGGTGGCTTTCTATTTTCTTATGCTGCTACCTATTATTAATTTAGAGTTCCGAGTGACACTGAAATCTGTTATGGGCAACCGAGTTGCTTTACACCAGGCGAACGACTAGCTCGGCACTACATTCATTTACATTAAAAAAAATTATGCACGTGAGGTGAGTGTGCATAGCGCGTTTACTGCAAAGGAGTGGAATACATTGGCACCCTTTGTAATCCCTAATTACTATAACCTGTCTTGATGATGATGATGATGATGATGATGATGATGATGATGATGAAGTCTTGAAGTGAATAAGTATATAACTTCTATGATAGCCGGCCCTGTGTGATCCAACCTTGCTAATATCGCCACCCACCATGTGTGGTGGTGGCCAAAATGTAAGTGCATAATATAAAAGTAGATACTGTTTGACTCGGGCATAAAGTGGAATCTGTTTAAAACATAGATGCGTGAGCAAAGTTATTGTATGAGAACAATACAGCTGTCTTAAATGTAGTGAAAAGACACATACACTTTTCCTCATTACTTAATTTAGGTAGATATGTGGGGGGTAACTTCAAGACTAACCTATCTTTAACGTCTTTAACTATCAACTGATTATTTTCGGGAACTTTGATATAAAATTGTCACTTTTTTGGACAAACAAATCAAAATGGCCGGCATGCAAAATGTATACGTGCACAAGTTAGAGGCTTTGAGACAGTCATGGCGTGTTTGGACTCATGGCAAAGAGAACAACGATGACATTTTTATGGTGGTAAAATAATTCCAAGATGGCAGATTCAAAATGGCGCCAGATCTAAGTTGGCTCAGATCCGGCTGAAATTTTAAACTTGGGGTTTTTTGGAGATGCTGATTATAATTTTTTACATTTAAATTGATTGACAGCATTTTTTAGGACATTAACATGGATGGCCGCCATGCAAAATACAAACGTGCACACTTCCGAAACTAACAGAGGTAGGCATGGCGTATTTGGAATCATAGTAAAGCGAACATCGATGACTTTCTCACGGTGTTAAAATATTTCCAACATGGTGGATTCAAAATGGCGCCCGATTTGAAATTAGCTCTGATCCGTCTGATATTATATATTTGGGGGTTTTAAAAGACGGCGATTACAAATTTTGACATTTTACTTCACTGACAGCATTTTTCAAGATGGCCGCCATGCACAAGTCAGATCAATTATCATTTTCTTTGAAAAATACCACTGTTTTGTACTAATTCTTGCAAAATTTAAAGTTTAGCGTAAAGTATAACTCTTTTATAAATAAAACAGCCCCAAAAACGTACTCGCGGGCCGCTCGCGGCCCGCGCACGGGGCAAAATACTAGTCTCTAATATATATAGATAAAAAACGGTGACAGATGATTCACTGACATGAATGTTCTGGCCGATGGGGCGATCGGACGACTTGGCAATGTACTAGAGTTGTGTGCGGCTCGGTCTCGTTCCCTCCGAAAAAATCGAACATCATCAGAAAGTCGTCTCCGAGATGGAGTACCCCAATGGATCTCGGAAACGGTAAAAGATAAAAGAAAAATGCTTCAACCGGGTCGTAGGAAACCCTAGGACGATTTCAAGGACATGAAAAAAAAAGATGGCGGCCATACAAAAACATGACAAAAATAATACATCAAAACTCACGGGGCAATAATCTCCCAGAAGGAGCCGTTCGACGACTTGGCAATGTACTACGAAAGTATAGGAAACGGTCACGCAACCACCAGAAAAATCTGACATTACCAGAAAACCGTCTCCGAGATGGAGTACCCCAACGGTTCTCGGAAACGGTAAAAGATAAAAGAAAAGCGCTTTTACCGGGTTGTAGGAAACCTTATGACGATTTCAAGGATATGAAAAAAAAATGGCGCCTATACAAAAAACCAATAAAAAAAAGAAATTAAAACTAAACTCGAATTGATCTCCCAGAAGGAGCTACGGGGGTGAAAACAATGTACTAAAGATGTATTGGTATAGCTCCCGTGACCCCGGAAAAAATCGAACATCATCAGAAAATTGTCTTCGTGATGGAGGACCTCAACGGTTCTCGGAAACGGTAAGAGGTAGGAAAATAATGCTTTTACGCTGTGGTAGAAAACCCTGGGACGATTTCAAGGATATGAAAAAAAAAATAGCGCCCATACAAAAAAACAATAAAAAAAAGAAATTAAAACTCGACTCGAATTGATCTCCCAGAAGGAGCCGTGCCACGACTTGGCAATGTACTACAAAAGTGTAGGGATCGCTCGCGTGACCCCGAAATAAATCTGACATTACCAGAAAATCGTCTCCAAGGTGGAAAACCCCATCGGATCTCGTAAACGGTAAGGTCGTTCATAAAAGTTTCTCACAAAAAATGTAGTGAACCCTGGGAAGTTTGCAAATAAGTAATGAAAAAGGTACCTTTCATACAAAATAACATGGTTTTCATTCAATAAATAACATACCACAAAACGGAAACCTTTATGTACCCACTTGCATATTAATTCAATTAGTATACACAGTTGGATGGACATTATTACCGATATATTAATGCAAAGCCTCTGCAATAAATAAAAAAATAATAAAGACTAAAACGGTTAACTGAATTGAATTTGACTTAGATTTAAAGATTCTGTCATTACGTCATCGGCAATACGGTACGCAAAGAAAGGGTGAAGCGAGATGTCTAAATTACATACATTTAAGGAGTAAAAGAGAGAGAGATGTGCAGCTTGCAGCTGACGGAACGACGCGACGGCGGCGACGGGTGACACATAATGTATAATTGTATTTGTTGTCGCGACAGTGCACGCGCAGCAATTTTCTTTTGTTGATTGCCGAACTCGCATTGATCTAGGACCAACGTAAATGTTCCGTGTCTGTCGTGTTTGTGTCTAATGTTTGTGATCATCTGACCATGACCGTAACTTTTTGCGGACATTGAAGAAAAACTTTGATGAACGGTCTCCAAGAAAGCAAGCAGCAGGGAATTATTTCACCACCTAGCAAGAATATACTTGTACTTATATTTGATGGTGAGTCCTTCATTATTATCTCAATGTTCATATCACTCATACTAAAGTTGCACTATTTTGTGATCTTAAATAGGTACCTACCTAGGTAAATAGCAAACATTCCTTTGTACAGCTTAAACTATCATACTCCATACTCCATCGGTTAAAGGTAGGTATTATTAACAGATTAATTTGTAAAGGAAAAATTACACGAACGGGACTTGAACCCGTATCCAACCATCCCTACTTAAGCTACCGTGACATGTGGTCTCATGCCTGAATTTATCCTTCACCTTTTCACCTTTTCGGCTTTTGGGACGGATGGATGCAGGTTCAAGTCCCGTTCGTGATTCAAATTTTTCCTTTACAAATTAATCTGTAGATTACGCTGAGCAGGCGATACTGCTATAAAAATCATAAATATTAGGTATTAAGAAGATTGAAAATCTGTGTTGCGAACTTGCGAGTGATGACTTATGGAGCTGAGACGTGACCTTTTATTGTTGGCATTAGTAAGCTCAAAGTAGCCCAGCACGCTATGGGGGAGCTCTGCTCGGTGTTTCCTTGCGATATAAGATCCATAATGAGGAGATCCGCAGGAGAACTAAAGTGACCGATATAGCTCTTGGAATTAGCAAGTTGAAATGGCAATGGGCAGGCCACATCGCTCGTAGCTGACCTGCCCGGGCTTCGCACGGATTTATTTGTTTTACGCCTTATCGCAGTCTTAAGGGAGAGAGAAAGAAGAGAGGAAAAGATAACGGAAAAGGATGATGAAGGTGAAAGTAGCCTCCATTTGCCGTTACTTCCATTCATCCTTTTCCTTTATTTCCCCCCCCCCCCCCCTGATAAAAACGCGGGGAGCCGATGGATGCAGGATGTGAGCAGCCACTTAAAGTGGCACTTTCTGGGGAGGTCTTTATTCAGCAGTGGACGTTTAGAATAGACTTAAGTTTGGTACTTCAAGAGTAGGTACCTAAATAACAATGTACATAACAAAGAACAAAATAATAGTGGTCATTTGTGATGATCATTTCAAACATTTATTAAACAACGCCTAAGCCTATTAGGGAAACAGTATGAATGAAAGCTCACAAAACAAACCTTTTTTTAAGTGGAAAAAGTTAGACTTTTGTTATTTTATTCTTTACAGTTTTTTTTTGCGAATACCTACCTGAATAATAATTTAATAGAGAAATACACCAAGCAAAGCAAGAAACACATCTGCGATCAATATTCAAGGTTCAGTAATCACTATAAGTACATAATTGATACCATATCACATTATCACTATCATGATATCATATCACCATATCAGAACCTTAACCTTTGACCTTGTATGGACCGACACTAAAATGGACAATGTTTACAAGTAAGAAACACAAAGTTTTTTCCCAATTATGGCATACTTAATCATTGGCAGATACAAGGGCGGGGGGGGGGGGGGGGGGGGGAGGCTATGGCCCTCTGGCCCGCCTCAAAAAACCAAAGAATTTCATACTTTCGACTCAATTTTCCGATTAAACACAGTGGCAATTTTACACGGCAAAGGTACGCGTTTAACTGAGTAAGATTGAACCTAGCGCGGCAGGTTTGGTAGCCGATTTTGGAGCTATAAAGCTGCATGACAACTTGCCGATGACTTTTCTCTCTTCCCGTTCATTCTATATTCAACTGTACGGCCAACTACTATGTACTCAATAGTAAAACACCCAGTTCGCCGCCCCCAACCAACAGCCAGTAATGGGTTTCTGCCTGCACTTTGTATGAGTAAAAAGACAGCGAAATTGTGGAAAATATATTTCACTATCTATAAGTTGTGGGTTCGATTCCCACGCAAGATTTTGCTCACATTATACTTTTCACAAAGCAATCTCAATGGTATGAATGACAAGGACTGCAGGAATCTCCATACCAATAGGTAATATACTAACAGATTTGGAAAATTCTTCTTTTATATGTTGTTATAGCAATACTGTATCTTCAAGTTAGTTCCATAGAATTTCATCAAAATCAGGACTCAATTAGTTTAGCAATTTTATTACAGTTTTCTTTTTTCTTGACAAAAATTCAGTTTAGCTGCAAAAAATGCCTCAATCTGTGTGTCTATTATATTTAAATCCTCGCTTAGGAAAGTCCAAATTGTACTTAGATATTGTTTCCATTGCACAACACTTTGTTCCATCTAAAATATGCACCTGTTACTTTGATGGCAAGAGTATAATGCGCACTAGCTGCGCCCCGTGGTTTCACTCGCGGATAAAGAGTAGCTATGTGTTAATCCAGCATATAAGCTATCTCTATTCCAATCATCTAAATCCGTCCAGCTGTTTGAGCGTGAAGGAGTAACAAACATACACACATACAAACTTTCGCCTTTATAATATTAGTGTGCCAACACTTATAGATATTGTTTTTGCAATGACTCCCATATTACAGAAAGTGAATGTTTTTTGTTTATGTGTTCCAGGGTTTTTACGGGTCCTATCAATTTCCAAAGGATTTCCTGAACGTCTACAGCTTCAATACAGTTCTACAGTTCCAAGTGGAAGATTTGATGTTATTTATTGCATAAGTATTTTCATGCAAGTCATATATTTTTTAGCTACAAAAAAGATTTCAACTTTGTCAACTTACATAATTATATATATTATATACATAATAAAATGCAAATTTCCTTGTAGTTATTAGTACAGTGCAACTTTCAAACCAAGGCATACAGGTTTAAACCACTCAGCCTTGCACCAATCACTATTCCCAGTTCTTACCATTATAAAAACTAGGTGTATTGATTGGTGCAGGTACAAGTAAGTAACACTAAGTTTTTTCCTAAATGTGGCATATCTACCTAATGTTTATACTCACAATGTAGGTATGCTTTAGAAATTAAAGATGAATGGGACAAATTATTACCAAGATTATTTTTTCTTAGGCTTTAAGGGTGCATTTGACCAATCTTGGATTTAACAGAATAAATCTATTCAGGTTGTTCATATATCATTGGTCGTTTTACCATGCAATACAAAGTACCTACAGCTACGCTTATACGCGGATAGCGGAATGAATCAACGATGTCCGATGAACGACTCTAATACCCAGCTAACAATTATTGTTCTACAAAGTTACGGTATGTAAGCTTGTGTCGTATCACAACTTGATTTTGTCTTATTTCAGTGTTGGAAAGTAAATGTCAAATGTCAAAACAAAAACAGCATAAAATTATAATCATAATATGGGCGCTGCTGCCATTAAATTATTATTGGAATAATCTGTTATTCTACCAAAAACGGTTGTACCTATTGTAATTATTCACGAACAGGCTTGCTATTTTTAGTGATTTACTCTCGGCTAACTGGCGATTTATTCTAAGAATAATACTCTCGATTGGTCGAATCCACCTTTAGTAAAGCAAGTTAACTTATTCATTATTCTTATATAGAGGTACATAATAGCTAGATTATGTTAAAAAATGACGAGTTAGCTAAAGGAATTATGTAAATGAAATAGTTATAGTAAAATATTATAAAAATAAATATTAGCAGGTAGGTACTTACCATGTACCTAACTAACTATCTAATGTAAAAGTAGCATAACCGCACCGCGTACCGCCGTGTAGTAGCTTTTCCGTTATCTATCCCCCTCTGCCTTCTTTCTTTCTCATAGTACAGGATAGGAGTGCTTTTTTGAACCACAAAACCAACGATCGCCTACTAATGAGCCCAACAGTAAGAGATCGTTGTTGGGGGTTGGTAGCCGGGCATCTGCCGGGGATTCTTAGCACCCCTTGCTCCGCCGTTACCGTAGCCACGGGATAGTGGAGCTGCCAGGAAATGGAGGCCGTTTTTTTCTGTGCTTGTCATTAGAGGGGGGGGAGGGGGTTTGCCATAATCACCGCGCTTGGCAGGCGGCTTGGTGATCGCAGTAGATATGATTGATTATCATCTAGACCGGGGGGATCGCTGCGACCCATTCCCTGGATATTCCCTTAGCCGTCTTCTACGGCACCCACGGGAAGAGAAAGGGTGGTCCTATTCGTAGCCGGGACCACACGGCAAACTGACAACCGATGGGGTAGAAAGGTTCTTGAGTGGCGACCACAAACCAAAAGACGCAGCGTAGGCCGGCCCCCACTAGGTGGACGGACGATCTGGTAAAAACAGCGGGAAGCCGATGGATGCAGAAGACGAGCAGCCACTCAAAGTGGCGCTCTCTGGGGGAGACTTTTATTCAGCAGTGAACGTCTTCAGGCTATTTATGATTTAGTAGAATAGACTTATGTTTGATACTTCAAGAGTATGTAAATAACAATGCACATAACACAGAGCAAATAATGGTAATTTGTAATGATCATTTCAAATATTTTTATCGCCTAAGCACCCTTAACCTTTGACTGTATGGACCGCCATTAAAATGGACAATGTTTACAAGTAAGTATCATGAAGTTTCCCCCCCCCCCCCCCCTCAATAATGCCATACCTAATATCTACACTCACAATATTTATGCTTTAGAAAATAAAGAGGAATGGGACTAATTATTACCAAGATTAGTTTTCCTGAGGTTTTGTGGATTTGACCAAACTTGGATTTATGCACGAGTAACTATACCAGAATAAATTATTTCACGATCTTGAACTTGATTTTGTCGTATTTAAGTTACAAAACAGCATAGAATCATAATCATAATATATGGCGCCCTGTGGCCATTAAAATGTTCTCAGAATAATCAGTTAATCCACCAAAAATGGCAGTATCTATTGTAATTATTCTTGAACAGGCTTGCTATTTTTAGATTTGTAGATGGTAAAATGAAAATGATTTACCCTCGGCTAACTGGCAATTTATTCTAAGAATAACCTTTACTCTCGTTTGGTCGAATCCACCCTTAGTGAAGCATGATAACTAATTAAGTATTCTTGTATCGGTAGGTACCTATCTAGACTAGATGTTAAAAAATAATGAGTTAGCTAAGGAATTGTGTAAATTGAATATCTACTTAACTATAGTAAACTCAATAAAAGTAGGTACTTACTATGGTAATCTACCTACCTATCTGATGTAAAAGTAGCATAATACTATAACGTGAGTTGAGATGAAAACAACATGAAACAGTAAAGTAATAATTTATTAAAAAAGTTAAATAAAGGGTAGGTATAAACTTAAGTATTATCAACACATGTAATAAAATAAAACTGTAACTGGGCTAAATCTGTACATTGAATATTTTTTGAAAACTTTGATTGCATCACATTTCTTTATCGATACACTCAGAAATAAAAACATTTTCTTTTGAACTTTTTGTCTGTCTGTCTGTTTGTCTGTCTGTCTCTTTGTCTGTCTGTCTGTCTCTTTGAACACGCATCACGCTGAAACTACTGCACGGATTTCGCTGAAATTTGGTATTTATAATAGCAGATTTTTCAGAATAACATTTAGTGTACTATGTTTTCAAAAACAGCCAAGTGCGGGTTGCACGCCGCAAGCGGCTCGCGACTGTGCAGCGAAGGTGAGCTGTGGTAGAAGATGGCGTTTTTATTTTTAGAGGTTGCTCTGTTCGCTGGGCTGCACGCGGCCTCCTTCTGCAAGGCGGAGACGCAGAAGGAGGCTGCGGAGTGGGTTAGGGAGGATGATCTTAACTCTTACACCCTCCGGCGTAAACGAACCGTGGGACGGAGGAGGCGTTTCGCGTGCCTTCTCCATCCTCCGTAGTGAAGTCAACGGCGGAGAGTCAGGGGACTCTTCGCCGTTCCCACACGGCGCTACACGTCTGGTGGGTAACTGAGGTGTAAAGTTACCCACCCACTGGCACAGAGGCCCGAATTCAGGCTAGCATTCACTGTCTCGCCCGGGGCGAATGATAGTGAATGCTAGCGCGACCCTATGGATCACGGGGGTTTAGTGGGTTCAAATCCCACATACCCCCTGCCATCACCCCCGTAGTGGCAGGGAAGTGGGAAGGCATTTCTCCATTTAAAAAAAACAATTCTTAACTATGTCGCAGAATACACAGCTTATTGGCCCTCAAGAGTAGGTAAATAACAATTAGTGTTAGAATGATTAGAAACATTTTTAAACACCCTCAGTCAATTGTGCGGGCAAACTTCCCATTTTTAAGTGGAAAAATATAAAAAAATATTTTTTCATGTTTTCAGTTCGTTCGAAGAACTACCTGCCTGACAAAGCGTTCAAAACAGAAACTAATCAAACAAAAGAAGAAATAATTATATAATTAGGTGTGATCAAGATGATATAATACAAGTTCAAGAATTGACAACACACAAGTACACCCATGGCAAAACGGAATTTATAAAGTATAACGCATAATATTTCATAATTATTTCACATTATTAGTGTGCCTTTCAAAAAAAATTGAGTGTTACACCATTAAAACGCAAAATATTGTACAAGAAACAATTTTGTTTTTAGAATATGGTATAAGTACCTCATGTCTACACTCACAATGTATGCTGCAGAAAATAAATAATGGAAGAATGGGAAAAATCATTACACCAAGATTCGTTTGTCTAAGTTTTTAAGTGAAGCAACTTACCCGGACTAGACTAGATGATTAAAAAATGGGTAAGCTAAAAGATATTATTATGTATAAATTATAACGTCACAGTAAAATCATAGCTATGCTTAGTTTGGGGCTAGATGGTGATGTGTGAAATGACCACACTTTTTTTTTATGTACCTACCTTTCCTACCTCTTTAATGTAAAAGTACCATTATACTATAACCTAATGCGAGTTGAAATGAAAACAACTTAAAACCATAAAATCATAATAGAATAAAATAAGTTAATATATTATGTAGCCACAAACCCGGTAGCTCCGTCGGTAGTAACTCCGCCTTCTGCACTTTAATGTTCTGTGTTCGATTTTCACCCAAAAGACATACATTGAGATACATACATTGATAATAGATGTTTAATCTGTCTGGGTTATTGTACTTATTTTAAGTATGTATTGTATCAGTTATTTGGTGCCCCATTGTACAAGCTTTGCTTAGTTTGAGGCTAAACGGCACTGTGTGAATATGTGTGGATATTACACACAGCGCCATCTATCCTCGGAACTAAACAAGGCTGACTCTTATAAGATCTAGGTGGTGGTATATATTAGTAGACCGACAACTTGGTCAGAACCGCAGGGAGCCGATGGATGCAGGAAACAAGCAGCCGCTCAAAGTAGCGCTCTATGGGGGAGACCTATGTTCAGCAGTGGACGTCTTCAGGCTGATAATGGTGAGATAAGATATCTCAAATTTGTCGTCTGGGTGATGCAGACCTTAAAAAACTGCTTTTACTTTCAAACTTATTTATTACTAGCTGACCCGCCCCGGCTTCGCAAGGGTTTATTAGGTTTACGCCTTATCTCAGGAAAAAGATAAGGGAAAAGGATGAATGGATGAAGGTAAAAGGAGGCAGGTGCGGTAGCACCTGCCTCCATTCACCGTTTCATCCATTCATCCTTTTCCCTTATCTTTGCCTCCTCCCTTCCCTATTTCCCATTGTTTAGGGTAGGAGTGGCTTTGGACCTAATACTGAAGGTTGGAAGTCTTGAGTTTCTGAACTAGAAAACCATATTTATGGGACGATATTTAAGGTACCCCCTTTCTAACCATAAAAAGGATTCATGAAATCGGGCCCCGCGTTAATCAATTACAACTAAGTACACATTTTTAATTATTTCCTCTCCCGATGGAACCTGAATGGATGCTGAATTTTGGGATTAAAAATATCCTAGAGCCTACCTCGTATTTGGATTCATTTAGTAGTTTCGGTGTGATGCTCAGCCAAGATACAGACAGGCAGACAAAAATGAAAAATATATAGTTTTGCCAACAGAATTGATAATTTAAAAAAAAAATTATATTTCGTTTATTTGCATTGTTGGACCTGTTACAGTTTCTTTATAAGTACCTATAGATAATAATGGCCTTGCCATAGTTTTAATTTTTTTAATTTAATATATCATATACGTTTTCACCCGTACGTACGAATACAATATAACACCCAGATACAGAACAAACATCGATGTTTATCATACAAATATTTGTCCTGAGTGGGAATTGAATCCACAACCTATAGTTCAGAAGCTACTACCAACTGAGCTCACAGGCCAGTTGAAGTCGAGTTTGACAAAGCACTTTATAATATGCTTAGAAGAAAATCATTGGTAATAGCTAAGTTACTTCTTATCAAGACTTGTTATGTAATATAACCTAAAGATCCATACTACTATATTAGAAAGTATATAGTCTCACAATAACTACTTGACTTTAAAAGGAGCTCTATAATATTATGTTTTTGAGTCTGTCACCTTATTTTTAAGTTCTTAACTTTGTTTAGTTTAGTAGCGAGTTAAGTTGTGACGTCAACGAGTTCGTTCGATTAAGTTGTAAGTTTTGCCTGCCCCTAATGGTGGTGTAGTTTCACATTTCAGTGCGTTAATACTTACCGACTTATGAACTGTTAGGTACTAACACTACTAACTAAACTTGACTGTTTGAAAGTGCGGCGAGTTTAGTGATTTAGTTGACGGGGTATGAAAAATAAAACTAAATTTGAAGAAGTAGCAAGTTAACTCGTTACTTAACTAAATACAGTTTAAACCAGCCTTTATGGTAAGTACGTAATCGTCTCATAACCCATATAAATTGTAGCTTAGCTGTAAAAGTGAGTAGGTAGGTAGGTTTTCTGTCTGTGAATAATCAACGGCTTGAAATAAAACACTGTCACAATTTTATTTATTTTTATGTACACAACACATACAAAGTAATTATGTCAATTAAGTACGTACCTATTATAATAATTACTATTCATTTTATTTTTATGGACATCGAAATGGTGTTTGGTAGTAGATTACCTAGATTCTTCAAACACCGTTTCGATGTCTTCTAACATAGTCATAGCCTCTGCGTCAGCAGCGTGGGTGGTGTCTCTGCCGTGACCGACTGTGTACCTTCTCCGAGGCGCAATCAGGTAGGTAGGTGGCGGGCATAAATTAGTTTTATGCCTTAACCCTGTTCAAGGGAAGCGGAAAGTGAAAGAGAAAAGACAGGGGAAAAGGATGAATGGATGGGACGGCTATGGAAGGGAGGCAGGCGGGAGTCGGGGAGGTGCGGACTAAGTGCAGAGGGAGGGGAGCATGTGCGGGGGGAGTCGGGAGGTGTGGACTAGGTGCGGGGCGAGGAGGAAGGGAGTCGGGGAGGTGCGGACTAAGTGCAGGGGGAGGGGGGCAAGTGCGTGTGCGTTTTAAGGAATGTTATAGCAAACCCTGGGATGATTCTAGAGCGAATAAAAAAATCCGCCATACAAATTTAGACCGGAAATGACGCCGAAACCAAGAAACTTATATACAACTAAACTAATATTGTTTGGAGGCCCGAACGGAAGATTTCGAAAATTTTTTTTTTCAAAATGGCGGTAAATTCGGGCATGGCGGAAAAAAAAGTTTCACCGATCCGGATGAAAATGGATATCTGAGGGTCCCCAAGGATGTTGATCAACATTCTAAAATCAAATTTTGACTTTCACCAATTTTCAATATGGCTGCCATACAAAGGTACTTTTATCGAAATACAGACTTTTCTTTTTTGTGCCTCAAATACCAATATTTTAGAAAAGTCATTCCTGGGGATCGAGTATAGATGTCACAAAGGTTAAAATGCAAAAACAATAATACCGATTTTTTTCAAGATGGCGGATATAGACGTACTGACTTTAAGAAAACGTTATCCGATCCGGATGAAAATCGATATCTGAGAATCCCCTTTGATACTTAGTAGGAATATGTAAAAAAAATTTTGATTCCGCCATTTTGAAAAATTGCCTACATACAATCTAATAATAACTTTTTAAGGATTTTTGAATCGATTTTACGTGGAAACTATTACACATTAGTATTAAGGGTGTGAACTAATTTTGTTTGGTAAGACAAGAGGCAAATGGTGGACAAAATTTTTTTTTAAATGGTTTAATTTTTGTCACTTCCGAAAATAAAGTTTCTCTGAACCGAACGAAAATCGATATCTGTAGGTCCCAAAGGATACTTATCAACATACTTTAGTCAAATTTTGACAAGTGCCATTTTTCAACATGGCCGCCATACATACTGTTGAAACCACCAACGCGACGACGAGCGAAGCGAGGAGGAGCTTCAAACGACCCAACGCGACGACGAGCGAAGCGAGGAGGAGCTTCAAACCACCCAACGCGACGACGAGAGCAGCGAGGAGGAGCTTCAAAGAAAATATTTAGAATAATAGAAATATTAGAATATTTTTGTGAACATTGATTTAAAATTTTTTGGGCCAAGAAATCAAAATGGCCGCCATACAAAATTCAAACGCTCACACATTCGAAACTAACAAAGGTGGGCATGGCGTGTTTGGAATCATAGTAAAGAGAACATTGATGACTTTTTCGCTGTGTTAAAATATTTCCAAGATGGCTGATTCAAAATGGCGCCCGATTTGGAATTTGCTTAGATCCGTCTGATATTTTACATTTGGGGGTTTTAAAGGACGACGATTACAAATAATGACATTTTACTTCACTGACAGCATTTTTCAAGATGGCCGCCATGCACAAGTCAGATGAATGATCATTTTCTTTGAAAAATACCGCTGTTTTGTACTAATTCTTGCAAAATTACAAGTTTAAACTAAAGTATAACTCTTTTATAAATAAAAGAGCCCCAAAAACGTACTCGCGGGCCGCTCGCGGCCCGCGCACGGGGCAAAATACTAGTCTATAATATATAAAGCTAAAAAACGGTCATAGATGACTGATTGATTGACTGATTGACATGAATGTTCTGGCCGATCGAGCCATCGGACGACTTGGCAATGTACTAGAGATGTGTGCGGATAGGTTCCGTGACCCCAAGTAAAATCGAACATCATCAGAAAATCGTCTCCAAGGTGGAACACCAGATCAGATCTCGGAAACGGTAAGGCCGATCGAAAAAGTTTATGATCAAAAGTTGTAGTAAACCTTGGGACGATTCCATGTAAACAATAAAAAAGGTACCTTTCATACAAAAAAAACATATTTTTCATACAAAAACCGAAAACCGGAAACAAGTACCAACTTCTTAATACCTACGAACTCCAAATTATGACTCACAGCAAAAAAAAAATACAATTACGAAAGCTTGATGCAGTTTATGATTATTTTATCGACTATTTCTCGTTTATTACTTTGAAGTTTTAAATAATTCATTTAAACCTTTATGCAAAGCTGATTTGACGTCGTACGTAATGCAAATGACAATCGCGTTCAGTGTTGCCGTTTTAAACAATTCATACCGTATTCATACCGTATTATATTATTGTAGGTTTTCGTAAGTTTTAGTATTATACTGTTCGAAAAAGTACCTCAATATTAAAATTTAAACAAATATTTTAAAACAATATACGATTATCCTAGGTTTCGACTATTATTACATATTTTGTGGTTAAGTAGAAAGGAGACCGTTATAAGTAGGTGTTAATTAAAGTGTTAAGTAATAGTGGTTTTAGATTTTTTTTAAACCTCCAATTTAGATTTGCAACATTAGAGCACTATATGTTACTGCGTCAATAGAAATGTAAAACAAATTAGAAAACCACAGACGATACTTGACATTGACAAACATAAATCACAATCACTGCATTGTACAGCCAGGAATGCATAACCAAATAATGCACTTACGCAGTATTACAAAGCTATGTACACGGATTCCTGCTGTACATTGTGGGTCGTGCATTACTGCCTGTAGCAGTGATATTGTACAGTCCGATATTTGGAAGCCATGCACACCAATTATGGGCCGTACATTCGTGCTGGTCATACAATACAGGCTCTGCAATACTTTGGTTGTGCATTCCTGGCTCCCAGACCGCTACATATAATATAAAACATTCAATTTGCCAACTCCAGAGATGCAAGCATTAAATATTTTTCGTTTTGTTTGAAGCCAAATATAAATATTTTAGAGGTGCGAGAATTGCGATTTAAACACATAGACTTAATCACGCTAAAAACATTATTTATTTACTTCGACGTTTCAACCAAGTTGCATTGGCCATGGTCACGAGTACTGTATTGTAAAAAAAAAAACATTATAGCTTTAATGTTTCATTTTACATTCACTGTACGCTGATTAATGGCACTCAACCTAGCAATACTTTTGTAGGTCGAGCAAGCAAGATGGAGACCTGTCATGTCGATCTTTTCTGTATTTACTATTATTTTATCTTGATAATTAGGTAACTTTAGGTAGACTGTGTGTAAACGCTGTGTTTGATCAAATGCATACGAGTTTATGACTCCAAGTTTAGCTCCGGAAGTTTAAGCGATTATTGTTTCTTATGAATTGTGATGTTAATTTGATAAAACAGTTGGCCGTGTGGTCCCGGTCATGTGTAATAGGACCAGGAAGCAAGTACCGTCCTTTCCCGTAGGTGCCGTAAGAGAAATCAACAGCAGCAATCAACAAAAGCAACAAGTAAGTCTTCATACTGCACAAGATAAACAAAGTAAAAAAGCATGATGAGCAAGAGCAAACATGTAATTTAGTAGTAGTAGGTACCTATATAGGTACATACATAGTAGGTAAATAAAATACCGATACCAATTAGGATTGGCAAGTTGAAATGGCAAGGGGCAGGCCACATCGCTCGTAGAACTGACAACCAATGGGGTAGAAAGGTTCTTGAGTGGCGACCACAAACCGAAAGACGCAGCGTAGGCCGGCCCCCACTAGGTGGACGGACGATGGATGCAGAAGACGAGCAGCCACTCAAAGTGGCGCTCTCTGGGGGAGGCCTTTATTCAGCAGTGGAGGTGTTCAGGCTGTTTATGATTTAGTAGAATAGACTTAAGTTTGGTACTTCAAGAGTATGTAAATAACAATGCACATAACACAGAACAAATAATGGTAATTTGTAATGATCATTTCAAACATTTTTTTATCGCCTAAGCCCATTAGAGAAACAGTATGAATGAAAGCTTACAAAACACAAACCTCCCATTTTAAGTGGAAAATGCTAAACATATTATTATTTAATTTTTTACAGTTTTATTTTTCGAAGAGTTATACTTACCTGAAAATTAATTTAAAGCAGAAATACACCTGCGATTAAAGTTCAAGGTTCAGTAATCACAATAAGTACTTAGTTGATACCTTTATAACACACAAGTATAGCCATGGCAAAAAGGAAATTATAAAGTAGCAGAAGCAGACAATGATTTAGTATGGATTTCAGCAACAGCTAACAGAAACAAGTAGAACCAGAACCATACCAGATATTTGACTTTGCATGGCCGTTAAAATGGACAATGTTTACAAGTAAGTATCGCAAACTTTTTTCCTCCCAATAATGCCATACCTAATGTCTACATTCACAATGTAGGTATGCTTTAGAAAATAAGGAGGAATGGAACAAACTGTTACCATGATTAGTTTTCCTGAGGTGTGAAGGGTGGATTTGACCAAATTTGAATTTATGCACGAGTAACTATACCAGAATAAATCATTTCACGATCTTGAACTTGACTTTGTCGTATATTAGTTACAAAACAGTATAGAATCATAACCATACCTAATATGGCGCGCTGCTGCCGTTATAATGTTCTCGGAATAATCTGTTAATCCACCAAAAACGGCAGTACCTATTGCAATTATTCTCGAACAGGCTTGCTATTTTTAGATTTGTAGATGGTAAAATGGGAAATTGATTTACTCTCGGCTAACTGGAGATTTATCCTTTTACTCTCATTTGGTTGAATCCACCCTTAGTGAAGCAAGTTAACTAATTTATTAATCTTGTATTTGTATTTGGTAGGTACCTATCTAGACTAGATGTTAAAAAATAATGAGTTAGCTAAAGGAATTGTGTGAATTGAATGGCTATAGTGAAACCAATAAAAGTAGGTAGGTACATTACGTAATGTACCTACCTACCTATCTGATGTAAAAGTAGCATAATACTATAATGTGAGTTGAGATGAAAACAACTTGAAACAGTAAAGTAATAATTAAAAAAAAGTTAAATAAAGGGTAGGTATAAACTTAAGTATTATCTATACATGCAATAAAATAAAACTGTAACTGGGCTAAATCTGTACATTGAATATTTTTTGAAAACTTTGATTGCATTACACTTCTTAATCGATATACTTAGAAATAAAAACATTTTCTTTTGAATTTTGTGTCTGTCTGTCTGTATGCCTGTCTGTCTGTCCCTTTGAACACGCATCATGCTGAAACTACTACACGGATTTCGCTGAAACTTGGTGTGGTATAATAGCAGGTTTTTCAGAATAACATTTAGTGTACTATGTTTTCAAAAACAGCCAAGTGCGGGTTGCATGCCGCAAGCGGCTCGTGACTGTGTAGCGAAGGTGATCTGTGATGGGAGGTGGGCTTTTTTATTTTTCGAGGTTGCTCTGTTTGCTGGGCCGCAAGCGGCCTCCTTCTGCGAGGCGGAGACGCAGAAGGAGGCTGTGGAGTGGGCTAGGGAGGATGATTATAACTCTGACCCCCTCCGGCGCAGACGGGCCGGGGGACGGAGGAGGCGTTTCGCGCGCCTTCTCCTTCCTCCGTAGTGGGGTTGCCGGCGGAGATTCAGGGGAATCTTCGCCGTGCCTACACGGTGCCACACGTCTGGTGGGTAACCGAGGTGTAAGGTTACCTACTCATTGGCGCAGAAGCCCGAAAGGGCCTACCGCCGGGGCGAGATAGTGAATGCTAGCGCGACCCTATCTCGCCCCATCCCGGTGACGGATGGATCACGGGGAGGTTTAGTGGGTTCAAATCCCACATACCTCCTGCCATCACCCCCGTGGTGGCAGGGGAGTGGGAAGGCATTTCCCCATTAAAAAAATACAATTCTTAACTATGTCGCAGAATACACAGCTTATTGGCCTTCAAGAGTAGGTAAATAACAATTAGTGTGAGAATGTTTTGCAACATTTTTAAACGCCCTCAGTCAATTGTGCGGGCAAACCTTCAATTTAAGTGGAAAAATATAAAAATGTATTATTTTATGTTTTACAGTTCCTTCAAAGAAATACCTGCCTGACAAAGCGTTGAAAACAGAAACTCATCAAAGAAAAGAAGAAATGTCATGTCTACACTCACAATGTATGCTGCAGAAAATAAAGAATGGAAGAATGGGACAAATCATTACCAAGATTCGTTTGTCTAAGATTTTAAGTGAAGCAACCTACCCAGACTAGACTAGATGATTAAAAAAATGGGTTAGCTAAAAGATATTGTGTATTATGTATAAATTATAACGTTACAGTAAAATCATACCTATGCTTAGTTTGGGGCTAGATGGCGATGTGTGAAATGTCCATCCTTTTTTTTTATGTACCTACCTTTCCTACCTCTTTAATGTAAAAGTACCATTATACTATAACCTAATGCGGTTGAAATGAAAACAACTTAAAATCATAAAATAATAATTGGATGATATAAGTTAATATATGTAGGCACAAACCCGGTAGCTCCGTCGGTAGTAACTCCGCCTTCTACACTTTAATGTTCTGTGTTCGATTTTCACCCAAAACACAAACATTGAGTGTGATGATCTGATAATAGATGTTTAATCTGTCTGGGTTATTGTACTTATTCTAAGTATGTATTGTATCAGTTGTTTGGTACCCCGTTGTACAAGCTTTGCTTAATTTCAGGCTAATCAGCACTGTGTGAATATGTGTGGACATTCCACACAGCGCCATCTATCCTCGGAACTAAACTAGGCTGACTCTTATAAGATCTAGGTGGTGGTACATATTAGTAGAAGACCGACGACTTGGTCAGAACCGCAGGGGGCCAATGGATGCAGGAGGCAAGCAGCCGCTCAAAGTAGCGCTCTATGGGAGAGACCTATGTTCAGCAGTAGACGTCTTCAGGCTGTTGATGATGATGATGTCTGTTTGTCTGTCTTTCTATCTGTCCCTTTGAACACGCATCACGCTGAAACTACTGCATGGATTTTGCTGAAATTTGGTATGGTATAATAGCAGATTTCTCAGAACAACATTTAGTGTACAATGTTTTAAAAAACAGCCAAGTACGGGTTGCACTCCGCAAGCGGCTCGCGACTGTGCACCGACGGTGACCTGTGGTAGAAGTTAGCGATTTTATTTTTTGAGGTTGCTCTGTTGTTTGCTGGGCCACAAGCGGCCTACGACTATATGATGAAGGTGGCCTGTGGTAGACGTTGACGTTTTTTTTCGAGGTTGTCCTGCTCGCTGCGCTGCAAGTGGCCTGCGACTATGTGGCAATAGTGAACTGTGGTCAACTTTGGCGTTTTTTTTTCGAGGTAGCTCTGATCGCAGGGTTGCGGCACGGGGACAATGAGTTTTGTTGAATACAATTCTTAACTATGTCGCCGAATACACAGCTTATTGGCCTTCAAGAGTAGGTAACAATTAGATTGGAAAATTTATTACCAAGTAGTTTCTCTAAGTTTTTATGTGAAGCAAGGTGGGTTCATCGATATAAGTAGGTACTTATTTATTTATTTGTTTACTATGTACTTACTTACATAACTAATGTAAAAGTAGCATAATACTATAATGTGAGTTGAAATGAAAACCACTTCAAACATAAGAATTTATTAAAGTAAGTTAAAGAAAGTGCAGGTACAAACTTAAGTATTATACATATATTGAACATAATATATGTTGTCATAAAATTAAAAAATTGAAGTGGTTACTAATGTAAGCAGTACTTGCGGTATTACTACTAAAATACTAGCCCGGTAGCTCAGTTGGTAGTGACTCCGCATTATGTAATGTTCTGTGTTCGACTCCCACCCAATAGGCAAACATTGTAATAGATGTTTGTTCTATCTGGGTGTTATATTGCATTCTAAGTATGTACACAACAAAAAGTGTAAGTATTGTATCAGCTATTTGGTGTCCCATAGTACAAGCTTTGCTTAGTTAAAAGCTAAATGGCACTGTGTGAATATGTGTGGATATTCCACACAGTCTCATCTACACTCAAGGCTGACACTACATACATACGAGGTAACTAGATGATAATAAAATATTTATGATTTTCATAGCAGTATCGCCTGCTCAGCGGAATCTACCGATAAATTCGTAAAGGAAAAATCTGAATCACAAACGGGACTTGAACCCGCATCCGTCCGTCCGTTTTATTTTTCCATTACAAATGAATCTGTAGATGATAATAGATAAGATCTCTTGAACTTGCCTACTGTGCGAAGCAGGCCTTAAAATACTGCTTTTTGACAAAGCACTTTAGGTGCTATGTTTGGAAGTAAATCATTAATAACTAAGTTTGACTTGTTATGGAACATTATAATCGTAAGATCTATACTGCTGCATTAGCAGGTACCTACATAGTTTTACAATTTTCCCTACCTGCCTTTAAAAGGAGCTGTATAATTTGGTTTGGAGTCTGATCTGTTAGTTAATTTATTTGTAAGTTTTTAGAATAATGTCTAATCGTAATCATTCATAACCCACACAAATTGTAGCTGAGCAGTAAGAGTACGTAGGTGCCTGGTAGGTTTCCCGTCTATGATTAATCAAGGGCTTGAAAAAAAACACTCATATTTTTTATTATTTTTAACAAGTATATTATTATATTTGTAACTACAAAAAAAAACAGCTTTCACACCATTTCGATGCTTCTAAGACAGACAGTCAGTGAGTCAGTCTCTGCGTCGGCAGCTGTGGTGGTGCACTTGGCAGCGCAGGGTCCCTGGCGCGACCGACGGCATATCCCGTGTCGCGACATGTGGCGACGGGGGTAAATTCGTTTTCCGCCCTAACCCCTGTCCAAGGGAAGAGGAAAGTGAGTGAGAAAAGATAGGGGAAATGGGTGAATGGATGGGACGGCTATGGAAGGGAGGCAGGCGGAGCCTGCCTCCGTTCCATCGTCCCATCCATTCACCTATTTCCCCTATCTATTTTCCTCTCCCTTCCTTCAACAAAATGAGTATAGTGGCTTTATGCTACTATTATTACATGTAAGTGCGTTTACTGCAAAGGAGTGAAACGCATTGGCTTCCTTTGTAATCCTTGATTACTATAACCTATCTTCAAGTCTTAGAGTCATAGAGTATTATTCCTTCTATGATAGCTCTATGTGCTCCAATCTCGCTAATATCGTCACTCTTTCCATCAGGTGTGAAACAGGTAGATAGATAGATTCATGAGCAAAGGTATTGTACAAAAGTATTCTGTGGTATTGTATGAGAACAATACAAGTGTCTGAAGTGGGGTGTTTTTTTTACTACGTTTGACTTATGTGACGTCATTCTAATCTTTTTTTTTCTAATGTAACCTAACTTCAAAACGAAGATATCTTTGACTAAGATCTGATTATTTTCGGAAACGTTGATATAAAATAGTCACTTTTTTGGACAAACAAATCAAAATGGCCGGCATGCATGCAAAATTTATACGTGCACAAGTTAGAGACTTAGAGACAGCCATGGCGTGTTCAGACTCATGGCAAAGAGAGCAACGATGACATTTTTATGGTGGTAAAATAATTCCAAGATGGCAGATTCAAATTGGCGCCAAATCAAAATTGGCTCAGATCCGGCTGAATTTTTAAATTTGGGGTTTTTTGGGGATGCTGATTATAATTTTTGACATTTAAATTAACTGACAGCATTTTTCAAGATGGCCGTCACGCAAAATTCAAACGTGCACACTTCCGAAACTAACAAAGGTAGGCATGGCGTGTTTGGAATCATAGAAAAAAGAACATCGATGACTTTTTCACGGTGTTTAAATAATTCCAAGATGATGGATTCAAAATGGCGCCCGATTTGAAATTAGCTCTGATCCGTCTGGTATTTTATATTTGGGGGTTTCAAAAGACGGCAATTACAAATTTTGACATTTTACTCCACTGACAGCATTTTTCAAGATGGCCGCCATGCCAAATTTTAACTTGCACACTTTCAAAACTAACCGATGTAGGCATGGCGTGTTTAGACTCATGACAAAGAGAACAGCGATGACTTTCTCACTGTTTTATAACAATTGCAAGACAGCGGATTCAAAATGGCGCCCGATTTGAAATAACCTCTGATCCTGCTGAAATTTTATATTTAGGGGTTTTAAGGGACAACGTTTACAAATTTTGACATTTTACTTGACTGACAGCATTTCTCAAGATGACCGCCATACAAAGTCAAACGAATAATCATTTTCTTTGAGAAATACCACTGTTTTGTACTAATTCTTGCAAAATTTAAAGTTTAGCGTAAAGTATAACTCTTTTATAAATAAAACAGCCCCAAAAACGTACTCGCGGGCCGCTCGCGGCCCGCGCACGGGGCAAAATACTAGTAAAGATATAAAATAATGTCATTATATGTTAATGCATCAACCTTTTGCTTCTATCCAACCCTGCAATTCAGCTAGATGCTATTAATACATGAGTCCTGGCTTGCTAGGTAACTTAGGAATTTCGTGAAGTGAAAAACTAGATTAAAATGGAAATTCAGTTAGCATTTAATACAAAATACACACACATTAAAACAGAAAAACACAAAAGAGAGAAATCACAAAAACAGCAAAATAACACAGACACAATAGGTAACAATATATTATAAAGGTTTTGGTGTAATGCCTCCACTGTCGCGCAATATTTGACTTTTCAGTTCAAGTAGATACTTAAATTGAACTGTCAATTATCAATCGCTTCCCTTATAAAACGCCTCAGAAAGGTTGATGAAATCAGATGAATTTCGACCTTCCTTACACACCAGAGAAAAGGGAAAGTTTATGAGATAGCTCGGTGGCTATAGAGCCTTCGAAAGAAGACTGCAAAAGACTGGCTTCTTTGAAGCGGAAATATATATTCATTTATATATATATACGTATTTATATATCAGGTACACAAGGAGAAATAAATGAACAATAAAACTATCAGTATTAGGCTAGATCCAGAATGAATATGAATAGATTTGTTGAATAAAGTTGATGTTTGTCCAATTATATAATAATCAAAATAATGATGGACAGATATTCCAAAGGTATTAGAGCGTTTTAGTTTTAATAAATAGTTCAGGATCTAGCGTAAGTATTCTCCTATAACTTAACTTTTATATGGAAGCCGCTGATATTATGGGCACCATTGCCCCCTCAAGTATCGGTACTATCACTTTCACATCATAATACTTAGATCGCAAATCGATCTTGTTAAACTTAAGACTTCCGGTTAGGTTCCCGGGTAAATCTTCACAAAGATATTCCTCTTTCCGAGGTAAAACAAGACTGACTGCCCCTGGCTGTCATCTCTCCAACCCCAACGTCGTTGGTAGGCGTTTCCTTAGAAAAAACCTCGATTTGTTGATTGGCTAGGGTGGGATTTCAAATGTGCGTCCGCGCAAACGCATACGCTTCTTCCCCAAACAGATGGCGCTAGTAGTTTCCATCCGACCTTTGAAACAATTAAAATAGGTGTATATAACTCACGTAATATACATAATAGATAGTTACTTGTGACGCTTTGTTCTTTGTAGATTTAGTTAACGTCTGAAAGTTTGATGTACATAACATTATATGTATGGGCATGTATGATTTATTAGATAATCATATTTGTTTGGTAAATACTCTCAGTTTATAGTAACCTTCTATCCTGATTTGAATAAGGATAGATTACCATTAATATGATTATAGATGCCTTACTCTTGCTAGTAAATGGGACAAAAACATTATTATCGCGAACATCCATGATAAGCAATCACGTTTCGTGAACATTGCAAAGTCCTAAGTAATAATTCTTTCAAACATACGCGTGGCCTACACGTCTGCTGGAAAGTTTAATTATTATAGATAGGTATAGTGATCTACATGCATTTATAACTACATATGATGCTATGAAATACTTTTACCACCCAGCTTCTCTGTGGTATCCATGCACGTGCAGGCGTAAAACCCAAAGACGATAGTTGATAAAAACACAAGGGTTTCGTTCGCTATTGAAAAGGTTTTGCAGAAACGATAGCAAAAAGTCAATAAATTTGTCAAAGTCTTTTGTTTCTAAGTGCTTGGTCGATTTCTCTTTGGTATCTGTTATTGCTAGCACATGTTTTAACTTTCAAAGAATTCGTGTTATTTGATTCGAGCCCGTTTTACAATCTTAACTGCTTGCAGATGTTCTGAGTCGTTTCTCACGAAACTACTATCTCTAGGTACCTATTTCAAAAACAATAGTATGCCTATCAGTTTGACATGGGCCCATTACATTCCACCCTCTGAAAATTCAGCACGAAGACACGAAGTTGCTCAAGAGATTAAGTTTCACTAACTATAATATGGTACTCAAATAAGTCAAACTGAATTTATTCTATTTCATGTTGTACCTATGTATTTATTTGTTTTAATACTTTACGAATGTATTTTTATGTAGTTAAAAATTCCGTCCACCCTCACACTAGGTATACGTTCTATTAATCATTAAGCCTCTATGTAAACAGTGTTCACTAGCCACCCTCAGACCTTTATAGGTTTTCTATTGGATAACTGTGGCTATTACTTGAAAATATCTGTGGTTCTTGTTAGATAATTATTTGTGACTCTTTTTAGATTTGTTTAGTAAATATGTAGTTTTATTTTTACATAAAATTCGTATTACATTTTTGTTTTCTATTCAAAACTTTACGACCTCAGTAACACCTTGGATAATTGATAGATAAAACAGAAAGTCAATAATCTATCTTTGATTTAAGAACAAGTTAGTTTCTCACTTGGTCTAGCTTTGTAGGTACCCTGGTGTTATCGAGGCGTCTTAGATCATTCTTATAACTATAGTTAATAATGAACAATCAGTGAACGCGTAACGCGTGCGTGCGTATGAGAATCTTTAATTGAATGTTCTCTAAAGTATATAACAGCAAAATGATTAACTGAAAGTTATGAAAATATAAAACCATAACTGATTAAACTGTCTATATTTAAAGTACATACGTCTATAAATTTTTTTTCACATGGTGCCTTTCCTGAATGTAAGACTTTTATAATATTTGTCATACATTCTTTAGGTAAGTAGTAGCTCTCTATGATAACCTTTGTTTTGTTTTGTCCGTGTTGAGCCTATGCGTTATACAGTGAAGCATAACAACTAGTTTCTGCCTAAATGAAACTACACTTCGCTAGAAAATGGTAACGCATCTTAATCAACCTAGTAGCGTAGATGCTTCAATTCCGATTTAAAATCATGCTTGTATATATAAAAAATATAAAGCCTTCATAATGGTTAATTTATGCAGAAGTCTCGAACTTCAGGTCTTTATTAAATATAAACATCTGTTATATATATATTATCTGTTTTCTGCTAGTACTAAAGACATCTTAACTGTAAAATTAATATTCTACATAATTAGTCTTATCGGGTTCACATTGTCACCTCAGGCTTTTTTATCGTAATCATCATCAGTCGTTCTCCCTCACTTAGAATTTAGTTACTTAATCGTTTATACATAATTGATTATGTTACATTTATGTATGTATCAATGCCTTTATTGATGCATTTTTATTTATTTACTAATTTTATTGTTATAGTAAGTATTAAGTTTAGTTTGCGTCTAGTTGCCCACCTTTATGAAGGTAAGTATACTTCATATTATTTTACTTAATGAATATCTACATCTATATTTATATATCCACCTTCTTTACCTTTATAGCAACTTTCACTATATTTCTGGGCTGTCTGGAAGACATCACTATAAGTGAAAAGACCGTCCATTGTGACGCTTAAGTTTTAAGTTTCTACTTATCAACTGTTCCTGTGATGTAGTGTTGTAATAGATAGTTTTATCCATTTATCATCCTCATAACTGTCCATAACCATCATCATGACCAGAATAATCATCATCATAACTAAGTATCCATAAACATCATCATAACCATAATAATCATCATCTTAACTATGAATAAACATCATCATAACCATAATAATCATCATCTTAACTATGAATAAACATCATCATAACCATAATAATCATCATCTTAACTATGAATAAACATCATCATAACCATAATAATCATCATCTTAACTATGAATAAACATCATCATAACCAGAATAGTCATCATCTTAACTATGAATAAACATCATCATAACCAGAATAGTCATCATCTTAACTATCCATAAACATCTTCTCAACCAGAATAGTCATCATCTTAACTATGAATAAACATCATCATAACCAGAATAGTCATCATCTTAATTATGAATAAACATCATCCTAAATATAATAATCATCACCATAACCGACCACATTAATGAGGTTTTACCAAACAACCGAATTTCGACTGGTTTCATAACTGTTGGTAGTAACTCTGCCTTCTGAACTGTAGGTTGTGGGTTCAATTCCTACTCAGATCAAACATTTGTGCGATGAAAACCGACGCTTGTTCTGTGTCTGAGTGTCATATTGTATTCTATGTAGGTATATATTTATTTACAAACAAAAAGTATCTAAGTATTGCAGTTATCAGGTTCCCATTGTATAAGCTTTGCTTAGTCTCGGGCTAGAGGGCGCTGTATAAAATGTCCACGCATTTTTTTTTTTTAAATCACCATCAACGTCATAAAAAGCTGTAGGTTCTTCTCTTTACTCAAAATGTACCTACTTAAACTATCACAATAGTCATCATCGTAAAAAGGCTTTACTCCTTTTCTAGAATTTCACTTTTAGTATCAACATTATAAGATATTTATATCCTTAATGATTACCATCATAATAACCTGTAGGTACCATCATCCGTCCTCATAGACCTTGGATTTTACCTTTTTTCATATTAAAATAAAATTAAATTCCCATCTTACAAAATAATCATAGTGTTATTATTTTATTAATTGCTGCATCCGCAACAACCTTGTTTATTTTATTATTATTATTACAATATATATATTGGCTGTTAGCCCACTCCTTAACTACAGTTTAGTTAAACTATTGTTATACATAATCGTAAATATCATCATCGTCATAAACCATAGGATTCCATAACCATAGCCATAAGGTTCCATAGCTTTCCAAATCATCATCACAATTAGCTGTAGTTTTCACATTACTAGAGTTTATTTAAACTATCAATATCTTCATTAAAATCATAATCATAAATACTGTAGGTTCCAAATGTATTTAAATTGCCAATATAAACATTATCATAGTTTCTATAAGCCATAAATTTCGCTCTTTTTTAAAAAAAAACAATTATAATAATCAACCCATCATCATGTTGATCTAATTCCTTTGATAAAGTTTAATTAAGTTATTGCTAAAATCATAATTGTCATTATGGATTTTTCTTAAGCTATTATTACCTTCAATAACAAAATCTCCCTATCCTATCCGTTATCGCATCTTACATAATAATTATTATTTTCTATTGCTTAAGTACCGAGACTGCGTTCGAGCAACCTATTTTGTTTCTCGGAACTGTATAAATTTCTTATCTCTTGTTTGGTCCGAATGTTTCGAGCCGACTACCTGAGTGACAGTAACCGTCCCGAACGATCCTTTTCTGTATCACTATGCCATCTAAACGCCGGTAACTGACGTCTTTGATTACTGCTGTAATAATTCCTTTTGTCGATGATAAGCACTCTGCATTTTGCCTATTAATAAAGCATTAATTGAATTAACATGCCTAAACTGACTCCTACCTCGTTCACTGTTTCTGTTAATCGAACTATTAGTCAAACGCTCATCAGTTCTCACTACGACGTTCTGCTCTATATATCTAAGAAACTCTGCAGCTACAATAATTGTATTGTTATCGATTCCTTTCTAGTAAACTATAGACTATATCCTTTGTGTATCTAGTTATCTATCTGTAAAATGCCGCATAAAACAGTTTATAATGTCCGGACCTCTAAACAGAATTGTTAAAATAACGGTGTCTGTTTATTCCGCAGAATATTCACTCATTGTACTACCTGATCTATTATTTCACGATACTTCTATTATGAAGTATTAAGTCATGAAATTGTATTCCTGAAATAACTGAATGATCGATATATTATATACTAACGTTATCATTTCATGTCGCGTATAGTCGTTTAATTATGTTTTCTTCTAAATTAGCACGTCTATCGTCTGATATCCTGTATTTGTTGTTACGTATTTATTTACACTACTTTATTGATTTGAATTACTACCTTGTTCTGTATCAACTGTCGCCATCCTTATATCTAGTGTAACCTCTTTTCATGCTTCTAGCAGACATAACTGAAATTATCATAATCCCTGAAATAAAGCATTACAATACAAGCACTGAAATACAAACACTGAATTTCCATAATTGAGTAATACTCAAAATAGAATAAATGAAAGTTATTTAATTATATTCACTATTTTACCAAGCAAGTACCAGGTTTTCAAACAGTTTTCACAACAAGACTTTAGTCGTATCTATTATTTTTGTGATCGAAATAAAATAATTTAATTGCAAATTTAAATTTATTAGTTTTGCAATCGTCACAAAATGCGTAATTTTTTTTTAAAATGGATTAGTTTTGTGATCGTCATAAAATAGTAATTTTAATTTAAAATTTATTGTTGTTTCTACGTTGCGTATTTTTTTATTTATTTAACCCAAATTGTTTTATCTAGAGGTAAAGCACTTTTGGCAATACTCTTTTTCTAGATCCTTGTCCACGGTAACATATGAGATGGACCTGACTCGCCCCCCCTCTCTGTCAGCTTCCTCCAGCCGACTCACTGCTTCTTATACTAAAGACTATTAATAGATACGATTTGATAATCTAATGTATAGAGAACTGTAGTTGTAACGCCGGAGTGTTGTGGCCTCCGTAACACCTGGCGGAATATAGGATATGGTGTAAATACCTATCCTTATTTAATTTTAATGAATTTATTTCCTTGAATCTACGAGTAAATAATTGTATTTCAATTGTATTATACAATTGATAAGTTAATAATTGCATTTCATGGTGTCATAAAGTCTACTCCCTCCAGACAAACCCAGTTCTTGGGGGTCTGACCTAGAGCAATCACACGTGAATTGACTAGAATTAGTACAGACACATAACCTGTTCATGCCTTTGGGAAAGACTTGGAATCTAATTAAAATATCAAATGGATTGATCCATCCAGAACCAGTCGGCCCTCGTTCCTTCTGGAAATGATAGGAGTTAAAAGTTGACACTGCGTGATCTCCTTTTGTCAGCTTGATACTTTGGTATTTGGGCAAGCGGATTTAAGATCCGATGCTAGTGATCTTTGTCGTGTAGTTTTGTGCACTTTTATGAAGATATAGAGATGTTTTGTTTTGTGTTTAGATTATAGAGGCCTCTAGATCACTTTTATAGCCGTCGCTATATTGATTGCATGTACCAAGAGACGGAAATCCTAGAAATTACTTTAAGTAAATTATAGCCAGATAATCAAATAAAGATATAAAATAATGTCATTATATGTTAATGCATCAACCTTTTGCTTCTATCCAACCCTGCAATTCAGCTAGATGCTATTAATACATGAGTCCTGGCTTGCTAGGTAACTTAGGAATTTCGTGAAGTGAAAAACTAGATTAAAATGGAAATTCAGTTAGCATTTAATACAAAATACACACACATTAAAACAGAAAAACACAAAAGAGAGAAATCACAAAAACAGCAAAATAACACAGACACAATAGGTAACAATATATTATAAAGGTTTTGGTGTAATGCCTCCACTGTCGCGCAATATTTGACTTTTCAGTTCAAGTAGATACTTAAATTGAACTGTCAATTATCAATCGCTTCCCTTATAAAACGCCTCAGAAAGGTTGATGAAATCAGATGAATTTCGACCTTCCTTACACACCAGAGAAAAGGGAAAGTTTATGAGATAGCTCGGTGGCTATAGAGCCTTCGAAAGAAGACTGCAAAAGACTGGCTTCTTTGAAGCGGAAATATATATTCATTTATATATATATACGTATTTATATATCAGGTACACAAGGAGAAATAAATGAACAATAAAACTATCAGTATTAGGCTAGATCCAGAATGAATATGAATAGATTTGTTGAATAAAGTTGATGTTTGTCCAATTATATAATAATCAAAATAATGATGGACAGATATTCCAAAGGTATTAGAGCGTTTTAGTTTTAATAAATAGTTCAGGATCTAGCGTAAGTATTCTCCTATAACTTAACTTTTATATGGAAGCCGCTGATATTATGGGCACCATTGCCCCCTCAAGTATCGGTACTATCACTTTCACATCATAATACTTAGATCGCAAATCGATCTTGTTAAACTTAAGACTTCCGGTTAGGTTCCCGGGTAAATCTTCACAAAGATATTCCTCTTTCCGAGGTAAAACAAGACTGACTGCCCCTGGCTGTCATCTCTCCAACCCCAACGTCGTTGGTAGGCGTTTCCTTAGAAAAAACCTCGATTTGTTGATTGGCTAGGGTGGGATTTCAAATGTGCGTCCGCGCAAACGCATACGCTTCTTCCCCAAACAGATGGCGCTAGTAGTTTCCATCCGACCTTTGAAACAATTAAAATAGGTGTATATAACTCACGTAATATACATAATAGATAGTTACTTGTGACGCTTTGTTCTTTGTAGATTTAGTTAACGTCTGAAAGTTTGATGTACATAACATTATATGTATGGGCATGTATGATTTATTAGATAATCATATTTGTTTGGTAAATACTCTCAGTTTATAGTAACCTTCTATCCTGATTTGAATAAGGATAGATTACCATTAATATGATTATAGATGCCTTACTCTTGCTAGTAAATGGGACAAAAACATTATTATCGCGAACATCCATGATAAGCAATCACGTTTCGTGAACATTGCAAAGTCCTAAGTAATAATTCTTTCAAACATACGCGTGGCCTACACGTCTGCTGGAAAGTTTAATTATTATAGATAGGTATAGTGATCTACATGCATTTATAACTACATATGATGCTATGAAATACTTTTACCACCCAGCTTCTCTGTGGTATCCATGCACGTGCAGGCGTAAAACCCAAAGACGATAGTTGATAAAAACACAAGGGTTTCGTTCGCTATTGAAAAGGTTTTGCAGAAACGATAGCAAAAAGTCAATAAATTTGTCAAAGTCTTTTGTTTCTAAGTGCTTGGTCGATTTCTCTTTGGTATCTGTTATTGCTAGCACATGTTTTAACTTTCAAAGAATTCGTGTTATTTGATTCGAGCCCGTTTTACAATCTTAACTGCTTGCAGATGTTCTGAGTCGTTTCTCACGAAACTACTATCTCTAGGTACCTATTTCAAAAACAATAGTATGCCTATCAGTTTGACATGGGCCCATTACACTATGGTTTTGGAACCACGCGCCATGATGTTGTACTTAGTACGTCCCGATCTCAGACCTCACGGACTTATATCTCAACAACCTCTTGACCGATTCTGCTCATATTTGTAATACTTGTTTAGAATTGACTACCCAATGTTTCTGCCAAATATTATCAAAATAGGCTGGTAAATGATGCCACTGCAAACTTCCCCCTTTTTTTGGGAAGCACCTCTCTTAATCAAAAATCACCAACGACAAAAAATCCCCAATCTTGTACAACTTGGATATCAAATTTCATCAACATTCATTGAAAAATGCGATCTATACTTACATCCGGACAGACGAAAGCAAATTTTGGCAAGTTGAAGCAAAGAGTTTCACTCACTTCGTTTGCTCGGTCAATTAATGTTTGTGCATTCACGTCATCAGCCCTTTTGCGCCCATTGCTGAACATAGGCCTCCTCATAATCATCACGCTTGGCTGGCGTCTTGGTGATAGCAGTAGATTATAACGCATACAAAGAAAAATGCTGCCACCCATTCCCTGGATATTTCTTTAGCTGGTGGTAGAGATGGAGTGATCTAACTCCAGGGCCACGCAGCTCCATTCTCCATCGCCCCACACTGCACTCAGCTCTATGATATCGTATTTAAGTTGACTTATACTCAAAACAAAGTCAAATAAATAAACTAAATAAACTTTAGTATGTGCTCGCTGAAAGTTAAATCTGTTTCATTATGAACCTTACTTAAATATTATTTTAGTAGGTAAGGATGCAGGCGATAGAGATTAGGCCGGATTATATTAGAAAACTAAATAATAAACTGATATTGCTATTGAGAAGTTAGAGATTTACTGGATATTTAGTCACCAGTTTAACGTTGATACAAAAAGTCGCCAATTTAGCAAATATATGAAGTCACTTTTTGGGACACTATTTGCGTGCGTATTCTAATCTTTACCTAGCCAATAAAAATGTCATTGCTTTTCACCAAATATAATTATTGTCCACATAAGCTGAATGCATTATTCACAAAAAAAACTAATAAACCCGGGGTATATGCAGACACGCGTCTCAAAGGCTACGGAGGAACTATCGAAATCAATTTGTTGCAACTATGACTGCTTTACGTTATTTCTATGTGACTGCCTTAGAACTACTTATGCAAGTCTGATTATTTAGTCTCACACCCTTTTTACTATCTGAGTTTGAATTGGGGTATTACCCCGAAAGGGGGGGACTCGGACCTTGATAGCGCACAAGTTGTGGGAGCCTTACTTGAAACTGCGTGTTTCTAAATCTCCATACTAAAAATAAATCCACTCACAAAATTGCACATGCAATCGCTACGAGAGTTAACCAGATATTGTAGATTCATTTCTAAACATAGGTCGTTAAACTCATTTAAACGCATTCGGTCAAGGGCGAAGTTGACCCACCCAGCTGCGCTAGGGCTATCTTCAAACGTAAACTTTACATGGCATTTCTTCAATGAAAATCTATTAATTTAGAAAAGTCGTAGAAGACATATTGTTTACCTTGGGGAGTAGGTTTACACCCTTTCGGGATAATACCCCAATTTAAACTTACCTTGTATATATAGGTCGTTGCCGGCATCGTCAATAACGTAAGCGACGTGTGTCCCTACAGAGGCATGAGCGCACAAATGTTCAACCTGATGTGAGTGATCGGACGAACTGGATTTTGAAGTAGACTTTTTAATCAAATAGCTACCGTGCATAATACTGGTCTAAAAAAGAAATTATGCAGTGGACAACTAAGAAACAAAGCTAAATCCATATACTTCCATTGGTACTTATTTATAAATAAATAAAAAACCCTTTGTCTGTCGATTATCTCTTCAAGACTTTAATTAAGAATTAGCTAGAAAAAATGATGATGATTCATGATCTATTTAAAAATTATTTTTTGGATCGAGATTACGAAAATTAGTTGGAAAATATCGGTTGTATTAAATTATCAAAACCTAAAAATGCCGGAACATCCGGACCACATCTCTATTTTGTATATAATTTAACTTTGGATTGTTTACCGTTCCTCAAATCCCATCAGACACTTTTGCATTTAGAGGTATTGACTTATCTCAGAGTATTGAAGCTGTTATATAATTCCGAGTTTCCATTTCGTTGATGACTATCATTGTTTAAAGTTGATCCGTGATTCGTGAACTTTTATCAAGGCTAAGTTAATAAGTAGATACTAAAATGTACTTAATCATAACTTGCTCATATAATAACCTTTCTGATGAATTGATTAATTACTGTTTATCGTTTTGTGAGTCAATTTAACGGGGAGTTGTAGAAAATATTTTATTTTTATTAGGGTTCCGTGCGCAAAGGGTAAAACGGACCCTATTACTAAGGCTCCCCTGTCTGTCTGTCTGTCTGTCTGTCCGCCTGTCACCAGCCCGGCTAGCATGCGCACTGCTACAAAATTTTCTCAACACTTTATCACGTGACAGACTGTGAAAACACTATGGTAGCGCCTAGGTGTGTCTCACTCTAACAGCGACGACAAATTTTCTTACAGTGAGCATGCTAAGCCATCAGGCTGTAGATACAGCCTCCATGATCCGTGATAATTAGACAATTTTGAAATTTTCACAGATATATTAATGTTGCCGCAAAAACAACAAATACTAAAAACCAGAATAAAATAAATATTTAACAAGTGCTCCCATACAACAAACGTGATTTTTTTAACTCATTTTTATAGAATAGTACGGAACCCTTTGTGCGCGAGTCCGACTCGCACTTGGCCGGTTATTTAGTTAGGTTTCCATTTACGAAGCATTTTTATAATACACTGAGCATTTTTTTAAAATATCCATTAGTATTTTCCACGCGCCGTCCAAATAAAATCCATCAGAAAATTAAAAGCGGCACTCGAGGCAACCGACTTGAATCCGAAGCAGACGGCCAGCGGACAAAGCGGGCTCTTGCAATTGATGGTGTCGACCATTCAATGTAGCCAGTACGCCAGGAAACAAAGCATTGGGAAGAAATATTCTTTAGGTTTTACTTAGCTTGCAACTTTATTTTGCACTTACTTAATGGTTAGGAGACAAATAAGAGATATAGTAAATATGTTGCCATAGTAAATGGAGTCTTATCTAATTAAAAATACAGAATAAACACGAACAATTCTCAATAATTTATAAGTCTTTCTAAAACGTTTAAAAGCAAAACTGTTCATAGTTAAGGTGGAACGTTTCACTAGCGCGTCAAATTCAAATTTTCTTGCGTTCAAAAGAACGCAAGAAATTTTGAATTTGAGCTATTATTGGCAAAAGCCAATAATAGCTTAATTACTTAACGTGATTACATGAAAACTAATTCTTCGCAAATAAATAGAAAGTATCAATAAATTACAATTAAAAGTATCACCGACATTTCATTGATTAAGCGACAAATGGCAACAGACTGAAAAACTAAGACGAAATTTATTTATTGCCATTTGTCGCTAAACCAATGATATCTAGAAGATACTTTTAATCGTAATTTGTTGATACATTTTATTTCTTTACGTTAAATCAGTTTTCATGTAATCACGTTTAGTAATTAAGCTATTATTGGCAAAAGAACGCAAGAAAATTTGAATTTGCCACGCTAGTGTAACGTTCCACCTTAAAATGCTACTCTATTCAATCCAAATGTTCCAAATTCAAATCAACGGAAACGTTTTGAATCACACATAACTTCACAGGCCGCGTACAGTTATAATTATACGCCAGTTAATTTGCTACCAAAATTAACCTTGTGATAACAAGTTTTGATGTCAACTCAGGTGCAAAATGGAGTAAGGTCTCTCGTAATAACATAGAAAATTGCTTTTGCGTCTACTCGCCCTGCGACACATCCTTAGAGAATTAGTATGAGTGGCGTGTACCGAAGTTATAATGAATATTTTTTCTCGGAGGAAAGTTTTCCGATTCGATACCTAAATCTCGATTTCATGATCTATTTGGAAATGAATTTTGGGATCGAGTTTATGAAAATAATTTTGTTGGTATATTTTTCCGGTGGATATGATTTTGCTTTCAAACTACAGAGACCGCTATATTTATATCTAGGTAATAATCTGCTCTGAGAGAAACATCAATCAGTAAATAGTTAAAGAAAGAAGCTTTAATATTTTGAAAAGTTAATGAAATGCGCGGTCTTTATAGTTATAACTGGTATCCTGGTATCATAGCAACAAAAAAAGAAATTCCAAATCGTCATCAACCCAATTATAGCTAGTTGGCTGGCTAGGTGGGCCGACGATCTGGTAAAAACCGCAGAGAGCCGATGGATGCAGGGAGCGAGCAGCTGCTCAAAGTGGCACTCTCTGGGGGAGGCCTTTAGTCCAATAAGATCCCACTGCTAGGACACGGGCCTTCTCTCACATAGATAGAGTGTAGGGCACAATCCATAGTTTAAATTCCGCATACAGCGATGTAAGGACGATCGGGATTCAAACCAAGGTGCGGTGGTTTCAAAGTAGCACGTGCTACCACTACGCCACACTCACAGTAACTCCAAATATTATCAAAAAACAGCTGAAACTTTGTGCAAGCATTACATTTGTTTTCCTTTTGTTCCAGCATCCAGCGCCGTAAATAACTCAATCAGAGCCAATCCATCATGCTGTCATCTTACACAGAAATACTTTCCAGTTTTACGGCGTTACCTTAATTCTCCAAACCGACGTAACAAAGGAAAACGGCGAAACTGGAATGGGTCTCCCATTCCCAATCGCTCATTTGGACCTGCCAAAACCAAACTCGCGTATTTGCTTGTAAAAACATTGCGGGTAGGTAAAATTTTATTAAAGGTATACGCAGAGGAACATGCAAAAGACATTTGGGAACATTGTTTTTGTGGATCAAAGGGGCTTGGAAGTTAATATTTTAGACGGCGTCTCTATGAAGTTATGTCAAAGAGGCCATATCAAAACTGTCGTTAAAGTATGCATGGCGCGTAACATCAAAAATGTAGTGAATGCTGACACCGGAACAAAATTGAAAATAACTCTTTGTGCGCGTACATTCGAGTGACAAACGGATACACTTTTGTATAGGAAGCCATAACATCATAATGGTGCCTACCAAAAAACAAATAACTGTGATGCCTAATACTCATTAGACTATTTAATCAGTAACCTTAATTATCTGTTGGAGTTACAACGTAACAGAATAATAAGAAAGTCTAAATACTGAACGATGACACTGTTCAAAAATCTGAGCCATATAATATATAGGACGTCACCATTCTTCTTTAACTTAACCACTCCAAAAGATAACATTTTCAAACCTTCAATAAAATGTTCATCTGAAATTGAACATGAAAAATATTTCTCTGTACAATAAGTCCACTACTTACTTACCTTGCAGTTGGTTAAATTCAATTGAATTTATCGGAGGAGTTGAAATATTTCAATACTACATTTATTTATTTTAAAATGGTAGCAAAGTTTAGAAAACATTGCTCAAAAGCAACTAGAATAAAACTTAAGAATTTAACCACAATTTAAACAAAGATATGTATGTAGCCGTCTGTCATTATTCTCCAAATCTGAGATAAACTTCTTGTATATTTACAGTTTGAACAGTAATGAAAATATTCTAGGTCTGTGGTTTGATCTGGGGATTTAAACTTTAAAACTGTTCAGTAAGAACTGTGGTAGGTTAACTGAGCTTTGCGCCTGACTGACTGGCATCAACTTAGAGTATAGACTAAAGCATAGAGAGATCATCAAAACGATATTATATTTGTACTGCTCGCGCACACGTATCGCTACGTCAGTGGCGAAGGAAAGAAACAAAGATAATTATAGTAATTAGCTACGCTTGCAATTAGCACCGTACCATTTTTTTCAACTCGAGTCAACTGCTTTTTCTATACAAATCTGTCAGACTCATTCACATCAAAGTGTCCACATCATATAAAAAGTGTCCAAAAAGTCACACTGTGACTCGTGTTGTGTGTTGCTTGACACATAATCAAGTTCTCTCTATGCTTCAGTCTATACTCTAAGAAGGGCATCAATTATAAAGCTAGTCAATCACATCTCAAATGAGTCGCGCGCAACTCTCACGTGTCAAATGTCATTTATGTCTCTCAAACTATTGACAGTCAAGAAACACTTTAGTACAAGATTCAGTGAGGGAGTTTTGGCGGGAACGCGGAAAAGTTCACGTCGTTGCATTGTATTATTTTTCAAAACTCGTGCTTTTTCCAGTGTTAATGATTAAAATCAGTGGCGTTTTACGCATTAAGTGCTGAATTACGAGCATGAGTGTGGGCAAGTGATATAATGTGGTGAAACGTGTTTTTCGTGTTGCTTCCAAAATTCCATAAAAGCTTCTAGTAAAGTTGCCACCACTTTACTAGGGCATGACTTAGACTGGACTGAGACTACCTGACTTAGACTGGACTATGACTACGCAGCCTGTGACTAAGACTTGACTTTACGTGAAATATTCTATCATTATGAAAAATTACAATACTTGACACTGGCTAAATACACTATGTGTGGAGCCAAAATATAAGAGAAAAAAAAAAAAAAAAGATTCAGTGAGTTTTGGCGGGAACGCGAAAAAGTTCACATCGTTGCATTGTATTATTTTTCAATACTTATGCTTTTTCCAGTGTTAATGTTTAAAATTGGTGGTGTTTTACGCATTAAGTGCTGAATTGGGTAATAATTTAGTGGGTTCGATTCCCACTCAGGACAAACGTTTGTGTGATGAACATTGATGTTTGTTCTGTGTCTGGGTGTTATATGTATCCTATGTATGTATTTACAAACAAAAAGTATCTAAGTATTCTATCAGTTGTCTGGTTCCCATAGTACAAGCTATGCTTAGTTTGGGGCTAGATGGCGCTGTGTGAAATGTCCACACATATTTATTTATTTATTTATTTATTTAATTACAAGCATGAGTGTGGGCAAGTGATATAATGTAGTGAAACGTGGTTTTTCGTGTTGCTTCCAAAATTTCATAGAAGCCTCTAGTAAAGTTGCCACCACTTTACTAGGGCATGCCTTAGACTGGATTATGACTTAGACTAGACTATGACTACTCTGACTGTGACTATGACTTGACTTTAAGTGAAAATTTCCATAATACGATGAAAAATTACAAAACTTGACACTGGCTAAATACACTATGTGTGGAGCCAAAATATAAGAAAAAAAAAAAAGATTCAGTATGCAGGCTAATTTAGTAAGAATTGTAAGAAAACACGCTAATGAAATCTAGAATTTCAGGTAGAGGTCGCAAAATTTAATAGAAATTGGAATCTCCTTAAAAATACTGTTTAATTTTCAACCCGTAGTTTTATATACCAAGAATTACTTTTATGCGAACAGATTTGCGTGGAAAATGAAAAATGCTATTCAAATTTACCAATAAAAGCATTTTTGATCTCAATTCTGTAGAGGTCTGTAAAACTGTATTTACAAGGAAAAGATTATGGATTTATTTGATTCAATAAAGGAGCTTGCGGATGCTAAGGTTCTCTGAACTAACAACTGTTCTTAATCCTTCTATCAGAGCCCGGATGCTGTCTGAACGAGATTGGATTACTTTTAGATACTCCGAAGTACTTTTTTCTTCCAATATTGATTGTAAGTCTCGATTGTGTGGATGTTGAGTAGTCTCATCTTTGCCTGATTTTTATTTTTCTTTGTTTTGAGTAAAGATGGAATATATAATAAAAAGCAATAATAGCAGTATCGCCTGCTCAGCATAATCTACAGATTATATTCTAAAGACGAATGAATGCGGGTTATAATCCCGGTCGTGATTAAAATATTTTTTGGATGCTTGAGTGTCACCTTTTGTCGTAGTTGGACCTAACTAATTGGACAGTCTGTCCTAGGTAGGCGTATTTGTCAACAACTTCAAGAGTATCGTTCCCAACTATTACCGGTATAGGTGGAACATGGGCATTAGACATGATTTACAAATTAATCTGTACAAAAAATCATTTTCTTTATTAACTGCCAATGTCTAGTTTTATTTACAAGCTTAAATTATTAAAAACACACTCAAAATAAACGAATTACACACTGAATTAATAATTATGTAAGGGTCTGATCAATTATTCTTGTGTAATCAGCCTTTTAACTCCGCTATTTAAAAAGTCTGTAATCTTTCGGCGGAACCCTTTTTTTTAATAATTTTACATCGTATTTTTGGATGCAAAATTACTTATCAATAATTAGATATTAGTTAACTAAAACGATATTGTGGTAAATTAGTTCGTATCACAGATAAGCACTTTTGTACTTACAATGAGCTTATTTGTTTACTATATACAGTTAACAGTTTGATGATGAGGTCGAATATTGCCCAGAAATAACCTACACTCGACTTGAAAACGTAAAAATTGAAATAACAGCAAAATTTTATAATAATGAAACGAAAATGAAATGAAATGAATAAGTACCAACTTAAATTTTTACCAACAAAAATTTTGTCGAAGCACCCAATAGAAACGTCTTTATGCGCCACAGACGAACATCCAAAACATCATAACTTCCGAGACAATTTCCCGAAGAAGTTTCGAAATAAAATCAAACGGGCAAAGGTCCGTCGGATACCTAAATGACTGGCAACAAATTGTAATGGTCACGTGTTTCCTCTGCACGGAACCTTTGAGAGCACCCAAACAAGTGCGGATTGCACTTGTGCCGAAGGTTCCTTCACTGTATTTTGTCGATTTTTATTAGGTAGTTTTTAGGCTATTTCAAAAGAAGATGTTTTTGTTAGTTCATTCCTACGTTATAAAATTCAATAGATAAAGGCGTGACCTCGGCGAAGTACATGTTTAAAGTGGAACGTTTCACTAGCGCGGCAAATTCAAATTCTCTTGCGTTCTTTTGCCAATAATAGCTTAATTTTTCAACGTGAATACATGAAAATTAATTTTGCGCAAATAAATAGAATGTATCGATAAATTACAATTAAAAGTATCACCTACATGTCATTGGTTTAGCGACAAATGGCAATAAACTGAAAAATTAAGACGAAATTTGTTTATTACCCATTAACTATAAAAACGAGCAAAAAAATCACGTTTATTGTATGGGAGCCACCTTAAATATTTATTCTATTCTCTTTTTTAGTATCTGTTGTTCTTGTGGCAACAGAAATACATCATCTGTGAAAATTTCAACTGTTTAACTATCATGGTTCATGAGATACTGCAGCCTGGTGACAGACGGACAGACAGACAGACAGACAGACAGACAAACAGACGGACAGACAGCGGAGTCTTAGTAATAGGGTCCGTTTTAGCTTTTGGGTACAGAACCCTAAAAACTATGTGTATGTAATAAATGGTTTCAAAATGTTACTGATCACCTCTTCTTGTCTGTAATATTGATTAAAAATTTATCCATTAAGTCCCAGAATTGAACTGCGGATCTCTAAGCGAATCCTCCGAGAGGGTACTTTATACCAGCTTAGTCGCAGAAGGTTACTATCCCAGCACATGAGTGTCCACGTTGTAACGTTTAACACTGACTCCCAGACAGTATGTTATTGGATGAAATCAACTGAATTTATTTTGAAATGAAATTGAAAATGGCACCAATTTTGCATTATATTGCAACGTGGAGTAAATAGTTCGCTAAAGTTTACTATTCACGTGTTTTTTTAGATGCATTAGTTACGTGGAGTTCCAGTTGTGAAAAAAGTATTAATTAAACTTTTTATTGTCTATGGTTGGCACTATTAAGCTAGCGATAGATATCAATATGCGAATAATACTGCTACCATTCGCAGAAGTATTATTTAATAGAATTTGTCTTAATGGCTTTTTAGATTTACGTTGACACACTGATTCAGTGAATTTGTTACTAAGCCAACCAACGTTATCAACAGCCTGAAGACGCTTACTGCTTAACATAGGCCTCCCTCAGAGAGCACCATTTTGAGCGAACTGCTCGGTTCCTGCAACCATAGACTTTCTGCAGTTTTCACCAGATCGTCGGTCCACCTAGTGGGGGGCCGGCCTACACTGCGTCTTCCGGTTCGTTTTGCGACTCGACCTTTCTTCCCCACCGGTTGTCAGTTCTACGAGCGATGTGGCCTGCCCATTGCCATTTCAACTTGCTAATTCTTAGAGCTATATCGGCCACTTTAGTTCTCCTGCGTATCTCCTCATAACCTCACTAAGTTAACGAAGTGCCAAATTAGCCGAATCCTATATTAGTTACAAAACAAAAAGTCTGAACAGAGTTCTATTGAACTACAACCCCAGGAAACTCCAACTTACAAACAATTACGTTCCGTTCTCACTTAAGACGCTCCCCCACAAAAGAAATTACTTCATTCTTTCTAAATTTCAACTTCACGGAACGTAACGGGTGAGAGTTATTTATCTTTGCCGCCGTATAATAGAATTTAATTAAGGTGCGACATAGCCGCGCCGGGGAATTTTGTGCCGAGTCGATACATTGTGTACATAGCTCTAGAAGTTTGTGGGTAATGTGCGTGGGGTGCGAAAAGATGTCATTTTAAGTCAGCCTTGTTAGATTTCAGTGGTCTGGTGGGTTAAAGTAGGTGGTAGGACTCTGTAAAAGTTTGTCAAGTTAGGTACCACCGTTTTGCGAGATAATTGGTGCCGCGAGACAGCAGTATGGAAGCACTGTTTTGGTTTTAAGGGCAGTTGGTGGAATTACTGACCTCGATATGACCTGATCTCGTAGTCTAAAAGTCATAGTAAACGGATATCTCAGGATGATATGTGCAACGCAGTATTAAGCCCTATTCAAACCGGTGCGGTATTCGTACCGCGGCGGTATTTTGTGTGAAGTTTCGCTCAAGTATCGCACTAGCCGCGAAACTTCAGTACAAAATACCGCGTTGGATCACACGCGGTATTTACCGCTACCCACCGCGGTATAAATACCGCGCCGGTTTGAATAGGGCTTTACGCAAATTTCTAGTGGTACTGCAACCGAATTGGGCGAGTGCGACACAAATATAGGTGCAGTCACGTCGTTCATTAATACAACATTTGATAAAAATTGAACAAGTTGGAAACATGGTTCTGTGTTTAATTATTTTTGAACTAAAATCTCATCCTAAGCCTTTAGAATATCGCGAAATGCGAAAGCAAATTAAGTCGGAATTAAGGCTTCATCGTAGCGTTCATTAATTCGCAGAAGTCACGTCGACGCTGGAAAAAACAAGCGTTTCCGGTCAGTGAGTCAAAATGGTGTAGTTTGTGAAGCTTTTTAATTTATTTTTCTATATTCCTCCAGTACCTGAAAATATGCATTTTAATTTTATTGTGCTTAGTTTCAAGTATTTATTTCTAGAAAATTGCAATGTCGGAAACAGACGCAGCTTATTTAGTTTTAAATGTTTAAATTATGTTTATGAATTCTTTAAAGATGGGTGGGGAAATTCCGTAGGGAAAATGGGTGGTGTCGTTCTGCCCAATACGTTCCCACAGCTGGAACTGAGACGTGTTCTCTTACTGTTGGCCTCATTAGCAAGCTCAAAGTCGCGCAGCGAGCTATGGAGAGAGCTATGCTCGGTGTTACCCTGCGAGATAAGATCCAAAATGAGAACATCGCAGGAGAACTAAAGTGATAGCTCTTAGAATTAGCAAGTTGAAATGGCAATGGGCAGGCCATTTCGCTCGTAGAACTGACAACCAATGGGGATGAAAGGTTGTCCAGTGGCGACCACGAACTGGAAGACAGCGTAGGCCGGCCTCCCACTAGGCGTAGGTGGACCAACAATCTAGTGAAAGCCGCGGGGAACCGATGGATGCAAGTGGCGAGCAGCCACTCAAAGTTGCGCTGTAGGAAAACTTATGTTCAGCAGTGGACGTCTTCTGCAGGCTGTTGATGACGATGATGAGTATAATGTCGCGATATTGCATAATATTTTCGTACCCGGGGATTTGTTCGCAAATACCCGTTTTCTCACAGAAAATCTCATAGAATTCAACTAAAATTCTCATTTTTTCTAGATTTTAGTAAAAAAATGTTTAGTATCCCTGTACTCCATCAAACTTCCATTTCAACAACACCCGTCCGTTCCGTCACTTCAAGTTCATGGATACTACCTGAAGTGAACTGAAAAATCTCAGTTGTTCTTCATAACATGGATGTTGTTCCATGTTTGAATTTTTTTGAAGCTGACACTTTTAATGTCATGTTTTGTGTTACAACGTAGCGCTTTACATTGACGATGTAGCTGTTCACAGTCCGCTTGCTTGCAACTCCCACGTACAAAAAACTAGTAACTACAACAAAAAATACACTGTTTCATCCAAAACTAAAAAAGCACTGATATTTTTCATGCCTCTCGACTGTAGGCGCTTTTGTTTTTATTTAACCCTTCGCAGCACGTGTGGCCAATAAATTCCGGAGTGCTTAGTGCCGTCAGCCGCATTACCTCTCGTCGTCGGCCAAAGTGCGGCCAAATTGGCCGGCCGTCACTTCACTGGTCAGTTTATGATTTTATCGAGAAAAATGGCAGTGTGGATATGTAAAACTCCTAAAATTGTTTCCAAATAGTAGTGACGTTACCTGTTTGTTCGGTATAAATCGTAAGTATTATTAGGTGGACCGACGATCTGGTGAAAACCGTGAGTAACTGATGGATGCAGGAGGCGTGTTGCCAGTCAAAGTGGCGCTTTCCGGCTCAGTAGACGTCTTCAGGCTATTAATAATGATGATGATGATGATAAATTCGATTTATCTAAATTGTATATATAATGTAAATAGATCATTACAATTTAGGTAAATCGAATTTATCATAAACGGCGATAATATAATATGGCTGTTCTAATTTCATTCGCGTATCTAGTAGTAGGTAGTATAGTTCACCTATAGTTCACGTATAGGTGATATCACCCAAGTGATCATAGTGGAATACACCATTTTGTTTTTAGAATGGTTACAAAAATTATTTAAATGCTTATAATAAAAATATCAGAGCAATGGTGGCCAAATGGGGGTGGCGGCAAGCGGTAGCATGTGCGCTTCGCAATCTTATGGCACCGGGTTCGATCCCCGGCCCTGCACCAATGACTTATCTAGTCATTAGTTATGTGAGTTTTCGATGCCATCGCTCCGTGCCTCAGAGAGCACGTTAAGCCGTCGGTCTCGGTTGTCACAAGAACATGTATGGCAATCGTTACGGGTAGTCAGAAGCCTGATAGAAACTGACACCTGGTCTAACCATCCCTGTTACTGGTTCCGTACCGATAAACAGATTTACTATACAGCTGTAGCTAATTTTGAAAGTACACGTAAACCTACAAAACCAAGCGATTGGGGCAAAGTTAGTAAAAATAATACTTTCATAAAAACACGTTCCATCGACTTGTTATTTACCAACCGGTTGTAAGACGTAGTTCTTATGCGAGAGTTGTACAGCAAACACCGCATCGCTTCGGGTTATGAAACTTTTCATATTGAGGTTTATTGTGTAGAGCCGATGAAAAGTGTATACTCTAGAAATATCAATTTTCTATATAATATTATGCTGAGACTTGAATAGCTGATTGGCTTTCTCATTGGTCAAGTGTTTTAGCCCACTTCAACTTTGCAGTTTGCATTCTGTGATAACTTAGTAAAGTTTCTGGTAGCTTCTTTTTACAGGTGTAATCAAAGCTCTGTACGGAGTTTTCTGTATTGTGCAAGATTGCTTACTTAGTAGTAGAAAATAACCTTTTCTTCAAACTTGTAATTTTAGAAAAACAATGAACTTTATTTTGGTAACAATATTTTGTAGATGTACTATAAAACTCCGGAGATAGTCGTAACTTTTGTTGAAACCTTTTTGATTAAAAATCTAATTTTATTTTATTTATTTTTAATTGCTTGAAAGGTAAAGTCTGTTTTGACATTATGGAAGTACGGGATGTTTTAAGTGGAGTATAATTTAGTTTGGAGACTTACGTTACATATAATTTGTAAATTATAGCTATTAAATCGGGTCTCTGTATGTATTTTCCAAAAAGAACGCGGAGAATTATAATTACTAAATAAATAGGTAAATTATTTTAAATCCGCTTTGTCATTATCGAAGAAGGTGAAATGAAGGGTATTTTTCATATAATGGCTAGGTAATGGACATTAAAGCAATGCATCAAATATTGACGACGAAAACCTTGTAACTACACATAATTTTGTAACAGCACCCTTAAATGTTGCATGGCTTACCGATGATGGCATCTATTTCCAATTCTGCTCTTGCCATGGCTGTTAATGCAACTTGGTTGAACGTCGAACAAAATTTTTATTGTTTGAAGTAAACAATAATAATTTTGTTTTAGCGCTAAGTCTTGTGTAATAACTATAAGCTACCAGGCGATACTTCTTCCAATACTTACTACTCAATGCCTACTACTAATACTTTTAAAACTATTCTCGCGTCTTCATCAAAATCCTCACCCAGTAACTCTCAGCGCAGACTCTCGGCGTCTTTCAAAAGTAATCGTAGTTCAGAAAAACCATCTCGAAAACTCAGACGGTGGAACTTGAAATAATATCATCGCGGGAAAATCGCAAAATTTCAAGTTCACGTGGCCGCCGCGTCGCGCGCCCAGTTCGCTCCCTGTGCGGCCAGTGGAGAGATTGACAGTTACGGAGGCATTCACAAATTGACTGGTTTGCATTTCTTTTACAGTAAAATGCATTTTGTCTCATTTTAACATTCGTATTATGTACTTGAACTTTTTTTGTAATCTTGCGTGAATAGATAATGCAAGCTAGTATAAGTTTCTTCCCGCATCCATAATTGTTTTTTTTTTGCAAACCCAGAGGATTCAAAGCTTGAGTAATTTAATTTAGAAGAATACCATTTGTGAGATTGAGACTATAGCTTGATATTAACATTTGGACATTGTTAATTAAGAAAATTGGGCTTCTGATACATCACATCACATCACCGGCTGAATCAAGTCTACTGCTAAACATTAGCTTTCCACAACAAGTGTCAAGTTCAAAAACAGCGTACCTCTGTATCTGTTATCACTTCCAGTGCCGCGAAGGGGCCGGTTGTCCCCTCACACTTTTATCGTCGTATAATTGAATTTCCGCGCACCGCTACAAAACAGGAAGTTCCACCGGTTCGCGTTGAGCGCTGAATATTGCATCCGTCCTGATGGAGTTGTTATTGCGATGATTAACCCTATTGTTGGGAGCGAAGTGAAGATTTTTCAGGTACTTTCTGGGGTGATCTTTGACATGTAGCGCATAGACTAGTATAGTAGCGCTACATCATACTATACATAGTATGATGTAGCGCTTGTGTGTTCAGAAAAAAGGTTCAGTGTTGGTAAAGAGTTAAATCAGAGAGTTTTAAGGCTTTTGGTGACGTAATTAAATAGTAATAGACGTAATGCTTACGTTTTTTATATAGAAAAAGTATTTTATCAAATCATTTATTAAACTTAGATCAGAGTATTGTTGTTAAATATTGTTGCCTTACTATCTATTTATTTATTTATTTATAGAAACACCAACAGTACATATATTTAATATTATCAGTAGAGAATTATATCTTAATCTAATTCTGATACATATACCCTTAACAGGTGTTTACAACATTCACGTATAAGTGGTAAGACAAAAAATGAAAAAGTAAGAGATAAATATTACAACAACAGAATATATAATAATATGTAAGTGTCTACCTAGTTTCAAAAATATACATAATTATAATCTAACAGTAAATTAACTAACGGTAATAAGATAAAAAATAAATTAAGTTTGGACATACAAAAAAACATTGTCTATTATTCACTCAATATCACAATTGACTAGCTGTTATTATTATCGAAATAACATTAGAATCTATCAATTACAATACTGTAAAAAAGTAGGTGCATAGTTAAAGATAAATGAAAATTAATCAAGATTCTATCAGCCAAATACTTAATACACAAAACGAAACCAATCAAAATTTTAATTGATTATCAAAATTGATTGGCCCTTACAATAATTACATTTATAAAGTAATTTGACGTTATTAAATTAAACACATCAATTGATCAAAAATAGCAAGGTCTCTCATAATAACGGAGCCAGGATCAACCCCACCCGATGAAACCCAAAAAGCACAAAATATCCGTCCACAAAGACTCCCACAACATCAAAGGCCTATTGAAAACTTTATTTCATTGTGACTACTCTCAATAGAGTAGAAAAGTTAATTACGTGACAAATATTGACTGAAATGAATAATTTTACATCGAACTGAGTTTATTGGTTGGTGAATAGGCCTTAAAATCCTCTATAGAGGAACCACGATATAACCACGGTCAGTTTATTTAAAAATAAATAACACAAAATATCATTTTATTACTCATTTGTACTGCCTCAAATGTAATATAAATTGCCAAGGGAACTACAGATGCATCTAGGTCCACAATATTATACTGTAGACGTTTTGAGTCACCTGACAGCTGGGCAAAGACCATTTTTATCCTTTCTGTAGTCTGTGGGCAAAGTAACCAACTCGCACTTAGTCAGTGTGATGAATTATGGGAATGGTTCTCAGCGCGCCGCTTCCTACGATGGCGCTCTGTGCTTGTACAGGCTACGCCGCTCGACGGAAATCCTATCCATTGAGTCTCGTAACGTCACGCAACGCCTCGTAAGTATGCCCGTAACGACACGCACACGTCGGTATGGTTCATTTCCGTAACGCCGCTCCATAACTTAGGAGCAGTCATCATCAGAAGACGTCCACTGCTGAACTATGGCCTACATTTCTCCATGTAAGAGAATGCTCGTGTCCCAGTGTACGAACGTATTGGGCCTATGACGAAAACATTACCGAGGTGTCTCAAGCGCATTCACAAATTCTGTGTAGCACTTCGACGTTCCAGTGATTAAAAACCTTCTGAAACTTAGAACTGCAAGCTATATGAAAGAATAAAGTGCAACCAATAATAAAGGTGAAGTTTCCCAAACTCTACCCTCGTGAACCTACCGCGATCCTTCCATGAAAAAGCCACCCCGAGATTGAGTCATTTAAAACTCAGGTCGTTCTAACGAAGCTCGACTGCCTCAGAGTAGGTACTACAGGAAATGAATCGCGGCGTATTGTGGCCCCGACACGGCCGCCGGCCTGTATCGCTGACAAAGCCTTATTTGCTGTTTTTCACAAATAGTTGAGTCCCTTGAGATGCCGGGAGGGTAGGTGAGACGGTTTGTCTTTAGTGAAACAGGGTATCTGCAGCGTCGCTTGTATCATTAGATTTTGGTTTGACTTACTTTTTCACCATTAGTATATTTTTCAATCTTAACATGGGTTTGCTAGGGTTGCAAACATACTTTTTATATTTAGATATTTTGTTAATTGTCAGTCAAAAATTTTTTTAATCAAGTAAATTCAACATCAAATGTTATAACCATAGTTACTTTAAAAATCGGAGGTAATGCTAATGCTGCAAACGATAGTTAAAAAAGGTATTATAACTTCGTAAATATGTGTTATCACTAACCTAACGCCGCTTTTACTCATCAGTGTAAAAATAAATTCACTCTTAAAGCATTCAAACAACCTTTTAATTATTTCAATGACAGTAAGGAATCTTATCTCAAACCTATGCTTTAAAACAAACCTAAAACAATTGATTACCAATTTCCCTTACCTCGTTCTGAAATGGAACAACCCGAGAGTGCCAACCAACTTAGGACTTTGAGGGTTTGCCTTGTGTAAATAAGAACGGAAGTCGAAGAGGCCCGGGGCGGGGGAAGGGTGCAGAGGGGGACGCAGTCGCGAGCAGAAGGCCTCGCGAATAAAGCTTTCAAAAACTATTTAAAGAGGCTTTGGAGGCAATCGCCGAGGCAGGATGTTGGTACCAATAACCGGGGAACGTGATCACAAAGTAAAAGGTAAAGGAGGGTGAGCAATTTTTGTGATGCAATTAAATGGCGTTTTCAGAACGAGTTTTGAAGGAGGGACTATTTGTAAAGATGTAATTGAAAATATCAGCTTGGAGTGCATAGTGTTTTGTTTGGAGGTTTTTCTTTTGAATTACAAATAGATCTAATTTAAGTGCATTAGATGTATCTGGCCGAAAAGGTTGCCACCGTTATGGGAGCATCCCATAGAGTATAGGCTAAAGCATATAGAGAACTTGATTATGTGTCAAGCGTACACAAACGGATGAGAAGTGTTGAGAGCTGCGCCACTATCTGTCGTCAAGCTTTTTCTGTAACTCCTGTAGTCTGTAGAAAACTCAATATATAGTTATATTGAGTTTTCTACAGACACTATTTAAATGGGGTAAAAACGTGGCAAATTACAATATATTATAAAGAAGAAAATTGTATCAAAACAAAAATAGAATTACATCTTAAAGGAAAGATGACAAAAACGCTTTATTTAACTAACTATGTAGGTACCTATCCAAACTTTACCAACACTTTATATCCATTCAAAATAGTCAGCATAATTGAGCACTTAAAATAGTTATTAAATATGTACTTGTTTTTATTTATTTGATATAGATTTGTAATATATATGTATATATTTATATATATATCGTAAAACTTTATATAAGTAAATGTAATATGTAAGATATTGTATGTATTATATTGTATTATTATTTAAAACCTTATAATATCTAAACTATTAATGTTATCTACCTCTTATTATTATTTTTTTATTTTGGGTAATCTTTTCTTTTTCTTTTTTCAACCAGCACTACCACTCGTTCCACACTACACAAAGGTTAACTGGAAGAAAATGCTACTTAGCATTAAGTTCGCCTATGTACTTGATTATCTTGTGCAATAAAGCATTTTCTATCTATCTATCTACCTATAAACAGGATAATATGCTAAATGAAACACTTTAACAGCGTTTTTGTTTCCCGATAAGTACAATCTGGAGCTCTTCAAGTCGCGAGTGGATAGGTATATTCTTGGGAAGCATGTTCCATCATGTGTTGTCCTTCGATAGCCAGGGTCTGACGCTATTACGTGCACTTCGCAGGACTGCAGTATCGCTCAATTCTAATACCAATTTTTGTAGTGGTCACCCATCCAAGTAATGACCGCAGGGAACGTTGTCGATCAATTAGGAAAGGCTGTCAAGCTTTGCTGTATTGTACACGGCATATTGAAGTTAAAATAAAACCAGACATTTTATGATGGTAAAAACGAGAGTGTTTAGCATCATGTATAAATAGTAAGTGACACGTTGCGACTTAGCGTTTAGTTAGTTTTAATCAACGGGTTAATTTTTGATGCAAAGAAAAAACTGATATCACGATTAGGTAAGTGATAAATCATAAATCTTTAGTTTTAATCAGTTATAAACTTTTAACACTCTATACAACAGCGCAGGGCAAATGAAAATAGGAGCCATAGTAATCCACAATTACATGGAGACGGTAAGTGATTTTGGATAAAATACGTAATCCAGCGCGCGGGTGAAGCAAGGCTCAGCGCAAGACGTGTTGTGGTTGAGATGAATACTTGAGATACAGTGCTTGAAGACAGAAAAGATGCATCTGCTTACTACCTTCTATTTACCATTTGGAGATTTAGGTTAACGCAGATTTAAGTATATCAGAAGACGCAGCGTAGGCCGGCCCCCACTCGGTTGAACGATGATGTGGTGAAAGGTGCGGGGAGATGATGAATGCAGGAGGCCAGCAGCCGCTCAAAGTGGCACTCTCTGGGGGAGACCTATGTTCAGCAGTGGACGTCTTCAGGCTGTTGATGATGACACACACATAGAATACAATATAACTCTAAGACAGAACAAATACATACATACAAATGTTTATTCTGAATGGGTATCGAACCCACAACCTATAAGATCAGAAGCCAGACATTAGGGGGGAGTCCCTAGCTACTCAGTCAACCGGTCGTGGCAGGGGGCCGGTCTAAGCCCCTGTCATCTGATATGATGAATGCAGGAGATGATGAATGCAGGAGGCCAGCAGCCGCTCAAAGTGGCACTCTCTGGGGGAGACCTATGTTCAGCAGTGGACGTCTTCAGGCTGTTGATGATGACACACACATAGAATACAATATAACTCTAAGACAGAACAAATACATACATACAAATGTTTATTCTGAATGGGTATCGAACCCACAACCTATAAGATCAGAAGCCAGACATTAGGGGGGAGTCCCTAGCTACTCAGTCAACCGGTCGTGGCAGGGGGCCGGTCTAAGCCCCTGTCATCTGATATGTCGTCCTATGTCGTCATGAATGAAAAATAATTAGATCAACACGGAATAACTAACAGTAGGTACTATAGCTGCAGTTAACAGGCCCCTCAAGAATTTACCTAACCTAAAGTCCAGAAGAAAAACGTTAAAGAATTATAAAGGAAAACACATTCGCTTCACCAGTCCCTTACATTGTATAACAGAGCGTAGAACTAAATATCCACTCTTATTTTCCGATAGGACGGGCAGAACAGTATCATCGAACTTTTTTATTATCTTCGAACAAGTCGCTGGTCCGTGAGTGTATCGATCGAACAGTATTTCTCTATGGGCGCTCTATGATGTTTTGTGAAACTTTCGTATAGTTTTTTTGGAGGAATCGGGAATTAACTGTTTTCAAGCAAATACAGGATGCAATTTCATTCATTAGCATAAATGAAGTGCATGATAGTACTTCGTTTATTGATGATTAATAAAGGGTAAAAAACGCACATGTTTTTTTTAATTAAAAATTATGACGATTGTGGCGGCGCCCAACATAGGACACGTACAATTTTGATGCTGTTGAAAGTTTTTACCTTGTATGTAATAAATAAAAACAGTACTCAATTATTTTAATTTAATTTTGTACTGTAGCCTGTAGCAGTCGATTAGGTAAGCTATTCCATTTTTTGGAGTTATCATCAATCCCAAATCGACACATTGGATCGTCATTTTCATTCACTGTGAGATTTTTGTATTGCAGAAAAGAAGTCACGCGGTCGCTAATAATTATGATATACCTAATAACACCTGAGGTGCTTATGTTGCTAACCCTGAAAATGGATTATTTACCTACAACAAGTAAACATAACTTATAATCATGTCATTTGTCTTTGGGCCGGTTTCTCATACGTTTGTTAAAGTCAAACTCATGTCAACTTATAAACACTAAACATTCATTGGTTTCAACCAATGAATGTTATGTTGAAGTTGACATGAGCTTAACTTTAACAAACGTACTAAAAACCGGGGGCAGTCGAAATAATATTGTCCGACCGCAATCTATTGCGATAAAGAAGTAAATGAGAGGAACTAAACGACCTACTACATCTGTTATTACTTCATTCCAACAAACCATAAAGCTATTGCGTACATTTACATAAACTTGATATTAATGCATTCCATTTTGACCCTTTTGCCCCAATAAACCTAATCCAAGTAGGTACATGTAATTAAGCAAAATTATACCATGTCTTACATTATTCAAACACGACTAATCTCCACCTACTTATACTCATCAAATTATAGTGCCCAATTTTCATCAAATTAGCGCTCAAAGCCCGGCTCCCTCTAACCCAATTTGCCCACCCAGACATTGACATGTCCCCGATAAATTGAATTTTTCACACCTCTATTGGTTAATCTGAGCAACGAAACAGGCTAATTTTAATCCTGTCCAGTAAAAGTGGAGGGAACCTAGTAAAATCCGAACTGATAAATTGAGTTTCTCATGCAGGCGTTAGGCAAATGGAATGATCTGGTTTCTGGTACGTGGAAAAGTCCTCAGTGAATGATAATTGATTTAGCATTACGCAAATGCGATGTGCGGGTAATTTTAATCCTTACACCAGATAAAAGGGTGAAATCCGTGTTGATTGAGTTGCAGTTGCAATGACGTAAGTTATTTTATACTAGCGGAAAAAATCGTTCCAAATATGCAGTTCGTAAAGGTGTTAGGTTGAAGTTATTAAAATTATCAACTACCGGTAGATTTACACGTCACCATCATCATCATCATTAACAACCTGAAGACGTCCACGGCTGAACATAGGCCTCCCCCAGAGCGCGCCACCTTGAGCGGCTGCTCGCCACCTGCATCCATCGGCTCCCCGCAACAGTTTCGGAGAAATAACGTCTCCCTGTCTCACGCCTGACATCACATTGCGCCTGCGCAATGGGATTTGTTCCGTACTCTGATCTTGTATTTGGACTGTTGTAGTGGCCTTACTGTACAAACACTTCAACACTTCGATATACCTATAGTCAATTTGGCATCGTTGCAAGGTGTGCAGCACCGCCCAAGTCTCGATTGAATCGAAGGCTTTCTCATAGTCCACAAACGCTAGGCATAACGGCTGATTATACTCTTAGGTCTTCTGTATAATCTGGCAAAGCGTATGGATGTGGTCTAAGGTGCTAAAGCCTTTTCGGAAACTGGCTTGTTTGGGAGGCTGGAATTCATCAAACCTGCGTGCGAGACGATTCGTAATAATCCTCGAAAAAAGCTTAACACGTAAGAAGCTATAGTATTTCTTAAATTCTCGCTCTCGCGTTTATTAAACTATAAATAAGTAAGAAGCTTTAATTATAAGCACTAGTTAAATCAATGATTAAATAGTGTTAACTTTTCGCTGATGAGAAATGTCACGAGAGAAAACGCGGGCATTTTAAACATGGATTAAATTTAACTACACCTTATAAGCAAGGCCGAAGGTGTTTAAAATCATAATAAAAAGGAGCACTAAAGCAATCAGCACAATAAATGATATTTCATGTCATGAAGCGGCTGATTCCCATCTGCGTTAGATTTCTAAGAATTCAACTGCATTATGGTTGTGATTGTCCAATCCGACCGCGCGCCGCTCGACTAGGTAATTTCCTGTTTGTTTGTTATGCTTCCAAAAGACTAAATTATAATACCTATAGTTGCAGTATTTTTTTAAATATGTAAATTAAATACGCGAGTAGGTGATTGTATATTGATCTTTTTAATTTTTTAAAAAGAAAAATAAACACGAAAAAACTTAAAAAAAATTTTTTCCATTTCTTTTATTTTTATACTTGTTTGTATATGTTAAGTTTCAAAACGATACGTCACTAATTGTAGGTTTTTCATACAAACGTTTTTTACCCTTTTCGCCCACTTAGGGATTGAATTTTCAAAAATCCTGTCTTAGCACGCACTTACGTTATAAAAAAGAAGCTCCCCTTCAAATCTCAAGTCTATACGTCCAGCGGTTTGGGCTGTGCGTTGTCTGTCAGTCAGTCAGGACAAAGCCTTTTATATAATAGATAGATAATCCTGAGATGTAGCATATACTTAGTTCTACAATACATGTTATACCTATATTAATATCTAATTGTAACATTTATTATTTTCATATTCAATATAGCCAGTATTTAACCAGATCTCAGTAGTTTCACTTGTCTCCCAAAACACCCGTCCTCACATGGCGACCCTGCCAGTGACGCTGCGCGCGCGAATTTGATATCTACCAAATAAGGGAGTGCTTTATAAACATTCAGCGAGCTCGTGCATTTAATCTAGCTGTGATCATGTGCAATTTAATTGTGATCCCGGTCGTTTACCGTCGTAAGCAAGGATGGGTAAAACTCAATCCAAGGAAATTGTAATTGCCCAAAACGCGGCAGGAGGCGCGAACCACGTGTCCTTGGAGGACCTGCAGTATCACCTATCCACAACAAATATTTTGATGTTAATTATTACCATTTTGGCGGTGCTGGCGGTGTTTTACATTGCGTTCCGAATGTATCGGAAATGTCACCTGCGTTGGGTCAGGCAAGAGTTTGCGAATAACGCAAGTAGAGGATCATTTCTTCGACGACGTCAGATTTATCCCGATTTGAAGATTGACGACACCAGAGTATAAGGCGAAGATCTACTTATATGAAGTGAATGTTTGTGTATTGGTGATATTATAAGAAATGTGTTTTTTTTTACAAGTAAGAAGAGATTTACCTACGGGGCGGTACTTAATGGAACAATGGACAATGGAAAACAATTTATATAAGATAATGATTGGTAACCAATATTCCAGGTACATATAAGTTTTATTTATACACTCATTATATTGTAAGCCAACCAGATTTAATAGTTTTATTAATGAATGGCAGAATATTTAAAAGAATTTTATACTGAACTATCAGAAGTTAGAACTTACTTGATTAAAATTGGCCCCTCTCGGAGGCAAGGTGCTGTATTAGATAAAAAGTTAAAAGAGGCTCAAATTATTATTGGACGGTATAATAATTATTTAGAAAACATAAGTAAAATTAAAAGAAGCGTAGAAGAAGAAAGGGATATAGCAGAATCTTGTGAGAATATTAAAAAAATATTTGCAGAGATAAGTAGCTTGTGTCAGCAAAAAGAGACTATAAGTTGTATATTAAACATGGCGTTTGACCTCAAAGTTGCTTTGAACTTATTACCGGTGATGACGGACGAAATCTCTAATACGAGACAATTAATAGATGGTATTGACTACTACGGTTCGGTTCTTGACACTACTTCACACAGAAAATTGATTAATTTTGTATTGAAAAGTAGGTTGTCACAGGGTGCTAAATTAAAATTAGCATCAGAATATGATACTGTCGAGATGCTTTTGACTGCCATGAAACAAATTTTACTGCCACAAAAATCGGCGAGTGCATTGCAAAAACAATTGCTCAATTTTAGGCAGAATGATTTGACTATAGATGAATTTGGGAAAAAACTTTCCGAAATATTTGTTGACCTTACGATAACACAATCCGAAGGTGACTCAAAAAAATACGATATATTAAAAACAGTCAATGAAAAACAAGCTATCAGACAGTTTAGTGATGGATTGCGCAATCGTAGGATCAGCACTATTATTGCTGCACAAAAATTTGGGTCTTTAAAGGACGCTGTACAGACTGCGGTCGATGAAGACACTACATTGTCAAACTCCACAGCTGAAATTCTATCGATGAGACGAAATAGTAATAATAACACGAACTATAATAACAATTTCAGGCAGCCAACGTATTATTACAACCAGAGAAGCCGCAGTAGAGGTGCGTACAGAGGTGCATTTCAGCAGCGTGGCTACAACCACGGATACCCGGCGCGCGGCCGAGGGTGGCAGACGAGCGCAGGCGCTACACCGGAGTTCCAGCAGCCTCAGAGTAGAGGCCATTATCGAGGTAACCTTTCTAATAGTACCTATAGGGGAAATAATTCCCATGGACATGTTCGTGTACTAACTGAGAGTGATGATCCGCAACCGCAAACAAGTGCCACAACACGGGATTATTCAGCAGAAGAATGCGAAAGTGAGTTTTTTCGGGCCTAAAAGTTGTAGTATATTAGCATGTGATAGTAGTTATTGCATAGAATTATTAGTAGGTGACTGCCAAACATTAAATTGGCTAATCGATACAGGCGCATCCATATCAGCCGTAAAGTATAAATATGTGCAAGAGTTCAATATCCCAATCTGTAAAGAGGACATAGTCATAAATGGAATAGGAGGCAAAGTCCATGCAATAGGATACGTAAATTTACAATTATCGACACATGAACAAAACATTGTCCATAAATGTTATGTGTTTGATTCGCTTCCATGTAAGGCGCATGGAATTCTGGGACAAGACTTTCTAAGCAAATATAGATCGGTTATTGACTTTAACAACAATCTTTTGTCATTATGGTGCAACGAGAAAGAGATTGTTTTACAACTATTTAACTCGAAGGATTATTTAATGACTTTACCTGCTAGGACAGAGTCTATACAATACATAAGTACGAACTTGACGGATGAGTGTGTGGTATGCGCTAAGGAAATATGTGAGGGAATATACGTAGCTAGTACATTAGCGAGTCCTGTGAAAAGTAGAATACCAATAAGAGTTTTAAATACAACCACTAATGACGTCACAATATCAGAATTAAATCTCGACATACAGAGTTCCAAAGAATACGATGTTTGTATTTTTGACAGAAATGCGAAAAATGCAGAACGAGTAAAGCAGTTGTTCTGTAAATTGAATTTAAAACATTTAAATAGGGAAGAGAAAATCAGCATCGAAAGTTTATGCGCAAAATATTCAGATATATTTTATTTGGACGGCGACAATTTATCAACCACAGATATTTATAAACACTCAATTACAATAAAGCAAGATACCCAACCAATCTATTCTAAACCATACAGATTACCTCATTCTTTGAAAAATGAAATTAAAAGTCAAATCGACTCAATGTTGAAGGACGAAATTATAGAACCATGTCAAAGTGAATGGTCAAGTCCTATTTTACTCGTACCAAAGAAATCGGACGGTAATGGGAACAAGAAATGGCGCTTAGTGATAGACTATAGGAAACTCAACAACGTTATACACGATGACAAATTCCCTCTTCCCAATATTACGGAAATATTAGACTCGTTATCTGGATGTATGTATTTTTCACATCTAGATTTACACCAAGGTTATTATAATGTCAGTTTAGAACCAGACAGCCGCAAGTATACAGCGTTTGATTCGGGAAGGTATCAAATGACCCGACTTCCACAGGGACTTAAAACCAGTCCCAGTTCTTTTTCTAGGATGATGACAATGGCAATGACAGGTTTGACTTATGAAAAGTGCCTAGTATACCAAGACGATCTGGTCTGCTTCAGCCGTGATTTACCATCGCACATTAGGAACTTACTGGATATTTTCGAACGATTGCGAAAAGTCAACTTGAAATTAAACGCTCAGAAATGTGATTTCTTGCAAAAGGAATTGCTCTTTTTGGGGCATGTTGTTACTTCAGAAGGTGTCATTCCCGATCCCAGTAAAATAAATGTTGTGAAGAATTATCCAGTTCCCACAAGTACAGACGAAGTTAAGCGATTCGTAGCTTTCGTAAATTATTACAGGAAATTTATTCCTAATTTTGCAGAGAAAGCTTTTCCTCTAAATAGTATGTGTAGGAAGAATGTATTGTTTAATTGGAACGAAGAATGTCAAAAATCATTTGATTTACTGAAGCAAAGCGTAATTTCACACCCAGTATTACAGTATCCTGATTTTTCCGAGACTAATCAGTTTATTTTACAAACTGACGCATCCGGGTACTCCATTGGTTCAGTATTATATAATGGTAATGGTAGGCCAGTGGCATATGCAAGCAGGAGTTTGAATAAAGCAGAGAAAAGGTATCCAACTATAGAGAAAGAGTTACTGGCAATTGTTTGGTCAGTTAAACATTTTAGACCTTATTTATATGGGCGAAGGTTTACAGTTCAAACGGACCACAAACCTCTCATAGCTTTATTTGGAATGCGAGATCCTTCGAGTAGATTGATGAAGTTTAGATTGATTTTGGAAGAATATGATTTTATAGTGGAGTATTTGAAAGGGAAAAATAATGCAGCAGCTGATGCATTGTCGCGCTTGCATATAACGTCAGAGGATTTGAAAGAGATGAATAATAGTGTTACTAGTATAAATGTAATGACACGAGGTCAAAAGGCACGGCAACAAGCACAAGGTGTTATTACTTCTCACGCTGATCAGCCTGATAATCTGAAAATCGTAGAAATTCAAAATAAACCTAAACATTTAGTTGAATTACGTTTTATAAACAATAATGAATTGAAGCATTATCGTAACACGAATAGAATAAAATATGAAAACGACTGTTTTTGTTTTGTGCCATCGATAAATACAATTTTTATAAATCCAGCGTCTCGATCGCAACTATCGCCAGGCGAATTTGTGAGAGAGTTGGAAAAATTTTGCAGAAAATGTGAATTAGAAGAAATATATTTTATAAAGAGTAACAATAATAGTGATTTTATAGGAAAGGTAATAAATGAGGTACAGAAAATACGCATGTGGTCAGGACCACGATTGTGTGTACTAAAAGATGTAGAGAGAGTAGATAGAAAAGTCGACCAACGTGTTATTATAAATGACTTTCATCTTTTGCCCACCAGTGGTCACGCGGGCATACGACGAATGCTAAATAATATCAAAAAATATTATTTTTGGCCTGGTCTAGAAGTGGATGTCACAGAATTTGTTAAAAGATGCGATAAATGTCAGAGACAAAAACATTCCTCGCACCATACAAAAGAACCAATGGTCATAACCACTACGGCAACATCAGCATTCGAAAAAGTTTATTTAGATTTGGTAGGACCTTTGGATAGAGATTACAGTAACTATACATATATCTTGACCGTACAATGTGAACTGAGTAAGTATGTTGAAGCATATCCATTAATTTGTAAGAGTTCCAGTGAAGTAGCTAGAAATTTTGTTAATAATTTTATTCTCAGGTATGGAATCCCACGGGCTATAGCACACGACATGGGTACAGAATTTCTGTCAGCAACAATGAAAGAGGTATGTGAGCTTTTGCATATAAAACAATTACAGTCGACAGCGTATCATCATCAGAGCATCGGTGCATTGGAGAACTCACATAAACACTTGGGTAATTATTTAAGGTTACAAACCGAAAACCATGCAGAAGCGTGGAGCACATGGCTACCTTTCTGGTGTTTTTCGTACAATACATCAGTACACACTGCGACAAAATTCACCCCATATGAGCTTGTTTTTGGCAAAAAATGCACTTTACCGTCGAATTTCAATTCTGGTCAAGTTGATCCTCTGTACAACTTCGACAATTATCCCGCAGAATTAAAATTTAGAATACAAACTACACAAAAAGAAGCACGAGATAACTTGATCTCCAGTAAAATAAACAGGAAAATCAAATACGACCGTAATATCAACCCGGTGTCATACAAATCGAATGATTTAATTTTACTAAAAAACGAAACCGGTAATAAATTCCAATGCATCTACTCAGGTCCTTACACTGTAATCAGAGAATGTTCTCCGAATGTCGAAATCATGAAAAATAACAAAAGCTATTTAGTGCATAAGAACAGGACTAAAATGTATATGCCACCTGTTTCTTTATAATTAGTATTAGAAATCATAAATAATAGAATATTGAATACCTAATTAAAATAATATTACTTACGTATGTACATTAAGAATGGAACGTAGTATATTATGATCTTGTAATAAAAAAAAAAATATAGCTTACTTTCTATCTAAACTATTATTAGGATGTTAAAAAAAAACCTATGCGTGCGCAACCATTATGTAATCAATTAGTACCTATTATTATTATTATTATTCAACGAAAAAAAAAAAAAAAAAAAAAAAAGGTAGAAAACTTTAGCTTAAAAATAAAATATATTAACATATATTTTATTTTTCAATTGCGGTGAAGATGAGATGTAGCATATACTTAGTTCTACAATACATGTTATACCTATATTAATATCTAATTGTAACATTTATTATTTTCATATTCAATATAGCCAGTATTTAACCAGATCTCAGTAGTTTCACTTGTCTCCCAAAACACCCGTCCTCACATCCTTCAAAACTGGCTTATACTAACACTTTGTCTTTTATTTTATCAACGGTAGGCTAACATTTGACCAGGGTCTCACCTGATGGTACGTGACGATGCGGTCAACGATGGAGCATGCTTGCCTAGAAGAAATCTAACGTCATTATCATCATCGGCATCTCATTATACCTTTTTCAGGGCATAAAACTTTTAAGCCATTTATTTCTCATACGTAATAACTATTATTGTAATTATAATCAGTCCTTTGAAGCCTTTGCTATTTGGACACGGTAGCCACCCATCACACCGAATCGAATGCTCGCACCCTCAGAGTAATGGTCGCGAGCGTGCGTTTGATTGGACTTAATTAACATCTGAGTCTGTTTGCCGACTGACAGTAATACAATTCCGGCTCAACTCGTACAGTAGAGCTCTAACACAGAGAATAAGTTTCGACTATTCAAAAATGGTTTTTTTCCAGGAAGTAAAAGCTATTATTTAGTGGTTTATATTAGTAGAGACATTGCATAACAACTGAATACTAATTTTGTTATTATAATTATGTACCTATTTAATTTGGCTACCTACTATAAACACAAAAACTTAGTTAATGATGCCAAAAATGAATTGGTGATGGCCAGGAAATAGCAGTTTTTTTAAACTAATGACGTGATAAAAAAAAATTACTAATTTGCCTGGTGTTAAGCGACACGTCCGCTCATAGCAGACCTACCACCATCTGTTACCTATAGTATTTACAAAAACATAGACTTTGTGATATTTTGTTCACTCTTTGTGTAGTAATTGAGTTGAGTAATTAATATTTAATATACTTATTATAAGAGTAGATTTTATTGTGTTTAGAATTGTTAAGGAATAAATGTTTTAAAAATTGTTTAAAACAAAACATATGATGGCCTAGCATGCGCACCGCGAGAAAACTTGGCGTTGCTGTTAGAGTGAGACACACTTAGGTGCTACCATAGTCTTGTCACGGTCTCTCACGAGAAAAAATGTCGATAAAATTTTGTCGTGGTGCGCATACTAGCCGGCATGGACTAGATTTTTTTTTATGTAAACGAATGACGTGACGAGCTAGTCGTTCGCCTGGTTTTAAGCGTCACGGCCGCCATTACAAATTGCAGTGTCACTCGGAAATCTAAATTAAAGTTTCGCGATTTGGTCTAAGACTAAATTTTGATTGTTATCGTAAGACAATAGTCGTTAAGCCAAGTGGGAAACCTTTAGGTGGCTTATAAGAACTAATTAAAAAAACCATTCATTTTTAATTCCTCACCATTTATTTATAGGTACGAGAAGGAAGGAAAGATTGAGTGAAATATTGGAACAAAAGCTTCAACTCTTGAATGAACCTTTTTAACTGAGTTGCAGCTACACCTCTCCATAGCCTTTGATGTCCAGGGTTGACACGCGTTCCGGTCAAATGCTCGTACAAAGCCGATTTTCCTATATTGGACTGAGGTAGCATTTGGATATTAAATTCTTGCTCCGTTGGCGGTCGGGATTTAGAGCATACGTATATAAGTGATGGCTTAAAAAGGGTTCAGAGTTATTTTGAAGCAATCAGGAGTACCCACATTGTAGTAACAACTAAACGTCTATAAAATTGAGAAAAAAATGTCCACTTCTTTTTACTTAATATTTATAAATGCGAATATTTGTGTGTGTGGGGGGGGGGGGGGGGGGGGGGGGGGTTATATTGTTCGTTTTCACTGTGCAGCTGACTTATTTTTATAATATTTGCTGCTTTCATTTTCAGAACTTGGAGTAGGTAAATAGGATATACTTTTATACTGGAAAATTAATGGGCAGGTTACGTAAGATAGATAATATACATTTTTTTCTAACCATGGAGTGGTGAATAATAAATAATAATTTTTATTTGGATTAAAATAAATAGCTAATATTTTAACTATTAAAAATAATACAGCCTATTTTTAAACGGATATCTAAACTTAGTATGAAACCGTGCCATTTTGTATAAACGAACTAGCAGTGTTGCGGGCTAATTAGGCTCGTACCAAAGTAAACAAAAGCCGGTGTAAAGTTAATTCAGAGTTAAAGTTTACCTACGAGTGTTATGAAATCAGAACAATTTTTAAGGTCAAAGAATATTTTAATAACTTGAATACAAACGCCTATGACATTTTATATGGATTACCTTTAAAGGAAAGGTTGTTCTGTTGTTTGTTGATTTATCTTAATTAAAATTGAATTTCTTATAATTATTTATAATATATTTTTTCATAGCAACACCCAACGATCACATAATATAGATTGTGTATTCGATGGCTGAATAGGGTAACGTGTATTTGATCGCATAAAAGCTCGCTCGCTCGTGCTAGTGTCCAAAAGAAAACTTATTTATTTATTTATAAATGACTACTTACGTATAGTTTGCTGAGTAATATGTTCCGTTGTCATGCGCGTGTTCCTATCTATGGTGCGGGGGACTCCAAGGAAAACTACGATTTCCACAAACAAATAAATATATAATTAAAATGGTAAAAAACATACTGATAAGTAAATAATAAAAACTAACTATGACATGACTCAGTAGTGGCGGAGAGATGACTGAATGAAGGGCCAGAGCGGCGCGGTCGCCACGTGCCACAATTTCTGCCGCGTTTGCATTCTGTGCCCCTACAAGTTCAACTATTTCTACTTCTCATTCTTATACCTTCTGCGGGTACGTACAGTTATCTATACATTAAAGTTAAATTAACATAACTTTCAAGTAGACATGTGACAGTATAGTAAACTAAAAATAACAAAATTTACAACCTAAGACCTGAGTTTTGGCGGGAACGCGGAAAAGTTCACGTTGTTGCATTGTATTATTTTTCAAAAATCGTGCTTTTTCCAGTGTTAATGTTTAAAATCGGTGGCGTTTTACGCATTAAGTGCTGAATTACGAGTATGAGTGTGGGCAAGTGATATAATGTGGTGAAACGTGGTTTTTCGTGTTGCTTCCAAAATTCCATAGAAGCTTCTAGTAAAGTTGCCACCACTTTACTAGGGCATGACTTAGACTGGACTGAGACTACCTGACTAGACTGGACTATGACTACGCAGACTGTGACTAAAACTTGACTTTACGTGAAATATTCTATCATTATGAAAAATTACAATACTTGACACTGGCTAAATACACTATGTGTGGAGCCAAAATATAAGAGAAAAAAAAAACCTAAGACCTAAGGCAAACTAAAACGGTAGCTAAATTCTCAACGTAAAACAATCACCAGTCGGCAAGTCGGTCTCTCACACCATTAATCTCAATAGAACACGCTGTCGATGTACTAATTCACTCGGCGAGCATTCAGGTTCTTTCCACGTTTAATTAGATTGGATGTTGGTGGCACCTGAGGCGGGTCTTTGTGCTGCAGACCGCTCGCGCAAATTGTGTCTCCTTCGTGTAATGGAGGGCGCTTTTACACCGCTGTGTAATGGTTGCACTAGTGTTTATAGCTTTTGTTAGCGTGCCGAGTTCTTTGTTACATTAAATGAAATGAGACACCAGATAGAAGCGGTAAACAAGTTTAAATCATTCAAGAACTTTTCGAATTTTGTAGGTCTGTTTGTAAAAAGAGAAACTATCAGCACCTACGCAATATCTACATTTTTGTGTCATGGCTTGATAGTTTGCCAATAATAAAAAAATAATTATGTTTATTTGTTTGGAGCTGTACTATTAAAGTATTATTCTGACAGAACTTTAGTTACCACATGGAAAAATTTACTCAGAAGTCAAACCCTTTGGTGTCAAGTTTCAAGTAACATAAACAAAGTATCTATTAACACTTTACTTAAATAGAACAAAACACACATACCAACTTGTTACTCTGCTGTGTAACATCCATTTTCCGGTTAATGGAAGTGTGTGATGCTCGCTGCACCCGATGAAAGGCGTCGCCTCGAATTACGCGACGGAACTCTGTGTGTAGTCAAGCGTGCTACGGTGTAATTGCGGAATTACTGCCAATTTCGGGAAGATACTGACGATATTGTACTGTAATATACAATTAATGTTCCGATAATGAATATTGCGATCTGAACAGAACCGTTCACAATACTCTTGAGAGAGTATTACTTTTGAGGATTATTGAGATAAATTAAATTACTATTACTTACAACTACAATAATAAATGTTATTTGATTTAATAGGAGATAAAAGTGTGATATAGTGGTAATGTTTTTATTTAATCTACTTTAAAAAATATTCATCAGTTTCTTTGCGATTCAGCTGAACCATGGTTCCAATTTTTAACAGCAGAAACATAATAAACATATCAAAGAAATCTAAAATCCATTGGAAAATAAAAATCATGCAACCGCAAACAGTAAAAATGAATTATATTATGTTCACCCTCATATTATGCTGAAAATGCATGAATTAAATTATACGTTCTGATGCCATCCCAGGAGACTGTCAAACAATGGATTAAAATGAAAATCCTGTCTCCATAAAAAGTTATATTTACACGTTCATGGACAAAGACAAAATTCGAGTCAAACAGACGGTCATCTTTTTGTCAAATGCAGTTATGAGCTGGAGAGTTTTTGTTCTCTATTTTTGAACATTCTAGAAAGTTTGAGCCATGCCCTGCGGGATCGCCGTGACCGTCTGTCAACTTGCATTTGCCAAGTTTTATGTACTGGGAGTACAAGTTTTTAGGAAAAGATAGTGTACTGATTTTCAGACAGTGAGTTGTATAAATAAAGTGCAAGTAGGTACCTGAAGTTGGTAACACGAATTACTTTCGGGTAATGGGGCGTTTTCGCGATAATTTTCAAACCCAAGTGACAGTTAAAATGGGTAAAAATATCCTTTTCGAATATTTTAGAAAGCTCATTGGGTAAGCTAAAAACCCTTATCATGTGAAAAATTATAAGCCAGTTTTGCGGAAGTACTTTCACTCTTGTATTTAGGTTAACCAACGAATAAAAAAAAATTAAGTGTTTTCTTCCACTGGTAAAAATTATTAAAGCCAGCTGTCAATGCATTATTGTTACTACTTCCACAACAATTCTGGTTTTATGGGAATTACGTTAGTATAAAATTATCCCCCATTGTTTATAATAATTTCATTACATCCTTAATAGCTAAAAATTATATTAATTATTTAATTTATGTACTTACCCATCCACCAAAATATCTTTTACACTGTCTTTTTCATTACAATCAATGAATCTTCATGAGCTTACCTGTAACAAAATATACAGAACTAGGTTACAATTAGGTACTTAATGCTACTGAGAGTTGTAAATAGCTTACCAAGTACTGTAAAATGCCCTAGAACGATGTTTTTCTTAACTGAAAAGTACAGCTTTTCAACCCGCTATACTAATAGCTTCTATTGTTTAAGTCAGGTACTAACCTAACTTAAACAATAGAAGGACAAAGAGGATCCGAGGAAATAAGATAGCAACACCGAATGATATATTGAGCGTGGAAACACATAATAAATCATAAGCAATTATTTTAAAGTATACAGTGTACAGTGTGTAAATATAAGCAGCGGGATGACTTGTTTGTTAAATTTTAAACGTTCTAGTAAAAAGCTCAAGTATTTGACTAATTGAAAGTGACCAGAGAATTATTTGTGTGTTAGTGTGTGTTGCCAGTGATGACTTATGGAACTGAGACATGGTCTCTTACTGTTGGCCTCATTAGTAAGCTCAAAGTCGCGCAGCGAGCTATGGAGCGAGCTATGCTCGGTGTTTCCCTGCGAGATAAGCTCTGGAACGAGGAGATCCGCAGGAGAACTAAAGTGACCGATATAGCTCTTAGAGTTAGTAAGTTGAAGTGGCAATGGGCAGGCCACATCGCTCGTAGACCTGACAACCGATGGGGAAGAAAGGTTCTCGAGTGGCGACCACAAACCGGAAGACGAAGCGTAGGCCGACACCCTACTTGGTGGACCGACGACCTGGTGAAAGCCGCGGGGAGCCGATGGATGCAGGAGGCGAGCAGCCGCTCAAGGTGGCGTGCTCTGGGGGAGGCCTATGTTCAGCAGTGGACGTCTTCAGGCTGTTAATGATGATGATGATGATGAGAGAATCATTTTATTTTTTAAAGTGGATTAAAATAAACATGATAATAGAATGTAAAAAGTATTGCTAAATAAATGACGGAGTAGTTTGTGTTTAAAGTTTTTGAATCATCACTAACCGTTTCTCTCAAATCAGACCATTTGGAGCTACGTAGGAATGTTGTGTGGTATTATAGCTACCTAGGAGTTTTATGAAGTTTGCATGGTACATTATAAATGAAGTCTTGAACTGCAAAGTGAAAGTGTGGAATGCTTATTTGCTCTGGCTTGTTCAGTGTTTTCAGGAAAAAATACTGTATGCATTTGGTCAATACAAGTTCGATGCCATCGCTCGTGCCTCGGAGAGCACATTAAGCCGTCTGTCCCAGTTATCATAAGAACATCTATGACAATCGTTACGGGTAGTCAGACGCCTGATAGAATCTGACGCCTGATCTAACCATCCTTGTTACTGGTATCTTATGGGTTGCGATGTCAGATGGCAGTCGCTCGTGTAATTCTGGTAGCTTGCCGCTACAGGTTAGATTGGGAGCCGACCCCAATAACAAATGGGAAAAGGCAAAGAGGATGATGATTTGGTCAAGTCAAGAGTAAAATAGGTACCAACTACTAGACAAGCGTGCTACAGCTTCGTCACTTCCCATCAGGTGAGATTGTGGTCAAACGCTAGCCTAGTAATTTGTTAAAAAAACTTCTCACCCTTTGTATGATAATAATAGCTTTGTTTATTTTATCAGATATTAAATTTTTGTGTCCATGACTGGTGCCTACATTTTGAATAATTTGTTTTGATCATAGTTAATTACTATTAATTAGAGATTTTTATAAATTTGTTACATAACTAAAATATACAAACTTGCTTAACTGATTTTCAAACTGTGTACTCTCTAATGAGGTATGCCTTCACTGTCTCGAGACTTCAGTTAATTGTTTTTGAGAGATTGGCTATTAGGCAAAAGGGGTTAGTTGGTGTGTAATTACTTCCTACTAACTACACAAAACATTTTGAACTGAGGCTCTGAGTTAGGTAATAACAATAGAAAAGGAAAAATAAGGAGAATAAGTTAATCACAATCAATCGCAATTTATTTTGTATAGAAATAAAAGGTACGATTTAAGAAAACAGTCATTATGCCATGTCAGAAGCATCTGGAAGTTTAAAAAACTCTGATATAAACTTGCCTAGTGCTTACACAAAAAAAGGCAAGTTAAAAACAGGATCGTTGAAAAGAGAAGCAAAATATTGCACTAAAATAACAATCCACACATTTATGGACCCCATGAGGAAATTCAAAATTCTCATCTCAGGGCTGAAACCTAGTAAAATGAACGCAGATTTTGATGTATATTTTCCCCGCATTCCATGATACCATGTATACACGTGTTTTTACACAATAAGTATTACATTTCGAGAGTACGCTCAAAATCGGAAGCATTTTTATACAAAGGTCGGTGAAGTTTTGCAATCACAAATATGAGATACTTCGAAAAGTGGCATATTTAACAGCATTCACTGACATAATATATTGTGCTTTGTTATCATCATCAATAGCCTGAAGATGTCCACTGCTGAACATAGGCCTCCGCCACAGAGCACCATTTTCACCAGCTTCTTGACTCCTGCAACCAGCGTCTCCCTGCGGTTTTGACCACATAATCTGTACACCTAGTGGAGAGCCAGCTTGGTGCTCTAAAAATATACGATTAGAAGATATTAAAAGACAAAATTGAAAACCACACCATTTTTATTTCAAAGGATACAAACAAGTATGCGGCCCTATGGCCTACCTGTGGGAAGTGGTCACCGTTCTATAAACGTCTATTTTTTCATACTATGTATAGGCTTGCGTTTGACTGTTTTTTTTATTGTTTTTATTGTTTATAGGCAAATCATTTGACCACTGTCTCACCTGATGGAAAGCGATGGCGTAGTCTACGATGGGGCATGCTTGCCTAGAAGATACCTGTACACTCTCGACTTGAAGACACCCAGATCATAGTTAGCAGGTAACAAGGACGCCGGCAAGGTAGTTCCAATATAAAGTGCATAGCAAAACGCTTAGTGCGGGTTGATGGAATTTCAACCATATATGGGTGCCGTGGTTTTGTGTGCCTTGATGTCCGGTGAAAAAAGGGAGATGGAGAAATAAGATCGTGTAATTCCTTCGCACACTCTCCAAAATGCAGTCTATAAAAAACCGATAAACTGGCAACTTTACGTCTTTGCTCTAAACTGTGGAGCCTAGCTTCCACCAACGCATCATTACCAATGAGTCTTTTGGCTCGTCTCTGAATGGAGTCCAAGGCTTCGAGTTGGTATTTAGCCGAACTATGCCAGAGATGGCTACAGTATTCAATACAGTATTTCTCTGTGATCTGAGAGTTTCAGCATAAAAAATGTTACTTAAAACTAGAAGCCAAAGAGCCATTGTATTCGTACAGCTCGCATGGATGAGAATTGAATTTAGTACAAAAGCTGGGGTGGTAAAGGTGTGGTGGCAGTAACAGCGAGATTTCGGTGGTGAAATTCTTTAGACTATAAAATGTAACGACTTAAGTGATGCCATAATAGTTCTTTTAGCGAAGCTAAAAGCTTTTTACTCCTGACCTCGAACAGAGTCTGAACTTTTAAGAATTACTGATATTTTTTGGAACTTTTGATTTTCATAATGTTTGAACTAATTTGTCAATATAATTTTATCTACCTATATAACAGAATAGAAGTTAGCAAAAAATGTTAATGTTATAATGTAGCGCTCATAGCGAAACTACTAGCCGTTCTAATTGAACGATAAAACTCGCTGCGGTCACTTAGGATAGGTGATCGCATACAAAAAGTGTATTTACAACTGAGCGCTACCGTGCTGCAGAAGATGCGTTAAGCCATCGGTCCCAGCTGTTATTGTACCCCAATAGTCGTTAAGCCAAGTCAGAGCCTTTTGGTGGCCTAAAAAATCTGACACCAGAGCTGACCACCTAGATAGGATGAAGAAGAACCAAAATGCTAGAAAATAATATTGTGGTTTCAAATAACAATTGCTAAGAAGCTATTTCTATCCGCTATTTGCTAAAAGTAAAACCAGCCACTTGCAAAGACTCTAACAATTGCAAACCCAACTGATTTCTGGAACAGTCTCCAGTGAGTGCTGGAAGCTGATATTTTTACTATATAAACTCACTTCTAATAGATTTTACGTTTATGCTTGACAATCATTGCAGGCTTCTTTCATTTTATTTTGTTTTAAGTTGAAAATACTTTTACTGGAAAAACTGTTGCTGCGTTTTATATAATTTAGCTACTAAATAAGTCATTTAAAACAACTCTTAGTGAGATATACTTGGGTGACATATTTTTTTAGTTATTTCTATACTGATTTTGATGAAGTTTATATGAGACCTATCCGAAAGTAGATTGGCTCAAATAAAAACAACAAACTAACAAACAAAAAATACAACCTAATTGAGAACCTCTCCCTTTTTTAAAGTCGGTCTTAAATTAACTTACAAACGGATACTGACATAATTTACAAACTCTGTTCCAAAGTAGCACGTTGCAGGTCTACAAAATCTATGCACACTTCTAATTCCCATATAAAGTGCATTTTCAGTATCGCACACAATATATACATATTTCATGAATCGGCATTGAATAACAATCGTATGGTCCCAGAGCGGCCCCTTGCGGTACGCCGCGCCTCCTGACATTTATTAAAATGGTCCTCCCTCCTCTAAGTGTATTAGGTTTTCACGGTACTTCTTTTTGCAGAAAGCCTTTTGTTTTTCGTAAAGAGGAAAGTGACGGATTTGATTCCATTATGACAGGTTATGTATGCAATGTAGATAGAGTTACTATTCAAGAATGGATTGTGTGAATGTTTTTTTGAGTCAAATGCCTTACTAAAGTTTTCAGTATGATTTGGGTATTAATTTGATAATTGATTGATTATGGTTGATTAATTTGAATTTAATTGATTGAAAATGTAAGATCAAATTTGCGCAGCGAGCTATAAGAGAATAGAGATACTCGTAGTTTCCCTGCGAGGTATATACGGTTCGAAATAAGGAGATCCGCAGAATAACTAAGATGAACGACATGGCTCTTATAAGTAGCGACCGAGCATATCGCTCGCACAACTGACAACGGATGAGGAAGAAAGATTCTCAAGTGGTGACCATGAACATAAAAAAGGCAAGCCCCCACTATAAGTGGGCCATCGCGTCGTCGACCTGGTTGAACCGTGAGGGAGCCGATGGATGGAAGAGACAAGCAGGCACTCAAATTGGCGCTCTACGGAAGAGGCCTATCTTCAGAAGTAAACGTCTTCAGGCTGTTGATTTGAAAATGTATTCTATTCTTACCACACTATAAGGTACAGTTAACAATCAATTTACTTAAACAATAATTGAAAAGTAATAAGCGATCCAAGTTAACAGCATTCAACGGCAAAAGCTAAAACAACTTCTCTGGTAAATTCAGGTTAAAATTTTCGGCGTTAAAGAAACCAGAACACTGCTGTTTTCATAAATAACACGTGTTTTTTTTTTCTGGTTTCTATATGGCAGATTTGCTAATGTGCCGTGTGAAATTTACGCTTTTAGATGGCTGCGAAGCCATTTTTTTCTATAGTTTAGGAATGTTGTTTTCTTTGCTAATATCTATTTTTCATATCTAAATTAATTGTACAGTTGCCTCTATTAATAGTCACCAACTTACCAAATACTTATATCTTTTTGACGTTATCTTGATTATTCTAATCATTAGTATTGCTTGTAATGGCCATTATTATTAATTGGATAATTGATAAGTTGTCATTATATGAATGTAAGTTTGTTTCTAATTAGTAATTAAATTTTTATTTCATAAAAATAATAGACAAAGGTTCAAGATCACCAAGCCGCCTGCCAAGTGTGGTGATTATGGCAAATTGTCCCTATGATAAGCGTCCAAAGTGACGTTTTTGTGGGAGAGGCCTATGTTCAGCAGTCGACGTCTTTGGGCTGACGATGTTCAGCATCATCAAAATAAATTACTAGCAAACGAAAACTATAAACGGTATATTGAGATACAAACCTAAATTAATGATATTGGTGCAGCATAGAAAATATTAATAGATTCCAAAGCTACAGAGGAATCTATTTTCACCCTATAACAATAAACATCTGCGTCACTTGGCTACAATAAAGTACCCAGACAACAAGAGGCCATATCTGATGATATACTGGCATCCGATAACTTTGCCGTATGTGAAAATAATCTAAATATACGCCGAGAATGTTCGTGGTAATGATAGGTACCGAATAACCATAACGTGGTAAGCCGTAAGCATAATCCGCTGTAACCTTGTATAATAAATACTAAATTTAGGCTGGAACATATTTATTTGTTTGTATTGCTTATCTAATAGACTATTGGTACAAAGTATACAAGTATTAGGTAAAGACTGATAATTACTAAACCTTCAGAAAACGGAAAACAAAACAGCTCGTCTTGGATTTACAATAAAACAAATATTTATTGTACACTTACTTTTCTACTCTCTCTGGATTGGGTACTATCTGTTTTACTATTTGTTCTACCAAAAGTACAAGAAAAATAAACACAACTGTTATACTGATAGAAAATGTAGGAATCGCAGTATTCAAATCTGTATCAAATTGCAGATTTTTCTGCTCCAGAATCTTACTTACAACTCTAACCTATAGAACCTACTAACTATGCTCATATAAAATTGTAAATTTAGATAGATAAAGATAGATAGAAAATATACCTTAGTGTAATAATAATAAGGCATGTCAAAGATTTGCAAGATGTAGCTAAGCGACAGCAAATACTTAGTAATCGGTTGCAGTCGCCCGCCTGTTGCTCGCCTTTCCCTGAATGCACTTTGGCTTTTGATACTAGCGCCACTAGCAACAGAACAGCAATAGACAAAAAACAAAATAATTGGCAAAAAAAGAAAAACGAAAAAAAAACAATAAAAAAACGAAATTTACTGTTGCAAACTTTACGTAATAATGAGATCGGTATCGTAAAACATTTATATGAAATCCTTAGTTAGAGTTACCTCTAGGGGTGCTCTGTTAGACACTACTTTCAGCAATGGAGTAGTGAGAACTACTAAAATTAAATGAGAAGATATTCACCCTAAAACTCTGGAAATATTAAATTGGTGAGTTATATTTACTAACATAGTCTTTAACCCTTGAATCATTTATGTCGTCAACTCTGTTAACATTCTGCTCATCGATATAAGTAATATCCAAGTTCAGATTGAAATCGAGTAACTTTAGCCAAAGGATTAACAAACTATATAGAAAGCCGTCTGTAAGTCTATAGTAAGGGTCTATATACAATATAATGAAACCACTTGATTAACAACTAATGTAGGTAAAAAATAAACATGAAATTTTTTTGTAAAAAAATAATAAAGTAATTTTTTTTTGTTTAATTAAAAGGACAGAACAATAATTCTTTATATTATTTAAATCTATGTACACTAAGCCTAAGAATAATATAATAATATAAAGTAATTGGTTTAATTTAAAGTAAATTGCACAATAATGTACGAATAATAACAATATCCTAACAAAAAAAATGATCCACGTGATTTTAACGCATTAAAACGTTTAGGGTATCTTAAAAACACTAGTCAAGCCAGTTGACCACCTAGGTCCCTAAATAGCTATTTCTTAGCGATTCCCAATTTAAATTTAAAGTCAATTATTGAAATTCGGCTATGGAGTAAGGGGCTCTTTGCCAGCGCCTGTGTCTCCAAATAGCTATAATCTGGACATTTTCAAGATGAGAGTGAACGGGATTCAAATAGGCGAGCGTGCTACAACACCGACCATAATATATTATCACTTAACATCAGGGGAAAATTATGCTCACTCGCAAGCCTATCTAATAATTGAAAAAATCAGTTATAATTATGTATGCTGCGATGAAATATAGGGTAGATCTGATCGCCGCCTCGAAAACGCCACCTTTAAACAAGGCAACAACAAGGCATATGCCTTGTTGTTGCTCTCAGTCGTGTGTGACCGCGCCCAATGAGTGATGTAACTGACATATTATTGTTTTACAACGCTATTATAGGGTGATATGGTTCATTATTAAAATGAAACAACCGCTTGTAGACTATTTTATATTAGCTGGAGAGGTTTATATATCTGTGTACGGCGACACTTTTGAGGTTTAATTTTCATAAAGACTGTATCTATAGTATATTTGATTTAAGTATGTATGGTTTTATATTTTTTAAACTTCAAAATATGTAAGTTTCTTTTGTGTAGCAATGTAGCATGTAGATTAATGTAACAAATCCCACTATTATCAGAAACAATGCTTTTTTACATAATTTCGTCTTCCCCAAATAATTCGTCGCTAATATGACGTCACGAACTTTTCCCCGTGCTCTCGTGGATTCCCCACGCCGCCCGCCTCTGAGAATTAATTTTCAACTTTGACGCGAAATAAATCACGCGTCTAGCATGTTGATTAGTCTGCGGTGTTACGATTTAAAATCGATTTCTCTTTCGGTTGCTAATTGAATTTGTTGTCTGATATTATTTTATTTGAAAAAAGAATTTTAGTAAACTTGTATAATATGGGTCGTTGTTGTTGTTGTACATTTTCCACAAAATAAATTCGTCACAAAAAAAGGATGTGTAAATTGGTCACAATTCTTTTTTTCTGAGAAATTTTTTGGCCGTGTTCCCGACTGTGTGGGAATAGGACCCCATATTATCTTCCCGTGGGTGCTGTAAGAGCTGACTATGGTAATATCCAGCATATCCATGGGCATGATAAGGCAAATTATTAACTATATTGCATATACAGGTAAAAAATAAATTTGAGCTATTGTGGTGAACTTTTTATGGAACATGACGTTGGTTTATGGAATGAGATAACGACACCTGTCAATTTTGTCTCATATAAAAATGTTTGAGGCAAGTGATGACTTGCCACCTACTAAATGACCCCCCTGTAGTGGCTAACGGATATTAGTGCCGAGGAAGCAACATTGGTGCAGGAGGCTTAGGGTGTTGAGAGGTGTGCTGCACTTTCACTGAACGTTTTTCGCAGCGTTAGGCCCTTTAACACTTCCACTCTGAGCTTAGGTTTTTAGCTCTTGCGACTTCCGCCCCTGGACAGCCGGTTAAGACAAGCCAGGGGTCAGGGGTCTCATTTAGCCCCTTAGAATTAGGGTACGCGGTGTCGCCACTCACTGACGGCTCGCCATTGCGTTATTTTTTTATTATTATAGCTTCTTTTTTGAAATAAATTACTATTAATTTGCAAATTATCCATCATCTACACGGCATTCACTTGGATGGGCTATAGGATCATACTTATCATAGTCAGGATTGTGTACACAAAATGTCTTAGTTGCAGAATTGCCATGTTGGCAAAACGTCCTGCTGGGCAGGCAAAACCAGTTTAAATATTTTTTGGTGGTTTTAATAATTTGACTGTTTTTGCAGTAAACTATCAAATTAATTCGAAACCTACCTTTACCTTTGTTAAAACATTGTAAGTATATACATGCTTGAAATAAAAAAATCCATCCTCTATTAACAAAACCTTTAGCATTATTTTGAGCAAAGTACCCTCTACAAGGGTCATCCTTGACTCGCAACAACTTTTCCTATTAAACAAACATTAATAACAACATTTTGAACAAAATAAATCTAAACTTTAGATTAAAATAAACGAAACCCGTGGATCCCTCACCGCTTGAACTCTTCCGACGAATTACCTTCACGTAGATAAGTTATTAAATTCCATAATTATTTATATTAGAACTTTTGTATTTTAAACTATTTTATTCCTACAAAATGAATAGGTATTCATGATTTTAGTTTTAGCTTCTGATCCTTGTTATTCAATAAATTAACTTATAAGTTCATTTAAGAGATGTTGTTTAAAAACACTAAAATTTTTCAGAAAAAATCTAATATGTACTATTATAAGTACCAGTAATTTTAGTAGGTCCCACAAAAAAGTAGTAAAAAGATAATGTTTCTGAGTTTATATGGAAGCGCTAATCTCTGGAACTAGAGATTAGGGCTAAAAAACATTTTACTGATAGAAAGCTACAATATGCTTGTTTGACATAGGTTATATTCAATTGTGATACAATCTTGCATCTGCAGCTGCGCACGCTTAAAAATAAATAGCCCGTCCAATGCCAGAGTGGGTCAGCTAGCTAATGCATAGGATTATATAGGTACAATCCTATGCATTAGCTAGCTTACTTACTTTTCACTTAGTTAAGTGTTGACTGTCCACTTGTCCAGGCTAGTAAACTAAGAACTGAACAAAGAAATTAGTATGGTAAATATCCGCAAGAGAACTAAATTGACCGATAGAATTGGTAGGTTGAAATGGCAATGGGCATGCCACATCGCTCGTAGAACTAACAACCGATGGGGAAGAAAGGTTTTTTTGTGGTGACCACGAACCGTAAGATGCAGCGTAGGCCGGCCACCCACTGTAGGTGGACTGACGATCCGGTGAAAACCACGGGGAGCCGATGGGTGCAAGAGGCGAGCAGTTACTTAAAGTGACGCACTCTTAGGGAGGCCTATTTCAGCAGTGGACGTCTTCAGGCTGTTGATGATGATGATGATGAACAAAATACCGATGGTGTTTTTTTTTATGTAAACGTATGACGTGACGAGCTAGTCGTTCGACTGGTGTTAAGCGTTACGGCCGCCCATTACAGATTGCAGTGTCACTCGGAGATCTAAATTAAAGTTTCGCGTGACACTGCGCAATGCGCACGTCATCCTGAGACATCACACAGTCTAAAAAATATTTCTATTAGATTGTGAGATTCTCCTAGTAATTTCACTAGCTACAATGCCCTTCAAACCGGAACACAGTAGTGCTTGCACACTATTGCTTGGCGGCAGAATAACCGGCAAAGCAGTGGTACCTACCTAGACGAATTTTGCAGAAAAGCCCTACCTACTAGTAAAAACTACCTACCACCTAGTGTAAATCTAACATCCCACTATTTCTTAAAAGAACATAAGTAAATAGTAATTCTTCAGTTATAACTCCCATCGATGAACGAATACAGCGAATTACTCACGCACCGCCCAAATTTTTCATGTTGTTATCAAGTAACAACACGAAAAAATTGTAAAATCTTCCAAATACAAATTGTAACACCTGACAAAACGCTAGTGATTTATTAGCAACATTCGAATGTTTGCGCGGATAAATCCACCGCATTTCGTCGCCAACGATCCCTGAAAATGTTCGCGATTCAGTAACTAGGCATTGTGTTCCGACTCTATTGCCATTAGGGTGCTTTGTTTCGACAAGGCGTATAACACGAGTGGTTTATGATGACAAAATGCTTTTATGTGATGAGGTTACGGGTTTATGAGACTTCTTTACGGCGTAATGCTGTATTATACTATATTTTAGACTTCTTTGCTATTTTCAACTTTTGTTTATGTTAGCGCGATAAATGATAAAGGTTGCGCTGATTTAATGTAAATTTTATAACGTAACATTTTGCTTGTTGCAATTACCTTCCCATATCTTTATCCCACTACTGCATATATGCGAACGAGACCACTACAAGCGTCTTCGTGACCCTACCGCGACCCTAACGCGAGTGCGCAAAATCAATTCGTGTTCAAATTTCGCATGACCGACCGACCTCCACCTTTGTCGTTAAAAACTAGAACTTTGTCCGTGAAATTATGGTACATTTGGATTTGGATATTCTCGCATTTGTAAGGACTCCTGAAAGACCAGCAGCTCCGGATTATCCAAGTATTATGCTCCTTCACTATTTTGAACTGTGTTTTCTCTTTTCGAACTCCTACGCAGTTCTATCGCATCGTCCATTCTTTGCAGCAACCTATCTTTCATTTCGTTTTCGAAAATATCGCTTTTCTCTCCTAAACAAAGGAAAGATACAATAATAATTTCAATTTGTTGATTTAGGTTTCTGTCAGTTTTTCCACATGAACTTATGACTATTTATTAGAAAATTCGATGTAATATGACAGTTAACCCAAAAGACGATGAAAAGTGGACGAAGTGAAGACTTACGATAATTACAATTAACAAACATCGTGTAAAGCTAAAAATAGTATAAATTATTCAGCAACTTTAATCCTCGATAGATGAGCTGTTACTTGCGGATATAAAGGGAGTTGAAAATGTCTATTAGTAGATACATCCGATTTAGTGATATAAATATAAATATACAGCTCTTTGAAAATTTCCAGCATTAAAACAGAATGTATTGTCTGAAAGCGTTGACGTCAAACAATGCCGTGTTTCGGAACGTAAACAAAGACTTGAATTTAAGGCTATGGTCTCCTATAAACGCTGTACGCTAATCTTCAAATGTTATCATTTCGAAAACTCGAACCACTTTTTTTACGGGTAGGCTGTATTTATTCTTTAAACTAACTACTTTTCATATCACTTAGTGAATACATTAAGTGAAAGTGTTTACACAAATTCAATTAAATCTGTGCAGCAAACAAATCTTAACAATTTTATCAAAAACTCACATAAACCTCTCTCGTTTAAACACAAACTTAAATGATAAAGAGCATGAATTCAAGTAAGTAAATGGAAAACATGTTCAGATAGCATACTAAGTAATGCGATAGGAGAAGCTCACGTCGAAGTCAAAGCACAGACAGAATTGCACATTTATTTAAATAGTGGCGCGCGAACAAATATTTAAAGTTACATAGAAACGAGTTGTTTGCAGTGTGTCGACGCCGACGGAGGCATGGCACGGCGCGAGGTAATGTGATCAACTGTCTTTTAACTGAATTAGATGTGTCTAGGAATCAGCTTGTGATAACTATATTTTAGTTTGCTTTCAATCGTATCTCTGCTGAACATAGGCCTCCCCCAGAGAACGCCACTTTGAGCGGCTGCTCGCCTCCTGCATCCCATGCGCGACTTTCATCAAATCGTCGGTCCACCGCGTGGGGGGCGGGCAGCGTAGGCCGCCCCGGGCGGCCTACGCTGTGCCTTCTGGTTTGTCGTCGCCACTCGAGAACCTTTCTTCCCATCGGTTATCAGTTCTACGAGCGATGTGGCCTGCCATTGCTATTTTAACATTATAATACTAAGAGCTATCGATCACTTTAAAGTAAAGTAAAGGTATGATGAAAAAATCAGAATCACTCATTTTCTAGAAGTAAAGTGTTATTCTTCCAAAACATTAGTAATATATATACTTCCAATTTTGTACAAGACTTTACGTTAGACTTTTGAATATACACGAGAAATGTGGTTTTAATAAAAATTTCAGCAAACCTTCAGCATTTCCTTCCAAAAATATTTCAACGCTTATGAAAGCCGTAACGTTCGGGAAGCTTTAATATTTGTCACAGGAAACGCCCTTTATTTACCCTATAGGTACACATCCGGTCAAAGGGCAGTCTCATTGATTCCCTTACGAGGGCTCGGCACCCTTTGATATTTGTGTATCTGAGGACCGTTGTAAATAACGCTTGTATTTAATATTTGGCTCTGGAAATTGCCTACTAAATATGTTAAATTATTTTTCTGTGTTTATTTTTTCATTAACATCCGACCGCAAAGCTTTTCTTTCTTTTGAAGGGTTGTCACGTTTCCATAAATTCTTTTAATAAAAATATTTTCTGAATCGTATAATATTTTCTACAAAAGGGAATGAAGTTGTATGTACGCAACGATATCGAATATCTATCGTCATATTTAAGGCTTCTCCTTCGTAGAATGTGAAAGGGTATGAACGCAGCTCTCAAATAAAATATTTTAAATATTTTCAGATGACTTGTCGTTCGATGGCTGCCCTTTCCCGACTGGAAGGAATTCATTACTTCACAAATTTGTTTGGGATATGAAATTCCGGAGTCTCCTTCGACGTTTTGGAACAATTTACGTCATTGGTAAAAGCAAGTCTGAGCAAGTAAATAATTTTTTTAACCATATTTTGGAGCAAATTATTTTATACCACGCTTTGTAAAGGTGTGTACAAAAATAAAATTATGGCATTTCCATTATAGAAAATATCAAAATTAATAAAAAAATGCCAATAGTGAATTTCACAGTAACTTATGTACCTTTTGAAGGTACTCGGTTCATTGGTCATTCAAGATTCATAAAACCAATAGCAGATATCAATTACCGACCATAAAATCACTAAGAGGCCTATAATAAATTCATGAAAATCAAATCAATCCAAACACTGCCTACTCCCGCTTTAATTAAAACCTGTATCTCCAATTCTACCTTTACTTCCATTTGTTGCCGTTAAATTTAAATATTTTACACTTGAAAAGATCCTTTCGATCGTTACCTTAGGCGTTTTAACGGTTCCGCCGCTCGCCATTACTTCAACTTCAATTAGATAACATCTGACTTTTATAGTTCTTTATGCATTGAGACAGTCAGATTATGCTTTTTCAGTTGCCAGATAATGCTTTTTAATAGCGTACCGATCATTACGTAGCGTGGTACTGGAGTAATGATTTTGTTCGGTTTTTACGACAGCACCTTTTGGAGCGTTTTAATGAGCTGCCTCTGTAGACGTTCTTTTTCAGACGTGAATATAAATCGGGGTGTCTCATTCGAATGTATAGGCTTTTTGTTTATTTATGACTGGCGGGATTGGATGGTTTTGGAAAATTATTTGGTGTCTTGTGTGTAATAGAATTGACTACATTTATTTTGTTATTTGATATGAAAATTTAGTGGCTTTGTGTCTGGTGATGTCAATGTACTAACAAAGAATATACTATCATGCCTTTATCGTCTACGTAACTAAGTTTTTTTTTTCAGTTTCGTTTAATTATTGCCATAATCTGAAAACCAGATAATTTGTGTGTGATATTAATAAATTTGTAAAGCGGTTACAACGGCATTACTTCAAAATACACTATGTATATATTTAAGTTAAAAAAAAATTACAAGTAGTTTAAAATAAAATAAAAAACCTTCCATCATTTGTTCAAACAATGCATTAAAAACTTAAAATCTCTTTAAAATTACCATGCTACTATTTCAAAAGCATTTCCATGCAATTTTCAAGAATTTACAAAGTACCCTCTACGGTTTACAGAATAAAGTGTAGAATAGTTTAGCACATTTACGTTATAAAGTGTAAATCTCACACTCCCTGGTCGTAAAACGTCGTAGCTCGTCCGTCACATAAACAGAACAACGTTGGGACAATGGCGCAAGTGAAAAGAAATTACGTTGAAAAAATACTAACGGGCTTACTAGCTAAAATGTGAAATCATTAGTGGGTTACGCAACTTGATTGAAACCGATTCAAACTCTATTATTTGGATTTTACCGTTTTATTACGCAGTTTATGTGCATAGTCAACCTATTTTTTTTTAAATTAAGAAGTAAGATTTTCATGTAACATTGCTATTTTTACGTGATCCCGGCGACGTACTTGCTTGTTATTTATTTATTACTTAAATTAAATGGTTAAAACCAATTACTACATTATTACATTACATTCATAGTGATTATACTATCATACCCCTGTTGCCAGCTAGGAATAGTGTACCTATCTATTCAAATTCTTGTAAGTCTGTTGTAGTTTTAGCAATAAAAAATATTATTTATTTATTTATCATTAAAACAAAACACAACCCGCTGTCACCTTACCCTTTGAACCTCCCAAAGCGAATCAATCACCCATCCACTATCCCTCGATCATTTACTTATTCAGATTTTATGTCGCGCCGTCCCCAGGCCCGGTTCGCTTTATAAGCCATCAGGACTTTGTACGTGGGACCAAATGTGCGCTGTTTGTTGAGCATACGGGTCTTTGGCGGCTTAGAAAAATGCCAATCTATAAATAGAGGACATAGTAAACTGTGTATCGAAGGGAGTTTTTTGTAGATAAAGTTCAAGGCCAATATTAAATCCATTGTGTGGATACTTTATATGAAATTAAATGACTATGAATGTGGGGGTAATTTCCTTTCTCCCCATGAGATTTACGTTTTTTGGCTTCACTATGGTAAGTATACTTACTACATCTGTTAGTAACGTAAAACCTTAGCATAATGCAAACTCGCATCATAGCTAGCTAGCGTAGATTTGACATAGCTCTCAAAATAACAAGTGAATGGTCTGGCCACATTGCTCGTAGAACCTACAACCGATGGGGGGAAGAAATGTTTGTGAGTGGCGACCGCAAACCAGGAGGACACATAACAGTTATCTACCGGCTGGACCCACGATCTCATCAAAGCCGTGGGGAGCCGTTGGATGCAGAAGCAAGCTTTCAACTTTCTAGCCGCTCAAAGTGGCACTCTATGAACGAATGCTCAGTAGCAGCCATTATCCGGTTGATACCTGATGATCATGCGCATTGCGATAAAATTTTCTCGACACTTTATCTCATGAGAGACCGTGACAATACTACGGTAGCGCTTAAGTGTGTCTCACTCTAACAGCGACGATAAGTTTTCTCACGGTGCGCATGCTAGGCCATCTGGTGTCAAAAAAAATACAAATTTAATCCTCAATAATTTCACTTACATTGCCTATTAAATTGAAAAAAGGTGTTTGTAGTTTTTTTTACACTAACATTACATTGATTTTCTACCAAAACCACCTCATTGCAATATGAATAGAATAAACTAAATCTCTCTCACAAATAGTCTATTCAACGGCAATCTTATCAGAAAACCATTTCAGTTATAAGTTATTCTGCACGCCCTAAACCAAGTTTGCCACAAAATTTATACTCTACTGAAATTATTTCCACACGTGCCCATTGCATCCATACTACGGCGATATACAAGCATCATTCAAAAGGCGCTCGTTTCCCATGCCCTATTTATGATTAGGTCGTGATTGCCCGACGAATACAAATGAAGCTTACGTAGAGAAATGAACCAGTAGATAAAGTGCTACATACAGTCAGAAAATATATAGCCTGTTTATTTTTTTTCTAAAGACTTATATACTTTTAGAGTATACATAAGCAAGCTGTTTATGTATACTTAAAGTTTATACTCATGTCCCTAAACATAGACCATATAGCATAAAATTGAATGCCCCTTATGGGGCCGGCATATCATGTGGCAAAAGCTCCTAAACAAAATTATGAATTAAAAAAACTGTCGGCTGTTATTCGGTGTCATATAGAACTCTTTCACTAGATCTTTCACCTAGACAAGCGTGTTACACCTTCGACCACATCGTCGCTTCCCGTCAGGTAAGTTTGTAGTCTAACGCTAGCCTAGTCATTTAAAAAACGCATTTTAGTTCAATTCATTTTTGACAGCCTCCGTGGTGTGGTGGTTGAGCAGGTCGGCTCATAATCCGGAGGCGGCGGGTTTGATTCCCGCGACAGGACAAGTATTTGTGCACAGAAAAAAAAGCGCAAATACTTATTCTGTGTCTGGGTGTTGTGTGACCATGGTCCTCGTAGTTCCTGGGTCCCTAGTTACAGGGAATCTTAGTTAAGGTCCAGTATCTATGTATGTGCTCGTTGGCCACGTTATTTATCTATTTATGTACTTATTATGTATAACCGATTTTGGACATTCTATTGAATAACCGGATTATAAAGATAGCTGAAAATAATTATCTATGAGCTACAAAAAATCAAAACAAAACATTAGCTACTGGTTTTACACATACATACTGTGGCGTACCGTTTCCACGTCGTCTGTCACACTCCATGTACGAAAATACTCATCGGAAGTTGAGATGACGCAATTACGAGCTTTGTTTTCAGTTGAAATAAGTAAAGCCTTGATTCTGTTGCGAGGAAAATAAGTTGACAGGTAGCGAGTAAACCTACCTCTTTAAGGGTTCCCGTAAGTACCTCTTGAATTTTTTACGGGATTCGCTCATAGTAATGCTTAACTAACCGTTCTTAACCGATTGGTAAAGGAAAGCAACGTTTGCTGTGGTTAGTATTTAGATGGGTGACCGATTCAATATGTGGTATTTACAACTGAGCACTACCAATGACACCTTAAGCCATCGATCCCGGCTGTAGTCGTAAGATAATAGTCGTTAAGCCAAGTTGCCTTTGCAAGGACTAACAATTATGACACCTAGGCTAAAAGACTTGCGCAAATAACAAGAAGCAGGATTATAATTAATGCCATGAACCATAATACTTAGCATACTCACTGTACATTATACATTCATGTTAAAAAGTGATTGAAAAAGATGGCACCTTTAAGACATGCAAACATACAAGTGGACAACACAATGACCGCATAAGAATTCCACTTCACACCACAGACTGAACCGACGCTAATGAATCAAATTGAAATATGTAGACCTATCCCAAGTTTTGCCTTGTTTATAGATCATTCATAATTTAGAGTTCCGAGTAACACTGCAATGATGTTATGGGCGTCTGATCGACTAGCTCGTCATACATTTGTTCACATAAAAAATATAATAATGAGAATTATCCAAAGCAGGTATCGAGAATGATACGTCCATGGGCTATATTATAAACATACCCACGGTCTACATGTAGGTATGTACCTAATATAAAACTAAGAATAGTAAACAAAATAACTTTTCATTAATAATACGTCCCATGACCCCATCAATTAAAACAATTTCCAACCCTTTAAAACCCCACACCAACAATTAACAACCTGCAAAATTTTCATAACCGCCCAAACATTTTACGTTCGCGAATTCCGCCGTAAAAACCATGGGACACTCCGGGGCGTTTAGTGTTTTATATGCCAAAGGGATTTATGTTATTACCGTCCATATTTCTGCGGACTGAAGCCGCTGAGAGGTCACGAAATCTTGGCAAAAGGCTGTCTCTTTTCCGTATATAACCCCGTCTCTCTCTACTACATCAAGTCGATTTAAAGCGATGAATATTAGGAGGTGCTATTCCGAACACGTACAGAGGCGCGCAGCGTGCTTCGCTCTCATGAACTCCGATGCCAAACTGTATGAGATATAGCGTTAACAATGAAAAAATTCTCCCTCACGAGGTGGAAGAGTTGCGATGACAACTTCCAACGAACTTCGTAATCAGTTGTAACGAATTTATGTGTTGTGCGTGTGTGAGTTAGGTGTAATGTAATGTGACAGAGCGGGGATGCTGTTCGGGTGACGGTAATTTGTCTTATTTAAAGTTTACCAGGGTAACATAGAGCTTGTTAATTGAGTATCAAGTGGGTGAAAACTTGAATGTTTCTTTAAAGCTCATTAAACATGAAATAATCAATAATCATTAGACGTATTTAACTAGTTTTCTGAATGTAAAATAATGTTTAGAGTATTTAATGCATCTGAAAAACATATTATATAGTTAAAACGGGTCTCTTCGCGCACATTTTATTTTTGATAAATTTCTGTGCGTAAAGAGATCCGTTTTAAGTTTATAATAATTATGAGTTTAAGTTTAAAAAGTGTTGCATCTGAAAGAGTATTATAACTGCTCACCATAAAAATATTAATGAGCTAAGAGAGATGTTGAATATGACAGAAAATTTGTTTTACTTGTAAAATAATGTTTGATTATAAACATTAACATACAAAATGGCGCAAACATCCACCCGCCCCTTGAAAGCAATTGCCCTGTCCAACAGACGATAAATCATTATGATAAAAAGGTACAATAAAAGCTTATCACTCATCTAATGCATTTCCTTTCAACCATTGGAAAGTTCATTAAGTTGAAACAAACGGACACACCTGATATTAGTCATAGAATTAAAAGTCGTTCTAATTTATCACGTGGCGTACGTGACACTTCAATAAAATTAACTATGATAGATGGATACATTGGATGGTTTCATCAATCATAAAAGTTAGTAGTGAATACAGTAAAGATGTTAGTTGACACGGTTCTAAGCTGTGACTAATTATTATTACCTTTGTCAGTACTATCAAAACTTAGATGATATTGAGTATTTTTAATAGTTATAACTTCTGTGACCTTACCAATAAAAAAATTGTTTAATAACAATAAAATCTTCAATCGTAATTATATTTCTATGTATTTTTTTTCTTTTTTAAACGAAAAAATCTTACAAGTACATTAAAACGGTTTGTGATTTTAGAAGTCAAATCAAAATGAAATTCATTATAGTATATTTAATCATCATTTCAAAGAACCATGCACTTCAAATTACACTAACTATGCATCTGAAACATTAAAATAGAATTGTGTAAAGAAAGTTATGATTTAGCCCACACTGTCCATGGTTCAATGGTTTTAAATCATCTTCCCTGACGGTGCTCTAATTTGGCGTTTCAACGTCCACAGCTGCGCGTGGGCGTGCCACAGAAACATCAATATCTATTAACGCAATGAATGCTGAGGTGGAGAAAGTTATTTTTCATCATAATGATGTAAAACACGAGTATTCTGGATTATCAACAACAATTTTTGCGTCTATTGAAATAGTTACGGTAAAATATCTACAAATAACATAGGAGATGTCACCACGTTTCACCTCGATCGAGAACTAAATCAACATGAGAAAATGAGTAAACATAGTTCGGGAGCAGAATAGCACCGCTTCGAAACGCCTTTGCAACTGCTAATTATGCTCCGAGTCCAGCGCAATGATTTCCCACAGGACATATCCTATGCGCTGTTTTAATCATATCTGTAGAAGAGATTGCATAGCATCTAAACAAATAAAGCATCTAGTTCGGTGTTCGTAGGGTTGGGAAAATGTAGTCTTATTTTCATTAGTACCGACAGTCAAATGTTTATGTGGTAAACAAAGTCATATATTTTTATATATTTTCTAAAGAACAGAACTAAACTTTGATCAAAATATATCAAAACAAGTCTACTGAGTCTCAGACCTTTTGGGCCCGTCACTATCACAAAATCGATCGCTATATAATTTACTGTTACGTTTGTTATTTGAATCCCAAAGTTTTGTTTTACCTACTTATTTAAGGTTTACGTTGTAGACTTCATTCGAGGATTGTTTGCGTTAGCTATATAATAGGTTGGGGAAAAGTCTTTTCGCATTATAGTAAGTATGAACTTGTAATAAAATCTCTTTGGCTATACTATTTGTATCTGGCTGGTTTTGGTATCATTAAAAGTTTAAATTTTAAAGAAGATAATTCCATATTCAAATTAGGAAAATGTGTAATATTTCTATGTTTGCGACATTGCGACGTCTGATTTGGTCCAATCCAGTTTAATTATTCGTTTACTTCATTTTTTTATTGTCTTTGTACTTGATTACGGGCTGGGAATCTTTTTTTAAAGTATTTTTCTATAACCACTTATTTAGAATATGTTTGCTTGTCCTGAGTCTATGCTAAAATATAAAATAAAGATGCCGACCGTACGACAATCGCATTGTGAGGTTAAGGTCTTTCCTCGGGAATGAAGCCTATTGCATCGGAAATTATATTTGTTTGAATATAGAGCGAATGCAAACATCTGATTAGTTTGTTATTATGGAAATAGTCCTACAGTCCCATAATTTAATCCAGTGCTTTGGCGCATTGATTGCGGTTAAATTTGTATTACTAAAGAACACTACAGTGTGTCGTGAATTTATTAATTTGTTTCTTTTGTTTTCATGAATTTGGGTGAATTGTTTTTTTTTCTAGTTGGCGGTTTTGACTAGTTTCACACACTGTTGTGACATGCTGATTTTAAAACGTTATGTTGTTGTTATTGTTGTTAGTGTCTTTGTGTTTTTGTTGTGTTTTAGTGGACAACCACTAAAACAAACCAACCACAAGGTTGATTTTGGTTCTGGTTGCTAAAACAAGTTAAAAGGAATGGCTTAATTCTCCAAGCCCACATAATTATCATAATTAAAGCCTCTGCTTAACACTGTTTATAATAAGCAATCAGTGTAACCACTTTTTCAGTGTATTTCTCAATTAACTTCTACTTCTTAATTATCTGGATTATAATTTATTTTTTCAACGAGGCAATGCTGCCAGCATGATGGGTACGCTACCTGCCGGTAGTGGGCTGGAGCATTTGGAATGTCTATAGGCCATCGCGGCTAGTATACAGTCTAATGTTCTTTTTAGTAGGTAGTGTAGCTAGTTTATTAGTTTTCATTAATGTAGTAGTTAGTTTAAACAATAAAGACGACTATAAATTAATTATTATAATTATGTATTTCCTATAATTAATTATTATCTAAACTTACAACAAAGTGACATTCAAAAACCAAAAACCAGCCCTAAAATTATGTTAAAAGCCATCCACCATCGCGCCGAGTTATTATCAGGTTCACAGCTAATAAATAAGCAAATAAAGTGACGTCATTAATATTCATGACGGCATTACCGCTGTACGTGTCAACCGGTCGCTTGTCGCCAGATCCGCGCACTGATTTAATGGGATTATTTTAATTGGATGAATGCAATTGATTTTTGTGTTTTGAACTTTGGTTTTTATGTATTTGGTGTTACGAAAACAAGTAGGATACAGAGGGACTAACTCGAAAGTTAGTTCTGATTCGTCGTCGTAATATTATAAAAATGAATAGGTTCTAGATCAAAAATAGTGCTATCCTTTTCATTAGAGTGGAAATAGCAAGGACTGCAATAGTTTTAGAAAGAATAGTTATGTCATCACCATCCTTTTTGCTTTTTCCCAATTGTTATTGCGGTCGGCTCCCAATCTAACCTGTAGCGGCGAGCTACCAGAATTACACGAGCGACTGCCATCTGACCTCGCAACCCATAAGGAACCAGTAACAGGGATGTTTAGACCAGATGTCAGTTTCTATCAGGCTTCTGACTACCCGTAACGATTGCCATAGATGCTCTTGTGATAACCGGAACCGACGGCTTAACGTGCTCTCCGAGGCACGGAGCGATGGCATCGAAAACTGCACATAGCAAATGACTAGATAAGTCAATGGTGCAGGGCCGAGGATCGAATCCGGTGCCGTAAGATTGCAAAGCGCACGTGCTACGGCTCGGCCACCATCGCTCAGAATTAACAATTATGTATTAAGTTAAATTGAAACCATGAGCATCAAGCGTTTCGGTACGAACACTATGTTATACTATTTTTTATATAGTTGTACCGTTTTTAGAAAGACTAATAACTCCCAGCTTTTTCTTACTCAAACAAAAATTGCATTTCCCTTTGTTTACCCTTTCAGTATATTCAAATCTCAACCACGCTATTTTTAACCCGCCCTACATTCCAAAATAACGCAGAAGGGCGCGGGTAAGAATAAATAATAATAAAAAGAAAAGTAACACAAATGGAGTAAAGTAGCTACTTCCACACTAACAGATGATGTAATAGCAGTATGGGCTGTCACGCGAGTTTTTTTTACTTGATACTTAGAACTGCTGTAGCTTTTTAAAGATATGTATTAGTATTTCAGGCGTGCATTTTAGTTTACGAAATGCTTACAGTTGTAGGATATGGTTTTATAAATTTAAAAAAAAATATTTTTCATTGGCGCAATGCCATGTTTATAATGAAATGAAATACGTCAGGTATATAAAAAGGCTTATTTCATAAGTAATCTTGATTTCATAATGAAGCTTCATCATCAGACTTTGTTTGTCTGATTAGTTTTTAGCCTGTGTCTGTCTGTGTTGTGTCTGTGGTTAGTGTGTGTGTTAATATCGATAATATAATTGAACATACGCAGTGATTTTCACATAAGTATTTATTTAATTGGATGTCTAAAAAAATATTATGTATATTTTTTTATTTGGCGTAGATATTTCATTCAAATATTTAAATAAATCTTACGTAATTGTTTATAAGCTCACAGTAGACTGTTAGTGTCCCGTGCGACAGAGATGACGCTCTATCCGGCTTAAACTAACCAATTACTTAGCTCGATATGCATTTGAAATTATTTACCATCAGTTACCTAAGTGTAGCTACGTGCATGTGTGTGTGAGTTCGATCGGGATTTTGTTAACTTTCCCTTACTGTTTATCTTACAGCCGCTTCTGGATAATGTCAGTTCATCTGTCATAGTTACCCAATTTTCTGAGGGAAGGGTTATCTCAAGGTACCAACTGGGCTGCAAAGGAAACAATTTTGTACAGGATTTGAGAAGCGACTTTCATCGAGTGTTTGACGACTTGCCAACTTTGTGATTACGGAGGTTTTTGCGTTTCAAGCGATGCGATTTAACTTGATGATTTCTTTGACTGAAGTACTTTGTGTGGGTTGTTGCGTTAAATTGTGCATTTTTTGAAGTTATCTTTGTTTTGATCTTTTTTGGTTTATAATTTTACGTAGTTACGTGAATCTCGTAGTCATTTGGCGACCAAACTTTCGAGCAGACATTGATGTGTATATATCCTTTTTAGTTAAGATAGACGGATAAACTTTTTACTGACGCCAAGGTAACAAAATACAAATAACTGGCCAAGTGGGAGTCAGACTCGCGCACGAAGGGTTCCGTACCATTATCTATCCCTGCTGTCTAGTGCTGAGTAGCAGTACTATTTAAAGTAGCGCCATCTATGACTCATCTGGTAAACGAGCAAACAAATCACGTTTTTTGTTGTATGCCCCCTTAAACATTTAATTTATTCTGTTTTTTAGTATTTGTTGTTATAGCGGGAACAGAAATAATCTGTGAAAATTTCAACTGTATAACTGGCATGGTTTATAAGATACAGCCTGGTGACAGACAGACAGCGGAGCCTTAGTAATAAGGTCCATTTTAACCCTAAAAAGCAAAACACATATGAGTAAATTACAATTGGAGGTCTTATCGCTCAAAACGGTTTCTTCTAGACAACATTTTGAATTAGTCGGTTTAACTCTTTTTTTAATGGGTGTTATAAAGTTCAAAGTGGCACTGCACTGCTGTTATTTACTTAGGTCATCGTGCACATACATACTAACGACTACATGGAGGCCAACCATTAGTAAGTTCAACAAAGATGTGATGCACAAACAGCCGAATTGTACAAACTTTTTACTACAGCAGACAACTGCTCGCCATTTAGAAAGAGCTCGCTGAACTTACTGACGCTAACAGCCGCGAACGGGCGCAGACTGCTCGTATCGCTGAGACTCCAGAAGTTTATTCACAAATTGACTCCACGTATTCGCTTAAGGTGCAGTTTCTTTCATCCGAGCTTAGGTTTGAGGTGTGGTGTCGGGAAGTGAAGATAAGCGAGTATATTTCAGTAACAGGACCCGACCGGGGACCGAGGAGGTACCGAGGGGAATGCTGCTGCCAATTCCCTGGATTCCCTTTCCCTTAGGAAAGGGAATCGGTTAGGTATGATCTTATTTTAGCCTATAGACATAGTAAGTAGGTCCTTAAGCATATTTTTTGTTTTTATCATACCCTCAGTTTGAAACATCGTTGAATTTTTATTGTGATTGTTACTTCGATATGATTTAAATAACTTGGTTAAAATTAATCGCTACCTTTTATAAATTGTGTAAAGCATTAGGTTGTATTAAGAAATACGAAAACTAAGCAGAACGGCATTCTAAAGAGTTTGCATCTGAACTGAACTTTGTCTTGCGAAAGTTTGCGTGTTGTATGCCGGTTTTAAAACCTTTAGCTGACTTTAAAGGATTAAAATGTTTATGTTCTGTGCCGTAATTCGATAATACGACCAATTTATGGTAACAGTTGATAATACGACCAATTTATGATGACAGTCGATAATACGACCAATTTATGATGACAGCTAACTTGCTAAATACACACATCAAAAAAGTCTAAGCAACATGTACTAATTTAAATTTTAGGATGGTTCTTCACATAATAACGTTGTATTGTATTTTTAAAATTATTACAAAATGAAATTTCTAAAAAAAATGAATTTATTTTGAAAGAATAGGACAATTTAATACAAAGTATGGCCTCCTCTGCTATTCAAAACTTGTCGGCAACGATTATTCATTGAATTAATGAGACTGTTTATGTCATCTTGCGGTATTCGCTCCCAATGGAATTGTAGCAAATCCTTCAGCTGTTGGGTTGTTGTCACTCCGTCCAAGTCCTTCAAAACACGTCTCTGGAGCATGTCCCATGCGTGCTCGATGGGGTTGAGAACTGGCGATTGTGCAGGCCAGGGCAATACCCCGATGTTCTCCGTTGCCAAGTATTCACTGGTTCGCCGAGCTGTATGTGAACGCGCATTTTCATGCATTAACGTAAAATCGGAGCCAAAGGTTTGTGCAAATGGATGGACATAAGGTCTGAGAATATCCTCAACATAATTTTCAGCGTCCATGTTTCCATTTACAAAAACGAGCTCAGTTCGCCTGTTCTTCATAATACCCGCCCATACCATAACTGTTGAGCCGCTGTATGGATGAACTTCCTGAACGCACCTGAGCCTTTCAGTATTTCCGGGCCGACGGTACACTCGCACCCTTCTTGTATCAGGCCTAAACCCGAATCGCGACTCATCGGAAAACATACTTTTATCCCATTGTTCCTGGGTCCATGTTATGCGTTCTCTACACCATTCATTTCGACGAGCACGATTCCCGTATCGGTGGGCACCTGATTGGGCGTCGAGCTCGTAGGCCGTACTCATGCAGTCGATTTCGCACAGTTTGGGGACTTAGTTACATCAACACCACTTGAATTTTGTAGCCTCAAACTTAGCTCTCGAGCGGTTAACATCGGCTGGCGTCTTGCAGTCAGTTGTATGTACCGGTCTTGCCGAGTGGTTGTACTCCTTCTACGGCCTGGGTGCTGTTCAGCGGCTTCCCCTGTATTATTGTAGCGCTGCCAAAGGCGACAAATAACGCTTCTATGAATGCCAAAATGTCGAGATACCTGATATTGATTACTTCCCGCTTGCAACATCCCTACAGCTCTTTGCATTTCATCTGCCGTCAAATGACGTCGCTCCATGACGTGAAGAATATCTAACGATTCAATTTTGTCGCTAACTTTATTTAATTGGTTGGTAAAATTATAAAATCAAGAATAAACGTGTCAATTAAAACGCACTTAAATTCAAACAAATTCGCAGTCATTTAAATTTTATGAAAAAACAAAACATAATCGATTTTTTTTTACAACCAGCCAGTATGTCATCAATAACAAAAAAGTTTACTTACCTGCGCAGTTTGAGTGAGTAAATACTTAGAAATTAATTAATATAAATGGTAAATTTGTAATATCATGCATGTTGCTTAGACTTTTTTGATGTGTGTATTTCCATTACGCGAATGTACCAGTCATCTTCCTATAATGATAACACGATATTACAACCCCCTCTCTATCCAAGGCCTAACGTATCATTACACAAAAGCAATCTGGACAACGCTAAACTTAATACTGTTGGTTGGTATCAATACAGAAAGCCTGTCAGTAATCAGAATCAGAATCAGAATAATTTATTGAATAATTGATACAATAACGTTTGGCTAGGTGTAATTGCGCAATAAAGCAAGATCAATTTACCCACATTGGGCATTCAATATTATCAAGAATGTGGAAATATAAATGGAAATTATTAATAACATCACTGATCCGAACACAAAATATAATCAAATTGTAATAATAACACATGTTGCAAACCCAAGACTTGAAATAACAGAAGTAGTGTCGTGGTAGAAATAATAGATGTCGAGGTCAGTCATACACAAGGCAGCTTCTCATACAGTCTCTTTGGCACGTGACTTCACAACGTGCTTTTTTATAGTAACTGTGTGGAATCTCCTGTTTTGCGAGAAAGGGACAGGCAATGCCTCCTCCAGAAACTTTAAAAGCCTGACCCCTCCCACCCCCGCCTGCCTGCTGCTCCTTGATTTAATTACCGATTTTACTTATTTTGTTCAATTATTGCATTTAGGTTTAACCTACTTTAATAAAATAATATTTACTTGTTTATTTTATTAGCTGGTAACTAACCTATTGTACACAAGCCAAAAAGTTTACAAAGAATACAATAGTGTAACAATGGTCGACCTAATTAGCTAACAACACTCTTTTCTAGGCAATTTTAGGATTAATTAAATAAAGTGTGGGACGCTACTTGCGTCGATACTATGGCGCCGTCACACCTTCCCGAGACACACGTTAGGGCCGGCGCCGCGGCTAATTCTGCTGAGCAGCTAAAACGGCGCAAATTTAGTAATCTCGGTAGCGGTTACATATTTGAGCCGTTTGGTGTTGAGACCCTGGGTCCGTGGGGATCGGGAGCTCATCGCGTTTTCCAAAGTCTATCAGAGCGCCTGGTCGATGCGACGCGTGACCAAAATGCTGGCACTTATTTGGCCCAACGCATCAGCATTGCAATTCAACGTGGCAATGCGGCCAGCATGTTGGGCACGCTACCTACCGGTAGTGGGCTGGAGCACTTGGACTGTCTATAGGCCATCGCGGCTATTATACAGTCCATAAGTGTTCTTTGTAGTAGGTAGTGTAGCTAGTTTAGTTTAGTTTAGCTTAGTTTAGTTTAGTTTAGTTTAGTTTAGTTTAGTTTTTATTATTGTAGTAGTTAGCTTGAGTAATAAAGGCAATTTGCCCGTTAAAAAAAATTTAAATTCAGATGTATAATTTTGAAGTCTAGTACTTCACAAGGAAAAACGTTTAATAATCATATTTTTTTGTTACGCTTGAGCGATGGTGTCCGAGCGATAGCATGTGCGCTTCGCAAACTTACGGCACCGAGTTCGATCCTCGGCCCTGCACCAATGACTTATCTAGTAAGTTATGTGCAGTTTGTGATGCCGTCGGAGAGCACGTTAAGCCGTCGGTCCCGGTTGTCATAAGAACATCTATGGCAATCGTTACGTGTAGTCAGACGCCTGATAGAATCTGACGCCTGATCTAACCATCCCTGCTACTGGTCCCTTATGGATTGCGAGGTCAGATGGCAGTCGCTCGTGTAATTCTGGTAGCTTGCCGCTACAGGTTAGATTGGGAGCCGACCTAAATAACAAATGGGAAAAGGCAAAGAGGACGACTATGATTTTTTTTTACGCTTATGGAGTTTATCAGCACATAACGCCACGGAAATACACTTCACATTGCAATAATTGAGTTAGTATTCAATTCTGTTACGTATGTAGTATTTGTAGTACTTACTTAAGTACTAATTAACTACTAATTACTAAAATAACAGAATTAAAATTTACATCACATCACACTAATATTATAAAGGCGAAAGATTTATATGTGTGTATGTGTGTTTGTGTGTATGTTTGTTACTTCTTCACGCTCAAACGGCTTTAAAGATTTGTATGAAATTTGGAACAGAGATAGCTTATGTACTGGATTAATACATAGGCTATTTTTTATCCGCGGGTGAAACCGCGGGGCGCAGCTAGTTAAGCATAAAACCTTAATTATCTAAACCGTGAGTCACACAAAGGACTGTTCACACAGGTTACTAAGCATGTAGCTTTTCAAAAGATACAGGCGTTAATCGTAAGACTCTCTTAATGAAGATGGTGTGTTCAACATTTTACATCTTTTATATTAGTCTACAAAGTCGCGCAAGCTATGAAGAGAGCTATGCTCGGTGTTTCCCTGCGAGATAAGATCCGAAACGAGGAGATCCGCAGGAAAACTAAAGTGACCGATATTGCTCTTAGAATTAGCAAGTTGAAATGGCAATGGGCAGGCCACATCACTCGTAGATCTGACAACCAATGGGGAAGAAAGGTTCTCGAGTGGCGACCACAAACCGGAAGACGCAGCGTAGGCCAGCCCACCACTTGGTGGACCGACAACCTGGTGAAAATTCTGTAAATCAACAAATTTATTGTATTGCTAAGAAAAAAAAATAGAAATAAATGGATGCTTAAATCTGTTATGGACCCCGTGACGCTTAACGTCAGGCGAAGAAAAAAAATGGAAATAAATGGATGGTTAAATCTGTTATGGACCCCGTGATGCTTAACGTCAGGCGAACGACTTGCTCGTCACATCGTAATTCTTTGTGTGTTGATTTATTAACATAAAAATTAATCTCAAGCAAAGTTGCTTTAAATTACGTACAGATTTTTTTAAATAATGGGCTTTTTTACAATTTTGAATCAAACGAGACGCGAATTGTCTATTACAATAGTTTTAATCATTGGTACGAGAAGAGTAACGAAATGACTACACAAAATTTTACTCGCAAAACGCAAAAAAATAGTACCTAAATCTTTTTTAATACACTTTTTATGAATCTCATATTTACCCTCAAACTGTCCTGTAAGTTTATAAATGGAACTTTAAGACACTGTTTTCAACACCCCTTTGTTTTGTACAGAAGCTGTGTTTTAGAGCTCATTAAATTAGAGAACGTCTTAACACTCGTTAAGAGACTTGAGCGTTTTTGTTAGTGTGTCGCGGTCTTTATGTGCGTACAATGAGTGTTTCGAATAGGGTACAGTGTATAAGAACCTTAATAGGTGCAGGTTATTTATAAGGGTGAGTTTTATGGGTTAGAATTTATTGTAGACAATTTACTTACGCTTAAGGACATCTCTTTGTTCTCATTTCTAAAATGTACTTACCTGAAACAAAAAAATGCATTTTAGTGTTTGTGACAATATGGCAAATAGCATCAGTGAAATGTTGTCAAACTCTGTCATAAAAACACTCGGGAAAATACAAATAAAAATTATTATCTATAATAAATGTATCTCTATCATTATTCATGAATGAAAAAAGAAAAAATGTAGAACCCATTTATGCAATACTGACTTTAAAAATAGAAAATTATTGTACATATTAAGTGACAGAAACGGTGTTGAATAGTTGCTCGGCTTAGAATGTTCTTAGATGTCAAGAGTCATGCTACTTTTATTCTACGCCTAATGAATGGTGGAGAAAATAAACTAGACCAGAATAAAAAACTAATTATATAAAAAATATAACTATTTTGTTTTTTAAGTAAGTTGTGTGATATTAAAATAAAACACTTAAATAAACATTTAAATATTTGCCTTAAGTGCAACAAAGCATTTTCATCCTTTTTTATTTTTATTTAAATCTTGATTTGTTTTGGGGCTTTGTTTACCTATTCTGGAGTGCCAGCCACATCGTACCCTAACCCAGTTTATACGTATCGTATTTATAAGTAATAAGAAAACGTCTCACTTACGCAAAAGAATATCAAATAATGAAATTGCATCATTGGTAGTAGGATTCGCTAATACCTAATGTAAATATATGAATAAAATATAAATATAATAAATAATAAATAAATATGTGTGGACATTTCACACAGCGCCATCTAGCCCCAAACTAAGCATAGCTTGTACTATGGAAACCAGATAACTGATACAATACTTAGATACCTTTTTGTTTGTAAATACATACATAGAATACAATATAACACCCAGACACAGAACAAACATTGATGTTCATCACACAAATGTTTGTCCCGTGTGGGAATCGAACCCACAACCTATAGTTCAGAAGGCAGAGCTACTACCAACTGAGCTATCAGGCCAGTCAAATATGTGTAATATATGTGTATATTTTTTCAAATTATGTTTTTGCATAAGTGACTTCTATTGCATTCCATCAATAAGTGATGGACATTTTCCACACATACAGTACCACATACTTCACAGTTAGGTGAGTTTACTTTTTTCATTTGAAACCCAAATTTTTAGATGGGTAGATTTCCATTTTTATTTTCTTTTTTAATGTAAACGAATGACGCGACGAGCTAGTCGTTCGCCTGGTGATAAGCGACACGGCCGCTCATAACAGATTGCAGTGACACTCGGAACTCCAAACTAAAGTTTCGCGTGACGCTGCGCACTGCGCACGCCATCCTGAGACACCACACAGTCTAAAAAAGTTTTCTAGACTGTGAGATCAGTTCGTAAAGTCTAAATTGCCCATTAATTTCTCTAGCTACAATGCCCTTTAAACCGGAACACTGTAGTGCTTGCACACTACTGCTTGGCGGCAGAATAACTGGCAAAGCGATGGACCTAGACGAACTTTGCAGAAAAGTCCTACCACCAGGTAAACCATCCTTAATCACTGATATTACATTAAGACTTTATAATCTCATTGGTATTTAATAACTGCTCCAGCTATGTCCAAGCCTGTCCTAGTTTAACTCATTCTCATTTCACTATCATCAGTTCAATATTTTCTACGCAGAAAATATAAATATAATTACACAAAGCCAAACAAAACCAGATTGTATCACACAAAATAGAATTATTATCATCAAATACGACAGATATGATAAAGCATACATCCGCATCGTCGGTCACCTAGCGTCCCGGAAGTCGCCACTTCCGTTTCCTCACTATATATTATTTAGATAGCTATTTAATGCTCTTAGCGCCGTAAGTGTCATAATAACGTTACTGACGTGTTTCCGGTTGTGTGATGCCAGGAATATTGTTAAGTCTCTCATTATTTCTGCTCTGTCGTTAAGCTTATTAAACTTTGTGTTTATTTTAGGCGTGTTTTAGACAGTGTTTTTAGGGTATCACAATTAAATTAAAATCACAGTAAAGTAGTTTAATTGGTTCTAAATATGAAATAATTTGACTAAAATGCCTTTTTTACTTGTTACTAAATACATGATAATTCTTACTTTTGTATAAGAAAATGTAACACCCACTTAATATGATAAGGTAGGGAATGAAAATGAGGATGATGATAAAAGTTACTATCACGCGATTACCACAATACTCATGTTACTCTAAAAAAGAAAAATAATACTCGTACTGCCTACGCCGTAGAGGTCTGTAGACAGTCTACGAACTTGTAGAAAGCTTACGACGTAGCATATCATTAAAAAAAAATATGTGTGGACATTTCACACAGCGCCGTTTAGCCCCAAAATAAGCATAGCTTGTACTATGGGAACCAGATAACTGATAGAATACTTAGATACTTTTTGTTTGTAAATACATACATAGAATACAATATAACACCCAGACACAGAACAAACACCTATGTTCATCACACAAATGTTTGTCCTGGGTAGGAATCGAACCCACAACCTACAGATCAGAAGGCAGGGCTACTTCCAAATGAGCTATCAAGCCAGTCGTGTTATTAAATTGTAATTTTGCATAGAACATTTACAATCGTTTTTGATTATGCTAAAGTAAACTGTTTAAGGTTCATTTGTTTTTGAATGAAATAGTTAATAGTGACAGGCTGTTTTGAATTGCAAATGCGGCTCCCCGCCCACTGGAACATTATTCGCCACTTTTCAAATGAATAATTATAGCGATTCGATAGTGGAAAGATTTTGTGCTTGAATGTAATAACTCTTGAAACTGTTATAATGGTGGTCGTTTATTAAGCTTATGACTTTATAAATGAATAAGTTTTCGCTTGACTGTCGTCTCACAATAAACTACTAATCACCGTAGTAAGTACTTATCATGAGATTTTAGTACCCATTTATCTTACGACTAAAATATCACTGACCTAGATTTTTTCGTTAGTCTCAAAAGACTCACGAAGCGTGGGAGCGAGAAGTCCCAATCAGGTACACACTGCCTGAGAGGAAAGGAAATAGTGAAATAATGGTGGATGTGTCATCATTTTGGGCGACTATTAGCACAAGAAGAGCACACATCGGCACAATATGTATAATTCCGATATCAAAGTGCAAAATACTATTTTTGTGGCTTTTAAATCTTATTCCGTAAATGAATGTGATGTTACAAAATATACTAACCCGAACAATACACGTATCATAGCAAATTTATCACAAATTTTACTGCATTATTAATAGTCATATTTTGTTAATTTTGGTGTGGTATCTGGATGTGGATTGGGAATTCTCCTTCCGATATATCGCAATATTTCAGTGTTTCAGTTTTTTATTATTTAGCAATTTTACTCCAAAGTTTGAAAGATCTCAGTAAATAAAATGCCTGATATTTGATTTCAAAATTTACGGAGACCTATGGTTAGGTTCAATATTCAGTAAATACTACAGTTAACTTGTCGCAAATATTCAAGATCTTAGTCACAACAACACTTTTTCACACACAATTTCTCAAATTTCTTGTCCCATTTTTAAACTGTCATTGTTGGTCTTGTACATCCTAATTCTATGGGTAATATCTTCTATCTAAACACCTTAATTTGGCGAGTACAAAACCACGCACTAACAACATTATCTCATCTCTAAAACGCATATCGTAACCTCTTGAAAGGACAAAATGCCGCCGACGGACGTCCGAAGCTTTGCGTCGTCGTTATTCAATTTACATGCAAATGGGACACGATGGGGGTAGGAAAAGGGGGAGTGTGACCGTGCCAATAGTACGCTGATGTATCGCATCAGTACGTGTACTGGGGATGGTTTGTGGCGTGGGGGTAGACGACTAGCGGAAACAATATACGAAAACTATTTTGCAGCTACTCTAATTTTTTAAATGTAGTTATATCAGTTATTCCAATTGACGGTAGGTAACGATAGAATCCGCTTACATGGAGAGGTATTTTATTCATTGATTATTTTTTAGTTGAGGCTTGAGCACATTCAACTAAATCGTATTTAAAAAAAAAATCTTTTGGCTGTACGACTGAACTCTGCAAAATATTTGAAAACTTTGGTTTCATCATCCTGTTTTAGTCCGATGCCGGACATTGGTTTAATACTATGGAAATATTGGATTTATTTTCAGTTTTTTTGGTAATTGGGTTTTCTGATCGTCATCCGCTTTTTCCATAGTATGGTGCCATAGAAGCTGGTCTTCTTATTTTCCTATTCCACTGCTACTTAACCCTACTATGCTCTAATCATTGATTTCTAGTGTATTGCGTTATAGCCAGAAGAAACAATTTATGTTTTAATTACTATGGAACGACTGTAAGCTTTAGTAAAACATCTATTTGAAACTTGGGACATACGCCCAAAGCGTGCGAAATATGATGCTACAGTAGTTGACTGATATTGATAGGTCACATCGGGTTGGTCAGCGCAGTTCGACTCTTAATAACGTCTATGTTACAACACTGTTTGCTGGACATTTTATTTTGCAGTGGACGTTTTGATTTTATGCTACCCTTTCATAAGTTTGAAATTTTGACGACAATATTTTACTTTCACTCCCTTGAGGTTTACTCTATAAAGTATTGTTTTCATCAATAAAGAGAGCATAGAGTATAAAAATGCGTACTGCGACCAAAACTTGAATATTATTTTAATTAGCTGACCCGCCCCGGCTTTGCACGGGTTTATTAGCTTTACGCCTTAGCTCAGTCTAAAGGAAAAGAGAAGGGAGAGGGAAAAAGATAAGGGAAAAAATGAATAGATGAAAAGGCGAATGGAGGTAGGTGCTGGTGCACTCCTTTCACCTTCATCTATTAATCCTATTCTCTTATCTTTTTCCCTTTCCCTTCTCTTTTTCCCATCGTACAGGATAGAAATGGCATTGGACCTAATACTGAAGATTGGATCTCTGTAATTTCTGAACCACAAAACGACGACCTTGAAATATTTACGGGGCCCTTTCAAACAAAAAAAAGTGAATTAAATTGAACTACTCGTTAATGAATGACAAGTGACAACTAAGTACATACTTTTACGTTCATCCCCTCTCCCGAGGGAACCGTGCTGGGTTTTGGGATTAAAAGTATCCTATAACCTACCTCGTTATATTACCGCAAACCCTACCAAGTTTCATTTGAATCCATTTAGTGGTCTCAGCGTGATGCTCAGCCAAGATACGGACAGACAGACAGAAAGACAAAAAAAAAGTTATTAGCTTTAGCATCGATAACAGGAAGCCGCCCATAAAAAAAATTCAAAATGTCTTCAATGTACAAAATTGGACCTGTTACAGTTTTATTATAAGTATAAATTTAATTTACTATGTGATACATGGCACATTCCCATTCACAAAAGATCTTGTTGATTTACAATTGTACACATATATATATATTTTTCTTTATATATATAGTTTATAGTTTAATTGTACTGATATCATAGTGTTGTTTATTGTGTCTATTCTAAGTGGTAATTTTTTTCTACAGAGTTCATCTAGGTACCATAATATGCCTACTACGGTACCATAATGATCAATTTGCCGGTTATTATGGAGCCAAGCACCACTGTGTTTCAGTGTAAAGGGTAGTTGTGTGTAGTTATAGTGACATTGTGAGGCCTTATTTCAGTTTCATCATCATCAACAGCCTGAAGACGTCTACTGCTGAATATAGGCCTCCCTCAGAGATCGCCACTTTAAGCAGATGCTCGCCTCCTGCATCCCGTGGTTTTCACCAGATCGTCGGTCCATTGGGGGGGCTGGCATACGCTGCGTATTTTGGTTCATGGTCGCCGCTCGAGAACCTTTCTTCCCCATCGGTTGTCAGTTCTACGAGCAATGTGGCCTGCCCATTGCCATTTCAACTTGCTAGTTCTAAGAGCCGGACACGATACCGATGTGAATATTTCAATTGACCTACATTTTAAATACCGCACCTCACTCCACTTCCACACCTCTGCTTTGGTTCTACAGCAAACTTAATTTGTACACCAACCGCAACTCATCAGCACAAATGACCGTATAAAACAGCTTGTGGTCGCTTAAGGCTACGGCGGGATTGCTTGTGGAAATGCGAATGGCAAGTGGTTGCGATCAAATAGGTTGTGGTCAGCTCTTACCACCAATCACAGAACTTGAGCTGACGTAAGAGAGGTAGTTTGATTACGTAGTACGTCAGATTTTTGGTAATAATCAATCACCGGTCACTCAATACGAATAAAAATTATTCTCAGTATGTCTCCCTTTTTGTTTCCGTAAAAATTGAAACCAGAAATTGAGGAAACGAAAAGTAGCGTTTAGTAGAGTTTTTTGATCCATAGTTAAGGTAACCAATAGTTAAAAACTCTAAGAAATTCTAACCTTGGCGGTGCGCGGTGCTACTGGACCAGTAACTATTTAAAGAATTCTACAGAATTCTGACAAACCAATGAAGTAAGAGCGATCGGTGCAGTAATTTTTTACTTTTCCACTCTCTTATGTCAGCGATCATCTCGACATTAACTTACTATCAAAATATTCTAATGAAAATTATTATGATCCTATATCATTATCGGGAGGCCGAGCGGGAGAGCGATGGTGTCCGAGCGGTAGCATGTGCGCTTCGCAATCTTACGGCACCAGGTTTGATCCTAGGCCCTGCACCAATGACATCTAGTAAGTTGAGCAGTTTTCGATGCCATCGTTCCGCGGCTCGGAGAGCACTTTAAAGCCGTCGGTTCCAGTTGTCATAAGAACATCTATGGCAATCGTTACGGGTACTTAGATGCCTGATAGAATCTGACACCTGGTGTAACCATCCCTGTTACTGGTCCCTTATGGGTTGTGAGGTCAGATGGCACTCGCTCGTGTAACTCTGGTAGCTCACCGCTACAGGTTAGATTGGGAGCCGACCCCAATAACAAATGGGATAAGGCAAAGATGATGATGATGATCTTATATCATCAGTATCATTGAACGTAATAATACATGCTAGATATCAGATAGGTATAATCAATATTTTTTTTTATAAATTTTCAACGGTTCCTTTTAAGTACATCCAGAACTGGAAACCCAGCCCTAAGGCTCTAGCCTCTTACTTTGGGAGTCACGTACGGCGCTAATGGCACGTGAACAAAAAGGAAAACTCAAGTCCGTGGGAGTCAGATTCAGTCTTTTTTGCTATAGTTTATGAAATATTAAATACAACAGATAATAAATACAATTTAGGACGCAAATTTCTATCCAGGGAAAAATTCTAATTTGGAAGTTTTTAAGAAGAGAGTGATAGAGTGTACTGGTTGGTTTTGGGTGGTCATTGTCGACCACTTTATCGCTAGGCCACGAAAAATCGTCAAACGTAAGCCTATATTTTCTTATTTGAAACGATTCCTCTGAAAATATGTATTTTTTTAGTAAAGACGCAGGGTGCGCTGTAAGGCCTTTATATCTCCATAGATCAACTCATCATCCTCTTCCTCTTTGCCTTTTCTCATTTATAATTGGGGTTGGCTCCCAACATAACCAGTAGCGGCGTGCTACCAGAAATACACGAGCGACTGCCATCTGACCTCGCAACCCATAAGGAACCAGTAACAGGGATTCTTAGATCAGGTGACAGATTCTATCAGGCGTCTGACTACCCGTAACGATTGGCATAGATGTTCCTATGACAACGGGACCGACGGCTTAACGTGCTCTCTGAAACACGGAGCAATGGCATCGAAAACTGCACATAACTTGCTAAATAAGTCATTGGTGCAGGGGCCGAGCATCGAACCCGCTGTAAGATTGCAAAGCGCACATTCTACCGCTCGGCCACCGTCACTCCATAGACCGACTATCAGGGTATAAAAACTACTCATAGAAGGTTGGAAAAATGTCTTTTCCCAGTGCATACGCATACAGTTAGTTTACGTACATCGATAGAGGTCTTTAACAAAATACGCAGTTGATTTTCCCCGAACTAATGTACAGACTAAATAATGTTCTCATTCAGGTTGTGCCACCGACAGTATGAAGACATCCACCCGAGTACAGACCCGACATTTGGGCATCACACAAACAATAGCTTTTCATACGAACGTCTGAGCGCTACCTTATTAAGACACCCTTTGTTGGTTCACCTTCGTCATCGGTGATTAATTGTTTATTGTAAATAACTGTATAAGATAGGTTTGTATATGAATTTGAGTAGTAATTCAATAAAACGATACGGTTACAGCTTTTGTATGTAAGTGGAGTGATTTTTATAAACGTTAACGTTTATTTATTATTTTATTTGCTACTAGTTGACCCGGCTGCGCACGGATTCATTAGTTTTACGCCTTAACCCAGTTTATGGATAAAAGAGAAGCGAAATAGAAAAAAATCATTAGGGAAAAGGATGAATGGATGGGCAGGCGAAGAAAGGTAGTAAAGATAGGGGAAAAAGATGAATGGCTGGGCCACCGAAGGAAAGCAGACTTCCTTCCTTTGCTGGCTCATCCATTCATCCTTTTCCCCTATATTTTTCCCTTTCACTTCCATCTTCCCTTCGACAAGATAAGTATAAATAAAAATAACACTTGCATAAAAATTACACACAAGTTTGTTCGTGCAACCTGCACTTGGCTGTTTTAGAAAAGTATCCTAAATGTTATTCTAAAAAATTTGCTATAACTATTGTATACCAAATTTCAGCTAAATCCGTTCAGTAGTTCCAGCGTGATGGGTGTTCAAAGGGACAGACAGACATACAGACAGACAAAAAATTTAAAAAAAATTGTTTCCACTTCTATATCGATAAAGAAGTGTAATGCAATCAAAATTTTCAAAAAATATCAATGTACAGATTTATTTAGCCCAGTCACAGTTTTATTATATGTATAGATGTTAAATTAAGATGAGCTTGACAAACGTACGAGGAACTGGGGATAATAATCGATCAGCAACATTCATCATCAACAGCCTGAAGACATCCACTGCTGAACATAAGCCTCCCCCAGAGAGCGCCACATTGAGCGGCACTCGCCTCCTGCATCCATTGGCTCCCCGCGCCTACATTTACAGAAGTTGAAATACCGGCACTTGTATTAATTGCGTTGCTCAACAAATATTACGACTCTGGATAGATGGAACGCACCCGAACAGTTATGCAACTGTATGAAGTTTTCCAACTTGCGAAAGTTTCGGCTGGAATACATACATGCGTTCAGTGGACTTTGATAGCCATAAAGATAAGTTGAAAACTTTGTGTTTGCAATTGCACTGTTTTTCGCTAATGAAACTTTTCATCTTACGAAAATTTTATGAATAAAAAAAGACTAAATATTGTAAAGAGACTTTACTATAATAACCACTAATAACTAGATGTAATAAGTTATCTGGTTCCCACAGTACAAGCTATGCTTAGTTTGGGAATAGATGGCGCTGTGTGAAATGTCCACACATACCTATTTATTTTTAAATATATTTATATGCTGAACGTTTTTTAATCAAATTAAAATTGTATTTTTCAATATCATATCAAACCAAAATGTCTACAGATATTTTTCATTAAACTGTAGGTAAAGAAAAAGTTGGTCATTCTGTCACTTTCCATCAGGTGAGACTGCGGTCATATGCAGGCCTATTTAGTTATAAAAAAGTCTAAAGTTAAAAAACTGTTTCCTAACTACAAATGGAAAACTGAACCGTTTACTATTTAGTCATACGGTTCAATTTTAAATCAGCAGTCTTAAAAATCCCGTCATAATAAATTTCCCATCAGCACAGAGCATTCCATCCTTGTTCCATCAAAACAAATAGCAGTGACAAACTCCCGCAGAATCTGTTTGCGAGGCGATCCATCTTCGGCAGCCATCACACATGACGTGATGCATAAACTTGTTTGTTTGTCAGATGAAAAATCAACAGAATCGCACAAACACTGAAATATGCACGAAGTTTGGATATACTCGGTATCGTGCAGTATTCTGCATGTTGTATTGTGTATAAGTACAGTAACTTATTTTAATAAAATTACAATGTGTAATTTTCCATTTAGCAGCTACAAAAAATTTGCTTCATCTAGGAGAGCTCCCAAATGATCCGAACAACCAGGTACAACTGATTTAAAAAACAAAAAAAACCCCCTATATCATCATTATTATCATCAACAGCTTGAACACGTCCACTGCTGAACAAAGGCCTAACCCAGAGAGCGTCACTTTGAGCAGCTGCTCGCCTCCTGCATCCATCGGCTCCTTGCGATTTTCACCAGATCGTCGGTCCACCGAGTGGGGGGCCGGCATACATTGCGTCTTCCGGTTCGTCCCCTAGATCAATTAGACATCACTTTGCAATTGCAAATGCCAGTTCATGCTTCAGTTGGGTATGACCACTCTTTCACTGTGCAAGCTGTCTGTTTATGGAATGAGCTACCCGTAAATATTCGTCACGCCAAGTCTATCGCCATCTTTAAAGACATGGTGAGGAATCACTACCTATTGGAACAATCGTAGTTAAGTACTTTGTCTAGAATATGTCACTAGAACTATCAATTATTTACTTATTTTTATGCTATAATATGTGTTTATATTTATATTTGGTATTTCATATTATGTAGGTATATATTCATATATACATAATATATTTATCATGCTATGTTAGATTATTATATTTATGGTTTTAAGTGTATGGTATTAGTATTTAGTATATATTATATGTATTGTTTTTATTTTTTTTAAGAAATTATACTTTGTTGTCTTATTGTTGTTCTTAGTATGTAAGTTGTAACTGTAATAACACCAACCGTAATTTTTGTATCTTTCTTTCCTGTCCATCCTAAGGTAGCCTGGAAGAAATCGCTTAATGCGATAAGGCCGCCCGTTGTTCTGCCATTCTTATATACATTTTTATATGCATTTTTATTTATTGGTGTTCAATAAAGTATTATTGTGTTGTATTGTATTGTATCAATTAGACATCAATTAGTCTAATCTTATATCAAACTCATAGGTTGTATCCATCATCTTTGTTGTGACCGTCGTCATAAATGCTGACATACAAGAAAGAACCAAGATATCTATATATTGAGGTTCTTCTTCTTCTCGTGTAGGCAAGTGGCCCTGGTATCAGAATTGTTAGGTTGCCCAAAGGCTTCTGACATAGCTTAACGACTATTGTCTTAAGATAACAAGCTGGGAGCGACGGCTTAACGTGCCCGAAGCACGGTAGCGCTCAGTTGTAAATACTACCTTTTGCTGTAGCGGTTACCCATCAAAGTAGTGGCTGCAGCGAACGGTGCTAAACTTCACGGATCGGTTAAAAACGGCTAGTCGTGCTTCGCTATGAGCGCTACTTCTTCGAGGCATAGAGTTAAGAAAAATTAAATTGTATAGTCACTAAATACCAAACAATAACAAACCGTAACATGCCATTTTTTTGTTACGTGTTAAGTTTTGTAGGTGCTTCTATTACAAATGTTACGCTTTTGGAAATACCTCGTCACAACACAAAAATGTTGGCTTAATAAATAAAAGTCATTTTCTCGATTCAAATTGAAACCACCAACACAATTGGAAGCCAAACCCATCGTGTCTCGTTACAAACCAAAAAACAAAACCGATCTCATTACAGAACCCATGTCTTCCAAAAAACGGGCCAAAACCTTTCCCATAAACCAAATTAAGGTCCCAAAACTCCCACCGAAGGGTGAGACTCGAAATATTCGAAATCAAACAATTATTTTACGTAAATTGCATTTCCTTTGCGCTAACAATTCTAAATTAAAGCCAAAGATACACTGAAGGGCGCGGGGTGGGGAGGGAGCTGGTAAGGGAAGAGGGAGCCATTTCCGCGAATCTTCAGATCAATTAATTAGGGCGCCCTCTAAATTGAACCGGCTATTTTTAAATTAAGAATGCGGACGGCATACTTTGTAAGTTAGACCAAGTTAGTGGGTTTGTTTAGGAACCAATAGGGTTTCTTTGCGCTTTATTTTCCGCCCCTTTTTAAAAATTTCATTAAATAAGTAATGAACTAGAATTTGTATTTAGTATATTCTAGCTTAATTAGTGGTAAACATTTGTTAAACTTGAATGATTATTGCGAGTATAGTTACTATATCTACTGGTTTATCTCTCAAAGTAATTATAATTACACAACATTACATACTAGTCATCATCCTCATAAACAACCTGAAGACATCCACTGCTGAACATAGGCCTCCCCCAGAGAGTGCCACCTTGAGCGGCTGCTCGCATCCGGCATCCTTCGGCTCCCCGCGGCTTTCACCAGATCGTCGGTCCACCTAGTGAGGGGCCGGCCTACGCTGCGTCTTCCGGTTCTAGCTTGTATTCTAGCTTAATTAGTGATAAACAATTTTTAAACTTGAATAATTATTACGAGTATAGTTATTATATCTACTGGTTTATCTCTCAAAGTAATTAAAATCATACAACAGTATATACTAGTGTGTACTATATAAGCAGCAAAACACCGTAAGTCAAGGTGCCGACACCTGGAGCAGTCGGAGCCAATTACAGCAGCAACTGCTTGACTAACTTGTGTGACACACTGCCATGGAGAAAGGCGAGTCTTTTAATACTTACATGTAAAAAAATGAAAATAATTACATGAAAACTGCAGCTATTAAAAATTCACAGTTGATATTTCAGTTTGTCAAAGATCATTGTTCATAGTGAAAATAAAAATGAACAGTAAAAACTTCATTTATTTTTGATTGCATAAGAGCAGCCACATTTTTGAAAGTAGGTAAAATTCACTGCACATTAGCTAGTAAAATAACTAAATATGTATCCGACTGTTACTCACGAATAGTGTGTCAATTTCTCGACCAGGTTTCGAGCATATCCGATGCTCTTCCTCAGGATGAGTTCACGCAGCAAGATCGCAGCGGTGACTGCGGGCGGCCGCCCGCTCCGCCCGGCGCGAGCGCCGAAGGGTCACGGGAGGGGACCGGGGAAGCACCGACGTTAGTGAAGGCGGCTCTGTACCACTATCTCCGTGTACGTCATAGGTGTCATCGCACACTACACTAACCGTGTCACACTCCAGACTAACCGTTGCACCATACTCCGGAGTACCGCTCCTGAGAATTGGTTTCCACGCAGATGGCAGCAGCCAACCACTGTCCCTGTTAAAATTGGGATGCCGACTGATTTCTATAGCCTCTCGTATTTTCCTAGGCACGAAAAACTTCTCCCTCGATAATACGGAGGCTTTGTCGAACCTGATGAAGTGGTTGGCGCCCGACAGATGAGCATGCTCGCTCAAAGCTGAAGTCACCGTGTCCAAGTTCTTGATACTCCTTATGTGCTCGGTCAGTCTGACAGCGACATTCCGTCGCGTCTCACCAACATAACTTCTACCACAGTCGCAAGGTATTTTATACACACCCGGCACGTTTAAGGGATCCTTATCTGTGTAGTGTGCGATGACACCTATGACGTACACGGAGATAGTGGTACAGAGCCGCCTTCACTAACGTCGGTGCTTCCCCGGTCCCCTCCCGTGACCCTTCGGCGCTCGCGCCGGGCGGAGCGGGCGGCCGCCCGCAGTCACCGCCGCGATCTTGCTGCGTGAACTCATCCTGAGGAAGAGCATCGGATATGCTCGAAACCTGGTCGAGAAATTGACACACTATTCGTGAGTAACAGTCGGATACATATTTATTTAAAATGAATCACACTCATGAGAATTTTAATAGTAAAATAACTGTGAAAATTGTTATGAGCGGCTGTGATGCTTTACATCAGGCGACTGACTCTCGTGATTTCATTCATTGCCATAATAATAGAAAAAATCTATTATATAAAAGGCTTTGTCCTCACTGACTGACAGATAACGCACAACCCAAACCCCTAGACGTATAGACTTGAAATTTGGAGAGTGGCTTTCTTTTATAACGTAAGCGCGTGCTAAGAAAGGATTTTTGATAATTCAACCCTTAAGTGGGTGAAAAGGGTAAAAAAATTTGTATGAAAAACCTACATTTCGTGCCGTATCGTTTTGAAACTTAACACATACAAACAAGTATAAAAATAAAAGAAATGGTACCTTTTAGTTTTTCAAAATTTGACACATAAGAGGGTTAAAAAAATTGTTAAAGTTTGTATGGAAATTTCAAAAAAAAAATACCGTATCATACATCAGTATGATACGGTAATTTTTAAAATCATACAAAATAAATAGATACGGGTCGCAGCGTTTCTTGAATTTCATCCCTTGAGGGGTTAAAAATGCAGGATACGGTCCCATCGTAAGACGTTCGCATGGCTTAAGCGCTGAAGCTAAAATCTTGATATTTCGAATACGTTCATTACATAGGGGTGCAATGAAATGGAATTCATGAAAATTCAGCCCTTAAGGGGTTGGAAAGGGTAAAATTTCTTTGTATGAAAAAACCTTTATTTCTTAACGCAGGTACCTACTTACCGTTTTTAAACTTGGACCATACAAACGTGTTAAAATGAAATGGGTTTTCTTTGTTTTTTTTTTGGAGTTCTACCCCAAAATCATTGGTTGAGCTTTGTAAATAAAATAAATATCGTATTCAAACTTCGATAGTTCCTTCGATATAAAAAATGTTGCTTTAAATTTGTTTTGAGAGGGATCAATTACGTGGTTGAAATAAGAGACGAAACTTTATATTTTCAATTATAGCGATGAAAATTGGCACTGTATATACTTTTTAATCTTCCCCATCTCTTCCCGTGGGTGCCGTAGAAGGCGGCTAAGGGAATATCCAGGGAATGGGTCGCAGCGTTCCCCTCGGTCTTGGTGGCAATCAATCTTCACCTACTGCGATCACCAAGCCGCCTGCCAAGCGTGGTGATTATGGCAAACCCCCCCCCCCCCCCCCCTAATGACAAGCACAAATAAAAACGGCCCCCAGTCCCCGGCAGCTCTGCTATCCCGTGGCTACGGTAGCGGCCACGGTAACGGCAGGGCAAGGGGTGCGAAGAATCCCCGGCAGACGCCCGGCTACCAACCCCAACGACGACCCCTGGCCCTGGCAACACATAACGTGCGCACACTGAAGGCTGACGAAAGGATGGTCGAGCTAGAGGCGGAGATGGGTAAGTTACGCTGGGATGTAATGGGATTGTCTGAAGTCCGAAGACAGGGACAGGACACGATAATCCTAAATTCCGGTAACTTATTCTTCTACCGGGAGGGAGACCAACTCTCCCAAGGAGGTGTCGGGTTTCTCGTCCGCAAGTCTCTCGTCAACAACGTGGTCAAAGTCGACAGTGTGTCGGCCAGGGTAGCGTACCTGGTACTCCGAATAACCAAACGGTATTCGTTGAAGGTTATACAGGTATACGCGCCGACGTCGGCACACTCAGACGATGAAGTAGAAGCTATGTATGAGGACATATCCGAAGCCATGCATACTTCCGAAACATACTTCACCGTTGTGATGGGAGACTTCAATGCGAAGTTGGGCACAAGGAATAGCGATGAGCTGAGAGTGGGGCCATTTGGATACGGGCAGCGGAACCCTCGAGGACAGAGGCTGGCTGACTTCATGGAGAAGGAGGAACTCTTTATGATGAACTCCTTCTACGAGAAGCGGCCATCCAGGAAGTGGACGTGGATAAGTCCCGACGGTTCCACTAAAAATGAGATAGACTTCATCATGACGACCAAGAAGCACATATTCGATGATGTCTCTGTGATCAGCAAGGTGAAAACCGGTAGCGATCACCGTATTGTTAGAGGCACATTGAATATCAATGTTAAGCTCGAAAGGTCACGTCTGGTGAAGTCTACGCTCCGTCCAAATCCTGTCCAAATCCAAAACCCCGAAGGCTTTCAGCTGGAACTCCAAAATCGCTTCCAGTGCCTAGCCGACTGTAACACAGTGGACGAGCTAAACGACGGGTTGGTGGAAACTGTCCAAGCTGTTGGATCGAAATTCTTTAAGACCCAACGCCGAAAGAAGACTCAAAAGCTCTCAGAAAAAACTCTTGAGCTAATGGCCGACCGGAGCGAAATGAAGCTGCAGTCTTCAGTTGATATGTCAGCCTACGGTGAACTCAATAGACGAATCTGGAGTTCCTTGCGACACGACTTGCGTGCTCTTAGTACTTCACGTATTGAGGCCGCAATTGAGCGGAACCAAGGCTCTAAAGTGTTCGCAAAGGATTCGTCTATTGGGCAACACCAAATGACAAAACTGAAGACCGAAAATGGTAGCATCATTTCATCCAAGCCTGAGATTCTGAGAGAGATCGAGAACTTCTATGGACAGTTATACACCTCGACACGTAAGCCCGCTACTAACACAGCTCAGGACATCAGAGCCAAGTTAGTCCGACACTATACCGAAGATATCCCGGACGTCAGCCTGTACGAGATTAGAATGGCCCTCAAACAGCTTAAAAACAACAAGGCACCAGGTGAAGATGGAATTACGACTGAACTTCTGAGAGCGGGTGGTAGACCGGTACTTTTAGTCCTCCAGAAGTTATTTAATTCTGTCATCCTTGAAGGTACAACGCCAGAGGCATGGCACAAGAGCGTGGTGGTGCTCTTCTTCAAAAAAGGCGATAACACCTTATTGAAGAACTATAGGCCCATCTCGCTCTTGAGTCATGTGTATAAGCTGTTTTCGAGAGTCATTACGAATCGTCTCGCACGCAGGTTTGATGACTTCCAGCCTCCCGAACAAGCCGGTTTCCGAAAAGGCTTTAGCACCATAGACCACATCCATACGCTGCGCCAGATTATACAGAAGACCGAAGAGTATAATCGGCCGTTATGCCTAGCGTTTGTGGACTATGAGAAAGCCTTCGATTCAATCGAGACTTGGGCGGTGCTGCAGTCCTTGCAGCGATGCCAAATTGACTATAGGTATATCGAAGTTTTGAAGTGTTTGTACAGTAAGGCCACTATGTCAGTCCGACTACAGGACCAGAGTACGGAACAAATTCCATTGCAAAGAGGCGTGAGACAGGGAGACGTTATTTCTCCGAAACTGTTCACAAACGCATTGGAGGATGTTTTCAAGCTCTTGGAGTGGAAAAGATCTGGCATCAACATAAATGGCGAGTACATCACTAACCTTCGTTTTGCCGATGATATAGTCATAATGGCGGAATCGCTCGAGGACCTTAGCACCATGCTCAACGACCTCAGTAGAGTCTCCCAGCAGGTTGGTCTTAAGATGAATATGGACAAGACAAAGATCATGTCTAATGCTCATGTTCCACCTATACCGGTAATTGTTGGGAACGATACTCTCGAAGTTGTCGACAAGTATGTCTACCTAGGACAGATTGTCCAATTAGGTAGGTCCAACTTCGACAAAGAGGTGGCGCGAAGAATCCAACTCGGCTGGGCAGCGTTCGGGAAGCTTCGTCCTATCTTTTCGTCCAAAATACCGCAGAGCCTGAAAACGAAAGTTTTCAATCAGTGTGTGTTGCCAGTGATGACTTATGGAACTGAGACATGGTCTCTTACTGTTGGCCTCATTAGTAAGCTCAAAGTCGCGCAGCGAGCTATGGAGCGAGCTATGCTCGGTGTTTCCCTGCGAGATAAGCTCCAGAACGAGGAGATCCGCAGAAGAACTAAAGTGACCGATATAGCTCTTAGAGTTAGTAAGTTGAAGTGGCAATGGGCAGGCCACATCGCTCGTAGAACTGACAACCGATGGGGAAGAAAGGTTCTCGAGTGGCGACCACGAACCGGAAGACGCAGCGTGGGCCGGCCCCCCACTCGGTGGACCGACGACCTGGTGAAAGCCGCGGGGAGCCGATGGATGCAGGAGGCGAGCAGCCGCTCAAGGTGGCGTGCTCTGGGGGAGGCCTATGTTCAGCAGTGGACGTCTTCAGGCTGTTAATGATGATGATGATACTTTTTAAAACATAATCGTGCTACAATAATACTTTTTGCCAGGGTTGATTTGAAGGGGTAAAAAGGGAAGGAAGTTTTGTTTCTTCATTTTCGAAGTCACGTTCGTAAAACCGGTTATTATTAGGTAGGTGGGTTGAAAGGGAACAAAAATGGGTGGTGTATTTTAACATTTTTCGCTTTAGTGTCAAACTATACCTACATAAAATATTGATGTCAATTACTACCAGATATCTCAAAAATTACATATTTCATCCCTGCTTCTCATAATGCCACCATGAAAAATCACTGCACATTTATCCTAGAAATATAAACGGTTCCTGAGAGATAAGTAGTCCACGCGGGCGAAGCCGCGGGGTAGAAGCTTGTGTATATATAAAATATCTATAGTCACATATTAAAATAAATCAACCATTTAAATCAGCAAAATCATCATGCAACATTTTTGATCAATCCTGCAATACCTACATCAATTTAATAACTCATTTATCGTACGGACAGCAATGGTATGGATAGAACTCTTGTAAAACAAGCGTTATTCATCTTCGACCTCGTCTACGGTTTCCCGAGCTTGCTGAGATTCCGTTTAACCAGGGATCTGAGCAAGTTCGTCATTTCCCGCGACTGTGTGTGTAACAGTAATCCGTTGCGCGTAAATCATCGCCAACTTAAAACACACAAATAACAAGTTTGATACAGCGCCGCGGCGCAAGTTGGCGCAATTTGAATATATTATCTCAGGTGTGCTTCTCTACCACTCGTGTCGTGTTGCTAAATTTGTAACTACGTACCTATTACTACCCATCAACCTTGTTAGAGGTTTACTTGGGTAGGAAAAAGGGCGCCATTTTATTGTCATAGAAAAATACATATATGTTTTATCGTCTGTTAATGAAATATATTGCTCAGCAGGATTTTTCTTATGTATTTCGATCTGTACACACCCTTAAACCCTATTGCTTAAAAAGAAATGATGCATGGCATTGGCACACATTTAAACTCAACAACTATTACCGTTCTATTCCACCATTGTGTCTCCTTAAGGGAAAAGATGGAAAAAAAAAATGCATCTAGACCCCGGTTATAAATACATTTAATGAAGAAAATTGTTGTGATATAATTGCTAATCTAAATCATAAAGGCACTGCTCATTAAAAATCATTACCTGTAGAATTGAAATGTCTGGTAACAATGAAGGTTTCAAAGGCCTGTAAATAAAATAAAATAGCGTTAGAATTATAGTTGTTATACTGTATTCATATAAAGTTTATAAACAAGGTTAAAATGTCAAATAAATCATCGTATTTTGATGGTTACATAATAACAACAGGAACAGCAAGAATTTATGGAATTCGGAAGTTAGCAAATAATTTATTTCATTAAAGAACAATTAGTCGACAGACGCTGCGACAGTACGAATTCCTCTAAATCGGAATTGCGATAATCTGCAAAAAATATTTTTAATGCAGTAGCAAAACTCAACACAAATCACTAATTGTACTTTTACGTCTATCCGAAATCTGCACCCTTCCCTCAAAACTTCTTTTCTTAGAAGAATCCAAGGAAATTGAATAGACACAGTTATGTACTTTTAAAACACATTTCCCTTAGTAAATATTATTACTCCACTACTAACTAGCATAGATCTTACTGAAAACTTAGTACCTACTCGGTTTTCGGCTTTTCTCATCCAAATCAAGGGCAGTCAATTAAGCAGAATGTTAAGCTGCATCGTCCATTTTTATTTAAATCTACGGATCACTTGAAGTTTACTCGAGAATAGGCTAGATGACTACTTTTTAATTGCATATATTAATAATATTTCTCTTCAAGTCGTGAAAACAAAACGCAAAATAAAAAATGACAAAGTTACACTTTTTTTTTCATATATTTTGGCTCCACACATAGTGTATTTAGCTAGTGTCAAGTATTGTAGTTTTTCATCGTATTATGAAATATTTCATGTAAAGTCAAGTCTTAGTCACAGTCAGTCAGGGTAGTCATAGTCTAGTCTAAGTCAGGTAGTCATAATCCAGTCTAAGTCATGTCCTAGTAAAGTAGTGGCAACTTTACTAGAGGCTTCTATGGAATTTTGGAAGCAACACGAAAAACCACGTTTCACTACATTATATCACTTGCCAACACTTATACTCGTAATTCAGCACTTAATGCGTATAATGCCACTAATTTTAAACATTAACACTAGAAAAAGCATAAGTTTTGTGAAATAATACAATGCAACGACGTGAACTTTTTCACGTTCCCGCCAAAACTCAAAAGTTACACTTATTTTAAAATACAGAAATGGAAAGAGACAGCTCAAACATGCAGTGACGTCAGTGTAATGGTCCTTCATAGTACCTCATTACTAATTTGTGGTAGATTTATACAATCTTTTTGGCATGTGATGTCACAATCACGTGTTTTCATAGTAACTGTGGGGAAGTTCTGTTTTGCGAGAAAAGGCAGGCGATGCTCCCACTATTACTCCGTGATTTATTTACCGATTTTACTTATTTTTTAAATTATTGCATTCATTTTTAACCTACTTTAAAACTTTAACTTAAATTAACAATTAAATAATATTTAATTGTTAATTTTGAATCGCAGGCATTTAGCTTATTAGTAGAAAGTGTCCATACTGCCTATGTTACATTCGGCCTCACAAAGCCGTCGTTACCGAAACCTGTCTAAACAGTATCAAACAAGTTCTCGAAGTGTTTCAATCAAACGGTCCGCAGTTTCTGACAATTAATTAAAACCTGAATGCTGCTCTAATAAAGTAAAATAGAACAGTATTGATTCGCACCAACTTCGGGCGGACAAGTAGCGCTGCTCACTAATTTCAAATTAATATTTTCCTTTTGTTGACAATCGAATTTAATGAATTTTATTTGCCCAGCAACAAATGTTTTGTCACTTTGAACAGTTCTGAATTAATTTCTGAGTCGAATACACAAGTGTGTCACTTTTGTAATTATCCGAATAATTAAGAATGTTTGACGTTAATTAATTTAAAAACGTACAAACTTCAATTTGTTAATTATTTATAACGACAAATTAATTTTTTGATTGAGTTACTGTACGGCTGGTTCGTAGACTATGATATGACCTTGAAAGTATTCTAGGTCTGTGGTTATGACCGATATCGACTGCGCGCAACTCAGTTGAATAAGGAAGTAACAAGACACGTCACAATTTTTTTAAATTTAAAACGTAGTAGACATATATTCAATTGTACTGAAAAATATAAAAAAAAGAATATATATAAGTAACAGTTATCTATCGGCTCCGCGCGTTTTTCACCAGATCGTCGGTCCACCTAGTGGGGGACCGGCGTACGCAGGTGGATGCAGGAGGCGAGCAGTCGCTCAAGGTGGCACTCTCTGGGGCCTATGTTCAGCAGTGGACGTCTTCGGGCTGATGATGTTGATGATGATGATGATGATGACAACAGTTATTGAAAAGAAACTATAAGTAAATCTTTGTTAGATAGATATCAAATATGCGCATTGAGCTTTACTTTACGCCTTCTAACTAAGCCGGAGTAAGTTTCTGCTTATTTCGCAAGTGACGTGTTTTGAATATTAATTACTTTGCTTATTTTATGACTTACCTATAAATTGTTTCCAAAATGCAACTAGTACCTACTGTACTGTACTGTATTATAATGTTTTTGTTTCACATTTTTACATCAATTTTACATCGTACAGCAAATGAGTGGAATACCTTGTCGTCCTTGTTTCCAGCTAGCTGTAACCTGGGTGTCTTCAAGTCAAGAGTGAACAGGTATCTTCTAGGCAAGCATGCACCACTGTAGGCCGCGTCATCACATACCATCGGGTGAGACAGTGGTCAAATGCTATGCGTATAAATTATATTTAAGGCGACGAGTATAGCAAACAAGGTGTTTTTGGTACGTTTCCTGGCGTAATTAAAACATGTGGATATTTGAATTTAATATATCACGTAATTCATTTCATTTAGTCGTTTGTAATGACCGCAAACACAAGATTAATAAATATAGCTCTATAGAAAAAACTCGCAAACCTCCCTCAAAAAATTTGAATGTTCCCATTTTACTGAGCTTCTACCGAATATATTTTTACAAAAAATAAATTAGTGTGTTCCCAACAAACATTCAGATGTCGTGATGACTTAAAAACTTTGAAAGATACTTTATGAAAATAGATATTAATTAAAAACTGTCAAAATCAGTCATTTCGTGCTTTGTCTTTGTCATAAGCGCCGCGCTGATGTGCAGACTAAATTGATATTTAAGACTAAGACGTTATGAGGTTGATGTTTCTTTGAAAGGATTTGGACCTTAAAAAAAACATGTGCACCTAACTAGGAATATGTAATATGTATTATGATATAACGCAAACAAGGGTTTTCTTCACTCGCTAGGTAAGTTTTTTATAACGACGGTTGTAAAAAAAATATTTTACCATTTATTTATTGTGCTCGTTCTCCAAATGATACGACTCTAAACTCCAAACTCAACCCCATAAAAACTCCCAAAAGAAATTAAACCCCCATCCAGGTAACCGATTACGCAATAACAAAGCCAAAATTAATTCCAACCAAACGTTCCAAGTTTTATTTTAAAACAAAACTCCTGAACAATTTCGGAAATTGGCGGCGCTTAAGATTCATTATGCTTGTAAAGTTTTATCTCGAAACTTGTTCGGCAATAAAGCATTTTGGCAGATTCAGGAGTGGTAAGAGATTAAATGTGCATTACGCGTCGTCTGCGACAGATGTAAGAGCGAGTGAACGTACGACGTACAAATACAGCAATGTATAGTAAGCAGTAGTTGCTGAAACTTTCCGAGGGATGTGCATTTGGACGTGAGTTTTCTTGATGTGACTTTACTACTATAACTCAAATTAACTGACTCCGTGATTTTAAAGATTACATATTTAATGAATCATCCATTTACAATATTATGGTGAAAACTATATAAATGCACAGAACGTGTGCATAACAGCATTATTTCCCTCTTGTGTGCTGTAAAATGAACGAGTAAAAGCAAGATGCACATTTCGCCGCCTCCGGAGCATAAAATGATAACTGCAAAAACATCATTTTTCAGGAAAAATAAAATAAACGATTTTTGACAATTCCTTTCTTAATAAAAGAGATAGAGACAAACAAGTAAATTTATATGAAACCTAATTTTTCACACATTACAATGGTTTTGGATATTATAATGTATCTCTTTTACTTTAATAAATATTAAACAAAAAGAAATTAGTAGAAAAAATAGTTTGTCTCTAACTAGTATTGTCACTTGTCTTTTTATTCTTGTTACCTACAAACATTGGTATATTGCAATATGAATTTGCAATTATGTTTTTCGTATCAAAAGGGCTCAAGTGGTAAAAAATATTGTAAGATGTCATTTTATTCTTGTACTGTTTGAATATGTTTTAAATGATTATAATACTTTTAGACTGATATTCTGGTATTTTCAACAAAATAATATTATGGCAATTTTAATATTATGTAAATTATTTTTTGGGCCAGCGAGTTTAAGTAACCGTTTAGTTTATCAAGCTTATAATAGAGAGTTGCTGAATATTTTTATTTAAGGGTATGTACCGTACCTTTAAACAAAAACTGCAAAAACGCCATGACTGCATTTCATTTAATTGTTTGAGAGCAAACATTTTGCTTGGGTCAATTAACGACGTCATTAGTACGAGAACTGAAATCAGATGAACCACGTTTTGTAGGAAATATGATTATTCTCTTTCTCGTATAGGTATCACACACTATCACATTAATATTATACATGAGAAAATTTGTGTGCGTGTGTGTGTGTGTGTGCGCGCACCAGCATAACGGATTTGGAATAGAGACAGCTCATACCATGGTGTAACACATAGAATACTTTTTAACTACGACGTAAAGTCGCCAGTTTATCGGTTTTTTTAGACTGCATTTTGAAGAGTGTGCGAAGGAATTACACGATCTTATTCCTCCATCTCCCTTCTTTCACCAGACATCAAGGCGCACAAAAACACGGCTCCCATATATGGTAGAAATTCTATCAACCCGCACTAAGCGTTTTGCTATGCACTTGATAGTGCGAACAGCCAATGAGTGGAACACTTTGTCGGCGTCCTTGTTTCCAGATAACTATGACCTGGGTGTCTTCAAGTCGAGAGTAAATCAGGTATCTTCTAGGCAAGCATGTACCGTCGTCACAGTTAGGGGTTATCTGTGACCGTCGTAGACTGCGTCATTGCTTTCCACCAGGTGGGACAGAGGTCAAATGCTTTGCCCATAAACAATAAAAAAAAACCTGCGGGTGAACCGATGGGGCGCAGCTAAGTAGAATCATTATGTACGTAGACGATCACTTTAATAAAAAAAATATGAAATAGAAGTTCTCATGCACTGGTTTTTTCTTCACAATCTAGATTTATTGCACCACCTATAAAGGCCATTTCTAAACGAATACTATAATATTTATAAGCGACAGTTTACACAAACCTAAATCTAAGCCATAATTACACCACAAGCGCTGCAATCACCGTGACAATGGTGACGTCAAAATCAGGTCCCCCACATAACGAGGTCTATTATTTATCGAAAGCATTCATTATATTCGTCGCGGGTCGCCTGGGAGGTGCTGTGTTACGTAGAGGCATTCAGATTGTGGTGTTTTGAACACAAATACTGGAATTAGTTTAGAGGAGGATGGTTAGATTTTAAAAAATATAGGTGGATACTTAACTTGTGCCTGTTATTTTATCGACTAAATATAGTAGAAAAGTTGAATCTATGTATTAGCATGGAACAAGGAGGAGAGGAATGCGAATATACTAAGATAACAGCGTAGATCAGAAATATGCCAAAAACCGTTTCAAACCTAGATGGCGTTGCAAAATGAGCGGGCTATAAGTTGAGCGTAGATCAGAAATATGCCAAAAACCGTTTTTAACCAAGCTCGCCGTAGCTAGCCGTATTAGCCTGCTCATTTTGCAATGCCATCTAGGTTTAAAACGGTTTTTTGGGATATTTCTGATCTACGCTCAACTTATAGCCCACTCATTTGGCAGCGCCATCTAGGTTTATAACGATTTTTGCCATGTTTTTGATTTAGGCTATTTTCTTGTTGTATTGGCATTCCTCTCCTCCTTGTTCCATGGTATTAGTCACTGATTCTATTTGGTTTCACCAGATAAAAAGGGAAACAAAAAGTAAATTTTAGGGCTATCCTGTTTTCCTTTCTTTACGAGCAGTAGACACTATAGACAAGTGTTAGTCCATCTTAAATATGTATTACTATCAGTGTAACCATCGAAGAGGTTTGATTCCTTACGACGATGACTGAGACTCTCCGAAGCACGACGACACCGCATAATTGCAAATTCCATTTTTTGGTAGTGATCACCCATCCAAATAAAGCGAATGATGGTTAACTTTACGGGATTGAGATTTGCAATGCAAGTTACGATGATAAAAGATCCTGAAATAAAAAAAAATGCCAACAAAATCATTTGAATTTTCACAAAACTATGATATTTAAAATCCTGTAGGTAATTCATATACATCAGTTCTGTGACCTTACATAACTACACCTTTCCGAGAAGAATATTTCTCTTTGTACATTGTACAATACTCTGTCTAGACCATTCATTTAATGCCAGCAAAGAGGAAACCTGCAATGTACGTGGCACTACAAACGTCTGGCCCGAGTCCTTTTGACCGATCTAACTTAATAAAATGAAACCCTTTGGTAGCTATGACGTTTCGCTTTCCGTGAGATATTTTAAAGTTTGATTTTTCATGAACCAAAGTTACAAATTTTTTAAATTAAAATTAGTTTTTTTGAATTTTTATAGGTTTGAATACCGTAATAAGTAATTAAAGATGTTGAGAATTGTAATAACGGCAACTGACAAAAGTATCAGAATTTAAAAAAAAACCTATGATTATAATATGAAAAGTGAAGCCGTAAATTCAGAAAAAAATTTGTTATGATACCTTTATCTAATTACTTTAACTATGACATTCATATTCATAATATAGGTATAATAATTGTTGTTTTTGATTTCACCATGAGCTCGATTAGATTATTGACAACAGTTTTTTTTTCTTTGTATATAGGTATAAGGTACCTACCAATATGTAATTTACTAATTAATGTTATTAGAAATAAAGTAATTTCGTAATATAATAGTTTATTCAATCAAAATTGCCCAAAGCATTTTCCCTTGAAACTGATCATATCAATGTATCCCAACAATTGGTTGGTGACAACAAATGGTTTTAACCATATTGAATTGATGACGCCCACGGCAGCGTACGTGTTGTTGGCAGCTCCCAAAGTGAACCTACCCTCGCTGAAAAACAGCTCCCTGTCAGTTACATTGCCTGTTATATTAGCGGAAATATAATATTGGTAGCCATCACTTTTGTCTGTCAATATCGTATGCGATCGTTGGTCGTAAACCTAGAGAATATTTTTTTTTTCATTGCTGCTGAAATATTTAGTGTGTTTATAATTTTTTATACCGGGGAGCCGATGGATGCAAGGGGACGAGCAGCCGCTCGGGGTGGCGCTCGCTGGGGGAAGCCTATGTTCAGCAATGGACGTCTTCAGGCTGTTGATGTTGATGATGATGATGATGAATAAATTCTTAATATAACTACCGTTAGTTATCCTGCCATTGAAGTTCATAATTTACGTTTACTTTTTGTGCCTTTACTTTTTTTATTGTTACAAATCCTCTATAAACAATCACAAATTAGAAACCAATTGCCGGATGACCTAATTAAAATGCTTCAGATTGTTTTTGTTTGAGCGTATAAACAAATTTTAATCAAGCCGAATTTCTAAACCTTTAGCTTGTTTAGAAACATTATTGTTTGTTGTTCGAAAACTGTTTACGTTTGTAAGTATCTTTACAAATTGAAGAGAAATACTATTGTATGTAATTATGTTACTTGGTAACAATTTGTTATGAAGTCGAAAGAATACCAACAAAAGAATACGGTACCTACTAAGAATAAACAAAAAAAAGATATGAATGTTTTGTGACTTTATCATAAGGAAGTGGCAAAGTTCTGCTCCAATTTTATTTAAAGTGTACATTGACTTTTTGTCTTTTAAACAGTTTTGTAGTCTCAACCATGTAAACATTATGGCGATTGTTTCACTTACCCCATATTCGGGGTAAGTAAAACAAAACCATTGTCTGCTTTTAACTCTATGATTTCATCAGTAAACGCACTACTATGGAGTTACAGACTAGTGTCATAGATAGCTGATTACAGGAAGAATACTTCGCACCAGTCGCTATTATTGTGCTAGAGCCGTTTACGTGAAATCAAAAGTAAAGTGTGTTTCACTTACCCCTTACTAGTTTATATAAATTAGTTTGTATGAAAACTTTATAATTTATTGTTACTATTGACAAACAATGTGCCTCATTATGGGAGAAGACGCCGGACCCCGAAAACAGTTTCCAACTAGTTCAGGATTGGAGGCTTCATCTAAATAATTTTTTGTACCTACAATTATGTCATTAAAAATATTTGATTGATTGATTGACAAAATGGTGAAAATAGAAGAGGAGCACTTTAGTAGGGAGCTGGTAAATAATCAAAGAGGTGTCTATTACCTACCTATACTGTGGGGCTGGTGGAGTACTTCAGATTGCATAAGCAAGTAAATTCTATTTATTTAAGCTACTGGACCAAGATCCAGAGATATTAAGATGGCTGCTAATAGTATTTCTTAAAACAATAATTTAATACATATCATCTTCTTACTACGTAGTCAAAATTGTTTTTAGTACAAGACCGCTGCTTTGGGTACATACATAAATACAGCACTAAAACTCATATACAATCGCGTAGATAAAATTATCCTTATTTATAAAAGTTATTTTAATTTAATCAATGCTAAAATTTTCTTTTCCACGCATGAAAACGTCAGCGTGAACTTGCAAGATATTTTAGCGCTCGTTAAATTTAATTAACATTTTTAAGTAAGGCTAGTAATAGTCAATAGTCGTATTATCATGACTCGAATGTCTTTGCTAGGCAAATATTTGTATTTATATTTATTGGTTAAGCCATGTTTCATGTTTTATTTGAAGAACTTCTATTCTAAGCGTAAACTTTAACAAAGATAACAGTCAATGAGAAACACCACCTGTGTCACAAACGTTTCTATGACTACAGATACTTATCTCACCGTTCAAAATGCTTACATTTCTGACTCAAAGAGTATCAAAGACATTTAATTCTGTCTTCAGTGCTGCTGAGATCCTAATCTCAGGAGTTAAGTAGAAATATAAGACAAAAACAAGTCATTCAGCTGTATTCAATAAGTAACGTAACGAGCTATGGAGAGAGCTATGCTCGGTGTTTCCCTGCGGGATAAGATCTGGAATGAGGAGATCCGCAGGAAAACTAAAGTGACCGATATAGCTCTTAGAATTAGCAAGTTGAAATGGCAATGGGCAGACCACAGCGCTCGTAGAACTGACAACCGATGGGGAAGATAGGTTCTCGAGTGGCGACCATGAATCGGAAGATGCAGTGTAGGCCGGCCTCCTACTATAGGTGGACCGACGATCTGATGAAAACCACGGGGAGCCGATGGATGCAGGAGGCGAGCAGCAGCTCGGGGTAGCGCTTTCTGGGGGAGGCCTATGTTCAGCAGTGGACGTCTTCAGGATGTTGATGATGATGATGATAGTAATTCAATGAATATTGAATTTTATTTTCGAAGTTTAAAGACAAATACAGTGATAGCGTTGGTAAAGTAAGAAAAAAGTAAAACAATAAAGGGTATGTAAGGTGCCATATAAGGGAAAGTTTTTATGTACTTTTAAATAGATTTAGGAAATGTTTTCGTAACTATGTTACGCAAGTTTCGTAACTGATTAAAATAGGAAGCCTTTTTTATACTTTTGCGTACTTATTTGTCTATTTTCGTTTTGTTTACTCGTAACTGCCATATTTATGAGCAAATTTAGAAGTAAGTTCTTAGCAATAATTGGATGAAGAGTTTTGACATTACTCAAATATTATTTATTAACGGGATATTTACCATGTAAACGTGTGCGAAGGAGGGTAGACCGCTACGTTTGCCCATAACTTATTATCATCTACCCGCAAGATCTTCAGTTCGTCCGCGATCATAGTGCTTGCAACAGTACCGAAATATCGGCAACTCGAAACAAATAAATTACATGGTAAATATCTCGTTAATAGACAATAGTTGAGTAATGTAAGTGACCATGGAAGTTTAAAATCTTATATAATTTGTTGGCATTATGATAATGCTGTTGATTTGATCAATCGTAAGCCTATATCAAATGAAATACAAAAGACATGCTCTAGCAAAGTACTATACCTCTAGATAGAGTCTTATAAAGCGCACTTACGAGTAGCAATTTATTCGAGTCCGCAAACAATCTAATTTAAATGTAGAGTGAAGACTGATGTGGCAATTTTCTCTGTCTCGCATGGCCTAGGGGCGCTGGTTTCTACATTAGCTTGTGTGAGCAGAGTATGGAATATTCATAGCTATAAAGGTAATCAGTTTGTCTCCACATTCGAATATTTTGGTTGAAATTTATCATTATAATGATAAACACTAATGCCCATCTGCACTAAAGTTTGACAGCTCCTAAGTTTACACTTATCACTCTATGACGTACTTCCTTCAACGCCTTTGGGTACGTCCTAGAGACATTAAGCTGGAACGTTTCACTCAGCGTGGCAAATTCAAATTTTCTTGCGTTTTTTGGCAATAATAGCTTAAGTACAAAACGTGATCTAACAAAAACTGATAAACTGACGTAAATAAATAGAATGTATCAACAAATTACAATTAAAAGTATTACCTAAATATCATTGGTTTAGCAACAAATGGCAATAAACCGATTTCGTCTTGGCTTTTCAGTCTATTGCCATTTGTCGCTAAACTAATGATAATTATCTAGGTGATACTTTTAACTTGATTGATCATCGTTACCGTGCGATTGGACATACAAACATGTGAAACATGACACCCCTTAGCGCATTTTAAAAATAATTAATCTGATTACATAAGATGAGTAAAGGCACACCTTTTCATATTCTTGAAATCGGTAACTTTACTTCATGTAAACGTACATGAAAATATATCTTAATATTTTCAAAAAAGCTGTTTTAGACATATAACTAAACAGATGTTACCAAAACATTCATATTAAAAATACGTAAAAATACTCGGTAGGCGTTCAGAGAGATAAGAAGGTCAATATAAAGTTATGGAAAAACTTTGCACATTCATAAAAATAACCAGTTTTTTTTGTTATACAAAGACTTCTATGTATACACCAGACAGTACATCTCTAACTTGCACTGTCAACCACTGCAAATATGCCAGCTGGCATCTTCTCACTCATACGATGCTCAATACTCAAAGCGACTGCACATGCAGCAGTGAATAGCGGCAAAAATTATGATCCGAACGTGCCATTGCACTAGCGCTGCGTGTTGGGATCGTTGGTTAGACGTTTTTTATTCTCGTAAAGCGCTGTAGCGGATTTTAGTTTAATTATAAAAAATGGCAACTATTTGTGCTTCGAATAGCTTCTCTATTACGTAGTACATAATATAACTCTTTGTTGTTATACATAATTAGGTTGACAAGAATTAGATCAAAACTGAAGTGTTTGCATAAATAACATTAGCCGTGCAACACGATGGGTTAATTGAAACAAAACATATTTATTTTACAAAACAACTTTACTGTAATTAAAAAAATAATAGTTAAAGAGCTTTTAATCCATAGGTATAAAGGAATCAGGTTATAAGACATTTTAAAATCAGCTGTTTCATTATCTTATCTCTTATCATAGTACTGTACCTGATAGTATCCCTCGTTGTCATGCAACTCTCTGCGAGCCTCGGGGTCACGCGAGTTTTGGTAACTATGTTTCACTCTCATAAAGTCCATTAGCACGATTAATGACAGAAAATATTTATCGACAGATATTTATTGACAGCTATGGTAGTCAGTAGTGGACTGACGATGGAAGGTAGCAACAGTTGGTTAGTGGGCGGAGTTTATTGCTTGCGCGCCTGCGTATAACACCGTCCGTTGTCATGACGACCAAAGGTGTGTTTGTGTACGTGAGCGAAGAACTTTTGTTATGATTGAAGTGTGGTTCCTTTATGGTGTATGGCTTCAGAGGAAGGAGAAGTAGGTTAAGTAGAGCGTTGTTGTTTGTTTAACGAGAAATTATGGTTAGGCATTGAACACCAGAAACTTGGGTCAGTTTAAGTTTGAGGAAATACAATAGGAAACCCATTTTCGAGCGCATGAATCAGAGTCTACTTCCTGAAATAGTATAGTATTTTCTATGATCTATTATGTGCACCTATAAAAAAATGGTAAACAATGTCAGATTGCGAATATTATGATGTAACTTGTGACATACCTAATAATTTAACAAGGCATTACCATTTAAAATGACATTTTTTTTTTAAGGTGGAACGTTACGCAGGGGAAATTCAAATTTTCTTGCGTTCTTTTGCCAATAATAGCTATGATATCTAGGAGATACTTTTGATCGTAATTTGTTGATATATTCTATTTATTTCCGCAAAATTAGTTTCCATGTAATCACGTTGAGTAAGTAAGCTATTATTGGCAAAAGAACGCACGAAAATTCTAATTTCCCGCGCTAGTGTAACTTTCCACCTTAATTAAGTTTTGTTCAATTTTGAAACAAAAATAAATAATTTTACTGTGACTTCTTTATTACTTTTTAGAGTTATGTAATTCGATCAATTCATTATTATCATAATGAATGTAAAACAAAACTAAATATGCCGCTATTCATGAATGACTCACTCACTATAGCATAAGGCGGGTCAAAGTCACAAGGAAAGTGAAATACAACCTGCATATACAGATATAGAGTGCTTGAGGTAAAAGCATCGGGCCATAAAGTTTTGTTTCACTTTGAGCGAAAGCCGTCCAGTGGGTTGGATAGGTAGGTACTCTATGGGTATGGAGTAGTTTCCACAATGTACGGTCACTTTGGAAGTGGAAAAGGCTATTGGTGACCACGTTTGGGGTACTCGTTTACTTTGGGAAGCTCTCAAAAAATGTAAGAAATTCTGTGTTAAAAGTGTTTCAAAATGGGAAATCTGGTCAGTTTAACAGTATTTCAGGTAATTTTAACATGTATTTTTTTGGTATATTATATTATTAGAAGAGACAGGACCGACAAAGAATCACGTGCCCTAACCTAATAACTTCCAAAACGCTTAGTTGTAAATACCACTTTTTTAAATCTATAGTTATTGAAATATGTACCTAATCATAACCATCAGAATTTCTGATTTGCTCTCAAAATATTCCAACAAAAGTATTTTTCTGCTGTATTTGTTATTTTTTTGTCTAAAACAGCAATCCATTATACTTATAAGATTATATAAAAGCCGTCGTTTGATATACTCCGTGATACTCTTTAATTAGTACCTTTTAATCTCCTCTCGTATTACAAACAACAAGGGTGTATTTCTGCCCATATTCTTTTAGGTAATATGTTTTAAGCATGTTTGATTAATTATCAACATTGTAAAAATTAATATAATGTTTTTGGAGTAGAAAGGTGAAGTGGGTACTGAAAAGTTTAGCATTTCATTTTTGAACTGAATTAAAAAAGTAAAAGGTTCTCAAGTCAGTGCTATATTTTTTTTTCTTTTCTCATATGTTTGTTACTTCATATATCCGTCATTTATAAAGTGATTTTGATATTTGTATTTTTTTTCGATACCTAATTTTACCTTTTTATATTTAGTATTGTTTTACAATTTCGTTGTTGTATTAAAATTATTTGTGATTTTTATAGCAGTATCGCTTGCTCAGCGTAATCTACAGATTAATTTGTAAAGGAAAAATTTGAATCACGAGCGGGACTTGAACCCGCATCCATCCGTCCCTAAAGCCGGGACATGCTTTACTTTTATATTGAAACATTAAAGAAATTTGTATTTGTATTCCAAGAATATTACTTTCAGGTTTTTTTTTAATTCATTATAGGCAAAGCATTTGACCACTGTCTCACCTAATGGAAAATGATGACGTAGACTTTGATGGTGCATACTTGCCTAGGAAATAGGTACCACACTCGACTTGAAGACTCCCAGATCATTGCTGGAAACAAGGACGCCGGCAAGGTGTTCCAGTAATTAGCTGTTCGCAGCATAATGCGCATAGCAAAATAGTGCGGGTTGATGAAATTTCAACCATATATGGCTGCCGTATTTTTGTGCGCCTTGATGTCTAGTGAAAGAGCGGAAATGGAGGAATAAGATAGTTTAATTCCTTCGCACGTTTTCAAAAATCCGATAAACTGGCAACTTTACATTGGTTCTCTAAACTGTGGATCTTAGCTTCCACCAACACATCATTAGCATTACTAATAAGTCTTTTGGCTCGTTTCTGAATAGAGTCCAAGGGTTCGAGCTGGTATTTAACCGAACCATCCCAGAGATGGCTGCAATATTCAATACAGGATCGGACTTGCGCTACACATAAAGGTTTAGAAGCTATCCCGATGTGAAATACTGCCGCAACTTCTCTAGGATTCCATGCTTTTTTGCAGCTAATTTAGCCTTGGACTCGATATACAAGCCAAAGTTGAGATCGGATGTTGGTCCCGTAGAAACTTTATCAATATCGGTTCAGTGGCGTGGTTCATCACGATCATCATCGGCCTAAAGACGTCCACAGCTGAACATAGGCATTGCTCTAAAAATTAGCAAGTTGAAATGGCAATGAGCAGGCCGCATCGGGCATAGGCACTGACAACCGATGGGCAAGAAAGGTTCTCGAGTGGCGACCACGACCTGGAAGACGTAGCGTAGACCTGCCCCCCACTCAGTGGACCGACGATCTGGTGAAAGCCACGGGGAGCCGATAGATGCAGGAGGCGAGCAGCCACTCAAGATGGTGCACTCTGGGTGAGGCCTATGTTCAGCAGTGGACGTCTTCAGACTGTTAATGATGATGATGATGATGCGAAAAATGCTGCCCATTTCTTGGATATTCTCTTATCAGGCTCTTACGGCACCCACAGGAAGAGATAGGGTGGTCCTATTCCCAAAATGGGACTACACAGTCAAGGTTGTATAGTATAGGTACATGGCGCAAAATATTTATAATAGAATTTTCACACATGTAACTACTCGTAACTTCATTCTAAATGCACTTCTGCTGACAATAAACTTATAGCACCAGCAATGGACTTATTGCAGTAGCAGTTTACAATAAAACGGTTGACGAACCAAGTTTTTATGGCGTGTTACGTAGGATCTTTACGATCCTTTATGAAACTTAATTTAATTTAAGTCTTATTGAATTGGTGTCTGTCTGGTGTGTAGTGATAAAAATTGATAGCGTGGTTAACAACTAGCTTTTAGGTAGGTATTTGTTATATGCTGTTATACCTAGTCCGAAGTTCGTGATGTCACGACTTTGGGTTCCGCCTGAAAAGTTCTTTAAGATCTCGTGCTGACCTTAATCATATGCTGAGTCGGGACCTGCTAGACTATCATGTAACTTGGTTGCAACCGATAGAAATACAAAAATGTATGAATTTGAATGTTTCAATACGCAGTTTATGTGCATAGTTACTGTGGAAATTTTCAAACTTGTAATGATTTTTCTCTTGTTGCATTGCAATCAAAGTTACATGATCACCCCTCTGGTCATGACATCACATAACGTTACATTAATATTTTTTCTCCAACTATAAATTATACTGTGTCTCTACTGTAATGTAATGCAGTGTGATGTCCTGAATTAATATCTTTCTTTCTTTCTTTTATTTTACACATAATTTGCTTCATCATCTGGTCTTAAAACATAAAACGTTTAATCTCTAACTTTGTGATTTTGAAACCTGCCGGTTTCATCATATAAGATCGCAATCGATCAAGGGTTAAATTACTCACATAACTTGAAAAGTCGTTGGTGTAGCACCAAGCGGGATTTAAACCTAGATGCGGCAGTTTGTAAGTCATAGAGGCCACCGCCGAGCCATACTTGCTCTTACAACTATGACTTTAAAAAAGACCGACTTCAATCGCCTTAATTTTATACTGAGAAATACCTGGATCATCGATTTATGTTTACCAGTAATTTGATTTAATAACCAAACAATTTGAGGAATAAGCAAGTTGAAATGGCAATAGGCAGGCCACATCGCTCGTAGAACTGACAACCGATGGGGAAGAAAGGTTCTGGAGTGGCGACCACGAACCGGAAGACGCAGCGAAGGTCAGCCCCCCACTAGACCGATGACCTGTGGACCGTCCATCAGTGGACGTCTTCAGGCTGATGATAATGACGATGATGATACCATACATTTGTCAGCTATCCATGGCTTTTCGTCAGACTTCAACGCTTTTAACCAAAAAGTATTAAAGAAACTAAGCTACCAGATCAACGCGTAAAACATAGCAAGAACTAGTTGATACCAGATTTTTCTGGATCAAACCGGATAAAACCAAGAAGCTGTAACTTCATCTCAGGTAAGATTGCTGAACCCTGGTCCAAGTTTCTTCATAGTCGATAAATTACCAGGTCGCTTTTACAGCTCGCGAGAACATACGACAAAACTTTTACGGTTCATGTCTAAGGTATAAGCTCAGAGCATTTTTGCTTTTACCTATTCGATTGCCGTATCGTTTTGAGACAAAACAGGAATCTGACAAGGACAAAAAGCACGGTATACTGTAGGTTTTGGGCGCTTTTTTGTTTTAAACTGAATCAAGGTATAAATGGTTTTATATTACTTTCTTTTAGGTTATCTGCGCGAATAGGCGCCAATAGTTGACCAGTTGCTGGCGCTGCAAACTGATTTATGATTTCAAAATATATAAATTTAAGTGTAAAATAAATTATAAATAAAATAATTTGTTTTAAAGTTTAAATAACTTCAAAACAAATGAATTCCATTGTTAATCATAAAATATGTTATATTTTAAAATCTTTATTTAAAATTAGTGTAAAATTTACTTTTCTTATTTATTTATTTTTATGCTTGGACGGGCTCACTTTTGACAACATCTCACCTGATGGAAAGCAATGATGTGGTCTATGTTGGAGCACATTTGCCCATGAAATGCCTATTCACTCTTGATTTGAAGAGACCCAGATTGTAATTTGTAGGAAACAAAGAAGCAGGAAGTGCATTCCACTCCTCAGCCGTGCGAATAATAAAAGAACTAGCAATACGCTTAGTGCGGGTTCAAGGGACGTTCACGACAAAAGGATGCAACGACTCGCCACGTCTTGTAGTCCGATGGTTAAAAGGGGATGATGGGATTAGTTGATGGAGATTCTGCGCACATTCCCCAAAATGCAGCCGATAGAAAATGGACAGACTAGCAACTTTACGCCTGTGCTCGAGGCTTTGCGTCCTCTTCCCAACCAGCACCTTGCGCATTTCTCTACAGTTTTGCATAATAATTGCGTTAACGCTGCTTATAAGAAAAACACCTCAAAAAATGAGATACTCGCTAAGGTACTTATTTAACCGTAACCGCTTATAACATGATCCACCGAGTGTGCTTCAGTTGCATAAGTGGATAATCCCCTTCCATCTCTTTAATGGATGCACTGAAACCGTTATGAATCCAGGCTTTTTGAAGCCACTCGATTATAATTGAAATCTATGTAACGTTAACACCAAAACTAGATACCGATATGGCTGGTCCAATCAAATGTTTTACTAATAGGTTGAAGGACTTTTGCAAAGTTCGTCTAGGAAGGTACCACCGCTTTGCCACTTATTCTGTCGTCGAGCAGTAGTGTGCAAGCACTGCTGTGTTCCGGTTTGAAGGGCACTGTACCTATGGATTGATCCCACAATCTAGTAATCCTATTACTAGATGTGTTGATGTCTCAGGATGACGTGCGCAGTGCAGTGATACGTGAAACTTTATATTTTTTTTGAGTTCTAGGATTTTTGTAGCTGTTGGTGACAATGCAACTATTATGGGCGGCCGTATCGCTTAACATCAGGCAAACAACTAGCTCGTAAAGTTATTCAGTAACAAAGAAATGCTATTTATATTATTGAACACTTACAAATTTTTGAGTTTTTTTTTGACATGGATGGACAAACAAGCTGATGGCCTGCCTGATGGGAAGCAGTTACCGTCGCTTATGGAAAATACATGTTGATGGTCTCAAGTGCAACTTAGAATTGAAACCATTAAAAAGTTTTGAAAAAAACTGTAAGAAATTAAACTAAGGAATATTTAAAAAACTACGTTCAGATTTACCGTTTTAAAAATTTTGTTATCATTCGTAATATTATGTTTTTTTTTCAATATTAGCTGGTAAGTAAATCAATAGGTAAAAATAAACTTTGATTGCTGTCTGTACAGTCTACATGCTCCTTTTGATATTAAAATCAATTTAATTGGTCCCCGTCGTCAGTGTATAATCCGCTTATGTCGTGTTTATGCCATTTGCGATATTAAAATATTTATTACGGAGTATTTCATGGGGATACGTTATTGGTAATGCCGTGGATGCCAACATTCTTTGGCTTTGACGTTATAAATGAAATTTTATTAGATATTTGATATTCTTTCAAAATTTTACGTCATCATTTAAAGTTTGATGAATGTTTGTTGTTTGTTTGTTTGTTTGTTGTTTGTTATTTTCTGAAAATATTTGTTTAGTATTAACAAGTTTAATTTATAGTAATTTTGCCTTTAATTAAGAATGTGTTGTTTTGTGTATTCAGATAATAAAGCAACACATTTCACAGAAAGCTACATTTTGTATTAGTGCGTTAACTATATTTTTTTCTGAAAATAACAAAGCAAAAATAATTTTAAAATAATTTCACTAGGTGGTAGGACTTTTCTGCAAAGTTCGTCTAGGTATAGGTACCACCGCTTTGCCAGTTATTCTACCGCCAAGCAGTAGTGTGCAAGCACTACTGTGTTCCGGTTTGAAGGGCATTTTAGCTAGTGAAATTACTGGGCAAATGAGACTTTATGATCTGATCACTCAGTCTAGTAATCTGATTATCCGATTGCCATAAAATGTTCTTATGACAACCGGGACCGGCGGCTTAACGTGCTCTTCGAGGCACGGAGCGAAGGCATCGAATACTGCACATAACTTACTAGATAAGTCATTGGTCAAGCAGGGCCGAGGATCGAACCCGGTGCCGTAAGATTGCGAAGCGCACGTGCTACTGCTACTCTTCACAAACAAACTATAACTAAAACATTTAACATAAAACACACATACAGAACTCAATAACAACCACAAAACAACAGCACACAACAAAATTAGATCGGGCTTTGTAAGATAAAATAACAATAACATCTATCCAGGCTTACGGCTCTATCAGCGCTATAAAAAGCCTAGATATACGCACCGAAACAAAAAACAATATAAACACAAGAAAGGAAATCCCAGCTTATTTTAATTATCCTCCGTGAATAACAATTATATTCGTCCGAAGTACACACAACATAATACAATATTTCGCTGAAGCAGAGTCATTTATTATGAGCTTATTAGCAGCGCCCTCTCGAGGCTTAAATATAGGTTGTCTAGGGAACTAAGGGAGGTAATGTTACTGGATAGGGCTTCTTGGATAGAGAATAAATATTCTTTGAAACGGATTAAGATTTTCGATTGCGAGACAAAAATGGTTCATAAATAAATGTAGTGCTCATATAACTGTTTTATTGACATACTACACAAAGTTTATAGGTATAATAATCTAGCATAATAACCAGCCAAAATAATTGTGATTTTTATTATGCTAGATTATTATTATTATACCTTACTAATTGCGCCCCGCGGTAGTACCCGCAGATAAAAGCGTATAATCTATCTACATTCCAAATTTCATCGAAATCGGTTCAGTAGTTACGGAGATATAAGGTAACAAACATTCACACACACAAACTTTCAGAGGATATCACATCACACTTCACATCACACTAATAATAATATTATAAAGCTGAAAGTTTGTATGTGTGTATGTGTGTATGTTTGTTACTCCTTCATGCTCAAACGGCTGGACGGATTTGGATGAAACTTGGAATATAGATAGCTTATGTACTGGATTAACACATAGGCTACTTTTTATCCGCGGGTGAAACCGCGGGGCGCAGCTAGTTGTATATATTAACTTTATAGTAAACTTATATATTAACTTTCGGATAGGAAATTTTACTGAGAAAAGACTTCATATTGATTTTAATAAGATGATTTGAACTACGTTCAAAAATTATTTAATGTTTTTTTCTCTTTTGCATACTCTGTAGGTAGTAGCTATAATCTGGATGATATCAAGAGGAGAGTGATCAAGTTTCTTATAGGCTAGCATGCTACATCTTCGACCTCATTGTCACTGTATATCAGGAGAAACGTGCTTCATATTGAACGCAATTCTATCACGCATTAAAAAAATAACTAAAAATCAGTCAAGTGCGAGTTGGGTTTGCGATAAACCCCCCACCATAAACACTATTCAATTTAAGGAACTGTTTTATTAGGTCTTCACAAATGTACCTAAGTAAATAGGTACAGAACCCTCGGTGCTTGAATTCAATTCGCACTTGGCCGGTTTCATTATTTACTCTCTTCCAGACTCCTTCTACAACGTGAATATTTAAAATTATTTCATCGTGAGCAGTTTGCATATTGTTGTAATTGGTTAAGGTGGATCTCTCGGCTTGCGGCGTACAAAACGGCTAGTCTGTATAAATTGCGGGGTACTATCACTCATTCTGGTAGGCACTAATTAGATTTAGTTGAAGTTGCGTTACTGTGTGTTACTATGTTACTGTGTGTCACTGTGTGTTACAGTGTTACTGTATGTAACATTGTAGTTTTTAGAGTAAGCAACGCATCGTGACACGTCTAGTGTTACAGATCTATAATAGGCTACAGTGACCTCTTGCCACCAGGAGGGCCGGATGCATGCTTATATGCCTACCTATAACATTAAAGAGTATCATTTGGATTTGATCTTATTTGTTATGCTGGGTGTAATTGAATTCAATAGCATCCTTTGAAACTAGGTACCTACTCCTGATACCGGTCACGTGTGGACCAAAATTGGTGCAATCTAACGCATCGATACGGTATTGATAATAACTCCAAGAAATGAAATAATTTACTTAATCAACTCCTGCAGTACAAAATTAAATGAAATAATTAAGTACTGCTTTTAATTATGACATACAAGGTAAAAAAACCTTTCAAAGTATCAAAATCAATCGTGCCACCTAAGTAAGGCGTCGCGGCAATCTCTTTCCTAATTTTCGCGTGACACTGCACTGCGAACTTCATCCTGAGACATCACACAGTCTAGTAATCAGATTACTAGATTGTGTGGTCAGATCATAAAGTCTCATTTGCCCAGTAATTTCACTAGCTACAATGCCCTCTAAACCGGAACACAGTAGTGCTTGCACACTACTGCTTGCTGGCAGAATAACTGGCAAAGCGGTGGTACCTACCTAGACGAACTTTGCAGAAAAGTCCTATCACCTAGTAAGACAATTATTTCAAGAGGCCTATTCTCAGCAACGGCTGATCTACCTACATAATATGATAATTAGGTAATTATTTATATGAAACTATACGACTGAAATTGCTATTAAATATTATAGCTAAAAGAATTTCGCAGTCACTGGAGAATGTGACCATAGCTCAGTTGGCAGAGCGTCAAATCCGACGAGTTGCAAAGCGCGGGTTCTAACTCTACAAAATTGTTAGGTACCTACTATAATGTTATCTTTGCTGAATATTTCGTAAAAACATTGTTCTTAGGTGGAAAGTTACAGAAGACAAATTTATCTTCAGTCATTTTTTTTCATCTTTTTATAAGACGCATGTTTTGTTTGTGTAACCGGAACCAACCATTTGCTACCTTTTTTTAACTCTAGCAAACACAGATTCATTTAACAAACACTATTTCAAGTACTCAAACAGAATTCCAAGTAAACTAAACCGTTATTCTCCTTTCAATAATCTCTATCCCAAAATCCATAACCCAACCAATAAAAATGTCCAAGAAACGTATTTACCGTGCCTGAAATAGATAACTTCTGCCACAGAATAGTAAATAATAAGTATCAAAAATGCCACAGCATATTTGTGAGTTGCTATAGAGAAGGTTGTATTCAATTTGGTACAGGTCGTTCAGATGATATACACGTAACCATATGGCAGCGGGATTTATGCTTGAGAAACCTGTCTTGATGCTCAAAGAGCGTACACACGGTTTGTAAGATTGGAAAATATTCTGCTCGTACATCACAACATTGAAGAAGGTTGGACGTAGTTTTACACGATATCAGCCATGCAATAACACCGGCTCTCTGAATTTATCATCAAAAATATAAAATTTGTTTTTGTTAATAAACTGTGCGTAAGATATCGGTGGCATATCTGATTATAAATTACAAAATAAGCACCCTATCACCTAGGTGTACTATAATACTTTAAATAAGTTTGTGCCCGAACTTGTGTGCATCTAGATAAAAATGTGACAAGCAAATTCTTGCGTTATTATCTTAAAATTTCCCGTAGTAAGTATACTCATGAACTACGAATAAAACTGCCAAATCCACAAAAACTTTGTAAAAACATTAACTTAAAATCGTTTAGCTAGTAAAAATTACAGAACGCAGTGCGTCTGTGAATAAAATAGTGCCGTTTATAATTTTCAGTGGACGTCGTGATGGACTGCATTTACGTCTCTCATCTGAACTATTTGTTTGTAAGCCTTGTGATCTGTGTGTATTACATTTGAGCTGCGAATAGGGATAACATAGAGCGTCGTTAGTGCGCTTTGAATTCCGTTATTTACGATTCTAACGACAAATAAAGAGGTTCATTAGGATGTCGCAGCATGTCGCCATCGCATCCCCATCGTTCCCGTCGCATCCCTTGGGCACCTTTGTCCAGTGTCTGGTTATTTCGTTTGTTTGTATGTCCAAACTGTAAACTAATGGACATTTTTGCTTAGTAAATATGATAAGATGAAGAAGAATATAATGATCCACAGGACTCCATTGCCATAAGAGTCGGGTAAGGGAATATCCAGAGAATGAGCAGCAGCATTTTCCTCGGTACATTAAAATCATCTGCGATCACCAAGCCGCCTGCCTAGCGTGGTGGTTATGGAAAACTCTACCTATGAGATTCGTCCAGAGTGGCGTTTTATGGGGGAAGCCAATGTTCAGCAGTGGACGTATTTCGGGCTGATGATTAATGAAGGTAAAGCAGCCCAAGGAGACTCGAATCATTACCACGATTTTTATAGTTTGCTAATTACCTACTAAGATTTTTTTATTTTCATAAGAGCGTCTAATCCGGTGAGTTGGTAGGCGTGGGTTTAAATCCCGCTAGTTGCTAAAATGTTAAGGGCTATAATACCTTTATACCTCAAGTGTAGTTTACATTTTAAAACCAATTCCATGAAACACCTATATGTTCATCACATAAAGTTTGTCCCGGGTGGGAATCCAACCCACTAGTTCAGAAGGCAGAGCTGTACCAACTGAGCTATCAGGCCAGTCATTGCACTCGTATTTTCATCATCATCCTCTTTGCCTTTCCCTATTTTTAATTCAGTCGGCTCCCAATCTAACCTGCAGCAGCGAGCTACCAGAATTACTTGAGCGACTGCCATCTGACCTCGCAACCCCATATAAGCAACCAGTAACAGGGATGGTTAGATCAGGTGTCAGATTCTATCAGGCGTCTGACTACTTGTGACGATTGTCATAGATGTTCTTATGACAATCGGGACCGACGGCTTCACGTACTCTTCGAGGCACAGAGCGATGGCATCGAAAACTGCAGATAACTTACGATAGATAGGTAGAGATAAGATTGCGAAGCGCACATGCTACCGCTCAGCCACCATCGCTCGTATCTTCGTATCGGCCACTAAATCCTTTACGATGTTTCCAACAACATCCCTACCTACTACCAGCGGGTAGTAGTGTGGGTATTGCTAGATTTACGATCCTCTAAGTACAGTCCGGTTCACGTTCCCACCATAAAACAGATTCAAGCCACGACGCCGACGTTAAGAATAAAATGGGTGCGATACCCCATACATCTTACTCGGACGGACGAAGTAGCTCGACTTAGATTTTAGTAGACGAGTATTTTAGTGCCGTCGTTTTGGTTTGGTTTAATTTTGTTTGAATAAAAAATACGCATTTCTAGCGCCACTTTGTTTTTTGTTTTTTATGTAAGCGAATGACGTGACGAGCTAGTCGTTCGCCTGGTGTTAAGCGCCACGGCCGCCCATAACAGATTGCAGTGTTACTCGAAACTCCAAACTTATGTTTCGCGTGACACTGCGCACTGCGCACGCCATCCGTCCACATTGCCCTTGTAATCAGGGCAATGTGCCTTTATTCTTAAAACTAACTACTTCACTACTAAGATTAGTAAAGAAGCTACACTATCTACTACAAAGAACATTTCGACTGTATACTAGCCGCGATGACTTATAGACAGTCCAAATGCTGCAGCCCACTACCGGTAGGTAGCGTACCCAACATGCTGGCAGCATTGCCTCGTTGAATAACGTTGATTCGTTGAGCCAATTTGTAATATAAAAAGTATAAACAATTGCAGTGCCCCCAAAAAAAAATCGGCAAATAAATCACGGAGTAATAAGCTTTAAAAGTTTCTGGAAGTTTTTAAGGTTTCATCGCCTGTCCTTTTCTCGCACACGATCTCTCGTGTGGATCTTCCCCACAGTTACTATGAAAACACACGTTGTGACGTCACATGCCAAAGAGATTGTATGTAAAGCTACCACAGCTTAGTAGCTATGAAGGACCAAGGACTGACGTCACTGCATGTTTGAGCTGTCTCTTTCTATTCCTGTATTTTAAAATGCTTATAACTTTGTAATTTTTTGAGATATTTAATTTTGTTTTCACGACTGTTTATTTTTTGATGAATATTATTAATTTTTATGCAATAAAAGAATAGCAGGCAACAATACCTTGTCCATTTTATGTTTGGTTTTTTGACAGCTCATACCTATGAAGTTTCGTATTGTTTACGTTAATATTTCATACAAATAATATTACACTTCATGGAATTCATCAAAAGTAAATCAAAATGTACATATATCGTATCAATTATTACGGTAACGTACCTAATACGATTAATAATAATAGTACAATCGGAATGATATCACATTTGAGAATCTTAGAATATCACTAGCTTGTCAGTCGTCGAGCTGTCAAAAAACCATTAAAAAAAAGAAGGTATAGCCTATTTATTGCGTAGTAATTCAGGCCAAAATGATGGCACTTATTTTATACTATGAATCAGCATTGCTATTCAACGGGCCAACGCTGCTGCCAGGCAAGTTGCATGTTGGGTACGCCATCCACTCCACTACAGTATTAGGTACATTTGGACTACCTATCTATATATAAGTCGACGCGGCTAGTATACAGTCAAAACGTATTTTGTAGTTAGTTAGTGTTATTAGTAGCAATTAGTAGTACCTAGTTGGTATTACTCTGTTAGTTCGTAAAATAAAGGCCAGCTAAAAAATAAAGAAGAAAACCCAACTCCGACCCTTCATAAACAAAAAGAGATGGTTAAAAACTCTAAATCATTTAAAAAAATAATTGAGGTATTCCCACGTAGTTATTTTATCAAGTTACCCGAGCCCCGCAATCCGTGATTCTACCGTAAATTCGCAACAAGCAATTTTGCAATACAATCCGAAAATTATCACGTATCAAAGTTCAGCCAATCCGATCAAAATATCGTAACATTTCCACTGCTATTGAACAGAAATAAATCGTCGTTCAATATAAAACTGAGCTTGGCTTAAAATTGCTTCGTTCTGCCTACCTAGCACTGATTCAGGTTGGCAAAAAAGTGACTGTGGTAGGCGCTATCGGAGAGGTAGATTTTGGACGAGTCTTTAAGTAAAGTCTTTGTTTAATCCTTAGCCTTAGCTGTGCTTAACTGATTTTTTGATAGAATTTGTGTTTTTTAGAAGATTGGATTGGGAATACGGTGAAAGCTACCCCATAAAAAACCAAGTTTTCAAATGATGGCTACAAATGGGGGGGGTAGTATACGTTTGTATGTACATTCGTGGTAGAGACCACTAGCTCTGCGTAATCCCCAAAAGTTTTAAGAACGATAAGTACTTTTATCTTCACAAATCAAAACCCGTTTCTCTACTAATATCTAAATACTACAAACATTCTATACTAACTGCAATGTTGTACATAAATGAATGTGCTATTTAAAAAAAGTATTACCTGTTTAAATAATAAAAAAACGTTTATCACATGATCCTACTTAAATAATTTATTTGCAAAATCTACCCGCGCAGGTATCGGTCCAAAGCCGACAGCTCCAGTTCCCCCTTTTTGGTTTTACAGTAGAACCTATTGACCGTCCGAAGTTATAATTGTGTTTCGGCGGTGAAGGTATTAAATTCTGCCTGCACTGTAGTTGTAGTCGGAAAGGTTTCGGCGACACGGCCTTTTGTGTTTCCTTTTATTTTGTTACAAGTAGATGGGAGTGAGGCCTTGATTATACCTGTGGTCCGGATAGCCCGTGACAATCGCCGTGTTATCCTAGCATATGAATATAGAGGTGCTATCAGTCATATTTTTTTGTACTTAGTCATAACTATAGGTAACTCTTTCAGCCGGCCTAGTACGGGCGGTGGACATAGGATAGTCTTTCCCCGTTTCATGCCACTTTCTTCATACTTGCTTGAGTACTTGTCAAGTGGAGTAAAGCAGGGGGAAAACAATTTTGTACACCGTTCATGCTAGGGTAGTTGGTGAGAGAGAGAGAGAAATAGAGAGAGAGAGAGAGAGAGAGAACTTAAATCACCGATATAGCTCATCATCAAGTTACAGTAGCAATGGGCCACAATTCACTCGCACCGGTAAGGACTCGTAGGTAACTCGTAAGGTTCTTGAGCGGCGACCACAAGCCAGAAGATACAGCTTATGGGCAGACTAGGTAGAACAACGACCTAGTCTAACCGCTAAGAGCCTTTCGATGCAAGAGCCAATCAACCGTTCAAAAGGATAAAATTATGGAAAAAAATTCAAAAGTATAGGTACTTATGACACGCCTAGTGTTGCAAATGTCCAAAGGTGACCTCCCACCCAATACTTGTTTGCTATATTTACCTAGCATAAAAAAATCAAAATCTCAAGAAATTGTTCTGCAAGGATAGTCGTGTTCTTTTATCTTTTAACCCAAAAAGGACTTGATGACATACTTCACTGTACTATCACTCATCATTCATCCTCTTGGCCTTTTCCATTTGTTATTGGTGTTGGCTCCTAATCTAACCTATAGCGGCAAGTTACCAGAATTATACGAGTGACTGCCATCTGACCTCGCAACCCATAAGGGACCAGTAACAGGGATGGTTAGACCAGGTGTCAGATTCTACCAGGCGTTTAACTACCCGTAACGATTGCCATAGATGTTCTTTGACAACCGAGATCGATGGCATAATGTGCTCTCCGAGGCACGGAGCGATGGCATCGAAAACTGCACATAACTTACTAGATAAGTCATTGGTGCAGGGCCGAGGATCGAACCCGGTGCCGTGAGATTGCAAAGCGCACATGCTACCGCTCGGATACCATCACTTTGCTATACTATCATTATACATTAATAATATGTTGTAAGTAGTACCTACAGTAAAGTACCGCGATGGTATGGTGCCCATAGTTTCATTTATCGGTTCGGTGAAAGAAACACAGACATTCCGACAACCTTTCACCTTAATTTAATAGACAAGATGGGGATAATTAAGTTAATGGACCTCCAGTGGACACTGACCAATCAACTAATCTAACCCATTTTAATCTTTACCTTCCCGAGGGAGAGCGGAGTGATATTGTTTCTTTGAAACACTTGGAGGTATTACGGTTGCTGGTTGCAGAATAGGTATATACGATTGCAGAAAATAATTATGATGTTAATTGAGATCGGAAAATAAATGCGTATTATGAAAAATAAATAATAAAAATTTAATAATATAAATAAAAAAAAAATATTTAGTAATATAAATTTTGTTCATTTATTTCTATGATGACCGATATGGCTCTTAGAATTAGCAAGTTGAAATGGCAATGGGCAGGCCACATAGCTCGTAGAACCGACAACCGATGGGGAAGAAAGGTTCTCGAGTGGCGACCATGAACCGGAAGACGCAGCGTAGGCCGACCCCACTAAGTGGACCGAAGATTTAGTTAAAACCGCGGGAAGCCGATGAATGCGGGAGGCAAGCGGCCGCTCAGAGTAGCACTCTATGGGGGAGGACTCAGGGTTCAGCAGTGGACGTCTTCAGGCGGTTGATGATGATGATGATGATAATGATGATATTGTATTTATTTTATTCCTATAAAATAAAATCTGGGCATACCTCGGTCAATTAATAAGCCTGGCTATCCAATAAGCTAATGTCATCTTTTTGATTACGCTCTCTGAAAAGTCCAAGTCAAACCATCAATTTTTTTCAAATAGGCTATTCTATTTTAGTATTTTTATAAGTTAAATCGAGCATATGCCAATTAGCATTAATAACAGGCAAAATTCTAATAACTGGCCAAGTGCGAGTTGGACTCGCCTCGCGCACGAAGGGTTCCGAAGCATTATCTATAAAAACGAGCAAAAAAGTGACGTTTGTTGTATGGAAGCCCCTTTATATATTTTTTTATTCTATTTTAGTATTTGTTGTTAAACGGCAACAGAAACACATAATATGTGAGAATTTCAACTGTCTAACTATCACGGTTCATGAGATACAGCGTGGTGACAGACGAACAGACAGACAGACAGCGGAGCCTTAGTAAAGGGTCCGTTTTACCCCTTGGCTACGGAACCCTAAAAACGGTGGAGTATTATACATTGTTTTGTGTTGTACACCTAGTTAATACAAGTAGTACCTATACGTTTTCAAATATATATTGTTTTGGCTCTACTCTATGTATTTAAAATGACGGAAACTCAGATCGGCAATGACGATGACGTCACGATTGGTTTTGACGAAAGTAACAAACACTTATGTAATTTATTGGATTATCAAGGCGCACGGAGTTGAGTATTAGGTATATTCCGTAATTGAGCATACAAACGTGATTTGTAAATAAACATAACCTTTGAAGTAGTTGGTACTTTAGTAAGGGCAATTATAAGTTAATCTACTAATAGAAGTAAACATTCAAAGCAAATATTGCTTCTATCACCACTACAGAAACATACATTAATTACCCAACAAACTCATAACTCTCATAAGACACAACTCAGGAAGGAACTTCTATAATAAACATCCGGACGAAGCGAGATCACCGATAACAGCAAAACTTTCCACAAAATATCCTACTTGAGCTCGCTTCTATAACTTCGACCGAACGACCGAATGAGAGCAAACGATCGAACGATAGAACGGTATAAAAATTTTCATAATGCTCCCGGCAGCTGATGCGAAATTAAATTTTAAATATCGAACGCCCGAACGACATTCAATTTACCGCGAAATCTCTGTTCCAGCGGGCGTTTAAAGGCGTGTACACAATGACGATAAAATCGGCTTGCGTTATCGAATGTTCGGATAGATTTAAAAGATCGTCGAATGTGATAACAAAGAAAATATGAGATTATCAAGTTGATTATAGTAAGGAGTAAACAAGTTAACCCTTGCTCCGCTCAAGCTATATAATATTTACCTGTATTTATCAAAAGCTTAATCCGGAAAGTGACTAAGATAACAAAGGTGCAGCTCTAAATACTGAACTGACTTTATATTTTGTAGGGCGTCTTTTGTATGTCATAGAGATATAATAAAAAAGGTTTTTTTTTTGAAAATTCAACTCCTAAAGGAGGTCAAATTGGGTGTTAAAGATCGTGCAAAGAAAGGCGGCTGAATCCGTGGACTGCTTGTGATATTAAATATTTATATTAAAAATGTATATTTCCTAACCTAACTCGTGCAATGGATAATAATTTGCTACTGTGTTTTGCAGAGATTCAAAACTCATACCACGCAGGTTACTTCGTACTTTACTAGGGTTCAATGTGTTGGCTTATTATTATGATATATAGAAACTTATTAACAAAATTTGTTAAAGGATGTTCTTGTTTTTGTTTATACAAACTAACAATAAGGGCTAAAATATTATCTTAGTTTTGCTTCTAAGAACACAAGGTAATGCTTTAGAAGAAACATATTTATCAGGCAAATAAAAGTTTCGAGATCCGCAGGAGAGCTAAAGTGACCAATATAGCTCTTAGAAATAACAAATTGAATTGGCAATGGGCAGGCCACATTGCTTGTAGAACTGACAACTGCTGGGAAAGATAGCTTAGGGTTCTCGAGTGGCGATCATGAACCGGAAGACGCAGCGCAGGCCGGCCCCTCGCTAGGTGGACCAACGACCTGGTGAACACCGCGGGGAGCCGATGGAAGCAGGAGGCAAGCAGCTGCTCAAAGTGGCCTTCTGTGGGGAAGGCCTATATTTAACAGTGGACACGTTTTCAGGCTGTTGATGATGAAAAATTTCAAGTCGTAAATAAATAATATAACACATTTATTCAGAACAGTCAAACAAATATTTATATATTTATTAAACTGCTGTGTTATCAGAGGTCCCCATCAAGTCGTATAAAACTAAATTTCAACTAATAAAACTACACCAAGCCATAAAATATTTCACTTACGTTAATAAAGTCGCGTAACTTTAGCGATGAAGTCTGTCATATTGATATTATGCTTTCGCGATCTTTTATTAAATTTTCCTACAGTTCAACCGCTTTTGCTACACGGCGCTGTGTAACTAGAAAATATATAAATCAGACCACTTTAGCCCCTGCTTTTAGTCACATTATTGACTGTATAATTTAACTGATATTTCAGGAAAGACTTTGAATCATGGACATAATATCATCCTCTCCATGTTTTATATTAATTAAAAGCAAAGGTTATGCTTAACAATTTGCCGTGATTTTTAGCAGCGGCTATTTTTTTAACTCACGTAATGGGGAACCAGCCTTCGCTGAGTCTCCCGGTTCGTGGTCGCCTCTCGAGAACTTTTCTTTCCCATCGGTTGTGGGCTCAGCGTGTAATGTGGCCTGCTCATTGCCATTACTAGGTACTATCCATACAAAAAATTTGATCTTATATTGGCCATGCTGACATTTATACACTATCTAACTGTTTCATTATCATTAGCCTGAAGATATTCAATGCTGAATGTAGACCTCTCCTATAGGGTTCCACTTTGAGCGGCTGCTTGCTTTCTGTATCCATCAGCTCCCTGCGTTTCTGACCAGGTTGTCGGTCCACCTCTTGTAACTAACTAACTGACTGATGCTGTTAAACTAACTGTTTAATGACTACAACTTGATCGTTCGAAATATAGATTTACTCCACAGCGGTAATTTAACATACAAGAAAATAATAAAAGTAAGTACATTTTCTTTGCTTTGAAGAATAGCTGATGTAAATTCGGTGCGAATCTTCCCCGAATTATGAGGAAATAGCTGGTAATATTAAAACGTAATAAAACTCGTCGATAATGTAATTTTGCGGCGGCACTGGGACGCACGGCCGTAAACTCGCGCAGTATAAATTAATAACTTGACGATTATGTTCTTCACGTTTTATTTCCGTGAAGGTAGTATATTATATGGGGATCCAAGGTGTTCTTTTAGATTAGTAGGTAAGTAATGAAAGAACTTGTTTGACAGTTAACTTTTGTAGATCGAAAAATAAGTTCTACTGATACTAAAATTGTGTACTTATGAATCGCATGAAGTTATCTCTTGTGAGTAATTGAAATTAATATTAACAAGAAAGTAAAAAAAAAAAAAAAACTATGTTATTGCTAGTTCAGATGTACCGTATGTATTAGAACCTGCAACACGTATTCAGTAATTGTACGCTTTTTCTACCTTTCTCCATTCTTATTTTTTATTCGCTGGTTATTTAATTGGACTTTTATTTATAGTAGTTATTCATAGTTTTATTTATAGTATAATATTCGTAAACTTTAAACTACTTAAATATTACGTTGTGACTTGTGTTATAATCTAATGAAGAAGTGAATTCATTAAATTTGTCGTAATTATGTTTGCAGCATAAATATATCTACAGAATTCATTAGATTGAATCCAGTTTAAATAAACGCGTACTATTTTTAGCTCAAGACCCCAAACAAGCCTAACAAACACATCGGTCACGTACGCAATACCGTCCCGTGTAAACGCGCCCTATCGCGACGGTGGCGCCCCCACCGACCAATCAATAGCCGCCCGGTTGCCTAGCAACGATCATGTTGCAAAATAAACAATCAAACTCGAGCTCGGCCCCTGAGCAAATTTACTCTCTTATTTTATTACTTGTGTCAACATTTTAGATCTATATTATTGGATTACTTACACAGTGTATTATGTTTTATTGATTTATTTAACTTAGTTTTTTGAAAGATGGTTCTGTTGCCGCCTTGCGCACCGGAGCAGTGTGGAAAAGATTTCAGGGCAAGTTTGAAGAAGCCGAGTCCAAACTATCCCTATGGGTACAAGGCGAGAAAGCCGCGGATTGTTCCCGCGTTTACCATACAAGGTAATATTTTTATTAATGCCGAAGTAAACATGACAATAAGCATCAAATTTCTTTGTACAAGCCACAGCGCTATAAAATAATCTTGCTTAGTGCTGTGATGAGCAGTTTAAGGCTTTAGGTAGTTTATACAATGAGTTTTGTGTTTGTATAGTGTAATCACCAGCCGAAATGCAGCTAAGTTAAGCCAAGCGGTTCTGCCGCCAAGATGTAGTGTGCAAGCACTATGTTCCGGTTTGAAGGGCATTGTAGCTAGGGAAATTACTGGGCAAATGAGACTTTAGAACTGATTTAGGCTGTGTGATGTCTCAGGATGGCATGCGCAGTGCGCACTGCATGTCACGCGCAACTTTAATTTAGAGTTACGAGAGATACTGCAATCTGTTATGGGCGGTTGTGATGCTTAACATCAGGCGAACGACTAGCTCGTCACGTCTTCAATTTACATTTAAAAAAAGTATAAAGTAAAACAAAAAGTACACTTTAATCACCAACCACCTCTTCCTTTTCTGAAGTCAGTTGAAAAAATGGTTTTTAAATCTTGTTTTAGCAATGCAAAGAAACACGAAGGTCAAAGGGCCACCAAAATCAGGTGTTTTGGACCCCTTGCCCCCTCGGCCGACCATGTTCAGGAAATGCTACCAGCGCGGAGAGTTCCCGATTGCCATTGAGTTCACCAGCCTTGGGAAACAGCTAGCTTGGAAGGTACAGTCTAACTTTTTTTTATATCAATGTTTTTTGTCCACATGTAGAACTTTATATGAGCATAGCTTAAGTGTTAGGTTCTATAGGTTAGAGTTATACGCTCGATTTTGAAGTAGAAAAATCAGAGATTTGACACAGGTTTTATACTGCAATCTAGAGCCAGTGATAAAAAAAATTTTTTGAACATATTTTTAGACCAAAAATCAGTACTTACTTCTTAGACAGTACTTTAAAACAGTGTTGAAGACCTTTTTTTATTCTTCCTTAGAAGTTTTTTTTTTCTATTTATGTATAAACGTTGATTTTTAAATTATAGATTTATATACCTACGTTAACCTAACAACGAAATTTATTTTGCATTATTCTTTTCCGTGCAATGTTGTCTTGAAGAGATCGCTAAGTGCAATAAGACCATCCATTCTCACAGTTTTGTAAAGTAAGGTTCTCTGGTGTTTCAATAACTAAATATCTATCTATCTATTTTCATTAATTTGAAAATAGATTTAAACGCTATTTTGTAATAATTCTTCTTTGCTTCGGGTTTGCATGTCAGCAAATGCGGGCATTAGAGACATTCAGCCTTCACAAGTGCCCGCCAGGGACTCATTGATAATAATTTGAGTAAAATCATATTTAACGTCGATATGACGTGAATATGAAAAGATATAATTTTTGAAACTCAGGTAAAACGAGAAAAATAAATTAGCGAAAAAAAAACCAATAAAGAATCTTTAGGATCGTAATGACCGCTCTCCAAAATATCAAAATTACTGTTTTGCTAAAATATCCGCTTTTCATAAAATCCATTTCCCATAACTCTTTTCTTAAGACGTATAATAATTGATTGACTCGGGCGTGACTTCGTGGAAGTTCATCTTATATACAAAATGAAACAAGTATAATATTTTGTGTAATAAATAAATCTAAATCTAATTCCGCAAATAAAATCCGCTTAGTTTTTAGCTGAATTACACTAGATAATATACTTGTTTCATTTTAATCTTCTTCTCTCTTCTTCCTGCCCATGCTCCCAGTTCATCTGGGGTCGGGCCTCCTCGTAATGCGGCGCCAGGATATTCTGTCCTGGGTTGTCACAGGTCGAGTTAGGTTCTTCACATCCTTATTGACATTGGACCACCACGTGGCTAATGGTCTGCCTCTTCCCCTTGGGTTTTCTGGGATATTCATCGCCTTCTTAACGGCATAGTTATCGTCCCGCCTCATTATATGTCCATACCACCGAAGCCTTGCCTCTTTAAGTTTTTCAGTAATTGGTGCGACTTTGAATGAGCCCCTGACATATTCGTTCCGGACCTTGTCAAGACGGGTGACTCCTCCAGCCCATCTCAGCATCTTCATTTCAGTAACATGTAGTTGTTGTTCATGAGTCTTTTTCGCGGTCCAGCACTCTGATCCATACATGAGTGCTGGTCTGACAACTGTTTTATAGACTTTGCCCTTGGTCCTCACGGGCATCCGGGGGTCGCAAAGCACACCGGTCAGAGATCTCCATTTGAGCCAAGCGGTGTTTATTCTGTGACTAACATCCTCTTCTACAAGCGCGTTGGTGGTGAGCACGGATCCAAGATATTTGAAACGTGATACTTTGGGCAGGGGTTTGTTGTCAATTTGTATATTACACCGAATGTCTTCATTGCCACCATAGTCACATTCCATATACTCGGTCGGTATTTCATTTTAATAAAAATATTCATTAAAACCAAAAGAAAATCCGTTTCGTTAATATTCGCTAAGCTCTGCGTTATAGTCACCCTCGTTATAGGTTACCAGTTCTATTTCGGTTCGCCAACCTAAGTATTACATTTTTCCCAACAGAACTGTAAGTGCTTATAAATAAGCAGGTTAAATGTGTTTTTTTTTTCAACTACAAACTTGATATCTCGTAACAGCAAGTCTTTTTTTGCTAGGTGCCAATAGAAAAGTTAGATTTCCATCATTACCTGCCCATGTTCGTCGACGGCTTAGCTGAAGGAGCCTATCCTTTCAACTTCATCGTGGAACGAGGAATACAAGATTTGGTGACCAAGGGGTCTTACAAAGTGCTTCCGGTAGTACCGCAGCTGATTATACCTATTAAAAGTAAGCCCATAGTATTGTAAGTCCTTAAAGCCTATTTAATTTTAGAGTCTCTAATACCCTTCTGCAGTAGAGTTTGACAGTCCCTATGTTCATATTTATCTCTCTATAACGTTCTTACTGCAGCTTTTTTAGGTACGTTTTAGAGGATAAGTGCAAATTTATGAGCTGTCAAGCTTTAGTGCATGAGGGCAATATTATTATTTTTAGATTGAGGTTTTTATTAGAATAACGATTAAGATGGACAACTCTTATAGGTTCACACTTAGTTATCTCTTGCCCCCGATTTCTCGTACGTTGTACTTGTGTCATGTAAACAAATCCAATAAGTACTGTACGCTCATTGAACATCTGAGTTGGTATATTATTCTGAAAGGGGGTAAATCTACTCCCCAATGTAGACAATGTTTCTTCTACGACTTCTCTAAATTAATAGTTTTTCATTGAAGAAATGCCATGTAAAGCTTACGTTCGAAGACAGCCCTAGTGCAGCTGGGTGGTTGAACTTCGTCCTTGACCGAATGCACTTAAATGAGTATAACGACCTGTGTTTAGAAATGAATTTATAGTATCTTGTTAACTCTCGTAGCGATCGCACGTGCAATTTTGTGGGTGGATTTATTTTTTAGTATGGAGGTTTGGAAACATGCAGTTTTAAATAAGGCTCTCACAACTTGTGGGCTATCATGGTCCCAGTCCCCCCCTTTCGGGATAGCATACCAATTCAAACTCACCTTGTATATTGCTATTGGTTGAAAATGGACGATGATCAACCAGTGAAAGGTCACCAACAAAAACAAGATATCACTTTAAGTATTGATTAAATTTAAGTAACGTTCATTAAACAGGCTAAAAATGTTTAGATTAATTTAATGGCAAAAGTTTCGACAATTTTATTCCGTTGATTACATTTTATTTTTTAATTCAAATTGCAAGCGCGGTTCGATTTGAAATCGATTTACTAAATAACCTTTGATCCGCTCGTTTTTCAACAATATCAGTTCTCTTCTCACAATCCACTATGTTTACATTAACATTATAACACTTGTCTTAAGGTGGCAAATTGCATAAGCATTCTCTCAATGCGAATGTTCGCATTATGTTCGTTATGAACATTATTCCATCCGTCCGCTGCTTGGTTCTTTACTGACATGCCGAATATTCTACTTGTAACATGCTCGCTTTGCATCGAGTGCTCGACATGTCAGTTTAGTAATTCAAGTTTTACAATGTTTTATGTTTCAAAGAATATGTTATTTCAGATGCGTTAGCCACCAAACGTCCGATCGTCATTTGTCACACCCTCAAATGCATCCAAATGCTGGTCATCGGCTGTGACAGGGTCGGCGAGGCACTGGTTCCTTACTACAGACAGATCCTGCCTATCCTCAACCTGTTCAAAGACCGTAACCGTGAGTATGCCTCGGACATTGTTGTTGACCAGACAGAACAAACACCTATGTACATCATACAAATGTTTGTCCTGGGTAGGAATCAAACGCTTAAGACAAACGGTTTAAAACCCAAAACTGTGTGTGCAATATTATAAACCAACCACTCAAGAACCACACATAACACTTAAACTTTATAAGTCCAACTTATGAAACCCCACACGTTTCAGCCAAAAACTCTGTTGTACGGTAATGATGAGCAATTTACAAAACATTAGCTTCGAGCAAACTGAGTGGAACGCAAAAACGACACTTCAAAACCTCGGCCGCAACTATTTCACAACAAGAAAAAATGAGGTGTGCGCGCTGTCACACGGGCTACATGTTTATTGCTTTAAAAAGTCCACTCACTCGCGGCTGAGTGTACTCATTTTTCAGTAGATTTATGATTGACCAATAAGACGCTATACCACTGAGCTTTTCAGTCGAGCCATTGATCGATCCCATTTGTTCCCATAATAGTTAATAGCTTGCGGGTGGTGGTTAAAAATTGTCACTGCTGCAGCCACTTCTGCAGAAATATCTTGAAGTAGATTTTATAAGGAATTTCAAAAACAAAGTCAGTAATTAGGCTAAATACGCAGTTTAAGTTTTACTAAACACATAACACAACTCGACGTATATTTAAACATTACAGTCGCCAATTATTCCTCTCATCCGTAACACTCCTCACACCTTTGTTGAACGCCGCCACCCACAACAATTCAATAGCAAGTACGAAGCTCGTCTGCCAACCACGGCAAACAAAAAGCCGAGACGCCTGGCACGCCTAGAATTCCGTAACAATGCGGTTAGGTGTCAGCCTCCGGTGAGCTACCGTTACCACGAAAATGTCAGTACAACACGTAACAATCACACCCGTTTTCAACCTTATGACAAGGGTATAGAGATCATACATGTTTGGTCTGTAATTAATGTACTCGGATGCCCCGACAAGTCTATTACGCTGAAAATAATATCTTCTCGTGTGACGCGTGTCAATTATGTCGAAATTTGATTGATGTCGCTCGATCGAGTTTGTCGCGCGTCTGCGTGGGGTGCAGATTTGATGGTGGCATCAAAAATTGGGAATCGTTGAATGAAATCAATGATTTGGTAAACGTAGACCCAAAAATGATGGGAAAGCATGAAATGGGTCGAAAATACAAGATGTCATTTCCAAATGGATTAATGTGTTGGATTAATGTCTGTTGGGTACCTCGAAGTTGTTTTCTGTTGCAAAACTATTTTATTCTGATAAAACGCAAGTTTCAGAACATAGGCACACAAGTAAAAATAATAACCACGAGTTTTCTAACTACGTTATAAACTAACATTATTTTTACTAAATGTTTCGTATTATAGAGTTCACTAAAGAAATGAAACATGAAAATAAAGATCCAATTAAGCGGTAAACCTATTCGAAATCACATTTCGATTCGAACCCTCCAATTGCAAACGGTGAATAAAAATCGAACAAGTATAGGTAGGTACTCTTTTATACCATTATTACTTTTGTAACTTCATAAAAATAAATATGAAATAAATGAAACCGCGTTTCAAAATAAAAAAGCAATCACACACAAGTCGCTCAAAGAGATATTTGATTGGCTATGAAAAAAATGTGTAGCAATTTATTTAGCTTTGAGGGTTTGTAATAAAAGTTATTTTTTAAAATACGCATGCAATAGTGTGCAAGCACTACTGTGTTTCGGTTTGAAGGGCATTGTAATTAGTTAAATTACTGGGCGAATAAGACTATATGACCTGATCTCACAGTCTAGTAATCTTATTACTTATCTTAATATTATTACTAGGCTGTGTGATGTCTCAAAATGACATGCACAGTGCAGTGTCACGCCAAACTTTTAGCATCAAGTGAATCAATAGCTCGTCACGTCATTCGTTTAGGTACATTTATATTCATTAAAACCTCAGATCTCCCCTCGCAGGTAACATCGGGTCGGGTATTGACTACACCACCACACGTGGCGAGAACGTCGCTGACCTCATCGAAGACACGCTGCAAATCCTCGAGAGATATGGAGGCCCTGATGCCTTCATCAACATCAAGTACATGATACCGACTTACGAATCTTGTGTGCAGAATTAAAATCATGCCTTCACTTTAGTTGGGGTCGCTTCAACTTGAAATCAGTCATTCATATTTAGATTTTAGTTGGTCAGTAATACGAAACATGTTTGCTAATAGCGATATAAAATAAAGGGTTGCCTTACCTAAAAGGATATTAATCACCATTGCATTTTACAAGCGGGAGGTTTTACCAAGTTTCTTTATTTGTCAGATTAATATTAAATTTTCACGGCTTTACGGTATTTGATCTCGTTTTGCAATGTATTGTGATATTAGTTTAGCTCATTAATTTACCTTAGCCTTTAGTAAACTTTTTAAATAATAATTAATTAGCTAGTTACCGCTTTTTTATGCGAAGTTTTTTTACATGTGTTACGTTTAGCGTTAAAATCTAGTTATTATGTTTAAAATAATTGATTTAAAAATGTTTGATAAAAGTTTTTTTAATAAATTTCACGTGATTCCAAAAAGGTAGTTTTTTGTCCTGCAAATGTAATAACGGTTTGACGTGTGTAGGCTCCCCACGGTTTTCACTAGATCATTGGTCAACCTAGTCGGGTATCAGTAGTCCAATCAAAACATTTCATTGAACTACTCAGGCTAAAAAACCTCAGTAGACAATTGAACTGTTAAAATTGTATTACTGAGAATTGACAAACAGCTCTATTAATTACATTTTCTTTTTGCAGTTGATCTATTAAGGGTGGATTTGACCAAACTTAGAGTTATGCGCGAGTAACTATACCAGAATAAATCTATTCCACGATCTTAAACTAGAATAACTCATTAGTCGTTTTACCATGCAATACAAAGTATAGAATACTTATACGCGAATAGCGGAGTGAACGATGAACGAAACTATTACCCAGGTAACAATTATTGTTCTACAACGCCAAGGTATTAAAGTTTATGTCATAGCAACTCAATTTTGTCGTATTATAGTGCAGGAAAGTAAATGTTGGAATTATATGACGCGCTGCCGCCATTAAAATATTCTCGGAATAGTTTATTATTCCACCAAAAACGGTAGTATAAGTTGTTATTCTCGAATAGGCTTGAGCGTAGATGGTAAAATGTGAAATTGGTTTACTCTCGGATAACTGGCGATTTATTCTAAGTATAACCCTTACTCTCGTTTGGTCGAATCCACCCTAAGAAGAATAAGAATAAGAAGAATAAATAATATTTATTGCCAAAACTACAACAGACTTACGACAATTTGTAATAGATAGGTACACTATTCTTAGCTGGCAACAGGGGTATGCTCAGCTCTGTGCTGCGTAAACAGCAAGGTCTACGCAGGGCTGATTTTCAGCATACCCCTGTTCTCGAACACAGGTGTTTACGGTGAGAGTGCGGGTCAATACTCAACATCAACTCATAAATGCACGGCTTACATAAAAAAAAACATTCAAACTATGTAGAAACAATTCTATGATTAAAATACATGTTTAGTAGTAGGTGAAGTATTTTTAATATTAGGTATAAGCCCATTAATTTTAATGTAAAGGAAAACAAAAAAGAAAAAGAAATATTAGTCATCTGCGGGATAAAATTAAAAAGGTACTAACATGGACGGACTGTGGTGTAGTTGTAGTGTGCTTGTGATTATGATTGTGTGTGTGTGGGTGTGTAAGTTTTTGTATGTGGTGTGTGTGTGTGTGTGTGTGTGTGTGTGTGTGTGTGAGTGAGTGTGTGTGAATGGGTTGTATATGTGTGGAAGATGCCATCATTATTTTTTATCCAGATTTAAATGTTGTTTCAAACAGCTTTTTGTAGCGCTCCAAGAGTAAAACTTTATACCGTATTTTGAATATACTGGGACTCATTCTTTTTCTACTAGGAGGCGGAATATTGTTTCAAATCTTGGAGGCACTGTATTTGAAGTATCTGTATTACTCCAACGATGCAAATGGCAAACACCAAGGGAAATGCCCTCATATATACCCGGAGAAGGCAGGACGCTTTTGAGTTACAATTAAAAGATGTAAGGGCTTCCGTAAGTCCGCTATTCCTTGGATTACATTGACCGTAAGTCCGCCATTCCTTGAATTACATTGACCTCAATGTAATCCAAGAAATGGTGGACCAACCAAGTCCACCATTTCTTGGATTACATTGAGGTCAATGTAATTCAAGGAATGGCGGACTTACCGAACCTATATTTGATACTACCTGAAGAATGTTCAGCAGTGGACTTGTCTTGTGTGTGATATGATACTACCTCCATGTCGGATTAATATAAAAAAAATAGTTTACGTACAAAAATCAATAGAATCGTCTGCAAACTAAATCTATAAAACTTTTACCATGTTTATATCCCTAATCTGAAAATCGTTATCGAAATAAAAAATAACTTTCACCCTGCGAAGAGAATTTGGGTAGCAAGAGTTGTTAACAAAGTTCGATAGATAAACACTATCGGAGATTCAAACCCAGGAATCGATGTCCCGGACAAAATTGAGATGGGGAACTACGGAGCCACTGAGGCATTGTTTGTTAAAAGTTTCTTTACTCTTTTAAAGGGTAATTCCTGCATCCTTCCATCCCCTCGTGCCGGAAGCGAGGAGGAAATTTTGTGAATTTTGTGTTGAAGGTTTACGTTAGTAGGAAATTAAATTAGTTATTGGTGCTTAAAATGATTTTGATAATACTCAGAGCGATGGGTAACTAATCTACTGGTACCTATCTTTTTTTTACTAATTTTCAATCTCACACCCCTACATTTTTTACCTAGAATTAAAAAAAATGTCGCACTATCTTCAATCAAAATCTGTGCAATGTATTATTTTACCTGTATTTTTTTTTACACAATATGAGACTGGAAGAAATGGTGCTGCGTCTAATGAACTAGGGGTTGGTTCACCGCTTGCCCCTTTTCTGATCTTGTCTATAATTTTAATCTGTGGATTTTACCCATTTTGGAGACTTTATTTATTTTATTAGCTCACAGTAGCTCACTTTTATCACCTTTGTAACATTTAATCAATCTACAGTTGTACATGTAGAGGATGTACAATTAAAGTTTACAAACATTTTTTACCACAACATCAATTCATGCCTACCTACCTGCTTAGCTCTAGCACAATGCAGATAATTTCATGTCAAATGAAAGTCAAAGCAATGTCTAAAAATAGAGAACGATATGGCGATTACCCTACCAACAAGAACTGCGCTCTTAAATAAGAAGAAGCTAAACTATCTTTAAAGCTGAGTCAGCTTCCACACAAGTTACCTCACCTAACACAGCAAACACCCCCGACACGACCTCCTTAATATAATATCACATCACACATCAATAGCCTAAAGGCGTCCACTTCTGAACACAGGCCTCCCGCTTAAAACGTAATCGTGGACGCTTATCGTGTAGATTTGCCATAATCACCACGCTTAGCGTGCGGCTTGGGATCGCAGAAGATGTTAATGTACCTAGGTGAATGCTGCTGCCCATTCCCTGGATAGTCCCTGAGCCAGCTCTTACGGCACCCGCAGGAAGATATAAGATAGTCCTATTCTCACACCACAAGGACCACACGGCCATAGCACTTCAATCGGCAATTTCACATCTCTTACATGCATATGCGACTGTTTGCTGAAACCGTGGCATCATGCAATGCAAATTGCATGCATGCTGTAACAGTTCACAGATTGTAAGTTGCATTGCGCAATTTAGGCTGATCTAAATACAAGATTGTAGGACAGTATTTGAGATATTAACCATTGAGGACAATTCTGGCACGTCATCATTCCAAGAAAATGTATGGCTGCGATACGGGCTTTCTCTCACAGGGAGAGTGTAAGCCATAGCCCATCATGCTGGCCAAATATAGTTCTCAAATTACGTATGGTATTTTTTTGGCAAAGCATTTCACTGCACTGTCTCAGCCGATGCAAAGTGACGACGCAATCCACGAAAAAAACCTGTTCACTCACGACTTGAAGACTCCCAGATCATAGCTGGAAACAAGGACGCCAGCCAGGTGTTCTACTCATTAGCTGTTCGCACTATAAAGTACATAGCAAAACGTTTCGTGCGGGTAGATGGAATTTCAACCATATTATGGGTGCCATTTTTTTGTGCGTCTAGTTGTCCGGTGAAAGAAGAAAGATGGAGGAATAAGATCGTGTAATTCCTTTGCACACTCTCCAAAATGCAGTCTATAAAAAACCGATAAACTGGCAACTTTACGTCGGTGCTCTAAACTGTGGAGCTTAGCTACCACCAACGCATCATTACCAAAGAGTCGTTTTTTACAGTAATTCTTTCAATACCACGCTGTATTATACTTTCACAGTTATCATTACATTTTTTCATACAACCTGCTATTAATATTCAACTTTTTCACTCGCAAATTGCAAGAGATAAGATAATGTTTAAGTGAGTTGCGTGTTCATTGTTAACAGTGTCCCCTTGAGATTAAGTTTGGGTTTGACACGTTACTCTATATCTATTAAGGTGGAACGTTACACTAGCACGGGAAATTCAAATTTTCTTGCATTCTTTTGCCAATAATAGCTTAATTACCCAACGTGATTACATGAAAACTAATTTTGCGCAAATAAATAGAACGTCTCAATAAATTACAATTAAAAGTATCACCTAGATATCATTGGTTTAGCGACAAATGGCAATAGACTGAAAAACTAAGAAGAAAATTGTTTATTGCTATTTGTCGCTAAACCAATGATATCTAGGAGATACTTTTAATCGTAGTTTATTGATACATTCTATTTATTTCCCCAAAATTAGTTTTCATGTAATCACGTTGAGTAATTAAGCTATTATTGGCAAAAGAATGCAAGAAAATTTGAATTTCCCACCGTAAGTGTGACATTATTGATGTGTTTGATTAATAATTCCATTTTTTAAATAACGTGTTAAAGCTACTGGTAGTCCCATTAGCCTCAATTTGCATCCATCTCATAATACGCGAATGTTGTTATGTATGTGGGTAGGCGATTTAAGGGGGGCTCCAAAGCCTGTACTTATGCAGAGTCATTCTTATTGGTACATTGTATTTAAATCATAGAAAATGCTCATCGATCAGGATTTAATGAGCGAGGCATAGAGTTTGTTTGCTAGTGAGAATCAGCTTCCAAATGAATCCCCCAGGAGATCTATGTGGACAAGATATCCAAGTAAATCCCTCAGAGGATCTGCGTGGAGAAGAATTCTAATTGAATCACCTAAGAGATCCGAGTTAGGGGAGCCAAGTGGATGGAGACGTAATTTCACCCGATTTATACCTGCTCTTACTTATTGTAAATCCTATTGGTAAATATAAACGGTAACCGATCTAAAAAAAGAAATGAGTTCGCTTTAACTTTTTTGGACTACTACCAACCATTTTTTTTTTAATTCACCTACAATGGTCTCCACAACTCATCCGCCGACAATGGCCGGTCACAACCCTTGACGAATATAATATATAAATAATATAAATCGAGGTAGGTGCGGCTTACGGGTACATTTATCAGCAGGCACCAGACGCGGTCGGTGCCAAGGCGACACCTTTTTAGTCGGCCAACATTTATAACCGACGATGATGGAGTTAGGGAGACTAGATGGGGATAGGATGAATAAAAATGGACCTTATTTATCATAGTTATAAGTTTTATCAGCTAGACTTTCGCCTTTATCCTGTAACGTGACAATCTGGTTGATATTATTACCCTTACAAAGTTATTCTACACGTACAGAATAGGCTAGTTGGGTGCTAGTTTTTTGTTTCATAGTTTAATTATAGTCCTCAAAAAATAAACAGCCGCGAAAACAGAATTTAAATATCTCAAAAAATTACAAAGTTACAAGCATTTTAAAATACAGGAATAGAAAGAGACAGCTCAAACATGCAGTGGCGCTAGTTCTTGCTCCTTCATAGTACCTCATTACTAAGCTGTGGTAGCTTTACATACAATCTCTTTAGCATGTAAAGTCACAACGTGCGTTCTCATAGTAACTGTGGGGAAGCTCCACACGATCTCTATTTCGCAAGAAAGGGACAGGTAATGCCCCCTCCAGAAACATTAAAAGCTTAATTACTCCGTGATTTATTTACGGATTTTATATATTTTTTTCATTAAGTATTGCATTCATTTTTAATCTACTTTATGAAAATAATATTTACTTGTCAATTTTTAATATCAGGCGACTAGACAGGGTCAATTTGAGTGACAGATTCGATGGTGTGTTGGTAGAGGCTACAGAGCATTTAAAAATATGACGCTTCGCACCTAGATAGAGGCGCCCTGATGACGTTTGACACAAAAAATCGACTATGGCAGATGACATAAATAATACCGACGACAGAAAACAACAAAAGGCTATCTAGAAAATCACTTGTTTCCAGAAGAGCGTTCCTAAGGCGAATATGTAATAACTTACATAAAATAAATAAAGGTAGATTCTTTAAAATTGTAATAGTTAATTAAAACAACATTTGAAAGAAAATCATCATCATCATAATCATACAGCCTAAAGACGTCCATTGCTGAACATAGGTCTCCCGCAGCGCCATTGTGAGCGGCTGCTCCCCTCCTGCATCTATCGGCTACCCGCGGTTGTTACCAGGTCGTTGATCCACCTGGTGGAGGGCCGGCATACTCTTTGTCTTCCAGTTCGTGGTCACCACTCGAGAACTTTTCTTCCTCATCGGTTGTCAGTTCTACGAGCGATGGGGCCTACCCATTGCCATTTCAACTTGCTAATTTGTGCCATATCGGTCACTTTATATCTCCTGTGGATCTCCTCATTTCAGATCTTATCTAGCAGCGAAACACCGAGCATAGTTCTCTCCATAGCTCGTTGCGCGACTTTGAGCTTACTAATGAGGCCAACAGTAAGAGACCACGTTTCAGTTCCATAGTTAAGTCATCACTGGCATGGCATCACACACTGTTTGAAAACCTTTGTTTTCAGGCTCTGCGGTATTTTGGACGAAAAGATAGGTCGAAGCTTTCCGAAACACTGCTCAACCGAGTTGTATTCTTCATGCAACCTCTTTGTCGAAGTTTGGACCTACCTAAAGAAATACTACCTAAATAAGATATTAGAAAGTTGTGAAATGATCTTGTCTAAGGCGTTCCTTTCGCGCCACACAATACACACCCGCACAAAGGCCTCCTACGGGGCTACGTGTGGTTCATCATAAAAATGATTAAATAAATATTCGGCAACTAATAAAGTATGGAATTAGAATTACGTGATTCAATGTATGCATTAGGTACAATGAACTCTTCAAATATGGAGAGAATGCAAAACAACAAAGAAAAATGCCAAAAGGCAGTTATCTTATTTTCTTTGCTACCTTCGATTATGTTTTGACATTGGCTTGCGCTGTGCGCTGGCCTTCGGCAAGAGAAGGGCGCCTCTATCGGGGGGCGAAGCGTATTTTTTTTCTTGCTCTGTGGTAGAGGCTTTAATGTGACAGTGGATCAAATTATCCGCAGAACTTACAACAATTTTGGAGAAGACGTGTGGAAGAACGGAGATCGTCATACGTAATAATTTGATGCTCTTGAATTAGTAAAGCGACGGTGGCGCATAGTTGTTTGGTAAGAAGAGCTGAAGCTCAGTGCCTGATGATGATGATGAATGTTGTATTAAATGTATGTCAAGAAGGATATCATCATGTCAAGTACACATTTATATGTTTAGCAAAATGTTTTATAACTCTGTGCCGTGGGTATACTCTACTATCCATCCTAGACCCGCACCGTCACTTACCATCAGGTGAGATAGTTTTTTTTATCAGTGATACGCAAACAATTGACCACGGTCTCACCTGATGGTAAGTGACGACGCAGTCGACGATGGAGCACACTTGCCTAGAAGATGCCGGTTCACTCAAGCCTTAAAAACTCCCAGGCTATATTATTTATTAATGGTCAAACGCAAACTTATCAAACGAAAAAAAAACTTTTTGGTAAAAATTAATATTATCCAATGACACGAGCGTGTGCTTCTTGTATTTTTTTAAATTATTACTCACTGAATAGTATCACTGATGGGCTTACGACACTTTATACATAAAGTGACCTACAGGCGGCCGGCCTTATTATCTACAAACAGGCCCATCCAGCTCTTTATATCTATGCAAAGAGCAACTTGAGACTCTAATAATTTATCTTAAGAACAATCAAGACTGTAATTTTACCAGGAGTGCGCTTTAAAACTATTTCAGTTAAGTATCCAGAGCTTAAAGTTTCATTATGTTAGTAATGAGCATCGTTATGTATGAAGTACTGTTGTTTGGATATTCATAATGGGTTTACTTATAAACGTTAGATTTAATCAATACTTATAGCATCATGTCCCATTTTCACTTGTGATCTTTCGCGTCAGCAAGAAAGTGACATAACCTATGTCACCTTCCTATAAACAACCTTGTTTATAAGAAGGCTGTTTTATAGGTTATTATGTATCTACTTAGTACTTACTAAGTAGAAACATCCATCGGCTCTTCGCGGAAACTTATTAATATATACTACTTATATATAATACTTATTAGTTTCCGCGGGGAGCCGATGGATGCAGGAGGCGAGCAGCCGCTCAAAGTGGCGCTACCTTGGGGAGGCCTATGTTCAGCAGTGGACGTCTTCAGGCTGTTAATGATGATGATGATGTTTCTACTGCTAAAATAGCGTAGTACTCATACCGAAGCACGACTATTCGTTCTGAACCGATCGGTTAAATGAAGCAACGTTCGCTGCGATCACTACTTTGATGGGTGAAGCTTCAATAAGTGCATGGTATTTACAACTAAGCACTAAAGTGTTTCTGAAGGCACGGTCCCGGCTGTTGTCGTAGGATAAACCAAAAGTCTTTAGCGGCCTAAAAATCTTACACCAGCCAGCATGCGCACACTCTAACAACGATGACAAGTTTACTCGCGGTGCGCATGCTAGGCCATCTGGGCCGACCAATTGCGTACACGAGAAAGTGTGAGAGTATTTTCATGACAGATTTTATGCGTATAAGTAAACACTAGCACTATCCATGACAAAATCTAGACAAAAGAACAGAAAGGGTCTATGATAGAAGCGTTAATTAATTAACCGCAGCCAGAACATTAACTTTTATATTCTGTAATATAAACCCATAATAATAAACTTCCCAAACAATAACCAAGTGATTAAACCACAGATAGTTAATACTAGTAGATTATACTAATCAGCCAAGTTCCTTAGAACAGTGAAAAGCACTAAGGAACTACACCAGAACCTACGATAAAATCCGGCGAAAAATAGCGTCGATTAATAACGGGCCTGGTTTCACTGTAATACCGTATTTTCATTATTATAAAATATGCTCATTAAAAGAAAGGTATGAAATCGGATTATTAGGACAGAGATGAAAATGAAAACGTGGTGTTTTTCTGCTTTTTAAAGTCGGGTTTTATTATAAAAGCGGCGGGTAAGTAATGTATTAGTGGCAGATCTAGTGTTACAGATGTCTATACGATACGGTTATCTCCTTCCAACCAAAAGAGGTTCTCAAACAATAATACGGTCATTCTGATGGACCTTATTCTTGTTTGCTACTTATAGCATAGAAAATGAAGGCGGAACACAAATGTTTGAACAATGATGTTAGATGTTGAACTGGTTTCTAAACATACACTGATTGGTTGTGATGGTGCATGGTTACCTTAAAGATTATGGACACTTAATATTTGACGGGAATTCTAGGTACTAAACCAGCAAGTCTATGCTAGCCATGATAGATGTCTCAAGAAAATGTTAAGGACCTTGAATGTAATAGTTACAATAATTTGACTTCGTGTTTGACTTTGAACGTAGACAAAAAAAAGTTTTTATTTGTATATTTTCTAACAACAGACGTCCTAATGAAGGCTGTATGAATAAACAATGAGCTTAACTTCAACTCCCGCACAGACAATCAAATCAACTATAAGCCGTTCCTTTCAATTCAATAACCAACCACTTTCAATCCAACTAATTGAATGAAATATTTTATTTTTCAAAGCAAAACACCTTCCATGGAAAATAATCAGTACAATTCACGGAGATACAGTATTGCGACTCGAAAGAAACGACTGAATTAAAGTCACGCACACTAATGCACTCCTTTACAACACATTTGAGGAGTTTACGCATGTAACAGCGGTTGTTCTTAAGTTTAAAATTTCGAAGTATTACGGCTTGATTTTTTAAATCTTTACATTTATTATGTACTAGCTGCTGCCCGCGGCGTTACCACGCATGGACTACATTACCTATAGTAATAGTTATAGGTACTTAGCCACGATGCAGACCGGCCACCGTCCACAACCACCGATGGCTGCCACGCACCACCGCAACTTACATTCGGTAAAAATATGCCTTAAACCTAGGTTAGGTTTGTCCAGACATATGGAAACTTTATGATACTTTCGCAGCAGTAACGTTTACGCGCGACAGCCACCGGTATTTGGAAGCTGCCACATCTTATGCTGTGCAGTCTCATGCTTCTGAATAGGTTACGTGTGTCAGTGTAGTCTTTGTTCTGCATAGTATACTTCCTACCTGCATTGCATAGGAATGAAAAAATGGCTTTATTTTTAAATCCACAAGCCAGAACCTTTTAATTCGAAAGATTTAATAAAAATTTAAATTATGTAAGCTTTAATATATTATCTTTTGGTACGTATCTATTTACTCCTAAAACGCCATACAAGCCATACAACCTGTAAGGCATAAATAGAAAAACTATAAAATAGATAGGTAGCAAAGAAGGTTAAGTTCTCAATTACTTATTGTACCTACCTACCTCTTAGAGTAGCGGTTATAATTATTACTTTTTGGTCATATCCTACACAGAGATTTTTTTCTTTAATCTGTGCCTCCAGATAAACAGCTAGGCACCAGATAGGTGACATAAAGTTACCATCAGTGGTCAAAAATAACCTCACCATCTCACCATGAAGCGGCCATGTTGTTTATAATTCAGTTTCGTTTCGTAATGAAAACTTAATAATTATGACCAAAAAAAATAATGAAATTTCAATTTTAATATATCCTATTTTAAGCGCCGGTTATTTCTAAGCATATTAGCGAAACCTGCATGAAAATCAGTTCAGTATTTACGGAGTTCAGTTATAACAAACAAACAACGACACGTCACTGTCCCTAGATGGCGCTGATACAAATAAAATTTCATAATGTAAAAAAAAAAAAAAAGCAAAAAAAAAAAAAAAAAAGGAAAAAGGGCAAAAAGCCGCGGGCCTGCATCGCGCAAGCGATATTTTCTAAACAATAGAACCTATGGTATAAATTACGTTAGTTATAATTGTGTGTGTTTTCCAAAGCATACCAGAATTTCACATTTATTATATGTAGGGATAGGGACACATTTATTATATGTAGGGATAGGGATGGATACAGAAATCGTAGTTTCTTTACGATTTAGGTATCAATGAACTGCACTGATTGATCACTGCATCGATAAAACTTTCGTACCTAAAGATTTTCATCAAAACGCAAGATAGTATACTGTTTTAAAAATTTTCATGTCAGATGTTTACCACCAATTTGTGCTTTTCCATCGACTTACCGACCGACGTAAACAAATTTGCTGGTTTTAATCTCGCTCCATTCTTTAGAGTACCGTAGCTCTTTTTAAAAACGTTTTTCTGGTTTTTCTTGTGTTTGATAGTGTATCTATATATTTTAACTGACACATTAACAGTAACTTTAATTTGGTTAAAACATTTAAGAATGCCATTAATCCTGATTATTTCAATTAGACACAATGTCAATAGTAAATAGGCACAGCTATTTAGATAGATAGATAGATAGATAAACACTTTATTGTACACACCAAATAATATAATTTTACAAGGCATACAGACATTTACAAAAACGTGTAACAATGGGCGACCTTATCGCTAAAAGCGATCTCTTCCAGGCAACCTTTGGATGGAGAGGATTTATAGAAGTGGTAAAAGACGGGGTGCACAAGCATAACTACATAGATAAAAATACCTTATAAACATACTAAATATCTTTAGCAATATACCTACATCTCTGAATAAAAAATATACCTACATATTATATCTACATACACTTACTTATACATAATATGTGGATACATAAACAAGTAACAGTAATATTATGGTAACAGTTTAACATAGTGTTATAGTACTAATGAATCGGACAAACTCACACTGACAAGTAAAACTCTTTGACTTGATCCTTAAAGCTGTGCAATGAGGGTGCCCTTCGTATAGTTTCAGGTAGTCCATTCCAGAGGTGGACAGCATGAATGGTAAAAGACCGATCATAGAAACTACTAGGATGTAAAGGCATCTTAAGAGTCAAATTTTCCGACGACCTAAGAGACAAGGTGTGGACGCTGTGCATGAAGCTAAAACGTTCTTTGAGATAGCGCGGGGTGGAAGGAGTAAACAAAACACTGTATAAAAAGGACAGGATATGGGCATTCCGGCGCAGACGTATGGGCAGCCACTTGAGCTTTGCACGAAAATGAGAAACATGGTCATATTTGCGCAAGCCAATTATGAACCTAATAGAAAAATTTTGTAAACGCTCAAGCTTACTCAGCTGATCCTCAGTAAGGTCGAGGTAACACACGTCAGCATAATCTAAAATAGGGAGCAAGAGAGATTGCGCAAGTGCAACCTTGGTGGCAGTGGGTAAAAAGTTCCGGAGTCTCCTCAGAGACCCTGCGGAAGCAAACATTCTGGAGCTAATGGCCTCCAGCTGAGGGCCCCAGCTCATACAGCGGTCCATTATCACTCCAAGATTCCTTACAGTGTCGCTATATGGAATGACCATATAGACCATAGGCTATTTAATGGGTGTCTTTAATCTTTGAACTAACTACTATACAATCTTACCAAAACTTATACCAAATGCAAAGTGGCCCGGAAGAGTTTTATATTTATTTTGTAATACCAAAGTATAAGGTATATTGTATGATTATTTTGTCATGAAATTAAATGCTATTATTACCTATATGGAACCAACAACTTTTATATTGTTCAATTTTATTCCGACAAGTGCACAAAGTGAATACTCTAATTGAATTGCAATACAAATGTCCAATTTTGTGATCAATATTTCATAGGACGATTGGAATATTGTTTGTATTGGAAATAGAGTTCAGGCCTTTGAAGGATTAACAGTCTGGCGCTAGAGCTGTTGTATGAAAACATTTGTTGAAAAATGGTCATAATTTTGATAATGGCGTCAACCAGGAATTCAACTTGATTACAATTTTATCACTATACCTATTTATTTAATTTTACAATAGTCAGGACAATCACCATGTATTAAAAACGTATTTCAAAATGTTTATTATGACTTGTAGGTAAATGTGCTAAAATTAGCCTACACAATTTTTTTAAAATTAATTTGAAGTTTAAAGTGAAGAAGAAGATGTTTTCCTCACTTAAATAAGCTCTTGGACGATTTGACCCATGGATTGTAAGTCAAACGTCCCACCACAAACTGCACTATCAAAGCAGGAAGATAGAAACCGAAAAGGTATACTTCTGAATTATTAATCATATTGTTTTAACTTGTTCCTTTATATTGAATCATAAAAGTTCAAATTGCCATTTTATTACAAGTAGAAAAAAATAAAATTATTATTAGGTACACGCTATTCTCAAATTATATCTTGGCACATATTTTTCAATAACTCTCTCTCGTTTTCTATTTCTATATGGTATTTTTCTCTTCTACGTAACTCCTTCACTCCACAGTCACGCTGTAGCCAGTATAAAACCTCTGAAATTCATTTAATCAACATTATCTCGCCAAAAACTAAGCGGGGGTGGCTTCGACCCCGTCATTTGTCCCCCATAATCCCCATTAGGGGACCGCAAGCCCGTAATGCGGCTTTCGTCCTGCTTCTTTCTTATCTGCGCTGCAAAATTTGTCTAGGCGATGCTGCTAAATAGTCTAAAAACGGGTGCTTATTACACCGTAGCGTAACATTGTTTGGGGTAACAGGTTTTACATAAATTCTAAAATTGCCAATGAATAAAAATAGATGGACATCAAAATTCAAATATATTTTTTTGCAAATAGCCTAATTTTAGCACATTTAGAAGTTAAAATCGGAACATTTATCTTATTATGTCTTTAAACGAACGAACTTTAATTGATAGATTCGTTTTCTGTTTTGTGGTGTTTTTATAACGCGTTTGACTTTATATCTATATAGAATAGTAGTACTCTTTTGCAAAATCGTCTAGATAGGTACCACTGCGTCGACAGTTATTCTGCCGCCAAGCAGTAGTGTGCAAGCACTACTGTGTTCCGGTTTGAAGGGCATTTTAGCTAGTGAAATTACTGGGCAAATGAGACTTTACGAACTGATCTCACAGTCTAGAAAACTTTTTTAGACTGGGGGATGTCTCAGGATGACGTGCGCAGTGCGCAGTGTCACGCGGAACTTTAATTTAGAGTTCCAAGTGACACTGCAATCTGTTATGGGCGGCCGTGTCGCTTAACACCAGGCGAACGACAAGCTCGTTACGTCATTCATTTACATAAAAAAAGCCCTAATTTAGATGTGAAATTATTAATTAAATTGTATGGGTTCGAGAGTACCTAACCTCTAGGTTAGGTACTCTCGAACCCATAAAAAAATAAGGTCTACCTTATTTTTTTTAATCGTTAACTTGTTACAGTACTGTGTAAGAAGCGGTCGCTTTAAGTGGCAGATACCTACGACGCGTTCCGACCACGATTTATTTGAGCCGCTGCACCGGCCTTATTGCGGCGCTTGTTAAAACGCCATGTGGGTTTTATTTTAAGTAAAAACGCTTCTTTAATTGGTTGGAAAGGTTTTTGTGGTTGCTAGTTTAGATAAGAGGCCTTCAACATTTTGGAGCATATATTTTTTCAGGTCTTTGATGAAGATAAAATTACCCGTTTTACAATAAATATCCGGCCAAGTGTGAGTCAGACTCTCGCACGAAGGGTTCCATTATCTATAAGAACGAGCAAAAAAATCACGTTTGTTGTATGGAAGCCCCCTGAAATATTTATTTTATTCTATTTTTTAGTATTTTTTGTTATAGCGGCAACAGAAATACATCATCTTCTTCTTCTTCTTCTCGTGTAGGCAAGTGGTCAGCCCCGGTGTCAGAATTTTTAGGCCGCCCAAAGGCTCCTGACTTGGCTTATTTTACTTAAATTTTACGCCATAATTACATCTATCTGTATCACAGTGATATAGTATTTATTGTAACCTCGAACCTTGAAAATTGGACTCATGAAAACCGTTGTCTTAAAGGTTATTTTTACTAACGAAATTGAAAATATTACACTTAAGTATTTTATTGAAAACGGATTGTCGAAAATGCGTAAAAAAAACTTACAATAGGTACGCATAAAACGTCGTAGCAAGTAATTAAGTACGATAAAATGCCAGAAAAACATATGTGTAAATAATTAATAGCCCCAACACAACACAGATAACATTTTCATGAGTAATAAAGGCGCACGATAATAATTTTTTTTACTAATTAATTTTTTAAAAACCCCGAAAATATTAAACCTTTTTAAAGTATATTTTTTTCTGCCTGTGAAAGCTCACGAGGTTTAAAAGTCCATCCAATACTCGCTCATTATGAATAAATATCATTTTTCATTTTTACAGTGTATTAACGAAGCCGTATAAGGTAGACGTACCAGTTAACGTCCCCGTCCCGGTTTAATTAACGAACCGGGAGAGTCATTATGATCGTCCATTGATTTTCTGTCATCGGCAATATACACCATAATAACAGTATGGGTCGTTATTTCTTTTTAATTTAATGCCATGTAAGATAGCAATTTGGTTTTATTCATTTAAAAATAAAATTAGCGGTGTTAAGTAGTGGAAACGTCATACAACCTATTTTTTTTTAATATTGCAAAAATAATATAGTAGGTAATGACTACCAAAACATGAAACACTTTAACCTGAAACTCCGTAGAAAAACAGCTAAATGTCAGCTGAAGCTATTAGTGGTTTAGTTAACCAACACAAAGTAGGAAAGTAAAAAAATCTCTTTGGTAAGCAATAAATATCTTGCAACGGTTATGTTATGACAATGCTTAGTTATCTTGTAGAAAGTCACGCTTTATATGTATAAGTTATTTAATAGTTAAAAGCCGCAAAATTGTGTTTCGTACCACAGAATAGATAATTATATAGTACTTGTTCGTACTATAAAGCTTACCTACTGTATATACAGTGTTACGATTCTGTGATAGGTTGTTGTATGATCGGGTACGACTACCTATATATTAATTGATTCGCTGCTTTGTGCGGCTTCGTACGATCACGTTGCCATAATCCTAGAGTAATTGCAATACAGTACTAAGTACTATTGTAGTATAGGTACTATTGGAATTCTGTTAGTCACTGAAGTCCGTAATTACTTTATCTAATTTATCGCCATCACGCCAAGTCCCTATGAGAGAGAAAGGGACGCCACTTGACCCTATATGCATACCTAGGTACTTAATTTTTTCCACTTATTTTCTTTGCGCTCCACTCCTTATCCATCACCATGTATAATAACAATTGAACAAAATGTGTTTGTCCACTTATGGGTGCCACTGTCAGCGCCTCTTGAAAACAAACAAGGTTAAAAAAGCGGTTGTATAAGTATAAAATATTAATATTTTTTTTTACTAAAATGGGCAAATGTAAGTAAGTATAAATATTATTCAAACCTTTTTTTTTCTCTAAATGTAAATCAGGTATTCATTATTAAGTGCTCAAGCATTAGTGCTTTTTATTATAATAGTAGAGGTGAGGACCTGATATTAGCATCCTAGTGCATATCTTAAACTTCTATGATGTAATAAAAGCCGTTGGTCTTCCTATCAATAAATAAATAAACTCATTTTAAATGAAAAACACAATAAGCTATTGTGTTTTACTCTATTGAATGGAGTAAGTAGCCTACAAACTTCCCTCATAAAATACTCTTCACTTCTCAGATTCACCCACGGTGTACTTACTATAAAACCATTAACAAAGAACGATAAGTCTCGAAGAAGCTTATTATTTCTATATTTCCCATTTTCCAGGAAAAATATCTGCATCTCCGATATAATTTCCAACACAGTTGTTTACATGAGAATTTCCGCACGTGTTCTTTTACAGACCACTGGGTCTTACACAATATTTTTAATACACAGTAACCAATCTTTCACCTATTTTTTGGACGGCAGTATCATGTAGATTAAATCTTGCCACGACATTGAATGTGTGTTATAGTTTGCAATTAAGTCTTAGAATGATTTTAGGATTAGTTATTATTAAAATATCAATATGCACTTAAAAATAAGTAATAGCGGATAATTATACAATTTTATATAGTTTTCAAGTAACTGAAAGTGCTTTTGAAATATTTTAATAGTACTTACGGGATTTTAACCATGATTAGAATCATCTCTGAGTTCCCGATATTTCGGCACAATGCACCATGTTCACAGGTAGACTGAAGATGCAGGTGGCTGATAAAAAGTAGTGAATAATCGTGAAAGTTCAAAAAAGTGTTTTACTTTTGAAATGTTTGAGTTACAAGACACTTCTTTTTATATCATTTTAATCTTTGCCCGTACTTATTATCATGACAATGACTCTGTAATGCCCATGTGCACTAAATTGTGACAGCTTTTAAGTTTGCACTTATCTCTCTAGGACGTACCCAAATGCATTTCAGTAGGTCATATAAAGATAGGTGGAAATATAGGAGCCGTCAAACTTTAGTGCAGACGGATTTAGTCTGATAGTGTCGCACGAAGACAAAGAAGGCGTCCCCTTACTGTTTATAAGAAATTTAGGTGAGACGGCCCGAGACAGATTCCACTACTTCTCATATCGAGTGGAAAACAGCCTGCGACGTGGCCACCCACCTGTTATTGGTGCTTTTACCCTAATGCGCAAGGATTTTCCCTTTTTATGTGTTTGTTGAGATGTAAAATGCTTAAAAGAATATTTTGTGAAAATATATTTTAGCAGCTGTAGGTATCGAGCAGATCCGCCTGAGTGCGGTTTCAATTCTCTATTTCTATGTTACTTTAGTTTTATAAAATTTGCTTTCAGAATGCCTTATACGTATTTAATTATTAAAATGTAAGGCCCATATTTAAAAATGATTTACTAAATACTGACTAAGCAATTATTAATTTATAGGTATCAATCATGTCATCATCATCATCAACAGCCTGAAGACGTCCACTACTGAACATAGGCTCTCCCACTGAGCGCCACTTGGAGTGGCTGCTCGCCGCCTGCATCCATCGGCGCCCTGTGGTTTTAACTAGATCGTCGGTCCATCTCGTGGGGGCCCGGCCTACGCTGCGTCTTTCAGTTCGTGTACCAATCATGTAAGAAAACATATTTGTTCGTTCATTCGTAACTACATAATGAATATTCTGAATAGTTTTACATACCTAATACGTTAAAATACTACTAAACGGAGAATATAATGATTAAATTATAGGTGTGTGGAGCGAGCTCCGCTCGGTGTTTCCCTGCGAGATAAGCTCCGGAACGAGGAGATCCGCAGGAGAACTAAAGTGACCGATATAGCTCTTAGAGTTAGTATATAAGTTGAAGTGGCAATGGGCAGGCCACATCGCTCGTAGAACTGACAACCGATGGGGAAGAAAGGTTCTCGAGTGGCGACCACGACCCGGAAGACGCAGCGTAGGCCGGCCGCCCACTCGGTGGACCGACGACCTGGTGAAAGCCGCGGGGAGCCGATGGATGCAGGAGGCGAGCAGCCGCTCAAGATGGCGTGCTCTGGGGGAGGCCTATGTTCAGCAGTGGACGTCTTCAGGCTATTAATGATGATGATGATGATGATGATAGGTGTACCTATAAATATCATAAACAACTATACAAGTTATGAAAAGTCTATGGAAAAATTCTCTCTGATAAATCCTTCACAACAATCTTTTCTTTATTAGAAACGCTTCAAGATATTGTAGAGTGCAGTGAAGCATCAAGTTATTGCGAACTAGACATACTTGTTGGAGCATGAACATCACTAAACATGTTAACACAGGTTCTCGATAAGTACACTTCGTTTTTTTTAAATTAAGAAATAATCAGATTCTAGTCATCACACTTCACACTAATATTATAAAGGCGAAAGTTCGTATGTGAGTATGTGTATTTGTGTGTATGTTTGTAACTCCTTCACGCTCAAACAACTAGACAGATTTGGATGAAATTTGGAACAGAGATAGTTTATGCAGTGGATTAACACATAGGCTACTTTTTATCCGCGGGTGAAACCGCGGAGCGCAGCTAGTAGTTTATAAACTCTTGTATTGTTGGGTGAACCACAAAATAGCGGAATGAGGCTTTTTATTTTAAAAAAAACACTAGTTCCGCTTCTTTTCTAGATGGCGCTGTAAGTACATAGTTCAAACCTTTCAAACCACAGAGTAGTTTAAACATAAGAAAATGCTTAGACTACCTACAAAGAAATGTCAAATTCAGTTGAGTGGACCACGAGTACATTGTCTGTAGTATCTCCTAAGTAGTCTGTGGTGCATTATTCTCAAGTAAATTGAAGTACAGTAGAACTGCGAGACAGATAAACGTTAATATAATGATCCAAAATTAAGCCGAGCTATCGCGCAACGAAAATAGAACAAATGAAACAGTTTAGAGTTGTCAGTCAGTATCGTGACACATTTCCTATAACCTGTGGTCTATGCTTGAAACAGTGACAGTGACAGATTTTGGTAAAACCACAACTGGCGCCATCTATTGGGTCATACATAAAACACCATTTCTTTTTTTTAAATAAAACTCGTCATTACGATGGTAACGGTTCTGCCGCTAAGCGGTCAATTAGTAGTGTGCAAGCACTATTGTGTTCCGGTTTGAATGGCACCGCAGCTAGTGATTTACTAGGCAAATGAGACCTAGGCAAATGAGACTTTATGACTGATCTCGCAGTCTAGTACCTAATTACTGTGCCGATGTCTCAGAATGACATACGCACTTGCGCAGTGCAGTAACGCGAAACTATATTATTTTATAGTTTCGCACTGCCGTGACACGTTACAGTGGAGTTCATAGCAAGGGGAACAAACCCCCAAAATCTAACATTCAACTTTCACATAAAAGTTGAATGTTGAATCATTCTCTTCTCACTTTCATAAACACTCGCTGCAGAAACCCCTAACTGACCAGTATTTTGATTACATACTCTTTCATCACATCATTCATTAAAAAATATCCTGCGCCTGTGGGTAAAACAAATAATGATAGAATAAAATATCCTTATATTACTTACAATACTTACTGAATTTAAAAGAGAATACATATAATTTTATTCCGATCTAGTACTAGTAGTAGGGTGATTGGATAACAAGCTTGCAAGAAACTAGTATGCTTGAGTAAACGCACTAACAACGCAATAAAACTGCTCAGTAGTGCTAGGTACTGTAGATACTTATATTCCACGTAAGTTCCCTGTTATAAATATTTATTTACAATTGTAAATTTACGATTATTATTCATTGCATCTTAAAATAAGCTTGCAACTACGATTTGGAGTATTTTCAAGGACTACGATGATACGTCCAACAGTATTTCTCATACCAAAAATGCAGTGGCTAAAGGGAAAGTATAGACCCCCTTACTAGCTGTACTGTGTTGATATAACAATGATTACAAGAACTGTTGTAAAAGTTTAACTTTATAAAACAATACTATTTAGTCAACTTCAAAAAAGATGGAGGTTTTATGTTGCGACTGTATGTATTTTTTATGTATGTTCACCGATTTCTCCAAGATTTTTGGACCGATTTGCGTAAATTTTGACTAAGTGACGATCTGAAGATCTTTTGAGATAGAACGGAACTCCTCAGTTCCAAGTACCTATACTTGTCAATGTACAATTAACTTAATTGTAAAGTTTTGAACACCAAATCGATGCGTTAGATTCCATCAATTTTTGTCCACACGTGATTAGTGTCAGGCGTAGGTGCTTAGCTTAGGGGCCAGTTTATCCTGTAATATGTATTTTGAGGAAATAAACAATAGTCACTTTGTTTTCAATGCTTTACAAAGTTTCCATCAATTTATCACATAATACTTTTTATTAAATTAGGTATTTTTCAATACCAGCATGTAACAAATAGGTATGTACAATGTATGAAAAATAAAAGCACAAAGATAAAAATGGGACTGGATACCGGCAAAATGCAATTTCCACCGCGATTGATCGATCGTTCTCGAAAACAATTTTTTTCACCCACTGACCTAATTTCGGTGCAGGTGACTTGAACTCATATTTCCACCAATGACACACAAGAGGCTGTCAATTGGTTAGTTATATTAACCAATAGGGGGCCTAGGCGTGGCATGGCACTTTGCCAAGCCAGATGCGGCCTGCTGCATCTTTTACGCCTATACACTTGTTGAGTGGAGAATTTAAGCTTTTGGGAAGGAGGCACCGGCTTGGCACCGTTTTGGTAGGCGTAGAAGTGTTTTAAAACTGAATTGGTACTGGTTTGCCGCAATGCTGGGACACATCTGCGCAGTGAGTTGTAGATACTTATTATCATAAAAAAACAACTGGAAAATAAATTAGACATTATGAAATGAAATAACACTGTTATTTTATTACGAAAATATTACTACTGCAAACATATTGCATAATTATTATTTCGTAATCAAGTTGTCGCAACATTAAATAAATATAGGCATAAATAACATTTTTTTTGTTTACGTTAGTTGCTTGCGTATCACGTAGGTACCTACGGCGCAACGAGTCCCACCCGGTGACGCTGTAAAGGTCGGTAGAGACCAAAAGCATTAGCCCGTTTACTAGGTGGTAGGACTTTTCTGCAAAATTCGTCTAGGTAGGTACCACCGCTTTGCCAGTTATTCTGCCGCCAAGCAGTTGTGCCCATGCACTAGGTACTGTGTTCCGGTTTGAAGGGCATTGTAGCTAGTGAAATTACTGGGCAAATGAGACTTTATGATCTGATCACTCAGTCTAGTAATCTGATTCCTTGACTGTGTGATGTCTCAGGATGACGTGCGCAGTGCAGTGTCACGCGAAACTTTATTGTTTTAAAGTTCCGAGTGACACTGCAACTGTTATGGGCGGCCGTGTCGCTTAACATCTGGTGAACGACTAGCTCGTCAGGTCATTCAATCGCATAAAAAAAACGGCGCAGCGTGTAGACCATTGAAAAAAAAACATTTAAATTGTTTGAAAACGTGTCTTGGTATAGAAAGCCACCCTAATAATAATTGATAATCATCATTCTACATTCTTCTGCGATCACCAAGCCACCTGTCAATAAAAAAGTTAAATTGCGATTGATGATTAAATAGGTACCTACCTATTGAAAGAGCTATGCTCGGTGTTTCTCTACAAGATAAGATCCGAAATGAGGAGATCTGTAGGAGAAGTAATAATATGTGACTGATATAGCTTAGAATTAGCAAGTTTGAAATGGCTAGGCAGGCCACATCGGCCCCCACTAGGTGGGCCGACGATAAGATGAAAACCGCGGGGAGCCGATGGATGCAGGATGCAAGCAGCTGTTCAAAATGACGCTCCCTGGGGGAGGCCTATGTTCAGCCGTGGACTTCTTCAAGCTGTTGATGATGATGAAATTTATATCTAATTAAACTTATTTAGTACTTAAGCCAAGTTGTCTGGTTGTAGTGCTTTCATTTCACTAAAACAAACCATACAAATACTTAAAAAAACAGCAAACAGCAAAGTTTTCACTCCGCATTTTCCCTTTAATTTCAGACGAAAGGAGATGCCTCTCAAAGACCGTCTGGCTAAATTAAAACTCGACTTACTCCAAATTGGTATTTATATGATATCTTTGGAGTTTGTTATGCGATAGTCGCGCTTTATTGCTTGCGTGTTATGTGTGCCTATTGAGATGTGAACCTATTGAACGTGTGAGTATGTTTGTTTTGAAATTTGAACTAATGGGATCTCTAAAGGATTTTACGTTAAAGCCTGATGATGGATATAGGTCTTCAAGGTGGAAGGAACGTTTCACTAGCACGGCAAAATCAAATTCCCTTGGGTTTTTTGCCAATCACAGCTTAATTACTAAATGTGATTACATTACAACTGATTTAACGTTGTATCTCCTAGATATCATTGGTTTAGCGAAAAATGGCAATAAACAAATTTCGTCTTAGTTTTTCAGTCTATTGCCATATGTCGCTAAAGTAATGATAACTAGGCGATACTTTTAATTGTAATTTATTAATACATTATATTTACTAGCGCAAAGTTAGTTTTCATGTAATCACGTTGAGTAATTAAGCTATTATTGGCAAAAGAACGCAAGAAAATTTGAATTAGCCGCGCTAGTGTAACGTTCCACCTTAAAGCCTGATGATGGATATTAGTGTAGCGGGAAATTCAGAAGTGTGACAGTTTTTTTAGCTTTTGTAGCTAACCTAGGTAGCGTTTATAAGATCTGTTAATTACACATACAAAAAATAATCAACAAAAATGCACCTGTGTCAACACAGTGGTTACTTAACCATTATTTTTCATTTTAATCGGTTTGGAAATCAGTACTTGTAAATAGGAGTATTACAAAATATTTATAGGTAAGGAATAGACACATGCAGTAATGCATTTCTTTAATTCATTTTTCTTTTTTTAAAACCGATGGGGAAGACAGTTTCTCGAGCGGTGACTTCGAACTGGAAGATACAGCGTAGACCAGCCGCGACCCCCCATTAAGTGGACTGACAATCTGGTGAAAACTGCGGGGAGCCGATGGATGCAGGAGGCAAGCTGCCCCTTAAAGTGGCGCTCTCTGGGTACCCCACGTTCAGCAGTGGACGTCTTCAAGCTGTTCATGATGATGATGATGATGTTTCTTTTTTAAGAGTGGAACCATCCACTGAAAACTGTAGTAAATGTTACGGCGTCTTTCCATTCTACTCTTTTAATGGACGTAGTCTTCCCAATATTCTTCACCTGGCAATGGTCTAAGCCAAGGCACTCTGGTGGTGTCCCTGAGCTAGGCAACTAGCTACTATTGTTTCCCCCTAAAAACATAGAGAACATTTAAAAGCCTAACGAAATTATCATTCTAATTAAGGTTTAAAGTTGAAACTACACTTACAGGAACTTTAGGTGATTGCTGCTAGCTATTACAAAACAAAACGGTTCTTCAAGTTGTTTTGATTCTGTATTTTAAAGCTTACACGTTTGATTAGAACAATATTGAAATGTTTTAAGTCCATGGCAAAGCACTTTTTACAAATCCCCAAAGCAATTTAGTCCTTAAACTACTGTCGTTAAGATCATCGAAGCAAGAGATAGCATAAAAAGAAGCATAATATGTTAGTCTACATTGCGAAATTCTATCTTCACTGTAAAAACTGCAACCCATAGTTTTTCCTCAACAAATGGCTTGCATGTGATCCCTCTGTATGGTACAAACCATAAACGCTTCGCGAAACAGGGTAAGCAACGCATTGGTGACGCCCCTGGTGTTACAGATGTCCATTGGCTACGTACGGTGACCATTTCCCATCAGATGGGCCGTATGCTTGTTTGCATCATTTAACACACTAAAATACTGCATCAAATGGTATCCCTCCGTTGATAGTTGACGAGTCATTGGTGTGGTGCTTCTCTGCACAAGTGCACATCAACGAGTAGTAATTAATTTCCGGAATGCTATTTGTCCATTCTTTTTTAACTTACACCAAACACTGTCGTTTATGTAAAAGAATGCCAGTACTTGCATTTAGGCACGGTGCCAGACCACGTCGCGTGTTATGTGTCTTTATCGAGCTAGATAAAAATTGGTTAATCTTGCCGCTGTAATGTCTAGAGGGAACGAGGACGGGTGCTGATAGCCGCCATTTCGATAGCTCTACTGACGCTTGAAGCTTTACATTTGTTCTGACTTTGCTCTAAAATTGTTACATTAAGATTTTGTTTTACAGGTAGAATTATATAATATCGTGTTGTTTTTAATTTAATCTTAATTTTCATTCAAAGAAGGGATACCTTTTAAATTTGGACCAATTAGGATTAAACTTTCCGTATATTAGGTACATTGCTTTAATACTCCTGAGATCAACAAGAAGTACTTTTTATGTCGGAACATTAAGAGCTACCCCGCGTAAATGTCTCTAATAATTTTATGCCTTTATTTAAAAAAAATACTGATTATTTTCAGGATGACTTGTGTAAAAGGTAAAGGTACTTGTATTCAAAAATGTTATATATCATTAGAAACTTTAACGTAAAATGTCACAAGATTTTTGATAACAAAGGCAGTATACTATACTATACTTAGTAACAGCTGAGATTATTACTAAAGTAATATTATTATTGGTACGTCACTAGCAATATTCGATTTAATTAACATCGGTCTCGAATGTACGGACAAAAGACAGTCGAATGTCTGTCAGGGGTGGCAGAAGCCCCTTTACAAGGTACGAGCCGATACGATTTTAATTTACTGATGTTATAAAATGAATGAAATACACTTAACTGTGTGACATATATTTAATTTTATTTTACGTATCTGGTGAACTGTATTACCTCATGATAGTATAATCAATGATGGTCAATGCAACAGGGCTATTCCAAGTGGTAGCACGGGTTATCAGTAAAGAATTGATATTTAAATAAATTACAGTTTGCTTAAGATCTTATGGTATTTTTATACCATGATCGATACATTTGCAGTGTTCAAATGATCAAATTTCAGAGACCCATTCAGAAATCATGATAACTTTTGTGTATATGAAAATGACTATTAAAAAACTTCAGAGTACTAATAAAATCGTATCCTCTAAAAAAGAGTCCATCTGAATTATTCGGGCATCCGCCATTGGAGAGCGTCGGTACTATTGACAAAGGTCATTCATACTGTAATTCACGCTTGGCTGACCTCTCTTATTTGGATTGTCTATTTGTACCGATTGACGTGGTAGCCTGCCTATAGCTCAACTACCTTTAGGTATTAGCACCAGTAAGATTTATGTAATAAGTATTATGGCGATGGCTACAAGTAAAATTTTCTATGGTCAACTTAAACAAAGGTTATTCCCAGATCGACAATAGTAAACATATCTTTTGGAAAACAATATAAAAAAGTGTGTACGTAACAATATGGTGTTTTCTGCAATGTTTAAGTATGACTTTACGGAAAACTGATAATGGTCTGACATCTCTGACGTAAAACTTTATTTATTTATAAATTATTGTCATCTCATCGTTTATCTTGACGATATTTTGGTTTTGCTTTTATCCGCTCTCTGTCATTCAAACATCTATTATTTAGAATAAGCGGACACGAACCTTATCATCAGAAAACCTTTCTATATCTGCTGATCTTTGCATTGATTATTTATGGAATCCTACCTAAAAACAATTTTTTCAAGATTTAACCAAAGATACATCTACGTTAGCACTTGCCATTTCCTATCTTAGATCGTTACTCTCGGGACTAGTTAACGCACGCACGGAAGTGGAAGGATTGCCCTGCTCAGCGGTCCTGTGACGAATCAGTCACGGTTCTGTGCCTGTCTTAACTAGGAAGGGAATCTGACGACAAGGCATTACAGAATGAATAGTTCGTCTTTAGGATGTTACTCCTTGAGCTGGAAGTGGTATAATCATGTGTAGGTTTTGTATATCTCAAAGCTGCATACGAATATTTGCGCTATGCTTCAAATAGATCGTAGCCTATATTCACAGCGTTATATTTGTATGACTTCACAGTGATCAGCAACCTTTTTGTGGCTGTTTTGTAAGCGCTCAATGCTGACTCTAGAAGTGTAACTATGGTAAATTTTTAGTAACATCTAACAGATTTGCGTTATTATAAGAGACATTAAAAAAAATTAAAACGTTTTATCGAACACTCAGTGATTAGTGGAAGGAGTATTGCATATTTTATTAAACTTCGAGTATTAGAGATGAGTAGAAAAATAGGAGTAGATAAGTACTTTAGGAGTTGCTTGTTTCAAGCTATTTCCGTCAACAACATACCCCCATTTACATCCCATTATTATCAGTAGCTCGTCGCTATCAAATTGTGGCTGTAATCGCATTACATCACAAACACACCATGTAATACAGTTACAGAGTCATTCATATTCTACTTTTAAAGCAGCATACATGGATGGTTTATGTCACCAACAGAATCCTGTACTTTCTGCTCTGCTGTTTTTATTTCTTCTCTATGCGCTACATAATTATTAATGTTAACGTATGAAGAATATTTTTAAAAACAATGATTGTATTTTTAGTAATAATAAATGTTAAAAATACTTATCTACTAGCTCTTCTCTTCCACTGCTACTTGTCTCTCCCTATAGTTTCACCACTTTTATTCTTGGTACCAGATATACCACAATAGAATAGAGGATTACCAAAACTACGTGACCTCATATACTGTTCACTCCAATCCGACAGTAGTAACTCATGTATATAATATAGGTGTGTATGATGACGTTGATGACACACTATTGTGGCGGCCTAATCATATCTGGCAGTCATTAATTATTCGGAGCAGGGCGTGCAATGCGACCCTGATGAATGGATGTTGTTATTCATGCAGTGCACAAAAGCTTTAGTTTGAGTCTGTTTGTGATATCTATATTTCTATAATATATCACAAAGAGACTCAAACTATCTATTAAAACTAATTATAATTTTCAAAGTGTATTGATATACTATCTGAGTTTGAATATTATCCCGGAAGGGGGGACTGGGATGATGATAACCCACAAGTTGTGAGAGCCTTACTTGAAACTGTGTGTTTCCAAACCTCCATACTAAAAAATTAATCCACTCACAAAATTGAACGTGCGATCGCTACGAGAGTTAACAAGATACTATAAATTAATTTCTAAACACAGGTCGTTAAACATATTTAATCGCATTCGGTCAAGGATGAAGTTCAACCACCCAGCTGCGCTAGGACAATCTTCAAACGTAAACTTTACATGGCATTTCTTCAATGAAAATCGATTAATTTAGAAAAGCCGTAGAAGAAACATTGTCTACCTTGGGGAGTAGAGTTACCCCCTTTCGGGAAATACCTCAATTCGAACTCACCTTGTATGTACATCTTTTTATACGCACCTGTAAGTTTATGTCTGCAAGAGATCTTTTATTCAGCTTAAATAGTATGTACCTGCAGTTTTTTGGTTTCCTGAACTTTATTCTAGTTAATGAAGTATTTTTATTCGATGTGGCTACAATACGCTTGCGGCCTGACAGCTTGTGGCGCAATGGATGCCATAGACTTACGCTTCATACCATACGTCATATTGCACAAGTATATTGCAACCTTATTTGACTAGTTGTAAAGTTACCCCTTCTCAACTTGCTATTTTAATTATGATGTAGACATAATTACTTACAATTTCCACATGTCTATTAAAATTACTTAATTTTTTTTACTTACTCAACTCAATTGAGACAGCTTTGCATCTCATTTCAAAACTTACCTGAAAAAGAGAGGAAAGATATAGTTATAAATTTTTCGGTTACATGTTTTTCAAAAAACAAATAAAAAAACATTTTTTTCTCGCTTTCACACCACCTCTCTTCAGCAATAAGTTGACAGATAATCACATCATTGTATAGTACTAGAAAGATTAGGATTACCTAGATATTAAGTATTTTATGTAGAAGAGACTTTTTAAATGTAATCCTCTCGCTGTAATTCGCTTTTAGCGCGATTCTAAACAGAGCCTATACTGGATCGCTTGTCAAAATCCTCATACAAAAAAACAAAGCGGTCCAATATAGCCTCTGATTTGAATCGCGCTAAGAGCTCACAGTACGCCCCCTGACCATTTCCAAAAACATACTAACATATTATAACATATCATATCTTATCAAAAACATTTTTTTCTCGCTTTCACACCACCTCTCTTCAGCAATAAGTTGACAGATAATCACATCATTGTATAGTACTAGAAAGATTAGGATTACCTAGATATTAAGTATTTTATGTAGAAGAGACTTTTTAAATGTAATCCTCTCGCTGTAATTCGCTTTTAGCGCGATTCTAAACAGAGCCTATACTGGATCGCTTGTCAAAATCCTCATACAAAAAAACAAAGCGGTCCAATATAGCCTCTGATTTGAATCGCGCTAAGAGCTCACAGTACGCCCCCTGACCATTTCCAAAAACATACTAACATATTATAACATATCATATCTTATGAATCTGACATAATATTATATTTCTGACATTATAAACCGCCAGACCTCGAAGTTCAAGACCTTCGATAGCTGATCAGTCGAATCAACCTCCACTAAAACAAGTACAATATATGCCTTTGAATAAAAATACAAAAACCGCAAGAAAGGTAACAGGTCTACAAGACATCGTAAACATAGTATTGACATGTTTACACGACTAGGCCGGCAGGTTGGGCAAGGTTAGCCGATTATAGCTAGAGGGTGCCCTTAACGAGTCAGGGGTGGGTTACGTGTCGATATTGCTGCTATAAGAGCACCCTTAGGTTGTCACGTTTATTGATCACATGGGGTGGGTTGTTACTAATATTTTACTGGATAACTAAATAAAGTTAACATTTTTGCTAGCTGCTATGCTTTTTTCTTTAAATACTGCAATAACAACGGAATAGCTGTGAAATTATCATCAGACATTCTGCATGTGATTACAATAATTTGTTCCTTTTAATAAAGTTTAATTAATGTGGAACGTTTCACTAGCGCAGCAAATTCAAATTTTCTTGCGTTCTTTTGCCAATAATAGCTTAATTACTCAACGTGATTACATTAAAACTAATTTTGCGCAAAAAATAGAATATCTCAATAAATTACAATTAAAAGTACCACCTACATATCATTGGTTTAGCGACAAATGGCAATAGACTGAAAAGCTAAGGCGAAATTTGTTTAGTGCCATTTGTCGCTAAACTAATGATATATATGAGATACTTTTAATCGTAATTTGCTGATACATTCTATTTCTTTATGTTAAATCATTTTTAATGTAATCACGTTTAGTAATTAAGCTGTTATTTGCAAAATAACGCAAGAAAATTACAATTTGCTGCGCCAGTGAAACGTTCCACCTTAACTTGTAATATTGCACACCGCTGTCGTGATAGAGTCTACGAGCTATTTAATTGATATTCCAACCATTTATGAATCACATTCTGCAATAAATGACTTTCTATTTCTATTTCCAATTTCCAATTTCTGTTTCTATAGCTATAGGGATGTTTTTCCTTGTTTTATCTTTACTCATTTCAAACTCAATGAAGATAAAAAATACACTCAATAAGTATTTATGCGCTACACAATGTTTATTTAGTCGGTAAATCCAGCGTATTGATTATCTCCAATCCTAAATTTCTCTGAAACTGGTTTAGCCAATGTCACGTGAAGTCACAAACATCACACTTACACACAAACTTTTGCATTTACAATAACTATTAGTGGGATATTTAGTAGGACACTGCGGGCATCGTTTAGCCAAAATCCACCTTTAAACAAAAAAAAGCAAAAGCAAAGCAAAACATAGCAAAAAAAAAAAACAAAAATCGAAGCAAAGCAAAACGCGTGTGCTTTTTGCGTGGCAAAGCATTTAACCACTGTCTCATCTGATGGAAAGTGATGCTTGCCTAGAAGATACCTGTTCACACTCGACTTGAAGACTTCCAGATAATAGTAGTTTAATGTTAGAGGTGTTCGCAGTTTCACTCGAATTTTACCAATTTTCTTGAATCTCTTCGTTTTTCAGTTGAAAAAGAATCCTTTGTTGATAAAAACTTAATTAGATGAATCGAGAACCATCTCGTTATGTTGAAGTCGCTTAATGAACAGTCTCCATCACAACACGGGGATCCAAACGACACGAGGCTAATTAGACCCCATGACATCAATACAGATCGTATTCCTAATGAGCCCCATGGGGTATCAGTAACTCAACTGATTCAACTGATTTGCTGTTATTCATAAAATATAATCTTCGGAGAAACATTAATTCATTCATTGTAAGAAGTAGTGACATTATAGGTTGTTCAAATGACACTTTTTATACTAGTTGACGGTTGCGGTTGTACTGTGCAAGTTTTTACTACTTTTTTTTATAACAGGCCTGCATTTGACCACAGTTTCACCTGATGGAAAGTGACGATGCGGTCTATGATGGTACATGTTTGCTTAAAAACTTTCTAATATAATTATTACTTTATGTTTACTAGATTTCATGCAGAACACAAGTGGGTTCCCAATGATAGCTCGTTCCGTACTCACACCAAATTTTGTGACTGTGTGATCCTTCGAAAGTTATTCAATAATAACACTTATGATGATAATAGTTGATGATTGCAGTCTTACTTCATCTCATGGTGAGTGGTTACCGTCGACATCTGCAACTTGCAATACCAGGGGAGTTGATGATGGATTGCCGATTCGAATCGGATATCGATTTAACCCTCTCATTTTGATTTAACCACAACCCTGGCGGTGTTTTCGTGAAATATCTCATTAACTGGAATAGCGTCCGCGCAAAGTTAGATTGCCGTCCACCGTTTTGATTACTGCCTACTCCTGATAGGCAATTTCCTGCGCTTTGTGCGCAGCATCCTGTGTACAGTGTAACCAGTACTGAAGATTTAGAGAAATTTGTGTTTCGTCGTACGCACTGATGCATGCTTACTTCAATTTTGGTAACGTACAAGTAATGTATTACTACTATACTTATACTACTACTATTCTATACTCTAAATTATACACGGAACTGACGGAGAAAATCAATTATTTATGAACTAATCAATTTTTCATCAACTATTGTCGCAACATGTTCTGTTTGCCACAATTGATTCGATTAGCCATTTTTTAATTGTTACAATTTGTGAGAGTGATCTGTGTGTGGGGGGGTTGGGCTATAGCTGCGTCTTCCAGTTTGTGGTCACCACTGAAAAACCTTTCTTAACCATCGGTTGTTGGCTCTGCGACTAACGTGCATGCGCTATAAATATATATATATATATATATATATATTCAACATAAATTAACCTGAACTTATAAATTTACTTACTTTTCTTATATAACATTTAAAGTTTAGTCACTGCCTGAACATGTCTCCTGCGGCTTCCTGTCACTGTGAGCATAATGTCAAATAGATTTTAGCGTGCCTTTGGTGTTTTTGATGGAGCAGGTTCGTTTCAGAGGGTTGAGCTACGGGCCTCAGTTAATTAGGTTTAAAATGAGCTAGCGTGTCACTGTTCAATTTAATGAGTCATTTACACCTATTTTTATTTAAAAGAGAAAATTCGCTATTTCATGTATTGCTATTAGATGTAGTTTGTGAAAGTATACTGAGCTAATTAATTAATCAAAAATATAATTACGTTTAGTGATTTATACTTCGCTTTGCTTGCGTTCCTTTTTTTTTAATTTTTTTTTCATAAAAATAAAGAATCTGAAGCTACGATAACAATTACAAAGCACCTTGGTCTGGATTTTCTAAATTTATGATGTACGGGTATACTATAATATAGATGCGTGTTTTTACCACACCCATGAGTAAAATACATACTTGTAGATACTTTTGGGTCAAAAATAAAAATGGCTCTTATGGCTGCCTAAGGCATCCAGATGAGACCAAAAAAGTTGGGCTAAGGCCTGAAGGCAATTATTTGATTTATAATTGTGATCATATTGTACAATTCTTTATATTTACCAAAAGTAAAAAGAAACAAAAGAAGCTTAATAATGTAAATACTTTAGTATACCTAGAGCTGAATAGAGTGTTACTCAGGCATTACCTTGCAAAAGTTCATTTTAAATACAAAATAATAAATATTTCTGTATCATTTGGCAATTTTGTAGATAAATTTTAAGGCTGAAGTTTTTTTGTATTTTTTTAAATGTAAACAAATGATGTGGCGAGATAGTCGTAGTAGTAAAATAACCGGCCAAGTGCAAGCAAGGCTCGTGCACAATTATTTATAAAAACGAGCAAAAAAATACATTTCTTGTATGGGAGCCCCCTTAAATATTTATTTTATTCTGTTTTTTAGTATTTGTTGTTATAGCGGCAACAGAAGTACATCATTTGTGAAAACTACAACTAACTGTTACGGTTCATGAGTTACAGCCCGGTGACAGACGGATAGACAGACAGACAGACAAATACACTGATAGATAGACAGCGGAGCCAAAGTAGTAGGGTCCGTTTTACCCTTTGGGTACGGAAACCTAAAACCCAATAGCATAACCCAAACATAAAGAAACATAAAGCTATCTATAAAGTCGTATATACAACAAAAAAACAGGTAAGTGTTATTTGTTTTACATCTATTTAAAGTTCTTGTTTTCATTATTTTTTAGGAAAAATGCCCATTACAGCTCCTACTCAAGTTAAAAGGGTACCATTTTGTGTGAAAACAGTGTAGAGGTACAGTTTCTCCTTCGAGACGGGTTGAGTGATTAGATGGTAGAGCGTGATCATTTATAATGTCACGATGACACTCTATTATAACCCCCTTTCTTACCTTCTGCAAACTTTGGCTGGATTTTTTGCATAAAATTATGGCGTAGATTTGAATTGGGTTTCAAATAAAACTGAATAAAATAGGCGAGCGTGCTACATCGTCGCTGCGACCACATTGTCGCTTAACATCGGGGAAAAAGTAGTCAAATGCAGGCCTATTATTTAGTACCTACTTTTTTTTTCAATAAAACCTAAAGAGAAAAGCTGTCATCTGATTAATGATAATGAACCAATCATCAAAATCAAATGAGTAGTTTAAGGCGTTACTGTGGAAAATACGTAAATATAACAGAGATTGTTTTTTTTTTCTTTAATCTGTGCACACGAACCACTGATAAATGTATAACCCTTCTGGTTTTGCTGTAGTCAGGGGAAACTGGTTTCATATAATATCATATCATTTTAATAACTTGAACTTTGTGATCATTGTTTTGTTAACAAATTTTTGCCAATTGTATTGGAGGACGCCCTCCGACTAGGTAGAGCGAAGATATACGCAGAGTAGCTGGCAGCGAGATCAGCCAAGGATCGGGCTAAGTGGCGTGCAGTAGGAGAGGGTAGGTGTATACAACAGTGGATTAATACGCAGTCAGGCAGGTAGGGATGATGATGAAGTAAATTTAACTGATGGATATGCTTTAGAGTCAGATTTAGATATATTTTTTATGTAAAAGGAATGACGTGACGAGTTAGTCGTTAACTTGATGTTAAGCGTCATGGCTGCCTATAACAGATTGCAGTATCACTCAGAACTCTAAATTAGTATAGTTTTGCGTGACACTGCACTGCGCACGTCATCCTGAGACTTTACACAGGTTTGTAATAAGATTACTAGACTGTGTGATCAGATCATAAAGTCTCATTTGCCCAGTAATTTCACTAGCTACAATGCCTTTCAAACCGGAACACAGTAGTGTATGCACACTACTGTTTGGCGGCAGAATAACTGGTAAAGCGGTGGTACCTACCTAGACGAACTTTGCATAAAAGTCCTACCACCTAGTAAAAAATATATTTATTGATTAATTTTAAGCTCTTAATGTTTTGTAAATTCATTAAAAAGCGGTAGGTTGCTGCATTTATCATGAGCAGCATAAAAATCTAAGCGGTAAACGAAAAATAAAACCACTATTCGAGCAAACACCCAAAAAACTATTCTCGAAAACAATGCCACGATTTCGAGTAATTTCTCTAAAAATCCGCGGCAAAAAGTACCTCCACATAGCTCCAGCGCACATTACAGAGGAATGCCTTTGTGCTGTGTACCGTACACTAGATGACATATTGGTTTACATACAGACGCACTGATGTCGCGGGTGGTACCACTGGTTTAGTGGGCAGCAGCCAATGTGAAAGTAAAATTACCTTTTGAAGTGAATTCGATGATCTGAACAACTTTATTTTATTCGGAGCCCATTCTAGAAAACTTGCTACGGGAATTAAAAATAATTATTTGAGTACATTTTAAAATTTCGTGTACGTTTTAAACTTATGTTTATTCTTCATTCTTCTTTTAATTAGCTAATCAAAAGCTTAGGTGGAACGTTTCACTAGCGCGGCAAATTCAAATTTTCTTGCGTTCTTTTGCTATTTTCCATCGATTTTTTCTTGCTCAGTCATTTTACTCACGTTCTTATCCAATCACGCCCAATCCAGTATTGCCAACCAAAAAAAAATAAACTTACTTGTTTTGAAAAAAAAGAACAGGAGCTGATAAATTAACCGATTCCTAATGTTAGCGGTACAATACTAGCGGAGCTGAGTTCCGTGAGATGTCTCCCCCCCCCCGCATTTATAAGGAATGTCAGAGATGGAAGATATCGGGAAGGGAAATAAATAAAGACGCTATCTTGTTTTATTAGGATTAATTATGATAGATAAATAGATAAAATCTACAATAAAACAGAAAATCTTAGAATTAGGTTACAATGGGCGCTCTTGTTGCAAAAAAGTGATCTCTTCCAGGCACCCTTCGGATTGACAGAGATAGATCAATGAGCAAGGACGGGGGTGCTATAAAAATAAGTTACTATGAAGATAAATTATTACGATAAATATAAAATAGTATACTACTTAATCAAGAAAACATACTGTAAATAACACAAATATTTACATAAACCTACATAAATAATGTATATATCAATACTAAGGAAACAACAGTGAGGGATTATTTCGAGATTATTTTATAATTACTTAATATAGATACTGTTATACCCACGTTCGATCTAACAGTACATACATTCACTACATAGCAAGGGATGCGTTAGTTTGGAGGAGCCGTGGAGCAGTGGCTATTGCAAATTTCAGGGATGCAGTGATATCAATATCATTGCTTCAACTACATCCACAATCGACAACCAACAGTACACCCCCGTTCAGAATATTCAAATTCTTGCCCTATCCGATAATACCGCTCTCATGCAAAATGCATACAATATCATTCTTTACTTCATACGCGAATGCGCCCGAGCGTAATTCATGTAAAACTGGCTTTATTTGAGTTTTATGCGTTCATTTCTGGTGTATTTTAGACGTAATGCGAAATTTATTTGAGGTTTATTCGATACTGCTTTTGTGATGTCACAGTAATAGCTTTTGAGAGAGAAATAGGTTTTGTTGTTACGGTTATTTAGATGAGTCACGAATAAAAATGTTTTTTAACCACAAAATGACGACACCAAAGAACGTTTATCTATTACAAGCTAGATTTGTTTAAAATAAGCATTACTTTGACATCTATTTTGGCTTTTTCTTTTATGGCCCAAAACTTAGGCACGGAAAGCACAAAACATAGATGTCTTTACAATAAGAATTGGGATTATGAGCATTATTCTTAGCTACAAAACGTATTTAGGTATCTAGTTACTAGGTATACAAGGTGAATTTAGATTGGTGTGTTATTCCGAAAGGGGCGGACTGGGACCATGATAGCCCACAAGTTGTGAGAGCCTTACTTGAAACTGCATGGTTCAAGTAAGCCTGAACCTCCATATTAAAAAATAAATCTACTCACAAAATTGTACGTGCGATCGCTACGAGAGTTAACAAGATACTAAAATTAATAAACAAATTTATTTCTAAACACAGGTCATGAGACCATGGCCTAATTGGTAGAGCGTCTAATCCGGTGAGTTAGAAGGCGCGAGTTCAAATCCCGCTAAAATTTGCACCTTGCTAAAATTTTAAGAACTATAATATCTTTATAGATATACCTGAAGTGTGGTTTACACTTAAAAATCAATCCATGATAGATTTGGCAAGCGCGCTATCTCTCGTCATTAGGTAGTATCGAAATTACTACTAATGAATAGATTACCTGTCTTAAACAGGTTCTATAGATGTCGCCACGACTGCTTAGTCGGTGAACACATAGTCCTTAAGATTTTCGCAGCTAGCGGTCATGTGACCATGGCCTAATTGGTAGAGCGTCTAATCCGGTGAGTTAGAAGGTGCGGATTCAAATCCCGCTGGTTGCTAAAATTTTAAGAACTATAATATCTTTATATTATAGATATATTGAAGTTTTCTATTCTGCATTGTTCCGGGTTGCACCAGTAGTGGGAAAGAGAACTTTTCTTTTTTTATAAACTCACATTGTATATAATACTAGCGACTCGCCCCGGCTTTGCACGTATAGAGGTGTAGCCTATGTTACTCAGGGTGAATGTAGCTTCCCAATGGTGAAAGAATTTTTGAAATCAGCACAGTAGTTTTTGAGTTTATTCATTACAAACATACACACAAAAATACAAATCTTTCCTCTTTATAACTAATAGTGGTGTAGATGGCTTGGTATATAATACTTGACATTAAGCACTTGTAATGTTACCTATAATTTTATGCTTAAAATCTACAATAACTAAATTTTAATATTTTAAGTATCTAAAATTATATTGAGTTGTAAAAGTCCTAAAAATAGCCTTTTTGCAATAAACTTATTGGTTTTTGAGTTTTTTGACTAATGCTTGTGCGATTTCGTAATGCCGTATTAGGTTTTAGGTGGTTTTTAGACATATTGGTTTTGTAATAATAATTCCACAGATCTGCACAGAATAATTGTATCTGCTAGTCACCAAAGTAGAATGGAAATAAAAGATGCCTAGTAGCGCTATCGGTTTAAATAGTAACTGCATTAAATCGATTTTTATCTTCACTACCAATTTTTAAAGAATTTTACTCAATCAATTTTCTTCTCTGAAACACTTTCTACAATTTGTGCTTCCAGACTTAACTAAAAATGTATTAAGTAACTCTTTAGAGAATATAAAACTAATTATAACAAATTAGATAAATCAATTAAATAAAAACTAAAAACACTATCTCTATAATTATGTTGCTCTAGATAAAAGGGCCGGTCCATCTAAAAGTATTAAAACAAAGTCTACGGCACCGTAGCGTTCTATCAAGTAATACGGTCGGTTGTTTCGTTTCGTGATTTTACATGAGGCCCTTAAACTACGTGAGATTAGGTAAATGGAGCCCTAATGGATGTTCACAAATTCTGTTAACCGGAGAGACAAGCAACTCTCCTGCTCTACCCTTAGCTCTATTATTGTAGAGACGCTTGTTTTATTTTGCTCTACTAGGCTCTAGGATGGTAGATTTATTTGCTCTACTTTACTGTATTTTAATTTGTATTCATATTCATACCACCATTTCATATAATTTGCTTTTACTTCGACCTACAAAGTATAATATTTGCCTGCTCTGCTTTGCTTTTATCTTTATTACTGTAGAGACGATTGGTATATCGTGTTCTACTTAAGGCGTATTATGAGATAGCTTATGCTCTACTATTTCATATTAATAGAAATAATGTTGTTAGTATCTATCAATTAACTAATTAGTATGTTAAGCGTCACGGCTGCCCATAACAGATTGCAGTATCATTCGGAACTCTAAATTAATATAGTTTTGCGTGACACTGCACTGCGCGTCATCCTGAGACTTCACACAGGCTAGTAATTAAATTACTAGATTGTGTTATCAGATCATAAAGTCTCATTTGCCCAGTAATTTCACTAGCTACAATGCCCTTCAAACCGGAATCAGTAGTGCTTGCACACTACTGCTTGGCACCAGAATAACTGGCTAAGTGGTGGCCCAACGTTTCCGGAATGTGTGTGTGTGTGTTCCTATGTTGTGTTACCGGAAGAAGTAGCGTAGCCCCCCACTCAGTGGACCGATGACCTGGTGAAAACCGCGGGGAGCTGATAGATGCAGGGGGCAAGCAGTCGCTCAAACTGGCACTCTGTGAGGGAGGCCTATGTTCAGTAGTGGACGTCTTCAAGCTGATGATGATGATGATGACCCAATGTTTCTGCCAAATATTCTAAAAACTGACCGATAGATAGCGCGACAGCAATCTTCCCCCTTTTTGGCAGAAATACATCTCCAAACAAAAATGTCCGACGAAAAAAAATCCCTTAACTCGTAGAACCTGTATAGGTAACAAGTTTCGTCGTATCCGGCCTGTATGCGAGTACGTAGGTACATCCGGACAGACGAAAGCAAATTTGGCGAGTTGACGCAGATTTTCGCTCACTTTCACTCGGTCAATTGAAAAATGCCAACATTATTTTTCACCATAAAATAAGTTAATATAGCTGGGAATTTCATAAAACCCTAATTTTGCTCTCCTAACTACAACGCTGTCGGTAGCAAGATTCATAAAGACCTCAAATGGAGGGTATCCATAGATACAGGGGGGCGTTGCCTAGATATGGTTACCTGGCACCGAGATCGAGAGGCGGATGACGGAGAATATATCTTGATATTTTCACAATTCAGTGTTAAAGAGGATTATGAGAAAAATATGTTTTGCAACGATAACAACATTTTGGTATCGATTGAGTAGAATGAAGATGCTACTTTGGAGCACATTCTACTTGAGTGTTCTGCTTTCAACATTCAGAGACTAGTAATGGTTTCTGAAATATTGGAGCTTGAAGATGAAGTTCCCCGCCGACTTCAAGATATCCTCGCATCACCTAAACTATTTCTATTAAACTTGTGCTTTTTCCACTGTTAATGGTTAAAATTGGTGGTGTTTTACGCATTAAGTGCTGAATTACGAGCATGAGTGTGGGCAAGTGATATAATGTAGTGAAACGTGGTTTTTCGTGTTGCTTCCAAAATTCCATAGAAGCTTCTAGTAAAGTCGCCACCACTTTATTAGGGTATGACTTAGCCTGGACTATGATTACCTGACTTAGACTGGACTGTGACTAAGACTTGAAGACTTGACTTTACACGTGAAATATTCCATAACTCGATGAATAATTACAATACTTGACACTGGCTAAATACACTATGTGTGGAGCCAAAATATAGGAAAAAAAAAACTTCTAATGTTAACTTCAAGAGGCGGCCAAAAGGACTCTGTATCCAGGCTGGCTAAACAAAAAAAAAAAAAAGATTGAGTAGAACGTGCTTAGAAGAATAGGTAGATAGTGATCCATTAGTAGATATTTTATGTGACCACCGGACATGATTTGACATTGCTACTTTGCTACATACATATTATATATTTTATTTTACTTTTATTATTGTGTTTGGCTCATGAATTAATTACATTTTCCTAGAATGTTAAAATATTGTAATTAAATTTGAACATAATGTAACAATGTTTGTACACTGGAAACGGTAAAATATTTGGAACTCAAAAATTGTAATATCGCACAATATTCTAACAAATAAATTGATTTGAATTTGAATCTATCTAGGTATCGATCTAGATAGATAGATATAATAATTACTCAATACTGGCTCCAGTTTGGCTTGGCTTTATTATTAATCGGTACCTATTACTAATTAATAATAATCGCAAACATGATTAGTTATAACTTACACTAGTATAATGCATGGGCTTTCAGAACATTTAAATTAATAATTTATAATTACAGCATTTTCGAATTTCGGCACCACGTAGCGCACTCAAGTCGGCGAGGAGTTTTGATATATGGGACAGATACCAAGTGACGTTGCAGCATCAGGTCAAGTTTACCATGTTCTTACAATACCATTGAAGTTTTCGAATCGATCCGACCAGTGACCAAATTTTTTAGGTATTTGCAGGTATATTTGTCTAATCCTAACCTCCTTTCATTATTCGTTTGGTCATGCTGTTTCATGCAATATGGTCCATATTATATGTGACTTTAATTTTTGTAAGTTACTATCCATAGGCATAGAAGCGCTCGCTGTTAAACTTTTCATGGAGACTTTATGGTTCCTACTGATGTATCCTGCCCAATAGGTGATGCAAAGTTGAAAGCTGAGTTGGTAAGTGGGTAGGTAGGTGCGCCAAAATCTCCTAAAGATTTTTTATCCAGTTATCTCGATCAACCATGCTACGTGAAACCAGTAGGCATTTTGGACAACAATGTTTCTATAAATCCCCACTAACCACTGTAACGATCCCCTAGTGGGCTAGTGCTAAATTAAGTTAGTGAATAAAAATCTTGTTTTCCTAAATCACCCCATCTTTTAATTTTTATTTAAAGGCGCCATCTATCCTTTACCTAAGGTATCACTTGGACGGGCCGTGAGAGGCGTTGGGCGGACGGATTCACCTCTCGTTCTGAACACGGTAAGCGCAGATAGGTGTCGCTAGTTTCAGGTAAAAATGTTGTGAAACTGATGAGTGTAAAGACACGGGGATGACATAGATGGCGCCTGTAGTGATTCTTGTAAGCGATTATGATAATAAATGTAGGAATTAATTGTGCTCTGTTTACTACAAGGTATAATTAGATGATCAAACGAACTTACCTGAAGTGAAGTTCGATCCATAATTGTTCTGTCTTCGTCGAAGAGATTTATTTAATTCACTTGTAGTAGCTCTGCCTACGCCTCATCCCACTCGCACATAGTTTAGCACCCTAAGAAAAAAGTAGACAGCAACACACCCTATGGCGGTCAGTCATCAGCCTATAACCTCATTTTAGTTTAGAGAGATAGAAGCACTACCTAAATAAAGAGTACTATATGAATACAACATTGAGTATATGCGGGAAATTAATTCATAATAGGGGTTGGGAGGGATCTTAAATCTCTTCGACGAAGACAGAACAATTATGGATCGAACTTCACTTCAGGTAAGTTCGTTTGATCATCTAATTGTTCTGTCTTCGTCTTTCGAGATTTATTTAATTCACTTGTAGATGTTTAGAGTATTCTCAATGTTGTAGAAATAAGTAAAGAATAAAATATGGTTTATTCAACTTTTAATTAAACAAATAAGTAAGTAGATACCTACTTATTTACTATCTATACGTTATGACAAAATTACGATTATAATACAAATCATTTTATAATTATACATTTGGAGAAAATAAATAATTAGCAAAACTTGATTCATGTTCAATTGGCCTTTTATAAAAGTTTGCAAAAACCTACGGACTGTTCTGCCCATTCAGCAGTCCGTCTAATGACATCGACACTTACTCCAGCTTACTGCGCGGCTGACGTGGCCGCTTGACCGGCGCTATGTGCACCGAAAAAACGAAGTAGCGATGCCACTAGCGGTAAGAGTTTGTTTTACCCATCGCCTTATTATTTGTGACGACACCGCATGGAATAGTTTTTTGAAAGTTAAAATAAGCTTGTCGTCACTATCAGAACTTCTATTAGAGTTTTGTTTTACTCTTATAGAATAACAACGTCTCTTCTGGGCACGGACAGGGACGTTGTCTGAAAAAAGGTAAATCTAGTACTTATTGGCGGTGATTTGCCTGCAGCTGACGTTCTGGTTATGTCCGTGATTACAATAATCAGCCTGTCGTTATGGACCCTAATATTTGGGATTCTAATTAAGGATAAGATTTGACATCTTTTTCCAACTAGTCCAGTAGCCAGAGCCAACAATACGACCATTTTTTACTGAGCTGTTCTAATGATAAAGACTCGTTAGGGTAATGAGCCCAAGTAGTCTAATACGACATTTGGGTACCATATACTGTGATATTTTGGGAACGAAGGCTTCATTTTAAAAACCCCGTCGTGCATCTTCTCCTACCTTATTTCCTGAAATAAGGGACAAACCGGAACGATGTGTAGGTATTTAAGGTACCATATGATGAACCTTTGGCTTGACATTGACACTGATAAAAAATGTAATACCTTATAGACTGAAACAACCATAGGATCGTCTTTTTTTTATAGTAATGCTATCATAGCTTATAATTGGATTTATATTGTGGTATGTGCTACTGGACAAAGATGACATCATTACCACCGTTTCTGCCGAGGGAGGGACTTGTTGTCTGTTGAACGCTTCCAGGATAAGATACTCACGGGTGAACTTCTCTGAAGTTAGAGGAGAGTAAAAATGTATCAGGCGAAAAAAAAAAATATTATGCCAATAGCTAAAGATTTGAATTCTGGTAATCATGGCCGTGATGGGCAATTTGGTACCGCAACTATTCCAGTAGCTTCACCATGTGTTATTTTATTTAAAACCTTCAAAACAAGTCCAAAAGGCGGAAAAGCGTAAACAATACATGTCTAACCTAATTGTAAAAACATCGACATTGTAAGCATAAGGGTCCCGTTTCCATGAAATATACCTACTTCTAGCATTTTGAATTAAATCGCGAAGCAAAGAGATCTATTTCTGGAAATCTTCAGTTCAATTGTATATCAATATTTCTAGACTCTCTGTTTGCCTCCACGTTTAGAGATAATTTGATATATCGAGCGTAAAGAAAAATATTACGTCTTTCACACCAGGTCCAAGTTTTTCGAGTAATGTTACTGAGATGCGGGAATTGGACTCAACTCATGCTGTTTATATATGCGCTGTATTATCAATCCTCATTAGAATTTGACAATGGCTAAGTTTGCTAGCAAATGACTTTAAACCAAAGAATGTTGCTAAGAGTTCAAATTAATTCATATGAAGATTAACTTCTTCCGAACTCCAAGAACCACTTTCGTCTCTCCAAGACACGCGGAGCTTCAACCAGACATCGATGCATCGGTAAATATTTCTAGTTCAAAATTGTTACATTCAATCGGATTCTTCGATATCAAAACAGTCCTTTTCCACCATAGCAAATCTTCGCGCAAATCATCGGAAACCGCAACCTTGTCATAGACATCATTATTTAATAACGCTAAATATTTAGCCTGTTCTAACTTCCTAGTATATGCCCAGCCATACGCGACAGCAGGAAAGCTGCTGTGAGAATTCCCAGGTAACGAGCAAAGTTACGAATGGAAAGACAGGAGAGTATCCTGTTTCTTTTGTTCAATACCAATTTCATGTTTATAGAGTTGAGAATGAAACCCAAAAACTGATAGATTCTACTAGGGTTTAGAATGCTTTTGTCATTGTTTATCACGGAACCTAGTTTAGTAAATAGTGTTATGGATTTATCGCGACTTTTTACACATTCCTCGTAATTATTTCCGAAAAAAAAGAGCTGTCATCGAGACAAAATACAGATTTTAACCCTCGAGACCGCAAACAGGATGCAATAGGTTTCATAACTTTTGTGAACGCGTACGGAGGGGAAGCTAGACTAAAAGGTAAAACTAAAAATTCATATACAAATGAATCAAAATAAAACCTAAGGTTTTTTGTATGCACGTCGTGGATAGGTACCTACTAAAAAGTAGGCCTCTTTGAGGTCTAATTTTATCATGTAAGTATTCGGAGTTATCAACTTTAGCAGCCATAAAGCATAATATATATTATCTTCCATTTTGTGAAGGAAACTTTAAAGTGACTGGAAAGAACACGTTAATTTAATTCTTTAAGATTTAAAATTAGCCTCTTTTCGCCGTTACTTTTAGGAACAAGAAATATACTAGAGACATATTGACCTGCACATGGATTACACTTTCGTATAGCTCCTGACTCGAGCAGTCTTGACAACTCTTTAGTTAATTAGTTATGTATGATTTATCAGACTCTGTAAGAGATATAGTAGGATACGTACTATGAGCTTGAAAAGACACTTCAGAAAAAGGAATTTTATAACCTGAGATAGTATTTAACACACTTTGACCTTCAGTAATATTCTTCCATGCCTCATCAAAATATTTTAGACGACCTGCATGTACCTACGGGTATATTGTCTGCGTTTGTAGGTAGGTAGGCGCTGCAGCTTGCTTGCGGTACGGCGGCGCCGCTGGTAGCGCGGAGTTAGTCTGCGCTAGCGGTAGTAGCGGCGCGCGGTTGTTCAGACCCGGCTGAAAGGGAGCACGGCGGCGATATTGCTGGTACTGTGACGCCCGCGTCTCGCCGTCTGGGTGAGCTTGTCGTGACGACCGCTGTTGTTGGTAGCGAAATGCTGGGCCCTGGGAGTTAAATTACTTGAAGTTGGAGTCGTTGTAGCTTGCATCAGCTTGCCAGTTTTCTGCATGACTGGAACTTTTCATGAATTCACCGAGTTTGTCCCCGAACAAAATATGGCTGCACCACTTTTGATTTTAAATTTTTATCATAAAATGTTTTAACGACCATTGGTATTATAAGAGTACGTCTCGTGTCAGTCTCAGAGTAGTGTGCATCTGCCATAATTTTTGCCATATCAGATACATTTTTAAGTACTTCGGGTGTTATAATTGACTTGGTCAGAATATCTGACATCGTTCTACCTAGGATGGCGAAGGCATACCCCAGCTGAGCCTTTTTGAGCCCATCCTTAAGGACCGATTGCCACCTTTTTTCTAACTCTTTAACAATATCGGGCGCCACTCGTTTCATTCTGCCTCAAATATCCCAAGTGTCTGTAAGAGCTCGGGATCGGCCGAAGGAGGCACGTCGACCTCCAAAGATAACTCACTCGGAAGCAGGCCAATTTGTATGTCATCAGAAATAAGCGTCAGCGATGTTGCCGGTAGCGATGGCTCATGGCAGTGGTGGGGCCGTGGCCCGCCGCCAGTTCGGGTTCGAATGGCGGCAGCAGCGTGTCAACACGGGACGGGGGCGATCGATTCTGAACTCCGGGACATCACACCAGAATCTGGAGTGATGTCCCGGGGCTGACAGTGGCGCCCTCGCTTTGTATTCGGCGAAGAGGATACCGAGATAGACGAATCCCACACATCTATGATACATAGAAGAAGTATCGGTTAATGTCCCGCATTAACTCACATAAAGTAGCTATTGGCCAATATCTCGTATTGGCTCGAAGCAAAAAACATTTTCATATCTATGATGCCTTGAAGAAGTATCGGTTAATGTCTCGCATTATCTCACATAATAAATGACATAAAACAGCTATTGGCCAATATCTCGTATTGGCTCGAAGCAAAAAACATATTCACAGCCTAACATGACGTTTATATTATTCTAAATAGGGTAGGTACTTTCAAAAGATAACGACGGCCGATTTCTCTTAAGCCTTACTTCGTATATTCTTATTTTTCTTCTTTCTTTATTCTCACTTATCTTCTTTGGTGCTTTTTCGCTTTGGCATACTCACAGGATCACTTTTATGAATTGTGTAATATAACAATAACTGTAATATGAACTACGTGCGGTGAGCGTGCGCGCGCGCGAACGAATGAGGTTATAGGCTGATGACTGACCGCCATAGGGTGTGTTGCTGTCTACTTTTTTCTTAGGGTGCTAAACTATGTGCGAGTGGGATGAGGCGTAGGCAGAGCTACTACAAGTGAATTAAATAAATCTCGAAAGACGAAGACAGAACAATATTTATTATTGTGGTATTGGCTTATATCTCGCACAGCAGTTATTTTAATTTAATGTGATAGGTATACAAACAAATAATAATAGGTATACTAACACACTAAAAAAATCAAACTAAGTTTGACTAAACTACAGAATCAATAGAGAAAAAAATGCCACAATTTGTTACTTATTTTATTTAAATTTCTAACACGGTTTAGGGTTTACTTCGATTAAAATCCACGCATAAACTTCTCTTTAAAAGCTTATATGACTTGCGTAATATATTCATAAAATAAACCTCTTTGTATTTATTCAAATGAAACTCTGCCTAAATTAATTCAAGGTTCAAGGGCTTAAAATATATATAAATTGTGTGTCAACAAAATTGGTATTCCACTGGTAGTATCAAAAAAGCTTATAGGATTTAATTTAGATGCGATCTGAAACAAAAACACACACCACTTTTTGTTTAGGGTTTATGAACAAAAACGGTTTGGTATGAAATATTTTTATCAGTTCAGATCAACGACTAAAGCAGACCGACAAAGATAATTAGGTAAACTAAATAATACTACGAGCTGAGGTATTTGTAAGAGAAAATTAAATGTGAAGTGGATATACCAAAGCCTATGTTCAGCACAGGGGACGTTATTCGGCTGTGACGTTGTTATGTTATAAAAAAGCAAAGAGTGCATGCATTCTAAGAGTTTTACAAAAGTCCATTTTGCTAACTTACATGCAGTTTCAATAATTGAGCGTTATAACTATTTTATGGTAGGTACCCGTATGTTTTCCAACGGCAAAATATTAATGATAATACTCAATTATTTCCAATACTAAATACCTACTTAGGTAAGTCAATAAATTCATACACAAAGTTAAATTCAAAATCAAATAATGTAAATACGCTATTTTTAGCACTTTTACAAGTCAATTAATTTCGACAATAGGGGTGTGGGCTTCTGCAAAAAACTGTGCAGGGAAGACTAGTTTTCAGGATACTCCAACTCTTCGAGCTCGTGTTTATGTCAACAGCATCTATGACGCATGGTTACTATTAAGTCACAGACTAGCATTACCTGTACTTAATTATCATTAAAGCGAGCATCAAAAATACACAAAATTTTAATATTTTTTTTATTTTTGTTATAATTTATAGGCGTAGCATTTGACCACTGTCTCACCTGATCGTAAGTGATGACGCGGCTTACGCTGGTACATGCTTGCCTAGAAGATACCTCGTAATACTTAGAAAATAATTCGTCGTCATCAGCCCGAAATACGTCCACTGCCGAACATAGGCCTCCCCCATAAAACGCCACTTTGGACGCTTATCATAGGGAGGAAATTTTAATTGCCCATTGCCATTACAAATTGATAATTTTCATAGCTATGTCTTAGACCCCCTGGATAAATTCTTAACCCAAAAATACCATAATCACATCGAATGTCAGGCTAACTCTAGCGCAACATACGCGGCTGCCACGTTTAGACACGGATTTATGTCACCGAGGCACGCTGAGAATTCGGACGGACCGGACACCGGCGAAAAACTTCGTGCGATAGCAGTGGCGTCAGTGGTGGCAGGGGCAGTAGGAAAAACTAGTTGTTTAAATTCATTTCAATTCGAAAAATTGTTTGTTGATTTGTGAAAGTGAGCAAGAAAAACTTTTAAAAATAAGAATGGGAGATCTTGTTTTAAAAGCCTAGACAATCTAGTAGCTTTAAAAACTGTGCTACTGGATAAATGCTACTATACATTAGACGAATTCCTTTCGGAACGATTCACTGTAGACTAAGTCGATTCGCTCCGCACGTTATTGCTATACCCAAGCAGGGTCATTATGTTACCTTTAAACACGCTATTAACACCTGTATATAATGTATAATAATGGTTGCAATAAATTATTGAGTATTGAGTATCTGAAGACGTATAGCAATTTTTTTTTATAACACGGACAGACAATCAAACAAGCAATGCTTCATGACTGGACTGTTAGCTCAGTTGGTAGTAGCTCTACCTTCAGAACTGTAGGTTGTGGGTTCGATACCCACCCAGGATAAATATAATGTGATGAACATAAGTGTTTGTTATGTGTCTGGGTGTTATTATATTCTATGTATATATATTTATAAACAAAAAAGTATCTAACTTATATCAGTTATCTGGTTCTCATAGTACAAGCTATGCTAAGTTTGGGGCTAGATGATGCTGTGTGAAATGTCGACACATTTATTCATTTTATTATTATTATAGAAGTTATGGGCATAAGACGCTTAGCCGACGCGGACGCTTGCCGTCAATAGCCAATAGCTTAAAAAGGCACCCGTGGGGCTTGGGCCGTTGCCGGGAGAAAAGAATCGCGAAGACTATACGAACTATACGTCCACTGGAAGAGAGACTGTATTGAAAGTCTTGACAGTTATAGCTAAAGGTGTAAGGTTTCCTGGTAGAAATTGCTCTGAACAATATGACCGCCCATTGTTACGCTTTTGTGAAGTTTTGTTCTCTTAGTTTCAATGTTTATGTGTTTCAATAAAGAGTATATCTATCTATCTATGTTATTACTTTATATCCTGATACCATGCATGTAAAGCCGCAGAAGCCGCAATACAATCTGTAGTGCCCAGCAGGGTCCATGTTGTTACCTTATATTATAATTAGGACTTATTTCTAATGTAAGATCAATATGCACATGTGGAAACAGAATAAATGAATATGAATATGAATATGAAGGAAGCTAGTGCTTTACATCTTTTGGCCAAGAAGTCCTACTGCTTTAACTTATACTGGGCACATAGCAACTCCCACTATATAGTTTGCATAAGGCCTACGTTTTTTGGGGATACTTTATAGGTTCCTGCCGGAACATTGAATTTTATCGTGCATCAAATTGTTTATGGTGGTCACATTTTACCATGTCTGTGGGTGGCAGGACAGAAGGGTTATATTATGCCATATTTCACGGATCTTTCTGAAGGAAAATTGTGTAATAAAATGCCATTTTCCAAGGTGTCTGGTATTTTCTGGGTATATACAATCTTATTTCAGAGTACGGTGAACGTAACTGCATCTGAAATAAGTAGAGTATTTTTTTTATTTATAGACATACCATTTCACCAACCAATGATATCTAGGAGATATTTTTAATCGTAATTTGTTGATACATTCTATTTATTTTCACAAATATAGTTTTCATGTAATCACGTTGAGTAATTAAGCTATTATTGGCAAAATAACGCAAGAATATTTGAATTTGCCGCGCTAGTGTAACGTTCCCCCTTAATACTCTATTTACCCGTCGCTTGAAGTTCCCCATGTTGTAGCTCAGCGGAAACACCGCAGAGTGTAGCTCATTCTACATCTTGCAAGTATGTATGTATATTAGATTTAAAACTAAAAACAGAACCAGTTCTATCTACCTCTCCATCCTTTTCAGTTAACGGACCTAATTTTACTAGGTGGTAGGACTTTTCTGCAAAGTTCGTCTAGGTAGGTACCACCGCTTTGCCAGTTATTCTGCCGCCAAGCAGTAGTGTGCAAGCACTACTGTGTTCCGGTTTGAAGGGCATTGTAGCTAGTGAAATTACTGGGCAAATGAGACTTTATGATCACTCAGTCTAGTAATCTGATTACTAGACTGTGTGATGTCTCAGGATGACGTGTGCAGTGCAGTGCCACGCGAAACTTTATTGTTTTAAAGTTCCGCGTGACACTGCAACTGTTATGGGCGGCCGTGTTGCTTAACATCAGGTGAACGACTAGCTCGTCACGTCATTCAATCGCATTAAAAAAAAAAAAAAAACGAATTCAATACCCATTTAATACTAACCAGTAACTAAACACAGCTGGTACTATTATGTAATCAGTGACACCGTGCTCATTTATCTTAAGGCGTCAGGCGTACAAAGGGTCCCCTTGATGAATTAACCGATGACATTCCCACGCCATTATTTCAGCCTGAAAGTTCATTAACTACGTTATTGACACTTTATTTCATTGAGATGCAGTGTTTTGTTCATTTTAAGACAAGAAAAGCCTATTATAATAAGTCGTTATGTAGCTTAAAAGAGCTAGATCAATTTGTAAAGCTGTCGGGAAATTCAAAAGTTTGAGGGTTTTTACTTGTGTGTTTGTGTTTGTGTTTGTGTTTTGTGTTGTTGTTTTGTTTTGTTGTGTGTTGCTTGGGTACATTAGATTCGCTGTTAAATGCAGAAGCCATTTATTATTTACATAGTTTATATTAAAAATAATCAACAAACGTGCACTGGATTTCACAAATTGGTTCTTAAGTAATTTTGACCTATATTTTAAACGGTTTAGTAACAAAAACACGTAAACAGGAGCATTATTGCAAAATATTTTTATCAAATTACGTATGTATATGTCAATAATATGTCCGCTTTCCGCGATTTTCATTATAATAAGACTATACCCACCCACTACAAATGCAAAAAAAATTGAAAAACAGACCAAGTGAGAGTCGGACTCGCGCACGAAGGGTTCCGTACCATTATCTTTCCCTGCCATCTAGTGTTGAGTGGCAGTACTATTTAAGGAGCGCCATCTATGACTCATCTGGTAAAAGAGGAAAAAATCACGTTTGTTGTATGGGAGCCCCCTTAAATATCTATGTTATTCGGTTTTAGTATTTTCTGTTATAGCGGCAACAGAAAGACATCATCTGTGAAAACTTCAACTGTCTAACTATCACGGTGCATGAGATACAGCCTGGTGACAGACGGACAGACAGACAGCAGAGCCTTAGTATTAGGGTCCGTTTTACCCTTTGGGTACGGAATCCTAAAAAGTTACGAAATTCCCGTTTCGGAGTAGTCATCCACAGAAAAGTTGACAAAATATATTATATTGACAACCGTTAACCTTTACAGCCTTTAGGCTGTTGGCCTCATTAGTAAGCTCAAAGTCGCGCAGCGAGCTATGGAACGAGCTATGCTCGGTGTTTCCCTGCAAGATAAGCTCCGGAACGAGGAGATCCGCAGGAGAACTAAAGTGACCGATATAGCTCTTAGAGTTAGTAAGTTGAAGTGGCAATGGGCAGGCCACATCGCTCGTAGAACTGACAACCGATGGGGAAGAAAGGTTCTCGAGTGGCGACCACGAACCGGAAGACGCAGCGTAGGCCAGCCCCCCACTCGGTGGACCGACGACCTGGTGAAAGCCGTGGGGAGCCGATGGATGCAGGAGGCGAGCAGCCGCTCAAGGTGGCGTGCTCTGGGGGAGGCCTATGTTCAGCAGTGGACGTCTTCAGGCTGTTAATGATGATGATGATGATGAACCTTTATCATCGTTTATTGTCGTTGCTTACATTATTCTATACATACTGTATTGAAATTATTATATGACTAAAGTGAAGATCATTTGTATTCATTTAATTTAGAAAACACAGGTTTTCCTAGTTTGGGTGTCAAGGTTTTCCATCCAGGATTATAATAATTTGGATTTGTCATAATGGACTGTTTTATGTTTAAACCGATGTTTGTAAACACATAATAAACTATTTCATATTCATTTCATTTCTTATACCTGCAAAGTAAAAAAGCCTTTTTACAAAATAATACGATTCTTTAAGTATAATAGTAATTATTATGCCATAAAAAAATCATTATCACCATAAGTGCGATATGCTCAGTGCTGACATTACATGACTGTTCAGGGTTATTCAGGCGAATTCAGAGCACAATTGAACACTGTGACAGGGCTACAATTCCACCCCGTAACAAGGGTACAATTTTACCCTATATCTGGGGTACAATTTCACCTTAAAACGTGGGTACTTCGCCCTCATAAGAACACAATGGCGCCCCTATTGCGTGCGAATATTACGCCCCAATGGAATTCGTTATGGAAATTTCGATTATGGAATACCAATTATGGGAATTCAGCATTCGTATATGTGAACATTTAATTTTCTTGTATTAGGATCTTGTTTTTTTTTAAATGTAAATTAATGACGTGACGAGCTAGTCGTTCGCCTGATGTTGAGCGTCACGGCTGCCCATAACAGATTGCAGTATCACTCGGAACTCTAAATTCATATAGTTTTGCGTGACACTGCACTGTGCACGTCATCCATGCTCGTGTTTCTGCACGCATTGCGTTATCGGTCTATATTTAATGTTTCTAGCCTAATAAATACTATTTCTATTGATGCGTAAGGCTTGACACATCTGTCGAATTTCATTTTTCGCGAGATAGCGTGAGATGCTCACGCACGGCAGCGTCAGCATTGCAGTAGAAAAAAATACGATCCCATATAACGCGTGTCATTAAAGAAACGTAGCGTAAACGTAGCGCTCATAGGCACGACTAGCCGTTTCTAACCGATCAGTAAAGCTAAGCAACGTTCGCTGCGGTCACTACTTTGATGGGCGACCGATAGGTACAGCATAAAGTGGTATTTACAACTGAGCGCTACCGTGCTTCGGAGGGCACGTTAAGCCGTCGGTCCCGGCCATTGTCGTAAGACAATAGTCGTTAAGCCAAGTCAGAAGCCTTTGGGCGGCCTAAACATTCTGACACCAGGGCTTACCACTTACCTACAAGACAAGAAGAAGAAGAACCCTGAGCTTAGGTTTTTAGCTCTTGCGACTTCCATTCCTGGACAGCCGGTTAAGGCAAGCCAGGGGTCGGGGGTCTCATTTAGCCCCTTAGAATCAGGGTACGAAGATTAAAGAAACAAATCTGACGCAAACAAGAAACTATTGAGTCGCGTTATACTGATAGGCACTGATTTAGAGGCAGTTGTAAATGGCAGTTTTGGTAAGTTAAACATTATAAATGGCACGTTTAATAACTAGTTCAGCAGTTAAAACTAAGCAGTAAAGTAAACAAAAATGATTAATAAAAAATAATGAAATGGATCAGTGAATATATAATTGAGCCGGAAATAATTAAATGGGCGGTAAAAATTATTGAACGAGCGATTACGTGTGAACCTAACCTAACTAATTAAAAAAAATGTTTAACAAAGAGCACGGACCCAGGTGTCTGTGGAAAAATGTTTAAAAAAGAGCATGGACCCAGTTGTCTCTGGAAATGCAGGTAATTATAATAAAAAAAAACCTAACGTAACTTGATAAAATAACCGACATATTGATTTTTTATTACTGTCCATATTTTACTGTCGCAATCATTAATCAACCGCCATTAAATTAAATAACTGCTCAATATGTTTTTGAACTGATCATAATAACATCTCGAATATTTAAATAACAGCTCAAAATATTAGTTCCCATACTGATATACGTGGCTTAACCCTAAGTGGCTCAGGTCAAGGCAATGCAGTCATGCAATAATCGACGTGCAAATAAGCTTGCAAGAATTTATATCATGCATGACGTAAGCTTTAAATTTCAATTTATACCGTTGTTTTTGCTTTTCAAACTCATCTTGTCTTGTTATTTTTGGAAAATCTAGAATAGTTATGTTACTACTCTAACACAGAATACAAAACTAATGAAATTGAATTATATAGTTTTTTAAAGAAGCCTCGCGGATTTATCGACAATTAACCGGTTTTCCACAGGAGTTCCACATTCTCCGGGATGAAAAGTATCTATCCTATGTTTATCAGTGAGAACTAATTTGTAAATATGCAATCGAGTGCCTTAAAGTTAAGTTTAGTTATTCAAGAACGAGTAAAAGAATGAATGGATCGGTTCTCAAGAGGTTTAATAGTTTCTCGGCTTCAGTCACTAAATTCGCTTTGCGTTTGTACACACCGTGGAATTGAATTTGATAGTTTCCCGAAATGTATATACTCAGTTCATAATATAGAACAATATTACAACGCTAAATTAAATAATATAAATTTAATAATTGCCTCAAAAAATAACTCGCCGTTAGCCGAAATCTCTATTTCACACTACATGTTTTGTAGGTAGCTAAAACACCTGCACCGACCTCCCCGCTGTCCCGGAGTGCCAAATTATGAATTTCGTAGGCTTTTTGTTAAGAATTTGAATTTGGGCTAATTTTATAGTACCTAGCTTTACGTTTTACATTATAGGCACTTTTGTGTTTAGCTTTAAATAAACATTATAAAGCATGGACCGAGTACACACATTTCAGGAAAATATCGAACTCGAAAAAAAAAAAAAACTCAATTCCACGGTGTATAGGTAGGTGACTTTGTACAGCGAAATTGACACCTTGCCTGTCGTTGGTAGGTAAGTTATGATTAATTATCTAAATCTAGTAATAGTTTCTCGTACCTTGGTATTATAAAACTCGACATCCAGTCTAAAGTTCCATGTATGTCACCTTTAAAACTTAGTGAAATGCCAAAAGCCTTTCATAAATGCCAGCGTAGAGTGAGGGCAAACATTTGCCCGTTCCCTTGCCTCTTTTGTTACACCTTTCAAAGGTGGCTGGAACGCTGACTCAGCAAACTGCTTTATTCAATCATCGGGGGCAGCAAACTCTTGGGTTTTCGGGAAAACTTTGGAATTGTTTGTCAGTTGAAAAAACATATCAGACGATTCAGAATGTTTGGTACTTATAGATTGTGGGTTCGATTCCCATCGCAGGATAAACTTTGTGTGATGAATATCGATTTTCGTTTTTAGTCTAAGTTATTATTATAACACAAAAGTATTATATAAAAGTATTATGTCTGTTATGGGTCTAATAGCACAAGCGAATCGGACGGGAACAGTGTTTTTTTTTCTTTACACTAGCCACGCTACGAGTACCTGTACTCTACGTAGTTTGTGATGAGATGGCATTGTGTGAAAATATGTGCACAATTATTGTTATTGAGACTTCCCTAGAATTCACGTTTGCTCTTAGAAGAAGAAAAGGATTGAGGAAGACAGGGAGAGCGAGGGAAAGAGAGAGAGAGAGAGATGCAGATAGTTTGGTAGATTTTTGTTTAGCCAGCTTTTTATAATTTATTAGTGGTATCCAGCCAAAGAAAAGTAATTTTAAAACGAATTTCATTTCATATTCATTACAATTACGACAAAGATATAAATAAGCAAATTGTCTGCGAAAAGGCCCTAAAATTACGAACATGCAAATTCTCCACTAAAACATGTAAAACATACATAGCGTTGTACAAAGCGTTAGCGTTACTTTACGACGGTTTTACGATTTGATTTCGCTTCAGATAGAGTTTATGGTGTATGAAACGAGACGTATAAAATACATTGCGTTAGAAGTTTCATCTAGCTGCGATGTCAGTTGTGAGTCGTAAGAGACAACAGCGTATCTTCATAGTATTTATCCATTCAAAGTTGAGGCAAAGTCAAAGTGAAATAACGTGTAACTAAATAGGCGCTCAAAGTGGCGCTCTCTGGGGGAGGCCTATGTTCAGCAGTGGACGTCTTCAGGCTTTTGATGATGATGATGATGATGATGATGATGAAATAGGCTATTTTGGCACTAGCAATTACATTCCCATGTCCAAATAAGAAAACTAAAAATAATGCACATTTATCAAGCCCAGAGGGCGTACCGTGAGCTCTTAGCGCGATCCTAAACTGAGCCTATATTGGATCGCTTTGTTTTTTTTTTGTATGGGGATTTTGACAAGCGAGCCAGTATAGGCTCTGTTTTGAATCGCGCTAAAAGCTCACGGTACGCCCCCAGGTATTAAATAATTTCTTACAACAAACTGTTTGTCTACTCGGCCTGAAAACTCCACTGTCACTGCCAGACATAAGCCTGCTCCATAGTGCCACTTTGAGCGACTGCTTGCTTCCTGCCCACGGTTTGACGATCATTGGTCCATTGAAATTAGTTTTCTAAGAATGTCATTTGTGGACATTTCACACAGCGCCTTCTAGCCCCAAACAATCAACGCTTGTACTATGGGACCCTGATACCTGATAGAAATGCCTACTTATTATACTTTTTTTATGTGTGGACATTTCACACAGCGCCATCTAGCCCCAAAGTAAGCATAGTTTGTACTATGGGAACCAGATAACTGATAGAATACATAGATACTTTTTTGTTTGTAAATACATACATAGAATACAAATAATACCCAGACACAGAACAAACACCTATTTTCATCACACAAATGTTTGTCCTGAGTGGGAATCGAACCCGCAACCTATAGTTCAGAAGGCAGAGCTACTACCAACTGAGCTGACAGGGCAGTCGTATGACGTTGTTTAAATGTTTGTACGTAGTATTTTAATTGTAACACACAAACACAGAACAAACATCGATGTTCATGACACAAATGTTTATCCTAGGTAGGAATCGAACCCATAACCTTCAGCTTAGAAGGCAGACTAACTACAAACAACACTGTAAAGACAGTCATGCTACCATTAATATGTAGGTAGGGGCACTATTACGTATCCTGTGTCATTATCAAACATTTCTACATTTATCGACGCAAAGAACCACTATGAGCTTTGTAACGCGATCTTTTACCACAGAATAGATTTGATAGTACTACGTACTTATACTTACTCTTACTACTTATTGTGTTCGAAAGTTTCTTCGAGCGTTGACTACAAAACGGGTGATGTCGATTTAGAAATTTATTAGAATGCAACTTGGAGCGTGAGGTACGTGAGTTTCTAGCGAGTTATTGTCGCGTTCCGGCTTTGCATTCTCAAGTGCAACACGGTTATGCCATCTGCGATTCTGTGCAGTTTGTGATTTAGTTGGCGAGCGGCTTCGATTGTTGCGGTATCAAGATATTTATATTATCAAACTACGTGACATGCCCTGGCTTTGCACGGGTTAATTTTATGCCCTTATCCTGTCAAACGGAAGAGGAAAGGGACAAGAAGAAAGATACGAGGAAAAGGATGAATAAATGGGACGGCAAAGGGAAGCAGGGATAACATATTTTTTTATGCTCAAATTGAGCATAGGTTTGACATCATCCTAGGGGGTGAGGTCGGTGTTTTCAGAAAAATACAACCCGGGGTTGTTCAAGTCAAGAGTGAACAGATATTTATTACTAGACAAACGTGCTACATCTTTGACCGCATCATCGCTTTCCATCAGATGAGATTGTGGTCAAACGTGATTAGTCAATGATTAAAAAAAAGCTATGGTTAGGATTGATGAATCTTTTCATTCCTTTAATTTCTAGCGTTAGCCAAAAATAGTTACAGTACCTATAATACTTTCAAAATAAGGTCTATCTTACTGTAATAAACTTTTAAATTGACATAATACGTTTCGTATCCGCAACGGGCCCGGACCCCGAACACAATAAGATCGCGTTACAAAGGACTGCGTTTTGCATATCTGCGGAGATCGTTGAAGACGGCGTCGTCTACGTTTTGCCTCCTGCCTACGGTTTTTTCCCTTCTGTTTCTTAAGGTGTGGTTATAGAGGCAGCGGACGTATTCCGCTAAAATAATTAGGTAGGTAATTATACTATAATGTTTTGTTGTTGAAGTAAATAATACACGGAACATCTTTTTATTCTGTATACCCAATTCTTGTTCCATTCACTAATTTCCACTGAACTGTCATCTAACGAAAGTAATATTTATCTTGACGTCTCTGGCGACCACCGGATTTTCACTGCTGCTTCTTCTCATTGAAAATGTTTTGACGACTTTGCCAACTACTGGAACAACTCACTGCTGTTTGATTTTCCCTTTTCATGCCAAATTCACTCCCCAAATTCAATGTTATTGTGACAGATTGAACATTCTACCATAGTCAAAATAAAGTCTTTTAATTTTAGAAAAACTTTTACTTAGTTCAATTTAATCGGATTTTGTTAGTGTATAGGTTAGGCGTATATTAATATTGACTTACAATTTAAACAATTAAAAAAATAGAAATAAGTGACTAATTTTACGACATTACTTATTCAGTAACCGGCATTTTCTTTACGCGTTGCTTTAGTGACCATTTTTTCAAATTGAACAAAAAGGTAACCAAACCTAAAGATTGAATCAAAGTTTGTCATCAATTAAAAAAAGCTATTACACCATTAATAAATAATGGGCAGGCCAAATCGCTCGTAGAACTGACCACCGATGGGGAAGAAAGGTTCTCGAGTGGCGACCACGAACTGGAAGACGCAGCGTAGGCCGGCCCCCCACTTGGTGGACCGACGAGCTTATGAAAACCGCGGAGAGCCAATGGATGCAGGAGGTAAGCAGCCGCTCAAAGTGGCGCTCTGTGGGGGAGGCCTATGTCCAGCAGTGAACGTCTTCAGGCTATTAATGATGATGATATCATCATCATCATCATTAACAGCCTGAAGACGTCCACTGCTGAACATAGGCCTCCCCCAGAGCACGCCACCTTGAGCGGCTGCTCGCCTCCTGCATCCATCGGCTCCCCGCGGCTTTCACCAGGTCGTCGGTCCACCGAGTGGGGGGCCGGCCTACGCTGCGTCTTCCGGTTCGTGGTCGCCACTCGAGAACCTTTCTTCCCCATCGGTTGTCAGTTCTACGAGCGATGTGGCCTGCCCATTGCCACTTCAACTTACTAACTCTAAGAGCTATATCGGTCACTTTAGTTCTCCTGCGGATCTCCTCGTTCCGGAGCTTATCTCGCAGGGAAACACCGAGCATAGCTCGCTCCATAGCTCGCTGCGCGACTTTGAGCTTACTAATGAGGCCAACAGTAAGAGACCATGTCTCAGTTCCATAAGTCATCACTGGCAACACACACTGATTGAAAACTTTCGTTTTCAGGCTCTGCGGTATTTTGGACGAAAAGATAGGACGAAGCTTCCCGAACGCTGCCCAGCCGAGTTGGATTCTTCGCGCCACCTCTTTGTCGAAGTTGGACCTACCTAATTGGACAATCTGTCCTAGGTAGACATACTTGTCGACAACTTCGAGAGTATCGTTCCCAACAATTACCGGTATAGGTGGAACATGAGCATTAGACATGATCTTTGTCTTGTCCATATTCATCTTAAGACCAACCTGCTGGGAGACTCTACTGAGGTCGTTGAGCATGGTGCTAAGGTCCTCGAGCGATTCCGCCATTATGACTATATCATCGGCAAAACGAAGGTTAGTGATGTACTCGCCATTTATGTTGATGCCAGATCTTTTCCACTCCAAGAGCTTGAAAACATCCTCCAATGCGTTTGTGAACAGTTTCGGAGAAATAACGTCTCCCTGTCTCACGCCTCTTTGCAATGGAATTTGTTCCGTACTCTGGTCCTGTAGTCGGACTGACATAGTGGCCTTACTGTACAAACACTTCAAAACTTCGATATACCTATAGTCAATTTGGCATCGCTGCAAGGACTGCAGCACCGCCCAAGTCTCGATTGAATCGAAGGCTTTCTCATAGTCCACAAACGCTAGGCATAACGGCCGATTATACTCTTCGGTCTTCTGTATAATCTGGCGCAGCGTATGAATGTGGTCTATGGTGCTAAAGCCTTTTCGGAAACCGGCTTGTTCGGGAGGCTGGAATTCATCAAACCTGCGTGCGAGACGATTCGTAATGACTCTCGAAAACAGCTTATACACATGACTCAAGAGCGAGATGGGCCTATAGTTCTTCAATAAGGTGTTATCGCCTTTTTTGAAGAAGAGCACCACCACGCTCTTGTGCCATGCCTCTGGCGTTGTACCTTCAATGATGACAGAATTAAATAACTTCTGGAGGACTAAAAGTACCGGTCTACCACCCGCTCTCAGAAGTTCGGTCGTAATTCCATCTTCACCTGATGATATCATCAATTAGATTTAATTATGTCCAGTTTTTCCTCCTCGCTCTTTCTATAACCCCACCCTAACTGTACCTAGTAAACGCCACGACTCCAACAACGCCGAAGTTGTTCTATAAAACCTCTTTTGCCTCTCCACCTTTCCTTTGCCGGTTTGTTCACGGTATATTTTTTTCTTTTTAACTTTTTTTCAGCTAGTTATTCACGAAATACAGTTATTTTGCCGGGAAGATTGGATTGCTACGACAACAATGACTCTTCATGGTAATGTAATGAAGTGCTTTATTTTTGAAATGCTTTTGGTTGTTATGTTTCATTTTTATTCGGCTTGCTTGATTTGTGTTTTTATGACAGCTTTTTTCCTACCTTCTTGTGTAGACAAGTGGTTAGGCCTGGTATCAGAAGCCGTAAGCCGCCCGAAGGCTTCTGATTTAATTTGATGACTGTTGTCTTGTGACACAACTACCGCTAGCGGGACCAACAGCTTAACGTGCTTTCAAAAGCACGCGCGGTTGCGTCACAGTTTCAACACCACTTTTTCTAGTTTGTCACCCATCTAAGCAGTAACTGCAGCGAAAATTGCTTAAGAGGCCTGTCACAAAAATACGTGTAGACTGCAGATGTAAAATAAGAATGCTTTGTGTTGTTTTTAGGGTTCCGTACCCAAAGGGTAAAACGGCCCCTATTACTAAGACTCCGCTATCTGTTTGTCTGTCTGTCTGTCACCAGGCTGTATCTCATGAACCGTAACAGTTAGACAGTTGAAATTTTCACTGATGATGTAATTATGTTGCCACTATAACAACAAATACTAAAAATAGAATAAAGTATATATTTAAAGAGGCTCCCATACAACAAATATGATTTCTTTGCTTGTTTTAATAGATAATGGTACGGAATTACGAAACCCTTCGTGCGCGACCCCAGCTCGCACTTAGCCGGTTTAATTTTATTTTATCGATCGGTTATGAACGGCTAGTCGACCTTCCCTACGAGCGCTCGGTAAAGGTACTTTTTACACATCACTTCATATAGCTCTTACACCGGGCCCGATATTTTACTTATCAACAAAAAATATCTGCTAGCCATAAGCAAGTATGGGTCTAGGAGACTTACAGCTTAGCTATCCCATTTTAATTACTCCAAATAAATCCTAGTGGCCAAAGAAAGGTCATTCAACCCCATACAGCATATTAACTATCCTCTTGTCAATCGAGCGCAATGACACTGAGAAGTTGAAGATTGCGACCGTCGCAACGTCTCCGGGGTCCGGAGAATTGATCGCGGTAATTTGCTCGCATTCACGGAGACGTACCACTATTCATCTGCTAGCGCTCGATTACAAGCGATTAGCGATTGAAAAAATGGGTCAAGTGGAAGCTCAAAGCGTTCTGTTTAGGCAAGTTTATTTCAATAGTTTTTAGATAATAATGCATGATTACTATTACAACTTACCTTATTATTTGTAGCACTAACTCTTATTTGGTGTATGTCTCAGCTGCAGCTTGTGCGTTTTTCTAACCAACACACCAAAATGGAATTTCTATTCAATTTTAAAACGGTAAAGTTAACATCAGCATAATACCAATTCGCGCTTGGCAAGCGTATCGGATATTTGGCTGATTACTTTCTCGCTGTGACAGAAGTCCGCGTATCAGTTATGGCAACATCATTATAAATATTCAAAAAATAAGATAATTGTGCAGCTATGCCTTTTAAATAATCATGTCATAACACTTATAATAAAACAATTGGAATTTGAAGACTGATTAGAGCAATTAAATCATTTACAGCTACCAGCAGTAAAGTTGCAGTGACAAGATCAGAGTCTCCTCGGACCGAGTGGACTCGTAGGAGTAAGCTTCGTACGAGTGTACTAGGATATCAGTTGATATTATCATAGTTCACTCGGATCGTTTTTTCATACTTTTCATTGTTGCTCACAGTAAACGTCGAATTTTTTATTATTATTTTGTATTGAATTTTCACTACTTGTATACCAGCTAGCTCGGACAAGTAGAGCGCAGTCCGAGTCTACTTTGCTCGGATACGATCGTCCGAGTGCGCTCGGATTATCGGTGTCAACGATACGAGTTGCATCCGAGCAGTCATCCGAGTCCACTCGGTCCGAGGAGACTGATCGTGTCACTGCAGCTTTAATAAATGTACATAGAGATAATCGTCTTGCTAGAGTGTCATCTCTGTCACTGTTTCTGTGTGAGGGAGATAGTCAGCTTTGTGGAGCGTTGTCTCTTTAGTTTTCTATCATATCTCTCTTTTTAATTTTTTTACGAATCATTCCTGGGTATAGTTTTCAAACTTGGGCCACGCAATCTTGCACACTAAAATTCTCAATGATTCATACTACACATAACTCAGAAAAGTTACCGAGTCGTCACACGTTTCCAATAAAAATATACCAATTTATTTCCGACTCTACGCTTTGCTTTGTTCGCAACTTTACGACATTTGTTAACTTTTTTTGGTAGAGCGTTTTGGATAAGTTTTTATAGAACTGAGGTGGCGTGTGAATTGTTTAATAGAATACTTGGACCCCTTTAAAAAAATATAATGTGAATTAAAATTCCTTTAACATTCGGTAACAGATTTATTTATAGTAAACAAATGACTTGACATTCTCTTGCTGTTAAGGCGCCGGGTAGGGCCCAGATAAACAGGTCATAATTCGTTCAAAGAAACATCGATCTTAACTTCGTAGACTTAAATATGAACTCATTATGAACTTCAGCGCGCCGCTTACGACAAAGACAACGCACGCAATTATTAATTTTGACGGTTTTTAATGAATTTATATTATATTTTTCAAAACTATGAAGACATCTGAATGTTTGTTGTGAATACAGTAATTTTTTTTGTAAAATATATTCGATAAAAACTGCGTAAAATTGCTACATTACAATTCTTGAGGGAGGTTTGCGATTTTTTCCTGTAGAGTTAAATTTATTTATCTTGTATTTGTGGACGTCACGCTATATTTAAAGATGTGAACTAGTATAAGTTCAAAGATCCACATGCTCTAATTTCACCACGAAATGTGCCAAAAACACAGATAACCCCCAATAGATACCGCATGAAAGATGACGACCGCGCACCATGCATTGGCGTAAATGGTTCTATATAAATCGCCGCTTCGCAGCACGGCGTTAGTTTCGACAAATTATTAGAGTTCATTATTAGGGCGTCACTCGAAATAGCCAATAATAGCGCATTGGCTCCAGTCCCCGCAACCCGCGCCTTCCGCCAGTTTTGGTGAGCTAGGATCCGAACAAAAATCCCGTAATGCGGTATCTATTGGGGGTTATCTGTGGCCAAAAAACACCTTGTTTATCCTACCTTTCGTCTTAAGCGTGACAGCTGGCCATAGTATAACAGTAGCCACTTAGAACTCATAACTATAAGAAACTTTTGCAATTAGTTGAATGATAAAATATCGTTCCTAATCCTGGACGCAGAAGGTACACGTCATTGTTCGTAATTTAGCAATACTTTGGTTGCACGTTATTAAAACCAGTAGCTGTATGAAGGGAGATACAAAGGTACCTAAAATAGTAGTAGTAGTAATATATTTTTTATATTGTTTATAGGCAAAGCATTCTCTCACTGTCTCACCTGGTGGAAAGCGATGACGCAGTCTACGATGGAACATGCTTGCCTAGAAGATACCTGTTCACTCTCGTCTTGAAAACACACATATAGTTGTAAGTCTTAGTGTTACTAACAAATTTGATTGAATTATCTACATTTACACCTCTACACCACTATTATAAAGAGGAAAGATTTGTATTTTTGTGTGTATGTTTGTAACGAATAAACACAAAAACTACCGTGCCGACTTTAAAAATTCTTTCACCATTGGAAAGCTACATTCACCCTGAGTAACATAGGCTACACCACTACACGTGCGAAGCCGGAGCGAGCCGCTAGTTAGTAATAAAATGAAATTATTACTATTAATAAAAATACCCTTAAATTATCCCAAAACCCAAAAAAAAAACAATCCCCCAAAAAAAGCCCACCCCCACCGTTTATTGCAGTTTAAAAATCCCATTTTAAAAGTCCAATAAAAAGAAAATGTTAATTTACAGCTAATCTAAAATATCTTCTCAACAGAAACAACATTTGGTGGTTTCAACAACGATTCTAAGATCTATTTTACATACAACTCTTAAAATCAAATTAAATTTTATAAAAGATCTACTAAAAGCCATTACGAGAATACAATACGGTATCAATTTACCGATATCTCAGCTGCCACCGTCGCTTTAAAAATGAGGGTAGATTTAAAATTTTCAATTCACCGGCGCAGCCGTGACGGAATAGACTTGGCGATGAAGCGTCAGTTTAATGGAAGATTCCGCATACAAACGCTAGCTATAGCGAATAGAGCTTCTGAGATAATAGCTTACTTATCATGTTATATTAATACTTTCAAATTTTAAACAAAGAATTATAATATGTAGGTACCTACCTAAGTAACTTACACACAAACAGCCAGCAATGAAACACGATAATAATTGAAGACGTCTTAATAGACTAGAATAATAATAATGTACCTACAAACGGCACTATCAAAACTAAAAAGTGAAATCAAATCAGTACAAAACTGCGAAGTCACCATATTAGAATACGTAATAAGTAGTCATGCAATTCTAATGTATCTACCTAACTAAGTAGGTACTTGGGCTTTTTGCTTTTAAATCCTGCTCAAGAATGCAGCGAGTGCAATAGTAGAAGTCATTATTGCAATAACGTAATTCTGTCTACCTATAGACATTAAAAAAAGCATTAAAGTTCCTACACAGTGATTCTGCAACTAAGACATTTTGAATACACAGACGTTTTACAACCCAGACGATATGACCCTTACCTCTTTTAAGTATATAATTATCATCTCTATCAATTTCTCGCTAACGTAAAATATCACGGGCAAAAAGGCAAGGGGGCATTTCAAGCATTGATTTAACTTATTAGTAAAGCTCTAATTTCTCATTTATTTCGAATCTAAACATCAATTAAACAATGTGTTAACCACATAAGCGTTTTTTTAAAGGGCAGTGGCTTTTATTTTTTAAACTAACTAATACAATATACTAAAAACTAGTAAACTAGCTACACTACTTACTACAAAAAACATTTGGACTGTATACTAGCCGCGATGGCCTATAGACAGTCCAAATGCTCCAGCCCACTACCGGTAGGTAGCGTACCCAACATGCTGAAAGCATTGGTTGTGCAAAAAATTACACTCACATAATTTAGACCATCATCAGCTATGAAATACGAAACGCCATCTACATGTAATGAAACAAACTAAAAACCAATAACGAAGTCTCATAACAATAACAAAAACACAACAAAAATATTAATTAATCTGACAATTTATTACGTGTACAACGCCGTAATACCTACGGTTTATCATAAAAGATGTAATCCTGGAGGCTGTAATCCCTCCGAGATAGCGATATTCTGCTGTGTAGAGACGCACCTTGATGTTTAAGAACTAGAAGTGACGGCAAAAAACGACCGGAGATTTTTTATAGCACTCATCGTCCTCTTTGCCTTTTCCCATTTGTTATTGGGGTCGGCTCCTAATCTAACCTGTAGCGGCGAGCTACAAGAATTACACGAGCGACTGCCATCTGACCTCGCAACCCATAAGGGACCAGAAACAGGGATGGTTAGATCAGGCGTCTGACTATCTGTAACGATTGCCGTAGATGTTCTAATGACAACCGGGATCGACAGCTTATCGTGCTCTCCGAGACACGAAGCCTTTTAATAGCACTATCTTTTAAAAATCAATAACACAGGCACAATGTTAAGTCCAATTTCTATAATTATTAAAATTGAAAGCTAGCTCTATTAAACCAACTGTTTTCATTTTACTCTTGATTAGCGTTTCAACGACACATAAATGTTTTTAAAACGCTCCCGTTTATCCAGTGTGCGTCCTAAATATCGACGTTAGTTACATAATAAATAAAATAATGGGTAAGTATAGAATTAATCATCTAAATAACCTATACAAACAGAATCAGCGTGAATATCACTAAATGTGTCTAGTCCAACTGTATAAGCTTTTATAATAATAATGATTAATAAACAAATGTAGTTCACGTAGATTGAAACTAGATGGCGTTCATACTCCTTAACATGCAATGCAAGCGTTTTCGAACTCCACATAAATAAATCTAAACACCTCAATAACCACCAGTTTTATTTTCACCTTTATTTTTTTTATTTTATGAGTATTGCAAGGATTAATGTGAGGAAAGAAATATGTACATAATACATAAACGTAGTAGGTGACCTAACCTGTCAGTCACATCCAGCATCTTTACGTCTACGCACCCCTATCAAACGCTCGTTTGCACAAAGTATAGAGTCAAAGTATATCTGAGAACGGTTGCGAACGGCCGAATGGCTTTACGAACACTCTTTCCCTATTTCCGAACGAATAAAAACGTTCCAAAGGACTTCATGACTTTTGTTATGTCGTATACCGTTTAGGAAAGTACGTGTATGGTATTTTTTAGCGTATGACGTTGTTAGTGCTTAAATTGACATATATTACGCGGTATGTACGATTTGTTTTTCACGTAGTGGTGATAGAGATCCGAGATAAGATCCTAGAGGCGATCTTTCAATGACTGGAGTCACTGGAGAAAAGGTCCCACCAATAAATTATAAACCGGCTAAAATAAAATAACATTCTCGTTTCAGTATACGGTTTACACAATGAATGTTTTATTTTCACAGTGTTATCTTTTATCTAATAAACAACTGTGATTGTTGAAAAGAAACCGCACCTGAAAGGAACATGCAGGATAAATAAGAATATTTTGAAAAGACGTGATTTTAAAAAAATAGTTGAAGTGATGGCTTCAGTGAATTTGTACGAATACGTAGGTACGTACGTTTTTTACTAGGTCATAGGACATTTCTGCAAAGTTCGTCTAGGTAGGTACCACCGCTTTGCCAGTTATTCTGCCGACAAGCAGTATTGTGCAAGCAGTGTCACGCGAAACTCTAGTTTAGCTTCGAGTGACACTACATCTGGTTTGAGCGGCCGACGCTTAACACCAGGCAAACGACTAGCTTATCACGTCATTCGTCTACATAAAAAAATGCGTGAAACGATAGTTTATAGTAGGTACCTATGAATTTTAATTGAACGACCTACGAGACGTGCTTTGTTAATAGTTGTTGGCTTCAGTGAATTTGAGTCCAAATGCCAGTGGGAAGACTAGACTAACACACTGAAAATATATAATTGATTTTTTATTGGTAAGTAGTAGGTAAGTGAAGTTTTTTAAACTGAAAGAGCATTCCTTCACGTTTGTAAAAATATCATAATCCACACATATAAAGTAAATCAGCAATCATGATAATTCTTTTTGATAAGTATTTTAATTTAAGTAGGTAAGCATTGACTATAAATCCAGTTGACCAATGATACAACTTCCCCTCATATGAAAATTAGTGGTGTATTTCAACCACTATCTTCTAATAAATACTATGAATTTCTAATAAATCACGGGAACCCGTTGATGTCTTTTGTTCCATCCTGCTCTGTCCTTTGTAATTTCGTATGACTTTGTCTCGTTTTGTTACCTCGTCCCCTGCCCGCGCAGGTGAGTCGTGTTTGTACGAGAAAATATGTTCATGAGCTATCAACGGGCTTTGTAATCTTTGCAAGTAGGTAACTTACATAAGTCACTCGAGAAATAAAGTAGTGATTTTCTTTTTAGTTACATAGTAATAGCTATCGGATATTAGATACAAATATTTACCACGACTGTTTCCCAAAAATTTAAATTACATAATACCTGAGCCTAAAAGCTCTCGCACCTACTTATCAAAGGATTATAATACCTACTACCCTTTGTTGCGGGCCAGAGGAGTAACCTTGAAACGGCGGGCTGAGACGCAATGCAGATTCCATACGTAACTATACCGACCTATGTTCGACGACGACGTCTGAACAAGTTTCAGGCGCCGGGAAATTGATTCTTTGAGTGATTGCCGTGACAATTTGACGTGATTGTACCTATCTGTGGAGATAGTGCGTCACGTCTAGTGGATGGCGGATGACGTGTTTAGGCATAGTTAGGTTACTCATCGATGACTCCAGTTTATTTGAAGTTTTTTTGCAATCTAAAATGCTTGTTAGCATTTTTAACCATTGGTTACCTTAACTACAGATAAAAAAAACACCCATAGTGAGTAAGACACTTTTCAGTGCTTGGCCTCTTTATCTTGCTAAAGCTTACAATAAGTAATGAAAGCCTATGGCTTTGCACGCATCATGATAATAAAGTGTCTTATTATGTGCTTCCCCGGAACTCGAACCATCTCCATCATAAATATTATCAACAACGGTTCAGCCGTTTAAATAAACAGATAAAGTTTCTTTGTACAATATCGCCGCGTTGCAAGTTATTCTGCCGCCTAGCAGTAGTGTGCAAGCACTACTGTGTTCCGATTTGAAGAGCATTGTAACTAGTGGAATAACTGGGCAAATGAGACTTTATGACCTAATTTCACTTTCTAGTAATCTGATTACTAGACTGTGTGATGTCTCAGGATGACGTGCGCAGTGCAGTGTCACGCGAAACTTTATTATTTTAAAGTTCCAAGTGACACTGCAACTGTTATGGGCGGCCGTGTCGCTTAACATCAGGTGAACGACTAGCTCGTCACGTCTCATTCATTTCCATAAAAAAAATTAGTCTATGTCCATTATGTATGAGGTACATAGTATATGAATATCCGTCTACAAAACCTTAACACAAATAATTACGAATATAATAACTTTATTTAAGTACCCACTCTTAAACTAAAAATTGTTTAACGTTTAAAAATTATAGTTCAAAATGGTATAGATATATTAAACTAAATAATCTAGTACGCGAAATAGGGGTAAAACTCCACAGCATGTCTCAAAGCTTCCTCGCTATCACTACCTATAATTTTTAAATTAGGAACCCAATTTAAAATCACCTAAAGTCTCTCACCAACCCGTATCTCTTCCACCGACAGGCGATTAAATCTTCGCGCCACTTGATGATATAATTTAGTTAAATATCGATCGCCTATCAGGGATTACTACACGACTAATCGTCCAATCAAGGCGCAGGTAATTGATTCTGAGCACCTATTGGACACTGGACTCTGTTAGCTTTTGATATTTAAATTCCGAGCTTTAAACTGACGTTGGTTTGGTGGAGCTCAGTTTATCTGGTGCAGTTTTATATATCGTTTTAGTTAATACATAGATAAGTTATTAAAAAATGTACATTAATCTTAGATAAATATTAGAGAATGATACAGATATATTTACTGTGATTTCGTTCAAAACAATAAACAAATTTACTTATGTTTGGCTGTAATAGAAGCTACACAGAATCACTTAGATCTACATAGAACCACTCAGAATCACTCAGAACCATACATAATTAGTTTTTTTATTTGAGATCTCACAGTTACGTAGTCGCTATCGAGTGTGCCCCTAGTGGTTATAGTATACCAAGGAGTTCATACAAGTATTTTACGTTACTTGATGGCGAGTACAAGGCCCTTACCGTCACTTTTACATCAACAGCCTGAAGACGTCCACTGCTGAGCATTAAGCCTCCCCCATAGAGCGCCACTTTCAGCGGCTGCTTGCTTCCTGCATCCATTGGCTCCCTGCGGTTTTCACCAGATTATCGGTTCATCCTAGTTGGGGGGCAGCCTACACTGCGTCTTCCGGTTTGTGGTCGCCACTCGAGAACCTTTCTACCCCATCGGTTGTCAGTTCTACGTGTATTGCCTGCCCATTGCCATTTCAACTTGGTAATTCTTAGAGCTAACCACTTCTAAAGTGAATCTCTAATACAATAAAATTTAAAATTCAAATTCAAATGTTTATTGCATTCCACAATGTTACAAAAGATGACGGTATATATAAAGGGTTAAGATCATTATGGACCCTACAGATTAATTTAAAGGAAAAATTTGAATCACGAGCGGGACTTGAACCCGCATCCATCCGTCCCTAAAACCGGGACATGCTTTACTTAAGCTACCGTGACAAGTGGTCTCATGTCCGAATTTATCCTTCACCTTTTACAACCAACTTACGGGGTTGGCAGCGCCATCTATTGAGAAATTCTTAAGAATTATCCCAACCAGCACGGTCAAGTTACATCGGTCGGTCGGTTGCGGGTTCAAGTCCCGCTCGTGATTCAAATTTTTCCTTTACAAATTAATCTGTAGATTACGCTGAGCAGGCGATACTGCTATAAAAATCATAAATATTATGGACCCTGTTGAGCACAACAATATTACAATACTAGTACAACTGAGGACGGTCAGGTCTCAGTAGGTAATGTACATCATTCGAAAGAACCTTTATGATCGGACTGCTCACAAAGCAAAGTGCCTATAGTAGGAGATAACTTAATCCAAAAAATGGCAACACCTCAACTTTCCGCCTACATTTATCAGACAAAATGTGTCTACTTCCAACAAAAGACACGTCCCACAAATCTAACTTTTTGCCATCGCCAATATTTCGTGTACCTACCCATTTTTCGTTTCCTCACGTAACCTTCCAGACAGCCGACACAATACCTAGCATTTTACGATGTCTCCCGAATTTGGCTTGGAGCCATTCGCAGTCTGGATTACCATTACGAGGGCTATCACTGTGTTCCGCGAGGCCAAATTAGGGTCACAGGTCCCAAGGTCAACTTTAGTAGAACACTGCTCAAACTGTGAAAAGTGACATCTGCTCACGCACACTGGAGACTTGTATTTATTAGTGTACTAGCTACTGCCCGCGGCTTCAGTTTATTGTGATAAAAAGTAACTAATGCAATGTCCTTCTTCAGGGGTCGTCAGTCTATCTCCATTGCATTAATCAAGATTCAATATTAGTCAAAAAGTAACCGACATGAAGGTCTAGGTACATAGCACCTTTTTGCGTTTCTCCTGAGTCTAATTTGTTTTCATTTTCGCCACTTTATTGCTTTCTATATCGCACTTGGAAACACCTAAAAACTGTTACAGTTCTTGTCACAGATCAATTGTTATTTTAGACTTATTCTAGGTCTGTGGTTGTGATCGATGGTAATAAATAGACAGAAGCAGTTGACAAACATAATTACATACTTCTAAAGACATAATAAATTAATTTCAAAATAAACTTTTAACAGAAAAAAATCCATGATTGTAGGTAGATTCTTGTCTTTTTTCTCGTAAAAGCAAGTGCTGACTGTGATAAACGCTTGGGTAAGAATTTTTAAGCTGCCCTTAGGCTTTTAACATGATTTATGTTTTAACTGTTGATGGATTAGAGTACTTAGTCAGTCTGTACGTCATTTTAGTAGACTGTGGCGTGGTCGTGTAGCGCTCATATAACGTAAGTAGGAAAATTATTAATTTTATACATATTATTACGTAAGTATAATGTGAGTAGGCTCAATAATTATTGTTATTTATTTATTTATTTATTTATTTATTACCATTTAACATAAAACATAACATTATAGAATAGGTCTGTGTGGACCCAATATGTGGTTATGTGTGGTGGTTATGTGTGGGCCCAATACTTATGTGTCTGTGTCTGGGCTTAAATATTATGTGTGGACCCAAAATATTCTGTTTGTGAGCCAGCAAAAAATATGAGCGCTACCACATGACCTACATAGATATTGCAACATTATTATTGGTTACCCATCTAGGTAAGTACTTACTACAGCAAAGTAACCAGTATGTTATACACGGCTAGATGTGCTACGCTATGAGCAGTCAACATTTTAAAGTGCAATTCACTGGCAATACAATGAAATTTTTCGGAATAAGTACGTCCTTAGGTACTATTTAGGTATTTTAGACTAAGTGCCTACGTAATGAGATGTAAGAAATAAATAATAATAATATGTCTGTGTAGTGTTTTGTGTGTCAACTTCAAATCTAGAGTAACCTTTGATGCTATTTGAACAGTTTACGGTGACATAATCCAAGGTCAACTTCAGTCTAAGGTCAGCTAGGGTCAGACGGTAGGTTGGAAATACTCGTGACCTCTTTTATTGCTGTGGTTATGACCGGCTGTGACCGTTTCAAATTAGGTACTTAACATAACTAATTTAGAGGTGTCCGAATCACTGATTTAATTCTAGAAAGCGCCGGAAATGTTTTGATTGCCTAACTGTAAAAATCATATTTTTTTATTGCAGTGTAGCTAGAGATCGAGTGTGGCTTAGCGGTAGGCCGTGTGACTTTTAAACCAACGCACTCGCTGGTTCCAATCCCGCCTAGCCCCTGAATTTTGATATTATGTGCAGAATTTGCACTCGTTCTGACAACGCTGAAATCAAAATTCGTCAGGAAACCGGCATGTCAAAAAAATACAAAATTTGAGAGCTTGTGTCATCCAGCCACCGCGGTTGGCCAGATTATAGCCTGCGCTCTCTCCTTCTTCGATCAAGTATAGCCTAGATTTAAGATCGGCGCAAAAAAGCCGTGTCGGGAAATAACAGCCCACTTGCGGCATGGGCTCTTATTTCGAATTAGTTTAGTTGAAACCCACCCAACGTTAACACGTTACTCACACTACATTGCGTCTTGTGTATAGTGCCCGAAAAAGCAATATGTCGGTCGGAGTGTCTTACTTTCGGTAATTACATGTGGAATAAGTTATATTTAAAGCTCTCCTTGTAAAAGAAGGCCCGTGTCCTATTATTGGGAACGTATCACGGTGGAATGTCCACACAAGTTTATTTATTTAATTGTTCACACCCGGGGTCACACAGACAACGGGAACGTAGTGCCTGATGATGTTATATTTGAATATACACAGTATACACTAGCTTAGAAACTCTGCTTGGCTTGGTAGTCTGGGTATCAGTCGTACGTTTATAGTAACTTTGTTGCGATTATGTAAAGAAAATTTTACAGCTAAGAATACTTTTAAAAATAAGGTTTTGTTGTATTTAATTGTGCTGTGCCAATGAAATGCTAAGCTAGATTGAAAACATACGAAGTCGTGATGCGAAGGCTAGTCTCGCAAGTCTCAAATAATTTCGTAACCTTGTTAAATTTTACATACATTCGGAACACATCTATTTCTACGTCAAAATATATCCATCTAATAGAATTTATATCTTACGCACGAGATGTATTGGCTCTGCATGAAATCAATCTAAACTGGAGTAGATCTTCCCAGAGTAGGCCGAGAGCTAGTGTTCAATTTTAACTAGGTGACTCCTAAAATTTTTGAGGTTATAATTACCACTAAGTTATTATTTTTAACATCTGTTTGATTTACTAATATTGATTAATTAACTTAGATCTTAAACTATTACTTTTCTACTCGGGTTTTTTTGTCATATTGTTTCAATCTTAATTGAATGAACTATCAGACATTGCCGTGTTTTAAAAATGTCACCTGACAACTCAGTGTTTAGTTTAACCTTGTAAGTACCTTCCAATAAATGAACACCGGCTCTAAGCTCAGCGGTCTATATTTGAATTCTTCGATTGATATTGAACTAGTTTTCTATCGGGCCGAACAAATAGGAAATATTTTATGATGTTTGCTGGATGAACAGGGTTTTCATTCGGTGGGAGATTTATTTTTAGGCTTCTGAACACAATTTTATGCGAAAATTGAAATTTCGAAGCTTTCAAATGAAAATTTTACTTTAGCTTTTACGATTTGCGTTTTATTTGGAAAGATATTATATATATACCTACCTAATATTAGAGCCTAACACTGTCCTGGATATAGAATAAAAATTAACTTTTTAACAAGCGTGATGCGCTTTATAAACTGATACATTGAAAAGTGTCTCTGGAAAAGGAAATGTACCTAATTCTCAATAGAATCAAAAAAGTCTGACGATGAGTTAGATATAGGCAGGTTAGTAGAACTGCAAGACATGTCATGTATTTATCATCATTATCAGCCGGAAGGCGTCTACTGCTGAACATAGGTCTCCCGATGGAGCACTACTTTAACAGATACTTTCCTTACCTCCCTTTCCTAGCCTCCCCGTACTTCTGACCAGATCATCGGTCCACCTAGTAGGAGGCCAGCTTACGCTTCGTCCTCCGGTTCGTGATCGCCTTTCTTCTCCATCGGTTGTCAGTTCTACGAGTTATGTGGGCTGCCCATTGCCATTTCAACTTGCTAATTCTAAGGGCTATATCGGTCACTTTAGTTCTCCAGCGGATCTCCTTATTTTGGATCTTATCTTGAAAGGAAAGCAATGACTCTGTACTATTACTATTGTTCAATTAATATGGTGAAGCTTAGAGCGCACGCAGAGAATTCACAAAAATACAGAGCTCTTTTTCTTCGATATTTTAGTAGATCTAGTACATTTGAATCCAAATAGAAAGGTACACTTCACCTTTGGGATTTACAAAAAGCACTGGAGATTTACGACACATTCCTATCACCATCTCCCAGAATATATCAGCATTACAATAAAATAGATACGAACAAACAGCTACCATCCCATCAACTTTATGGGCCATAAAAAAAAAACAAATTCATTCGTACCTCTGTACCTACCTGTAATGGCTGGCGCACGCTCGATGCTTTAAGATTCCGATGTTCGGCAATCTTTGTTGCTGAATTAGTTGAATGTGTCTTTAAAATTATTACTATTGAGTAGTTTAGTTGCCGTGTCGTTTTGGTTTGCAAATAGGACAACCCCATCTTTTCCCGTGGGTGCCGTAAAAGCTGTCTAAGAGTATATCCAGGAAATAGGCAGCAGTATAATTATTTACCTCAGTACATAAAATTTTCCTGCTTTCACCAAGCCGCTTGCCAGTGATTATGGCACATATTATAATTATGATAAGCGTCCAAGGTGACGTTTTAAGAGGGAGACCTATGTTCAGCAGTGGACGTATTTCGGCTGATGGTGTTGAGTAGTTTAGTTAGACTATGTACATTTATTATTTGTACTTGCTTAGTGGTTTTTGGGTAGATAGCTTACAAACTTTTCTGAGTGAATCTTAAAAACCTTGTATCGTGGTAAAGATAGTTAAGTAATATCAACAGCTCAAGGTGGCGCTCTCTGGGGGAGGCCTATATTCACCAGTGGACGTCAGGCTGTTAATGACGATGATAATGATGATAGTACACTTGAATTTACCCCGTTTATAATGCTCTTAAAAAATATCAATGACAAAATTACTGATGGATTACAATGCGTAACGTACCAACAAGTCTAACCTAACCACTTCAACCAGTAACTGAACTCAAATTAGCTTTATCGTCTCGCCTAAAAGCATCGAGTGTGCGCAGGCCACTATTTATAAAGGTAACGTTATATAACATAACAGTCCGTACTTTATAAAACCCTCGTAATATACCTACTGAGTGGATTTGTTCCTGCACTAAAAACGAGCCTAAGCAAACTGCGAGGATGAAACAATTTGTGCTCCCTAATCAAATAAGTGTAAAAGAGAATTTTAAATTCTCCGGACGGCATTAGCATAATGACTTCGGGGCAAACGACTCAATCTGAGAGATGGCCGGTTTACTGCCACGTTGTTTTATTAAAACACCTTCGGAATGGCGGCTTGATGAAGGAATGGAAATTGAGATGGGATACAATCTTCGTTGTTTAAAATGAGTTGGCAGTGGAATTTAGAACCCAGATAATATACATCACAAGCTGCGCAACGCGGTTTCACCTGCAGATAAAAATATCCTATGTTAGACCAGGGTATGAGCTATCTCCTTGCCGCAAAAAAATTATAAAATAAAGTATACAACATGTGTATAACAATTTACCTAATGAACTCAAATCTTAGAAGGAAATATGTTAAAAACATTTAAGAAAATGTTTCTATAGTGTCAAAGAATATGTAACATGTAGTAACAAGAAAACATACTTAATATTTGCACGCTTGCTTGCAGCCTGAGTGCATGTATCTACAATTTATCTCAGTGATCTTGTACCCAAATTAATAGTCTATTCTTGTAAATAAACTAAACTAAACTAGCGGGGCGTTTAGTTGAGTCGGCACGTGACCATAATGCTGGCGTCTACTTTGGTCAAAGGATCAGCCTCGCTATACAGCGGGGTAACGCTGCCAGCATTATGGGAACGTTGCCAGATTCCACGGATTGCTTGAACTATCTATAGACCTTTGCCGGTCTATAGATAGTTCAAGATTTCTTAAGATTGTTATTTTTAGTTTTATATCTTAGTTTTAAAGTTTTTAGGTTTAGTTTAGTTTTTAGGTCTAGTTTAGTATAATAAACTAATAATTTGATTTGATTTATCTCCATTCCAAATTTTATTCAAATCTGCTGAGCTTTTGTGACCTGAAGAGGGAGCAAACATACACACACAAAAACTTTCTCATTTATAATTATGTATAATGTATTACTGTGATTTAGTGTTATAGTGTGAAACGTGCTAACAGCGTCCTACGGGTTTACCCGTGTAAATAACACAGGAACTACACAGTTTTTCAGAACAAAGTACACTACTACTATGATTTTTATAGATTTAGATCTATAATGCTACTTGAGAAACCAGCGTTTGTTTAGTAGCAGCTTCAGTGCTAAGTGCTAACAAACATACATACATTACGTCCAACTTACCTATTTTTGCATTTTTAATAATAGGATTAGTAGAATAGGATTTCTACTTACATTAGTTCTTTTCAAGGCATTTATTTATTAGGTCATAGATAAAATGTATGCACTACTTTTTATTTAACTCATTTAATTTAACTCATTTAATTTAATTTAATTTTTTTTTTGTTTTTTTTTTCTCATTTTTTTTTCATTTATTTATCATAAGCCTAAGTTTTTTACAATTATTCTCTAAAAATACTTCCATTACAAAGAAAAACTTCAAATTAAGAATAGAATAAGGTTTTTAATTACGTTATTAATTACAAACCACTAAAATGTCCAAAAATTCTTACTAAAAGCTATTTAATGTTTGCTTAAAAGATTTAAATTGAAAATCTTAGCTTCACCACCCCTTAGGGAGTTATTGTTGGCTGGAAACTTTGCTTCAGTTTTAAGTAAATACACTCTGTGGTTGTGAAAGTTGTCTACAGTTTTAATAAGCTTTATATTATATTTCGTGGGTCTATTTAGGTTTATAATCATTGTATAACATAGGATTTTCATATCTCTTTTCATTACGAGGTAATTCAAGTATTAAGTAATTTTCACGAAGTCGGTCAAACTATTTGCTTAAATACACGAGGTATCAAAAAACACCACATAAAAAAAAAATTGATTGAACATCATTACAACAACAAATAATAGGTACACAGGTAATAGGTATAGGTAGGTGTCAACTAAAAACGCAAATAAAAGCTATTACACATTATTACTGTCTGCCCTGACGAATGCCTTCCACATGGTGGTAAGTGGTAACATTTATATACCTCATTACCTAGCTAGTCTAGCTATCTATCCCCCCGGTGGTACGGTAGATATCCTTGTTATGCAGTTATCAGCCTCCATGCGCGAAGCAAATTGTGGCAGATAGATAGACTTATTATACTTATTATTTATTTTTATTTCTATCTGCCCCTATACTAAAATCTCATATAATCAGGTATCCTCGTGGATATCTCTTTAATTTTTTTTCTAAGTTTTTTTCAATTTCTCATTAAAGTATTAAGACAAGAGTATACAATTTTATTGTCCATACAAAAAGCGCCAACGCTTTTCTACCCTTCAATGTTATCCAATTTGTATGATTTTTTATATGATATTGTCTACACAATCAAAAGCTAGTGGGTATTTTTTTTTAATTTTGCAATTTCTTCGTTGTTAACTACAACTAGTAAACGGCTAGCACTCCCATAATTTTAGTCGAACAACTCGACCGGTGTTCAGGCAATAAAGATAAAGATCTTCATTATTTATTTATTTATTTATTTATTTAATTGTTAAATACAATTGTGAACTTACAGCTAAGCCAAAACATTCACATTGTTACACTAAGTTCTTAAACGGAGTAAACAATATATATTTATAAAGCCGACTAATGGGGTCAGCATGTATGTCAGCATCCTGGACTTCGCTTAGGAAGCGGTTGATAACCGCTACAGCCCTTGCCGTAGGAGCATTATGAGCATGCCATGTCCGCAAAGCGGGAGGAGCAGCAAATAGCTGGTGGCGACGTCTTTGACCCGCACGGATGTAGTTCTGCGGCACAAAGTAGTATAATCTGCTTAACACTGAGGGATTATCTACCTCGTTACGCAGCAACAGGCAGTAATGAATAATTAATAATAGTTTACGTCGAAGCTCCAACGTAACAAGGCCCACCATTCCCGAGACAAATAAAAGGAAATTGAAAGGGATAGTATCCATAAACTCTTTTATAGAGATACCTCGCGAACTTGCGCTGCACTCTTTCAATCATGACAGTATATTTTTCATGGAGTATGCGCGGCCACGACGGCGGCCCTACGCTGCCGGTCGAGTTATTCGACTAAAATTACGTGAGTGCTAGCCGTTTACTAGTTGTAGCTATGAATACTACTCACGTTAGTTTCTATAATATTTTTTCTTCGTTGTTATAGCCACCTAGAGTGAGGGTTTTTTGCGTTGAAATTATGACGAAGAAAACTCATTTACTGTTATCCTTCACTGAACTTACAAACCATGTCTCTTTTGTGGTTCACTGTCGAAACTTATAAAATCGTTTTCATAATTTTGTTCCAAATAAAAATGTTACTTATAATCATCATTTCACATAATGTGATTTATTATACTTTCACTACATCTAATTTTCTTTATTATAAATCAAAATTAATAATAATCCAAATTTATAAAAATGAAACTCATAAGACGTATGTAACATAACATTACAAATTTATAATGTTCTTTTCCCATAACTAGCTTTAAGCATAAAACAAAATATCAATAATACTGTAAATTAATGTGACTGGAACTGTTGATTGTTATATATATCCTAATCAGTTATAAAAACGTAGTACGGCAAGCCAATTTGCTCTTCAATCTATGCAGGCACTTCATCCAGTCAAAACAAACAAAATTAACGTGTGGACTGTGGGTAATTGTAAAATAACTTATATTTTCTCATGTTATGTTGATTTTGGTGTTGTTGGTGAACTTTGTGCATTATTTTAATAAATAACTTGAAATGTCTAATAAAAACACGTGTAAAATATTTAAATCAAATAAAGGTAACCTGAAACTTAATATAGATGGTGTTTGTAATTTTTTAATATAAGCATAAGTGACTTCTGGCACTTCGCCGGCCGCTGCCGCGGCACGCTCGCTACGCTTCGCTTCGCTCGCTCGGCTCGTGCGTCGTGTGGTCACAGTTAACCTAACGCTCCTCCTCGCTTCGCTCGTCGTCGCACCTATTTATGACTTTGCCTTAGACTGGTATCTTAGTATCTTTAGGGTATACATGCATATGTATATAATGATTTAACTACCTCAAAATTATTATTATGTTAACTAAAAAATATGAAAAAGTCATTATGAACAATACAATTATGAATGCTGATTATTATGAAATTATAAGTAATGAAATTTATAATAAAAAAAAGTATGATAAAAAAATTCTTAACATTAAGATTATAACATAAAATTTTATAAATTTAAACATTATTTGGATAAATTGTATAAGAAAAGATCAATATAAAAAGTAACTATTATGAACAAAGTTATTTATAAATAACCACCATTATAAATTTCATCATTATTAAAAATGAGGTATGTGAAATGAAATTATGAATAATGAAATTATTAGTACAGACGGTATCCCCTCTTTTGTTATAGCCATAGCGTCAGCATCAATCGATACTTACCTGAAACAATAATAATATGAGATAAGTAATAGTAAATTGAGAAATTTAAATATAAAACTCACTCAAACTTGATTGTTACAATCTATCAATTATAATCACTAAAAACATTATAGGTCCACTAGGTAGATCGACGACCTGGTGAAAACCTCGGGGAGCCAATAGATGCAGAAGCAGCCACTCAAAGTGGCGCTCTCGTGGAGAAGCTTATGTACAGCAGTGGACGTCTTCAGGCTGTTAATGATGCTGATGAATAACATTATAGCCCGTACAACAAAATAAACCAACAGAACAAATCTTTTAAAAAAGGTGTTAACTGATTTTAATAAACTAAATATCTGTTCTGAGAACTACTTGAATGTTTTTTTCCGATCCCAGATCGTAACTAGTATTCCCTGTATCTAGGGACCCTGGAACTACGAGGATCATGGTCCCACAACACCCAGACACAGAACAAGTATTTGCGCTGTTTTTCATGTGCACAAATCCTTGTCCTGCCGCGGGAATCGCACCCGCCGCCTCTGGGTTATGAGCCGACCTGCTAAACCATCATCCTACAGAGGCTGTAAAAAAAAAAAACATTTTGATGACATCTATGGGACAAATCGGAAAGTTTATCGTTTTCAAAGAATTTTCCAAAGCATTTTCTAAATGACGTAGTTTGACCACATATAAAACATACAATCGAATTGATAACCTCCTCCTGTTTTAAAGTCAGAACAAAACAATCACTCTGTAACATCCAACAACGTAGCAATAATGCCGACATTAATGAAAGCTATCTGTGAACGGAACTAATGATTACTGGCAGTAACTATCATTCTATTGTTCACCATTTATTATTCATGCTGCTGACGGGTGGACGTTTAGCCCCTTAACTAGTACACATTGTGTAAAGGAAGAATATTTATATTATATTTAGTTTTTGTCATGTTATTATTTTATTTGTACGTTTTGCGTTTTGTTTTAGCAAGTTGAAATGGCAATGGGCAGACTACATCGCTTGTACAACTGACAACCAATCGGGAAGAAAGGTTCTCGAGTGGCAACTATGAACCGGAAGACGCAGCGTAAGCCGGCCCACAAGGTGGACCGACGATCTGATGAGAACCGCGGGGAGCCGATGGATGGAGGAAACGAGCAGCCGCTCAAAGTGGCGCTCTCTAGGGCGAGAGGTTCAGCAGTGGACGTCTTTAGGCTGTTGTTGATGATGATGATGATGAAGTTTTGCCATGAATAAACAATTTCTTTTATCCTTTCTTTCTTATGTTGTATTTTATTTTGTAACGTTCCACTTATTTTATATAAGTATTGGCGTGAATTTTAATTACTTATTCCAATTTTTCAAAATATATGTTGGGTGAATTATTTTTTCCTGGTTAGCAATACCTATATGGTCATCTGCACTAAAGCTTGACAGTTCAATGACGTGCGAGCTAGTCGTTCGCCTGATGTTAAGCGTCACAGCCACCCACAACCGATTGCAGTATCACTCGGAACTCTATATTAATTTATAGTTCTGCGTGACACTGCACTGCTCACGTTATCCTCAGACTTCACACAGAATACTAATAGATTGATAGACTGTGTAATCAGATCGTAGTCTCATTTGCCCAGTAATTTCACTAGCTACACTGCCTTTCAAACCGAAATACAGTATTGCTTGCACACTAAACTTCAGTGCAGACGGGCAGTCTCTGGCTTGCTAGTGAAAAGTAGCACAGTGTGGTTGCTAGTTACATTGTATATTGAAATGTAAAGTATAACTATTGAAGAATAAAACATAAACCGAAATGTAAGAGGTGCTCCTAGTTTTATTTACAACTAGCTGCGTCCAGCAGATAAAAAGTAGCCTTTATGTGTTAATCCAGTATATAAGCTTTCCAAATGGAATCCAAATCTGTCTAGCCGATTGAGCAGGAAGCAGTAACAAACATACACACAAACACACATACAAACTTTTACCTTTATAATATTAGTGTGATGATTAGTGTGTAGTGTTATGATATCATGGATACGGATTTAATCTTAGTGCATAGAGTACAATAGAAAAAAAAGAAGTAAAAGCTATGTGCCGATGTCTCTATTTTAACCTCCGATGAAATAATAGTAGATCCCTGATCGCCGCCTCAAAAATGCCACTGTCAAAACAAGGCATATGCTTTGTTTTTGCTCTGTCGCGTGTTACCGAGCCTAATGGAAGTAATGTTACTTACATATTATGATTGCTTTACAACGCTATAACAGGGTGCTGTGGTTCATTATTAAAATGAAACAACCGCTTGTGAACAATTTTATATTAGCTGGAGAGGTATGCATCTGTATAAGTAAGAACTGACGCGGGGACATACTTGAGGTTGGATTTTCATAGACACTGTGTAATTGTGTATCTATAGTATATTTGATTTAAGATTTTAACAGTGGACGTCTTCAGGCTGCTGATGAATTATAATGAGTCTAGCTAAATAGAAAGCCGCTACCGCCTGTCATAAAAATTACAACACAATATTTTCTTTTCGAAAAAAGTGAGAAAAAGCGATAAATTCTAGAAACCTGAACAATCTTTTCAAATAACAACCCTACTAAAAACACAGCGTATTAGGTTACAAAATACTGGCAGTCTATCAGACAGTGTAAAAACAAACCATATTTACGTTCGACACGAAATTGCAGGGAGCGAACGTTATTGTAGCTTAGCCACAATTACTGTGTAATTGAAAACCGAGTGGTCGTTACCAGTCTGTGTGACGTCGCCGCTTTATGCAGCGGCGTGGAATAATATGGTGATTTTTTTGCAGGAATACGGGTAAATTGAAATAGGTCAGATAATAGTTTCATAGGAAGGTTTCGTTGTAGATTGCGGGTTGTTATGAGACTTTGTTTAATTGTACTGGTTGACAGTAAGCGGCCAAATTTTAATTTCGTCACTGTGTTGTAGACAATTGAAATTGCATTATAGTATTTAGGTTAGAAGATTTTTACAGTCAAGTGCCGACGTTTTGACGTAACAATTGATTAGCAATTAATAGTCGTATGGGCATCCGTTTATCTGACATTCATTGAATTAACTTGACTACAATCTACCTATAAGAATTTTAAGACTGCTTCAAAGCCTGTAATGTAGATTGAAATATAAAAAGATTCCTTATTGAAGATTTTGGCCTACATAAAAATGAATATTGAACAGTGTGTTTCTGCAAAGACTTTTATTTCTAATGTTGCCAAAAGATACTAATAACCAAAAGCACCATAATATTTCGCAACAATTAAAACTACTGCAGCGGCAGTTTTTTTTTTTTTTTTTTTTTTGAGGGGGGGAAATGCCATAGCACTTCCCTGCCACCACGGGGGTGATGGCAGGGGGTATGTGGGACTTGAACCCACTAAAACCCCCCCGTGATCCGTCCGCCGCCGGAATGGGGCGAGATAGGGTCGCGCTAGCATTCACTATCTCGCCCCGGCGGTAGGCCCTTTCGGGCCCCTGCGCCAGTGGGTGGGTAACCTTACACCTCGGCTACCCACCAGACGTGTAGGGTCGTGTGAGCACGGCGGAGAGTCCCCCGACTCTCCGCCGCCGACCCCACTACGGAGGATGGAGAAGGCGCGCGAAACGCCTCCTCCGTCCTCCGGTCCGTCTGCGCCGGAGGGCGTCAGAGTTGGGATTATCCTCCCTGACCCGCTCCGCAGCCTCCTTCTGCGTCATCACCGCCTCGCAGAAGGAGACCGTGGCCTGCCACGCTCTCTCGCTGCCAAGCATGGCGTTTACCACGCTCGGCAACGAGAGGTCCCGGCCAACGACCGCTGAAAGTGTGCGCCGCTCAGAATCCCAAGCAGCGCACACCTCCAGCGTACTGCAGCGGCAGTAGTCCAACCCTTATTATTCCTAAGCATCTTGCATCTTCTAGAGAAGACTGAAGTATGTTTACATCGGATTCAGATGCATGTAACAAGTGCGTTAGCGTCACTTGAGTTCGTCCGGAAAGCGCGACGAGTGCTGTATTTAGCGAATGTTCGTCGCAAGCATCTCCACGCTTGCTACTGTTCGGTGTGAGTGATAAGATTTTAGCAATATATGATGTTAACTACAAGTAGTAAACGGCTAGTACTCACGTAATTTTAGTCGAATAACCCGAAGATGATCATCTACATTGCCTGAACACCGGTCGAGTTATTCGTCTAAAATTACGTGAGTGCTAGCCGTTTACTAGTTGTAGTTATGAATACTACTCACGTTAGTTTCTATAATATTACAATATGATGTTAATCGAAGTATGAAAACAGGCAATAAATAGCGTAGCTGTAAAGGCTACACGCCCTTATTCATAATTTGCCACAACACAGCTTTTTAAAAACTTGCGTAGATACGAGTTTTAATTTTTTCTTTGCACGATTTTGGACAAATAACATTAAATGATAACACAGATTACATTAAATATATTTCATTCTTGTCACTGTAATACCCAATGGCTGAGGATGCAGCCATTATTATCTTTCACATAGCAAGAAAGAATTCATAAACAAAATTCATATAACTTTAATCCCCTTTCTAAGACTGGCCTGATAGCTCAGTTGGGAGTAGCTATGTCTTCGGGACAAACATTTGTGTGATAAACATAGGGGTTCTGTCTCTGGGTGTTATATTGTATTCTATGTATGTATTCACAAACAACAAGAACCTAAGTATTGTATCAGTTATCTGGTTCCCATAGTACAAGCTATGCTTAGTTTGGGGCTAGATGCGCTGTGTGAAATGTCCACACATATTTCTAGATACAAAGGCTGGGGATGCAGTCTCTAGAAAAGTTCTCTGGTACATATTAAAAAAATATAATTAAGAATATAAAATATTATTAGTAAATTAATCGTTTGTTCTTATAACTTAAATCCCCACTCAAGATACAAAGGCTGGGGATGCAGCCCCACAAACTTGCGCAGACCAAGCGAAGGGTTTAATTGTTTCCCTGCGCCGCGGAGAGCTGAGAAAACGCGGCTAAAACGCGAACGAGCGCTCGCTCCACTTTCGTCGACGGGCCCTTTTGTTTGGAGATGTCTAATTTTTAATTGAACCTCCTCAGAACGGTGGGGGTTTCAAGGATTTGGGAGAAAAATGGTTTTAGTTTCTCATAAGAATAACATAACAAAAACCATGGAACTACAACCATATCAGTGTACCTAACACATAAAAATGATATCTATGATACCATAATACGACGTACACATGGTACATTCGTGATGCTACCTACCTATGTATATAAGTTTTTTTTTGTCATATGTAATTTCAGACTCACTTAATATCCAAGAAGTAGCCAAACAAAAAAAAATATAAAAATAAAAAAGCTTTTTATGGTTATTCTTAAAAAAGATGTAAAACGCAATTAATAACAATCACCAAGAACAAACGAAGTTTTCTTAGAAGAATGAAGTTATGTAAAATGACAATAATTACATCAAGCTTTTCATTAAAATGGATGTAAAATTGAATATAAGTAGACAAAAATGTAGTTTTCAAATTTGTACAAAATAAGAAAACAAACCACATTTTTTTTCATTAAAAATTAAACGAATATGGCGTGGACAAAAATATAGAAGAAAAAAATGAAGCCGTGACAAAAAGTTATTTAAAAATTTCGGCGTGAAGTTCCTTGAATATTTTCTATTTACATTCTACCCTCGGTGTCCGCAAAATTTTAAAGAGCCGCTCAGCTTGAATAACAAACTGTCTCATCCATCCTTCATTAAACTTTTGGCAGCGTTCTCATGGCCCCGAATTTATTATTAAAAAAATTCAACTTATTTCGTCTCCTGTGAAGAGACTCGGAGGACAAGTGCTATAAATTTCATGGAAAGACGGTTTCTTGAAATTGTGTGGGGAAAGTGACTTTTGCTGGACAACGAACCTTGAGTATGGAACTGGTATGTAATCTGTGGTGTACAGTGCAGTACTAAACATACAGTTGGGGAAGGCCATTCGAGTTAAAAATGTAATTAGTTGAGAGGATAAAATTAAAATGTTATAGTTAACTTTCCATCTCAACAAATCACTTTGTTTTTGTGATTCCTACAGAAAAGTATCGAAGATAATCTGCCCACATTCTATGTTCAATTATATTGACCGTAGATAACTAATAAAATTGATTTAGGTACCGACTAGTACGGCAGTAATAGTTCTTTGATGAGGTGGTAGAGTAGAAATTTATCTTTTGCAATTATTTCTTAATCTTACTAAACTCTTTTTCTGTACTTTTTATGGCTTGATTAATCGTAAGAAAGCATTTTTTCTAGTAACAATATTATAATTCAAACGTTGTTAGTTGTATGCACTCAAAAGCTATAAGAGGAGGCATGAAACCGGGCTTTATAATCTTTGCATGAAACAGATCTTTTTCCAAACTAGTACTTGTATACCTAATTTGATCGTAACTTTTAACGTATAAATTAGTATAGTAAGTGTTAAACAAACTGTTAGTTTTACTACGTCCGCTGGTATAAGCAACTGCTACCTAATCTATGTCTCGGATGGAGGGCGTTGACGGGTCCTAATCCCTGTTTTTGTCAGCAGATTAATGCTCGACTACCCTAGAATGGCTTAGTATGTAGAGAATGAATCGAAATAAACTAAAAGGTTTTTAAAGCTCAAACAGGATATTAATGTGCGTTACATGGTAGACTCACAGGCTTAGTCATACAGTCTTTAATTTAGTTTCAGTGTCCTTGGCTTTTACTAATGATTTTTAAAGAACTAATGATTTTTTTTATGTGTGGAATTTGCAGCAGTGAATGTCTTCAGGCTGTTGATAATGATTATGATGTATTTATAAACAAAAAGTATGTATGTATTCTATCAGTTATCTGGTTCCCATAGTACAAGCTATGCCTAGTTTGGGGCCTAGACGGCGCTGTGTGAAATGTACACACATATTTATATATTATTTTATAAGAAACGTCATTCAAAGCCTCTTTGTTACAAATCGTAGTTCTAACTTTCCTGGTTAGAAACCGTAGTTCTAACTTATGCATACTTACCTTTAGTATCTATCAATTAAGTTCTAGTGAATACCCCACCCGATGCCAACCGCTGTTTTTCTTTTTGTTTTATAGTTAGGAACTTGTTAGGGAACTAATTAAACGCTGTACTTTGTTTCAATTGATTTTGCAAACGTTGGAGTCTCTAAATAAACTGATAGCTAAGCGAAAGAAAAATAGTGACATAATAAAAAAAATGCTTCGTTGCGTTTTCTCTCCTATAGAAATATAAAAAAGTTAAAATTCTTCTTCTGAAATTTGTTTTCGCTGTTAACTGTTTAATATGTTTTATGACTAAACGACTGTATCGATTGTGATGAAGCTTAGTATGATGATAGTTTGAACCTTGGGGAAGGATGAATCTACAGTCATAAAGTATCGTTTCTAATTTTGGAAGTATTAATTCCAATTTTAAAATCTTGGCCTACGGTAAAATTGTGACGCGATGGTATCTTAGAGAAGGAAAGAGGAAAAGAGGTATACCGCAGAAAAGGTGGGACGACGATATCAGACAAGTGGCAGGCGTGATGTGGAATAGAGTGGCTCAGGACATACCTGAATTGAAAATGGTGGAGGAGGCCTTTGCCAACTGGCAAACAGATCTGCCGAAAATAAGCAAGGAGCCAATACTAGACTAAGTTTTTTTATATTAAGTTTTAGATTCAAATAAAAAAAAGGCTATAATACTCATTCAGTACATAATTTTATATTTTTTTGCATATTTTTATTTTGTTAAAGAGATTCAAATACAAAATAACTTTTCATCCATTGTTCATTTAGTAAGGGGTTAATACACAATAATCTACCATTTAAAAATTTTAGTCCAATATAAACTATCATTTTTATACACATACATAATACGTATAATATCGGTTGGCAGTCACGTAATACCGTGGCCTGGAAAAGATCACTCCTTTTTACTTATAAACATTGTGTATCGAAACAATATTTTGTGTTTTGTTTATCTCTATCAAGAAATAGACAAAACCAATAAAACATGAGAAAAAAAAAAAGAAAAAAAAAGAAAAAGCTAGCTATTAATAAGTATAAATAAATGTGTGGACATTTCACACAGCGCCATCTAGCCCCAAACTAAGCATAGCTTGTAATATGGGAACCAGATAACTGATACAATACTTAGTTACTTTTTGTTTTGTAAATACATACATAGAATACAATATAACACCCAGAACAAAAACCTATGTTCATCACACAAATGTTTGTCCTGGGTGGGAATCGAACCCACAACCTATAGTTCAGAAGGCAGAGCTACTACCAACTGAGCTAACAGGCCAGCCAAACCCAGGGTTATGTACTCGTAGTATGATTTCACCATAGCCCACAGCTATGTTATGATGCCACATACCAATCTAGTCTCCTAGAGTGGGCTTTTTGAGTTAAGGTAACCAATGGTTAAAAATGCTGACAAATTCTAACCAATGGTCATTTGTCAGACTTTTTTTTTTACAGTTTTTTTTTATGCGATTGAATGACGTGACGAGCTAGTCGTTCACCTGATGTTAAGCAAGACGGCCGCCCATAACAGTTGCAGTATCACTCGGATCTTTAAAACAATAAAATTTCGCGCAACACTGCACTGCGCACGTCATCCTGAGACATCACACAGTCTAAAAACCCACCCTACGTCAATAATTTATGAGACAAGCTCTTAAATTCACAATAGATTTGAACATTACAAAAACTAGGCAAGTCAGGTAAAGCTCATAAAGTGTGAATTTTGTTAGTTTATTTTTATGACTTTAAAACTCGTAAATTACCCATTGTTCAAGGGATTTACGCAACAGTTACTGTACCTTATCGATCCATATAAATACTGGAGCTGGGCTCCAGATATTCATTCGATTCTCTGCTGTCATACTGTGTGTTAACTTATTGTACTTAGATCATGTCGACCCCTAAAAGTAATTTTCACGTATAAAATTTCTAAAAGTATAAAATAATCTTACTAAACCACCAAACGTGTTTTATCTTAAAACAATCCTGGATATCTGCAAGTTTTCAGTCAAGAGTCCCTCCGAGTTCGGGTCATGCAACAAATGTCTACAATGAATTCGGATACCACGCGGGTGGAATCCAAATCTGGCACAGTCAGTGCTGCAGCGGCGCTACAAAAAGATAAGTACACTTCTTCAAACTTGTCAAGGCTACGTGATCTACGTAACGTACCGTCGTGTCCTTTTCAAAGGACTTATGCAGAGATAAAGTAGATAAGCTGAACACTGAACTCACGTGACGAAAACTTATTGCTGATGAAACCATTTCCCTTAGACAGAATTCAAGGAGGATCGGATCGGGAGGATCCGGAAGTCCTAACATAGAACGTTCCTTCCTTAACGAATCTATTTCCTAATCTACCTCATCCCTACCTCATTTTACTTTGCGTTTCTTTTGTATTTCATTGTGTATCGTCTATTGTGTATTGTGTCTTATAATATTGTATTGTGTATATTTTTGTGTATATTGTGTATTGAATTGCTTATTGTATTATTTTAAAAGTCGACTATAACATTTTAAATCTGGATGCGCAATTCCGAGTAAAGTTTTTAAATCTTGAAGCATAATTCCGAGTAAAAGTCGGTTTAGACTACAACGAATACGGAAAAAGTATCAAAATGTTCCGTCAAAATGAGCAACTTTAAAAGTTTTGATGATATCAAGTGTTATATGTAGAGGTGCATCCAGAACTTTTAATCAACGTGAAGTATATTTATGATTTTTATAGACGTGATCAAATTTCTGGTGATCAGAATAACGGCAATCATAATCGTGGACAAGTAACACAGAGATATCAATTTAATTGTGATCAGATTTTTTAGCAACAGCGTTATCAGAGACCAGCAGATGCAAAAATACCCTTTTTACCCACCTATATTAACAGTAGAGTAGTGTACGTCAGAACCGAAACGTAATTGTGTTAACTTCTATACTGCAGATACTAGAAACTAGTTCAAGTAACTCAATGCCGCTAATGACAACAACACAACCACGCAATGACGCAATGTCTTCGATTTCAGGTCAACATTCAGGAAATTTTCGAGTATCAGTCTCCAAACCCAATTTTCAATAACACAGCATCACGATAATATAATATATCGTTATACATTAACGCTAAATTTCTTATTAATACGGGTAGCACTCGTTCATTTATGAGTTCTAAAATCATGATGAAATACTTTCGAAAATATAAGTTCTTTAAACCATCTGACGTATTAAGCACTGCTGCGGCAAGTCGACATGATGAAGTAATTTATATTCCTATATTTGATATCTTCCAAGTAAAATTTCTTCGTAAATTTTACATATACAACATAAACGATTTATTTAATGGATTAATAGGCATTGGGCCCAATTTTATAGGCTTTAGTTGACAGATCTAAAACTCGTAAACTGTTGCTGTTCTTGTCAAATAGACGGTAATGTAAGACGGATATATTTTTAGTATGTTAAGAACTGTCAACAGCCTTTAAAATTGGGCCTAATGACCTTCTAAACTTCCTTAAAACTGACCTTTTAAAATTATACATAAAAACTTGTAATGCCGTACTGTTACCAATATATTGTTTTCTTGGCTATAATAATCCGTTCATCCGAATTGGCAAGTTTTGAAAATAGTTTAATTCTTGCGGATTGAATTCTGTTGCAAAATTCTAAAATCGTTTCATTACTTTTTATGGTCATAGATTATAATTCCAGATTTAAGCACTGCTCTGTTTGTTGGTTCCTGAAATGTTGAATTAGTATGTCTTTCAGATGTTGCCATTGTTCTGTACCGTAATCATTTTTGCTAATTAAAAATGCCGCTTTCCCTGTTAGCTAACTGGTTATTACTTGAAGTGTGAATTATGATTGGATTTAATTATAATCAAATAAAAACCGTATTTTAATTAATAATGGGAACAATGTTACGTTTATTGAAATGTGACTTTAAGAATTAGTTTTATAAATGTGATCCTATACATCCTATCATCCTAATCCCTATGCCTAAGAAAGAATAAAAAGAATATTGACCGAAGACATTCGACATACAGAAGACAAAGAATTACGAGCTTATGAGCAATATGACGTCCATGACAGTTATATCCACTCTTGTCAAAGACGTAATTATTATTTCAAGAGTAGTATTGGTGAGCTACGAAGACTACGAGGAGCTATGAAAGCGTAAACGCGCTATGCAACCACAAGAACATCTACGAAAGAGTATCGTTCTAAGAGCGTAACGGAAAGTGCAGAAAAAAGTAAGACGTTTAACAACATAAGTGAACTTTGTTTGTTGTGTTGTGATCGTCTTTTCTTTATTATTCTCATAGAATAAATTAGGTTATAACTGTACATTAAATAATTGTAATAATTCATTACCAACAGTTTTGTAACATGGTATCGTTATAAGCTATTAAACTGTAATATATAAAAAGCATAAAAACTATTAAATTGTAAAACAAAGTTATTGTATAATTGATGAAATTTAAATTCTGTTTCGCAAAGTTAATAATGTATAATCTTTTGAGTAAAATTTGTGTAATTACTTTGTTCTCCCACTAATTTCACTTCAAGTTATGTACTCGTAGTATCATTTCATCATAGCCCCCAGCTATGTACATTGCAACATCTTAAAGATATTGAGTCAGGTCACATACCAATCTAATCTCTTAAATCAATAATTTATGAGACAAGTTCTTACATTCACGATAGGTTTGAACATTCAAAAAAACTAGGAAAATCACGTAAAGCTCATAAAGTGTGAATTTTATTAGTTTATTTATGACTTTAGCAAAACTCGTAAATTACCTATTGTTCAGAAGATCATTTCGATCCCTAATTCTTATTTATACTTATGGTATTTCTAAAAGTAAAAATTAATTTTATCAAACTACCAAACGTGTTTCATCTTAAAACAATCCTGGTTATCTTGCAAGTCTTCAGTCAAGAGTCCCTCCGAGTTCGGGTCACGCAACAAATATCTCAATGATCACGGAGACCGCGGGGGTGGAATCCAAATCTAGTTATTCAATGGATTATGTAGTGTTTATTAGTAAAAAGGATTACTGTTTAATTTAACACACACATGCACACTACATACAAGCACAAGCCATCCATTATACACTCCAGCGATAAACTAACAGATTGTTATTAATAAACTTCGTCTATTAATCAAAGTAAGACAAACAACTACCATTATCAACGTGAACTTGAAAGTTAACCCATGTTGAGTTGACCTCTGATATCGTCTTGCTAGTCTAATTTAATTATGCGTATCATAATGGTGATACGGTGCCAGTAGTTTGACAGTTTTTGATATACTCTACAAGGTGGTGGTAGTATTATAACTGACATCAAAGAAGAGGTTCTCAGTTCGGTTTTTTCAATGTTTATCTTCACATCTCCGTCATTTATAAGTCGAATAATATCGTCATCATCATCATCATCTACAGCGTGAAGACTTCCACTGCTAAAAATAGCACCACTTTGAGTGCCTGCTCGCCTTCTGCATCCATAGGCTCCCTGCAGTTTTCACCAGATCGTCAGTCCACCTAGTGGGGGATCAGCCTACGCTGCGTCTTCCGGTTCGTGGTCGCCGCTCGAAAACCTTTCTTCCCTATCGGTTGTCAGCTCTACGAGTGATGTGGCCTGCCTATTGCCATTTCAACTTGCTAAGTCTAATCTAAAAGCTATATCGGTCACTATAGTTCTCCTGCGGATCTCCTCATTATGGGTCTTATCCCGCAGGAAAAACCGAGCATGGCTCTCTCCATAACAATCCTTGCATAACAAGTAGTTTTTAAGTATGAAAATAAGGCGAAGGCGGTTGAACTCAGTTAAGCGCTTTTTTAAAAGGGTGTTTTTTTCTTTAGGTGGTAACTTTGCCTAAGTAGGTGCCAGCGCCTAAGTCAGCTTAAGCAGTAGTTTGCAAGCACTATTATGCTTTGCTTTGGAGGGCACGGTAGCAAATAAAACAACTAATAGGTAAATACGATGAATAAGGGTAGATCCACGATCGGCACCTTGAAAACGGCATCGTGTTAACAAGGCATATGCTTTGTTTTTGCTTTCAGTTGCGTGTGACCGCGCCTAATGAAAGAGATGCAACTCAAATATTATTGTTTTACAACGCTATTACACGGTGCTATGGTTCATTATTAAAATGGAACAACTGCTTGTGGACTATTTCATACTAGCTGGAGAGGTATATAGGTATATCTGTGTAAGTAAACATTGGCGGGTATTTTCATTGAGATATGTGTGACTGTGTATGGTGAGGCGAGCAGCCGCTCAAAGTTGTGCTTTCTGGGGGAGGCCTATGTTCAGCAGTGGACGTCTTCAGGCTGTTGATGATGATGATATATCCATTCATCTTTCTATAGTATATTTGATTTAAGCGAGGTAAACAAATTTTGACGTCAGCTTAGTTATCTTATTAGGTAATAAGACTTCACATCATCATCATCATGTACTGTCACAAGATAGCGTGTGCGCAGTACACGTGTCACGTTTAACTTTATAATTTAGCGTGACACCGCAGCAGTTATGATCAGCTGTGATGGTTAATATCAGGTCACTTGTCAAGTAATTTTGAATTACATATACCAACGATACTAACTAACTTCCAGGACCAACAGGATTCCTCCATTTTCCGAACAGAGCTTTTGATTTAAGTGGAAATTAAATTGAAACGTCTCTGCTGGCAACACCATCCATCAAACGGGACATTTTACTCAGTGTTACCAAACACGATATTGCGGCCATCAATTTGATGTTACAAAACAAAACTACAAGGGAAACTTTGACAAACGCTTTTTGTACAAATATGATGTGATGAATCAACATTATTTAGTTTAACTGGAAGTGCCATAAAATAGGGCTAAATCAATAAGGATAAACGAAATAATTAGCGAAATATAATAACAGTGTAACAGTGTCAACCACGATTTAGGATAAATAGTCTAAACTGTGGTAGACATAGTACACTGCTACTAGGATAAATATATTACAGTGGTACCCCCGTTTATCCTTATCCTTTTATAACAATAACAAAAGTGAAAATTCACCTGTTTGTTTGTTTTCACGCTAAAACTGCACAACTGAACCGATCTGGATGAAATGTTGCGGATTGCTTGCGAATAATTTTTCATCAAGGTTTTCGTCGTGAATATTTGATGCATAAACAGCTTAAAATAAATACTTTGCTTTAAAGCAGTTAAAAAAATTTAATCTAAACAACTAGTAACCGGCTAGCACTCACGTAATTTAGTCGAACGAACTCGACCGGTGTTCAGCATACTCCATGAAGATGGGCATCTTTATTGCCTGAACACCGGTCGAGTTCGTTCGACTAAATTACGTGAGTGTTAGCCGGTTGCTAGTTGTTTAGTTATGAATACTACTCACGTTAGTTTCTATGATATTAAAATTTAATCTGATTTTAATTAAAAAAGGCTTCAACAAAACATCTAATATCTCCGGAGTTCTATATTACATTGACAAAATATCGTTACGAAAATAAATTTTATCATTTTTCTAAACTACTACAAATTATTGCATAATTTTAAATTCACCTCAGCTCAGGTGCTCGCCAAAATGTAAAAGCAGCCTTAAAAAATAGGCTCTGCAAATAACCATCAACTCTCTCTTTCCACCAGTTTGGGCAAATGTTGTTTTTCAGTCAGTCAATCTCTCACTCAAGATAAAGCTTTTTGTCTGTGTTGATTCTACATTAACTTTTATCGTCATACATTTTCCTACAAAGCTGTCTATTAAATTCAAAATCCTTACTCTACTTTGCTCTACAAGCGTTCTCTATTCACCCACTGAACTACATTTCGGAAACAATGCCTTGCTCTAGCATTATGTCGACGCTATCAATAAATTGCCATTACCACTTTGCGTCAACTCTACATCTCCGTCGCGACATACAAAGAGCTCTACTTTGTACAGTGTACGTGATTAAACAGTAGCTAAGCTTAGAAGCCTCTCAAATTAGCGCCCAGTCTATCAAAGTGGCGCTGAGGCGCTAAGTGACACTCTATGGGTTAGGCTTATGTTCATGATGATGATGATAATGATGATTATTGATGATGAAGCTTAGGAATTATTTTGTCAAAATTTAGTACATATTCATTTATTTCAGTCACAGAATAGATAAACCACAAAGTCTTATTTCCAATCATAAAATAATAAGTCTAGTTATTATTTTTTTTATTATTAGGGTACATAAAATTCTTTATTATTTACGGTATAAATTTACAATGCTTCCTCGTGACCATAATAATATATCTCATTTTTAATTATCATAAGTGAAAATTAAAAAATAAACTTTTTAGTCGAGGTTTTGTTTCTGAAGATAAACAACTGCTTTCCACAACAACTCCGGGTGCTCCGGTACCAACAAATGAAATTTTCGATCGAGACGAATTACTCTTTTTGTATGCTGCGACAACAGACGCTTTCAGACAAGGGAGGTGTGAAATGATTTATTGAAAAAATATACACAGGTGTGTCACCGTGTGTAGCCGCAGATGCGGAAAGAAGTTGCATATTTTATATTTACTAGGTGGTAGACATAGAATCCGGCCGGCCCCCCACTCGGTGGACTGACAACCTGGTGAAAGCCGCAGAGAACCAATGGATGCAGGAGGCAAGCAGCCGCTCAAAGTGGCGCTCCGTGGGAGAGGCCTATGTTCAGCAGTGGACATCTTCAAGCTGTTGATGATGATGATGACGAGACATAGAATTAGTTATTCTATGGCGGTAGACTTTTCTGCTTTCGTTAGGTTAGTACCACCGCTTTGCCAATAATTATAAGTGTGCCAGCTGTCTGCCAGCACTACTGTGTTCTGGTTTGAAAGGCATTGTAGCTAGAGAAATGACTGGGCAAATTAGACTTATAAACTGATCTCACAATCTAGATTTTTTTTTATGTCTCAAGACGACGTGCGCAGTGCACAGTGTTATGAGAAATTTTAATTTAGCGTTCCGAGTGACACTGCAGTCTGTTATGTTGTGTAGTTTTATTACATTAAAAAAGAAACTTAATATATATTTTTGGAGTACTTAGTAAAATAATACACGTTAGTCTCTCTGTCCGGCAAAGATACATTTCAGTTATCTAGGTACTTGAGTTTTCATTAAAATTTCACACAAGCCAGCCAGACTACGGCGTTCTCAGATAAGCCACCGTTTGTTCTAGTCTTTGTTTAATCTTTTTGGCATTTTGTTCATTACTCTGTGGACGCTTCATTACAACATTAAAGTCGAGAAATGTGTGAGCAATTTAGATGTGCAGGATTTTAGGCTGTGAGTTAATTTTATCTTTGTATATTTGTTTTTTTTTTTAGTAGGATGCCGTCCGACGAGGTTGAATGACGACTGACACTGAGTGGCTGACCGTTACGTATTACGTATTGGATGATAATAGCTGAAGGTTGAGCCCAGTGGCGTACTTTGGGAGAAGTGGTAGGTACTATCATAGAACTACGCTGAGGCCTGTCTCACTCCGCGCGATAGGTATGAAGCTAACAAGTACATGAAATCAGGCGTCTAGACGGGTCGGTCCGTTACGCGTAACGCGTCAGAAGAACAGCAATATAGGGATAGAACGAGAGGCAACGATTTAAGGAAGGCTTGTAAGCGCTGTGCGAGCTGAACTACACTTTATAGCGTTGCAGCAAGAGTCGCTATTTATTTAAGTAACTTCGCAGATTGTGTCTTCTGTACGTAGTACTATATATCTATTCTGTGCCACGGGCATCAGCCTTATGTATGTCCAGCAGGTTGATAGTTAATATTTTTATTGGTCAAGGAACTATTCAATAAATTCCGCACATAGATTGGCAAGTCATTGTTGCAAAGCAGAATGAGAATAGGTTAGTTGCTCGCTATTTATTTATTGCATGAATTACAAACATTCCTCATAAAATAAACAGTTGTGAAAACAAAAATTAAATATCGTCGGGGATAGTGCAATAGCGCGTAACTAGCCCTGCGGGGTGATCATGTAACTTTGATAGCAATGCAACAAAAGAAATTTCAATCCAAATTTGAAAATTTCCATAGTAACTCTACATAAGCTGCGTACTGCAACTGTCAAATCCATACATTTTTGTGTTTCTATCGGTTGCCAACAAGTTACATGATCGCCTAGCTGGTAACGTAACTAGTTACGCGCTATTGCACTATCCCCGATGATATCTCAAAAAAATTACAAATTTACAAGCATTTTAAAATACAGGAATAGAAAGACAGCTCAAACGTGCAGTGACGTCAGTGTTTTCCATAGTACCTCATTACTAAGCTGTGGTAGCTTTACATACAATAGCTTTGGCGTGTAACGTCATAATCACGTGTTTTCATAGAGTTCCTATGAAAACACGGAATAGGGAAGCTCTGTTGTGCGAGAAAGGGATAGGTGATGCCCCCTCCAGAAGCTTTTAAAGCTTATTACTTCTTGATTTATTTACTTACCTATTTTTTTCAATTATTGCATTCATTTTTAATCTACTTTATGAAAATGATGCTTGCTTGTTTATTTTTTATAGCAGGCATCAAGCCTGTTGAACCTGGATGCATTGATTTGAAAGTCGCTCGAAAACCAACACTTTTTTTTATGTAAACAAATGACGTAGCCGCCCATAACAGATTAGTGTCATTTGGAACTCTAAATTAAAGTTTCGCGTGACACTGCGTACGTCATACTGAGACATCACACCATCACGCAGTCTACAAAAGATTTGTAGACTGTGAGATCTGTTCATAAGTCTCATTTGCTCAGTAATTTCACTACAATGCTTGCTCGTAATACTATGTCATACAAAAACCCTTTGTATTTTTTAATGTAAATCCATTTCGTCAGACAAAATATGAAATATCAGAAACTCTGTAAGACCCCGGTCAGCAAACGACCCGAAACGAGGTTACGGTTCAAACTCGTCCCGTAAATTGTATGTTAATTCACTCAACTTGCTCCGTAAGATATTCTGAAGGGACAATGTTGTCAGACCGGCGACATCTCGGGACTTGGGAACTCGATTATTAGGGGGAAGGGGGGAGAGGGTGGGTGAAGTTCGATGTATGATGATGTATAATTTAGGTCACTTTTTGGGTCAGTTTGGATTTAGGCTGGATCTTGATGACAAGAGTGAACAGGGGCCGTACTGTGAACTTTTAGCGCGATTCAAAACAGACCCTATACTGGATCGCTTGTCAAAATCCTCATACGAAAAAAACAAAGCGATACAATATAGGCTCTGTTTTGAATCGCGCTTAGAGCTCACAGTACGCCCCCAGGTATCTTCTAGGCAAGCATGTACCACTGTAGACCGCGTCATCACTTACCATCATATGAGACAGTGGTCAACTCCTAAACAAAAAAAAAGGATTGATTACAATTTACCTACTTTGGATTTTATTAAAGTATACTGGTGATTTTTACAGACAAAAGAAGCACCAAGAATAATAAAAGAGCATTGTTCCATTTTTCTTGAAAGGCTCTCATGGAAAATAATTCTTTTCATATTTTTCCCATAAAGTGTTATTTTTCCTCTAAAGGTAGATAGTTTGATAAACTTTTATTGAAAACAGCATATTACGGGGAAATTCTGTAATCGAATCAAATAAAGTAAAATATTATTATTTACAAGCTAATTATAACATAAGTATGCAATAACAAAATATGACGAAAACTAAAAAATGTAAATACTGCAACTAAAAACAATATTTACAATATAAATACGCCATTCAACTCACCACCGCGTGGTAAGGTTCCCAGAATACTGATTATTTTTTTGTAATTATCATTTAACTCGGCACTATACATCCTGTTTCGTTTAGGCACAATACCGCCTCGGCATTACTAGGTGGTAGGACTTTTCTGCAAAGTTCGTCTAGGTAGGTACCACCGCTTTGCCAGTTATTCTGCCGCCAAGCAGTAGTGTGCAAGCACTACTGTGTTCCGGTTTGAAGGGCATTGTAGCTAGTGAAATTACTGGGCAAATGAGACTTTATGATCTGATCACTCAGTCTTGTAATCTGATTACTGGACTGGGTGATGTCTCAGGATGATGTGCGCAGTGCAGTGTCACGCGAAACTTTATTGTTTTAAAGTTCCGGGTGACACTGCAACTGTTATGGGCGGCCGTGTCACTTAACATCAGGTGAACGACTAGCTCGTCACGTCATATAATTACATAAAAAAAAAAAAAAAAAAAAAAACTTGCAAAAAAAATCATTTTTTTTTCATCAGTTATTTGTAGATATTCATAATTATTGCACCATTCTACCGGTGTTCATACCATACGGGGCGGTACATACAGTAGGTACCGAGTTCCATGGGGGAAGAGAACATACCAACTTTTTTAATACATTACTCTATCACACTACTTGGCAGTGTAGTTAGTTCTATGAGACATAAATGCAAATCGTTAAGAAATACAGAACAAATTTAAAAAACCCAGTATTTCTGTTTCATTCTAAGATATCAAAAGGATAACATTTTCAAGAGACCTGGCAACATCTTGCGCTGTAACTTGATTATGAAGGGGAGATCGGGGGAGGAACGGGCTCCATTGCGAAGGATTAAGGTCCACGTTTTATGTCCCGTTTAATTCGGCAGAGATTCGAGCACGCCTGATGGCAACGACTTCGAGGTTGCGATGTTTATTACAGACATGGTTTTGAGATGGAACCAAGTTGAGTTGTGCATTAAACCTATCTGTTTCAATTTACTTATTTTTCGTAATAAGGCGGCCAATTCAAATTTGAACCCTAAACATGGCCTACAGGTCGAATTCAATAAATAAATTGTTACAAACAGAAAATCTGGTCATCACATTTGACCTGCTATTGCAAAATTCCCCCTAAACCCCGGATCCTCGTACGTTTGTCAACTTAAGGTGGAACGTTACACTAGCGCGAGAAATTCAAATTTTCTTGCATTCTTTTGCCAATAATAGCTTAATTACTCAACGTGATTACATGAAAACTAATAATGAGCAAATAAATATAATGAATCAATAATTTACAATTAAAAGTATCACCTAGATATCATTGGTTTAGCGACAAATGGCAATAGACTAAAAAATTAAGAAGAAAATTGTTTATTGCCATTAACGGTCGCGAAACCAATGATATCTAGGAGATACTTTTAATCGTAATTTGTTGATAAATTCTATTTATTTCCGCAAAATAAGTTTTCATGTAATCACGTTGAGTAATTAAGCTATTTTTGGCAAAAGACCGCAAGAAAATTTGAATTTCCCGCGCTAGTGTAACGTCCCACCTTAAAAGTACTGAACGCTCATTGGTTGAAGACAGCCGATGATCAACAAGCAACCAAATGAGCGTTGCGTATGTTTAAGTTGACATGAGTTTAATTTTAACAAAAGTACGAGAAACCAGGAGTCAGCCGAACAAAACTCGGCAGATACAACCACAACATTTAGAATTTTAATAAAAACTAAAAGTTGAGCATCACAGCCTATATACGCTATCACTGCTAGGACACTCTCACAAGGCGAGACTCTACGACGTAATCCGCCAAGCTGGCAAATGTGTTGATAGACGATACAAACTTCGAATTTGACATTCCTATTTCCTTAATATGTAATCCACTCTTACAATGAGGTGTTTTATTTAAAAAAAAAGAAATTGTATTTTGTGCATGACTCAATAGATGGCGATAGTTGTGGCTTTTGCTAAAATCTGTCACTGTCACTGTTTCAAGCATAGACCACAGGTTAAAGGAAATGTGTCACGATACTGACTGACATCTCTAAACTCTTTCGTTTTTTTTAGTTTCATTGCGAGATACCTTGGCTTTATTTTGGATCATAATATTAACGTTTATCTATCTCGCAGATCTACTTTACATCAATTTACTTAATAAGAATGTACCACAGACTGCTTAGGAAATACTACAGACCCCTACAGACAATGTACTCGTGGTTCACTCAACTGAATTTGTCATTTCTTTGTAGGTAGTCTAAGCATTTTCTTATGTTTAAACTACTCTGTGGTTTGAAAGGTTTAAACTATGTACTTACAGCGCCATCTAGAAAAGAAGCGGAACTAGTGTTTTTTTAAATAAAATGCCTCATAGAGCGAGTAAAGTTTTGCTTTCTTTTACCACACTAGTACTATAAAATTAACAATATAATACAAAACTACCCTAATAAGCTAAATAGTATAAAAACAAAAACCTAATCTAACAAACCACTACCAGTAGGCAACGTGCCCAATATGCTGGCAGCATTGCCACGTTGAATGGCTATGCTCAACCTTTGGCCGAAGTAGAGGCCAGCATTTTGGTCACGTGTTGCCTCGACCAGACGTTTGGAAAGGTCTTTGAAAATTTGGTGAGCACTCGGTCCCCAAGGCCCAAGCGTCTCAACCCCAAAAGGCGCAAATATAAAACCGCTGTCAAGTTTACTGTCATCATCATCATCATTAACAGCCTGAAGACGTCCACTGCTGAACATAGGCCTCCCCCAGAGCACGCCACCTTGAGCGGCTGCTCGCCTCCTGCATCCATCGGCTCCCCGCGGCTTTCACCAGGTCGTCGGTCCACCGAGTGGGGGGCCGGCCTACGCTGCGTCTTCCAGTTCGTGGTCGCCACTCGAGAATCTTTCTTCCCCATCGGTTGTCAGTTCTACGAGCGATGTGGCCTGCCCATTGCCACTTCAACATACTAACTCTAAGAGCTATATCGGTCACTTTAGTTCTCCTGCGGATCTCCTCGTTCCGGAGCTTATCTCGCAGGGAAACACCGAGCATAGCTCGCTCCATAGCTCGCTGCGCGACTTTGAGCTTACTGTAAGTTCACTGTATTTGCGCCTTTTTAGTTGCTCAGCAAACCAATCTGCTTTCTTTTTTATCTCTATATTAGGCACAATTTTAAAGGCTTTAGTTGACAGTTATTAACTTACTAAAAATAAATAGCCGTCATTTTCATTGCAGTCTATTTCACAAGAACAGCAACAGTTTTAGGTGTTTTAGATTTATCAACTTAAACCTTTAAAATTGGCCCCAGTCTTGCGTTACAAAACTAAACACAGTTTATTAAAATATGTACCTTCTTATCAAGGTACGATGAATAAAACTGAAACTAATAAACCATTGAATAAACCTAGTTTAAGTTTAAATAAAACTAATACCAAGAACATAATCAGGCCAATTAATCTCACGTTCTAAATTAAAAAAAAGACTAACCGTGAGCAATAAATTTGCATAAAAAAGCAACATTTTTCATTTTCTACGACTCTGAAAAGAAACTCAGTGGCCATTTTGTCCGGCAGCCGTACTAATGAATGCAAATTTCATCAAGTCATGCACGGAACACACGCTTTCCATTGTAAAATGTTTAATAAAAAGCGTATTAAATCTCCAAGCAACGGTATTAAGCCGTGTCAAAATTTTGTGTATCCAGGTGTTAATTTTATTGTATTCACCAGTAAACACTAAACATATTTAGAAAAGATAGCTATTTCACGTACTAGTTACGCACCAGGTAGTAGGGCTTTTCTGCAAAGTTCATCTAGGTAGGTACCACCACTTTGGCAGTTATTCTGCAAACAGTAGTGTGCAAGCACTACCGGTTTGAAGGACATTGTAGCTAGTGACATTACTGGGCAAATGAGACTATGATCTGATTACACAGTCGAGTAATCTTATTACTAAGACTATGCTGATGTCTCAGGATGACGTGCGCAGTGCAGTGTCTCGCGAAAATTTGATAGTTTTAAAGCAGGCTAGTTGTTCCCTCTAATGTAATAACAGTTATCAATATATTTGCATTGAAAAACATTGGACATTCATGCAAATTCATGTGACAGTAAAAAGTAAAATCTCTTAACGCTTACATCTCATTCAATACAAATTCAATGGCGCTGTCTGCCATTTGCTTTACAAATATGACCTTTATACGTTTTCGACAAAGTTTCTTTTCACCCATTTCGCTTATATGCAAGGCACGTAGTTGCAAAAAGGTTTTAGCCCAAAAGTGAGGGTATATTCGAAACGTGTACTTGAAGCCTCTTTGAGCCTGGCGATAGGCTTGGGATAAAGGATTTTTGGTCGTTTTCTGTTCTGAGAAAAAAACACAATTTGGGGCTGTGTAAAAAGTAAGTTGTTGTTTAGCGTAGAGTTTTGAATATATCATGCGCCTTTTCTACAATAAAGCAGTCAAAGTTAGAGCTGAGACAAAATAGCACACCTCAGGGAAGCAGTCACTCAAGATGCTGCTCTATAGACGAAGCTATACGATGATGATATTTGATACTAACATGATACTTGTTAGTATCATCAATACTAATTTCGTTAATCTCATAAAACGTAAAAAATAGCTTACATTAAAAGAAAAATATGATGGTTAATGATATAATGATGATAGTACCCAAGCGAGCACGTTTAATACAGCAGTCAATTAAAGAATTTATACTGTATTATACAGGGACGCGTTTTGCGTAGCAAAAATATGGCGATTACGCTGCATTGCGCGTCGACTTTTCCATTTTGAGGTACAAAATAATGAATTATAGAAGATATGCTTATTGTTGTAAAAAATAAGTTATTAGTTGGATGCATTGAAACATAGCTTATCACTATGATTTATTTCAACGGGGTATTTAATAATGTTACTTTTTTGCATTTGAACAATTTTTTAGAGGTCACTGTACGATTATTTATATTGAGATAAGAATGATTTTCTTACTTGTGTTTTGATTTTAACAGCTGGAAAGAAGTTAATATGAACAGTATTAACATGCATTTTTTCAATTCTGTAAGTGATAATACATTTTCAGAAACATATATTCAAGTTAGGTGGATTGGGATCCTTTAGCCTCTATGTAAACTTTCAAAACTTCAACATTACAGTAGAACTTCGAGCTACAAACAAACTAGCATTAAAGCGATGCACTTGTGAATTGCTTAACATAGCACAGGTGGTGACAGGCAAGTGTGTTAATTAGACGAACTTTGTCTTAGCTTAGCACATCTCAAAGATAATAAGGTTTGGCTTAGCACGGATGAGGCAAAGCGAGCGTCTCGCAAGATTCTTAAGTTGAATGGCTTTTGTTGCTTGAAATATAATTGGTTGATTATAAGTATATTAAGGATGCTCTAGCGAAATGGTTTCTACAGAGTTTTGGTATGTCATGGTAAAATGAGCGTGTTAATTAGACAGACTATCTTAGCTTAGCTTATCTCATACCTATATAGGTATTTAACCTACCTATGCTAAGTTTTGGCTTACAGCGATGATACAAGTGAGCGACTTGCAGGAGTCTAGGTTGCATGGCTCTTGATATATACAGTCGGTTGTATTATGAGCTGATTATATAGGGAGCAGATTTATAAAGGTATGAATATATTGTTATTTCAATAATATTCAATGAAATATTTTTGTTACTGTCAAAGAAAACTTATGCCCTTCTGCCCAAATACTTATCCGTCTACGACGTACCTACTGCAACGCATTTGAGCATAAGTGTACTGCAAATAAGTAAGATAAGTGCGAACATAAGAGCTTTCTAAATTTAGTGCAGAGAGCATTAGTAATGCACGCTTAGATAAGCATTAGTTACGCATCATCTATCCCGAAGAAAAGTCATCATCATCATCCTCATCAACAGCCTGAAGACGTCCACTGCTGAACATATGCCTCCCCCAGAGAACGCCACCTTGAGCGGATGCTCCCCTCCTGCATTCATCGGCTCCCCGCGGTTTTTACCAAATCATCGCTCGACCTAGTGGGTGGCCGGCCTACGCTGCATCTTTCGGTTCGTGGTCGCCACTCAAAAACCTTTCTTCCCCATAGATTTTCAGTTCTACGAGCAGTAGGCCTGCCCATTGCCATTTCAACTGCATACACCTAATTCATGAGAGAAGATTTCCCTGTAAGGGTGATACTACTAAGAAAAAACAGGAAGAAGGAGGAAAGTAGAAGGTTAACTAGTAAAAAATAGGATGTTTTTTCGATGATGAAGAATAAACAGAAGTCTAAGAGGTGGTCCTGGTTTTATTTAAGTACAATACTATTATGACGTGAGCTGAACTCCACTAAATTACTAGATTTCCCACCACCTTCCATCACAGTAGTGACACAAACCACAATAGCACAGCAATGTCTCGGGGAACTACGAACAACCATCTAACAAAACAGGTGCTGATGAGGTGCTTCGTTAATTGCGCCAACTTTGTCGTAATGAAACAATGTAAGCTAGCAAGGTACTAACTCACGGACTTCTGTAAAGTTTGTTTGATATAGGGACTGTAGCTGTTCTGTCATATTATCTGGTTCTTGTCTGCAGTTCTGTTTAAATTATACTGTTTTAACGAGAAATTATTGCATGTTTCTCTTACTTTTATGGTCAAAAACATGTAAAACTCAAATTTGTCGAAACCTGCAATGCTGAAGATGTTCTTGTAATTCAATAAAATAATTCTTTACTAAAATAATTTACCGTTTTAAAGAAAAGGGTAAAACTAACTTTAATCTCCTTAGTACTGAGTAGTACAAATGGATAACATAAAGATATTTTGACAGTGACTCTGTGGTGTGATGGTTACACAGGGAAAAAAGCCGCAAATACTTGTTCTGTGTCTGGGTGTTGTGGGACTATGGTCCTCGTAGTACCTGGGGCCCTAGATACAGGGAATCCTAGTTAGGGTCCAGGATAATTATAATTATGTGTGTGATCGTTAGGCGTTATTTTAATACCTAAATTAAAACCTAGATTCTAAATTTAAATTGTATTTTGATTTAAAAACCAAAAAACTGAACCTACATATTTTAGTGGAAATTTCTATAGCACCAAAAATCTGAAAGTATCATGTTTCAAATAAACAAAGACATTTCCAAATTAGACTAACAGAGTTCTGTACAAACACAAAAAAATATAACTAACAACCTACTTGAGAACATCTTCTTTTTTTAAAATCGGTTGATTTGTATGTAGATAGACGTAAAGTAAAATGAATGTGAAAATTGGTGCATTATAGTAAACAAGATAAAACTTGCAAAAGAATATAAAATTACGCCCACACAAGACAATAGACGTAAAAAATACAAAAAGAAAATTATTCGGTAATGTGTTATTTTTGTTTATGTGGACGAATGACGTGACAAACCCTTCATCACCTGCATCACAGATTAGTGCATTAAACATTTGAGTTTTCACATTTAAATATCCTATTCTAAAACTCTAGATGTACTAAGAAATGACTAACAGTTCTAAGTAGGCCTCGTTCACATAAAACCTTGTTACCTAAACTAACTACAACTCGACTGGCCGCCATTTCAGCTTCATGCTCGTTGACCGGCCGAGCAGGCCCGACTTAGCTGAGACTTTGCCACCATACATTGTGTTGACAGTAAATCATTCCTTGTTTTCTCACAAACATTTATTCGGAAGTATCTGCTTGGAACCAATGGAATGAGGCTTGCAAGACGATTATAATGATATAACATAACCTATTTGCATAACGTGAAAAGTAAAATACCGACGGCATGGTCAGAACCGTGGGGAGCTGATGGATACAGGAGGCGAGCAGCTGCTCAAGGTTGCGCGCTCTGGGGAAGGCCTATGTTCAGCAGTGGATGTCTTGAAACTGTTGATGATGATGATGATGATGATGAAAAGTAATAAAAAGTAAAAATAAATGTACACAGATTACAAAAATGATTAGATAAATGGCTAATAATTATGTTGAAGTCTGATTGCTTGACATGATTTATTGTAAGGCTTACCCTCTATTCGGCGTGCGCGATCCACGAGCGTTTTACCAGCGTGCGGCGTGTGTGTGCAAAGGCCGCACGCTGGTAAAACGTTGGTCACACGCTCGACAAAATTTGTATCTGCTGGTAAAATGCTCGAAAATTAAGTATCTGATCTACGTTTTAATTTTTAACAACAGGAAATAATAATATTCTACAGATACTTACATAAAACATTGAACGAAACTGTAAACTCTTTAGCTACATGCGTTTGCTCGTCTACAACATCACGTAAAACTGTAAAACTGACTCGCAATATGAAAAGAGAGCAGATTCCTTACTGTCAATCCATTGTAATGTGTTACAAGCGCAAAATCCTCACAAGAAGAGAGCTGATTCGGATTAAACTTTGAATATGTAGGAGCGACTTTAGTTCGAATACAATGTAGCATGCCGACTGTCAGCTCTAGACTGGCCAAGTTAGACTGTCTGCGATTTAAGAGATACTTTTGTGTGATGGGCAGAAAAGTTGTGCAGGAAAAGTTATTTGTAAGACAAAAATAATTCGTACTAAATGATTATACTTAATGAAGCACCAGCAAAACTAAAGTGGCTGATATATCTCTTGGAATTGGTAAGTTGAAATGGCAATAGGCAGCCCATTTTGCTCACAGAACTGACAACCAATGGGGAAAATCGTCTCGGGTGGCAAACCAGAGGGTAGCAAAGATCTCTTTTAGCTTTAACGCCAAAAGATAACTCCAAAATGTATGGGAATGACATTATGACATTACCTGCGGGAAAGCGACATCCTCAGATAATGTCATTCCCATATATTTTGGAGTTATAAATACATGTGTGGACATTTCACACATCGCCATTCAGCCCCAAAATAAACATAGCTTGTACTATGGGAACCAGATGACTGATAGAATACTTATAACACTTTTTGTTTATAAATACACATGTACATAGAATACAATATAACACCCAGACGCAGAACAAACATCGATGTTCATCACACAAATTTTTGTCCCGGGTAGGAATCGAATCCACAACCTATAGTTCAGAAGGCAGAGCTACTAACAACTCAGCTGTGAGACCAGTCAGTTATCGTATGACATTAACGCTGATAGAATGGGATCTTTGCTGTACCCTCAGAAGACGCCACAGGGCGCAGCCTCTCACTTCCAATAACCTGATTAAACGCGAGGGAACCGTTAGGTACAAAAAGCATACCGCTTAGAGTGACGCTTTTCCTCTTTCCCATTTCCTTAGTCTTCTCTCTCTTTCTCATCCCACAGAAATAAACCCTTCATCCCTTATCAGTAATTTCACAAGTTACTGCCCTTTACTGTTGCCCAGGCAAATGAGACTATGACCTGGTCTCACAATCTAATAATCTTATTACAAGACTAGCGCTGTAGCGCTCATAAGCAAAGCACGACTAGCCGTTTCTAACCGATCAGTAAAGTTAAGCAACGTTCGCTGCGTTCACTAACGTGATGGGACCGCTACAGCAATAAGTGGTATTTACAACTGAGCGCCGTCGGTACCGGTTATTGTCTTAAGACAGTAGTCGTTAAGCCAAGTCAAGAAGCCTTTGGGTGGCCTAAAAATTCTGACACCAGGCTTGTCAAAATCCTCATACAAAAAAAACAAAGCGATCCAATATAGGCTCAGTTTTGAATCGCGCTAAGAGCTCACAGTACGCCCCCAGGGCTGACCACTTGCCTACACGAGAAGAAGACTAGACTGTGCTAATGTCTCAGAATGTCAGGTTAGTGTGGTGCAGTATCATACGCGAAACTTTAAGTAGGTATATTCTAAGAGTCTTCAACTTATTATGACTGCAACTTTTATGGGTGGCCGTGACGTTTAACATCAGGTGAACGACTAGCTCGTCACGTCATTCCTTTAAATAAAACAATTCTTGATGCCGACCTTAAATTACTAATCCAATAATAATTTCCATATTTTTGGTACTTGTTGCCAGATCCACGACTTCGATCTCCCCTCACGCGCCACATTTCTGCATGACTGTGCGAATATGTAATGCAATGACTCCACGAATACGTAATGTAATAGAAACGTGAGCTAAACGCCGTGTAATTGCCGCTTTCAACAGTTCCTTTGTTGGTTTCTGGAGGCTTTCGTGTTTTATTTTTTTCTGTTCTGTTTTTTTTACTGGTTTGATGTTAATTGAAATAAGTTCAATGTGGTTAGTGGAGTAAAGGTACCTACTTAGGGTTGAAAACATTTGAAGAATAATTTGTATAAAAGTTTTACAAGAGAGCGTTCAAAGGGGTATCTTCAATTCTTATTCTTTTATATGTTGCTTTTACTGTGTGCACTTTAAAAGTTAGAGAAAAAAGCATAAAAAATTTGAAGACATTTTGTTTCGAACTATAACTCTATTATCATAAAAGAATGCAATATTTTTTTATGTAACTCCAATAACTACATGTTTGAAGATATATTTACTGTGCATTTTTCTTAATAAATAAAATAATAATGAACACCAATTAAACAATTTATTATCTTGCAAAATAGGTAATACAAAAATTGTGGTCTTATTGTACCAAGTACAGCTGCAGATTTCTACATTCGCTTTACATTGTTTAGCAGCTTAACGCTAACCCTTACGCTAAAAGTCAAGCTCACAAAACTTACAAAGCTTAGCGTCAAATGCTTTAGCATGGCTTTAGTTTTGGCTATATGGCATGCAATCTCATTTCAAACTGAATGCAAGCTGTAACGCCTTTTGCGTTTCCATTTACAAAATACAAGCTGAAAACTGTTTATTGTAAGTGCTACAAATAAGTTCTTATAAGTGCTTCGGTCGAATATGTAAGTATTCTTGTGACTTGCAGGAATATTAAGGTATCTCTTTAAACTTTATAATATTTGCACTATTCTGGTTTTATTGACATTGAACCTATTTACAAATCGGCTTACTTATCTAAGGTAATCCTTAAGTCATAAACGCCCAATAAACTTCAATTAAAAAATAAACAAGTAGGTAAAACTCACTCCTTAAAGGACTCCGATACTACAAACCTACAAAATTGGAAATATTTAGACTAATTCAAAATAAACTTAAATTTATTGGAATTGTATATTAGTTCCAAGCGATACATTAATGATGCATTATAATGTTATATAGAAATTGTATTTATTACAATCCTCAAAACATTCATTCACGAGTACCTACAAATGCGGATTAGAACTAGTTAACCGACAGATTAAAATCGTCTTCAAAGTCTACGCGACTATCATGTTTAATATCAGCGGATTTTCTCAGAACAATAATGAAACCGCAGAGCAGCCTTATGAAAGATAGATGCCCCAATAAGGGCTCCTTAAGACTGCCTGCATAATTTATCCCCCATTCCCTTTGCTCCCCTCCATCATCTCACTCATGACTTAAACCATTCCGTTAATGTTCAGTTTATGATAATATTATGAGAGTTTAACTATTCACTTAGCGGCTTTTTCGAGTATTTTGTATTGGGTTCATTTTTTCTCCATTTTTTGGTAGCATAAGAAACATGTTCGGAACTGAGATGTCGTAATCTTACTTTATTATTAAGGGTATATGTAGGTTATTATTAAGGATTCATAAGAGGTGTACTCATTCAATCAACATTTAATTAAAGCTTTCTAATGATAGTGGAGCTATGGAGAGAGTTATACTCGGTGTTTCCCTGCGTGATAAGCTCCGGAATGAGGAGATCCGCAGGAGAACTAAAGTTGAGTGATATAGCTCTTAGAATTAGCAAGTTGAAATGGCAAAGGGCAGGCCACATCGCTCGTAGAACTGATAACCGATGGGGAATAAAGGTTCTCGAGTGGTGACGACGAACCGGAAGACGCAGTAAGGCCGGCCCCCCAATCGGTGGACCGACGATCTGGTGAAAACTGGCGGGGGAGCTATCAGTCAGGGGCAGCTGGTGGGGGGGGGGGGGGGGGGCTTTTTTTTAGTCTTTGGTTTACTATAGTGAAAAGTTGCGATGTAGTTGAAGACTGAAGAATAAACAGATCTTCGAGAGGTGCTCCAACGGTTTCATTTAGAATATCATTTTTGTTATGCGGTTACATTGAAATGCCCAGATGTATGAGACTAATATACCTATAACTAGGGATGGTGATAGAATATTTCGACTCATCTCAACACTACTTTTGACTAGTAAATTCGAAATTCCCCATGCAGCCCTGAGATCAGTTGCAACGTCTGGCAAACAAAGATACGTTACAGTGGTCTTAATTCTGTCTAATCCGAGTAAGAAGGCACAGGAGGTGGACACGCTATACGTGCGGGGAGCGACGTGACTCGACTCGGTGGGGCCAGTGAATTGGCGAATGACCGAAGGACATGTAGGAGCTGAAAACGGCACTGATGGCTTAGACATGACAGTAGTCGATAGCAGCTGCGGATAAGAGGGTAACATGAGTAGTATGAATAATCCAACAGTGATCAAGCTTAGAAAAACAGTGGTATGTTAAAAAATGACAGTAAAGTAGGTAATCTGGCGTGATAATATGAAACACCGTAACACAGTTTAGTTAAATTTGTTTAGGTATTGTAAAAAATTGTGAGACATGGATAGAAATTAGCTTAATAATAAATGATATGATTTCTTTCAAGCTTATTATGAAATAGCACTATAAGCCCATTTGGGCTTGCAAAAATTGTGACTGGAATCACCCGATAAATGAACAATAAAAAATCGTATTACTGTTGTACAAATAATAGTCTGATTTTGATTTGATTTGAGGGCGTAAGGTGTCAATTATTGATTACCAGTCAATTTAAAAAAAAGGTACCCACCTAGTTTTCAGACTATAAAATCATGTTCAAATTAAGCCGCATTACAATATAGGAAAATCGGAATCCATCGTAGTTTTTTTTTGTAGTTAACCTCAAAGCAGTAATTATCAAATACAAAAATATCTCCTACAAATTTACGTTTACAGCATTTTCAAGTCTTATTTATCCGCAGTTTAAAAGCCCCGTGCGCAGTCCAACTAATTCAGTCTAGCTATTCCAGTCACCTTCGTTCTTAACGCGTTGTTTGATAACTGGATTGTACAACGTATTTGCAGTGGGACAGAACCTCTTTAGAGTTTGCACTCAAGGTACATCCTTTTCAGAGTTCACAGTGAGAGATATAACCTCTTTAAGGCCGAGTTTTTTTTTCCTTATAATTGGCTCCATAGCATTTTTTATAAAAAGGTACTCTGTGCATAGCATAGTGTATTTATCCATTATCAAGTATTGTAAAATTATATCGAAATACAAAGTTTAAGAATCAAAGATAGTTTTGTATGTACGTATTCAAATATAGTATAGTTATAGCGTATAATATTGTATGTCTGTGTGATTTATGCCTGTGATTATTTTTACACGATAATCCACAGAATTCACCTTATTTTAATAGTACTCAAATTAATTTAATAAGTAATAGTAAATAAACATTAATTTACCCGATTAAAAAAAAACAGTTCTCAGCTGTATGGAGAATACTTTAAAAATGCTTGGCAAAGATCTTTCGTAAAGATAATAAGTGTTACGGTCTTTTTTCAGTATCATTGGTCAATTTCATTCAGTACTCAGTCTCGCTGATTCGCCATCGGCTGCTTAATAATGCCGTTTTCTTTATTTTTCAGTTTCAGTTATTTGTCAGTTTCTCTAGGGTTAGTTTGCCTTTTCACTAGTTTTCACTTAAAAACAACAAATGCTCATCAAAAGAAGAATTATCTCAAGCAAAAGCCAGATAGGAAACGGTCAACAGCTTATACTAAATCATAAAAATGTCCGGCTGAAGCCGACACGGGCCGTACACAGACGTATCCGCCCATGCGAATATATAATTCAACCTGTCAACTACAGTCTGTATGTGAGCCGGTTGGTGGCAGTTGTGGTACGGTGGAAGTATGCGGCGGTGATTGAAGTACAGTGACGTTAATGAAATCTCTTACTTATAAAAAAACTGTAACAGGTTCAATTCTGTACACTGAAGATACCTTGAAATTTTTTTTGGAGGGCTCCCTATTAACGATGCTGAAGCCAAAGCTATAATTTTTTTTTTTCATTTTTGTCTGTCTGTATCTTGGCTGAGTATCACGCCAAAACTACTGAATGGATTCACATGAAATTTCGCATGAATTGAGCTCATTTTATGAGATAGGTTATGGAATACTTTTTATCCCGAAATTCAGCACGGTTCCTTCGGGAGAAGGGATGAAAGTAAAAATATGAGTTATAATTCATAAACGCGTGGTCCGATTTCATTCATTCTTTTTTTGGGGGTACTTTAAATATTGTCCCCTAAATATTTCAATATCATCAGTTTTGTGATTCAGAAATTACAGACATCCAACTTTCTGCATTAGGTCCGAAGGTGGATGAAGGTAAAAGGGACCGTTCGCCCTTTCATCTATTTATCGTTTTCCCTTATCTTTTCCTTCTTCTTTCTCTCTTCCTTTAGACTGAGATAAGGTAAGAAAAAGTTATTGGTGCAGTGCAAAGCGGGATTTGAATTTGGGTTTGCCGTCGTATGGGCTACCGTTGAGCTACACCACTCAATCTGCCTTTTCAAGTCTTTCAAAGACTTTTCAAACTACGCGCAGAATTTACAATCACTCTTACAACGGTGAAGGAAACATCGTGAGGAAACTGGCATGATAAGTTCAAGAATCACTAAATTCGAGAACACGTGTCATCCAACAACCCACGACTGGAGAATGTGACCACAGCTTAGTTGACGTCTTATCCTATGAGTAAGAAGAAACGAGATCAAATCCCACTGGTTGCTATATATTTTAGGAACTAATGAGTATCATGTTTGGTCTAAAACTACACTGTTCCAAAAGCACAACGATGTTATGCCATTTCAATAATTCCTTTAAACAAACATTTTGTGTCATTAGTGGAGCCGATGAGCTGTTAATATATTTCTAGTGAGCTTCCGTTAATATTGAAACTATGTAAGTAATAATTTGCAGTCGGAATTTGCAGCAACTTGCCAGTATAGTAATTGTTACTTTACATAGCATTGCTCATCGCTCTTGCATCATTTAATTTCACATTTGCGCTACTGACATGATTTTGTCGTACTCACCATGTGTTATTATTGTAGATCGTAATGGATCATTGATGGGTTCGATCGAATTTCGTTCGGTGAAATCTATTGCACTAAAATTAAAAATATCCCCCATGTGTAACCCGTTTATTTTTCTATTTCGTATACTTACTTCTTCTGCTAATAAACTCTACTCCTCTTTGATGTGTGAAAAAATTTAAAACTAATTCCAACAAAAAAAAATTAAAAGAAAAATGCAACGCAATTCAAAATTATTTTTTGTACACCAGCTGACATAATAAAATAAATAACTTGGAGTTATACTGGGTGGCGCAAAAGTAAAGACCCTATTTGGTTCAGCTATAACATTTTTTCTAAATTAGAAAACTAGATTTAGGTTTTTTTAAATGTATATTTGTGCCATTAAATTTCGTACCATTAGGATTTAAAGATGATGTCTTTTAAATGGTGACCTCCAGAGTTGATACACATTTGAGCCCTATTTATGACATTTTGCAAGATGATTTTCCTTCAAAATTGGTTATGAGTGACGAAGCGCATTTCCATCTCTCAGGGCATGTCAATAAGCAGAATACTCGGTTCTGGGGCACTGATAATCCGCGCATTATTCAAGAAACACCTCTACACCCACTAAAAGTTACTGTATGGTGTGGCATCTGTGTTGACAGAGTGATCGGACCCTATTTTTTCGAAGACGCTGGAGGCAATGCGATAACTGTCACTGGAGAACGCTACAGAACCATGTTACGTGAGTTTTTGATACCCAGTTTGGACGAATTGGGGCTGGAGCACATCTGGTTTCAACAAGACGGCGCTACGGCACACACAGCGCGCGACACTATGGACTTAGTGAGGGACGCTTTTCCAAGCCGAGTTATCTCTCGTTTTGGCGATTTGCCTTGGCCTGCAAGATCACCCGATCTGACCAGTCCAGACTTCTTTCTTTGGGGTTTTTTGAAATCTCGGGTGTATGTGAACAAGCCACAGACTCTCGCAGCTCTAAAAGAAAACATTCGTCAAGAAATAACGAACATATCGCAGGAAGTGTTACGGCAAGTTATGCAAAATGTCATAAATAGGGCTCAAATGTGTATCAACTCTGGAGGTCACCATTTAAAAGACATCATCTTTAAATCCTAATGGTACGAAATTTAATGGCACAAATATACATTTAAAAAAACCTAAATCTAGTTTTCTAATTTAGAAAAAATGTTATAGCTGAACCAAATAGGGTCTTTACTTTTGCGCCACCCAGTACAAGGTGCGGGGTTATTGTTAAAAGCTATCTCTTCCAGTCAACTAACACCATGGAAGTTTTCAAGGCAAACTCTTGCCTTGAAAACTTCCATGGTGTTAGATACCGGTTCACTTGAACCAGTATCTTCTAGGCAAGCATATTCCATCGTCGACCTCGTCGTGACTTACCATCAGGTGAGACAGTGGCCAAAAAATGCCACAGGCCTCCCTAACTCTAAGGTAGAAAATAAACTATAGCTTCAACTAAAACATCTATTTTAAACCATTATTACCATGACCAGCATAAGAAATGAATTATAATATTTATAAAACCTCATCAAGTCATCGCTTAATTATCCATTAAGAAAACCTTAAAACCTTGGATATTTTAAACTCTCAAAACCTGCCCAATTCCCTTTCAGTCACATCTCGGTAGCAAAAACCGAAACTGTTCTCCGTGAAAAATGCGGTTGGCAACGTTAAAAAGAAATAGCGCTAACACGAACACCTGTGAAGAAACGCTGCTTTCCCACGATATTTCCTTGCCACCGAGCCACCAGACAGGTTTATTTGCCAGCTCTTATATATAACTCGGTATTATAAGTAATTTTGGTGGATTTATGGAATGTGACTTGAGAGTGTAATTAGGTTTTGTTCGCGGGGCTTCTGAGAAAAGGTTTTATTTGCGTACTGTTTTATGTCAAATGAAATAATAGTTTATATCAGCCCGTAGAATAGTTTAGACTTTAGATGGTATGAAAAATATTACTCGTATAAAATTGGCTTTCTTCACCAGTGGGACGACCACGCTCTGCATAACATTAGATTTATAATTGAAATCTGCACACTGCATGCTTTGCGTCTGAGATAAATGTCTTAATTGGTAATGCAAGACCTTATGAAACAAACGAATAAAACTAATTCAATGCAATAGTTTCGGATCCAGGTGTGTAAGTCAATTCACTTGGATGCATTATGTATAGGTACATATTCGTAAACTTTAATGGCTGTTTTATTTGATATACAATTTAAATGTTCAGAATCAGTTTTATTCGCTTCAAATAAAACCGTTCATATAGTTTGAATCCAAATTAATTTGCACTTGGTAGTCTTTACGCTATTCCTATTTCAGGTTATCTCAGCGACATCACAGAACTAGTAATCGTTGGTGACGTGTATAGTAATCGAGCGTTAACTATTAATCTTTTTAAACCCGATTTATATTAATCAAAGTGTGAACCAGACATGCAATTTTAATTCGACCAATAAGTGTCTCGTAAATCCGTGTGTATACATGAGGCGAGACACTCCAGCCTGTAGTGTGAGAGACGTGAGCCCGGGAGTAGTTGCAATAAATCTGGGAAGGCTCGGCGTCTGTCACACCGGCCTGTAGCGTTGGATTAATATAGCGGTTATTGCGAGAATTTAAGACAAATGTAATGTTTAAGATAAATGTAATGGATTTAATTATAAATAATGATTATGACATTAAAATGTTATTGATAATTATGTCTGTAGGTAATCGAGAAACTTTTGAAACGGTGTTTATTTGCTCAAAAATAAAAAAAAAATATTTATATTAAAACCCCGGACAGGATAAATGTAATAGCAAGTGTAAATTTATCAGCGGGCAGCCGATGGATGCAGGAGCTGAGCAGCCGCTCGAGGTGGCGCTCTCTGGGGGAGGCCTATGTTAAGCAGTGGACGTCTTCAAGCTATGGATGATGATGATAATGATGATGATGATGATATTAAAACCAAGATGCCCGCAGACTACGGTGACTTCTTCCCATCAGGAGGGCAGTTATGCTTGTTTATTACCTATAGCTTTTAAAAAATGAATTGGACGTGAAATGTAATACCAGATTATTAATAAATATTAAAAAAATATACTTGGTGTAATTGAATCCATTAGCATCCTTTGAAACTAGGTACCTACTGCGGACACCGGTCACGTGTGGACCAACATTTATGAAATCTTAACGTATAACTTACTTAATCAACTGCTACAGTACAAAATTAAAATAAAATAATTAAGATCTCTTATTAATTATTGCATAGAAGGTAAAAAACTTTTAACAGTATCAAAATCATTCGTGTCAACAATCTTGCGACGAATATCCAAGAGGGTTTTGTCACACTGTGATGGAATCACCCATAAAAATACTCAAAATGTTATATATGAACTTGTAATTTAAATCTCGTTTATGAAATAATCGCATTGTATTAATCATTAGTCATACTAATGAGACCGCGCCAACTTTTAGCTGAATTTATTTATAATGACACGAGTTTTAAAACAATTTGAAAATTGCGCAAGCGGTAAATTTTGATTAGTTATTATTTATCTAAAAATATATCCTGCGAACTAGAGGGGCAGCTCTGGTAATTATAACTTGTTTAAATCTCCATATATCACATCCTACTTATCATTTGAAATGCTTTGTAATCTCCTGACTAATAAGAATTTAATAATAATAATAGTAGTAATTAGAGTTGACGTAAATAATAAAATTAGAATTAAATAATAATAGCATTGACATGTAACAATAAACTTATATAATTGTAGAAACCACTCGAAATGTAAATGTGCAGCGCCCTTACAAGGCACATATTATATTGATCCTGAAGACAACCTGATATGTACATCTATAGTCTGTATCATATGTGAGCACAATAAATGAATATGAATATGAACATTACATTTTCATATCCGTAATTTTTACTCACTGCAGAATTTGACATTTACCTTTTTAACAGATTACCTTGGGTGAATCGTCCAAACAAATAACACAAATGTGAGACTTTCAAAAAACTTGACTGAAACATGTATTTGAACGTTTTAAATTGTAATTAAAATCTTGTGCTCTTGTGAGTTGGCCTTTCAAACCAGATACATATGTTGCACTTAGATTGTATATAATTCGCCGTATAGCACGCCAGCTAGCTAGCTAATATTACCCAACACTTATTTAATGACAATAATTCTAAACTAGCCGTTCATTTATTTGAATAGTTTAATGCCTGTTACAAAACGGTGTGACTAAGCCCGCAAAAGTGTGTCCGATCACGAGACGTCGACATGACAAACGGCTGGTGTGCGCACACGAATGCACTCAGTACACGAAATGCACCGTCTTGCTTGGATTGGTTGCCACTGGTTTATGTATTCCATGTCTAAGTAGATGGGATGGTCGATGGTTGTCATTCGATTTTATTGATTGAAGTTTTTAGGGTTTAGATTTTTTAACTTGGATATTCTGCTGTGGCACTTTGCCCATGTAAGGTGTTGAAAAAATGTTTATTAGCTATAACGTGTGAATTGAATAAATAAATAATCGTAAATATCAATTTCGAGAAGCAAAATGTTTACGGTGAAACATTATTTAAAAATTAATTAATAATTCATAACTTCAAGGTGCTTTTGAATTAGATACTAACCATAATTACTTAAGATAGCCCGTTTATAGAATTTATTTTTATTTTCTTTTTTTATGAGAATGAGTGACTTGACGAGCTAGTCGTTCACCTTATGTTAAGCGACACGGCTGCCCATAACATTGCAGTGTCACTCGGAACCTTAAAATAATAGGTAGCACTGCACACGTCATTCTGACCTAACAGTACAGTCTAGTCACAGTCAGATTACTATAGACTGTGAGTTGCCCAGTAATTTCACTACCTACAACGGCCTTAAAACTGGAACACAGTAGTGCTTGCACACAGTAGTGTGCAAGCCACCGCTTTGCCAGTTATTCTGCCGCTAAGCTACTGCTTAGCGGCAGAATAACTGGCAAAGCGGTACCTACCTAGCAGAAAAGTCCTACCACCTAATAAACCTGCATGCTACGAAACACTCTATATTTATTATGAAAAATATGTTCAAACAAAGATATCCAAGTTAACCTATACCTATTTTAAAGGATCATTAAACTAGGATACACATAACCAATCAAGCGATCTTAATTTCAATCAGATGCATGAGTAGATTGGTAATTAGTCGTGCTGTCACTTACTACCGTAATTGGATACCTAGTTGTTAGCAGGTTATCGGTAGCTCTATTAACAGATTATTGATATGAAGTGATTTGCAATAACTATTTCAGTTAATGTGGTAAGACTTTTCTATCTTTATTTGCAACACATTTTGTTTGTGTGGTAGGGTGCGACGTATTACTACAAGTATTTTGCCGTGTGTTCCCGGCTTTGGGTGAATTGGACCACCCCATCTCTTCCCGTGAGGCGGCTAAGGGAATATCCAGGGAATGGGTAGCATTCTTCTCGTTGCATTTAAATTTTCTGCGATCACCAAGCTGCCAAGCGTGCATGTTCGAAAACTTCATAGTCCTGAGTTTTTATTCAATAATGTTAGTGTTGAGAGCGATGGTGGCCGAGTGGTAGCATGTGCACTTCGTAATCTTACGGCACCGTGTTCGATCCTCGGCCCTGCTGCCTGCACCAATGACTTATCTAGCAAGTTATGTGCAGTTTTCGATGCCATCACTCCGTGCCTTGGAGAGCACGTTAAGTTGTCGGTCCCGGTTGTCATAAGAACATCTATGGCAATCGTTACGGGTAGTCAGACGCCAGAATCTGACATCTGGTTTAATCATGCCTGTTACTGGTTCCTTATGGATTGCGAGGTCAGATGGCAGTCGCTCGTGTAATTCTGGTAGCTCGCCGCTACAGGTTAGATTAGATTGGGAGCCGACCCCAATAACAAATGGGAAAAGGCAAAGAGAACGAATATTAGATACCTAAATCATATGCTAATAGGTAATATACATTGTTGTAACATCAAATACATTACTATTACTTTTCACATAATCCGTTCAACATACTTACATCAATGTTATGGTTATAGAGCTAGCTAGGGTTTACAGATGTTTAGGTATGCTAATGGTCGGGCAGCGCCTTGAATATAGATTGATGCTAGCGGCACTAGGCAGACGTTAGTGATTAACTAAGGTCTGGATCTTGTGCATAACGCATATAATATTATCTGGGTAGATCATTCATCTAACATTGTATTGTATAATTTGTATTGATGTATGTAGGTACCTATTACATGATTGTTTTGATCATTCTCATCCTACTTGATGACGTGCGCAGTGCAGTGTCACGCGAAACTTTATTATTTTAAAGTTCCGAGTGACACTGCAACTGTTATGGGCGGCCGTGTCGCTTAACATCAGGTGAACGAGTAGCTCGTCACGTCAGTTATTTTCATAAAAAAAGTTTTAAGTGAAAGTTGTACTTGGAACTGAACTGGAACAATCTAAAAAATATAATCAACTTAGAACGCTGCTTCAGAACTAAAACCCTCGAGAGACGCATACACACGCTTATAGCGCACAATGTGGCTAATGCGAAATCGATTGGACGAATGGTCCTCTGACAGGCGCGTGTTGACAGCCGTGACGGATGTTCTGTCCGTCCGCCGCTTGTCCTGTGTCCTTTTTTAGGGGTTTATAATATGTGCTTTGCAATTGAATTGCCCATTCTTTCAGTTTCTATATTTAGTTAAATTATTATTTTTTTGTGATAGAAATTCAATTGACTCAGACGTGACTTCGCGGAATTTTTCATAAATACAAAATGATGCAGGAATCTATGGTATAATTACTACAGGGTTCAGCGAAATTAGACTAGGTACTCTTATAATTTTATTATCATTTTATATTTTTGCGATAGTTTTGATGAATAAAAATAATAAACTGACACTTTTTTCTAAACATCCTTTGTGGTTCGCCCTGGTGTCAATATTTTTAAATCGCCCAAAGGATTCTGATTCGGTTAAAGCCTTACAAACAAACGGGATCGCATGACTTTCAAAGCACGGTAGCATTTAATTGCAAAAACTTTTTGTGGCGGTCGCCCTTTCAGATAATGCTCTATAGCATTAAGTTCGCCTATGTACCTACTATTGTTGTTTGTGCAATAAAGAATTTTCTATCTATCTATCTATCTTCCAAGTTATGTCTGATGGCGATCGTTGCTTAACTTTTTGATCAATTATACAGCAACCCCTGCTGAGCTTCGCTATGAGCGATACACTTTTTACTAACTACACAAACCATAGCGCAGCTAACATCTCACGAAGCTAACGCATTACAACGCCAGCAATGAAAACTACTAAATCTTCCAATCAAGACACAGTCTGCAGTGTCTACTCCCATAAAGCACCACACAAGCCTGAAATCATGGTAAATGGAAATCAATAGCAGCGTGACAAATGACGTGGCCGCCATTCCTGACGGGCCCGAGACGGGACGGAGCTGCGTGACGGATGTGTCCCGCCATTGTCCCGCAGATTACATCGTACATAGTGTTCCGAGTGTGCAATTTAAGCTTTATGCACGTGAACCGTAATCCGGCTTGTAAGTTTGAAAACGCTAGTTGATTGATTTGTTCACAATTTATTCGAAAATTGTTTTTTTTTTTCGTTTTCGTTCGTCGAATGTGTTGAGAAAACAATAGAATAAAAATGTTTACTAAGCTGTAAACGTGTATCCACGGCTTTTTAAAATCATTTGATACCAATGATATATAAGCAAGTTTATCAGCGGCAGTTTTCAACCCAAACTTTACCCACGATAGCTACGTTTTCCATTCAGTACAATAGACTGTAGTAAACTGATTAAACTACTATTTAATAAAATGTACGGAAAAACCGTAGAACAACAATAGTTTATAATTATATATGAGCTGTATAACAAAATGACAATGTAGACTAACCGCCATAGCTATTTGTCCGTCTGCCTAGATAATAGATTAGTTTTCTGCTCCTATTCTATTCTAATTTAGTATGAAAAAAATAAGCCAAGTCAGAAGCCTTTGGGCGGGCTAAAAATTCTGACACCAGGGCTGACCACTTGCCTACACGAGAAGAAGAAGAAGATGAAAAAAATGTTTTTGAACTCTTCGATTCGGTGAATTCTCAATTTTTACGAATAGCAACACCGCCTCTTGGTATTATTTAGAGCATTAACGTACCACGAGTTGACGGAGTCTAATGAAGATAAACTGTAGGGGTGTACAAAGCGTTCCCTCGTCCCGAACTGAATACAGAGGATAGGATAAGGATGGTTAGTTGCTCGGTCAGTGGAAACTTGAAACTGTTTGCGCGCTATAAAATAAATAGTTAGTTGGTGCATCTTCTTATAATAAAGGTCATTTAACTGTTACATTTTTTCCAAATAACTATACATTTCAAATCAATAAAAAAATTAAAAACATTCTAAATTTTTCCAAACAATCATGCTTTTCAAATGTGTCTCACCATAGAAACACACCTATTTTGAATCAATATTTTTTGCTAAACCGTGGTCGTCAAATATCAAGCGGCACGCCCGTGAGTCACATCATAATTATTATAAAATCTAAAACGACAAACTCAACCGGATTTAGTTATGATCGTTAGTCGGCATCTTTCCACAAAGTTCTTCGTTGATCATAACTTTCCATAGACAATGATTTTCAAAACCATACTTTTCACAGAGTTGCAAAATACACATCGTTCAAGCACGCCCAACCATATTTCTACAGGGTCTCAATTTTTCACAAACAAAATATTCCGCGCAAACTTCTCACCAAGCGCTTCCTAGCTCCACTGTTACCTGAAATGACGTCACACGCCACAAAGTTTACTAACAAGACAATGAAGGCGTAACCCCGGCGGCCTAACCGGAAGCGTTTGTTAGTATTTCACGCTGCGGCCTGCGGAGAATTATTGTCCTGCGTTTGCGGACAGCTTTATTATTTCACGTGTTTATCATTGCGGAGGTTGACAGTGGATGCCTACGTTATGTCAGTGCCTATACAGGAGAAATTCACCTTTCCGCCCAGTCTAGGAACTTGATTACTAAAGTTTTTTGAATGATTATTCTGGGATACCGTCTGTACTAATAATTTCATTATTCATAATTTCATTTCACATACCTCATTTTTAATAATGATGAAATATATAATGGTGGTTATTTATAAATAACTTTGTTCATAATAGTTACTTTTTATATTGATCTTTTCTTATACAATTTATTCAAATAATGTTTAAATTTATAAAATTTTATGTTATAATATTAATGTTAAGAATTTATTTATCATACTTTTTTTTATTATAAATATCATTACTTATAATTTCATAATAATCAGCATTCATAATTATATGGTTTATAATGTTTTTTTCATATTTTTTAGTTAACATAATAATAATTTTGAGGTAGTTTCATTACATAGATATGCATGTATACCCTAAAGATACTAAGATATTAGTCTAAGGCAAAGTCATAAATAGGTGCGACGACGAGCGAAGCGAGGAGGAGCGTTAGGTTAACTGTGACCACACGACGCACGAGCCGAGCGAGCGAAGCGAAGCGTAGCGAGCGTGCCGCGGCAGCGGCCGGCGAAGTGCCAGAAGTCACTCATGCTTATATAAAAAATTACAGAAACCATCTATATTAAGTTTCAGATAACCTCTATTTGATTTAAACAAAGTTCACCAACAACACCAAAATCAACATAACATGAGAAAATATAAGTTATTTTAAAATTACCTACAGTCCACACGTTAATTTTGATTGTTTTGACTGGATAAAGTGCCTGCATAGATTGAAGAACAAATTGGCTTGCCGTAATACGTTTTTATAACTGATTATTAAGATATATATAACAATCAACAGTTCCAGTCACATAATTTACAGTATTATTGATATTTTGTTTTATGATTTAAGTTAGTTATGGTAAAAGAACATTATAAATTTGTACTGTTATGGCATATACGCCTTATGAGTTTCATTCTTATAAATTTGGATTATTATTAATTTTGATTTATAATAAAGAAAATTAGATGTAGTCAAAGTATAATAAATCACATTATGTGAAATGATGATTATAAGTAACATTTTTATTTGTAACAAAATTATGATAAACGATTTTATAAGTTTCGACAGTGAACCGATTATTCTGCTACTGCATTTTTATAACTGGAATAATGACATTAGTCATTATTCTATTGTGTTCTATTGTCTATTTATTAATGTGTGACTTAGTTGTGTATATTATACTTGTACTTATCTAATTTTTGTGAGTGTTGAATAAATATTTTTTCTTTCTTTCTTTCTTTCTTTCTAATGTATAAGGTAGTGCTTTCATAAAATATCACACTGGCCGTCCATGTGAACTATAAATCATCGGAATCGTTTTATTGCTAAAATTGCCATTAATATGACAACAAACCCGATTATTTTGCATACATAAAAATAAATTAAGTCTCTTTATTAATCCAGTTTATTCATGTAAGTGATATTATTATTTTTTGAGAAATAAATAATTTTTATCTAAAGTTATGAGCACAAAGAACAAAAACTCTACAGAGTTCCACAACAACTACTTAAAATTGTAACCGGACCACAAAATTACCATACCTGCATAACTAAAACGGGCACCTGTAATAATTCTCAACGAAAACACAATTTAAGCACATCCAGAATAGGGATGTCACGTTGTAAATTGGCCGGATATCAGGTTACCGGATAAAATGTTGATGATGGAACATACCTATGATGTTATATTTATCATCCTAACATGTCACTGAGTGAGGTTGAGATAAAAGAATAAAAAATTAGGCCAAGTGATTTGATTCTGGGCTGTTTATTTGGCTATGATCATTGCACAGTAATATAACGCTGATTATGGCGATGAAGTAAATTAAGCAACACAATCATGAGCAATCAATTAGATATGTCATTCATAGACGTCTCATACAAACATTAACGAAAAATATGAAAAGTCAAACTTTTTGCGTTCCACATTCAAATTAATTTACTGTCATGGAAAAAATGGCCGGATTCACATAAGCGGTCGGATGTTTATAGCATCTCTAACATAGAGCACTTTTTTCACGTCATAATATTGTATTGTTTTTGGCTCGTTTGTTTGTTATACAGAAGTGTTCCTGTCGCTGGCACTCCGTTGTCTGCGTTCCTACGTGTTCTCTACGAGTATGATAATTTTCCTATTTATTTTGTGTAAAATACAGTATATTTTAGATTGCAGTGAGCGGGTCCGCACAGTTCATTGTCCTGAGATTTTCAACATTGCAATAAATAGAGTTTTTAAGTGGTTGGTGGGTACGTATATTGTTTCGTTTATATATATTTGTGCAATGATGACTTATGGAACTGAGATTTATTTGTCTCTTAAGCTGGCTTCCCATGGTGCGTGATACTGCGCACGACTTCACGCACGGCCAGCGACCACGGACGGCCCCGCTACCGCAAATAAGGCTCTTCCAACGGTGCGTATCGGTCTGTACTGTACTGTGTGTCTTGAGATTCGAAGCCATTTTGTTATTCCAAAATGAATAGTGAAAGAGAACTCGCACCGCACCTTAGAAGATACCGACTCGCCGCGGAACGGACGCACCGCACCGGACGTGTCTGCGCTACCACAGACGATGCTCTTCCCATGGTGCGTCGGTATGGGCTGGTCCACGTCCGTGCGCAGTATTACGCACCGTGGGAAGCCAGCTTTACTGTTGGCCTCAATAGTAAGTTCAAAGTAGTTTTTTTGGTGCCGCACATACTTCCCTTTTTTAGTAAAAATTATCCTTACAACCAAGGTTACAATTTATTCACATACAATTTTTGCTTAGGAACAAAAATAAGAAAAGAATTTATTTTTTAATCGGTTTATAATATTTTTTTAGTGGAATACTATGACTATTCAAGTCAAATAGTCTTTATCAGCCATTAAAAAAGGCTTCTAAGTATAATTTACTGTTTTGTTCTTACTGTACTCATCAAATACCTAATTATCTGGCTTAATGCCTTAATAAGCTTCTAACTAGGTATTAATCAAAGAGATCGTGGAATTAATTACGTTGTTAAGATGAGATTAATCGTTAGGACTCCAGGGATTTGTGCGCATACTTAATTGAATGGAAGTGGGATTTGATGACACTTTCAATATTTTTGTGACGGTTTTTGGAGTTTCGATTGTCGTACATTTTGCTTCTCTTATGTCCTTTTCGTTTATGTGAACCAAAGATCAACAAGTTAAATATATGAAAGTTGTCGCCCAGATTTATTAGCCAGATATACTGGGTGGCGCAAAAGTAAAGACCCTATTTGGTTCAGCTATAACATTTTTTCTAAATTAGAAAACTAGATTTAGGTTTTTTTAAATGTATATTTGTGCCATTAAATTTCGTACCATTAGGATTTAAAGATGATGTCTTTTAAATGGTGACCTCCAGAGTTGATACACATTTGAGCCCTATTTATGACATTTTGCATAACTTGCCGTAACACTTCTCAGGGCATGTCAATAAGCAGAATACTCGGTTCTGGGGCACTGATAATCCGCGCATTATTCAAGAAACACCTCTACACCCACTAAAAGTTACTGTATGGTGTGGCATCTGTGTTGACAGAGTGATCGGACCCTATTTTTTCGAAGACGCTGGAGGCAATGCGATAACTGTCACTGGAGAACGCTACAGAACCATGTTACGTGAGTTTTTGATACCCAGTTTGGACGAATTGGGGCTGGAGCACATCTGGTTTCAACAAGACGGCGCTACGGCACACACAGCGCGCGACACTATGGACTTAGTGAGGGACGCTTTTGCAAGCCGAGTTATCTCTCGTTTTGGCGATTTGCCTTGGCCTGCAAGATCACCCGATCTGACCAGTCCAGACTTCTTTCTTTGGGGTTTTTTGAAATCTCGGGTGTATGTGAACAAGCCACAGACTCTCGCAGCTCTAAAAGAAAACATTCGTCAAGAAATAACGAACATATCGCAGGAAGTGTTACGGCAAGTTATGCAAAATGTCATAAATAGGGCTCAAATGTGTATCAACTCTGGAGGTCACCATTTAAAAGACATCATCTTTAAATCCTAATGGTACGAAATTTAATGGCACAAATATACATTTAAAAAAACCTAAATCTAGTTTTCTAATTTAGAAAAAATGTTATAGCTGAACCAAATAGGGTCTTTACTTTTGCGCCACCCAGTACTTTATAACTACCTGTCACAGCGGATCTAATCGTGCACATAATAACCAGGCAGACATGGAAAGGGAACGCAGGGCATTGACAGTTCGGTGCAATATGCTGGCTCGCAGGTTTGCTCGGTGTAGTGACGAAGTTAAAATCACTCTATTTAAAGCTTATTGTCAGGTTTTCTACACCAGCAGCCTGTGGATCAGCTATACGCAGCGAGCTTTCAATGCCTTATGGGTCCAATATAATAACGGGTTCCGTATGCTGATGGGGCTGCCTCGCTTTTGCAGTGCCTCTGGTATGTTTGCGGAGGCGCGCGTCGATGGCTTCCATGCCATCCTAAGGAAGAGGACCGCGTCGCTGCTGAGCCGGGTGCGGGGCAGCCCTAATAGCATACTGCAAGTTATAGCGGGAAGTTTCGATAGCCCGATAAGCAGAGCATTTGTCAGTGTGCTTGTCAAATAGTTTTAAATCTTTCGATCCTTTAGCGATAGTACTAACACCTAGTTATAAGTCTGTGCACTAACCCTTGGGCCTTGATGCCAAAATAAACAAATTATTATTATTGTTATTATTATTCACTCATTTATTTACAATTCTTAAGCCTAAGTTTTTTACAATATCTCTATAAAAAGGAATTTACAAAAATATTATAAAAAACCTAAACCTAGAGTGCCGCCGGCAGCGGGGCAGGACCCAAGCTACCGGTGGTTAGGGCTGCAGAGTGAGGAACCTCCTGACAATACGTGCCGTGTCAAGGAGTACTGGCGGTTACCTCGTGAGCCAAGTCAAGGTACTTGCTGAGTTTGTCCTTCTCAGCCTTCACGAGGTTCTCGTCATGCGGAATGGTGATGTTAACGAGCACTGCCCGGCGTTGGGATCGGTCTACCAGCACGATATCAGGCTTATTGGCTACAATAGTCCTGTCCGTGATGATAGAGCGATCCCAATAGAGCAATGCACGGCCATTTTCGAGAACCGGCCCCGGTGTGTACTTGTAGTACGGCACCTCAGACTCCACAAGGCCGTATTGAAGGGCAAGTTGCTGATGGATGATCCTGGCCACTAGGTTGTGCCTGTGCAAGTACTCTCCGTTAGCAAGATGAGAACAACCGGAAATGATATGTCGGAGAGATTCTCCGGGACGGCGGCATGCCCGACAAATGTCGACCGTACCGTCCTTCATGATATATTTCCGGTAGTTGTTCGTCTTGATAACTTCGTCCGCAATTGCACAGACAAAACCCTCGGTTTCCCCAAATAGGTCGCCGAATCGCAGCCAGTTCACCGACGCATGCAGGTCCACATCGGGCCCTGTTAAGGCCCGATAGAACCGCCCGTGCAGCTCCTTGCCTTTCCATACGTCCCTGCGGTCCTCGGTGCTAAGTACCACCGGTTTACGCCAGTTCTCATTTGCCAAGGAGAGCGGCGTGAGGACCTTGTCAACTGCCACCACATCGCGATGCATCCCGCACTCGTTGTTGAGGAAATAATCCCGGAGACTGCACACTTCACGGTTATGGAGGGTTTTGGCATTTAAAAAGCCTCGACCCCCCCATTTCCGCGGAATGTACAGTCTCATAACAGACGAGCGCGGGTGCAGCATGCGATGCGAGGTAAGCAGTTGACGGACCTTTCTATCCAGGGCGTCCAGCTCCGTCTGAGTCCATCTTAGTATGCCAAAGGAGTACATCAGTAGGGGCATCACCCAGCCGTTGAAGGCGCGCGTCTTGTTGCCACCCGACAAAAGACTGTTGAGTACTTTTGTCAGACGGCAAAAGAAGCGCTCCTTCACGGATTGCTTGACTTCCCCTACCGAAACACCCAACGACTCTGACATACCAAGATACCTGTAGGTTTCGGACTCGGAGAGGGACCTGAGAGTCATAGTCTCGGAAAGTTGCAAATTCGTGGAATTTACAACTTTCCCTCTATGTACATGCATAACCGCACAATTATCCACACCGAACTCCATCTTGATAGAGTTGCTAAAATTCTCAGTGATTTTTAACAACTCTATCAATTGTGGGCGTTGCGGCGCGAACAGCTTGAGGTCATCCATGTGCAGTAAATGAGATATGATCTCACCCCCTCTCCGAAGCCGATAGCCTAGCCCTGAATCCCCTAGCAAAGTGCTGAGAGGATTCAACGCTAGACAAAACCACAAGGGGCTCAGACTGTCACCCTGGAATATGCCTCGCTCTATCCTTATGAAGTCCTGCGGGTCAGAGACGCTCTCTCCTCCACCTGGTTGACGAAGGACTGTGGTCCACTGCCCCATGCATGCACTTAAAAAGGATCTTAGAGTTGCATCTATTTTATACAGCTCCAAGATCCTCTCCAGCCATGAATGAGGCACCGAATCATAGGCCTTCTTATAGTCAATCCAGGCAGTAGAGAGAGCCCCTCTGTTCCGCCGGACCTGTTGGCAGATGGCCGTGTCAATGAGGAGGAGCTCCTTAGTACCACGGGACCCAACCCTACATCCATTCTGAGCGGGGGCCAAAATATTGTTTGCAACAATGTGCGAATTAATTTTTGTTCTCAGAATGGATGTAAGTAGCTTGTACAGCGTAGGCAAGCACGTGATGGGTCTGTAATTTTTCGCTTCCGTGGTACTACCGGACTTATGGAGCAGGAAGGTGACACCAGTTGTCATGAAACTTGGGAGTGAACCAGCCTCGAGGGCTTCTTGAAATTGTATCGCCAAGCGTGGGTATGAGCACCGAATCCATTTAATCCAGAAGTTGTGCAATCCATCCGGTCCAGGACTTTTCCAGTTCTGGGCCGTCCGGATTGCACAACTTATGTCTTCGGGGTCTATCGTAATAGACCCCATGGACTCGATTGGCTCACACACACGCTCGACAACACGCATCCAATCACCCTCCGTGTGCTCGACGGGCACCGACCAGATGCTACGCCAAAATTCGCTCGTAGCGTTTGCATCCGGTAGCTGGCCGTCGGTCACACGTTGGCCAGTTCCCTCCCAGTTCCGGTACACCTTCCTTTGGTCGCTTTGGAAAAGGCGATTTTGCTGATATCTATCCACACGCTCTCTGTAGCGGCGAATACGACTTGCCCACGCATAGACTTTCTGCTTCAGGAAGTCAATGCGTTCCGTGACACAGGCCATGTAGTCCTGAGGCCTGATATCGGTCCCAGCGAAGGCCTGGGTCACGAAACGCATGACTCGGGGGCGATGATTGCCCCGGCTGAAGCAGACCAGCTTCGCTATGAGAGTCCTGAATGTAGTGATACGCTTCTCGATCCGTACCTGCCACGCGGGGGCACCATCGGCGGGTCGCGGTGCTCGGTCAGTGTCCGGAAACTTGACACGAGCCACGCGACACGCCGCGATGGCCCCACAGTACAAGATCGAGTGCGTATCAACTAAGTCTTTGCTAGTCCGTAAGTACGGAGCTAGCAAAGTGTTCAGGGCTCCCATTAGCACTAGGTTTCGTCTGTTCGTAGGCAAACGTGGTAATCGCGGCCTAGAGGTAGATGTGGATCGATACCGCAAAATCACGTCTTCCAAAGCGCTCCTCAATTGCTCATTCGCCTGGGTACTTACGCTGCCGTTCACACTTTCCTCCCCATCGATCACGGGATCACCCCGCGGCGTCACCGGTGGTGGACCCATAATTGGTCCCGGATCCGGCAGCGCGGCAGGCAGGACCTGCGGTGACGGAGAAGTAGCGCGAATGGGCAGCGTCTCCAGGCGCAACCGATCAAGCGCAGACTGGTCCAACAGCTTGCACCGATGGATAGCCCGCACCTGATCCGACAGTCGTTGGCCGGATACGGAGACGGATGGCTCAAGATTCTGAAACAGAGACAGCATCCGATCTCGGTACGCAGTCAGGCTGCTTCCTCCCTCTACAGCCCCATAATAGGCCCGCATGCAGTTCTCATTCATACTTTGAGTCCATCGCATGCGGCGCACTATACCACCGGTAGCGGGGGCCGGGCGCGGAGCAGGTTGCCCCGCAGGCCCCAAGCGTGCCGGCAGTGGTGGTCGCCCACGTCGCGCAGGTGGTGGCGGCGGCGGAGGCGACGATGGCCCGTCCTCGTCACTCGACGCTGTGGTGTCGGGGGGAGTAGCATACCCGACGACGAACTTGGAGACGACGGGGTGGGCGGTGGTGGTAGGTGTGCGCATATCGTTTCCGCTTGTTTTTTCCTTGATCTGGTTATCATTTTCTACTTCATTTTGTTGTTGTTATTGTTGCTTACCGAGTCGAGGACCTTAGCACCATGCTCAACGACCTCAGTAGAGTCTCCCAGCAGGTTGGTCTTAAGATGAATATGGACAAGACAAAGATCATGTCTAATGCTCATGTTCCACCTATACCGGTAATTGTTGGGAACGATACTCTCGAAGTTGTCGACAAGTATGTCTACCTAGGACAGATTGTCCAATTAGGTAGGTCCAACTTCGACAAAGAGGTGGCGCGAAGAATCCAACTCGGCTGGGCAGCGTTCGGGAAGCTTCGTCCTATCTTTTCGTCCAAAATACCGCAGAGCCTGAAAACGAAAGTTTTCAATCAGTGTGTGTTGCCAGTGATGACTTATGGAACTGAGACATGGTCTCTTACTGTTGGCCTCATTAGTAAGCTCAAAGTCGCGCAGCGAGCTATGGAGCGAGCTATGCTCGGTGTTTCCCTGCGAGATAAGCTCCGGAACGAGGAGATCCGCAGGAGAACTAAAGTGACCGATATAGCTCTTAGAGTTAGTAAGTTGAAGTGGCAATGGGCAGGCCACATCGCTCGTAGAACTGACAACCGATGGGGAAGAAAGGTTCTCGAGTGGCGACCACGAACCGGAAGACGCAGCGTGGGCCGGCCCCCCACTCGGTGGACCGACGACCTGGTGAAAGCCGCGGGGAGCCGATGGATGCAGGAGGCGAGCAGCCGCTCAAGGTGGCGTGCTCTGGGGGAGGCCTATGTTCAGCAGTGGACGTCTTCAGGCTGTTAATGATGATGATGATTGTTGCTTGTTGAGAGACTTTTCCAAACTGACAACGTCAAGTCCATATTTTTCCGTAATAAGTATATTTTCCCGTAGGACTTCGTTTTTCATATTTGTATAGTTTAATGATGGTTTTTGATAATTTTTTAGGTAAACCGTGTAATATTTTAAAAGAATAAACCAGTGTAAATATTTTTATAAAAGAAGCGAAAAAATCAAGGACGTTTCAATGACAGCGGTTTTTTTTTTTTTTTTTTTTATTATTATTATTATTATTATTATTATTATAATATATGTGCACGATTAGATCCGCTGTACTAAAAAATCTTTCTAAGTACCTACTGTTAATTTTTGGGGTCCTATCGTAGGTGCACATGATTGCGATGCAAGCTATTACACAAATGTTTTTACATGGGTCATAGTTTGAAAACTTGTATCGAATACCAACAAATCGAAAGACCTAGTTCGAATCACGAAACTAAATTTCTATTATCACGACAATTATTATGTTAAGTAGGTATTACGTAAAACGATTAATGTATCTTATTTTACTTCTGACTACAAATTGATACAACTTGATTTACTACATTCACTTCGAAAATGAAATTAAAGTAGCTTAAGTAGTTCTTCGTAGACAATAAATAAAGCTCTATTCAAATATCTTGCTTTTATTCGCATGTAACCGGAAAGAGAGACAGTCCAGCCAGCAGCAGCCGGTTCCGTTTCGGTACAAAGTAGGATATTTCTGTAGACAAGTGTACTCAATCTAGTAAGGATGAGCATGAAAGAAATGTTCAATGAAAAAATTATTTTCGATCTTTGAGATGAAAAAGGGAGAAATTAAAATTAAGAAATGTCGATCAAAATGATCGACTATGGTGGCTTTTTTTTAATGCGAATGAATGACGTGACGAGCTTGTCGTTCACCGACACGCGACACCGGTAAGCGACACGGCCGCCCATAACAGTTGCAGTGTCACTCGGAACTTTAAATTAATAAATTTTCGCGTTATACTGCACTGCGCACGTCATCCTGAGACATCACACAGAATATAGAACACACACACATACTTCACAGGCTATAGAAGAAATTAATCATCATAAATGGGATCAATGGCATATTTCTGCTAAAATACGCCATTGAGCCGGCATTCTTCTGCTTTTCTCATCCAGTTCCTGTTATTATATAGGTATACTCGTGCAATCGTCTCCTCAGTCAAATCGGTGAGCGTCTTACACTTCGTTTGCCAAGTACCTACATTCATTCAATAACATAAACAAGGAATTAATAGTCAAATATCTGATGAATAAAACACAAGATATCCTTGTTCTACATAAACTGCATCATTCAGATTTTACAAAAAAATTGAATGACGAACACTATGTAACACGTGCTATAAGAAGAGCACATCTTTAATTTTGCACCTTAGCAGCTTTCTTAAACAAGAGTAAGCGTGCTGAAATGTAGAAATTATACTAATAGAGTTACTTTTAAAATATGGAACCTTTTATGAAGTTCCCTCCATACACCTGTTTACCATTATCTGCGAGATTACCGTTAAAAGAAACTGGCCAACATTAAGTGAACAGGGCATTGTTATTCTAAGCTACAAGTCTTGTGATACATACAAGCGAATAATACATTATTTTTAACAAGTCACTGATCTAATAGAGATCATTTCATTTATGTAAAAAAAAATTACGTCGCCATTCCTAAAATGCAATCTAAATTCCATTTGCAAAAAGAAATTTGAAGAATTAATTACTATGCTAAAAGTAAACTACAAGCAATCTTAAACTATAAACTGTACAATATTTATATAAAAAATATTTTAATAATTAAAAATTATATCCCGTTAATAAACTGTTAGCATGAGACATTTATAAACGTGAAAGATGCACTAAATGTTATTTCGATTCAGATTCAGATATTTTATTGCTTCCACAGTGTAGATTGCTTTAGATGGTCTAAAAATTAAAAAAGTAAGGAACTTAATTAGGCTCATTAAGGGTTCCATCAGGTACAGCACATTTAGAGAGACAAGGAGAACTTTATAAAATAAATCAATTTAAAACAGTAATTATAATAGTTACTGTTTTCAATATAACCTAAGTAATAAGATTTCTTCAAAAGACCGAAAAAACCTAACAACATCAAAACTCAAGGCTCAAGCTTTACAATACTCCGAGAAACCGGACGGGGGAGTCGTAACAGCTTACGAGCTCTTACTTCGCGTAATGGTGGGTTTAAAACGTATTTTTATATTTTTTGACGCGTAGTTTAAGTCTAGATAGCCTTGGATGGAGTTAATGTAGGGTGGCTGGGATTTTTGCCGAGAATTGGCTTTTTTTGCTTTTCGCATTGTCGCGTTCAAGGCTTTTTTGTAAGAATTTGGGCTTTTTAAGGAGAAGAATGGAAGGTTGAATGTTTTAACGGCTAAAAGGCTAATATTACTTGTATAACTTTATTTTTATTGTATTTATATTTATGATTGTGTTATATAATAACCACCGTCCATGCTCATTCATGTATCTCTGTCCATCCAAAGGTTGTCTGGAAGAGATCGCTTTTTAGCGATAAGACCGCCCATTGTACCCTACTTGTAAGTTATCCTGTCTTTTTTATTTTTGTTATCGTTGGTGTCAATAAAGAGTTTATCTATCTATCTATCTATCTACTTAGAATACCAAAGGTCACCGCTCGGATAGGTGACCGCTACAGCAAAAAAGTTGTATTTACAAGTGAGCGCTACCGTGCTTCGGAGGACAAGTTAAGCCGTCGGTCCCGGCTGTTGACATAAGACAATAGTCATTAAGCCAAGTCAGAAAGAAGCCTTTGGACGGCCTAAAAATTCTGACACTAGGGGGCGTACTGTGAGCTCTTAGCGCGATCCAAAACAGAGCCTATATTGGATCGCTTTGTTTTTTTCGTATGAGTTTTTTGACACGCAATCCAGTATAGGGTCTGTTTTGAATCGCGCTAAGAGCTCACATTACGCCCCCTGGGCTGACTACTTGCCAACACGAGAAAGTCTAAGAAATAAAAATTGAAATAGGTAACGACACTCAAATAGTGCCAAAGTTTGTAGGAACTGTCAAGAGTTGTGGGCAAAGATCAAGAGAACTGTACTTACTTTTTGTCCACAGCTCTTAAAAAGAAAAATAAATAATCACTTGTCTTGATCTCTTCTCTCGAAAAAGCGTTTCACTAATGAAAATGCAAGAAAAGTGACGTGATACACAGAATTGTTCACTAATCTAAGATACCTAAACACTAGCCTCCTTACGAATAATCATTGCATAACAGTGGAATAGCTACTCAGTGTTTTCTCTTCTTTCATCTTTGCCCATTTCAAACTCAACAGAGAAAGACAAAACACTAAATAACTATTCATCCGCTACTCAACGTTAATTTGTAAGGGAAAGGGGGTTAATGAATATGTTCAACACTGACCTCGATAAAACTGATTAAAAAACCCTGTGAAGTCAAATTCCGCTCTTAAAACCTTACGTTTTTTTTCTCTAATGGAACTGGCGCACTTAATGTGCAAATTAGTCCGCTAATAAAATAAAGAAGTTCTCTCAAACGTACAGTGAACTTAGAATCACGTTTACGTAAGTTCCTCCAGACTAAGGCACTGGAAAGTGTTTTAATGAACACTGGTCTTCGCATGCAGATTCTTGAGTTGATTTTAATCGCCCATGCGAGCTATGGAGAGAGCTATGCTTGGGGTTTCCCTGCGAGATAAGATCTGAAACGAGGAGATCCGCAGGAAAATTATAGTGACCGATATAGCTCTTAGAATTAGCAAGTTACTTACGTCGTCACTTAACATCAGGTGAGACCGTGGTCAAATGTTAGCCTATCGTTGATAAAAAAAAAAAGTTGAACGGGCAATGGGCAAGCCACATTTCTCGTAGAACTGACAACCGATGGGGAAGATAGGTTCTCAAGTGGCGACCACGAACCGGAAGACGCAGCGTAGGCCGGCCCCCCACTCTGTGGACCGACGACCTGGTGAAAACCGCGGGGACCCGATGGATGCAGGAGGTAAGCAGCCGCTCAAAGTAGCGTTCTGTGGGGAGGCCTATGTTCAGCAGTGGACGTGTTCAGGCTGTTGATGATGATGATGATGAAATTTTTTTTTTCCTTTTTTAAAGGAAAACATGGCTCATATATTTAAATTAGTTGTTTCTTGATTTTGCCTGCATTTATACATTTTTTTATACTAGAAAGGCTTACGTTTGACCGCATTTCTCCTGATGTTAAGAGATAACGCGGTCGACGATATAGTCAGCTCGTCTATAATAAACCTGTTCACTCTCCTTTTAGTATAGCTAATTTTTCGTGATCAAAAGTATACTTTGTGTTTGTTTTTGTGTTGACAGCCTCCGTGTTGTGGTAGTTTAGCAGGTCGGTTAACAACCCAGAGGCGGCAGGTTCGATTCCCGCGACAGGAGAAATATTTTTGCACGGAAAAAAGCTCAAATATATGTTCTGTGTCCGGCTGTTGTGGGACCATGGTCCTCGTAGTTCCTGGGTCCCTAGATACAGGGAATCCTAGTTAGGGTCCAGGATCTTCTATGTATGTCATCATTGTTTATTTATTTATTATTATTACATGCTTTCATACAATGTCATTTAGCTTACTAATCTATAATTATCACCTAGTCCTAAACATTTCATTGTATGAGCCCTGTTGCACTTTAGAGTGGAGCTGGAGCTTACATTTTCTTTAGAGTAACATTTATTCAGTCCTTATTAAAATAGCAAATTATTCGTGGTTTAATTGATTTTGTCGCCTTACAATTTAGGTTAATTTATATATTATAGTTATACTAGTCAATTACAAACAAGAATGTCATTGGGTGTTAGTTATTTATTTATTTATCCAGTGCATTCCCTTCACAATAATCATCAAAATTGATCAGGCATTGCAGCGTTAGTTTAGTCTCATTATCAATACTCTCTCTCTCTTTCTCTCTCTCTCTCTCTCCACTTTGCTTATAAGCCACTAAATTAAATTAGATAAACTATTACCGAAAAGCCGATTGGTCATATTTACCTAAATTCATAGCAACTTTGTATTAAACCACACGAACACCAAGCGTAAACTATTGCATTTAATGACTAAGTCGCAAAGTTTACACATCATTAACTCTATCCGAGCTGGTACACTCAGCTGCAAAATCGTGCTAAATATTTTACTTAATATTTATAAGCATTTTTATTTTTTGCCATTCTAGCAGCTTTCATTCAACTCGAATTTTTCCCTTCTATTATTTTCTCTATCGTTATTAACAAAAATAGTAACAAGCCCTGCTTAAAGTTTTGCCTATTCAGTAATACAGAAACTGTAGTACGTGTGGAATTACAATTCTAATTAGAAACAATTCCTTTGAATCTTCTATCAGCCACCTCAAACCATGATTGTTCCCAGTAATTTTTAAGGGCTGGCCACATAAAGGAGATCGGAAATTCGGAATAGAACAGCGAGTGCTGTGTGGTCACAGTAAAAAACCCAGATATTTTTTTAATAGCGTGTAAGTCTAGGTGTACTAGGTGGTAGGACTTTTCTGCAAAGTTCGTCCAGGTAGGTAGGTACCACCGCTTTGCCAGTTATTCTGCCGCCAAGCAGTAGTGTGCAAGCACTATTGTATTCCGGTTTGGGCATTGTAGCTAGTAAAATTACTGGGCAAATGAGACTTTATGATCTGATTACTAGACTGTGTGATGTCTCAGGATGACGTGACACTGCAACTGTTATGGGCAGCCGTGTCGCTTATCATCAGGTGAACGACTAGCTCGTCACGTCATTCAATCGCATAAAAAAAAGTCTACGTTTGCCTTAGCTTGCCAAATGATAAGCGATGGTGTGACAAAGATGTATCACGTATATCTAGAAGGTACCAACTCACTCTAGCCTTGAAGGTATGAAGCAATCTTGGTTCTCGATACTTTCCAGACTGAATAAAACTGTAGCCTTTATGATAATATAACTTCTGTCGAGGAGAAAGCGTAGTAGACTGTACGGCATCGATCCCCTATTGCCTCTAATATTAATGAATGCCAGACTACTCGATATTAATGACGTATTTGTGATAGTTGTTGTAGTTACCATTATGGTTCGTCGATGACTATTTAATAAAATTAGTTTTAGCCGATATTTGTTTAGAAAAGATAGCTGATGGTTGTTTGGCTGTTTTAGTGTTGTCAGTCTACACGAAAATTATACGTGAATCGCAATTTTAATTAATCGTAAGCCAAAGCAGAAAACTAACCCAAAACGTATCCCAACCTAAAAAAAAAATACAAATATTGGACTCCAGGCCTAACTACTTAACTATACAAGAAGATGAAGATCATCGTCATCATCTCAATGAAGTCCTACTGCTAGAACAGGCGCTTTCTCTGAGAAGAAGAGGTATAGAGAACTATAGGCTATAATCATCCATACGCTACCTAAGTGTGGGTTGGTGGACTAAACCTAAATAATATGGTTTGGATGTCGCGTCGTCATGACTTGTTTGAGGCAAATTAAGTTTTTCAGTCAAGTAAGATTGTCTGTTTTATTAAATCAACAAAAGTGAATAATAATCATTTTGACTTTTTGGGAATCTGATTTCATCACGCACTGGCTTAGGTCACTGATTTTAAAATCTAATATAATATTTTTTTTTTTACAATTATTGGTGATTTGTCCCCACTGGTCCAACTGCAATCTTGTAGGTTTATTTATGTGTAATGAGGTCAAACATACAAAATGTTACGGGAAACCTATTGTAAATTCGCTAAAACAAATAGATTATACGAGTGACTCTGCCTAGCGGCCGCGCGGCCTATAAACGCTGCAGTTCGGTGGCTTGCTAAAAAGCAATAATCGGGCCTCAATTGAATTTGAAATATTATTTTATCTCTTACAAATATTTATTATTATTAGTCACAGATAACCCCCAATAGATACCGCATGAAAGACGACGACCGCGCACCACGCATTGGCGTAAATGGTTCTATATAAATCGCCGCTTCGCAGCACGGCCTTAGTTTCGACCAATTATTAGAGTTTATTATTAGGGCGTCACTCGAAACAGCCAATAATAGCGCATTGGCTCCAATCCCCACAACCCGCGCCTTCCACCAGTTTTGTTGAGCTAGGATCCGAACAAAAATCCCGTCATGCGGTATCTATTGGGGGTTATCTGTGTTATTAGTAAACGTTATGTTTATGTAGGTTTTTTTATGATATGACTGCACTGTATCCATTTATATGTAGGTATCTAAGTTAGTATTTTGGTTTTTTTACGGCAAAGTTAAACTAAATAAATAAATAAATATTTTGTAGACATTTCAAACAGCGCCATCTAGCGAGGTGAGTAGGTATACTATGTACGATTACGCACAGCGTTTTTTGTATGAAAAGCACTGTCTATTATATTGCTGCGTTATTCCTTTCCGTCCAAGGTTGTCTGGAAGAGATCGCTCTACGCGATCGGACCGCCCATTGTTACACTTTGGTTAAGTTTATCACTTTAGATTTTAATTATTTATGATGTGGTGTTTCAATAAAGAGTTTAAGTATAATTATATCTACTTATTATTTAGAGCTTATGAAAATTCAAAGAAGATTTTATAACCATTTCAATGTAAAACAGGCCATGATGACGTCACCGTCCACAACCGTCTCAAACCACATAAGAAGTTTATGGTATCTTTATGATAATACAACTAAAATTTCATAGTCCGATATTTATGTTTATCCCTCCATGATTACTCAGATTAAACTACATAGATCAATAAAGTTTTATCGGTCCGATTGGCTACTTTTATTGCTCCAGGGGAATGGTACAGTCCTTATCTCCAGCTCGCATGCATGCCCTCTCGCTTACGGCTAGAGCCGAGATTTGATGTCGATATTGCTCTAGGCATAGAACGTACAACTCAGTGACGAAGGTTTTCTTGGATATAAGATTTTCCGAATCAGCGCCTTGCAAAATTTGGTATTTTGGTAAATAAGGTAAACTAACTAGTGCAATACTACAGACCCCTCGCCCGTATTATGTAAAAGTTACAACAGTAGTAGCAAAGCAACAGCAGTATAGCGAAGCGACAGCAAACGCTTAGCAATCGGTCGCAAGATGTCACTGGAAACCGTAAGTCGCCCGCCTGTTGCTCGCCTGCCACTGAATGTACTTTGGCCTTTGATACTAGCGCCACTAGCAGCAGAACAGCAATAGATGGAAACAAAATAATGCGCTTTTTACAAGTTTATCAAATTTAATAGGTACAGTATGACATTTCGAGGGATACCAAGCTAGAGATTTTTTCCCTAAATTTTGAGGTAAAAGAGGAATGGGGGTTCTTAGGGGATTAAAAATAATAATAATAATAATAAATTGATGGCAAGATTGCTTAACGTTTTTTTGCTGCAGAAATCTTCGCACTTTAAGATTATTCATCTCATGAGAAGGAAAAAAGTCTATTTATTAAAAATTATCCGTGCGATCAGGCGATGCAACCGATGTATATCACCTAATATACATCTGTTGTTCATGCTGTGGTCAACGAATTGTTTTTTACATGAATATATAACTATAAGTGTTAACATGTTTTAATGATGACGCATGAAGCAGTACGCATTCAAGAATAAGAAAAGATAAAGGTACTAATTTAAAAATTTATGTATTTCTCAAATCAGTTTATAAATGAGGAAGTAACGTAAAGAATATAAAAACTATAAACATATAGAGAAAATCTTTCATTTTTATTTCATGTTACAAATGTTCCTATAGCATAAGGATTTGAGGTCGCCGTGTCACGACTATTGCGTTTTAGATATTATTAAGAAACATTGTATAACCACTCACGTGCCACGCGCCAGTAAACTGGCGGATCCTGCAAAACCTTATGTGCCACGGACCATAAAACTGGTCGGTCGGTCGGGCCTACCTAAAAACCGTAAAATATAACGGATTTGGCTCTATGGTATGAAAATATTGACCTTGACAGCTAGGTCTTGAAATTTGCTACAGTATAAACGCCTGGTACCAGCTTTTCTTGGTACTTTGTGAATAATCTATCGAAGTTTGCAAGATCTGTGCTCAAAGAGAATAAAATTGTTGTTCCGTGATTGTGTCAACGTAGTGCGTGCAGCAGAAATATTAACTGTGAGTAGATTTGGTCCATATTTTCTAATGTAATTATACATCATTTTGTTCGTAATTTAATGTTCTTTCGAATGGTATAATTTTTTGATGAGTAAGTATATAATAAGTTGGATGTATCAAGTAAAAAGACTTGTAGGAAAAAAATTCAATGCGGCTCTAGTTGTCTTCATTTAAATACTACTTCATAAATTATTAGTTTAAAGAATTTATGATTAGATATCTATCTAGAGTGTTTATTTACGAACAAATTGATACCAAAAACATGTATCCTATGGTGTAAGATCACGGAAAGGGGTTTATTTGAACATTACTTGGTGACGGCAGTACGACTGAACTTGCGCGGAACGGGTCTTTTTACGAAATAGGCTCGCAACAGACGCCAAAAATGATGTTAATAATGAATGTGCATATTAGTCTTGTTTTTGCTTTTCTCCAAGAAATTATAATTTGTAAAACTTTAAGTTTCTATAATATATTTTTTTGTGCTCACAAAAAAAAACTTAAACATTTTTCAGTTTTTGTATGGATATAATTTATATAGGTAGGCTTTGCTTTAGTGGTGCTAAGTGAGTGTTATATAAAGTTTAGGGGGGGGGGGGGGGATGGGAGAGGGGAGTGGAACCTTCCTTTACAAAAAGGGGGGAGGGGGTGGTGGTTACGTGATTTTCGCAAAAAATTAAGTATTAGGTTAATAATTTGAGTAGATGACGTGGCTGAGGACAAGGGCAGTCCCTGTCTACGCAGTCCGAGGAGTAGGCGTTTTGCTTTTTTAAAGGTTTATTTTAGCTGGTGTAGGTACATGTATCATCAAAATTAATTATTTTGTGTATATTTTTTAGTTCTATACACAGCAGATACAGCCAGTGGCCTTGAGAGAGCCAGTGCTTTCAACAAGTGACGGCACTTGAGGGATTTTGTATGTATAATAATGTATGTATTAAATAATGGTTACGTTACATTGGTACTTTTTCATTTTGTTAACTATGTAACTATGTATGAAATTACTTTTGTAGACAATCAATAAAGCTGCACAAACTAAATAAAAACATAACAAAGGCAGTAAATGAACAGTTATAATTTCATCATAATTGGCTCAGTAATTTAGATTTTCAAAAAAAAAACACTAGAAAAAAAATTGTCATCTAAGTTTTTCTCAGTATGTAATTTAGCGGATTAAAGTCAGTTTTTAAAAGGATATTATTATTTTTAAATTCGGTCAGTTAAAATATTATTTCATCTAGCACTTAATTAATTCATCAATAATTAAGTAAAGTCATTGTTTAATTATTGATAAATTTAACTATGGTAAATATTTACTAATTTTATTATAATAATGGTGTAACTGTACTGGTAGTAGTGGTGGTAGTGGTGGTAGTACTGGTTTTATTATAACTATTAATTATCTGTGATTAGTGTAGCATAATGTCGACTATTAATATAAAAGTATTAAAATTATAATTTCTGAAATTTGTGTTCGTTTTTTTACCTCTCTCGTCTAATTTGCATAATCGGAATCGAATTCGGAACTGGAATTTAATGGAATAAAATTAACGTTTGTAAACAGCCTAAAATGCTCGATGAATTCCCGCCAACTGAGCGTGTTCGAACATGCGTCCGGCACAATATAGTTACGATTGCCGTTAATTTTTTTTCTAGGACATGATTAAATATTTTGGTGTCATTTTAAAGCTATTGAATTAAACTTTATTTCGAATATGAAAAAAAGTAGTGTTGTCACTTTAGATTTCAAAATAAAACCTATTTAACTTTTTAACTATTTATTGAAAAATAATGACATCACCTAGAATAATCAACTTAATTACAATTTAAAGCCTGGTTTGTACACTTGAGACAGCAGTCATTCAATAGGTAAATAGTCATTAGGTGTCTTAGTTAGAACCGATTAGTTTACCACTTGACGCCCTGTCGCGCATTACTAAATCTCAGGTGGCACACAAGGGTTAGCGGCGCGCGGAGCGTGGCACGTGAGTGGTTAATTATTGCTTTATTTTATGAGCTTCAAATACTTATATACCTGCAACATACAATGAATATGCTAGGAATACAAAAAAAGCTTAGGGGTTTTTAGGGGATTTAAGTTATCTAGGGAAAAAAATCTTTAGGAACTGGCAGCACTTTTATTCTAACAATAGTGATGCGACTATTACACATTCGATTAATCGGTGAAATTTTCGTATAAGGTAATTAATCGAATCAAATCTTTGGGCGAGCATAATTCAGTGATATAATCTTGTGCAGTTCGCTAATTATCTACTTTGAAAGGGTGATTTTAATTATAATAATTATATAGTATACAATCCTAAAGCTCCAGGGTGGAAATGTTAAAGGGCATAACGCCGCGAGTAGCGTTCAATGAAAGTGCAGCACACCTTTCCACACCCTAAGCCGCCCCACACCGATGTTGCTTCCTCGGTAGCCAGTAGCCCCTACGGGTGCCCCATTTATAGTGTGGCAAGTCATCACCTCCCTCAAAAATTTGATATGATGAGACAAATTTTATCTCATTCCATAAACCAGATCATAATAATCCATCAAAAGTTCACCACAATAGCCCAGATATTTTTACCTTCATTTATTAAACAAAATAGTTATGAATAGGTATGCCAACATGTAAGAAATAAATAGTACAACTCGGTCATTTTGTCTAGCTGTCCTCGCTGAAATGCAAGCCATTGACGTCAAGTATAGGAATAGTGTGACCGTGTTATCTTTTGTATTCAAAAAGGCCTCTTGGTGTTATGGCGCGGCCAGACATGCGGAGCAACAGCGAATCTTCGCTGTTGAACGCTCATGTGGCCGCGTACAGCGATGCATCGCAGCATCGATGGGCGCAGAAAGCTATCGCGTGAAAGTGAAAGCCTTTATTTTCGCAACACTCTTATTCGCAACAATCATTAGTTCTCTTACTGAGATCATATCATATGAAAAAACTAAACGATTATTGAATAAATATGTAGAATCAGTATCCTTTACTCTTTAAAATCGGGTTTATCCGATATCGATTATTTAGTTCACATCTCTAGACCAGTTAATCTGACAGTGTCAATCACTAATCATGTCAACTTCATAGTGGACTTCTTAAATTTGATAAGGTAGTTTATCGATTGTCCGACAGATGGTGGTCTAGCGCTCGATGGTTTTTTGCAAAGTGATATTTGACAGCGAAAAAAATGCAAAATGATTGCGAAATTTACGGCTGTTGCAAACTTGTTGCGAGTTACGTAATTAGTCAGCCTGAGTCCGTGGGGACCGGGAGCTCATCGCGTTTTCCAAAGTTTAACAGGGTGACTGGGCGATGCGACGCGTGACTTAAATGCTGACACTTGTTTGACACAATGAATCTGCATTGCAATTCAACGAGACAATGCTACCAGCATGTTGGGTACGCTACCTACTGGTAGTATGCAAAAGCATTTGGAGTCAACGCGGTTAGAATGCAGTTTATTTTTCGTTATAAAACACATATTGTAAAGATAAATTAAATTAAATATTCATTTATTTTAGATATATTAGTCCATACTACACATAAATCAATTCATTAAATAAAATAATATAAAAAACACACAGCAAGAACATAATTATTAAAATGATTAAAAGTAATAACCTAACCTAACACTCGAGTTCGGGCAATCCACACATGAAACCTCCCCACAATGAGCTGCACATCAATGTCTACAGCTCATTGTGAAGACGCATCCAGTGTGCAAACATGGGACTGCCCCCTCGAGCGGCGAGCGCGGACAGGATGCTGTTGGAGCTGCCACGCCAGCGGCCAAGCAGGGACGCGCACATTATAATAGGTAGTGTGTAGCATTTTAAAGTTAATTGGTATTATTTTGGGGCTTTGTTGTATGTCTGATAATATGCTTGTGACATAATTAATGACGTGACGACCTGGTCGTTCGCTTGATGTTAACCGTCACGGCCGCTCATAACAGTTGCAGTGCCACTTGGAACTCTAAAACTTGTAATTGTAGCGCGTAAAAAATTTAATATTCAGTAATCGCTGCGCACTTCATTCTGATACATCAGCACAGTCTAAGTAATAAAACAACTAGATTGTGAGATTAGATCATAAAGTTTGATTCGTCCAGTAAGCAGTTTTACTAGGTGGTAGGACTTTTCTGCAAAGTTCGTCTAGGTAGGTACCACCGCTTTGCCAGTTATTCTGCCGCCAAGCAGTAGTGTGCAAGCACTACTATGTTCCGGTTTGAAGGTCATTGTAGCTAGTGAAATTACTGGGCAAATGGGACTTAAGAACTGATCTCACAGTCTAGAAATCTTTTTTAGACTGTGTGATGTCTCAGGATGACGTGCGCAGTGCGCAGTGTCACGCGAAACTTTAATTTAGATTTCCGAGTGACACTGCAATCTGTAATGGGCGGCCGTGACGCTTAACATCAGGCGAACGACTAGCTCGTCACATCATTCGTTTACATAAAAAAAAATTCACTAGCAACAATGTCTTTCAAACTGCAACTCAAACTTGCAAAGCGGTGGTATCTACTTAGACGAACTTTGCAGAAAAGTCCCACAACCAAGTGGTCACCATGAGACCACGCCATGTCTCATCACCGCTGAACCTCCATCACTGACCAACACATTCTTCAATACCGAACCACAGAGATGTAGTCATAAAATAAGGCCGGACTGGTTAATCTCCTAAATAAAGGGCAGCGGCCCGAGTGATTCGTTTACGCACAGGAATTGGTGGAGCTTAAATTTCTCCTGAATTGAGATCTTAGGGGACTCGTGTTCACTTGAGTTGACATAATTTTAACGACCCTCGATATGAATGTATGAGGGTGGGCTTAATTCGGCGGTATGAAAATTTTGTAGGTTATTTTGCCTCGACCCTTTTAGTATTTAATTGAAGGTTATTATTAAAAAATAAAGTTTTCCGTAATGAGTGACTGCAGCTCCAGCTAAGTCCACTACAAGTTTAATACATACTGTGACACGTAATGAATAGATATGCACATTTGCTCTTTCATTTTTTTTAACGGGCTATGTGCCTTTATTACTCAAGCTAACTACTACAATACTAAAAACTTAACTAAACTAAACTAGTTACACTACCTACTACAGAGCACTTATGGACTGTATAAAAGCCGCGATGACCTATAGACAGTCCAAGTGCTCCAGCCCACTACCGGTAGGTAGCGTAACCAACACGCCTGGTCGATGCGACGCTGGGGAAAATGCTGGCACTTATTTGGTCTAGGCCAAATAAGTGCCAGCATTTTGGTCACGCGTCGCATCGACCAGGCGCTCTGATAGACTTTGGAAAGCGCGATGAGCTCCCGGTCCCCACGGACCCAGGGTCTCAACACCAAACGGCTCAAATATGTAACCGCTACCGAGATTACTATATTTGCGCCGTTTTAGCTGCTCAGCAGAATTAGCCGCGGCGCCGGCCCTAACGTGTGTCTCGGGAAGGTGTGACGGCGCCATAGTATCGACGCAAGTGGCGTCGCACACTAAAGGCCGCCCCATCTTCCAGGGAACCAGAGTCATTCCGTCAGGTCTCTTACCATCGTCACGCATGAGACCATTCGGTTCGAGAATGGCTGCAACATTGGCGGTGGTAAAAGCCCGGCGTATGATGTCATTAAGACTGGCGTGGCGCGAAATTCGACCAGCGCTTTTCAAATACGAGAGACCGTGATGACCGAGCTGGTCAACTGCAGTACCGCACTGGCAGCGATGGGCCACACAGCATCTTGCGCCCAAACGTAAGCTGATAGCTAAACGAAAAGTAGTCGGATCTAAAAGGTTAAGGTTTTGCTCTTTCATTATATTATTTTAATGTCTCATTATAATAATGACTCAAATTGAAAGTATAATTAATGTGGCTCTGTTGTAGACCGTGCAACTTTTAAACTGGCATATCCTGGTTCTTATCCAGCTCAGTCTCACACCAATGACTATTCGAAACCAGATAACTGATAGAATACTTATATACTTTTTTGTTTGTAAATACATACATAGAATACAATCACCTATAACACCCAGACACAGAATCGATGTTCATCACACAAATGTTTGTCCCGGTGGGAATCGAACCCCCAACCTATAGTTCAGAAGGCAGAGCTACTACCAACTGAGCTATCAGGCCAGTCAATTTTAATGTATTTAAAAGGCCGAAGATGAGGCACTCCCTCATCTCTTAGTCAAAAGCTGACCTCGTGCCGTGCTCTTTTTGTTCCTCGAGACGCGTGTTGTTATCTCTTTCTCCCTCACGGAAAATTGTATATAGACTAATTTTAGCGCACTAATATCGAGAAACATTTACTTATATTATGATTTGTATAGCAGTATCGCCTCTTTAAGGATTGATGTGGGTTTAAATCGCGCTAAATACATTTTTTCGTTTGTGTAAAAAATTAACACTTTTAACAAGCTTGTACTGCATCTACCCTTTTTATTTATTACATTAAAACTTTAAAGTATTGGGATCGGGTATTTGAATATAAAATACAACGAACCTGACCCAGGAAATTTGTATAAATGAAATGACATTTTATTTTTCATAACGGTTTAGCTAATCACCCTATGACCGTGTGGTCCCGGTTTGCGAATAGAGCCACCCCATCTCTTCCCGGGGGGGCAGCAGCGTTCTCCTCGGTACATTAAAATATTCTGCGACCACCAAGGCGCCTGCCAAGCGTGGTGATTATGGAAAATACTCCCCTATGACAAGCGTCCAAAGTGACGTTTTATGGAGGAGGCCTGTGTTCAGCAGTGGACGTCTTCCGGCTGATGAAGTATCACGGAATCAAAAGTGCAATTCAATTTCGAATGTGTATTATTTAGGTCATGTACAGTCAGTAAAGTGTAAGTATACCTGTATGTGCAAATACTCCCAACAGCGCTGCAGCGCTTCAGTGCAGCGGGCAGTTTTCCTCGTAAATAGATTATCCAGTTGTCAGCGCACTTGTGAGCCGAAGCGAATCTATTAAGCGCGTTATTTCCGTTCGCACAGACCGACAACGGTGTGAGATTGACTGGAAATGGCTTTGGAACGTGAACGCTTTGCGAGAAAACGTCTGTGTGAAAGAAAGAATTAGATTGCAATGGAAAAGCAGTTTTCGTAGTTGGTAATTGCTACCTGCTTGTTTAATAGATCTTAAAAACAGAGGTAAGCTTTGAGTTTTGTAACAAACTTACTTTTGAAACAAAATTCTTTTGAAACAAACGAGGAAACCAGTGTTGGCGTCGGTTTCACCATTGCTTACGTTGGTAACCATCACAAAACAATAAAAGGTAAGAAAGGGAGCGTCTGCAGTGACTAAAAACAGGGGAGGTTTAGTGTGTCGGGTACCTATAGGTCGGCATAACGGAATTGGCGGAGTTTGACATATCCGTGGAGCCCGTATTATAGATCCATGAGGATTCCTTCCCATCCTCGATGGAAAAAAAACCATCACATAATCAAATAATAATGGGTAAATATTTTAGTTTAAGTTTAGAAACAAAAGAAAAAAAATGTTAGGTGTGTGTGGTGTTGTTGTTGTGTGTTTAGTGTGTTGAATGGCGAGTAGTCAGATTGTAGATTAAGCAATCACAGCCTCTGCTTCAACTCGCGAAATTTCCATTCACCTGACCAGAAGTTGTCGGTGATTTTTGATTCGTGGTATATTTCCCCCAAAAAGGAGGGATGTTTACTGTACCATTACCAGCCGTGTGATTTTTATGATATCTGGTAGAAAAAAAACTATGGTACATCCAGTAGTCTCGCATCCAGGTCATTTTGCGCACAATTCAAACGCAAAGCTTCCAAAGCAATCGATTTCCGGCCTATTCGACTTTAAACGGGAATCAAACCCGATATCCGACGGATTTAGTTGCGGATCCGATAGTTCGTAATGAATGGAGTGGCCGACTTCCATTCAGTTAACTTTATCCGGGTGTTAGATAGATTTGAGGGACCATTGTCAAGAAACAATAGATGGGAAACTAATAATTTTATCAGTTAAATTAATTAAAATTACGTTGTGCCATACAAATTATTCACAAAAATTAAACATTGGATTTGATATTTTATGACGATCGTTGTATTTGATTCATTCCTATAGATAGTTTCAAAAGTTCATATTACTAAAAACTAGTAATTAGTAAATACCTCTTTTATAATTCGGACAGCAAAGGAATGGAACACCTTACCAGCGTCATTGTTTCCTGACAAATATAATCTGGGAGTTTTTAAGGCTAGAGTGAACCGGTATCTTCTAGGCAAGCAATGCAAGCATGCTCCATTGTCAACCACGTAGTCGTTTATCGTCAGGTAAGACCGTGGTCAAATTCTAGCATGTTGTTGATTAAAAAAAACCTAACCGTTAAGTTGACAACTCCATGAGAAACCAACTGCTCAAATTCCGCTATACTAGGTGGGACTAGTGTCACAGATTAATGTCACACAATAGGTATACAAGTAGTACATAATATGTACCTAGTGTATTGACCATTGATGATTTTTCATACATTTAAAAAACCTCGAATGACGTCAATTTAATTATAGAAACTGACAGCGTTGATAACGTCATCTGAAATCAGCATTCCTTGTGCTTCCCGCACAGTATTCTCAGATCAACCAATAATAATAATCAAAACCTATTTTAGTAACCTTTAAACTACCCACAGAATTCGCCCTATTTATAGAGGCTTCCCTTAGAGTATAGACTAAAGCATAGAGAGATCTGGATTATGTGTCAAGCGTACCACTGTTTTGAACACTTTTTATATGATGTGAACACTTTGATGTGAATAAGTCTGACAGATTTGTATAGAAAAAAAAACAGTTGAATCGAGTCGAAAAAATGGTACGGTGCTTATCGCAAGCGTAGCTAATTACTATATGTTTGTTTCTCTCCTTCGCCACTGCCGTAGCGATACGTGTGAGCAGTACAAATATAATATCGTTTTGATGATCTCTCTATGCTTTAGTCTGTACTCTAAGAGGCTTCCATTATAATTTTTGATGTAAGCAGAGAAGAGTTTTCTTAATTTAAATAAGTTATTTAAGTACTTTTTTCACGTCGTGTTTTTTTTTCGTCATTTGTTTTGTGACTTGGTACAACATTAAACTTACAAAGCTCTCCTTCAGCAAAGTCCACTTACCTGAAACAAAAACGGTAATAAATTAAAAAGCACACTCAATCATCAATCAGTTAATGGGTTCCGGCATTACGCCGTTTTATTTCAATGATTTATATTTCGTCGTTTCGCTGCAACTCGTAATGGGTTCATTTGGACTGGCTGAGTGTTTCATTTTGGACAGGGTTGCCAAGTTTAGAAGCTAAATTGCAAAATGACAGTTTATTATTCTTAAATAAAATTAAAAATAATTGTATATTAATTATTGGGTTTTTTTGATTGTTATAGGTACGTTGGATTTAAAACACGGCTATTATAGGTTAACATGTTTGTTGAGTTTTGGATGTTTTTATTAGGTGAGTTTTTTAAAAAATGAAACACGTCATGAAAGATTCACCGATATAATTTCTAGACATAATTTCTTGATAATAAAGGGTACAGACTAGTACAGAGTCATTAAAACATGCAGAAAATTTGCCACCCCAAAACATATGCATTATTATAATGATTGACCGAGCGAACGATATGAGCGAAAGTCTCTGCTTCAACTCGCCTTTTTTGCTTTCGTCTGTCCGGGGGTCTGTTCGGGTGGTACTCGTGTAGAGGTCGCATTTTTTAACGAATCTTGACAAAACTTGGTATACAGGTTATATTCCGGATCACTATGGTCAACCACCCCCACGGGGGCGGATAGCCATAAGTGAGACCATCTGCCACTGCGTGGGGGATGCTCGTGGGGGCAGACGGGAACGTAGCGGTTCTACGAGTTCAGGGATTTATTTGTCGTCGGCGATTTTTGATTGGAGGTGTATTTCCCTCAAAAAAGGGGGAATTTTGCTGCAGCGCTATCTATTCGACAATTTTGATAATATTTGGCAAAACATTGGGTACTTGATTCTAAACAAGTATTTCAAATAAGAGCAGAATCAGTCAAGAGGTTGTCGAAATATAAAACCGTAAGGCCTGATTTTTTTTTCAGCAGTGGACTTCTTCCGGCACTTGATGTGATTATGCTCAGAATTAATACTTTTATTATTGTTACAAGAACGTTTCTACTTGTGAGGTCTACCGTTTGCATAAACCTACTAGTTATAGTTACGTAAGTAAATCATAGACGTGAATAAGAAATAATATGATTTTATACGTAACAGATTATGGGATACGCCAGCCCTAATTCTCTGTGATGTAAATTTTATGGTGGGCGATAAAAATGCTTTTGTGATTCAAATTAATATATTAAAAATGGCGACTGACAAAAGATTATAAACAAAAAAGTCTAGGTACTTGACGCAATATTATTTTTATGGGATTGCCTGCGAGAAGCTCTTAATATGGTCTTGTTTTAAAATGACCAAAGCTTATGACAGTTAGTGTAACCAAAATATTTCTTTAATGGTGTTCCACTTGCTTATTTAATTTTTTCAGCGATTATTAATATTGTTAATATGAAAATGAACGCTGCGAAAATTTAAATGAATAATGATAATATGTTGAAATTATGATTTATTTTATAAACAAGCTAAGGTACTTGTTATCACACTTTTAAAGTGATTCAATCTATGGACTCAAATGTATCAAGTAGCAAGTTATAAGACGAACCTTACAGACAGCAGTATAATGAGGCCTTATTTTTTCAGACGGCCAGCGTTTAGGCAATATGACGTAAGGCGACGTCATTCATTCACATAAAAAAGATCACAAAATACGTATAAATAGAAAAGTTACAAAAAGGTGTATCAATGTAATGAAAATTGGTATATTGCTTGGAAAATATAAAAGAAAGGCGAATAGGACCGCTTTGAAAATAGGACCCCGTTCAATGGTTTCTTTCCGCATAAAAAGTGGCTGGGGCCTCACTGTGCCACTTAAGTAATCCTATCTAAATAAAGCTCAAACAACAAGTAAATAGGGTGCTAATAAACAAGCAAGACAAGCAACACAACACCCAAATACAAGCCAACAAATCATAACAAACACGGACCTAAAACCACCACTTGCCAAACGTAATTTCAAATGCTAATGCCAAAACTGGCTAACAAAGCTTGCAACGTATTAATTCGGCGAAAAACTGTTGAAAATAGAATGGCTGCTTCTTAAAATTTGATATAGACCTGCACGCTTTCTGGCGTGATTGCGTTTGCATACATGGTTTGCACTGTCCAGCAGGTATTTAGGCAATTAGGTTGCCATAAAAAATCAGATGGAAGATATTCTGATATCCTATCGACACGTTTAGTATTTGACAACAATATTATTCTCGTTGGCCACATCGCTCGTAGAACTGACAACCGATGGGGAAGAAAGGTTCTCGAGTGGCGACCACAAACTGGAAGACGCAGAGTAGGCTGGGCCCCCACTCGGTGGACCGACGATCTGGTAAAAGCCGTGGGGAGCCGATAGATGCAGGAGGCGAGCAGCCGCTCAAGGTGGCGCGCTCTGGGGAAGGCCTATGTTCAGCAGTGGACGTCTTCAGGCTGTTAATAATGATGATAATTATGCTCGTTTTGTTAATTCTAGATTCAGAATTGATCAACCAAAAGAGACGTTCTAGAAATGTATGAAGCCTGGGCCATCTATAGGTATATTTGTACACTATATTATAAAATAAGTTATGATATGTTAGAAACGCTTTGTTCTATCCATTACTTATAAAATATTTAGTTTTTTGGCATAAAACATAAAATATATATTTATGCCAGCAAAACTAAAGCGCTAAACCATCATAGCGGGCACGAGCATCAAACCTATTAGCAGACATGGTGGTATTTAAAGTGCCGCCATATTGATAATCTAGCCTAAATATGGATTGAATATTATTTTTTTGAGCCATTAAAGAGCACAACAGTGCTAATTACGATTATTTGTCTTGAATTATTCAAAATTCTCTTGGTTACAAACCAACGACCGACAATTTCTTTAATATGATTTTACTGGCTTTTTTGAGCAACAACAAACGAACTATCATTATGTTGGAAAACTTTAATGTCAGCTTTCAACGATACGATTTAAAATTGTCCATAATCTAATCAATAAGCCGCAGATTAACATAAATATTATGACAGATTAATATAAGGCGAGTTAAGAACAAACAATTCATCAAATCACAATGCGTTTACTTGTTAAGCAACTTGAGGCAACGTAGGAAACGGTGACATGTTACGTATAATATGCTCGCGCAAGTTAGGAAGCTCGTGCGAGTAAACCGTTTCATGTAAAACCAGCATTAGTAAAACGAGTTTTCAGCCGTTGAAACAATGTATTCCGTTGAAGAATTGCGCGCGGGGCGTTGATTGGGCACAATTACGTTTTGAGGTGCGCAATAGCATTAGTTAATGCATAAGCGAAAAGCGGAAACGGAAGTAAAGAAAATGGAAGAGCTACGGAGGTTACCAGTAGCGTGAGAGTTTATAGATTATGGTCGGAGTGTCGATGTTATTGATAGTATTTACATTGATCATCATTAACAGCCTGAAGACGTCCACTGCTAAATATAGGCCTCCCCCAGAGCGCGCCATCTTGAGCGGCTGTTCGCCTCTTGCATCCATCGGCTCCCCGCGGCTTTCACCAGATCGTCGGTCCACCAAGTGGGGGGCCGGCCTACGCTGCGTATTACATTGATATTAAATACAAAATGATTATGAAAAAAAAGATTGTGTTGTAAATGATTCATTTTGTATTTAAGATGAACTGCCACGAAGTCACGCCTGAGTCAATCAATTACATTGACATTAGTTATGACATAAGTACCTAATATGAAATAAAAATAAAATTTCAAAAAATTAAAATAAATTATAATAACGCCCAACGATCATATAGGTACATAGATCCTGGACCCTAACTAGGATTCCCTGTATCTAGAGACCCAGGAACTACGAGGACCATGCTCCCACAACACCCAGACACAGAACAAGTATTTGCGCATTTTTTCCTGTGCACAAATACTTGTCCTGTCGCGGGAATCGAACCCGCCGCCTCCGGGTTATGAGCTGACCTGCTCAACCACCACACTACGAAGGCTGTCAATTTATGTTATTGATATTATTATTATTATGTAGTTGTCAAGGCGTGGGCAGCATGGTATATTATAATAAGAGCACTTCTGGAAATACAACGCAAGATATTATTACCGATGAAAATACAGGGAAGTTATAAGTTAGATCTGTGTTTATGTGTCTATATTTCAGTGTGTCTGTATGTGTGTGGCAACTGTGGCATCGAGCTCCCAAATTGATGAACCTGTATTGTTTTTTATTGAAGAAGTGATTTGTCAGAAATGTTATTTCTTGTTATCTACCACATCTAGCTTTAATAAATCTTTGGCACTCGCATTAGCAAGCCGAATAATGTTCAGTTTGGGCTGAACATTTTCGGTTTCCCTGTAATTGTGATATAGTGTGTTGGATTTGATACGCGATAAAGTTATCGCTAGTACCAGTCGACGGTTCGGAAGCCGAAAGGGTACAGCTTACGGTTTTGTGGGCGAAAATCAAAACACGAATTTTTGTTGAGTTTATTAAAAAAATTGGCGAAAGTGGTATCTGGTCCACACAAATCAACGCCACAGGCGAGTTAACTACTTTTCGAAATATTTGTGTAGAAAATTTGGTGGTTTTCATCAATAATCTATTTTTTAATGTTTTATTTACAGACTTATTATGATTTTTCTTAAATACCACATTGCAAAAAAAACTGAAATTCTTTATTGATATGGCTACGCTGCTACTATTACTGGTATAATGAGCTAGCTCATTTTAACTGGATTATTAATTTGCAAGAATACAATATTTTGTCGGCCCAATTGGTCCACATTTTTTTTTTTTTATGTGATTGAATGACGTGACGAGCAAGTCGTTCACCTGATGTTAAGTGACACGGCCGCCCATAACAGTTGCAGTGTCACCCGGAACTTTAAAACAATAAAGTACATGCCACCTAACTGAATAAAATATCTTTTTACACCAAGTAAACATAGTGGTTTATGATAATTACTAACAATAATTGTTAAATAGCAAATATGGCGTGCGTTAAAGCTATAGCAATAATAATTTTGTCACACTGTTCATCACTTGATTGTATGTTAACTGTCAATGCGTATTTACAAATTATGGCCTTGTAATTATGATAATTAAAAGTCGCGAGTGAATAGGTATCGTCTAGGCAAGCATGTACCATCGTAGATTGCATCGTCACTTCTCATCAGGTGAGATTGCGGTCTTGTAAAAAAATAATTTAATAATTATTTTCTGCGTTTATTTTCTATTATTACAAAGGTGTGTCGAAAAGTTGGCATAGGTGGTAATTGGCCCGCTCAAAATGTGAACCTCGGGCAAGTTTACTACTCTTTAAAATAGTGGTTTACTCGTCCGAAAGGGGTCTCTGGACTACTTGTAGAACCTTTAGATGGCCCATTGTAATATAAACATTTTTGATAGTACTTTTATTGATAGTTTATCAAGATCATGAACGTCAAGATCATTAAGCCTGCCTTAACTATTTAAAACCTAACCTAACCTACCCTATTTTTAACCTTAAAAACTAAAAATAAAAATTATGCGGGAGAAGCAGCAAAACACAGCTAGTCTCAAGGAAAAATAATTACAATGGTAAGCGCATCGCTTTCGGTCTGTTTGTTTTGATAATTACTTGTGGCATTTAAATATTGTCATTCGTAACAGTTTTATGAATGTAAATAAAATTATTCGATTACACTCATTTCGTTTAAATTAATTAATTTGTGCATTGGATGATTGCGCAATTAATTCAGCTTTAGTTTTATTTTGGCCCTCCATCAGGTGAACTGAAATGAATCTTTGCACATTTTGTTTAAGAATGTTAAAATTAGATCAGAAACGCTTACAAAATTGGCAGCTATTTTTACTGTTCGATTAAGGCTGCTGTTACAAAATTATGCGTACTTGCCGTCTTTTCGCCGTCAATATTTTATGCATAGCTTTAATGTCTATACTTAGCCATTATATGAAAAATACCCTTCATTTCATCTTCTTCGATAATGATAATAGATAATGAGAATTTGAGGTAATTTACCTATTTATTTAGTATTATCTCCGGAGTTTTATATCACATCGACAAAATATTGTTACCAAAATAAAGTTCATTATTTTTCTAAACTACTACAAATTATTTCATAATTTTAAATAAAGCTGTTATTTATATATCGATAAATGGAACTAGATATATTTGGTGAAACCAACAGACGCTGTGTAAGCTCAGTACCGCGCGCGTGGTCAAAATATAATAGCACCCTTAAGAAAATCTTTATATTTTCTAAACAGTTTGGTGTAAAAACTAGTTTTCATTTTGAAATCAGTCTAGCTCTAGATATTAAGGTCACCTTAGCGTAATATCCTGCTAATAATAGTAATAAAACGTAATGCAGCGATAGAAAAATGAGATCGTGACCGCCTTTCGACCGGCTGAACTTTTACGACTGGTTATGTAAGAGGCGCGTTTCCATGGATTACTAGGTAGCTGTTTATTTAATTCAGTGATATTCAGCTCATTTTTAGGGTTCCGTACCCAAAGGGTAAAACGGACCCTATTACTAAAGCTGTCGGTCTGTCTGTCACCAGACTGTATCTCATGAACCGTGATAGTTAGACAGTTGAAAGTTTCACAGATGATGTATTTTTGTTGCTGCTAAAACAAAAAATACTAAAAAATAGAATAAAATAAATATTTAAGGGGACTCCCATACCACAAACGTGTTTTTTTTGCTCGTTTACCAGATGAATCATAGATGGTGCTGCTTTAAATAGTACTGTTACTCAACACTAGATGGCAGGGACAGATAATATTACTCGTTTACCAGATGAGTCATAGATGGCGCTGCTTTAAATAGTACTGCTAATCAACACTTTGGGTAAAAATTTGCACACAGTCTGCTAACACTGCCACTGTTATAAAAAGTTTGCGATCCTACGTATATATACGTTGCAGTTGAAACCGCGAGGCGCCCTCTAGTGTTTTTAATGCTATAAGTAGCATACAAGCATACGGCCTTCCTGATGGGAAGAGGTCACCGTAGCCTATCATAATAATTATGGACACCAGCTGTTTAATAAAATGAAATATATTGAATAAATAAATGTATTGTTTAACATTAAAACAATGAATAATTCGACAATATAATTTTTCGGCTTTTCACTCCGACGTATAAATGTATGATTGTAAAAAAAAAGATTACTTTTAAGACATTTTCATCATCATCATTATCAACAGCATGAAGACTCCACTGCTGAACATATGCCTCCCCCAGAGAGCGCCACTTTGAACGGCCGCTCGCCTCCTGCATCCATCGGCTCCCCGCGGCTTTCACCAGATCGTCGGTCCACGTAGAGGGGGGCCGGCCTACGCTGCTGCTTCCGATTCGTGGTTGCCACTCGAGAACCTTTCTTCCCCATCGGTTGTCAGTTCTACGAGCGATGGGGTCGGCCCTCTGCCATTCCCATTGCCTTAGGACTTAGGGTATTCTTAATAACCTTAAAATCTTTAAAACTCTACTTGGTAACAAAGCTGTCATTATCTGATAGAGGCTTATCATTTTTTGAAATTATGTTTACGCAGACACTATACCCATACTTATGTGCGCTTAATGTGTCTATTGTTATTAAATAATCATGGTTCATTATGGCAAACTCTGCCATGCGTCATCAATTGATCCACGGAAACGCACACCCTCTTTTAGCGTGCTACATCACCGTAAAATGTTAAATATTTACAAGGGGTCATCTCAAAGGGGTTACGACGCGGCCGAAAGACTTATATTGGACATCAGTTATTGCCCCATAAGACTCTTTATTTATAATGCACGGCAATGCAATCGGGCAGGCTGTAAAGTTGCCAGTTCAAATACATGAGAGACATCCCCAATTTAGCAGCATTTTTCTCTTTACTTCCTTATCTAAAAGTTACATACTTCAGTTGTGGTGACAAAAATAAATAAAATAGAATTTGCAAGTAGTTTGAGCTGTGTATTTTTATAACGACAACGTGTTGTTACTATAAATCGAAGCTTTACAAAAGTTTACATTTCAATAGTAATTAATTTAAAATAATACATATAATAATTCCGGCACATGCTAAATGAATATCAGCACTCCTGATTATGTCGGTAACCTGCGCCAAGCGGCGTAGAATACTGTATCCGTGGAGTGATCCCACTTGCCTCGTGGAACTGAACGCGATGAATGAATAATAATAATTTAAAAACTCGTTAAGAACGTTTTTGTATATTCACAAATCCTGTATTTTTTTTTAAATTGAATGTTATCTGCGCCGTATATGTGGCGGGGTATTGTATGATTTTTTATAAAATGTTATAGTTATGTTATGTTATGTTATGATTTACGTTTGACCATCAACTCGCATGATAGAAAGTGATGGTGTGGCTGAAAATAGAACACCTAAATCTAGAAGGTACATACTCACTCTGGCCTGTCAGAGAAGCGTACACCCCCTCTCTTGTCCATACAAAAAGTGCAAACGCTTTTCCACTTCTAAATGTTATCTGATTTTGATGATTTTTTATAAGTTGTCTACCCAGTAAAAAACTATGCCGTACGTCTTCCTTTTTTAAGTTTACAATACAATATCTTCGTATTTATAACCACCTAACCACTTTGAAACTCACCGTAACCACGGCTGCGTAGGCGCACCCAGTCTTAATACCCCGCGTAACTGTGGTTACGCAGAGTTTTTTTATAATTTTATATCGGCAAAAATTTAAAAATGGTGCTTTTTTTCTGCTAAATTGAGGTGTACGTCGTAGTAGAAATATATTTCCTACGCCTAGCAACCCCAAAATAGCCACCACCCATGCAATTTTAAAAGAAAAAAAAAAGTTTAAAGTCAGTTTTTTTTGTTCGGCCGTAATATTTGTAGTTTAAAAAAAATTATTTGGCTAATTTTTGTATTGTCTGTGTCGATATTTTTATGTCATTGGATGCGAACGTATATCTTTTATACAAATAAAACAAAAAAGTAGTATGTCATCGCTTTTAATTTCGTAGAAATAAATATTTCGCTGAACAACATAGATTTATTTGACTGGGACAACTTTGCACGCTCCTGGCTAATTATTTTACTATTATATTGGACATAAAACGATGCGGATACGGATGCGTTGTTCGTTCCTGTAACCGGAAACATAGAGTTTATGCTTTAAAAACAAACACCAGAGGCACAGGAACGATTATTCCCAAAGTGCCGAACGTGGCGGCCCGAGTTCCCGCCAAAAAAAAGCATTTTTGGCGTCAAAATTATGGCGGGGAAAAGTATTTGTAAATAGACAACCAACAAAAAAAATATACAAAAAAGTGAAGTTTTAGAGGGTGAAAACCGTTGGCGCCCGAAACGCTAAAATGTAGGCAACAAATTCACTCGTGGGCTCTATTGTCTCTATCATACGTGTGAAGAGCAGAGCGACGGCAATAACATTTTCAAAAACCAGGACGGTCCTCTTAAGATACCCAGGCTAGGTACTTAAGTTTCAGGAAACACAGACGATGGCAAACGAGTTCCATTGGTTCCTTAGCAGTACTTAGTATTATATTATCTGTGGCAGTACGCATTATAACAGTGGAACCAAATAATTTAGAGGATAATTATGGTAAAATGGATTTTTTTCTTTTCTTCATTTCACTATTCCTTTTGAAAAAGCTAATTGCAAATAGGCCACATGGCGAGCTAAGTCAAAAGCTCTTCTATGTCTGTTAATTTTACAGACCTTTTACAGTCTTTGCGGTCTTTGCGGTTAGGTCCACAGTTTCGTATGCCGTTTGGTGTCCGGTTTCCCTGAAATGCGTATTACGGTCTATTTTTAAAGCGTGAAGTTCACACTGTCTGCCTTTACATTTTTTATGGACCTCACACGTTGGTGGGTTAAATGAATGAAGGATGGGAAAAATTTATGCTACTGCCACTTACTGGATTTTAGAAATTTGTATGAGGTGTAATAAAATATGAAAATTGACAGCTCAATACATTTATTTACACACACACACACACACACCCACACACACACACACATACACACACACACACACACACACACACACATACACACACATTTACACACATATTTTATTACATTATTTTTTTTATTTACATTAAAATAATTTTGAAGATAAAAAGTGAAATTCAATTTAATGTGTATTTAGAAACAATTACATGTAACAAAATACGCCACTAAGAAACATAATTAGAGGACGTAAAAAAATTTCCTCACAAGTTCAAAATGGTTCATACATATTTACGACCAAACTGTTATCATATACTGACTTAGTACCTACCCCGTTAAATTTTATGCTGGATTTTAACTGACATAAGTGTGCCTAGGTAGGGTAGAGAACCCTCATTAGGGAGAACCCTAAGAGCATTAATTACGTATCCCCACACCGTTCTCGCAAAGTAGGTCTGATCTTTACTGCATGGCAGGGAAACCACGCATGTCAGCATTTGCAGATACAAGTGACAGCTTCTTTATGCCCCTCGTTTATGAATCGAGGTTGCATATAAAATATTTATTTTTAGATCCCTTCGTTTGTGGATCAAAAATTGGCATATAAAAATAATGTTTATTCTTGAATCCCCTCAGTGTGGATTTAAGTGGAGATAAAATTATCCGCGGATCCAAAATGTAAAGCCGAGCTGTGGATCTAAATGGAGGGAAGTGGAGGGTGGGCCTGAAATGTGCCTATAGAATATTGTTATTGTGTTGTGTACTAGACTGGGTATCATGCTATTTTTAGTGTTGTTTCAAAAAGACCAAAACCGTTAATTAAACATAGTCTAAATAGATAAGCCTATAGGATAATATTAAATGCAATGTGATCTACGAGCTTTATTTCAGTTGGTTCATAAATCCCAATAGAATTTAGCCATCAATGAGAATTCTGTAACGTTATGTCCAAAAACCCTACCATAGTTTTCCTAGATATTATTTATTACGTAAATAATATTATTATTTATTTAAATTCTTATTATGCAATTGCATAGAATAAAAAATAAAAAGGTGACATTTCAAAAAAAATTTAATTAATTTTTTAGATTAATAATTTGAGTTACATTAATTTTATTATCCTAAGGTTTTTATACAAGCAAGGCATAAAAACACTTTTTCGTGATGCTTGCGTGACCAAAATATCATTGCGCACTGTCAACAATTCACCATCAAAACACGTCTAGCCAAACAAAAATAAACAAACAAACTCACATTAATTATCGATTCAAATCGCAAAACCTTAATAGGGTTTACGAAAGTTTAATTTCACTTGTAATCCCTGCAGACCCAGAACTTCAGCACTAAAGGGCGGAGACGAGCTTCATTATTTATTTATTTTCACTCAATAACCTTCAAAGGGGTGTGGGAGTGTTTTGTCAACCCTTTAGGCTTATAACGCTTTGTTGGGGTAGTAGAAGTAATGACAGCAATCGGCTCGTCGGCACCTGGGCGTTATTGACCGTTTGGCTATTTACTGACGGTGTGAAGAAAAACTGTTTTTCATGAAGAAAAGTATGATAATTTTGCATTGGAAAAAGTATTTAGAAATCATCTTGAATTTGATAACCTCATTATTGGGTTTGATGGAGAAGAAAGGTTCTCGAGTGGCGACCATGAACTGGAAGACGCAGCTAAGGCCTGCTTTGCACTAGATGGACTGACGACCTGGTCAAAGCTGCTGGGAGCAGTTAGATGCAAGAGGTAAGAAGCCGCTAATTAACGCCGCTCTATGAGAAGGTATAAACATTAAGCATTGGTCGTCTTTAGGCTGGCGATGATGATGATAACGACTCTGATGATGGTGATGAATGGAAAAATACTGTCGCAAATATTATTCCAATAAAACTTTATGTTATATTACCACCATTATCGTTATATAGGCTATAATATAAACCATTAAATATCTTCAGAATAGGCAATACCAATCAGATAGCTGAGGTGCGCCTCCGATCGATGCTGAGGTGTGCCCGCAGGCTATTGAGCAGTTTCAATGGCACGGTATTATTTTACTGCAGACTATATTATCATGAGATCAACACGCATCAAAATAAAAGTATTGAAAAGTACAATTTTCATGAATAACCGGCCAAGTGCGAGTCGCACGAAGGGTTCCATAACATTATCTATCCCTGCCATCTAGTGTTGAGTAGCAGTACTATTTAAAGCGGCGCCATCTATGACTCATCTGGTAAACGAGCAAAAAAAACACATTTATTGTATGGGAGCCCCTTAAATATTTAATTTATTCTGTTCTTTAGTATTTGTTGTTATAGCGGCAAAAAAGCTTGGTGTGTCATCTAAGGTTAGGCAGTTTTTCTCGTCAGATCAGCTGCTTAGCCTTTACCAAGTTCAGGTCAGGGCCTGCATGGAGTACTGTAGCCACCTGTGGGATGACAGATAGACAGACAGACAGACAGACAGACAGAATTAGAAACAGAAAAAAGACGGACAGCGGAGCCTCCGTCCGATATACTTTTTGGGTACGGAACCCTAAAAACAGAAAGAAAAGTTGAATCAAATGTTTCAAAAGTACAGTACGTACTCTTTTATTGTATTAAGAAAAAAGTAAGCGCTTGAAAAGGCAAGCGGGGTCGTCAATAATACACGTGCGCTTTCTCCATCGAGCTTTCAGAGTCGTAAAGCTGCTAGCCGGATTACCATCAGAAAAACTAGTTCCCATATGACCAACGTAAAATAAAAATACTACTGAGCTGTATCTAGACGCGGAAAATATATTCACCCCTAAGGAATCCCAAATAGAAACAGGAATCAGCTACGTTTTTACGGTTCGTGAAAGAAGCCAAGGACCGGGTACCTACTAAAGGATGAATAAAGCTAGTACCTATTCGTACCTATTGTAAATATATAAAAATCATTGTTAATAATTGTGCGACATGTCATATAATTTAATAGATAATCTTAGTGGGTAGTTTTGGATAATCTTTCGGAATTAGACGTCCTAAGTATTCGTATGAATTTTACTATTTGTGTTATGCATTTTTATTTATAACTAGTTGACCCGCCCCGGCTTCGTACGGGTTAATTAGTTTTACGTCTTAACCCTGTATATGGGTAAGAGGGAAGCCAAAGGGAAAAGATAGGGAAAAATGATGAATGGATGGGACTTTGCCTTCCATCTTCCCTTGGACAGGATGAGTATAAATAAAAAATAATATACACACAAACAAAAATCTTGCATAAAAATTACATTCTTATTGTTTCACGCAACCTGCACTTGTCCGCTCTAGAAAACATAAAGTACCTATCCTAAATGTTATTCTGAAAAATTAACAATAACCGCACCAAATTTCAGGGAAATCCATTCAGTAGTTTCAGCGTGATGCGCGTACAAAGGACAGACAGACAGACAAAACTTAAAAAAAAAATTGTTTCCGCTTCTATAATATCGATAAATAAGGGTAATGCAATCAAAACTTCCAATGTACAGATTTATCCCTACAGTTTTATTATGATTATTATTATCTATAGATGATAGACAAAAAGAGCCATTAATTTTTTTTTTTTTTTTTTATGCGACTGAATGACGTGACGAGCTAGTCGTTCACCAGATGTTAAGCGACACGGCCGCCCATAACAGTTGCAGTGTCACTCGGAACTTTAAAACAATAAAGTTTCGCGTGACACTGCACTGCGCACGTCATCCTGAGACATCACACAGTCTAGTAATCAGATTACTAGACTGAGTGATCAGATCATAAAGTCTCATTTGCCCAGTAATTTTACTAGCTACAATGCCCTTCAAACCGGAACACAGTAGTGCTTGCACACTACTGCTTGGCGGCAGAATAACTGGCAAAGCGGTGGTACCTACCTAGGCGAACTTTGCAGGAAAGTCCTACCACCTAGTAAAAAATGAACGGTAATATCGCATTCAACAACGAATAAAACACAATTTCAAAAAGGGAATTTTAATACAGCTATATATATATGCTGTGGCATGTTTATCTCGCCGGCGCGGCGGAGTAACAAATGTCGTAAGTTTGTACTGAATCGATACGACCCCCGGGTGCAGTTTGTAATGGCCTGCTCGAATCGGACCTCATTGTTTCGGGACTCTTTGCTTCGGACTCAATGTTTTCGCCCTAGGGAGGTAGGATTTTCAACATAGTAGGTTTTGTCGAATGAAGATACCGGATAATAGAAAGTTCATTTGGAATTGATAGTGATGGTATTTAAACCATGGGCATCATTACATTACCTACCTGGTGCGTGTAGGAAATAACATAATAAAATTGAATAAAACCATTATTCCGTTTTATTTTGGTACTAATACGTAATGTATAATTGCGCACAGCAAGAAAAAAACATACGCTTAACGAATGTAAATATTTTTTTTCCTGCTCTATGGTATTGTTATGATTGGATTTATATTTCTTTATTTTTTAAAAGCTCCAGGAGTAACGTAGATTGGTTAATCTACGTTATTTCTGGAGCTTTTAAAAAATAAAGCTAATTTTATAAATAAGACAGTAAATTAAAAAAAAGTTATAGTCATTGAAATTTTGTAAAGATATTACAGTCCTTAAAATTTTAGCGACCAGCGGGATTCAAACCCGCGCCTTCCGACTCACTGGATTAGACGCCCTACCAATTAGGCCATACAGGGACTACAGATATCCCTGAAGTGCGGTTTACACTTAAAGATCAATCCATTAAAATTTTCCCCAAATTTCACAAACTATACCTACAAAGTACTTACATAGTATCCATCTCATACAAACTTACACATCAATTAAATTTCACGTGTGACACATTGCCACTAGCTCGACGGTACCATAAACCTGATTGCATAGTCATTCCGAATTCACTACGACCTAATGGACTAAGCTACTTCAAACTTTTAACGATCTCTCAGCTAATGTTGCTTTACAAAATGTACCCTGCAATGTTTCGTACTTTAAACTTAAACTAAAAACTAGTGGTGCAAAGGGGGAACTTAAGCCGGAGTGTGTGTGTACTCAAATAGTACTCTGTCAAGTCTTTATATCTATTCATTAAGTTGTTTACTGGCTGTAATGGAGTCTTTTTTCCTAGACTATTGTGTCTTCAATATTAAGTATTTAAAAGACTTGGATTGTAGCCTAATACAACAGCAGCTCACGCATTATTGAAACCATTCAATTTACACTTCACTTTTGTATTTTAAATTAATAAGACGGCTTGTATCTCCAAGCCTTTTTTATGCTTGAATGGGCCTACGTTTGACAATAACTCACCTGATGGTAAGTGACGAAGTTGTCTAAGGTGGAGCTAGTTTGCCCATGAGATGCCCATTCACTCTTGATTTGAAAAGACCCAGGTTATACACAGGGGGAAATACTGTTGATGGAAGAGCATTCCATTTCCTGGCGGTTCGGGCTATGAATGACTCAGCAAAACGCTTAATGCTAACTGGTGGTACACTTACGACGTAAGGATGTGAAGAACCACCAAGCCTTGTAGTTCTATGTTGGAAAGGGGAAGACGGAATTAGCTGATGGAGGGCGCACACTCTCCAAAATGTAACCGAAAGAAGATTGATAGACTGGCAGCGTTGCGTCTGTGTTCAATACTTTGAATTCTTTTATCTGACTAAAGATGCTAAAAAGCCTTAAAGCATGTATGTACTACTTATTACCGTATGACTCAATTGGTATGATCTTGATAAGTCAATGACAAATTCTGACATTTCCGATCCAAGATAGATATTTAAACCCAACGATACACAAGTTCATACAAGGGCTTCATAGTTTATGGCATTATTTATTTGGCTGGAATGGAAATTCTATCAATTTTATATTGCATTCCGGCGAAAAACTTGTTAGTTTAACAAAATTTAATATCCGACTAGTATTTAAGCCGGTCATAATCCCACATCTACTTTTTGTTTCAACAAAAAACAGCATTAGTTAGTTTTTTTAAGCGCAAGCACCTGCATCATTTTCCATAAAGCTCGTTGCATATTTCATTAGAGAAGAGAGTTTGCCTCGTACGTAAACATAAAGATTTCGCGATTCGCGTAGCGTATCCATATTATTCTTGCGTATTTTTTCACGGAGGGAATATGAATGAGCAGGTACAGAACGAGTTAAAAATGTTATGCAAATTCTCAAAATAAAATAGTAAAAATGTGATGTTCCATGATTAATGAATTATAAATATATAAATAAATATATATATATTTATTATTAAGTATAATCATCATCATCATCATCATCATCATCAACAGCCTGAAGACGTCTACTGCTGAACATAGGTCTCCATCAGAGAGCGCCACCTTGAGCGGCTGCTCGTCGCCTGCATCCATTGGCTCCCCGCAGTTTTCACCAGATCGTTGGTCCACCCCCCCACTAGTAGTAGATAAAAAATATTGTAAAGGCACACATATTAATTTAATGAATTACTTAATTTGATATAGAATATTAGATTTATAATTATATAACTTTACAATGATCTTCATCTTGAACTTTTCATATTTTTTTCTAAATATTGACTACAAGTCCACTTCTAAACTGGTAATAAAACGCAAACAACTTTTTATGTTCCCAATATGTCCAGAAAGGGGCAATTTATCCGCTAAAGAATCTCAATAACCCACACAATAAAAGCCTGGAAAGAGAAAATAGAGTAAAAAGTATGTATGCCCACATGCCATGCTTGTCCGTAATTCTGTAGGCCTAGATACTTTACCAACTCCGTATCTCGGATAGGTAAACTTCGATTAGAAACTAAACCCCAGGCTTTGCAAGCTGGCCACAGTGCAAAACAGTAGACGAACTACAGCTATTTAGTTGTTATTGCTACATATTATCACAGTAGAGTACCTAATATAACATGTAGCGGTCACGTTCACTGCGATCATTACTTTGTTGGTTGTGGTATTTACAACTGAACGCTAACGTGCTTCGGATGGCACGATAAGATGAGAGATAAAAAATAATTATTCCCAAGAATCATTCAGATGTTGTGATTACATCATCATTTTGAAAAATACATTAAAAACCGTCAAAATAAGATATTGAGTGCGTTATCTTTGTCGTAAGCGCCACGCTGAAGTTTAGACTGAATTGATATTTAAGGCTACGACGTTAAGGTCGACGTTTCTTTGAATGTATTTTGACCTGCTTATCTGGCCCTGTCTTAGACATTTTATCTCTGTCCAAAGTGTTTTACAAAGAACTTTATTTGTGAAAGCAGTAGATTGTCTACTGCTCGTTTTGTACTGTGACCAAACTTTGCAAGTTTGACAGCCAGACTCGGTTTATTTTCTTGTCAATGTCCAACCAATAAAGTATATGTGACTTTTTTATGAGTTCCCGAGAAATGTTACGGAGAAGACACGGAGGATAGTATCGTATACTTTATTGGTTGTATTGAAGGTGAGTGGTATTATTAGATTCAATGTAAGGAATAGAATCCTTTTTTTAGGTTGGCGCTTTTATTTTGGCCTAGCATATGATTTGTTTTATTGGTTTAATATATTCCTTATTAGTTATTGTTTTTTTATATTAGGACTCAATGCCATGCAGTGGGCACGTCAACCGTCCTAGAGAATAAATACGAATCTAAGAGCTGTCTACTCAAACATCCAAACAAACTCCGGCTTATCAATAAATTAATAACATTGAAAAAATACATGCATTTTTGGTTTTTCAAAATGAGTTGATGATGCAAGTCGTTCCCCTCATAATTTGATTCGCAGCCACCCACAGCTATGTTAAGTATTAACAAGACTGGTTTTACGAACAATATTTGAGCTGAAGTTGAAGTTGTTGTTTAAACAGGAAGAACAATATATGTAAAGTGTATTATTTTCATTACTTAAATAATAAAAATACAAATCATGTAATATTTAGACTTTTAGAGTACTCACCTGTGTTAACTTAAAGTAAAAGGGCGTACGAAGGGATAAGAAGGGATTTTACGAAATTTGATGTCAAAAGGTGAAAGAGAGTTGAAACTTTCAATGCGAACGAAAAACAGCCTAAAGATAAATTTATATCAAAAATCAAGCCAACAAATTTTAAACTCTATTTTCTAAACAATAGGATGCAAAATGAAAATGGGATTAAACTTTGACTGTATAAAGTGTTGCTAAGTTCAAATCGATTTCTCTTTAGAATTTGTGATTGGTTTGTAAAGTTAAGGCCTTTTTGCGATACAATCAGGTATTTGGGACAAAATGTCAGATAAAACGAAAAGTTTATTAGAGAGGGAAAGTTCTCCGTTTAAACAAATTTTTAATGAAGTTTGTTGTCCATCTCGTAAAGTTAAAAGTTTGATTCGATTTTTTAAAAACAAATTTATGTATGCATCCTAAAAAAATATATTAAGCAGCGAGCTTGGTAGTTTGAACAATATTTCGTTCCCTCTAAAAGTTGACCTGGGTGATCTCATAACGATACTCGACTAGCTTGTAAAGTTATGCAACATTTCCTGAGGTCACTTTTTGGATGGGTGACCACTACAAAAAGCTTTAATAATGCTGACACCACTGAGCTGACTCCTTGGAAGCTACTTTCAAGTGAGCTCAGGTGTCAGATACCTATATTATTCAATTCCAAAGTGAACAAAATGACATTAATTAGGTACCTATGTCAAATCACTCTACCTAGGTACCTAATAGCAACTGATATCAATGTTTCTGAGGTAAAATAAAAAAACCCAGGTGAACAGTTAGCGGGTTAAACCTCTTCTTTATTTCCTTTTCTCTTCTTCCTATCCAGCTCTTCTCTGTTCTTCTTCTAATGTGGGCTAGTGGTCAGCCCTGGTGTCAGAATTTTGAGGTTACTCAAAGGCTTCTGACTTGGCTTAACGACTGTTGCCGTCCGAAGTACGGTAGCGCTCAGTTGTAAATACCACGTTTTTCTGTAGCGGTCACCCATCAAAGTAGTGATCGCAGCGAATTACTTAACTTTACTGATCGGCTAGGAACGGCTTGTCGTGCTTCGCTATGAGCGCTACTTCTCTATTAATTATTCATCTATCTATCGCTCTCTATCTTTCCATTGTACTTTTTCCTCAAAATACTTAACTAGGCCACATTATAATTGTACATTGAACCCCACACCAATGGTGCTTGAGATATAACAGAAATAGAAGTTTCAGCGTTTTAAAACCACATCTCGAGGGCGCGGCCTGGAATTTATAATGACACTTATGCAAATGGATCTCTACTCAAAATCTTGAACCTGGAAGAAAATATTCATGAAGATTGACGATGGCAGGTTATTGCACTTAATAAAGGTTTCTGCAGTCTAAGGATTCTTTTTAAATGGTCGCTTCTTTAATATCTTTTTTTTCCTGACAACCAAAGATAGCTAACCTTTAGTTTCCAGAAAGAAACGATAATCATTTTGTCAATCTGCTTTAAAAGGTGCTGCTTTAAGAAAAAAATAATCTAGTGATTGATATTCTGATAAAATAATTATTATAATAGAATAAAGGAAATTAAATGTGAAATAGAATGTATATCATTTTATACTATATCTTACGTACACATAATATACATTGCAGATACGCTCAATAATATAAATACACAGTAACAAAAATTATTCATATCGAATATAGAGATGTTTGATTTTGCGACAAGCAAATAATGTTACTTACTTAACACATGTGTCCGCAAAGAAATGCCTGATAAAATTAACTACCCTCTAAAGAACGTGAAACCTTATGCCTAGGTTAACAATTGCCTTAGTAAATAAATAAATAAAGAAACTATCCAATAAAACCTAATCCAATAAGAAGCGGGCGAGAAAGAAACAAAGCGTCCGGTATGCCGGAGTGACCCGCAGTCCAATTTAGCTTCGCCCTATTGGCATGGCTGTCCTTCTGACGCCGCAAAGTGCAAGCCACGTGGTGTGAGGTTGGGTGCTAGTTTTAGCGGACAGTAGTAAGAACTACGTCTCAAGTTGAGAGAGCTGAAAGATTAATTGAATTGGATTCTAAAAATGAAAGCTCTTCTTTACATTATGAGTCCAGAGTGCGGCCTTTGAACACAGGTAAAATAATAAGGAAGGCTGATTATAATGAGGGGATATTGGTTTTAACAAAATTGTAGGTACAAACTAAGAAAAATGTTTTCGGTACATTCAATGAATCTTATAATATGTGATTCGCAAATTAATGTGTAGATGAGTTATTTGGCACAAACTTTAACCATTATAGCACATATTTTGGATTTTGTTAAATGTAACTAAAGTTATTTTATATTATTTATTTTTTTATTTTAAGATTTTTAGAAAACTTACAGCTAGGTACAATATAGAGAAATAATAGTAATAGGTATAGAGATATAAGCATATTATAAAGAAGGGCATCTACACGTTTCCATAGACAGGTAGTAAAAAAAGTAATTAAGTGGGTACACTTAGAAAGACGGACACTCACAAAAAAAACTTAATTATGTAGGTATAAGACACCTATATTTATTACTAACAACTTATTTAAATCTGCCACCCGATAATCGCTCACAGTGTTTCCTAATACTCCTGGTCGATTCGACCCCACCTCGATTTTTCCAGCCATTTGAAACGGATAGGCGCGGTGTCGCACCGACCAGGGATTTGAATCACGAATTAAAGATTAACTACTAAGTAGAAATTGCCCTGGTTTTTGTGTAACAGGATCCACTGATACCGAATTGGATTTTATTTTTAGCTTTATTTCTTTTGCGCAACTATATATCGGTTTGTGGAGATCAATTTACGATTAAACGAATTGCTTTTGTGATTCCTTTTTATTTGTTTTGATCAAAATTGATAGAGGAACTTGGAAATATGTAATATTTTTAGGCGTAGTGACCTAACCTGTGTAGATACTACTGCTACTAGACAAGCGTGCTACACCTTCGACCGCATCATCGCTTCCCATCAGGTGAGATTGTGGGCAAACGCTACCTTAGTCATTCACAAAAAAAAATTTATTCGTTACAGGAATTAAGGAACTTCGCTTAATTTCAATTTATGCGTAGAATGGCTCGTCTCGTCTACACTTACATACAACCACCAATTCACCCAAGTTGCCACAAACGCTTAGTTTTTTAACTTAAGGACAACGTTTAGTTAAGGTATATTCTCTTAACGGCAGATTTATTATATACGACAGAAATTAAGATTTTTTTTCGCACAACTAATTGTCATGAAAATGGTTAATTAAGTCTTGAACACAGACCCAACGTCGCCGGTCTACCGTTCTTCTACCGGTTACATTTTGGAGAGAGTGCGCATGCCCTTCATCAGCTCATTCTGTCATCCCCTTCCCATCATAGAACTACAAGGCTTGGTGATTCTTCACATCCTTATGTTTAGTGTACCACAAGTCCGCACTAAGCGTTTTGCTGAGTCATTCATAGTCCGAATGACCAAGGAATGGAATGCTCTTCCAGCAACTGTGTTTCCTCCTTGGTGTAACCTGGATCTTTTCAAGTCAGGAGTGAATGGGCATCTCATGGGCAAACTTGCTCCACCTTAGACAACTACGTCATTTACCATCAGGTGAGTTGTTGTCAAACGTATGCCCATATTAACATTAAAAAAAATAGCACAACAATGTGATAGAGACATTATAACTAGAGATTCACAATAGTTGGTAACTCCAGATCATTGAGTTGAGGGAATAGCATACGACTACTTTTATGCCCACTAACTTGTTCCACATCTGTAAGATGTCGAATGAGCTTCCACCAATAGTCTTTCTCCAGAGCTACGAAACTTTATAAAGAGGGTGTAAAAAGTATTATTATAGGGTAAACAACGCACTTGTAGTGTCACAGATATCTGTGATAGGCTACGATAACCTATTTTCATCAGGAAGGTTGTTTACTACCTATTCTTCTGTAGCAAAGTCTAGTAAATATTTGAAATTGAAAAAGATTATTGGAAATACTTTTTCTTCTAAAAATGTAGCTCTGAGTCAGGCAGCGTACATCATTAACACCGAAAACATCCCTCTAAATATTCACACGCCGCCGTGTTCAAGTATACCTACTCCTAAAAAGGGTACAAGAGACGCTGTACCGTAGATACTTAAGCCTATTTAACATAAATAAATAATACTGAAGGCAGTTAAGGCTGATTTATAGGGCCCGCAGTAATTTTTGTAGCGCCTTAATTGAATAAAGAAGTTGGAGGCTTCGTGTTTCTGTTTTGTAGCGGTGTGAGCATCTCTGAGGCAATTGGGTTGAATTTAAATTATTACATAATCTTAAATTAATAATATGCTAAATTGAGGACTCTTATGGACAGTCCCTAAACATAAAAACCCAATTCACGCAATCCCTAAAGAAGAAGCTTTACCTAATAACTCACGTCTGAAACCATTAACTCTAATCACCTTATTTGTAAAACACGCTATCCCTAATATCCGAGATCATTTTGTTGGTTATTGCTAAAGTTTGTTTCTTTTAATTTCATGACGTATAGTGATATCGTTGTCAAATAAGTTTAATTCATACATCAGGATGCACATCGTATCATATCAGCATAATATGTAAATCGTTCATATAAAGCAGCAACAGTACAGGGCTCAGTACGCTGCCTTGAGGAACCCCATATTGATTCACTCCAAAATCCGATCTTAGATTTCTGGCACATCAGCGTCATACACATGCTTCTGACGTCTATCGTTTAAATAACCTGTAAACCGATCATAAGCCATACCACATAATTCAATACTCGCATAGGATATAAACAGATGTTCAACTCTTTATTTTTGACTAGTTGTGTCCTGGGGTTTTACTTACGTAGATAATGATTAGTATAGTAGTGACGTTTGATCACATTAATCTGACGTCTTTTGACCCCCTTATAATGAGGTTACATTTTCAAAAACCTTTCTTAGTACACTTCTACGCAATGAAAGTAAGTCATTCTTTAGATTTCCAGGTCCGGCGGTTTTGGCTGCACGTTGTCTTTGAGTCATAGTAATATAAATAGATTTATAGATAAAGTAGCAGAATGTTAGTATAAATCTGGCTGGTTGCAAAGACTATATTATATTAGTATCTACAAACCGCACTTTGTTGCAAGACTTGCAAACGCCCTTACAGGGTTCATGTACCTACCTTATAAGCTTAGTTATTAAGACCTGACACTGAAACTGTACATGAATGCAAATAAACAAATTTGAATATGAATTTGAATTTGAATGAATACCTAAAATAAATTTCCGTGTAGGTAAACCGATCTTCGAGACCGTGTGTCACACTTCTTACGAGTCTAGACGGCCTGCCTAAACAAAATATCAATATTAAATTAAGCTAAAAAAGTTGTCCACCAGAATATCTGGCGTTCATTTATTCAAAACTCTCAAGCCGCTGTTTAGCGCTTTGATTTTGTGAATATTAATTGAACCCTGGCTTAGTTTAGATTATTATTCGAGATTAGATGACCTGAATTAGTCATTAGTAATCTTTGAGGGTCTTAAACAAGGCGTATTTACATAAACATATACAATCAATCTCAACATTTTATAAATCTTTTTAGATGAATGGCGACTTTCAGCATTTCTTAAAACTTTAAAGATTCTGGTATCCTTAAGACGACGTTTCATGAATGAAAGCAATACTCCGCACATAACTTGGAAAGTCATTATATTAAGCCGTGCAAGATTGTAACGATGAAGCGTGAGATAGAAAGGTGCATTAGTTATCACTGAGCCTCACTTGCTCTTCAGGTTAGAAGAATTTTTATTATTCTCATTTGAGTCTAATGATACATTTCAGAGTATATTGTTTTGAACCACGGAACGGAATTCATGTAAATCTTCAGCTTCAGGAAATAACCACTCATTGAGTTAATTTTCAAGTATGTTAATTTTGAGCTAGCGAGTGTGGCTCATCGGTAACCCACGCAATTTTCAAACATACGCACTCAGGTTCAATTCCCAATCGATCCTGCTCTGATGATTTTCAAGTTATGTGCGAAATTTGCACTCGCTTTTATAACGATTGAAGGAAAATAACATGAGGAAACCAGCACAAAAATATTCATGAATCATAAAATTACGCATGATATATGAAGATTAGAATTTTTTTAATGAGAATGGATGACTTGACGAGCTAGGCGTTCACCTGATGCTAAGCGACACGCCCGCCCATAACAGTAGCACTGCGCAGTGCGCACGTCATCCTAAGACATCACACAGTCTAGTAATCTGATTACTATAGAGTCTATAGTAATCTGAAGCTATAGCTGTAGTAGCTATAGTAGCAAATGAGAATTTAGGACCTGACTTCACAGTCTATAGTATAGACTGTGAAAACCTACCTAGATGAACTTTGCAGATAAATCCTACCACCTAGTAAAGAATGTATTGTGTCATTCACCAACCGGCACATGGCCAGTGCGGTAGGTTATGGCCTATACTCTCTCTATAAATAATGAGAGAAGGCCCGTATATAGAAACATATTGGGCTGGTGACAATACGAGTCAATTTTAAACGCGTTTTTAAAATGTTCTTTAAGTTACTATTTATTTTGCAGCAGACAAAGTAATAATAAATCAGATAATTCTCCACATCCCAAAAAACTTAATAAATCTACATTTAACGTGGTTTAATCTAATACATGGGCGTTATCGCATATTCCTTACCCAAAGTTCGTAAACGACCATAAAACGAAATGTAAACACAACTTAAGAAAATAAACATAAAACTGCAATAAAATATCGCATCGCGTAGCTATTTTTATTGGTTATAGACGAAGCTTAAAATATGACTTGGGACTACAGGAACGTGACTTCAGATGTTTTGCAGAATTTCATCTCGTTTAAGCTAGCCAGCTTAGCCGTTGGACGCTTTTATGTTAACATAGCCTCCATGGTCTGTTTTTAGTATAGCTCTCTAAATTCTGCTTTTAATTTTGGCATTCCTATCCCTAAAATAGAGCATAGAGTGAGGTCTTGACAACTGTTGATTTTAGTATACCTCTGTAAATTCTGCTTTTGATTTTGGCATTCCTATCCCTAAAATAGAGCATAGAGTGAGGTCATGACGACTGCTGATGGGAATGAGGAGGGATACGAAAAGGTATATTATAAACATTTTCTGTATACCTAAGTACTACAGAAAATGTTTATAATATACCTTTTTTTTTGAAGAAACAATACCTGAAAATCTACATTATTTATAGGAAGCCTACATAATGTAACAATAATTTTTAAATCGACCTAAAAAGTTAGCAATACCTGTAATTTTTCGATGAAAATCTTATAGCGCTGCATTTGGTATTCACTTTCCACTTTTTGTTCGGCCGCAGGTGCGGGAGCGAGGCATTAAATTCAGATGGCTATTATTACTTACCATTTGTGAGCAGAAAAATATAAAATTATTTTAAGAACAATTTTCTTGTATCGTTCACACTTTTGTTTTTTTTTTGCTTATAGTTCCCTCATCATAATCATCATTAACAGCCTGGAGAGGTCCACGGCTGAACATAAGCCTCCCCCACAGAGCATCACGTTGAGCGGCTGCTCACCTCCTGCATCCATCGGCCCCCCGCGATTTTCACCAGATCGTCGGTCCACCTAGTAGAGGCCGGCCTACGCTGCGTCTTCCGGTTCGTGGTCGCCACTCGAGAACCTTTCTTTACCATCGGTTGTCAGTTCTACGAGCGATGTGGCCTGCCTATTGCCATTTCAACTTGCTAATTCTAGGAACTACATCGCTCACATTAATTCTCATGCGGATCTCCTCATTCCGGAGCTCATGTCGCAGGGAAAAACCGTATAGCTCTCTCCATAGCTCGCTGCGCGACTTTGAGCTTACTAATGAGGTCAACAGTAAAAGACCATGTCTCAGTTCCATAAGTCATCACTAGCAACATACATTGACACCATAGTATCAATACAAAATAAATAAATAAATTACCTATATCTCTACATAGATAATAACTGCTCTTGTAACGGTTCTGTTCCCATTGACATAAATCTTTAATAAAAAAAAGGTATGGATTGGCCAACTTCCTAACCAAACGTAAAGCTCAACAACACATTAACATGTAGTATACGGAAACGTACCCGGAACGCTGCCAAGACTTGGCACCTAGAATCAATTTGCAAATTACTTCAGTAAAGGTAAATGTTAGGGTAAGCTGGTGGACAAACCTACGGTGATACGGTCTGATGTATTAGAGGCTATAGAGGTGATATTGCTGTATTATCTTTATCGTTATGTGTATCTGGGTTAGGCGTAACTTTATTTCAATTTCATTTGTTTATTTGCATTCCAAAATGTTGTTTAAAAATGTTCGTTTTTTAAATACCAGTTCATCGTGAACCCTGTCGGGCACGTAAAATTGGATGAGAGGAGGACAGATCATTAATATTTTAACAGTTAGTGCCATTATTACCTGAACTAATTCAATTCGAATTAAGTCAATATTGTATTCTTTACTAGCCCAGTCCCTACTAGGGAGTAGGGATAGTCTATTCCCTACGTAACATATAGAAGTGAAACGTTGTTTATATGTGGCTCACATATACGTACGGCCATTTGACATTAAGCTTTACACAAAGATTGCTCTCACCATTTAGGTCAACATAAAATATATATTTTAAATTGTAGAAGGTATGAAATCGACGTGATTTTTCGTAACAAATTTTCTTTTAACAATTACTGCTAGCTACATTATTTTTTACAGCAAACTTGAAAAAGCTTTGAAATAATGTTATATGGAAGCTTTTTTGTTTAAATCATTACTTTTCCAAAACAATTGTTAAAATTCTTAAGTGTTCAAAAGAAATCTGGTCACTTTTCTGTTTTCTAGAATTCAATATGAACCCACGCTATAATGTCACCGTTGATGAACTTTTGTTTCCTGTGCCAAGATCCATTTAGTTTTAACGTTTCAATATCCCAGTGCATTATTGAGTCAATAGACTATATTATTAGTTATAGAGTCTCATAGTTTCCGAGTCAGAGCCGTTATGGAAAATCCAGTACATTGATGCCATTTTGCATTTATAAGATACTATTCAGAACGCTTCACTAAAAGAATAAAGTCATTAAAACATTTAAAAAGAACACTTAAAATTCACTTAAAACACCTAAAAAAATTGACATTATTTTGTAAACTAATTTTGCCAAAATTTAAGTAGAAAAAGATAAAATTAAATGATAAAGACTGACGGCAGTGTGATAAATATAAGTTTCACTTTTTTCTTATTTATGTAAATAAGAAAAGAGTGGAAGAAAAATATATACTGTACCGACCCCAGATAACATGGGACGAGGGCAAGAAGATGATGAGCCTTAGCTAAATTAAAAAGTAAGTAGCTCTGAATAGAAAGAAAGAAGAGAGAAAGAAAATACATTGATTCAGGACATCACACAAATTTACTTTCCTAACATACAACATAACTTAGAACAATAAAGAACAAATAATAGGTATCGTACAAAGGACTAGGCTGGACTGGCTCTAGGACTACTCGCTGGCTCTATATATTTATTAGCTTACTAACTTGCACAGCGTTACAAGCCTGAAATGATAATCAATCGTTAGTCATCTCTTCTCCGCACTGCACGACCGGCTGCGATCAAAGTCGCATAGAGTTTGAGACTTAACGACGATGACAGCACCCAATGCGAGCACGTTTATTACAGATATATAAAATATGGTGATTACGTTACATTGCACATCAACTTTATTTTTTTGAGGAACAATATTATCACTATGAATTATTTTAATGGGGTGTCTTATTAAAATGTAGCATATTTTTGCATTTGAATGATTTTTTAGAGATCACTTCACGATTTTTTTCTATCGAGAAAACTTTTCGTAAACGTATATTGATTTCAACAGTTGGAAAGAAAATATGATCAGTATTAACATGCATTTTTTTCAATTCTGTAAATGATATACATTTTGAGAAAGTAACATTCATGTTAGGTCAATTGGGATCGTTCAGCCTCTTGAAAGTGCGCTGGGCTTAGTTCTGTCACTGCCTTCTACAACACCAATATAGCTTTGCAATATCAGTAATCAATTGGTGCATTCTTGGCTTGGATTCAAGTCCATTACATATAACCGATGCACATGTGAATGTATTGCATATATCCTTTTGTGAATCTTGCATCTGGCTGCAGATCCGATTTCGGTTTGCTGTTATTGGATAGTGTTTCGTTGAGAATAAAATGTCTGGCGAATAGATTGTGATTATGTTATGGAGAGGTGTAAGTCAGCAACGAACGTTTTGAGAATTGAAATAAAATGTTCAGAAAAGCTTTTAGTAAAGCCAAAATAGCAATATCCCCACAAACACTGCCTTATGTCACTACCGATAAAAATTTTTTTTTTTTTTTTTTTTTTTTATGCTATAGGTAGCAAACAAGCATACGGCCCTCCTGATGGGAAGAGGTCACCGTAGCCTATATAATAAAGTAATTTTTTTGGTGTTGCAATTGTTTGATCAGAACCGCGGGAAGTCGATGGATGCAGGAGGCAAGGAGCCGCTCAAGGTGGCTCTATGGGGGAGCCCTATGTTCAGCAGTGGACGTCTTCAGGTTGATGATGATGATGAATTGTTTGATATTTTGCCATTGTTTTTTTACAACCAACGACTGCAGTCTGTTGTGGGTCTTTTGTTAACCCTCATACAAAAAGAGGGATGTCATAAGTTTAACGCAAGTAGCTGTGTCTATTTATAATACATTATGTCTGTAGCATCGTAGCTTCCAAGCGGATAGGCTCAGTAGACCGATGATCTGGCGAGGGACGCGGGGAGCCGATGGATGCAGGAGCGAGCAGCCACTCAAAGTGGCGCTCTTTGCGGGAGGTCTATGTTCAGCAGTGAACATCTTCAGGCTGTTGATGATGATGATAATGGATAAGCCAAATATGAATTTCTTTTTTGTTTGAATGGCTCAAAGTATCAGTTTGAAGATTATCAGCGTTTTTCTAGTTAATAAAGGGAATTTTAGGGTTATTAAAATTTGCACAAAGTGACTCCTCATTTCACTAGTTTAGTTTAATTAACCAAACTAATGTAGTCACGTCATTTCCTTCCTACACAGGTACAACTTGAGACTTCAACTCTCAAATTCTATTTCCTCTGTCGAATCTTGGCCTATTTCGGCCCCTTCCATACTTGGCCGGACTTAATAACACTTGGAACTTTGAACTACTTACTATGAAAATTGGGCAAACTCGGCCGGCCGCAGTGGTTGCTCTCGTTACAAGTTTCAAAGCGAATGTATCTTGGTACAATTAGAATTTACAGTTGTTAACTAACAGCTTTTGTCGAACTTCCTCAATATGTTGGATCATCATCATCATCACCATCAACAGCCTAAAGACGTCCACTGATGAACATAGGCCTCCCCCAGAGAGCGCCACCTTGAGCGGCTGCTCGCCACTTGCATCCATCCCCGCAGCTTTCACCAGATCGTCGGTCCACCTAGTGGGGGGCATACGCTGCGTCTTCTGGTTCGTGGTCGCCACTCGAGAACCTTTCTTCTCCCATCGGTTGTCAGTTCTACGAGCGATGTGGCCTGCCCATTGCCATTTCAACTTGCTAATTATAAGAGCTATATCGGTCACTTTAGTTCTCTTGCGAATCTCCTCATTCCGGAGCTTATCTCGCAGGGAAACACCGAGCATAGCTCGCTCCATAGCTCGCTGCGCGACTTTGAGCTTACTAATGAGGCCAACAGTAAGAGACCAGTTGTAGTGTCTCAGTTCCATAAGTCATCACTGGCAACACACACTGATTGAAAAGTTTCGTTTTCAGGCTCTGCGGTATTTTGGACGATAAGATAGGACAAAGCTTCCCGAACGATGGCCAGCCGAGTTGGATTCTTCGTACCACCTCACTCGGAACTCTGTAAAGTATAATGTTTCGTTCACGTGACACTGCACTGCGCACATCATCCTGATATAACATCACAGTCTTGGCATTATTACTAGAGGCATGTCAGATCAGATCATAAAGTCTCATGGTCCCAGTAATTTTAATTCCATTACATCCGCCTTCTCTTATTTCACTAAGGGGTCGCTGCCAAATATCCTGATGCTTATGATGCTGCTTAACAGATTACGCATTTCTTTACGACCACCTGGAAATGTCAACCATCTTAGGAAACTCTCGCAGCCACTAAAAACGCGTCAAAGTTAATCTAGGATGACTGCAGAGGTCAGCCCTATACCGCAGTGAAATAGTTAAGCCTCGTTTTGGGAGAACTATTATTTTAATCACGGTTCTTCTACGCTGGTACCACTGTATTTTATCTAATATTACGGATGACAGATCATTTTCGCTGTCTTTGCTTCTCAGAATAACCTTATACTGGGTGTTGATTTGAATCCCCGCAATATTTATAAAGGTTGATCTACTAAGCATAGAAAAATAATCAATGTAAAAATAAATACCTGAAAATTATACTTTATAAAAAAATAGTGGCCTACAAATAAAACCATACGTATGTGCGACCCCATTTGAACACAAGATAAGTTTTATTAAAATTGTGAAATCACCCCGTTTAAGCAGTTCCTTTCCACGCTACACACACCCACACAAAGGCCTCCTATGGAGGCTACTTGTGTTTCATGATAAAAATGATTGGAATTTTAATTACATCATCAGGTGATTCAGTGTATGCATTACAATGAACCCTACAAATATGGAGAGGATACAAAGCAACAGCATGTATAATTTGAAGTTTTAATCTATTTGTACTTACTTGTAAAATATATAATTATGTATTAACTGTATAAGTCAATTACTTTGTTAGCGACTTCTTCGCCGACTGTACTCCCGCCTTCGCCGTTTCTGTTTTTTTATTTTTGTTTTTGCTGTTTTCTTATTTTTATGATGATATTTTACTACTACTAAAACCAGAAGCGTTATTACAATAATACTTTATCTAACTAATGTGGTAAGTGATGATAAAACTCACTCGAAGCTATCTATTTCCGACATATAACATTTTTACTACTGATTTAACGATAGCTGTAGACAAAGATGCTTAAATAACACGACCTTACCTTTAAGTTTGTATACCCTTTCATTCACAAAACACCATGTACATTAACCCTATCTATCCCCAAATATCAAACTTTTTGTTTGTCTTCAAATACCACCAAGTGCTCCCCTTCTAGTCAATTTTCCATAACTGATAGACCTTGTTTCCACAGTGTCGGGTAAGACTAATACTATATCAAAAGCCAGCCCGCCACTAGATGAATTGACGACTGGTCAGAACCACGAGGAGTCGTTGGATGCAAGAGCCAAGTAGCTCGTCAAAGTGCTGGCGTTGTATAGAGGAGGAGGCATAAATGTTCAGCAGTGAGTGGACGTCTTTCAACTGATGATGATGATGATGATGATGATGATGATCATGACTATAGCAATAAGACTGCCATTCTTCTACAAGTACCTAATTATATTGGTGTAACATCTTACTGTATGCCGTCTCAGTTATAGTAACTATGTTAAAAAACATAGTGGTGGAGAATAAAACAATGCTGCATACAGATGTGTCAAGCAAGATATGCAGCCATAGAAATAACTTGAAGTCACTCTTTCTATTTCAGTGGGATGAAAAGTCAAAGATTAGGTTCAACAACATCATTATTTTGAAAACTAACCATAATATAAGCTTATGAGGATTCTTTTTAAAGAGTGATGAAAAAGTAAAACTACCCATAGCTTCTGAACTACCGACTTCGCACGCATGATAGTAAGTCTTACTAGATCTAATCTATTAATTAATTGCAAACATTGCAGCGGAAGCTAGTGTCAAAATAAACGAATTTTATAACAATGATTGGCAATAGCGTAACTTTAAAGCTGATGATATCCAAGATAGTGGGAGCAAAAAGTAACCGATAGACACTGACCTCCACCAATCCAGTCACCGTGACTCACGCCATCGCTCATTATGTCTGTCCCGGTCTATACAAATCGGAACTTAGCGCTTGCTCGAGGTAAGCAAATAAATGAAGAAATTATGACTGATAGATTGCGAAAAAGTGCTAACTTGGCGCATTTAGTGACTATGAATTTAAAATTTTAAAATTACCGACTCTATTTTTCTCTACTCGAAACGTTTCTTTTTCAAATCAAGTTTAGTGTTGGCAAATTTCAGCTCTTCTGCGAACATCTCAAAAACGTTTGATATGGACGTTTTTAAAACTGACACTTTAAACTTCCTTGAAATGTTTGTGCGGAAGAGTTATAATTTTAATACACTAAACTCGATTTGAAAAAAAAAATGTTTCGAGTAGGGAGAAAATTAAAGTTTGTTATTTTCGAATTGACTACCTTTCAACTAATAGGTGCGTACACATTTATTTAGTTATCATAGAAAAATGAATTCTATTCTAATGCCATACGGTAAAGTGGTGCCAGCAATGGGATACACATTTTAATAAATAAAATTAAATGGATTCTCAAAATAACACTGGTGTCAGTATTTTTTAAATTCTTCCAACAAAATTTAATCGCGCTGCAAACATATTTAATACACACAATTATACATATTATTACACATATGTTTTTCGTTGTTATCAGTCTTAAACTGATAACAAGGATAGTGTTGCCATGGAAAAAAGTTGATTTTATAATAAACTTGCCTCTACACAGAAAATCGTCTTGAGACTAAACTCAAGTCATCTCTTCATAAGCACACAAATTCCTTCAATACACTTGTACATTTTGCGCTTGGAAGGGGGTTTATTTTGAACCATCTACATAATTATTTTCTCTAAGTTTACGATTACAAGCAGAATTTATATAATATACCTAAGAATATTGTTCAGAATTTCACTCCAAATGGGAACAACAAGGAATTTCAATTACGAAATTGTACAGATAGTTGAAAGCGATACCGTCTCACCTTTAATAAACATTAGTAGGGATGGGACAGGCTTCTCCGGCTACTATTTATTTCAACGGTTATGTTTGAAGCATCGCTTGAGAATGTTGACATAATAAGACTAAAATCGATGAACATATTATGATCTGTGATTTTTTCAGAAGTCTACTGTCTTTATATAAAATTGTTAAATGACTGAAAAACTACTACAACGTTTATTTTAATCATCAACAACCTGGTCTAAGGGAAGAAGCTGTCGATATTAAATGTGAAATATCTGACTTTGATAGCTTAGAGATACAATAAAATGTAATATAGGCACCTAATAAAACACTGATAGACATAATTATGATTTATTCATACTATATGGCGATTTATTTACTACCAAATTAGCTTATGTGGCATAGACTTCTCAATACTTACGTAACGTTTTACTAGGTGGTAGGACTTTTCTGCAAAGTTCGTCTATAGGTAGGTACCACCGCTTTGCCAGTTATTCTGCCGCCAAGCAGTAGTGTGCAAGCAATACTGTGTTCCGGTTTGAAAGGCATTGTAGCTTGTGAAATTACTGGGCAAATGAGACTTTATAATCTGATCACTCAGACTAGTAATCTGATTACTAGACTGTGTGATGTCTCAGGATGACGTGCGCAGTGCAGTGTCACGCGAAACTTTATTGTTTTAAAGATCCGAGTGATACTACATCTGTTATGGGCGGCCGTGTTGCTTAACATCAGGTGAACGACTAGCTCGTCACGTCGTTCAATCGAATAAAAAAAAAAACGTAGATAGTCATAATAAAATATCCGGCCACACTGTTGAATGTTGCAACTCTAGTTTTACGGTATTCGGTATTTCCACAAAAGTAATGTAATTTTGACATAACAGTCTCTAGGGATGTAACTTAATAAATTAGTTAGGGATGGTATTGCTAAATATAGGAATGGGCACGTAGGTGTGTACCTTAGGGAATGCTGACTTAATAACGGTGCATGAGTAATACTTAAATAACATAATAATTATACATATTGATACCTCCACTCGGTGAACCGACGACCTGGTGAAAGCCGCGGGGAGCCGATGGATGCAGGAGGCAAGCAGCCGCTCAAGGTGGCGCGCTCTGGGGGAGGCCTATGTTCAGCAGTGGACGTTTTCAGGCTGATGATGATGATGGATGATAACTTATTGATAATTAATGATAACATAATTATGTGAGTTATATGATTTGAAAGTCAAAAATAGTGACATAAATGAATGTCAACTTCTTTACGATGTAGGTAACGCTTGCTTACGCGATTTTTTTTTTAAATATATGAATGACGTGACGAGCTAGTCGTTTGCCTGATGTTAAGCGTCACGGCTGCTCATAACAGATTGCAGTATCACATTAAATTAATATAGTTTTGCGTGACACTGCACTGCGCACGTCATCCTGAGACTTTACACAGTAATAAGGTTAGACTGTGATCAGATCATAAAGTCTCATTTGCCCAGTAATTTCACTAGCTACAATGCCCCTTCAAACCGGAACACAGTAATGCTTGCGCACTACTGCTTCGCGGCAGAATAACTGGCAAAGCAGTGGTACCTACCTAGACGAACTTTACAGAAAGTCCTACCACCTAGTAAACTTAGTAACGTTTGATAAATCTATTTTATTTAGCCGCAAATGAACTTTCCCACAAAGTAGAGCTCCATTTAGGTACTTCCATACAAAACGTTTCAGCATTTTACAAATATGTTTTCGTAGCTTAAATAAATCATGTCCCGGCTTGAGTGATGGATGCATGCGTGATTCAAATTTTTCCTAAATAGTACAAATTAACCGGTTACATAAAATGATATCCACCAAAAACAGTAGTTAACCAAAAGACACTCCCTATAACGAGGTGCTGTAACCACCCTTACGAATAACCCCTCTAATTCATTACCCCAGCACTTTATAAGTTTTATGGCCTAAAATTTACATTTCAATGTTGGAATGGCTGAAAAATGCTTTTAGCTGTATATTGTACAAGTGATGAACGTTTGTCAACGCCACACCTTTTATAATTAGGGTGGGGTTATAGAGAATTCCAGTTTTGTTTTATTGTAAAACAAACTAGTGACCCTATGTGACACTCCCTGTAGCTTACCAGTTTGTATGGGAATTTTGGTTTTTCTTGTGTCTAAACAAGTGTGAAGTGGGAAAAAATTATATGCTTTTTTTTTAAATCGGTTAAATGATCTTTATTTTTAAGGTGGAACGTTTCACTAGCGCGGCAAATTCAAATTTTCTTGCGTTCTTTTGCCAATAATAGCTTAATTAATAAACGTGATTACATCAAAACTGATTTAACGTAAAGAAATAGAATGTATCAACAAATTACGATTAAAAGTATCTCCTAGATATCATTGGTTTAGCAACAAATGGCAATAAACAAATTTCGTCTTAGTTTTTCAGTCTCTTGCCATTTGTCGGTAAACCAATGATATGTAGGTGATACTTTGTATTGTAATTTATTGATACATTCTATTTATTTGCGCCAAATCAGTTTTCATGTAATCACGTTAAGTAATTAAACTATTATTGGCAAAAGAACGTAAGAAAATCTGAATTTGCCGCGCTAGTGAAACGTTCAACCTTAAATAAAATAAATACATTATGTGTGGACATTCCACACAACGCCATCTAGCCCCAAAAAGGAAAGCTTGTACTATGGGAACCAGATAACTGATACAATACCTACATATATACTTTTTGTTTGTAAATACATACATAGAATACAATATAACACACACACAGAACAATCAGCTATGTACATCATACAAATGTTTGTCCTGTGTAGGGATCGAACCCACAACCTATAGTTCAGAAGGCAGGGATACTAACTACCAACTGAGGTATGAGGCCAGTCGTCCTAAAAATAACCTAGAGTAAAGTATATTGATAATCTTTTGGTTTTCATTAAGTATGGAATTCAAACAAAAGTACAATTAACACTATTAATGCAAAAATCTACCTCAAGTAGGATAGATACTTATTTACTCACAGTTTCTGGATGTTTGAAAAAAGAAAACGAAACTAAGAATAGTCTTTTTTGAGTACCTACTTACCATCTCTTTCATACCATTGTGGTTTAAGATATTTATTTCTGAAAAGAATACAATTCACTTATATGAGAAATACAGGTTATGCATAAAACTAAGTTGTTCTTATTGAGTAGGTGGGTACTTAAAACTAGATATTGTATGTACATCGGAAAGTAAAATAAAGCGGGTAGTCGCATACCATACGGGAACAGAGAACAACCAACGCTATTTTTGTCACAGTCGTCACGTCAAAATGGCTGATCCGATTTTAATTAAATAATGCACACTGATTGTTTTCACAATTGAGAATAAGTACGGGATAATTGTACCCTGGAGAGTGAACATTTTTTTAAATGCAGATGAAAACTCGATTCATCTCTAGTATCGTATTGAAATTACTGTCTGCACTTATGCAGTCTAGAAATCTAAAACGAAACAACCAAATAAAAATAAACATTCTAGGCCCTAATTCTGTTTGAAAACATAGATTCCACGCGATAAGTCCGTTATCATGTCTTGTTCAAATGTAAAGTGAAGGTATTTGTGGTTTTTTTAGGTAGGTTTTTCATTTTACATTAAAGTTATTTTTATTTTGAATAAATATTGACATGACTGGTGGTAACTTTTGACTTGTTGATGTTTCGGAACGTGTCTCAGTTAGTAAATTGTTTTTTTATATAATCTGCGGTCTCAGTGGAATATTATGATTTTTGACAGTGCAAATCGCGCCAATTCTAACTTCATAGAGAATGTAAGACAAGGAATTCGCGTGGTTTCGAAGTAAGGAATCGTAAAATGGTCATACAGAATTTGGTCCCTGGTTTGTTTCCTGCTAGTGACATTAGACTATTCAAGCCTTCAAAGACAGTGGGATTAGAATCCGTGTCTCCCAACATACCAAAAACCATCTGAGCTATGATCGCATTCCCCAGTGACTGCGACAATATTTGGCACTATAATATTTTTTGTGGCGTCAAACTTTTAGGAATAATAATGTCTTTGTAGGTATAGGTACCTTAAGTGTAGTCAAAGAGGTATATGTACTACGTACTAGAGAAGCTATTCGAAGTACAAATAGTTGCCAGCGCTTTACGAGATTAAATTGTCTAACCAACGATCCCAACACGCAGCGCTGGTGCAATGGCACATTTGGATTATAATTTTTACTGCTATTCACTGCTGCACGGCGTGCAGTCGCTTTGAAAGCTGAGCATCGTATGAGCAAGAAGATGCTGGCCGGCATATTTGCAGTGGTTGACAGTGCAAGTTAGAGATGTCCTGTCTAGTGTATACATAGAAGTCTTTGAGTGTAGTTAACAATTTCAAAGTCAATTTCATGATATTAAATTTTTTATCTATATTGTATCCTGTAGTATGTACCTACCTATATAATATCTTTATTTGTCCTTCACCTAGAGCGATCCAGGTCTCTGCTAAAGACACACGTCTACCATTCAAAGCTATATGTAACACAGACATCGCCTACAATGCGGGACTCTCCGTCACAGATCCCGGAACAATCCCCGGGATCCCGGGACCTTTGTCCCGCTGCTGCCCCTTTGTCGATGGTTCACAATAAAATTTTATCCCGGAAACCTATCCGCCGTTACCTTTTATTATAATGTTGCCAGCTTCCGGGTACTTTTCAGCGGCTTTTGTGCGGGGTATAATAGAATCCTCTTTATTCCGCTACAAGATTTTTAATGTGCTGAGCATAGTCTAGTTCATGGCAATTAAGATTCACGAAAATTTTCCTTCTGGAAGTTCATCATGATAACAAATTAATAAGTACCTAATAGTGTTGTACATTTTTTCTTTATTTATAATACTCATCATTAACAGCCTGAAGACGTCCACTGCTGAACATAGGCCTCCCCCAGAGCACGCCACCTTGAGCGGCTGCTCGCCTCCTGCATCCATCGGCTCCCCGCGGCTTTCACCAGGTCGTCGGTCCACCGAGTGGGGGGCCGGCCTACGCTGCGTCTTCCGGTTCGTGGTCGCCACTTGAGAACCTTTCTTCCCCATCGGTTGTCAGTTCTACGAGCGATGTGGCCTGCCCATTGTCATTTCAACTTACTAACTCTAAGAGCTATATCGGTTACTTTAGTTCTCCTGCGGATCTCCTCGTTCCGGAGCTTATCTCGCAGGGAAACACCGAGCATAGCTCGCTCCATAGCTCGCTGCGCGACTTTGAGCTATTTATAATACTAACATATTAAAATGAAACCTTATAATATACATACCTAATATCTGCGTGCGTATAACACGTTTTTGTGAATAACATTACAAAATTAATAATGCGTTTCCTAATGCTAAATATATCAGATTAGTTGGAAATTAAATGCTAAGCTAAGATGAACTAAACAGTGGTTAATTCTATTTGAATCTTCTTCTTGTTATTTTCGTGTAGGCAAGTGGTCAGCCTTGATGTCAGAATTTTAAGGCCGCCCAAAGGCTTCTGACTTGGCTTAACGTTTACTGTCTTAAGACAACAGCCGGGCGGGACCGACGGCTTAACGTGCCCTCCGAAGCACGGTAGCGCTCAGTTGTAAATACCACCTTTTGCTGTAGCGGTCACCCATCAAAGCAGTGACCGCAGCGAACGTTGTTTAACTTTACCGATCGGTTAGAAACAGCTAGTCGTGCTTCGCTATGAGTATTATAACACGTAAATTATCACATACTTTTCGTTTTGCTACAGTAAGCGAACTAATTCATAAATGGATTTAATGTGAGGCAAATGGCCTCACAATTCATTCTTTTTAAATTGTCCCTTTCCTTTCAGAACTTCGTGAGATTGTTATAATGCTTGCGCGGGTCCGGATCTTGTCACTGTCCCCAGTAATGAATAATAGTAGATGTCTTTTCAAGTAAAAATCATGACAAAAAAATATGTTTATCCTCATCATCAGCCCAAAATTCGGAAGTAGACGACTTCTAAACATAGGCGTACCCCATATAACGCCGCTTTGGGCGCTCACCATAGGGAGGATTTGCCATAATCACCACGCTTGGCAGGCGGCTTGGTGATCGCAGAAGATTTTAATGTACCGAGGAGAATGCTGCTGCATCCTCTGGATATTCCCTTAGCTGACTCTTACGCCACCCACGAGAATAAATGGGGTGGATCTAATCGCAAACCAGGACCACATGGCCAAAATTATGTTAAGTCGCTGTAATTTTAAAGCCATTTTAAATTACACAATACATACACAGAGACTTTAGTCAGATTAATCATAATTATACTTACATAATGATTAATTAAATAGTTAAGGCTTTACGCATTGGACATTAATAGTGACGAAAAAGTCTTCTTTCATAGCTAAATTATTAAAAATGGTTACGTAAATGGACTAAATGGCTTCAAGCATTTGGTTATAAGCATTTTACTTACACAGTGCAAGACTAATAAAGAAGAAGAACCTTGATAAAATTTCGAAAGCTCTTATAAAATGATAATTTCTGTTTACATTTCCTCCCGCAGGCGTGCAAAAAAAGAAATGGCTTTCGCAATTTCAGTTAAAAAATGTAGCGAAACATATTAAATTCTTCAAAGACCTTTCTCAGCCAACACAAAGGAATTCCCTTTGTTTTAGAAAACAGGTACACAGCAGATCAAAGGGCCGCTCGGACGTACGTATCAATCAATTACAAAAACGCCGCAAGCGATACACTTCGCAGATACAAGCGCGCCCTACAGGAGGGCGGTGTGGTGTAAGAGAAAGAAATGTAGGGCGGTTTTTTATATTAAATGGGTTTGCGGTTGAGCACTATGATGATGATAAATAGGTAACGATGCAGTCTATAATATCCGTGCCTCGGAGAGCACGTTAAGCCGTCGGTCCTGGTTGTCATAAGAACATCTATGGTAATCGTTACGGGTAGTCAGACGCTTGATAGAATCTGACACCTGGTCTAACCATCCCTGTTACTGGTTCTGTATAGGATGCGAGGTCAGATGGCAGTCGCTCGTGTAATTCTGGTAGCTCGTCGCTACAGGTTAGATTGGGAGCCGACCCCAATAACAAATGGGAAAAGGCAAAGAGGATGATGATGATGATGCAGTCTATAATAGTAACAGTACCTACCCTTACATATTCAGCCGCTACACATCAAGATCGTATTTATCAGGAAAAACTAACCCCTAACTAATAAAACTCTACTTAAATAAAAAACTTAATATAATCTTTAATCATCTGTAGTTCATGCAATCTTTATAATATTGTTTTTTTTTATCAGTTTACCATCTACGCATGCTACTAGCATCAGAGCACCACTTCAAAAGCAAGCCGTCAAAACAGCATATTAGGCAGAAATCACCCATCTCACCAAAAGCCTATAATTCAACCCATCCATTGAAGCATTACTCACCAGTCTAATCAATAACCCTATGATAAGAACTGACGACGACGTTTATATTAATACAGCTATAATGGATACAGCTATAATGGAAAACTGAGCTAGACAAAAAGACAACAAGAGCTGAATACAAATAAGACAAAACTAGCTTTAGTTTGCAAGAGTATTGCATGTTTATTAATAAAGTAATTTGCTTTTAAATGAATACTTCAGTTCTGATAAGTTCTGAAGATTGCCAAGGAAATATTATTTGCAAAACTGATAATATTGATTTACTAAATAATGAGATCCGCAAGAGAACTAAAGTCACATTATACAGTCCATAAGTGTTCTTTGTAGTAGGTAGTGTAGCTAGTTTAGTTTAGTTTAGCTTAGTTTAGCTTAGTTTAGTTTAGTTTAGTTCATCATCATTAACAGCCTGAAGACGTCCACTGCTGAACCTAGGCCTCCCCCAGAGCACGCCACCTTGAGCGGCTGCTCGCCTCCTGCATCCATCGGCTCCCCGCGGCTTTCACCAGGTCGTCGGTCCACCGAGTGGGGGGCCGGCCCACGCTGCGTCTTCCGGTTCGTGGTCGCCACTCGAGAACCTTTCTTCCCCATCGGTTGTCAGTTCTACGAGCGATGTGGCCCGCCCATTGCCACTTCAACTTACTAACTCTAAGAGCTATATCGGTCACTTTAGTTCTCCTGCGGATCTCCTCGTTCCGGAGCTTATCTCGCAGGGAAACACCGAGCATAGCTCGCTCCATAGCTCGCTGCGCGACTTTGAGCTTACTAATGAGGCCAACAGTAAGAGACCATGTCTCAGTTCCATAAGTCATCACTGGCAACACACACTGATTGAAAACTTTCGTTTTCAGGCTCTGCGGTATTTTGGACGAAAAGATAGGACGAAGCTTCCCGAACGCTGCCCAGCCGAGTTGGATTCTTCGCGCCACCTCTTTGTCGAAGTTGGACCTACCTAATTGGACAATCTGTCCTAGGTAGACATACTTGTCGACAACTTCGAGAGTATCGTTCCCAACAATTACCGGTATAGGTGGAACATGAGCATTAGACATGATCTTTGTCTTGTCCATATTCATCTTAAGACCAACCTGCTGGGAGACTCTACTGAGGTCGTTGAGCATGGTGCTAAGGTCCTCGAGCGATTCCGCCATTATGACTATATCATCGGCAAAACGAAGGTTAGTGATGTACTCGCCATTTATGTTGATGCCAGATCTTTTCCACTCCAAGAGCTTGAAAACATCCTCCAATGCGTTTGTGAACAGTTTCGGAGAAATAACGTCTCCCTGTCTCACGCCTCTTTGCAATGGAATTTGTTCCGTACTCTGGTCCTGTAGTCGGACTGACATAGTGGCCTTACTGTACAAACACTTCAAAACTTCGATATACCTATAGTCAATTTGGCATCGCTGCAAGGACTGCAGCACCGCCCAAGTCTCGATTGAATCGAAGGCTTTCTCATAGTCCACAAACGCTAGGCATAACGGCCGATTATACTCTTCGGTCTTCTGTATAATCTGGCGCAGCGTATGGATGTGGTCTATGGTGCTAAAGCCTTTTCGGAAACCGGCTTGTTCGGGAGGCTGGAATTCATCAAACCTGCGTGCGAGACGATTCGTAATGACTCTCGAAAACAGCTTATACACATGACTCAAGAGCGAGATGGGCCTATAGTTCTTCAATAAGGTGTTATCGCCTTTTTTGAAGAAGAGCACCACCACGCTCTTGTGCCATGCCTCTGGCGTTGTACCTTCAAGGATGACAGAATTAAATAACTTCTGGAGGACTAAAAGTACCGGTCTACCACCCGCTCTCAGAAGTTCAGTCGTAATTCCATCTTCACCTGGTGCCTTGTTGTTTTTAAGCTGTTTGAGGGCCATTCTAATCTCGTACAGGCTGACATCCGGGATATCTTCGGTATAGTGTCGGACTAACTTGGCTCTGATGTCCTGAGCTGTGTTAGTAGCGGGCTTACGTGTCGAGGTGTATAACTGTCCATAGAAGTTCTCGATCTCTCTCAGAATCTCAGGCTTGGATGAAATGATGCTACCATTTTCGGTCTTCAGTTTTGTCATTTGGTGTTGCCCAATAGACGAATCCTTTGCGAACACTTTAGAGCCTTGGTTCCGCTCAATTGCGGCCTCAATACGTGAAGTACTAAGAGCACGCAAGTCGTGTCGCAAGGAACTCCAGATTCGTCTATTGAGTTCACCGTAGGCTGACATATCAACTGAAGACTGCAGCTTCATTTCGCTCCGGTCGGCCATTAGCTCAAGAGTTTTTTCTGAGAGCTTTTGAGTCTTCTTTCGGCGTTGGGTCTTAAAGAATTTCGATCCAACAGCTTGGACAGTTTCCACCAACCCGTCGTTTAGCTCGTCCACTGTGTTACAGTCGGCTAGGCACTGGAAGCGATTTTGGAGTTCCAGCTGAAAGCCTTCGGGGTTTTGGATTTGGACAGGATTTGGACGGAGCGTAGACTTCACCAGACGTGACCTTTCGAGCTTAACATTGATATTCAATGTGCCTCTAACAATACGGTGATCGCTACCGGTTTTCACCTTGCTGATCACAGAGACATCATCGAATATGTGCTTCTTGGTCGTCATGATGAAGTCTATCTCATTTTTAGTGGAACCGTCGGGACTTATCCACGTCCACTTCCTGGATGGCCGCTTCTCGTAGAAGGAGTTCATCATAAAGAGTTCCTCCTTCTCCATGAAGTCAGCCAGCCTCTGTCCTCGAGGGTTCCGCTGCCCGTATCCAAATGGCCCCACTCTCAGCTCATCGCTATTCCTTGTGCCCAACTTCGCATTGAAGTCTCCCATCACAACGGTGAAGTATGTTTCGGAAGTATGCATGGCTTCGGATATGTCCTCATACATAGCTTCTACTTCATCGTCTGAGTGTGCCGACGTCGGCGCGTATACCTGTATAACCTTCAACGAATACCGTTTGGTTATTCGGAGTACCAGGTACGCTACCCTGGCCGACACACTGTCGACTTTGACCACGTTGTTGACGAGAGACTTGCGGACGAGAAACCCGACACCTCCTTGGGAGAGTTGGTCTCCCTCCCGGTAGAAGAATAAGTTACCGGAATTTAGGATTATCGTGTCCTGTCCCTGTCTTCGGACTTCAGACAATCCCATTACATCCCAGCGTAACTTACCCATCTCCGCCTCTAGCTCGACCATCCTTTCGTCAGCCTTCAGTGTGCGCACGTTATGTGTTGCCAGGGCCAGGGGTCGTCGTTGGGGTTGGTAGCCGGGCGTCTGCCGGGGATTCTTCGCACCCCTTGCCCTGCCGTTACCGTGGCCGCTACCGTAGCCACGGGATAGCAGAGCTGCCGGGGACTGGGGGCCGTTTTTATTTGTGCTTGTCATTAGGGGGGGGGGGGGGGGGGGGGGTTTGCCATAATCACCACGCTTGGCAGGCGGCTTGGTGATCGCAGTAGGTGAAGATTGATTGCCACCAAGACCGAGGGGAACGCTGCGACCCATTCCCTGGATATTCCCTTAGCCGCCTTCTACGGCACCCACGGGAAGAGATGGGGTGGTCCTATTCGTAACCGGGACCACACGGCACCGTTAGTTTAGTTTAGTTTAGTTTAGTTTAGTTTAGTTTTTATTATTGTAGTAGTTAGCTTGAGTAATAAAGGCAATTTGCCCGTTAAAAAAAACTAAAGTCACCGATATAGCTTTGAGAACTAGCAAGTGGAAGTGGCAGTGGGCAGGTCACATCGCTCGTAAAACTGACAACCGATAGGGAAGAAAGGTCCATGTCCCAGCAGTGGGAACTTAATGGCCTAATTACGATGACTGTTTTTGTTTTGTTTTTCTCGTTTCTTTTCCAGACTTGAGATTCTCATTTATATGCTACAAATACACTCCACATTTTTTTTTTTATTATCTCATACATAGAACCTGGACCGACTATCTGGTGAAAGCCACTGGGAGCCGATGGATGCGAGAGGTGAGCAGCCGCTCAAAGTGGCGCTCTTTGGGGGAGGCCTATGTTCAGCAATGGACGTCTTCAGGCTATTAATGATGATGATGAGAACCTGGACCCTAACTAGGATTCCCTGTTTTTGGGGACCCAGGAACTACGAGGACCATGGCCCACATAACACCCAGACACAGAACAAGTATTTGCCGCTTTTTTTTTCCTGTCGCGGGAATCGAACCCGCCGTCTCCATGTTATGAGCCGACCTGCACAACCACCACACCTCAGAGGCTATCTCTGAATCATTAATCTCGTCTCCACATCAATTAACCAAGCTCACATCTCAATAACAGTGGAATGCTATAGAATTCAACTGAATATTAATATAAAAGCATGACTGCATACCGAAGCGCCTACAGCAAGAATGGGGCCGCATGCCAAAGCCACGCTTACGACTCCTTAATAATTCTGAGGCAGTATTATGACATTGTTGGTGCTATCGTGGACAACTTATTGTATTGGGAACAGTACGGTTGTCTTATAAACATCCTTACCAGATATTTTTTATGAACTAAGTTAGCACTCATAGCAAATCCCAAATATCCGTTCTTAACCGATCGGTAAACTTAAGCATCGCCCGTTGCGGCCAATACTTAAATTGGATGGGTAACCGATACAAATATGGCTTAGATAATTATACTGGGTGTAATTGAATTCACTGAGGCGACCCCCGTCTGCCATGAGTGTGGAGCGCTGGAAGATTCGGCGCCCCACACGCTGGAAGTGTGTACCGCATGGGACCCGCAGCGGCACACACTTTCGATGGCAGTAGGCCCCGATCTCTCGCTGCCGAGCGTGGTGCTTGCCATGCTTGACAGCGAGAGATCGTGGCAGGCAGTGGTCTCTTTCTGCGAAGAGGTGATGGTGCAGAAGGAGACCGCGGAGCGGGTCAGAGAGGATGCCGCTGGAGCTGACCCGCTCCGGCGTAGACGTACGGGAGGGAGGAGGAGGCGTTTTGCGCACCTCCTTCCTCCTCCGTAGTGGGGCCACTGGTGGAGAGTCGGGGGACTCTCCGCCGTATAGAACGGTCCCACAAGTCTGGTGGGTGGCCTTGGTGAGCAAGGTCACTCATCCCAAGGCGCAAAAAGGCCCGAAAGGGCCTACCGCCGGGGCGGGATGGCTCGACTGCGAACGCGACCCCACCTCGCTCCACCATGGCGGTAGACTGCTCATGGGGAGGTTTTTAGTGGGTTCGAGTCCCACATATCCCCTGCCGCCACCCCAGTGTTGGCAGTGGAATGCGTGGGCATTTTCCTCCCCCAAAAAAAAAAAAAAAAAAGTTTAGGTTGTGAGACCATGGTCCCACAACACCACAGATCAAGTATTTGCGCTTTTTACTAATTTATTTTATCTAAATGACGTGACGAGCTAGTCGTTCACCTGATGTTAAACGTCACGGCTACCCATAACAGATTTATCACTCGGAAATCTAAACTTAATATAGTTTTGCGTGACACTGCACTGCGCACGTGATCCTGAGACTTCACGCAGTATAGTAATAAGATTACTAGACTGTGTTATCAGATCATAAAGTCTCATTTGCCCAGTAATTTCAATGAACTAATACTACTCTCTTAGTACTTACTATTCAACTATGTTCTTAAATTGAGTTTATAACACATTACATTCTAAAACTTTAGATAAAACATTACCAAATCGCATTAACATAAACAAGATCTTAAAACGAATTCACAGAAAACATCAAAACATCTCTCGGGGCCCTTAAATCGTAGCCAGATGTTCAATCCCACCTAAAATGTTGCAATAATTGTTAACATAATTAATTTAGAGAAATTCTAGCTTTGATCTCAGTTTATAACCGCTTCGGGGTATTAACGCGAGCACGAGACAGAATGGCAGATAGCAGTTAGTTTGTTTAACATGAACGAGTTAACTTTTGTCTCTGTGAACATTAAAGTATGCCTTGTACCTAATCACAGTTTTACTTTTTTTAATACGCAAAGCGCCGTTATTTTTTAAACATAATACTATATTATACCATAACGCTACTAGCTACACTACCTACTACAAAAAACATTTGAACCTTATACTAGCCTTGATGACCTATGGAGAGTCCAATCACAGTTTACTATAATTAATGTATATAATACTTATTGAGATATATTGTAATTAAGTACGACAAGCAAACGGCTAGCACTCACGAAAATCCAGTCGAATAACTCGACCGGTGTTAAGTTACATTGTACTGCGTTTCAACTGAACTGAACCGAACTGAACTATAAGAAATTTAAGAATCTTCGCATTGTGTTTTTAAAGACATTACACTACAAAATTATGTAATTGTACATCAAGGACAAATTTCCTTCGTGGTATTCGGTATCCTATTTCAAAACATCCTTTACATTATTTATTTAGCAACCAACAAAAACGTGGGCTTAACTGAGTACCTACTCATATGTAGGTATGAGATTCGAGCTAATAGTGCATAATATCGCGTTCGCGCACGTGGTCCTCGCGGGTGGTTAATATGCATTACCTAAAACTTTGTCATTGACCACGATACTTAAGGTGGAACGTTACACTAGCGCGGGAAATTCAAATTTTCTTGTGTTCTATTGCCAATAATAACTTAATTACACAACGTGATTACATGAAAACTAATTTTGCGCAAAAAAAATATAATGTATCAATAAGTTACAATTAAAAGTATCACCTACTTATCATTGGTTTAGCGACAAATGGCAATAGACTGAAAAACTAAGAAGAGAATTGTTTATTGCCATTTGTCGCTAAACCAATGATATCTACGAGATACTTTTCATCGTAATTTGTTGATACATTCTATTTATTTCCGCAAAATTAGTTTTCATGTAATCACGTTGAGTAATTAAGCTATTATTGGCAAAAGAACGCAAGAAAACTTGAATTTCCTGCGCTAGTGTAACGTTCCCCCTTAAGCGACCGGTAGTCGAACGGCTGTATGTTGCCGCATTTGTTGAAATCTTAGAGCATACATACATGCTTATGTATACTTTAAGGTTGTCATCCATTTAGTGGTTTCCACGGTTTTTATCTCGTTCATCTAATCCTCTCCAAATAAGACACCGCCATGAAAGTAGATGATTTAAAAGACGCATTCTTAATCACGCAACTATAAAAATACATAGGTATACAGATTAACGTGGAACAGCTCGTTTTGTGAAGTCACGCTAAAAATATGTACAACAAATTGATGACAGAATAGAAGAGCAGTTTAAGACGCTACTTTACCATAAATACTATTTATTCCATTAAAATAACTGAACAAAATATATGTGGCAGTAGATATATATATATTTACCTGCTCTCCTTTCTTGATTCCTGAACATTTTATTTCAGAAAGGCCGTCTACCAAAATTGCAATTAAAGTCAAAGGAGGCGAGTCTTAGCGAGGCAATGTACCGTGATCTGGGGCATGAAAACGTATTAACACGTTGTAAGTTAGAAGATCCAGCGGAGAAGAAATTAAATAAAATTAACAGAAATTGAGACAACAAAAACCTCCAAAGAGTGATTATTTTCCTAAAAATACCAATTTTGTATTTATATTCAGGAAATCAATTTTTATATTAAACACGTAATATTACAATTTCGGTTCTCGTTAGAACATAACTTTAACAATGTCTCATCATACCTACATTATTTACGAGGAAATTCTCAATATGGTTGTGCTTTTTTAATTTGTTGTGTTAGGAAATACTTAAGGTTACTATATACAAACTAAACAGTGAAGAAAAAACAGTGGGCGACTGCCGTAGACTTCGTCACAGGGCGTTGAGTGGGCCGCGCCGCTGCAACGCGAACGTTCATATTTCAGCATTGCCCCGTTAAAATGCAACGCGCTGATTCGTTCTTCCATTAAGTACCTACTTCATCACTAAAAATAAAGTTAACCCGTCCATTGCGGGTGAATAAGCATTAAAATTTTACGGTACACTGTGGTAAGCGCTATGATTATACCAATTACCCCTATTGTGATCATTGCGTGCAGTGCAGTACTTAAACGTTTTGAAATATAAACTCTGTGTACATTTAATTCGGTGACATTTAATTAAACGATATAAATTGTGGAAAATGTTTTTTGTGTATTTAAAACAGAGAATTGTCACATTAGCATTTTATTAATTTAGTATTAATTTTTTCGTCTGTATAAACAATTTAGAGGTACTCAATGTAAATGTTTTTGAAGAAAAATATTGACCAGCGAGGTGATCATCTAGGCGATCATGTAACTTGTTGGCAACCGATAGAAACACAAAAATGTATGGATTTGACAGTTGCAGTACGCAGCTTATGTACAGAGTTACTATGGAAATTTTCAAATTTGGATTGAAATTTCTTTTGTTGCATTGCTATCAAAGTTACATGATCACCCCGCATGTAACTTTGATAGCAATGCAACAAAAGAAATTTCAATCCAAATTTGAAAATTTCCATAGTAACTCTGTACATAAGCTGCGTACTGCAACTGTCAAATCCATACATTTTTGTGTTTCTATCGGTTGCCAACAAGTTACATGATCGCCTAGCAGAAATGACTTATGTAAAAAATTATTTATGAAAATTAATGTGACGTCCATACATCGATCGTTTGTTTGATTCAGTAATGCCACTCGAAGCATTCCACGATCTAAGTGATACATGCAGTTTTTTCCACTTAATAAGTTCGTTTAGGTAGGTACCACAGCTTTGCCAGTTATTCTGCCGCCAAGCAAATGAGTCTATGATCTGATCTCACAATCTAGTAATATTATTACTAGACTGTGTAGTGTCTCAGGATGACGAAAGCAGTGCTTGTCACGCGAAACATTATTATTTCAAAGTTCCGACTGACACTGCAACTGTTATGGGCGGCCGTGTCGCTTAACTTCAGGCAAACGACTACTAGCTCGTCACGACATTCATTCTCATTAAAAAAAATTATAATCAGGAGTGACAACGGGGAATAAACAAATACAGATATACAACACACCCTTAGGTACATAATACTAAATATGGACTAACAACCATTGTTAGTACCCGCTGAAAACAAAACCAAAACACAAAACCTGAAAGACAAAAAAACTTCATTAAAATCGGATTAGCCGTGGGTAGAGTTGACAGTTATTCAGTCGCAAGTGAAGTGTTTGTAGCAGTCAGGGATGGAGTAAAAATTGCCTAAAAAATATTTTTAAAATAACAGACTCTCTTTATAGAGTTTGAAATATAGGCACATATAAAATCAGAGAAAACACTGAGTATAGCTATTCCACTGTTATGCATTTTTTATTAGCAACGGGGTAATGAGACTGATAAACCTTTGAGACAAAATTAACTTTTTTCCCTTTTTGCTGTCAAAAGTGCACTAATTCACTTATTACCATTACTAAAACATAACTTTGGTATAAGTGAAATACGGTAAGAGCTCTGGTAAAATCAACAGACTATTCATTTCAAACAAAGCTCTTATTTTGTAAACATTTATTTTTTCATCAGTCAACCACTGGTGTAACACGAAAGCGCTTTCATGTTGAATCAGCAGTTAAGTTCACTTAACTGTCTATCACTAACTTACTAAAATTGTTAACCATAAAACGAGTGGCACTGAAACGATAGTATTTGCCAAACAAAGTCAAACGCGAAAGTTTTCATTCAACTGCTCTTTTCAAATAATTCAGGGTAAACAAGTTGTTTACTTAGGCTGTGTAATCGTGGCTCACAATCTAACTTGAGTGTGTTTACTTTGTTTGGACAATGGAGGCTAAGTTGCGGTGGTTATGGACGTTTTACGTTGCTTGTTAATGTTTTTGTGAGACTTTAATAATAACATTTTTTTTAAACTGACTATGATAGCCTACACTTCATACTGTTCTCAGTATAAAGTGAAGGCTGCTTTGATAAAAAATAAACTACTAAACCAATTCTGATGAAATTTTTATGCGACCAATTTGAAAGTGATAAAAAAAAGCATCAAATTGAAACCCACTTCTATTTTTCATGTCGGTTGAAAAGAGAATTCGATTTGCTTATTTACCGATTTATTTAATTTTGGTGACACATTTTTTATAGTGAAATCTTAAAGTTTCCCCCTCCTTTTAATGTCCTTTTAAAGATTACTTTGTTGTCCATTACTCCACTACAAAATAACTTCTCAGATTTTTCTTTTTTTTAATTTGCTTTTTCTTTTTTTTAAAAAACACTGTACAAATTGTAATAATACAAAATCGGGTTATAAACTGAACCGTGCAAGAAAATTGATTAAAAAAAAACAAAGCAATACAGTTTCATGAGCGCTCCGAGGCTTTTTTGAGCATTTTCTCAATACTTTTACAGCCGTAATAGTCATGCAAATATTTTGTTTTGTTATAATTTTATAAGATGCGGCCATGCATAAACGATTACTAATCGATTTCATCAAATCTTATCTATTAGATAACCCACTATAAAATTAAAAAGCGTAATCAAAAGGATTTTCCACAGACTAAAAAATAAACGCCAAAGCTAGTTTTCCACGAGTTCAAAACGAAGCCAAGTTGTATCCGACGAAGAATCGAGAGTTTTTCGATTGGTCTTAATTAAAGGAAAACAAGCGCGTACGTGCAATACGCCGGAGATTGGATGAGAGTCTGCTTTCTGGCAAACATTGCGGGATATGTGGCAAACATTTGCGGCCACAATATGCGGCAAATAATCCTGAAAATAGGTCTCTCTCATATCTTTACGGTAAATTGTTTAGAAATAAAGTAAACGAGATTTTGACTCGGACCTACTACTAAACTATTACCACTTAGTATTTCAATACCTAGGTATACATACACACAAATGATTTTATAGTTGTTATTTATTTTTGTGTTCTTAATCATAGGAATCCAGGTCCAAAATATCGTAGAGCCTGAAAACAAAGGTTTTGTTTCGTTACCAGTATGGAACTGAGGCATGGTCTCTTACTGTTGGCCTCATTAGTACCTTAAGCTCAAAGTCGTGCAACGAGCTATGGAGAGAGCTATGCTCGGCGTTTCCCTGCGAGATAAGATTCGCAATGAGGAAATCCGTATAGGAGAACTAAACTGACCGATATAGCTCTTAGAATCAGGAAGTTGAATAGACAGGCCACATCGCTCGTAGAACTGACAACCGATGGGGAAGAAAGGTTCTCGAGTGGCGACCACAAACCGGAAGACGCAGCGTAGGCCGGCCCCCCACTCGGTAGACCGACGACCAGGTGAAAGCCGCAGGGAGCCGACGGATGCAGGAGGCGTGCAGGAGCCCTATGTTCAGCAGTGGACGTCTTCAGGCTGTTGGTAGTGGTGGAATCATAGAAATTAATGCAAACTTGTCATCGAATGCCAGAGTAACGCTTTTCCTGTAATCATGGTAAAAATAATGTAATCTTTCAAATAGGTTGGAAAATAATGTAAGTAAGCGGCAATTAATTATGAAATTACGATGTTAACTACACCTAAAGTACAAGAGCACCAATGTACATCAGTTTGCCTGAAAAACCTAATCACCTACAATGTATACAATTTAGTCAGATGTTTTTTTTTAATGTAAATGAGTGACGGAACGAGCTAGACGTTTGCCTGATGTTAAGCATCACGGCTGCCCATAATCGATTGCAGTATCATTCAGAACTTTGCGTGACACTGCACTGCGCACGTCATCCTGAATCTTATTACTAGACTGTGTGATCAGGTCATAAAGTCTCATTTGCCCAGTAATTTCACTAGCTACAATGCCCTTCAAACCGGAACACAGTAGAGCTTGTACACTACTGCTTGGCGGCAGAATAACTGGCAAAGCGGGGAAACCTACCTAGACGAACTGCAGAAAAGTCCTACCACCTAGTAAACGGTAGGTATGTATTTAAAGAATGGGAGTACAATGTGTGTCAGTCGAAAGTACGCTGTACCAAAATAAACTCATAATTAGGTACTTCGCTTTGGTTTTTATACAGATAAGACTTCCAAGTAATGTCAACAACATTATACGAAACGTGGATGAATCATTCAACTGCACACTAATTTATTTGCACTGAACTGAGTTTCGACAGAACGTTACAGTACCAAAACATTAATGTAACAAATGAGTCAACTCGTCACTTGACAAATAACTCCGGGGTATGCTACACGTGCAATGTTCTGGTCCATTTAACACAAGGTATTCACATCGTAATATGCATGTAGGTAAGGCAGACGTTCATTTGTTTTTAAACGACGCCAACGGTGCCTAAAGGTAAGCGCTCACAGTTACTGTTTAGTCGGTGAACATAATATAGTACCAAAGATTTTCATAGTCAGCGGTCATGTGACCATAGTTCAGTTGGCTGAGCGTCTATTCCGGTGAGTTGGAAGGTGCGGGTTCAAATTCTGCTGGTTGCTAAAATTTTAAGAGCTATAATATAATAAAGCGTAGTGCTGCATTTCCATTGGTCAACCTAAAGATTGTCAACCAATGAGAACGCGGTCTGTCTTAATCTAGAGTAGCGTCTTAGCAGCACTGGCTTTTGGGCGATTCACACCGCGGTCCGAATCGCCCAAGTGTAATAATAGCAGAGGATGATTCACACCGCGTTCCGAAAGAGCCTATACATTTAGAGCACTTGGGCGATTCACACCGTGGTGTGAACCACACGCGGTGTGAAACGCAATATTACCCTTAGTGGCCCATAGCGTTGCGTATGATATACTGTGGACGCTTACCTCATATGGGTGAAAGGTAATACCATCGGCTGACGTCGTCTGCGGGTTGTGAAAAAGGAATAACAAGCTTAAAACGTTTCGTTTCGTGTTGTCTTCTTAAATATTTTATTACTTAATATTTAAAGTGGTTTTATTCAGTCAACTTGCTTAGTAAATCGTTACCCAATAAAGTATTTCACAAGAAGCATTTGATTTTATTAGAGCACGATAATAAATCATGAGCTCCACAATTCCGGTATCCTATTTAGTAGTTGGAGCAATCGCGGCTTGCCATACAGCATAGCCCGGTCTATTTTAGCCCTGGCATCGTAAATAATCCATTTCGTATCGAACGCATGCATCCACGGTTGCTAGTCTTAAAACTAAAAATAGATTCTATGGAGAAAACAGTTAGTTAAGTTTTTTGACGAGAAAAATGTTGCATCTATTATCATCGCATGTTTTGAATTCCGCTCAGTTTAATAAGTTAATTGTGTTTAGGAAAGCAATTTATACAGTTTTGGGCTAATAAAATGATTGATAGCCCAAGACTGTATAAATTGTTTTCCTAAATACAATCAACTTATCCTAAATAATTTTATTAAAGAGTTACAAAACGTCACGACAATGCCAACTTCTTAGGGTGGGTTTTTCACCGATAGTTAAGGTAACCAATGGTCAAAATTTGTTAGAGTTTTTACCTATTGGTTACTTTAACTATTGGTAGAAAAAACCCACCTTTAGCATCGGTATAATTGATTTAGTTTTTTTTTAATAAATTCAAATCATTATCAACTAAAATAATTATGTCATTTTGTATTATTGTTTACCTGAAAACATTTTGAGCATTAATAACAAGCACTGGCAAGCGCTAGTTTATGACACATGAGGTACTGACTGTGTTTATACTGTGTCGTAATCACAATGGCACCGGTCAAAGTTTCGCGAATAATTCAGAGGTGCCTTTACCGTGATTTAGTGATGTTTAACTTAAAGACTTGCAGCATATAACTACGCTCGAGGCACGTTTGAAGTCTATTTAGAAATAACAATGAAATGGGAACAGTAGCTGGATATTTACCAGAGATAATATTAACACTGTTTATTTAGAATGATCAATCACTAGTAGATTTGCACTCGGAATGCTTACAGCTCGAGATCAAAATTAGAATATGTACTTTTTTCCCGAAAATTAAGTTTTCCACAGCAAAATGAATCAATTGTGGTTGATTTTTTTTTCTGTAACTGTATAGTCCCGCATTTGACCACAATCTCATCTGATGGAAAGTGATGACGCGGTCTACGATGGTAAAAATAAATTGTCATCGTAAATTCGTTTAATTCCTAAAATGTCTGAACTAATCAATTAAACCACAGATAATGAATTTCAGCTGCGAATGTAAATTCCATATTCCACATTGTCCACAAATGTAGTAATCTAATATTAAATGTAAAATCATATTTGACAAAGCAATTAGACGGGGAGCGACGGGAGAATAAATTAAATCGGTGACCGGAATAATCCGTCTCAGTTTTGAATGTTAAATCTTGACTTTGCATTTAAGTAACATTTTTGTGAAAGCTTAATACATTTTCTTAAGGTTTTTAGCTAGAAAATGGAAGGACGGAAAAAGAGGTTTTAATAATATTCATTGTAAGAAAGGAAAGAAGTTAAGGTACCTATACTACCTACGGTGTACCTAAAGGTTTATCGTAACTTAAAATAATTAAACTGAGCTTTTTCGTTTTGGTGGAGTTATAGTTATTATAAAATACACGCTTTTCATCGCTTGTATGTAAAAATAACCAGCCAAGTGCGAGTCGGACTCAAACACGAAGGGTTCCGTACCATTATCTATAAAAACGAGCAAAAAAAAATCACGTTTATTGAATGGGAATCCCCTTAAATATTCATTAATTAGGTTACGAATCTCAAGTTCCAAGTTTGAATCTCTCTTTTGTTTTTCTCTTTTTTGTTCTATCGCTATATTTCAATTATAAATTAGTACCTAAATATTAAGCTGTTGCTTTTTCCTCCACTCGCCACTCGCCTAAATTGGCGTGGTAATTGGTCCCTATCTCATAATTAACCAATTTTAATTCGTATCCCACATTATAAAGTGATCATCCGATTTGAGTGAACGTAATACGATAAGCTTTGTTAATTGGACAAACATTAATGTTTGTTTTTAATTACAGGCGTTCTTTGGTTTCGCCTGAATTTTAGCTGTTTAATTACTTTGTGGTAGACGTAGCGTAGGCCCCCCACTAGGTGGACCGACGATCTGGTCCGCGATTGAATGCAGGAGGCGTGCAGCTGCTCAAGGTGTCGCTCTATAGGCCTAATGTTCAGCAGTGGACGTCTTCAGGCTGTTGATGATGAATTGATGGAAACTTTTAGTAAGTAGCATGGACGTAGGGGGTTAGGGGGTCCGGAATTGACGAACTATTAGCAAAAGTTCAGTTTAAATTTCCACTTCGGTTTTAGAAACAGCAAAACCGCTTTGCGAAAAAAATTAACGCCCGTTCACACTGTGGAATCAATTGCTGAAGTCGCCACTAGCCCTACGTATGTTCAAAAATATGGCAAAACACAGTTTTTTTGCGCGCTCGCTCCGCTCGCGCTCTTCAATCCTGACATGATGCCTGCAACGGCAACGATATTGTACATAAATTACAAATGTTTGATTTTTGCGTAAAACCTATCACTTTTTAAACTTTCGCGACTTGAACTCATATTATAAAGTTAAAACGGGTCTCTTTGCGCAAATTTATCAAAAAATAATTTGCCTAACCTCGACGTTTCAACCAAGTATTTAGCCATTAGTATTTAACCATTGGCCGTGGTCACGTGGGACTGGAGTAAAAGAAAAGAAAAAAAGAAAGAAAATACATTTATTTATTTATTTATACTTTAGCACAAAAATAAATGTACAAGGCGGACTTAATGCTAGGAAGCATTATCTACCAGTCAACCTAGCATTATCTAACAGTCACATTTACTCAAGTAGGAAGTCATCATCGAGCAGGCCGAGGTTTGTCTCCAACCACCTGCATTTGGTCTTGTAAAAGTTCACTATCAATGTCCCGACATACAATACTAACAGTATGGGCAGATTTCCGTGAACACAAACCGTGACGCGAACACCTACTTATCATCGGATTCCACGAAGAGGATAACCTATACCCGTCCTACAGAGTCAATGGTTTTTTTCTCTAATCTGTGATCCGTCCTCCCGAGGAAACGTCAAGGTTAGTCAAAATTATTTTTCGATAAGTTTCTGTGTGCGAATAGACCCATTTTAGCTTTATGGTACAAACCTACATAAAAAACAAGCAAAAAATTTATAAGCAATTTTTTGTATTAGTATCACTGACCTCTATAATACAAGTACTTGTATTATAGAGGTCAGTGATTAGTATGGATTGGATTTAAATTAAAATTAATCAGTATATGTTTTTGTTTAACACTTTTATTGTTTTGTTTAGCTTTGTGTAAATAACACTTGTGTTTGGCGATTGTTTAGTAAAGTTTGGGCTGTTTTGATGATATAGTAAATTCAATATTGTTTAATCACTTTAAAATGAGCGTGCGGTTTTAAATTGTATACGTAGAATACGCACTATGCGGCTCGCATCCCACTCAGTCCTCCACATATGTTACTAAGTAGTAGTTTTGAATATAGAACTATAAAAGGATTAGTAATATAACGCCACGTGCCACGGTCACAGAATAATTAATAGTACACTCGGTCAGTGATTGTTTATAGCTAGCTGCCATAAGGAAGAATACAGACGGAGCGTTTCCGTTTTAAATAGCTACCATGGATATTCAAAGCAGCTACCACACCGAACTGTAGAAATAATGTGATTGGGAGTTATTAGTTATTAACCATGTTCTGCAAATAAACGACAAATAAACAACGCCCAATGATCACATACATAGATCCTGGACCTTAACTAGGATTCCCAATATCTTAGAGACCCAGGAACTACGAGGACCATGCTCCCACAATGCCCAGACACAGAACAAGCGTTGCTTGCGTTTTTTTTTCTGTGCACAAATACTTGTCCTGTCGCGGGCATCAAACCCGCTGCCTCCGGGTTATGCATCTACCTGCTCAACCACACACCACGGAGGCTGTCAAAAATATTTATCAATATAATGTGCATTCTATGATAATAATGTCTCAACCGGACAACTGTTAAAAAAATAATAAAGTCACAGATTCAAATTGAGACACGTATAAAGATGCAAAGATGATACAGCTACGCATGTAAGCTGCCTAAAAAAAATAAGTTCAAATATAGATTAACTATTGACGAAAGAGTAATGGAAGCATCTAGCACAACAGTATAACAGCTTTTAAGATACATTAACAGCTTTTGCTCTATTTTTTATACCGGAAGGCATTCTTTTATAGAACGTGATTGATTTTGAAATGTGCTTTGTGTTGAATACCTACTTGCAAAAGTTTCCTTTCTAGAAAGGTTAGAAATGAGACGTTCTAGTTGAGTTTTGAAAGTATTTAGTTTTTTCGAAGACCTTATAATAATACCGAGTACTTATAACTTAGTGGCATCTCGCGCGACGATCAATCCATTAATAGCATAATAGTATGAATCCTGCGCATCCTGCGCCTGTGATTTTTCAGGTTATGTATATCATCTTCATCACCATCAACAGCCTGAAGACGTCCACTGCTGAACATAGGCCTCTCCCAGAGAGCGCTACTTTGAGCGGCTGTTCGCCTTCTGCATCCATCATATCCCCGCGGTTTTTACCAGATCGTCGGTCCACCGAGTGGGGGGCCGGCTTACACTGCGTCTTCCAGTTCGTGGTTATGTATACGGAATTTGAAATGTCTGAAATAACATTGGGCATGAGGCCACACGCAGACGGGTTCTCGAGATGGTGAGCACGAACCAAAAAACGCAACGTAGGCTGGCCCCCCATTAGGTAGAACAACGATCTGGTCAAAACCACGGGGAGGTTATGGATACAGAAGGCAAGCGGGCAGTCGCTTGCCTCCTGCATCTATTGGCTCCTCCGTTGTAATAGTGTGAAATTATTTACATTTTTTCAATTAAAACTCTTTATTCCTATAATATTTAGATACTATTACAATATTGTTCAGTAACGGGATATTTACCATGTAAATTATTTATTTTGAGTTGTCGATATTTCGATGCTGTTGCAAGCACCATGATCACGGACGGACTGAAGAACTTGCGGGTAGATGATAATAAGTTATGGGCAAACGTAGCGGTCTACCCTCCTCCGTACACGTTTATTACGCGTAATATTTAGATAATTTAAATGTATGATGCTTTATTTGATTTTAATCAATCAAAAATAAACTATTCAACATGTAATTATGTTTTTCTTGAATTTAATACAAATAACATCCTCAGAGTCACATAACATCCTCTACGAGCCTATGTTTACTTTTTCAGCAGCAGATGTCTTCAGACTTTTGATGTATGGAATTTGCACTCTTTACGATGTTTAAGAAAAACATTGTTAAGGAACCACCATGCTCAAGAATAAAATAGTTATTTATGATATTAGGGCGGTAAGTTGGTTTTTACAAACGAGTAGACAAATGTAAGCCCGAGATGAAGTTGAGGGCTTACCATAGTCACGAGTTTGTAAAAACCAATTTCCGCGCGTGTATCATACAACGTTTTTCAACACATTTGCGAGAAAACAGTACAATAGGTAATGAAACAAACTTTTGTTTCATCATCATCATCATCATCATCATCAGTCTGATGACGTCCACTGCTGAACATAGGGCTCCCCCAAAGAGCGCCACTTTGAGCGGCTGCTTGCCTCCTGTATCCATCGGCTCCCCGCGGTTCTGACCAGGTCGTCGGTCCACCTAGTGGGGGGCCGGCCTACGCTGCGTCTTCCAATTCGTGGTCGCTACTCGAGAACCTTTCTTCCCCATCGGTTGTCAGTTCTACGAGCGATGTGGCCCACCCACTGCCACTTCAACTTGCTGATTCTCAAAGCTATATCGGTGACTTGAGTTCAAACTTCTCAAACTTTCGTTGTTCAAACTTTCGTTTATTAGTGGGAAAGTCGCAACAAACAATCTTTGATGTTTCTAATCTACTATGAAACTGGGATAAAATGGCGCGCATTTTCAATGCTATTGGCGCCACGTGCGTGTGGTGAAAATTAGAACTACATCTTTAGTTTCGTTTTCTCTTTGGTATTAAAGTGAGACAAACGTATTGAGCAAAAACGCTTCCAAGGAGTTTCGATCATTCAGCTTATTTATTCTCGTAATGTGAAACTCCTTGGTGAAATTCTTATATATTATGTTTTATTGAAATTAAAAATAAACCGTAAATGTTACGCACGGCGCTATATAAGAAAGGATGCGCTAAAATAGGTACTTAGGTGAGAGTACCTATTTTACCGCACGCTCCGTTGTATGGCGCGTAATGGTTAACTTTCGAACAATGTATACAGGCTTTGTAAATGCATTTTTTGAGCAAATGTGTTGAAAAAGAAATTTAAGGCTAGGTCATCCACCAAACTTAGAATTTATTTCTGGATTATGGTCTTTATACCCTCTGTTCTGTGAGAGAAGATTCGTGCACCAGCAGTGAAAATGTCGAATGATTAAAATCACAGGTACATTTTACAACTAAAATCGAATCAAAGTTTTCATTTGTGTCAAAATCAAAACACCCCACGTCCCTATTCTGAACCAGTATTTACGAGCACTGCTCCAGCTTCAATACGATTATGATACGATATCGTAATGTGTGAACCGAACGTACTCAATGCACACTAAATTTTGATTGCTACACCGTACCAACGGTTCGTACCTGGGAATATGATGCCATCATACCTAAAAGTAGACTACGGTGTGTTGCGGTATGGAATCTGGTTAATGTATGGAATACAGAATATGTACAAAGAAGTCATTGTTTATTTTATGCATGGATTTAGATACGAGCTAGTTTTTAACAGTTTTTCGCAGTCTAACGGTGTCTAGGTCAATGGTTAAGAATGATTTTAATGTTTCACGATCAGTTTTAAATAAACGATTTTTGCTTAAACTGTAGATATAATATAAAAGACGTTTATAGCCTAACATTTGATTATGGTCTCACCTGATGGAAAATGACGACGCGGTCGATGATGGAGCATACTTGCCTTAAAAGTCTCAGTTCACTCTAACCCTAAAAATTTCCAGATTATATTTGTCAGGAAACAAGGACGCTGGTAAGGTGTTCCATTATTTTCTGTCTTAATTATAAATGGGGAATCAAAACGGTTTGACTGTATGACGTCAATTACCTCACAACTTCCCCTCAATCAAGCTACTTCCTACGGCTTTGGATTTCAATCTTCCACCGACAGATCAATATCACCGCACAATGAATATTTTTCCAACTAGGTCACAGACTGCCTACGCAACCTCTCGCTGTAATTAGACGCACAATTAGACCTCCACGAGCTGATCAACTGAATGGCAATTAGTATCTCCCCCTGGAAATAATGACGCATAGTATTGGAGTATAGAAAAATTTAGCTACATTTGTTTTTATTTTATAGAGAAACACTTTCATTCATCACTTGATATGTCATTTTTGACCACTGTACTCGGCCATCTAGAGTGTTACGCTTTCCTAAAGGTGCGATATGTAAGGGAAACAAGACGACATTATTCCGAATCACCCAAGAGGAAATGAGATACGCTACAATGGTACTATTTCGTTATCGATAGAGATTTTTTCATTCACTAGTTTCCCTAAACACAGTGAATTTATCTGATTCAGTTCGGATTCGTTATAACAGAAGAACGCTTTGAAGAGACCGCTCCGAGAAGTGAGCATGTCCGAATATTTTTGCGTCGGTCTAAGAAGCTGTTCATGTTCGCATGTTCGCAAGGTTTTATAGAATTTCCTAAAGTTTAGAATCTACGCTAAATAAAAATAAACTTCAAAGTACACTCTGTCTATTTTTATACGAAGTGAATTTTACAGAATGGGGATAGAATAAGCATTCACCCGATTGGTCAAATCTAAACCTACTTTCAAACGAAAATATTATGGATCTGTGTTGCCAGGTATCGAGACCAGGTATCGAGACATGGATCGATCTAGTATTATAATTATACTACCTATATATCACACGTACATTTTGTTCATGTCGTCAAACAATAACGTTTAGAAATGTTCTACCGCTATTGCTTATACCACCATTATTAACACTTTAAAAGTAACTAGGTCACAACTTATTAATTACCTGCGTCTCTAACCTTTAATTAGCGGCCGGTGATCGCCTCAATAACAATTAGCAGCTCCCTCGGTACAATGACTCATAGAACTAAACACAATGCTTTTCTGTTGATGCTCAGAAAGCCGCTGGTTGCGTAATTAAGCCTTTAAAATTATAGTTGTTTGTATGCTTTAGTCTTTGTATGAGCCTAGGATAGCCTCGCGTGAAGCGGAAATGGACCAATGTCCAGAATAAATAATAGTACAAATATCATTCTAAGAAAATGGCGGGCTTATTATCTAACTCGCAACAGGTTTGCAACAGGCGTAAATTTCGCGATGATTGCTGTCATACATCATTAGTGGTGTCGACCATGTATGCTTCGCTACTGCTGTTGCTTTGCTGTTGCAAATTATACGTAATTACCCCGCGGGTCCTTGTCGTCACTGCGGCATCAATCGCCTTAGCTTCATACGGGAATGTCCCTTAAAGGGTAAGTTAAAATGCATTTGGCCCCATTGGTTGACCACTTTGTATGTCCCTAAATTAAATTAAACGAAACGAAGCGAAACGAAACGAAACAAAACGAAACGAAACGAAAAGAAATGAATTGTCATTTTCTAGCGTTTCACAATATTTAAATCAATTTTATTCCTGATGCATTTTTCTATTGCATTGGTTTTCATATTTTACTCCATCGGTCAGTTCCTTGCCAAAACACAAGTTTTTAAACTTGAACTCATAATAATATTATAAAATCAAATAGCTTAATAAAATTATTTTTTTAAAATTTCTGTATGCAAAGAAACCCGTTTTAACGTTATACTTCATATGATAGAAAAGGGTCATCCAAATCGGTGAAGACAGAAACGGGCGCCTTTTGTGAAGTCACGCTAGAAATGAGTTTCGTGCTTTATAACTCAAGCTAACCTTTCAAAATTAAACCCTATCAGCAAGATATAAGACACATGAATGACGAGGCCCCTGGTCGGGGTTGTGAGAATCAGGTGGATGCAAGCGGTTATTCTGACGCTCATTGGGGCTATGACTGGTTTCCATAAATACTTTTAGATATACATAAATACTTAGCTATGTAGATGACTTTTGGATGATGGCACGATGGTGATGATACTGATGATGATTCCGGATATCAAGAGTTGTGATGGTAAAATATGAAAGTTTGGTTTTTGCATCATCTGACTCCACGCCAATTTTCCACTGTCAATGTAAAATCAACTTTAACAGCTTTGCTTTACGTATAATAGGTAATCTCGTATTTATCAAATCCTAAACCGTATTTTTTTACGTTTTGATGGAATCTATTTTGACAACATAGTAAAACATGTGTCAAATAAAATCCATTAACGATATCCGGTTATTAAAGTATGTTATTTTTAGGATCGTGAACGGTTTTTAGATTCTTTTGTTTTAGTAAGATCTTACTGTTTCGTTAAACAAATATATAGTGCATACTACAGTACCACAAATATTCTAGGTTTGTGGTACATACGCGGCTAGTGTTCTACTAATCACTTTTATATTTTGTTATTGTTATATTGTGAATACTTGTGTTATATTTAAATAGGTCTAAATTAATAGATACGTACCTATTTCAAATGCCAATAAAATTATTATAGTATAATGTCACGACCAAATAATGTTATTTAAATAAACTGTCACAAAAGCTAAACTGATAAATTGATAAAAACTGATCATTCATCATCCTCTTTGCCTTTACCATTTGTTATTGAGGTCGGCTCTTGAGGTCGGCTCCCAATCTAACCTATAATAAATAAATAAATATGTGTGGGACATGTCACGCAGCGCCATCTAGCCCCAAACTAAGCATAGCTTGTACTATGGGAACCAGATAACTGATACAATACTTAGATACTTTTTGTTTGTAAATACATACATAGAATACAATATAACAACCAGACACAGAACAAACAAGCTAGAACAACAACAACATAGCGGCAAGCTACCAGAATTACACGAGCGACTGCCATCTGACCTCGCAACCCATAAGAGACCGGTAACAGGGATGATCAGATCAAGCGTCAGATTTTATCAGGTTTCTGACTACCCATAACGATTGCAATAAGTGTTCTTATGACAACCGGGACCGACGGCTTAACGTGCTCTCCGAGGCACGGAGCGATGGCATCGAAAACTGCACATAAATTACTAAATAAGTCATTAGTGCCGGGCTGAGGATCGAACCCGGTGCCGTAAGATTGCGAAGCGCACATGCTACCGCTGGGCCACGATCGTCATTCAATTATTTAATGAAAATTAATAACGAAAATGCATCGCAGAGTAAAATCTTGGTATTTGAAAATCAGGGTTATCCCACAAGAATACTGAATAATATTATTCAAAGCTGCGTACTTACAGTAAATATTGTTAGGTAATAAATTTTTCATTTACACCAAATGTCATTCGTTATTCAATTTTTTACTTTTAACTAAAGTCCAGTGGGGTAAGTGAAACATACTTTACTTTTGATGTTACGTAAACGGCTCTAGCACAGTAATAGGACTCGCATTTATAATAGCGACTGGTGCTAAGTATACTTGCTGAAATCAGCTATCTATGACACGAGTTCGTAACTCCATAGTAGTGCGTTTAGCGATGAAATCATCAAATCAAACGCAGACGATGGTTTTGTTTCACGTACCGCACCGTTTCACTTACCCCACTGGACCTTATAAAGTTAAGTTAGAAAACCATCTTTGTTCAAATTAGCAAGAAACAAAGTTTTTAATTTAAGTTTTTCAACTTTTATAGAGTTGAACGGCTGCAGTTTATAATTAAGTGTAAAAGCAATTTCTTAGTATTTTATAATTCAGGTGGTCTAGCAAGAATATAATGAACAAGGCATTAATTCTTGATTAGCATAAAAAAACATGAAAATAATACAACAAGTTATTTATTTTTATCATCGTTTTGTTCTATAGAACCGAATTTAACGGTTTATTTAAAATAATTATCTGTACAATTACTTTATTTTATTTTTTGACAGAAAATTATGCGTCTACAGACCGTTCACCGTAAGTTGTCCCCAAATGTATTAATATTATTTAAAAATATGCAAGTATTATCGTAAATGTAAAGTAATATTTAAGCATTATCTAAACTTGTATGTACCCACCACAGTTTAATATGTTTTACCTGCATTTTTTAAATAATATAAGTACATCAGGGGGCATCTTACGGTGAACGGTCTATACCAATAGATCTCATAATTAAAAAAGAAAATAGACCTCTACTTATATCGTCACTTGTTTGACTAAGTGACGTATCTGACATTTTTATGTATCTGAAATATTAAATGTAGCTTTTATCTACTTTTAAAGACGCGTCGAACTGTCTAATCAACTTATTTGTAGAAATAATGCCAGATACGTCACTTAGTCAAACAAGCGACGATATGTGCCTACTGACTACTGAATTTCATCGGAACGCTGAACGCCGCGCCGTCAACGCGTTAGATATTACATACTAAAAGAACTAAGATATATTAATCGTTTGGCTTAGGAAATTCAGCTTTAATTCCAATAAACACGTATCACTTTCAACTTTAAGGATTTATTATAACGTAGGTATTTCTTTTCTACAAACTGGAATCACTTCACATCACATCACATCATCAGCCGCAAGACGTCCCCTGCTCAACACAGACCTCCCCCATAAAACGCCACTTTAGACGCTTATCATAGGGGGTTTGCCATAATCACCACGCACAGGCGGCTTGGTGATCGCAGATTTTAATGTACCGAGGAGAATGCTGCTGTCATTCCCTGAATATGCCTTTAGCCGGCTCTTACGGCACCCACGGGAAGAGTACTGGAACGATCAAGTCAAAAACACCAACTTCAAATCAGCGATTTAGGCGGGAATCTTTAATTATTTACAGACAATCAAAGGCGGGAAGTAATTTATTAAGCTGCTTGGGCGTGGCATAAAAATACATTTTTACAAACTAAGTAATATCATAGAAAAACTTACCAAGTCATCATAGTAGTTCGCAATCTGCGAGTAGATCAGGGAATCGTAATCCATTTTTGCACAGTCACCACACAAAACACAAAACACAAAAATCACACACACACTCACACAAAACCACAAGCTGGAGTATTTTAGACAGCTCCACAAGCGAATTTGATTCTCAAATGTGAGCTATCGATTGAAGACGCATTGGTACAGTACGTTCTGACGTGTACTAACGCTGTAAAGCTAAAATAAGACCAAATTTTAAACACAAATCTTTGGTGTCGGTGCGTATATGTGCAGAGCTGTTGTAACCGCTTCGGTTTGTGAGGTCATGGCGATGAAATGGTAATGTGATGCGATTTTGATACAAAAATTAAAATTGCATTTTGAATGACGTATTGAGTTAGTGGTTTTCTTGATGTTGTTCGCCATAGTCGCCCATAACAGTTTGATGCCCAATTCAACGTGGTGGTAATAATATTTTGAACTATAATTCCAAAATGGTACCCGTGTACTTAGTAATAAATTAAGATATATTTGTCTATTCGAAATCTTTGTTCCCTATTGGTTGTCACTTCTGCAAGTGACACATCACTCGTGTTAAATTTAATTGTTTTTTTTTATCAACGATAGGTTAACATTTGACCATGGTCTCACCTGATGGTAAGTGACGACGCGGTCGACGGTACGCTTGTCTAGAAGATACTGGTTCAATCTGGTCTTAAAAACTTCCGCGAGGTTTTAATTTAAGATTTTCGAATGGCGACCAGAAACCGTCTTCCAGTTTGTGGTCGCCACTCGAAAACTTTCTTCTCTACTGGTTGTCACTACTGCAAGTGATGTGGCCGGTCCAATGCATGCCATTTAGATTTGCTAATTCTAAGAGCTATCGGTCACCTTCACCATTTCTCGAAGTATCTACATTAAAATGAGGGTGCGGTCCAGGACTCTGTTTTCTGTAAACGTCAAAAAATTGGATGGCATTCCGTAAGCATAACCTCAATAACACATCAAAATCGATGCTCACACGGTTTCAACAACTCTATAAAATCTCTACTCATGTGCGAAGAGGAAGCATGGCGTGCCCGACCCGTGCGTTACTTCAAACATTTCACGTTAGTTTGTTTTATAATTTCCATGCTCCGCTTTTTTTTCTTTTTCGATTTATATTGTGAACTGCGAGGCGACCTCTTCAAACATTTTTTTTAATTTGCATTGGAATAGAGTTGCACAGAGCAGTGTTTACGACAATGCGAATGTATGGAGTTTGTGCGGTGTGTTGGATGGAAATTTGTGGTAATAAGTAGACTGTGTTTTGTGTTGTTTTTGTGGATTCGTTGTGTATATTATTGTTCTGAGATTTTGTATGTATCGGTGAGCTTTTGGATGATTCTGTGTGTTAATTTAGGTAGCGCAAATACAGGATGCAATTGAATTTATTAGCTTAAATCGAGTGTATGATAGTACATCATTTATTGATGATTATTAAAGAGTAAAGAGTACAAATGAAAGTATATTTTATTGAAAATTATGAAGATTGCCACCGCACCTAACATAGTTGGCACGAAGATTTAAAACCATTTTAAATTTTTTTTATATTTTTTTATAACTTTGTGTGTTATAATTTAAAACAGAACTTAATTATTTTAATTTAATTTGGCACTGCCCATATACAGGTTGATTATCTAATTTTTTAGAGATATTATCAATACCAAATCGATGCGTTAGATTTCATAGTTTTTGGTCTAGATCTGGCCGGTGTCAGGGATCGGTAATTAGTTTTAAAGGATGCCAATGAATTCAATTACATGCAGTAGTTTTAGGTTATAGGAACTATTTATACGTGTATATTACGTAATACACGTAGCAATTTAAGATTTCGGTACTAAAAATATCCATTAGAGGACTTTTTCTACTGTATCTCTGAGACTAATCAGAAATATTTCATGCAAAGATAGTATTTCATCATCTTCTTTTTGATTCATATATAATTACTCTAAAGACCAAGCTCTCTCCCTCTCTCTCAATCTAGACTAGTTTGAGAGAAAGAGACAGACAGGCAGAGAGAGTGAAAGGACCGTGGTTTATCTCACTCATGCAGGTAATCTAATGCTGGTAATTTACATGTCACCAAAAATATTTGTATAATAGAAGCTTCCAAACTATGCAGAGAGGCAACTTCAACAATAACTGTTATTTCGAGAATTCTATCATGTACTAAGTTTGTGGTGTCTTTGCAAATATTTGTACAAATAATTAGTGAAGGGCATAAATTCACGTCCTTTGGACTGCTACAGCTGCTGCTTTCTCACGTTATTGTCTATTACTGTTTCGATCAATGGTTAACCACCATGGGTGGTTGGATGGTTTAGTTGTTTTTGGGGGTTAGTGGTTGGTTGGTGGTGGTGGGTTGATATACCTATTGCGGTGCAGATTTATCTGCCCACAATTATCAATGGCAAAGCTAGCATAGAATGCCAATGTTGTTTTCTCAACTTATATGAAAACAGCCTGAACTATCACATTCAAAGAATCATAGCCAAAATATTAATTGGCTATTCTAGGCCTTCACAAACAATCTGTTAGCCGTAAGATGCTACCGTAACTTACGTAAATTACTACGAATTTATCTTTCACTAGTACCTTCATCCATCTTATTATTGTTTATTTCTTTGTGTTTTGACTCAGTTATTAGCTGATACTAATTAAAAACGTGCTCTCCTTTTTCAGAGAAATGTGTAAAATTAAGTTATAGAAAACTAAATTACGTTCAGATAAATTAAAAGCTAACTTCTCATAAGAACAATATTTTAAGAGTCATAATAGGCTAGATGCCTGCTATTAAAAATGAACAAACAAATATTATGTTCATAAAGAAGCCTAAAAGTTAATGCAATAATTGAAAAAATAAGTAAAATCGGTAAATAAATGACGCAGTAATAAGCTTTTAAAGTTTCTGAAGCGGCTATCGCCTGTCCCTTTCTCGCAAAACAAAGCATCCCCATTACTATAAAAACATATGATTGTGACGTCACACGCCAAAGAGCTTGTATGTAAGCTTAGTAATGAGGTACTATGAAGGCCCAAGTTCTGACGTCACTGCATGTTTGAGCTGTCTCTTTCTATTCCTGTATATTATACCCCTTGTAACTTTGTAATTATTTGAGATATTTAATTTTTGTTTTCATGACTGTTTAATTTTTGCAATAAAAAAATTGTAGTCATCTAGCCTATTCCCATTGAAAGTACTGGGTGGCGCAAAAGTAAAGACCCTATTTGGTTCAGCTATAACATTTTTTCTAAATTAGAAAACTAGATTTAGGTTTTTTTAAATGTATATTTGTGCCATTAAATTTCGTACCATTAGGATTTAAAGATGATGTCTTTTAAATGGTGACCTCCAGAGTTGATACACATTTGAGCCCTATTTATGACATTTTGCATAACTTGCCGTAACACTTCCTGCGATATGTTCGTTATTTCTTGACGAATGTTTTCTTTTAGAGCTGCGAAAGTCTGTGGCTTGTTCACATACACCCGAGATTTCAAAAAACCCCAAAGAAAGAAGTCTGGACTGGTCAGATCGGGTGATCTTGCAGGCCAAGGCAAATCGCCAAAACGAGAGATAACTCGGCTTGGAAAAGCGTCCCTCACTAAGTCCATAGTGTCGCGCGCTGTGTGTGCCGTAGCGCCGTCTTGTTGAAACCAGATGTGCTCCAGCCCCAATTCGTCCAAACTGGGTATCAAAAACTCACGTAACATGGTTCTGTAGCGTTCTCCAGTGACAGTTATCGCATTGCCTCCAGCGTCTTCGAAAAAATAGGGTCCGATCACTCTGTCAACACAGATGCCACACCATACAGTAACTTTTAGTGGGTGTAGAGGTGTTTCTTGAATAATGCGCGGATTATCAGTGCCCCAGAACCGAGTATTCTGCTTATTGACATGCCCTGAGAGATGGAAATGCGCTTCGTCACTCATAACCAATTTTGAAGGAAAATCATCTTGCAAAATGTCATAAATAGGGCTCAAATGTGTATCAACTCTGGAGGTCACCATTTAAAAGACATCATCTTTAAATCCTAATGGTACGAAATTTAATGGCACAAATATACATTTAAAAAAACCTAAATCTAGTTTTCTAATTTAGAAAAAATGTTATAGCTGAACCAAATAGGGTCTTTACTTTTGCGCCACCCAGTATTTGGATTAGTCATTAAATAACAATAAAAATAATTAGCACCAATATGACGCGAATGCGATGATATGAGATGAAGATCATGATGATGATGATGTGGTGTGATGTGATGTGTGATGTGATATGATTTCGTTAACTTGGTTTCATGTTGAGGTCATGCCTAGAGTATTTCCAAAGCCCAGGTCAGATCTGTGAAGCTCTACATAATAAAGAAGGTGCGATGCGTTTGCTGTCATTTATTGGACAGTTTCCGATTTCCATCTCATACTCCATCATTAGATCTACACCATTAGATATTAGAACCATTTTAAATGATATTGTATTCCATGTGTGCATTTAGAAACAAAAAGTATTTAAGTATTGTGTCAGTTATCTGGTTCCCATAGTACAAGCTTTGCTTAGTTTGGGGCTAGATGGCGCTGTGTGAAACATCCACACATTTATTTTTCTATAGAAACTAAATAGGTAATACACAATATATAAAATAATATCATAATAATTAACGTACAGAAAACCTATTCGCTGTATCAAGAACAGCTGTCTCATTTTAACACATAAAAATAGAGAACTTACCTAAATAAAAGATAAATAAAAGAAAGAAAAGAAATAAATAAAAGACTAACAATTTGAGAATCTTTAAATAGGTTTAAAAATAAAATAATCTATTTAGATGTTAATTAATGCTTGGGCCGCAGGCAATCGCAATAATAATTGATTTTCTATTGTTGGGGGTAATTCAGCAGTAAAAAGTATTTTTTAAATGAATGATAGGAGAAACGGAGATAAAGTTGCTATTTATTTATTTATATATTTATTATTCATAAGGTAATCAACAACATTACATAAAGACATAAAACTAAAAACGTACAGGTAACAAACAAAGCAATTAACAGATTACCAATAGTTAGGCATAAACATGAAATGTGAATGAACAGTTTTTAGGCTGATTACAGACTTTATGACTATTATGGGACTTTAAAATCTCTTGAAGCACCGTAAAGTTATAATTTTGTTTACAGCACAAAAGCAACAAACATCCAAACGGTGGTATACTGGTAACCATCGAACACACGTGGGCTGTAAAAATAAATAGCTCACAGTTTGCAATGTTATTGTTAGGATCGCTCTTGCTGCGGCAATATCAATAGTAAGGGTGCTTTGAGATGTCTTCATTACTAAAAAAAATTGCGATGAAAATTTACATTGCCATACAATTTAATTGATCCTTTATTACTTTTTGGGAAATGTCTAATAAATGATATTAAAAAAACACTGAACCAACATTTTTTTTTATTACATTTAAGTATTTAATTAGAATAGAAATAGGTGAACAATATTTCATAATTTTCAGCAAGAACCTATATTTTAAAATCGTAAAATACTATTTAGGAGCCTAAGGTCTCATCACAATATTGATGTAGAATTTATAACGTCAATTAATGTTTTTTATTTTATTTTACATCATATAATGCAGGCACGTTTTACTACGTAAGTCAAAAAGTGACTCCCAAAAGTAGAGAAAGCCACTTAGGTCATCATCATCATCATCATCAACAGCATGAAGACGTCCACTGCTGAACATAGGCCTCCTCCAAAGAGCGCCACTTTAAGCGGCTGCTCGCTTCCTGCATCCATTGGCTTCCCACGGTTTTCATCATATCGTCGGTCCACCTAGTAGGGGGCCGGCCTGTGTATTCTGGTTTGTGGTCACCACTCCTTCTTTCCTATCGGTTGTCAGTTCTACGAGCGATGTGGCCTGCCTGTTGCCATTTCAACCTGCTAATTCTAAGAGCTATATCGGTCACTTTAGTTCTACTGCGGATCTTCTATATAGTACAGTATAATTATAGTGTCCTAATTGTCCATACTGCTTATTTATTTACAGAGCATAGAGAAAATGTTTGGTATGGGAGACCACCTGGGTTTTAGCGTATTTGGAAAGGAGTATGAATTTTTATTTATACCGAAGATATCCCGGACGTCAGCCTGTACGAGATTAGAATGGCCCTCAAACAGCTTAAAAACAACAAGGCACCAGGTGAAGATGGAATTACGACTGAACTTCTGAGAGCGGGTGGTAGACCGGTACTTTTAGTCCTCCAGAAGTTATTTAATTCTGTCATCCTTGAAGGTACAACGCCAGAGGCATGGCACAAGAGCGTGGTGGTGCTCTTCTTCAAAAAAGGCGATAACACCTTATTGAAGAACTATAGGCCCATCTCGCTCTTGAGTCATGTGTATAAGCTGTTTTCGAGAGTCATTACAAATCGTCTCGCACGCAGGTTTGATGAATTCCAGCCTCCCGAACAAGCCGGTTTCCGAAAAGGCTTTAGCACCATAGACCACATCCATACGCTGCGCCAGATTATACAGAAGACCGAAGAGTATAATCGGCCGTTATGCCTAGCGTTTGTGGACTATGAGAAGGCCTTCGATTCAATCGAGACTTGGGCGGTGCTGCAGTCCTTGCAGCGATGCCAAATTGACTATAGGTATATCGAAGTTTTGAAGTGTTTGTACAGTAAGGCCACTATGTCAGTCCGACTACAGGACCAGAGTACGGAACAAATTCCATTGCAAAGAGGCGTGAGACAGGGAGACGTTATTTCTCCGAAACTGTTCACAAACGCATTGGAGGATGTTTTCAAGCTCTTGGAGTGGAAAAGATCTGGCATCAACATAAATGGCGAGTACATCACTAACCTTCGTTTTGCCGATGATATAGTCATAATGGCGGAATCGCTCGAGGATCTTAGCACCATGCTCAACGACCTCAGTAGAGTCTCCCAGCAGGTTGGTCTTAAGATGAATATGGACAAGACAAAGATCATGTCTAATGCTCATGTTCCACCTATACCGGTAATTGTTGGGAACGATACTCTCGAAGTTGTCGACAAGTATGTCTACCTAGGACAGATTGTCCAATTAGGTAGGTCCAACTTCGACAAAGAGGTGGCGCGAAGAATCCAACTCGGCTGGGCAGCGTTCGGGAAGCTTCGTCCTATCTTTTCGTCCAAAATACCGCAGAGCCTGAAAACGAAAGTTTTCAATCAGTGTGTGTTGCCAGTGATGACTTATGGAACTGAGACATGGTCTCTTACTGTTGGCCTCATTAGTAAGCTCAAAGTCGCGCAGCGAGCTATGGAGCGAGCTATGCTCGGTGTTTCCCTGCGAGATAAGCTCCGGAACGAGGAGATCCGCAGGAGAACTAAAGTGACCGATATAGCTCTTAGAGTTAGTAAGTTGAAGTGGCAATGGGCAGGCCACATCGCTCGTAGAACTGACAACCGATGGGGAAGAAAGGTTCTCGAGTGGCGACCACGAACCGGAAGACGCAGCGTGGGCCGGCCCCCCACTCGGTGGACCGACGACCTGGTGAAAGCCGCGGGGAGCCGATGGATGCAGGAGGCGAGCAGCCGCTCAAGGTGGCGTGCTCTGGGGGAGGCCTATGTTCAGCAGTGGACGTCTTCAGGCTGTTAATGATGATGATGATGATGAATTTTTATTTTTATACTAAAGTAAACGGTACGTTAAGAAAATCTTTGTAAGTAAAAACTTAATAAATGTGTTCATGTGTGTGTAACCATAGTTTTTAGTAAAGGTTTCTAAATATATTAGACATATTCATTGTCATTTATTTGCTTATCTAAGTGTAACCATGTATAGGTCTTATTCTACGTGGTGATTTTAATACTTAGTAGCCTTTTTCGGGCATCGCAAGATTCTGTGAGGGCGCTTTTATAATTGAAAATAATAAATTTTATCCTAGTTTCACGACATTTTTATTTATTATCTTAAATATACTTCTGGATTATTTTAATTTTTTGGTAGATTCAAATTATTCATCTATTGAGTAGAAGCAATAAACAGTCAGGTATTTTTTTAGTGTACTGTTAAAAGAGGTAATTTTAGTTTCATTTTTTATTTCAGATGGTAGGTTATTAAAAACTAGCTTTTGCCCGCGGCTTCGCACGCTTGTATTGTGTTATTTCTATGTTTAGGTACTCTAATAATAGATCATGCATTTTCTATATACCAAACAACAAATCCACTAAATCTTTTCGGAGCTGAGCACGTATCAGCACACGTGTAAAATGCATTTACCTATACGACGTGTACATAATTAATTATGTTAATACTATTTAGAAATTACAAATACTTAAGTACACCACTGTAAAAGGAGTCGACATTTATATGTCCACTATTTTCCACATTGTCTCATTTCACTGCACTTTCAACATAGTGGAGGGAGTGAGGAAATAACATGTATACAAAGCTCAAATCAGAATCTCTTTTGCAAAGAATGTTTCATTTTTAGGGTTCCGTAACAGTTTTGAAATAAAGAAACCCTTTGTGGCGAAAAGTACGTCTCCACACTATCATGCCTGCCTAAGGTTCCATTATAGGTTAGGTGTAATGTACGCCACAAATGAAATGTTACAGAGCATCATTGAAAGGAATAGAGGAAACAGTTCTTATTTTTACTTATTAGGTGAGAGTCGCCTTTGATACCATGAAAACACCGAGAGCCACAGCTAAGTGGTAGGATCCTCTCACCAACGAATGAAGTCATTATCAGATGCGAACTTACTTCTCCTCACCTTAAACCTTCAGGACCCGAAGGTCCCGAAGGAGGGTCCACCAGCCTTCCCCATTTGACCCGCCTTTACCACCGTGCAAAACTCTTTCTAGTTCCTCGTTATTTCCCTTTCAATAAGACTCACATCAAAAGTTAAACTCTCATCACAAGTTAACTCTTTGATCACAAGTAATCTTAGTTTTTAGGTCTAGTTTAGTTTAGTATACTTATTATTATATGTTATCTAAGTTTTTAAATAAATCGTGTTATATGTTTGGAATATAAAAAGTAATCTTTGAACCACTTACCCAGCCTAGCCAGGATTATTAAAAATTACCTCTTGTAATTGTTTCGTTGAGGTTATTCATTGCTACACCAAATTTTCTTAATATCTTTTTACTTCATACAAGCGTTAGCGTATAGTCTGTGCTTCATACTCGCTTCGCTATCTTTTTATCTAAATAAAACCAAGGCAAGGCACCACTCCCGCCTTTTTTCTCTCATACAATACAATGTTACCAGCACAGATAACCTAAAACTCGGAATCGATTCACTTACTTACCTCTCGATTAAAATCGCATTTCGCGACACCCTTAATTCGGGTTTTATTTTTAGTGTTTTGTTTTATCTAATGAACAACTTTTATCTGATGATTGAAAAATCACGCCTTAGAGTAGCATACCTACTAATATTACTCTTTGGTCATATACATTCATCACAGAGACTTTTTTCTTTAATCTGTGCCTCCAGATAAACATGTAGCACCACAGACCTGTGTGTGTGGCACAGAGTGTAGTCAATGGTTTTTTGCTCTAATCTGTGACATATCGTAACTTACCGTAAGTAGCCAAAAAAAACACCAATCGGCCATGTTGTTTAAAACTCCGATTCGTTTCTAATGAAATCTTAATAATTCTCATAAAAAAATTAACGATATTTCAATTTTAATATATCCTATTTTAAGCGCCGGCTATTTCTAAGCATATTAGTGAAAACCGCATGAAAATTATTTTCATTCAGTATTTTAGGAGTTCAGTCATAACACCGTTTCCATTATTTACCACGCACTCTAAGGTAGGTAGGTCTACCTAAGATAGATATCATGATTATATGATATGTGTCTAAAAATAATCGTTAATCGGTATTATGTATCTAAAATAATCGTTAATTATCGAACCGAATATTGGCCTACACATCACTAAAATTGTTTTTTGACATGTGACAGATGACATTACATAAGTTTTACAGGTGCCTTCCAGTTTGAAAACAATTTAAAAAATCAATCGGCCATGTTGTTTAAAACTCCGATTCGTTTCGTAATGAAATCTCAATAATTGTCATCAAATTTTTTTAACGATATATCAATTTTAATATATCCTATGTTAAGCGCCGGTTATTTCTAAGCAAATTAGTGAAAACTGCATGAAAATCCATTCAGTATTTTAGGAGTTCAGTCATAACAAACAAACAAACAAACAAACAAACAAACAAACAAACAAACAGACAAAGTGTTTAAAAAATGGCTTAACGTGATCAGCGGCTAATTTTAAGCCAACCTGTGTCATTTTTTTCTTGATATCTTGCAATTACAGATTTTTTTATCTCTACAGTTTTATTATATGTATAGATGTTTACTGCCATGTAATGTAGGCTGTGAGTTAACACCTTAATTCTAGAATATGGTAAATATAATCTATACTTGTGTCTAGTATTTATAATATGTGTATTTTCTATTTTAATAAATGTATTTTGGTTCTTATGTACAAAGGTGTATAAATAAATCTTGTATATATATGGACGGCGGGATTAAATTTTGTGTTTTTTAAAGTGCGGTCTTTAGAACACGTAATATATTATGTAGTCGTCTGATATTATATATTTATTTTATGTAACATTCCGCGTGGTAGGCCGTGTGTTTTCGGTTTGCAGGCCATGTGGTACCGGTTTGCGACTAGGACCACCCCATCTCCTCCCGTAGGTGCCGTAAGAGCCGGTTGAGGGAATATCCAGGAAATGCGCAGCAGCATTTTCATTGTTACTTACATTAAAATCTTCTGCGATCACCAAGCTGCCTGTCAAGCGTGGTGATTATGGCAAATCCTCTCTATGATAAGCGTCCAAAGAGGCGTTTTATGGGGAAGGCCTATGTTCAGCTGTGGTTGTATAAGAAACTAATTTTATTACTGAACACCTTAGAGCTCGACTGTTATTCGTACGATAGTGGCACACTTTTAATTTGTCTATGAGTTGTACATAAATAGTGTCTCAAAAAAGGAAGGAGCTAGCCCCCAAGATACGGGTATTATAACCCAGTTTGGGGTGGTTAGAGCCGTACTGCCAGTGTTGTACTTAAAAAGAAATAAACAATTTTGAATTTTGAATTTTGAATTTTGAATTGTTTATCAAAATAATGGGCAATAGACTGAATTTCCATTCAATTATTTTAATCCTTAATAGTTTTCTTAATTTCTACTATTATAAAAAACAATAATAAACATTTAACATAATGCTTCCTACCTATTTGGTACTTATTATTATGAAAACTTAAAAATAACCGAAAACCTGACAAAGTAATATAGTAGATATAATACACAGGTGCATTAAACACATGTGAGGCACTTTCCCCAAAGCTTGCTGCTTCTGCATCTATCTTATCTGCATTTTCTCCATAAAAGGGGTATTTTTCACCATAAGTCGTAGAGCCCGACTAATCCCTGACGTCGTCGCCAGCAAGCGCCAGTCTACATTATACTAGTAAAGCTTAAGTTATAGGCAAAATATAGCTGAAATTATTGATACCTTATGTTATTATTAGAAATAAAATTCAAAGCGTAGTTAATAATAAATCCTCAGTCAAATAGTTCATTGAAAATAGGCTGTTTTTGCACTTTGGGCATACGTCGCGAGCGGGGTGAAATGCTAAAACTGTATACTTTGCATTTGCCCGCGACGTATGCCCCTACACACTTAATGAGTCGAAACCAGAATACTTAATTTAAATTATTGTTCTAAGCATAAAAAATATAAAGTGCAAAGTATAGGAACCCTATTAAAAAGAATGTGTTAAAAAAAAGAAGAAGGTAGTCTTTCCCACTACTGGTGATAACTGGTGCATGCAATCCGGCACAATTCAGAAAAGAAAACTCCGGAGCTTCAATTACAGCTGTAGAGAAGAAGCAATAAGAAACTGTAATGTCAAATTCAAGTTGAGATTAATTAATTTATAATTTCTATATTTTATATATTTTTTGGATTCACTAATTCGACACTTTCCTGGATCCGACACATTCCTTACTGGACACTTTTCATTATAATCATCATCATCATCATCATCATCATCAACAGCCTGAAGACGTCCACTGCTGAACATAGGCCCCCCCCAGAGATCACCATTTTGAGCAACTGCTCTCCTCCTGCATCCATCCTCCATTCAATATATTTTTTACAAATCAATCGTTCTCAAAACTACAACTTCAAAAGTACCACGTGGTACTTTTGAAGTTGTAGTTTTGAGAAATAACTGTTGTAGGGAGAGAGATAGAGAGAAAGAGCAAGAAAAGGGCAGAGACTTCTTAGAGACAAATTCGACCCATTCGACTGAAACAGTTAAACAACTAAAACATTGAAAGCACAAAACAGCACAATAAATAACACTCACTTACACGCTCACAATCCAACACTTAACAAAATAAACCCCTAATTCAATTTACACGGAAACACCGCCATATAACATCGTTACACATTCAAAAACGGGCATAATACAGTTAAAACGAGCATAACAAAGTTAAACGGGCATAACAGTTGTAACGAGCCAAAACTGTTGTTAAGGAATCCGATGCCGTCGCCACGCACTCTTGGCACGAAAGCAAGGCCATTGAAAAATGTAAATGATAAGTAAAATGGGCTTTATTCAACTATATTTCACTTGTACACTGGAAGGGATCCAGTTGTTGCAACAGGTCATGCGTGTGCTTGGATTGGGGTACACCAGGAAATGCTAATCCTATAAACTTAACCTAATAGCTGTTATATTTTAATGGTAATGTAATTTAGTGCTTTATGATGTCCTTGTAAATAATTATAATATAGGGATATTATTATTAATATTATTTGAGAAAATATTTTAATAGACAAAGCGACTTTATTGTTTAAGCTTACTAGGTAACGTCAACAGCTTCTCTTTAAATGCCAGTGGCTTTCAAACAAGCCATTGCCTTTTTATTACCTATATTGATGAGGAAGGCCTCCCTCAGTACGTTGATTTGTGGATGTTTTCAGTCTGGGTCAGGTAAAAGATCGACACTTTCTCTAATTGGCTACTTTTATTAATTCGCTACTTTCCCTAATTCGACACTTTCCTTGATTCGACACTTTCCTTACTGGACACTTTACCGTTTTGATACTTTGGTACAGTCATTAATAGAATTAATAGACAAAAACTTCGTGTTTTCTTTGAATGTCAGTGGCCTTCTCAAACAACTGGTACAAGGCATTGCCTTATTATTACCCATACTGATGAGGAAGGCCTCCCCCAGTACGTTCAGCTGTGAACGTCTTCAGTCTGGGTCAGGTAACAGGTCGACACTTTCTCTAATTGGCTACTTTTATTAATTCGCTACTTTCCCTAATTCGACACTTTCCTCGATTCGACACTTTCCTTACTAGAAAACTTTACCATTTTGATACTTTAATACAGTCATTAATTAAATTAATAGACAAGACACGCTTATGGCACACACCTATTGATGATGATGTAAACATAAATTAATTTGAAAACTAACTAAGTAAGAAATACATATCCACGCGTGCTCTACACATGGTAAATGTAATATACCAAGGCTCGTGCGTTGCCAGACCGCAAGCGATCATAACGTAATAAATATATCCAATTGGAAGCGGTCTGTTTGAAGATTTCGTACCTACTATGATATAAAAACAAACTGAGTGTGCTTTAAGAGGAAACACTGCAATAGACAACTATTGCGATTAGGTAGGTATTGTTATAACGTTTATTTATTTATTCGATCATCAACATCGTGTGCACCGATACATTGTTATATTATTATACTAAGTAGTACAAGCCAAATAAAAAAAATAGATTTAAAAAATAATAATAATAATAAATTAAATTACATTATTTTAATCACATATTTTTTCTCTAATGAGATAATTATAATAACACGTAAAACTAAATATATCATCATCATCATCCTTTTTGCCTTTTCCCATTTGTTATTGGGGTCGGCTCCCAATCTAACCTGTAGCGGCGAGCTACCAGAATCACACGAGCGACTGCCATCTGACCTCGCAACCCATAAGGAACTAGTAACAGGGATGGTTAGATCAGGCGTCAGATTCTATCAGGCGTCTGACTACCCGTAACGATTGCCATAGATGTTCTTATGACTACCGGGTACCGACGGCTTAATGTGCTCTCCGAGGCACGGAGCGATGGCATCACAAACTGCACATAACTTAATAGATAAGTCATTGGTGCAGGGCCGAGGATCGAACCCGGTGCCGTAAGTTTGCGAAGCGCACATGTTACCGCTCGGCCACCATTGCTCAAAAAACTAAACTAAATGTATAATATCCATAATTATTTTAATAATAATTTAAATTATCGCTATCGCGATCGCTTTTAGCGATAAGTCCGCCCATTGTACTTTAGCTCTATGTATGTAACTTTCTGTATTTATATGTATCTGTTTTCATGTCTGGTGTACAATAAAGAATTTTGTATTGTATTGTATTGTATTAAAATAAATCATATATGCTACCTACCCTACATTCACGTTTAGATATTCCACGATTTGTATTTCTAAACGACTTTCTGGTATATATGTTATTATTTTATTTTTAGCAGTTTCTTTTTCTTAGTGCAATCAAAAGATTATTGGGTAAAGGAATAATATGATTTAAAGACGCGACTATCCTTTCATTTAGGTGGCTATATCAGGCTATAGACATTATAATTTACAATAATCAGAATTTTATTTGTTTCAATTTTATTTGATTATTTTTCATGATTTTGTGTTATGTACCTGACTAGATGCAACACCCCCAGGCCTAAACTCGCGCATTTAATTTACCCTTGATAACTGCACGTTAATCAATAAATTCCAAATCAATACCATCGACCGATCTCTAATAGAATACCTCAACAAAGTTTTGTTCAACACAAACTATTCGATACAATATAAAAACTTTCCAAACGTACAACCAATAAACAATCGTCATAATTCCCGACCGTCTCCGTATCCGAAACGTAGGTTACGTAAGCGAGGCACGTGCGCATGTATTTGTTATGATTTTACAAACACGTGCACAAATAACATAGCACGTGTACAGATAACATATGTGTTCGGGCCCGGCTCAATCCCTGGGAGATTGTCCTGGGAGTAACCGAAGCGAATTTCCCTATGAAAATGTTGATGGAACTTCTATTACGTTGTCTGTGGGTGGTGAAAAATGGAAGTAAGTTTTTAGTATTATTCCATAACTTTATTGTCTCTAAAGGCCTACAAATTGACGCACTTTGAATTGAGTCCCAATCAGAGCTCTTATTCTCTATGAAAACGCAGATTCCATACGATACGAAACCACGTCGTTGTCGTGTCTTGTTCAAATCGTGTTACACCATTAGAAATACCTTCACTTTACATTAAAGTTATTTTTATTTTGAATAAATATTGGACATAAGTGGTGGTAACTTTTGAAGTGCAGATGTTTCAGAACGCGTCTCAGTGGAACATTACGATTTTTGACAGTTCAATTTCATGTCGCGTGGTTTCGTTTTCATTTGATACATTTTTGCAGATTTCTTATGCAAGACAAGGAATTCGCGTGGTTTCTAAGTAAAGAATCGTAAAGTCGTCATACAGGATTAGGCCCGGGGCATTACTTATTAAATTATGTGCGAACTTTAGACTCGATCTTACGATGATTTATGTAGGTAAACATCGTGAGGAGCTGACATGTTTAAGAATCACGAAATTTGAGATTGTATCATCCGCCAACCCGCACTTACCCAGCGTAATGTTTTTTTTAATAACTAAATAGACCCGTATTTTGGCCTACACTCTCTTTCTATGAGAGAAGGGACAAAAGAGTATGAAAGTATTCATATCCTAATATTCTTCTAAGGTTCTTAAAATACCTGAAAATAAAAATAGCACAAAATTCTCTTACAAATCATTAGAAGCGTAATATTTTATCTCAATGATTTACACCTACTTCTGCGTATAGGGAATATTTTGCGACAAAAGGAATTACATTATAAAAAGAACTCACGGGTGGTGCTAGTCGGTACGGTAGATTTCTGTGTAGCTGAAAAATAATATGTTAGAATGACGCTAGTAAAATAATCAACGTTTCATTCCAGATTTCACTGGTGAGATATAACGTTCGAAGGTCGTGACCCATTTGCACATTAGTAAAATCTACCTAAAGAACATAATGCGAGAGCGTACGAGCTTGGATGTGTTAACTTTATTATTTATGAATATCGTTATGGGCACAAAATTTCTTATGCGTGAATTATTTAATCTCCTTTTCCATTAGGGTTTTGGTGAAACGACACAATTTATATTCAGCGCGTACGCTTACAAGTCACGGTATTGCTTTATGGAGAGATTAGGGGCGAGATCATCAGAAATTAAAATTCGTGACGTTTTGGGTAACGTTAGCTTTTCGAGATTATAGAAGCTTTATATTTTTTTACTTTTATAAGGTAAAATTGCTATATCTCTGATTAATAATTATTCAAGTAAAGCCATGATATAGCTAAGTTGTAAATGTGTTTGCTGTGTGGCCCATCGCTGCCAGTTCGGTACCGCAGTTGACCAGCTCGGTCATCACGGTCTCTCGTGTTCAAAAAGCGCTGGTCGAATTTCGCGCCACGCTAGTCTTAATGACATCATTCGCCGGGCTTTTACCACCGCCAATGTTGCAGCCATTCTGGAACCGAATGGTCTCATGCGTTACGATGGTAAAAGACCCAACGGAATGTCTCTGGTTCCCTGGAAGATGGGGCGACCTTTAGTGTGAGACGCTACTTGCGTCGATACTATGGCGCCGTCACACCTTCCCGAGACACACGTTAGGGCCGGCGCCGCGGCTTATTCTGCTGAGCAGCTAAAACGGCGCAAATATAGTAATCTCGGTAGCGGTTACATATTTGAGCCGTTTGGTGTTGAGACCCTGGGTCCGTGGGGACCGGGAACTCATCGTGTTTTCCAAAGTCTATCGGAGCGCCTGGTCGATGCGACGCGTGACCGAAATGCTGGCACTTATTTGGCCCAACGCATGAGTATTGCAATTCAACGTGGCAATGCGGCCAGCATGTTGGGTACGCTACCTACCGGTAGTGGGCTGGAGCACTTGGACTGTTTATAGGCCATCGCGGCTATTATACAGTCCATAAGTGTTCTTTGTAGTAGGTAGTGTAGCTAGTTTAGTTTAGTTTAGCTTAGTTTAGTTTAGTTTAGTTTAGTTTTTATTATTGTAGTAGTTAGCTTGAGTAATAAAGTTGTAAATCAAGTTTGCAGTTAGTAGTTAAAATGATATCGTAAGATCATAAAAAGGACGTATGTCACATACGATGATCTAAAAAATGGAACGTATATATTATATAAATAACGTTAAAGGCGCGTTTTAAGATTATGAAATCAAGCCCTGTTGATTATGTATGGTAGAAGCAAGAAACAATAAAACAAAACAAATGAAAGTGAGTTATGGGAAGTATATCAATATCAATGCGCGGACCATTTAAATAACTTGAAATAACTTAGAAAATGAATTATCAAGAAAGAATACAAAGTATTGAAATATAATTTCAATCTCTACTTTCACAACCCTTAATCGGACCACCCCTAGGCTTTTATGTTTCTGCAAAATCGTTTTATGCCCTTAAATAAAATTACTGTGCGAAATACCGCGCGTGCAGTGCGAATATAAAGTAGTGCCTAATTTTGTGAAGAGGTTTAATAATATCTTGTATCCATGAATATGAACCTTAACAAAGTGTACAAAGGTTTATTATTTCATGTTTCGCAATTGTTAAAGTAAATTTTATGGAAATATTTAGTTTTATTATTCAGGACTCTGTAAATGAAAAATATGTTTATATACACCTACCTACCTAATGAAACTAAACTGTACTTTGTGTTACTACTAGGTATAGGTAGGTACATCAGATCAACGCAAAATACTAATTATGAATTTCTATTGTTATATCTATCATCCTATATTATTAAGATGACGAGTAGAGCCAGATAAGCAGGTCCAAATCCGTTCAAAGAAACATCAACCTTAACGTCGCAGTCTTAAATATCAATTCAGTCTGCACTCCAGCGCAGCGCTTACGACAAAGACAACGCACGAAATGACTGATTTTGACGGGTTTTATTTAATATCTATTTTTATTTAGTACTTTTAAAAGTTTTTAAGTCATCACGACATCTGAATGTCTGTTGGGAATACACTTATTTATTTTTTGTAAAAATATATTTGGTAGAAGCTCAGTAAAATGGGAACATTCAAATTTTTTGAGGGAGGTTTGCGATTTTTTTCTATAGAGCTATATTTATTAATCTTGTATTTGCGGTCATCACAAACGACTTAATGGAATGAATTTCGTGATATATTAAATTCAAAGCTCCACATGGTTTCATTACGCCACGAAACGTACCAAAAGACATATTGTTTGCTCTACTCGTCGCCTTAAGTGTTATTAGCAACCATCCATCCAGCGTCGCTATGGCTGTTTGTATATTATTCTATGTATTCACATAATTACGACAGTCACAGACAAGGTGACCTTCGTCTCCATAGGATGTTGGATCAATTCGGATATAAGTACCAGCATATAAGGGCTTGTAATAGGTCAGCGCGAATCCAAGTTTTGCCCCCGTTGCATCTACTTCACCTGACGCATCCACTCGTAACGTAAGAGTACCATTATCTATTCTGTGATCGTACAAAACTATTAAAACATTGAGGTAATTATGTGGTAAACTCACCCCAGGTAGTGTCCGTTTCTCGTGTAGCGCTGATTGTGCGTTTGACGCGCTGTCTGGATTGAAGTATGTCAGGAACGCACATCCTGTTGACAAATTAATTAAATAAATAATTGTAGAAATAGTCTCTTCCCGTGGGTGCCGTAAAAACCGGCAAAGGGAATATTCAGGGAATGGGCAGCAGCATTCTCCGCGGTACGTAAGAATCTGCGATCAACAAGCCGCCCGCCAAGCGTGATGATTATGGCAAATGCTCCCCCTATGATAAGCGCCAAAGTGACGTTTTATTGAGGGGGGGGGGCCTGACACTTGTGTATCTTTTATAAAATATTATACCTAAGTCATAGTGTAGTAATGTAGTAAATAAAACAGAGCGCTACCGTGTTTCGGAGGGCATGTTAAGCCGTCGGTCCCGGCTGTTGTCGTAAGACAATGGTCGTCAAGCCAAGTCTGAAACCTTTGGGCAGCCTAAAAACTCTGGGCTGACTACTTACCTACAAGAGAAGAAGAAACTTGATTTTGATCATGATTATTTTCTTAGTATTGCCACAGATAATATACACTCAGTTCTTAAACATCTGGGGATGTTTAAGAACTGAGTGATAAGTTTGGGTGACCATGGATTAAAGACAGACTAGAAGGTGGTTATGTTAAGAAAATAGGGTAATAGGTATACCTAATCTAAAAGAAAATGTCTCAGCATCAACTCAAAAACTACGTGACCAAGGCACACTAATCCCTTATCCCAGGTTGCTCTGAGTGAGCGTGTTTCGTTGCCATCCTCGTAGCTATCTGTTTATTTATTTGAAGTGAGTATATAAAACTTTTCCCGCTGTAGTTGGTTAACAAGTAAACATGTTTCATTATCAACTGTTTTTTTTTTAAAACGTGACTCGTTTTATACCGAACTAGGGAAAGAATTTTTGGAGTAAACTGTTTGATCAAATTAAAAGTGTAAAAAAAAACAAGAAAATAACGGTACAAGCAGGTCACCACAGATCTGTGGGTACAAGTAAAGGTGGATTGCAAAATCTTGACAAGCGTGTAGGTTGGAAGAGACCGGCGCGATTTCTGGCCGCGGTCGGTGAGCTATCACTACCACGCGGTAAGTAACGCTTGCCATTGGTTTTTTCCAACCTTCACAATAATAGAAACTGCCCAACAAAAACTCATTCCATCTGCAACATAACTTTCGCCCTAGTTTCACACTGACCAAAACCGCACCACACCAGATAGATATCACCATACCTAATTTCGCCATAGCTAATTTCGCGGCCGCTCGAATTTGCATCGGCCCTCCCTAATTAGCAGTTACCCGGTTTTATTTCCGCGCGGACGGTACCTAAGCCGGCATAATCTACGCCCATACGCCACTGGCTTTCGGTGAAGCTTACTGTGGAAATAGTAATTTTGTAACCGCACGCTTGCTCCTCAATAAATACGTTTGAAGGACTAATTTATAAAGTTACAGTTTAAACTGCGGTAATATTTGGTAATGGCACTACTAATGGTGTAGTGCCATCAAAAAAAATCAAGTAAAATTAATAGAGTTTTTTTGATTTATAATGGTGAAAATAATTTAGGTATGTCCGTGAAAAAGTAGCAGAACTTTGTAGGCATGTGTTGCCAGCTATCTTATACGTAGGCCTCGATCAAAGTACGCCACTGAACCTGGTCTGGCTATTTTCATTCAACTACTGGCTACATCTAGGTCCAAATTGATGCTGCAACTAGGCGGAGGGCCGCTCAAACCCAACTAGGCGGAGGGCCGCTCAAACTTCAATCATAAAGTCTCATTTAGTAACTAACGAAAATTCAAATTCAATGTAGGAATAGGTACGGGTTAAGACCTTTAGGACTACATCTTAATCTGGCTAGATGGCAGGTATCACTATTTAGATTGCTTTAAGGCCAAATCTCGATATGACTATAAGTATATAGCGTTGGAGTTACATTATTTTTGACTAGATCGCCAAAAGACCAAATAGCGTAACAACCAAGTAGCCGTTTGTTTTTTAAAGTACCGCTATGTCGATAATCAGAACTTTCAGTTTTTTACTCAGTAGGTAACTTTATTATGGAAAAGAAGCGACTTATTTCTACGTGTTACCAAGAGACCAGAAATACTGAGGAGGTAAAGTTGGAACAATATTTTTAAAATACGAACAATAGTTATAATAGGCTATTTGACTTCTACATTTATATTGCGTAAATGTAGTAAGGAAAGAAATAACATGGTAAAAATATTTTTTTTTTTATAATTTGATTTTAATAAGAGAAATACTTAGGTACATTTTACTAAATATTCCTTCCGAAACTTATTCAAGTCACAGGTAACATAATACTATATTCAAGCTAAATGTTCAGCTGTATCATCGGTAAACAAATGGCTAGTCTCTGAAGTCCGGTCACGATTCAGAATATCATTTCATTAGCTCTCGGCGACAGGCTGCATGATATCCATTGTTTCATCACGTAAAGCATTGTATTAAAGGAATTGTAATTATAGTCTCGCAGTGTCATCTGAAACTCAAGTAATATTTAACCTTTATACGTATTTTCACTTTAGCGGGGACTCTCAATTTTTGTAAAATGAAAAATGTTACCTTTTTCTAGTTTACTGGTTCGGCTATTTTAGCGTAAAATGCAAATGCAAAATACAAATATATCATAGGCCATCGCGGCTACTATGGTTGAGGAAAAAGTCTTTTCGCATTATAGTAAGTACTAGTAAGTGAACTTGTAATAAAATCTCTTTGGCTATACTATTTGTATCTGGCTGGTTTTGGTATCGTTAAAAGTTTAAATTTTAAAGAAGATAATTCCATATTCAAATTAAGAAAATGTGTGATTTTCATTTGTTTTTCGTACTGTGAAGATGAGTGAATCTAATGAAGAAACTCGATACATTTTAAAATTTTACTACAAAAAAGGTAAAAATGCAACGCAAGCCGCGAAAAAAAATTGCGATGTTTATGGACCTAGTGCAGTGTCTTTGAGAGTAGCACAAATTTGGTTTAAGCGTTTTCAATCTGGAAATTTTGATGTCAAAGATGCACCTCGCTCTGGTCGCCCTATTACGGATAAAACGGATGCCATTTTTCAATTGCAAGATCGGCATATCAGTAATTACGACGTAGCCAAAGAACTGGGAATTGACCACAAAACAGTTTTGGCGCATTTGAAAAAAACTGGGTACACAAAAAAGCTCGATATTTGGTTACCTCACGAGCTCACTGAAAGAAACCTAATAAACCGTGTACTCATTTGTGATTCTTTATTACGACGTAATGAAACCGAACCATTTTTGAAGAAGCTGATAACTGGTGATGAAAAGTGGATCACGTACGACAAGAACGTGCCAAAAAGGTCGTGGTTAAAGGCCGGTCTGGCTTCACAGACTGTGGCGAATCCCGGGTTAACTCGCAACAAGGAGATGCTGTGTGTGTGGTGGGATTGGAAGGGCATTATTCATTATGAGTTGTTATCACCAGGCAGGACCATCGATTCTGAACTCTACTGCGAACAACTGATGAGATTAAAGTAAGAAGTTGGGAGAAAGCGACCGGAATTAATCAACTGAAGGGGTGTGGTTTTTCATCATGATAACGCTAGACCTCACACGTCTTTAGCCACTCAGCAAAAACTAAGATAGTTTGGCTGGGAGGTGATAATGCATCCGCCGTATAGTCCTGACCTTGCACCTTCAGATTTCCACCTGTTTCGGTTTTTTTCAGAATTCTTTAGGCAGTTTCAGGTTAGCATCACGAGAGGACTGCCAAAACTACTTGTCGCGGATCAGAAGCCCCAAAATTTCTATAGCAATGGGATCATGTTCCTACCTACAAGATGGCAAAAAGTTATCGAACAAAATGGTACCTACATACTTTAGTTAAATTTAAATAAACTATATTATAAAATGTTTTGAGTTTTCTGAAAAAATGCGAAGAAACTTTTTCCCCAACCTAATATATAGTCCAAATGATCTTTGTTACTACAAAGATCATCTAGCTAGTCTAGCTAGTAGTTTTTAGTACAGTGTACAGTTGGTACAGTACAGGTATAGTTTTTAGGGTTCCGTACCTAAAGGGTAAAACGGACCCTATTTCTAAGGCTCCGCTGTCTTTCTGTCTGTCTGTCTGTCCGTCTATCTGTCTATCACCAGGCTGTATCTCATGAACCGTGATAATTAGACAGTTGACATTTTCACAGATTATGTATTTCTGTTGCCGCTATAAAAACAAATACTAAAAAACAGAATAAAATAAATAAATAAATAAATAAATAAATATGTGTGGACATTTCACACAGCGCCGTCTAGCCCCAAACTAAGCATAGCTTGTACTATGGGAACCAGACAACTGATAGAATACTTAGATACTTTTTGTTTGTAAATACATACATAGAATACAATATAACACCCAGACACAGAACAAACATCGATGTTCATCACACAAACGTTTGTCCTGAGTGGGAATCGAACCCACAGCCTATAGTTCAGAAGGCAGAGCTACTACCAACTGAGCTAACAGGCCAGTCAAAATAAATATTTAACTGGGCTTCTATACAACAAGTGTGATTTTTTGCTCGTTTTTACAGATAATGGTACGGAACTCTTCGTGCGCGAGTCCGACTCGTCTCTTTTACTCAATATTTATTTAGTAAAGTTTGAAAAAAAAAAATCTAATGTCGTCATAAAAAAATGTTTTACGCATAACTAATATCTTTGTGTAAACACATTCACAATCCTTTTTAAAATCGGGGAGTTTTCACACTGAAAGCACGAAAATTATGAGTTGGCAACATCGAATGTGCCGGAAATGTATAGGCGCAGGAAATGAACCCGTTAGCGCAATCCAAGATGGCCGACCGGAAGTGGACGGCGATTTATTCTCGTCGCTGGACCAGATGTATGAAATGTATGATAATGATTGTGTTCAAATCATAATAACCGTAAAACCGTCTCACAATAATTTACCATATCATCCTAAAAACCTTAAATTTAGGACAATATTTTTCTGCAGAAAAGGTAACGTACGAAAATAGTAAGTAGTAGATTTAGAAAAAATATTACTTGTATTAGGTGTGATCCAGCGTTAGAATAGGACGAACTCCACTAGTTTTTGCATAGTCGGGTGAAATTGAGATAAATCTGGTAAAAATCGGTTGTTTTCCTTCCTTCAAAACCAATGAAAAGATGCAACGGTACTACACCGAAAAAGGGTAAACATTTCAGCATAATAAGCAATCAACTTTAAGTACTCAATAATAAAGTACAGTTTAGATTGACGATTTACGTCGTATAAACTTTTGCGGAGAGCAAATGAAAAAGTCCACGCTCAGTTTTACATTGTATTCTGAAATTAGTTTCAGTTGAATGTCGGAGATAGTCGGGTGTCATTCTAAGCTTGCGCTGCAGAAACTTCCAAGTTCTCTAAGTGGATTCATAATGATAAATTGGAGATTGGACTAAAGTAGCTCTTTGTCATTTTCAAGGTAGACAAAGCGTCTAAAAAGTTGGAGAAAATTTGACTTTATTAATGATTGTTATAAAATTCAACCATTTTGTTCTTGATGCCTGTTTGAAATTATTATTTTAAGAGGCATGTAAAAGTGTGGAAAATAGATAATATTTTTTTAGGTCAGGCGTTAATGGTAGGCGACTACCATATTCTTATAAAGTTATGTTAGCCTAGTATTTTATTGAGTTTAAGGGTGGTTTTTTGATCCGTAGTCAAGGTAACCAATAGTTAAAAAATCTCACAAATTCTAATCAACGGTCAAAATTTGTTAGAGTTTTTAACCATTGGTTACCTTTAACTGCAGATCAAAAAAAACACCCTATATTTGTTAATTTAACCAAAATTAGCATATACTTGTTAATCCGGTTTTAGAAGTTTTGAAAAGATTAGAATTTTCAAAATGTTTTTGGTTGCCAGATATTTCTTGATTAAATCGGAATGGCCAACAACAACAACAACATCAACAACCAACTCACCAACAACAACAACACAACCATCAACAACAAAAACAACAACAACAACAACCAACAACAACCACCTAAGCCAACAACCATCAACAACAACAACAACAACACCTAGTCAGCTTAGCGTTTGGCGTGGCTTAGTTGGTCATCAACTAAGCTAGCCGGCACAGAATTATTAAAAATTATTATTTATTAAATTAAAGGTGACTAAAAGGCCTGCTTTTGTGTTATCACAATATTGTGGCTTGTTTGAAGTGTAAACTAGCCTGTTGTAATAGTAATAGCTGGGACTCCTAAAACCATAATTGCTTAATAACTGCCTAAGTTTCAGCGTTAAATACGTTCATTTTCAAATTGAGTAAATTTACTCCAACCTTACGAAAAATCAAAACATAACAGCAAAATTTCATCCGCCGAAAAATTAAATCCCTCATTAGGGGGATCCTACACACGAAATCCCAAATTAATTTGATCCACATTTCGGCTTCGTCGGGCGCAGTGTGATGTCACAGTACAGGAACAGACAGTAAGGAATAGAATAGAATAGAATAGAATAATACTTTATTGCACACCAAAATAACTATACACAAAAGAGTACCACAAGTAAGTACCTAACAAAAAAAAATATTTCCAAAAGGTAGTACAATGGGCGGTCTTATCGCTTAAAGCGATCTCTTCCAGACAACCTTTGAATGGACAGAAATACAGATAAACTAGAGAGGCCAGAGGTGCACAGTAAATATGTAACACTTACGGAGTATGACACTAAATACTTACTTACTATCTATATAATCATAAATTACGAATACACATACATACTATAAATAGCATATACTTACATAAACTTACCTCAACTTCTATGATACGTAGCATAAACTTACTTACTATTAAATAAATAAATGTACTAAGGAAAAATGGAATGTACTTAGAAAAAATGTAATCGGAATTTGGTTTTATGACCCAGGTCAGTGTAAAAATAGAACTATTAAGAATTTATCGACATCGACAGTATCTGAGGTGTAGTGGTTAAGCAGGTCAGTTCGTTACCCGGAGGCAGCGGGTTCGATTCCCGTGACAGGACAAGTATTTGTGCACAGGAAAAAAGCACAAATACTTGTTCTGTATCTGGGTGTTCCTCGTGGTTCAGACAGGTAATCTTAGTTAGGGTCCAGGATCTAAGAATGATCGTTGCGCGATGAAATGATGAAAAAAATGTGTTGAATAAAGTTAGGTGGTGTGATTATGATGATAGAAAGTAGGCAATTTTGCTAATATTTTGAAGAATGCATAATTGGTATAGTGCAATCAGTAGGTAGTTCAATTATTTTATTTGCTAATTATTATGGTAATTACCAGCATTTTATTACGGCGATTAAAGTCAATGTAGGCTCATTAAACGTAAATTTTCTCTGCATGCAGCCTTTACCCGCGGTTTCTGGTACGATTGTTAAAGTTAAACTCATGTCAACCTAAAAATACTGAACGCTCATTCATTCATTGCCTGTTGATCATCGGCTATCGCCAACCAATGAGCATATAGTATTTGGTAAGTTAAGTTAACATGAGTTTGACAAAAGCACGAGAAACCGGGGGTTAGTGCAAGTAAATTAAGTGATCAAGCCTGTTGGGAGTTACCCTACTGTTGTGATCCTATGTTCGACTTCCCAGGAGTCGAGTGGTGCGGTGTTAAGGCGCAGCTATGCCGCCAGCGAAATTGCATTATCACCGCACCTTAATTAGTCTTCTACAGTATAGCTAAAAGTACAGTATGTTATTTCTTTTAATTTAGTTAGCGTTTAAGCGAGTGATTTTAAATACACGGTTTTTTCATTATTGTGAATGTAATTTCTCTAATAAACTGCTTTTATTTAACAAACTATCTCGAGAGTTTCCTTTCATCATCATCAACATAGGCCTCCCCCACAGAGCGCCACTTTGAACAGCTGCTCAGCTACTGCATCCATCAGCTCCCCATGGTTTTCACCAGATCGTTGGTCCTCCTAGAGGCCTACCCTGCGTCTTCCAGTTCATGGTCGCCACTCAAGAACCTTTCTTCCCCATCGGATGTCAGTTCTATGGGCGATGTTGAGTTTCTCTTACCGATCAAAAAAGGAAACAAATTGATTAAAACTCGAAGTGATTGGTGCACAAAACTCTCTAAAATAATAATTTTATATTATTATTATACGCTCTAATGAACTGTTTGCAATTTTCCTTTATATTTTGCGCTCATTTAATGAAAATATGCTCGGCTTTTTGAAATGATTCAACTGAATTGATAAAAGGTTTGGGATAATGATTTAACGATACGTAAACTCTTATAAGGTTAATTAAGTATCAAAAATAAATTTACCTGTGTATTATCATTTTGACAATATTAAAGTTATATAAAAATGTCCATCCACATATTATTGGTCGTCGAAATCTCATATGACTTGCTTCATGCGTTCCTTCTTGCCGTACACCTGCAAAATGTGGGATGAGCTCCCGCCAGCGGTCTTTCCGCAGAGTTATAACACGGAGTACTTTAAAAGGAGGGTTAAAAGAGTCCTAAAGGGTAAACGGACGGGTAAAGGTAACGAATTGGTGACGCCTCCAGTGTTACAGATGTCCATAAGCTACCGTGGCCGCTTCCCATCAGGTGGGCAGTATGCCTGTTTGCTCCATTTAACATAAAAAATGTTTTTTGAAAGTAAATTTGAATTAATTATGAATTCATATATCCTATGAATTAATATATATTTGAATTCGTATATCCTTTTTTATTATTACAGACATTTCAAATAACCTAATACACTCACTTAATAAAAAGGTACTTTACCTCACTCCGGGGCTTATCCGATAAGACCCTGTTTATTTAACAGCGGTACCTCTACGAAATTTTCTCATTTTGTAAAATGTTCGTGGCTACTAAAAGTATAATCCACTTGGTGCCCGATCGGCCGACAGCCATATATTCATCTGTTTATGGGCGTGCAACGTCCGCTCGCCTACAATTCTCTTTCCCTACCTTTTTAAGGTCCTACACTTTGTAGCTTAACGGTAGTTTATGGCTGTATTGGATGTGCATAGTGATTTGGCGTTGCACTTTGTATTTTTTTGTCATAGTCGTTTCTCTCATTTCTCTACTGTTTTTTTATATGGACTTTTCAAACAGCGTCATTTAACACCAAACTAAACAAAACTTGTACTATAGGAACCGGATAACTGTTAGAATCATCATCATCACCAACAGCCTGCAGACGTCCACTGCTGAACATAGGCCTCTCCCAGAGAGCGCTACTTTGAGCGGCTGCTCGCCTCCTGCATCCATCGGCTCCCGTGGCTTTCACCAGACTGTTAGAATTAACTAAAGCTTTAACTATTAGAATGCTTAGATATTGTTTGTATGTAAATACATAATAGAGTCGCTCGTAGAACTGACAACCGATGGGGAAGATAGGTTCTCGAGTGACGACCACGAACCGGAAGACGCAGCGTAGGCCGGCCCCCCACTCGGTGGACCGATGACCTGGTGAAAGCCGCGAGGAGCCGATGGATGCAGGAGGCGAGCAGCCGCTCAAGGTGGCTTGCTCTGGGGGAGGCCTATGTTCAGCAGTGGACGTCTTCAGGCTGTTAATGATGATGATGATGACATAACAGAGTACATTATTACACCCGGATAAAGAACCAGCACCTACGTTCATCACAGTCACACAACGTTTATTCTGGGTGGGAATCGAACCCACAACCAATGGTTCAGAAGGCAGAGCTACTACCAAATGAGTTATCAGGCCAGTCAATATAAAGTACGTTGATTGTTTGTTATTATGTGAAAATGGGTAAACCAATTTAGAAAGAAGTTTTGCAATTAAATTTTAAACACTCAATACGGGTGAAGTTGAGCCAAATAAGTGCCGGCAAAAGCTAGCATCATCCAATATAAAATAAAATAAAAATTCGCTTAGGTAATTCTACCTATGTACCTACCACACTGCTCTGTACTCTCTTTTACTAAGTAGTCGAAACCCTCAACCCATTAATCACAGTCACACTTACCACCTACTCCTTACTTTCTAGTTTCAACTTAGCACATTGCTACCTGGTAGTTTACGTTTCCTTTCGGTGGCAGATTTGTTGGCCTTTTTATAGTTGCCAACGTTTTTCTTTTTAATTACATAATAACACACTGGATTTCGTTGCGGGTGTGCTTTTTTGGCTGTTCGAGGTTTTTTGCCGCTGACCGTTTTCCTGCTACTGCATTGTGTGGAATATAAAACGGTTTTCTTGTTAAGCTAATTCCTTTAATTAGTGCATTTTTCTTGAGTAAATGCCGTTTTCGGATGGAACGATTTTCAAGGTTTAGATTTAAGTTGACTGGCCCGATAGATCAGTTGGTAGTAGCTCTGCTTTCTTTACTATAGGTTATGGGTTCGATTCCTACCCAGGGCAAACATTTGTGTGATCAACAACGGTGTTTGTTCTGTGTCTGGGTGTTATATTGTATTCTATGTATGTATTTACAAACAAAAATATGTAAGTATTCCATCGGCTGGTTCCCATATACAAGCTATGCTTAGTTTGGGGCTAGATGCCGCTGTGTGAAACGTCCACACATATTTATTTATTTTTTATTCAAGTCTATAATATACAGCTAAATTTGGAGCTCTATTTGTATACAAAATATTGCTAAAAAAATAACAATTAGTATGTCACCTCTTAAACATTTAAGTAGATAAAAGCTTGTGGCGTTACTAAGAAAATTCCCTATGATTTTTGTTTTACCTGACGCCTACAATAATTACTCAAACACGTATAGATTGCACAAATATAACAGTGATCACAACCACCATAGAAACATCTGAAACCTACGAATATACGTAATCGAAGCCCTGAACATATATCACAAAAACAAAAGAACCCGAATGATATACGCCCCAGACGAAAACATACAAACCGAGAATACAACAGAAAAATAATCACAAAGTCATCTAACCCGAGAAATTCGCAACAAAAGGACAATTCGCACGGCTTGCAGCGCCCGGCTCCGTTCACACGGTCCAGCGTAGTCCGGACCGGCCATTTCGGGCGAGGACTTAATCCCGGCTGGCTCCCGTATTAGTATTCTTTCAGCGACGCGGCGCGGAAAAATTCTGACTGAATTTTTTAGGTTGGAAATTTTTGAAAGTGTAATGATACCGGTCTTGGGTTTTTAAAGTTTGTGAAAGCTTCGGCCTGGATTGCGATTTGGGATTTTTGTAGGAGCAGTAATCTTGTAGAGGTCTTGTTTTAGAAAGAAGAAACGCTTGCTTAGAACTTTTTAAAATACTCCGTGTGTCTTGCTTTAATCTGAACATTAATCCCATTTTATCAGACTATATTGTGTTGCCTTTATTCAATTATGTTCAGTGGTAACCAGAAGATAGCTTTGTAGCTGAAGTAATCTTGTTTTAAATATCCACACTCCAAACTTTTACACACTAGACAACCATTTCTTACGATTATTATGTACATTGTACATATATTCAAAACATCCCTACAGTTTATATAGCATTTTCACTATCACAGAATACGTAATAGAATTTTTTTATAATACAAAAAGAGTTTTGTTGTTCCCACTTTTGTTTCCGATACACACTATGCAGAGCGAAAAAAGTCCAAAATGAAATGCTCCGTTACGTAATACTTCATAATAGCCATTAAACATTCCGGCAACTCCGAATCGACACATCACGCCTAGCCAATTTACACCCAGTCCCCCAACTTTTCCGTTCCCGCTAGTTTTACAACGAGTTTGTACCAAGTGTATTAATTGTGTTATAAATATGATAGTCATTTCCCATATCATACTTTATACCACTATATGTATATGTATGAGCTAACAATAAGTTGCTAACTTCTAATTCTAAATTCTCAAAAATAATAATGTTTATATATTTTGTCACAGTTATTTTTACGAGCACATAAAATATAAATATGTGTGGACATTTCACACAGCGCCATCTAGCCCCAAACTAAGCATAACTTGTACTATGGGAACCAGATAACTGATAGAATACTTAGATACTTTTTGTTTGATGCATACATAGAATACAATATAACACCCAGACACAGAACAAACATCGATGTTCATCACACAAATGTTTGTCCCGAGTGGGAATCGAACCCACAACCTACAGATCAGAAGGCGGGGTTACTACCAACTGAGCTATTAGGCCAGTCAAACAATTAGAAATGCGTTTAGTCACATATTTAGCGTTAAGTATCTATTTATAAACACCTAACATCGCGCATCAAGTAAGCTTGACGGCGATAATAGCCACGCTGTCACGAGTCACGTGGTAATTGCAGTAAGTACGGTTAAGTTATAATTGCATATAATTGTCCATGTTTACGATCCACTCAGCTTTACTGGTCCTCATACTATTATAATATAGTCTTCGATCCAGTAATTTTGTAAAACAATTGACTGTTAAGCAAAAAAAAATTACCCCGTTTATTTTTTTTATGTTAATGAATGACGTGACGAGCTAGTCGTTTGCCTGATTTTAAGCGTCACGGCCGCCCATAACAGTTGCAGTGTCACTTGGAACTCTAAATGAAAGTTTTACGTGACACTGCTCACTGCGCACATCACCCTGAAACATCACACAGTCTAAATATTAAGATTTGCTTGACACTGCACTGCGCAGTGCGCACGTCATCCCGAGTCATCATCACAGTCTAGAAAAAAAAATACTATAGACTGTGTGTAGGCAATGATTATTCAATTAATCATCATCAAAGCAAATTACTAGACTGTGAGACGATGATTGTAATTTGCTTTGAGTAGGAGAACTCAAAGTCGCGCAGCGAGCTATGGAGAGAGCTATGCTCGGTGTTCCCCTGCGAGATAAGCTCCGGAACGAGGAGATCCGCAGGAGAACTAAAGTGGCCAATATAACTTTTAGAATTAGCAAGTGGAAATGGCAATGGGCAGGCCACATCGCTCGTAGAACTGACAACCGAAGGGGAAGAAAGGTTCTCGAGAGGCGACCACGAACCGGAAGACGCAGCGTAGGCCGGCCCCCCACTTGGTGGACCGACGATCTGGTGAAAGCCGCGGGGAGCCGATGGATGCAGGAGGCGAGCAGCTGCTCAAGGTGGCGCGCTCTGGGGGAGGCCTATGTTCAGCCGTGGACGTCTTCAGGCTGTTGATGGTGATGATGAGGAAAACTCACTTTCATCACAAATTATCGTAATGAAAATGAGTTTTCCTTCTCAAAGTGTTCCTTATTGTAATAATTTCAAATTAAGGTTGCCAACTACATTTTAGAGGGAGATTAAAACTTTTTAATAACGCTATTATCGAAACCAATACCAGACTGGGGATTAAGTCCAGGAAATCTCTCGAATTATTCCCGCAATAAGGGGCAACTTTCAAGGCATTTCTCGGACAACAATTATACGAGGATTATACGGCCGGACTCATAACACCCTCGCTATGGATAGAGTAAGGGTAGAGTTTAGATTTTTGGCAGAAGTTATTTATCGTACACGCACACACACTAGTGTCGTTACGGCATTTCTGAGTTGGCCTATTTTGCATTTCCGTGTACTTAAATAAAATTTAAAAGACTGCTCAATTGAATCAAAGTCAACATAAATCATAAACCATCATATTTTAAATACATATTACGTTCTTCGTGGAAAGCTTTTCACATAGCTGCTGTAATACTCGCATCTATTACTGAAACTAAATAAAAGTAATACCGCAAGATTTTACATAAGTTAATTTAATGTTAATTTAATTTTAATGTTAAATTCTATGTATGAAACTACAAAAAAAAATCTGCAGTGTCTAGCACACTACACATTATTTATTGATTTTACAACTAAATAGGCCCGCATTTGACCGCAGTCTCACCTGATGGAAAGTGACGACGCGGTCTACGATGGTACATGCTTGCCTAGAAGATACCTATTCACTCGTGACTTGAAGAGCTCCAGATTGTACTTATCGGGAAACAAAAACGCAAGTAAAGTGCTCCATTCCTTTGCTGTTCAGATTATAAATGTCGAGTCAAACCACTTTGTGCGAATTGAAGGAATATCAACCATAAATGGATGGCGTGTAGCTGTACGTCTTGTCGTCCGATAGTGAAATGGAGAATCACGCATGTGTTTGAAGAATGTAAAATATAAGTAACATGTAATACTGCTCTTATTAAACTCGCTCACATTGTTCCGAAACACCAGGATACCCCGTTTAAATAGGTATAATGTGCAGTGGCCGGATTAGAGCACGCCGGATCATATTATCCTTAATTGTGCTTTTAAGTACAACTTTATGGGCGGGATTATGGCACGTTGTGATTCCAGACATAGACGTGTCTGTAATATAAAAATGTTACAAGCACAATGGTATTTATTCTTCTTTTCAGGGTTCCGTACCCAAAGGGTAAAACGGACCCTATTACTAAAGCTCCACGCTCTGTCTGTCTGTCCGTCTGTCACCAGGCTGTATCTCATGAACCGTGATAGTTAGACAATTGAAATTTTCACAGATGATGTATTTCTGTAGCCGCTATAACATCAAATACTAAAAAAACTGAATAAATAAATATTTAAGGGGGCTCCCATACAACAAACGTCATTTTTGCTCGTTTTCATATATAGACTCGCACTAGGCTGGTTTTTATTTAATATAGACCTTACTTTCTGTAGTTTCTAAATTTGTAACCCACCTGACTACTTTAAACTTGGCTTACGTAGGGAATGATATATTTATATGCCACGGTAACTCTGACGAGAATTGGTTTGGCTGAAACTTTTTTCGGAATGCTCTAAAGTGTTTTCAAAAAATGTAATTACAGTTTTACAACTATAGTTATACGTAAAAAAAAAACAAAAATAGTCTGCGCTGAGGCTAAGATGATGTGTGGTGTAATCTATAAAAAACCAACACCATTTTGTCTCACACTCTGAAACAATAAAAAGTTGTTATAACTGATACTGACTGATGATAAATTACAACAACATTTCTATTATTTCTATTAACTTCTGCAGAAGCGTAGAATTTCATAGAAAATCCAGCTCACACCTAATGCTCTCTACACCTAAGCTGAATTTACTTCACAAGTCAATTTTGCTTTCATAAACAAAGACATCTTCAAGTGGCAAAACTGAATGCGTAACACACCTATAATGTCCCAATATCATTACGCTATCGCCCAAAATTTTTCTTTCCCCTTTATTTTATTAGATAGCCAATAAAAATGGTCACTATTTTCTTTCGCGCGGACATAGCAGTTTGACACTTTTATTGGAACCATCCCTATAGTACGACTTAACTACCATTCTTAGTTTGCGACAACTTCGACTCTATTGTTCGGAGATAGGATTGGGTTTTGGCTGGGGTACGTTGATTGAATGTAGGGGCCTATAATGAGACGGTCAGCAGTTATTGATTCCCGTGGTTCCATTAGGCTGGGTTCGGGAACAGTATACTTGTGAAGGCAGTTACTTAATATCTCGTGAAAGTAATCTCTTAATTAACAAGTGTCATTATCCAAATTATAGTCTACATCTTTTTTGTAAAACCCAGACTGGGCTAAGTTTTTTTTTAATGCTACAATGGGCATACTTTTGACAACAACTCACCAGATGTTAAGTGCCGAAGTTGTCTAAGGTGGAGCAAGTTTGTCCATGAGATGCCCATTCACTCTTGACTTGAAAAGACCCAGGTTACACCCAGGAGGAAACACTGTTGCTGGAAGAGCATTCCATTCCTTAGCCGTTCGGACTATGAATGACTCAGCAAAACGCTCAGTGCGTACATGTGGTACACTAACGGCATAAGGATGACGTTATGAGTAGCACTGCAAATGGTATGGCAGAACTAACCCTCGGCTTTCTTGTTTCCTGACAAACATAATTTGGGTCTTTTAAGACTAGAGTGTGTAGGCTCCTCATAGGCCAACTTACAACACCTTCGACAGCATCGTCACTTAATATCAGGTGAGTTGCAGTCAAACGTCTATTCGTACATAAAAAAAAACACATGGCAAATGGTTAGCTGGTCTAGTTCATTACTACCTGGTCTAGGTCTTTACATTTAAAAAAATCATAGTCATCCGTATAATATAGTCCAGCATCTTTTTATATTTAATCTGCTGTACCACTCAACTTTTATTTCCGGATGCACGATCAAACAACCCATTCGAACGTAGCTTATTCTCTGTGTTCCACGGCACCACAGGAGTGCGAGCTCAGCTGGATCTCAGATACCTACCGCCGATTGTGATCATGCTATGTTACTCTCTCAGCGGTTTGTCCCTCAGTGTTATCGACTTGTATAGGTGTACGAATTAGGTGATTCTAGTTAGGATAGCTAATAATATACGGTCGTGAGCATCTTATAGGTGAAGTAGAATTTGTGGCGCGATTTTGTAAGGGCTTACTAGTAGTCCGATATATTTTTTTTATTGATTATAGGCAAAGCATTTGACCACTGTCTCACCTGATAGAAATTGATGACGCAGTCTAGGATGGTGCATGCTTGCCTAGAAGATACCTGTTCGCTCTCGACTTGAAGATACCAGATCATAGTTAGCAGGAAACAAGGACGCCGGCAAGGTGTTCCACTCATTGGCTGTTCGCACTATAAAGTGCACAGCAAAATGCTTAGTGTGGGTTGATGGAATTTTAACCATATATGGGTGCTGTGTTTTTGTGCGCCTTGATGTCCGGTGAATGAAGGGAGATCGACGAATATGATCGTGTAATCCCTTTGCACACTCTCCAAATTGCAGTTTATAAAAAACCGATAAACTGGCATCTTTACGTAGGTGCTCTATACTGTGGAGCTTAGCTTCCACCAACGCATCATTTCCAATGAGTCTTTTGGCTCGTCTCTGAATATGACTAATATGGACCAGTTCTGAGTAGAACATCATTGTAATAGAGTTTACCACATGATTTAGTACGCATTGCATGCATAGGCCCTTCAAATTATTTAAATTTAAAACTTTGATATCATTTTGAGAATAGATTCTAATGCTGTACTTCCACTACTTTGCAAATTGTAGGTAATGTTTCGAGGTATTTATCAACAACCCTAGATAACGGATGTGAGGATTATTATATTGTTATACTAGCCTGATAACGTATAATTACAATGTACTAGAGGCGCCCAGAGAACATTTCACGATAATATTAGGCTGCCGTGTCGAACTAGTGTGATTTTGAACCGTAGTGATCCGGAACTCAGTGTGGTCGCGCTTTGATGATTCGAACCTCAGTGTGTCGTACAAGCGTAGGGCACTCAATCTTTGTTTATAATCACGAAAAAAATTGGTTCCCCAGGAAATTCATTTTGTATTTTTATAATTCAACCATAGATAGTGACCTACATTTTAAGGCTACGAAAACCCAAGTCGCGGTACAAATTTTAAATTCGTCTCATCATTAATCATCTGAAGGAGGCCGAAAGCCGACTGCTCCCCGGTGCAGACAACATATAACAAACGGCTGGGCTAAGTGCTTCTTCCGTCTCCCTCTTCCATATAGGGTTAAATAGAGAGAGCTGACTCATAATTCAATGTCGATTCCGGTGTAAGGGACAAGCACCGTATTTTCCTAAACAAAACTTCAGTGTATGTTCGTGGCTGGATTGAGATATGGAGTTTGGTGAATTATTCAGGGATAATGTTCACTGGATACGCTCATTTTAACTTGTTGTGTAGAATACAAAATGGCTGTAAGTTTGACTGGGTTTAGCATTATGGTTGAAGGGTTGAAGAGACTCAACGACGATAAGATCAAACCACAGAGTATCATTATTTTTTCTCTAATTTTTAGGCTAAACGTTTTTTCAAACTTTAACTGACTGCCGAGTTTCATAGACCTCTTTTATATAGAAGAAATTAAAAACGGCAAATTTTTGGGTACAGCAATATATTCCGTTTTTTTAATAATAATAATCATTAATAAATGAATATGTGTAGACATATTTATTTATTTTACACAGCGCTATCTAGCCCCAAACTAAGCATGGCTTATACTATGGGAACCAGATAACTGATACAATACTTAGATACTTTTTTGTTTGTAAATACATATATTATAACATCCAGTCACAAAACAAACATCGATGTTCATCACACAAATGTTTGTCTTGAATGGGAATCGAATCCACAACCTATAGTACAGAAGGCAGAGCTACTACCAACTGAGCTACCAGGCCAGGCAAATAAAAACATTCGTTCACTTAGTTTTTAATGACTTGTGATGTGGTGTTTCAATAAATAATTTATAATATCCATCTATCTATTTATTAGTTGGTATCAACCTCTTTTCTAAATATGAATTAAATATAAACTGCAATAATAATTGAAACTCCCACATAAAGGAAACGTTCATTAATAAAAAGCGGAAGCAGAAAGGAAAGCGTTGACATAAAAATAACAATAATAATAAGGGTACGATGGCGTTTTATGGATGGGATTGTCTGGGTATGGTCCGGTTCATATATTTGTATTAATATTTAGTGAATACAGGTAGGGCCGGCATTGGCGAAGTTGACATCAGAAGTATTGTGGCGGATGAATTTGTAGCGGGTAGCGTAGCGGGTAGTGTAGTGGGTAGCGTAGCGGCTAGTCTAGCACGTAGCGTAGCGCGTAGCGTAGCGCGTGGCGTAGCGGGTAGCGTAGCGGGTAGCGTAGCGGGTAGCGTAGCGGGTCGCGTAGTGGGTAGCGTAGCGGGTAGCGTAGTGGGTAGCGTAGCAGGTAGTGTAGGGGGTGGGGGTAGCGTAGCAGGTAGCATAACGGGTAGCATAGTGGACAGCGTAGAGGGTAGCGTAGCTAGCGACGCAGCTGGAGTAGTAGGTTGCACAATGAGTAGCATAGCAGTTTAACCGTCACAAAAGTGTAGTGGAGAGGGAAGTAGTTTATGTAGTGAGTAGCTTTGCAAAAAGCACAGCATAAAACCGGTAGCGTCGCGAGCATAGAGGGTATCATAGCGGGTAGCGTAGTGTGTAGTGTAGGGTAGCACGTAGCTTAGCAGGAAGTGAAGCAGTGGTTTTAAAATTTGTGCTGAAATCACTTAATCCCTCTTTACAAAGATACTTGAAACACTCCAATATCACTAGCTATGTTCTATAAGCTTCAGCGCATACATCAAGCTGAGCAGTGAGCACGTGTAATGAAAAACTATAGAAAGCACCGGTCTGGTCTATTGTTTCATATTTAAACCGGCGTGGCTGCCTGCATCCGCGCCGTTTGACCCCAATAGCCACATCAATGCATCAATGCTGCTGCATTAAAAAACATATACGTATCTCCACTTATGCTGGAATTTTTATACTGTCTGTTTTCGTTTAAGGGGGAACGTTACACTCACGCGACAAATTCAAATTTTCTTGCGTTCTTTTGCCAGTAATAGCTTAATTACTCAACGTGATTACATGAAAACTAATTTTGCGGAAACAAATAGAATGTATGTATCAACAAATTACGATTAAAAATATCTCCTAGATATCATTGGTTTAGCGACAAATGGCAATAAACAGTTATCTTTTTAGTTTTTCAGTCTATTGCCATTTGTCGCTAAACCAATGATAAGTAGGTGATACTTTTAATTGTAGTTTATTGGTACACTATATTTATTTGCGCAAAATTAGTTTTCATGTAATTACGTTTAGTACTTTCTTAAGCTATTATTAGCAAAAGAACGCAAGAAAATTTGAATTTGCCGCGTGAGTGTAAGGTTCCATCTTAAGAAAATAAAAAGCAGTGAAGTAATGCTTATATAAATACTAATGTCAGTGACTATATAAGATGAGCCGCATTATGTAATTATGTCCTTTTTGGTCCGAGCGAGAAATAAATCAGAATATTGTGATAATCACTATTTGTTGAAGTACTCTTACTGTTATAATTCCCATTCAAGCTAAATGCACTATCTTTGATAATGATGCGCCGAAATTCATCTAATTTATTTGTAATCTGTTTTGTAATTGCAGATGTTAATTGAACTAACGTGATTACTTGGAACACATTTCTAAATATTATACTGGATGTAATTTAATTCATTAGCATCCTTTGAAACTAGGTACTTACTCCTGACCCCGGTCACGTGTAGACGAAAATTTATGAAATCTGACGCATCGATTGGATATTGATAATAAGTCCAAAAAATAGAATAACTTACTCTATTAACTGCTGTACAAAATTAAATTGAAATAATTAAGGACTGTTTTAAATTATTGCATAAAAAAACCTTTAAAAAGTATCAAAATCATTCGTGCCAAATACGTTAGGCGCCACGGCGATCTTCACAATTTTCGATAAAAAATGTATTAATTTGCACTCGTTACCGTTACATTTAATAATCATCAATAAATGATGTCCTATCACATACTCAATTTGTGCTAATAAATTCAATTGCGTCCTTTAGATATACAAAATGCATTGTAATTCTTATTAAACAAAAAGAAACCCCTAGTTAGAAACAAAACGAGCATTTTTAAATAAGACATTTCCGCAAATAGGACCTATTTAAAAAAACTGCCGCAATCAGTAGCTAAATTAGGTAAATGGAGATTGCCTCCATCCATGGTAATGTATTAACATCAAGGGCCTCGTCTGCCCACTTTAAAAACCTTGTTCCATAAATAATGCACCATGAAGGGTGCATACAGATAGAACTAAAGCACTGTGTAGCAGTAAGGACAGACTGAATTCTCCAAGGTGGGTTAGTATTCTTAGCGGACCTAGTTATCCTAATGTCTAATCCTAATTCTGCTTTGTGCCGGATTGCTTGCACTTGTGGGAAGGAGAACTTCTTTTTTTTCAGACTCGTATTGTGTTAGGCTTGCTTTATAACATTTTGACATTAAGCACTATTGTATTGTAATGTTGCCTATAATTATTATTCTTGCTTTGTATGTACAATGATTTATTTTAATATTTTGAAATATTAAAATCTTACCTTAAAGAAAACCTTATCTAGTTTTGACTTGTAAAAGTAACAGCCTATGTGCAATATTTTTTTAGATTTGAGGTGAGCTGAGTAATGGACCATGTGGTCCAGCACAAACCTTGACTCACAAAAACAATTAAACTGACATTACTATAGTAAATAAGGTTTTTTTTTCACTACAACTCTTCAATCAGGTATACAACAGGTATACCTGATCGAAGCTACAGTTGCAGCCACATTTACATCAAATAGTAGGCAGTATCAATAACGGAGGGGCACACAATCGCCATCCCTCGCCCTTACTGCTATTTATCACAAACATAGTACCTAAAAGAGACCGTTTTCGTGGAAAATCGTGGCGACTTTTTTCGCGACCGCATGACAGTTTAAACTGGTTGGAATAAATCATTAGTTATCAGTATGATCTCGGCTTTATGAAATGTGGCTAGGATTTTGTGTAGACGTCTAGATGATAAAAGACCCTGGATTTGGGTAATTTCAAGTTTTCCATTTAAACTGATTATGTTAAAGTTTCTTTGTACTTAAAGTCGGCAAAGTTTGCACGTAATAAATACGCTTTAGTACAATGACAAAAAGCGCTGAACAAAGTGCGACAAATGAGTTTGAACTTGGGTTTTGCGCATGAATGTAAAGAAGTGTTTTGTATGTAAAAGTAATATTTATCCGGTAATCTGGCTTTGTAATCAAATTATAGTAATAGGCTATAATAGAAATGAGAAACTATGATACAAAAATGATAGGCTATTATACTATTCTACTATCTACCCCGGTAAAGTTATAGGGTGATGTGTATTGCCATAAATATATTATTTTTTTAGACCACGCCATTGTTTGTTTGTAGCGTTATCATCTAGGCCCTAATTCTCTACGAAAACACAGATTTCACACGATACTAAACCACGTCGTTATCGTGTCTTGTTCAAATCGTGTCATCATCATCATCATCATTGGCCTATTTTCATCTACAAGAGATGATTTAAGTAGCGTCTGTATTATTGCATCTCCGTAAATCGTGTCACAGCATTAGAAATACTTTCACTTTACATTAAAGTTATTTTTATTTTTAAATAATGAATGACATAATTAAGTGGTGGCAACTTTTGAGGTGTTGGTGTTTCTGAACGCGTCTCAGTGGAACACTATAATTTTTGACAGTTCAAATCGTGCCAATTCTACATTCATTTCGCACAGCTTCGTTTTAGTTTCACAGAGAATAGATTTTTGCAGACTTCTTATGTTAGACAAGGAATTCGCGTGGTTTGGAAGTAAGGAATCGTAAAGTGGTCATATAGAATTAGCGTCTTGATGGTAAGTGACAATGTGACGGGGATTTAGTATCGCACGCTATTAGTTCGATTTACTGTTACTAATTCCAATCATATCATACCACCATGTTCCAAAACGAGTCTTGGTAAAGATTCAAAACTCATAGCAGTATCAGGAGCAAAACTCGAAAAAAATTAAGTTTTTCCTTTACATCAAGAATTAATCTGGTTAAAGATCTTATTTGCATGAATCCATAGCAGAGCCAAAATATTCCCGGCTTTATAAGACCCATGGTTTTTAATACAAGCAGCTGCGCAACGTCTTGAACCCTCCGAGAGATCCCTTGGTTTAATTGGGTGACAAGTTTTAGGAAGATTGCGCTCGTTTCTTTTAAGGAAAATAGGGTTTCTTTTGGAGTTACAATTTGCTGGGTTTATGGGAACTATGTCCGTAAATTTAGATTAGATTGAACTGGGATTAAGAGTTTTCAGGTTGAGACCAGTTGAAATCTGGAGATCAATGCTTGTAAATATAATAGTAGTCTCTCTATGTACTATTTTACTTCTACTTCTCAGTTGGATATAGTCTCAGATTATCAGTTTGATAGATGCAAATTCTACAACATCATCATCATCATCAACAGCCTGAAGACGTCCATTGCTGATCATGGGCCTACCACAGAGAGTGCCACTTTGAGCGGCTGCTCGCCTCCTGCATCGGCTTCCCATGGTTTTCACCAGATCGTCGGTCCTACATTGTCTATGCACAATTCATATTTCTTGGAGCACCTATGATGCTTTCGCAAAACGATGCAATGATCAACAATCAACAGCAACCATCAAGCGAGACAGTGGTCAAATGCTATGCCTAAAAATTATTAAAAAATAATAATTATACCAGCGTGTCTGCCTTCCTACCAATCATCATCATCATCATCATCATCATCAACAGCCTGAAGACGTCCACTGATGAACATAGGCCTCCCCAAAAGCACGCCACCTTAAGCGGCTGCTCGCCTCCTGCATCCATCGGCTCCCCGCGGCATTCAACAGATCGTCGGTCTACCTAGTGTGGGGCTGGCCCACGCTGCGTCTTCCGGTTCATGGTCGCCACTCGAGAACCTTTCCTCCCCATCGGTTGTCAGTTATACGAGTGATGTGGCCTGCCTATTGCCCTACCAGTAAGAAATATGAATTGTGCGTAGACAATGTAGGAGCAGTACCCAGTAAAAGTACCATTTGACCAGTAGGTAGTTGACTATCTATTGGTCAGCGCGGTCAATATACAGTCCAAAAGATTTGTATTTGCTAGTGTAACTATAGTTTCATTTAGTGGTAGTTAGTATGGTTGTAGTAGTTAGGTAAGAATATAATAGTATAGAATTGAATAGAGAAATTTTTATTCAGATAAGAATATAATAAGGGAACGTTTCCCTCGCCTTGCTTTAAGAAAATGTGTTCTGTATAATACAAAATTACGATAATCTGAGAGAGGTACCCTCTACATAGATACATGTTTTCAATCTCGTACGTAAATTGCTCGTTCACAAAACACTTCCGCTCAACAACAGACAACGAACTCAAGCGGAAGTAATTTAGCGAAATTCCAAAGTTATTAGCGTCAGCAATATTTTAATTTGGTCCCCCTTTGTAAGGATGTAAATACATTGGTACCAAGAGGTCTTGTAAATAACTTTTACAATTACAAAGTAGCGATAGAAAAAAAAATCAAACCAACAATAAATCGCTCAACAAACCAACAAACTGCTCAACAAACCAATTTTCATTAAATCAGCCAGGTACGTTTTTCTCTTGCACTCTTGTCTGTCTATTTAGTAGCTTTAGATTTACCCAAATATGTAAAATCTTTCACAACTTTTTTTAACTATTGTTTTAAAGTTCCGGGTGACACTGCAACTGTTATGGGCGGCCGTGTCACTTAACATCAGGTGAACGACTAGCTCGTCACGTCATTCAATCACATAAAAAAAAAAAAAAAAAAACATAGTCTAATCCTTTACTATTAACCTTTTTGTGTTAAAAAAGCGTGCATATATAACCAACTCATGGCACTTGTTGTTATTTACACCCCTAATACAAATTATAACAGCATACAGCCACCTTTACTCATCCCAAACTTTTCTATCCACAGAGCAAGTTGGCGGCTGAAGGAAACATTATGTTAATGCGGCATGGTTCATGATTAACTCCCGGGTCTTATCAACTCGGGGTTTTTAATACACACTGGTTTACTTAGACTGGGGTTCATAATGATATTTGAGAATATCGAAAAATAATGGGGGTTTTTATGAAATGTTATGAACGGGTGCAGAAAATTTTCCTTTTTAGTTCCAAAGAGACAGTTATTTTTGTTTCAAAGTGACAGTTTTTATACACAAGCAAGTTTTTCTGTCGAGTTTGTTAGCATTTATTTTACTCTGTATGATCAAAGTATTGAAAAGGTGGTAATGTATAGTTTTTATAGGTATGGTCATAATGGAAGAGATACATACAAAATCTTCCTACCTCGTGCCCTCATTAGTAAGCTCAGAGTCGTGCAGCGAACTATGGGCTATATAGAGAACTATGCTTGGTGTTTCCTTGTGAGATATGATCCGAAATGATGAGATTCGCGGGAGAACTAAGATGACCGATATAGCTGTAAGAATTAGGAAGTTAAAATGGCAATGGCAGGCCACATGGCTAGTATAATAGAAAACAGATGGGGAAGAAAGGTTCTAGTGGCGACCACGAACCGGAAAACGCAGCGTAGGCCTGCCCCGCACTAGATGGACCTACGACCTGATAAAAACTGAGGGGTACCGATGGATGCAATATGGATGCCATTCAAAGTGGTACTCTATTATGGGGTATGCCTATGTTCGGACCTCTTCAGGATATTTGTTGATGACATATAAAATATAATACTTAAAAAACGTGCGACTGCAATAGTGTGTTAATATAACTAAAGATATTATTTTCTTAGAGTAAAACTTTAACATTATTCTAAACTGTACAGACTTTATAAGCGAAATCAAACCATTTGCAAAATTTAACTACATTTGCCAAATCGTAAACAACGTACCCCCTGGCGTCACAATAGTACAACACATGAAATGAGATGTCTCATAACGGCGAGCACGACGCGATACGTGCGGTGGACTGTACTCTATATTAGGTCAGCTCGTTTGATGCAGGAATTAAAATAATAATTATAAGTATGTGACTTTAAACTTCTTGATTTTAGAGTACCGCCTTGTGGTTTTAGTATGACTCTAAAATTTGTCATATTATGTGGCCGTGATGATTAACATTAAGCAAAGAACTAGCTTGTTACGTCATTTTTTTACATAAAAAAGGTTTCACAGTTGGTCATCTTCACCGTCATATTAAGTAATTAGCGAGAATGGAAATCTAAAAATTACTTAACGCAAAAAAATCTAACGCAAAAAATAACGCGTTCTCATCGTTCGAGGTGGTGCTTGATAAAGACCTCTTTGTAATCAGTGCTATCCACTCGGTTACCAAAGTATACCACATCACTCTCTATTATCACTTCTTAAGTTCTGTTTTTAGAATAATTAATTTGAAAGTTATTTTCTCCCAAAGCAGCACCGTTACAATTTTTAACCAGTGTTTTATCTCTGTCATCTAAATATGGGTCGAAAGCAGCGACCATAATACAAGCTACCTTGACTCGCCACTCTGTCCCTGACAGATATTAAATTCGCATCGCGAGCGATCCCGCAATATATTACTGCGAGTGCCGCGTCACTGCGCTTATTGTGGCTCTACTGTTTAAGTATGTCACTGGCAATAATATTCTTATTTTGTATGAAATAGTATTAATCAATTAACGGACACATAAAAAGCATAATAATTAAGGCCAGTTTACAATAAGCTATCCTACTTATATAGATTAAATTTTAGCTGTCTAGCTGGAACTGATTAGTTTTTCGATATATCATCAGTTTCAAATTAATGTAAGACTTCTAAGAGTAGGTAGCCTAATGTTTTCGTACCTTAGACTAAGGCCAGTACTGTTATGAGTTTTTGGAACCTTACCTTAAGGTGGGACATCACACTAGCGCCGAAAATTCATATTTTCTTGCATTATTTTGCCAATAATAGCTTAATTACTCAACGTGATTACATGAAAACTACTTTTGCGGAAATAAATAGAATGTATCAACAAATTGCAATTAAAAGTATCTCCTAGATATCTTTGGTTTAGAGACAAATGGCAATGCAATAGACTGAAAAACTAAGAAAAAAACTGTTTATTGCCATTTGTCGTTGAGTAATTAAGCTATTATTGGCAAAAGAATGCAATAAAAAACACTCAAAATAATATAGGATACAAATTAAACATAGCGTAGGACGTAAGAAAGAATTCAAGAAAAAATATCAGAAAGAAAGACAGAAAGAAAGAAAGAAAGAAAGAAAAAAGAAAGAAAGAAAGAAAAAAAAAGAAAGAAAGAAAGAAATGCTGATGGTTATTTTTGAATGGGGTTTAAAATATCTTATCCAAACCATTTCAAAACGCCATATTTTCAGCTTATGGCCCGTGTAAACTGACGTCAAGAATCAGTTACACGTTTCATCAGTTACATTAATTGGCTGCCAGATTGGTTCAAGTTACACATTTCTCGCAAGGCCCTCGTTTGTATGGTTTAACTTACGAGATATGGATAAAGTAAGTTAATGTGAATATAATTATTTAAACCAATTAAATCCACTATGATGTATTTTGGCAGTCTTCATTGAGAGCCGGTTTTCAATCCGAGCGTAGCTAACTATCATCTTCGGTCATAATACCACTTAACGTTATGTTAAAAACCTACCATTATTTAGTATCACCATAAACATCACTGACATTTAAAAAAAACTGAAAAAATATACTTTAATACAATTTGAGTTTGTTACAAACAGGTTTCTATTTATTTCATTGGTAGAGGTTATTATTTTTGCAAAAAATATTAATGTAATAATTCATCAATACAACATTCACTTTTTGTTTTGATTCCATGCTCTTTTGGAAATAAAAAGAACATTTTAAAATCACGCCCATTTCACCTACGATTGGATAGTATAACAGTGATTTGGTATTTTTTGGTAGCCACGGTATTATCAACTCAAATGTCTTTACTCAAACGGCATCCAGAGTGCGTTGAGGCTTTTCGTGCCTAGGGTCTGGATGAGACCTTGGTGAGTACTTTACATCTATAATTTTTATTGACTAAATTAGTTACTGTAAGATAGTCAAATCGACTCAAGTACATTCCCGCTTTCATCCCCGACTTGCACCAAAAACTTCGCCCTAAGTAATTCACCCCACCCGTCGAGGGGTGATTACCCCTTTATTACTCCCCCGCGCGGCTCTAATGCATGACACTATTACTGTGCGGACTAATGCTTGGATTGTATTTTTTCATAAAGATCTTGCGGAGAGTGTCAGGTTTGTTTTGGTCAGCATCTCGTAGAACCATCTGTTTTGTGAAAATGATAGTGCATTTTGTTCTGTGTTTATAATCAGCCTGTATTAGTCCACTACGGGGCATAGGCTTCTCCCAAGGCATGCCATTGAGTACGGGATCCGAATTTTCTTATTTAACTACTGTCAGTCTTTTATTGGAAGTCCTTGCTCCACCAAGTTGGACGCTACGTTGGCCAAGCTGCGCTCTCTACTCAAGACCACATTTTAAATACAAGCTGGTCGTATTTGAACTATACTAAGCAAAGCAAAGAAGTTCTTTTTCTAAGATGAATTGAAACCGTGGTTTATCTTTAAGATGTTGTGTGATATGGGGCATTTTGTGAAATATGGAAATGAAAAAGGGAGGGAGAGTCGTGAATTTTGTCATCTGAAATCTATCCATCACTGAAAACTAAGTAATTTAAATTTTTCAAATAATTTTCGAATCCATTATTATGAATATTAGAAAAAAAACTACTATGAAAACAGATATTGCTTAATTATGCTTGCTCAACATGTACAATAATTTAATTTTCACCTCACTAGCTCGGAAAGGCTCTCTTTGTCATTCAAAACCTGGGTGCAAAAACGCATTTTGATCGCGTGGAAAGTGTTATTAAAATTCGAACGTTTCTATTCAATAATTTTCTCGTCAAGAATTGAGGAATTAATCACAGATCTGCCCGAATTTTACCTTCTTGATATCGCCAGTCCACTGAAAATTCATTAGTACCACAGACTACCTCCTAAAAGATACCATCTTTTTCTCGTTCACCAACCTCATTTTTAGAATAATCGCACTGTCCAGCACCAAAGAGTATATAACCAATACGCTATCCAGCACGGCGACTACATGGAAAATGGATAAAAAACACTTTTTCTTTAATTTTCCATGAATCACGTGGCGAGCTAGTCGTTTACCTGATGTTAAGCGGCCACCCATAGCTAAGTTAATAAGCGAAAAACTAATCTTTTCTGAGCCTTTTAGCTGGTTTTCTTGCATTTTCCTCGCTGTAGTGAGGTGAAAAGTTGTATGTTGCACTCGGCAGCAAAGTTTTTCTGCGTCTCGTACCTTTGAAACCTTCACTACGCTCAGGATTCTACATTTGAACCACTCGCTACGCTCGTGGTTCAATCCTAGTATCCTTCGCTTGCTCAGGCTTCAATTCAAGTCATCATTAACAGCCTGAAGACGTCCACTGCTGAACATAGGCCTCCCCCAGAGCACGCCACCTTGAGCGGCTGCTCGCCTCCTGCATCCATCGGCTCCCCGCGGCTTTCACCAGGTCGTCGGTCCACCGAGTGGGGGGCCGGCCTACGCTGCGTCTTCCGGTTCGTGGTCGCCACTCGAGAACCTTTCTTCCCCATCGGTTGTCAGTTCTACGAGCGATGTGGCCTGCCCATTGCCACTTCAACTTACTAACTCTAAGAGCTATATCGGTCACTTTAAATCTCCTGCGGATCTCCTCGTTCCGGAGCTTATCTCGCAGGGAAACACCGAGCATAGCTCGCTCCATAGCTCGCTGCGCGACTTTGAGCTTACTAATGAGGCCAACAGTAAGAGACCATGTCTCAGTTCCATAAGTCATCACTGGCAACACACACTGATTGAAAACTTTCGTTTTCAGGCTCTGCGGTATTTTGGACGAAAAGATAGGACGAAGCTTCCCGAAATTCAAGTACTCGGCCCGAAAACCAACTTTGCATCCTAGTATAACAAATAACTATTTATTATTTTTAAATACATCATTTACATTTGACTTGTAAAAGTGCTAAAAATAGCCCACTTGCAATAAAACTCTTGAGTTTTGAGTTTTTGAGGTTTGAATAAAATAGAATTGAGCGTCCCTATATAAAAAAAATTATGCATAAGTATAAACATTATTTTACTCACCAAACAAACATTTAAATAAAACTCCCCAAAAACCACAGACGTCTAATCAAGCTGGCAATATCATAAAATCTTCAAAATGAACCAATTAATTTAAGCTCCAGCTCTGAGAACAATAAAGGCGAGAATCCACAGGAATCCAGCCGGTGTAGAGTGCAGGTGTCATCCTACAATGAACTGAGTTCAAGTGACTTGAAAATTTAAGGTATCTTGAAATTTCACGTGAACTTGGGCATCTTGAAATTTTAACTGACATCGATTTATAAACGACTAGAAGTGAAATAACAAATAAAAAATAAAATAAAATAGCTTTTATTGTTCCGTAACCTTTCACAAAATATTTTTACATTATTTACAAAGATTTACTCAACACTTTTTACATGTACACTACCAGATAGGTACCTTAATTTAATGACACTTCTAATTTTAGTTGTGTAGATACCTAGTCACGTTATCTTAGGAAATAATATAAATAAATAGAAATGTAATGTTCCAACTTAATTTTATTTCTTTTAGTTACTGACGTTCTAATTATTAAGCCTGAGGATCGCAGTCTTCAATATCCAGGACACTAAAACTCCTTGAACTTGTGTGTTTTTGGACTTGTTCTATCGCGGGAATCGAAACTGAAACTGCAAAAACTCATTGACGATCGAGGTGTAACTGATGACTTATGACATAAAAAACATTAATATTTACTAAACGCAATTTTGATGACTAAGTTTTAAGACCGAGACCAAGTTAGAGAGTTAGTAGCGTCAACTAAAAGGTGTTATGTTGCTGCACCACTCAAAAACATTACTAAGCGATGTCTCATCTAGTTTTCTTGATCGATGGTAATCTACTCTTGCTAGAGTAAATGCTTTCTGGAACGATGATAAGTGGATTGGTCCGCTCTCATATTGCTACCCTGTTTCAAATTTAACCTGTGTGTCTTGAATCGGAAGACTATCTTATGTTTGTTTTATCTTTGATACTTGGGGTAGTTTTGTTTAACGTTGAAATAATTTTTAATAACTGTTATTTACATTAATAAATTTTTAATCTACTTTAAAACCTATTAGACTAACTTAGGGATTAAATTTTCAAAAACCCTTTCTGTTGCGCCATAAAAAAAGCAACCTCCAACAAAGTCAGTTTTAAATTTCTCTTACCACTTGTAAATAATTTACCAAAACAGTAGGTACAGCACTTTCAGTACTTTTTCTTTTTAGCACCGGGCTGCACCGAGTTCAGCTTTAACGTGATTAGAGTTTCTACTTTAAACTTAATTTTTTCTACTTTTAAGGTGTATGTATTTCTGAAGATTTTTCTTTGAATATTATGCTGACATAAGTTGAAAAGTATGAAACTTGAAAGGTATGAACTGCGGAACATAGGCCAACCCCCAGAGAGCGCCACTTTGAGTGGCTGCTCTCCTCCTGTCTGCTGCTCCATCGGCTCCCCGCGGCGTTCACCAGATCATCGTTCCACCGAGGGGGGAGGCCAGCATATGCTGCGTCTTCCGGTTTGTGGTTGCCACTCGAGAACCTTTCTTCCCTATCGTTTGTCAGTTCTACGCGTTCAGCGATATAGCCTGCCCATCGCCATTTCAACTTGCTAATTCTAAGATTATTACAAAATATGACTCTAACATATTGAAGAAAAATTAGAAAATTCTATATTTTCTCACAGTTTTATGTTCCTTAAGTACTTACGCTCACAACAATTTGAAAAAAAAAATATTTTGTTCATAGATGATGGTGACCATTATAAAAAATGAATTCGAAAAATCTATCCCTAAACTAGTTTACCCTCTACCACCATATCTTTTTTTGAACATACGTGTACACAAAAGGCCTCCCCAATTATGAAGAAAATATCGCACGCATTTTTCTCCCGAACCCTTCAATGGAGTGCGAGTGCCATTGAGCCCTGATTGAGGTGACGAGAATACCTGAGCTACACTTGAGTTAAGTGGTAGGCACGGTACATCAGGACACCTACCACCTATAATAGTGTACGTACTGTTAGCAACGCAAGAGTTAAAGTACTCTACACACCTTACAATCTGCCGTACGATTTGCCAACTCAATCAGTAAAATCGCATTGTATGAAGGCGTGTTTCAGCTACCCATCCAGCAGACTGAGGTTACAAATAAAATTGTTTGAGGGATTGCATGGTGTGTAGGTGGAACGTTACACTAGCGCGGGATATTCAAATTTTCTTGCGTTCTTTTGCCAATAATAGCTTAATTACTCAACGTGATTACATGAAAACTAATTTTGCGCAAATAATACGAATGTATCAACAAATTGCAATTAAAAGTATCTCCTAGAAATCATTGGTTTAGCGACAAATGGAAATAAACAATTTTCTTCTTAGTTTTTCAGTCTATTGCCATTTGTCGCTAAACCAATGATATCTAAGTGATACTTTTAATTGTAATTTATTGATGCATTATATTTATTTGCGCTTAATTAGTTTTCATGTAATCACGTTGAGTAATTAAGTTATATTGGCAAAAGAATGCAAGAAAATTTGATTTTCCCGCGCTAGTGTGACGTTCCACCTTAAATTATTGCGTAGTACCACAGCGCCAATTGTGCTTACTCTAATCTGTACTATTATTTATTCTATGCTATTGCATGTTTTTTACTTAGTTTTTTAATTCCAAGCGCCCCTTTTAATGGAAAAATGGGCACCTCTGACTGCAAGCATTCAGCTCCAGGGGTATTACCAGCGCTAATTGAAAAAGATTTTTGAATGTTTGGTTAACACTTTTTTTAGCGTAGGTATAGCATATTTTTCTGATTGTATAGATAAGTACTTTAAGGGGTGATTTTTCAATGGCTGGATAAAGGTTATTCGACTAATAAATCATAAACCAGCTAAAACAAAAACATTTCAATATTCAGTATTCCGCTTATAAAATTTCCTTTTTATTTTTATAGTGTTTTGTTTTATTTGATGAATAACTTTTATCTGATTATTGAAAAATCACGTCTTAATTGAACGAAAACTTTTTTTACGTGCCTGCTATTTAGATAATAGGTAAGTAGGTATGCTAAACGCCTAAGCAATGCAATAGTATACCTCCGGCAATTTTTTTCATGAAGTATAGGCGATGACAATCAACTTTTCGTAAAAACCAAAAATTATCTACACAGTTTTATTCGCCAGCATTTTCAGGTTCCATAATATTAACTAACTAAACAATGTTGCAATCACTTCAATTATGCGATCAAAATATCTGCTCAGTCAGATATATAGAATTTCTCAGCAAATCGCAACATTCTATGCTAGACAGTCCGCTTTTCTATCAATACCATTTTCAACAAAGTAAAACTTTTATTGACATCTGGCATCACCCAAAACTCCATACTCATCTTATTTTATGCATCTTTTAAAGCATTCGCTCCATACAGATCTTAAAGTGATGTAAAAACTAAAAGTACTTACAAGTTGCCAGTTTTTATGCGAAAAACTTAACATTGTTTTGTTGTGGGGCGCTTTCAAGCTGTATCAAGAGTTTATGGCGTTGAGTTTTTAAATAAATTGGATGATAAAGCTTTGTAAAATTAAGAGAGAAATATAAAATGTTGCCATCATTATGTTGTAAGGGATTATGTTCCTTCGTATAGTTTTGGGGTCAGTCGGGGAAAATCCAAAACTCCAGTAGTCGTATCACAATTCCGTATATTTTTAGGTATTCTTAATACAATCACAATTACATTCGTGTACTTCAAAGCCAACGTACACCACAACACAACCGTTCCGATCGAAAGTCACAGCCAAAGAGTATATAGCGACACTGCCGCACATTTAATGCTGTGGACGCACAGATTAGAGAAAAAAAACAAATGACCTGTGGACGCCATCTTGGTTTAGCTATCGCAATACCAAGATGGCGCCACTAGTTACTTCCGTAAATTACTCGTTTCTTAACTAATCATAAAATGAAACGAAGTACACGTAAATTCCGACAATAATAAAAAAATGATTTATATTATAAGTTATACATAATTAATATTACCTAACAATAGGCAACTATTTAACTATTTAGGCCTAGTACTAGAATATTGAACCACTTGGAAACTTATGGCTTCGGCGTCGTCAGACCAATACCACAGATTACTAAACAATAGATGATCAAACGAACCTCTCAAGGGAAGTTCGATAATTATTATATGAATAGCTCCATTCGAAGATATGAATCTACCTGTATGATTGAATGACTACAAAATCTTATAACTATATCTGAAGAATGGACCTATGAACATATAATCGTATTACTACGTAACAAAGAAAACAGAAGTGAAATGAAATAATGTTCGAGTTCTGTCTCTAGAACCGAGAAAGAGGGAAATAGAGTGAGGGACAAATGTACTACCCAGGAAGTTGCCAGCATTCAAGCACTTATTCCTCCGCCGCGATGAGATTTTTAAGTTTTATATTTTAGTTTTGTCTACTTTACTTTAGAGTATAGTTTAGTTTTTAGGTCTTGTTACGTTTAGTTTAAGTACCTATATTTTGTTCTTTAAGTTTTTATAATACATTTATATTACCTTTCGGCAGAGATGGAGTAACATGTCCGTTATTTTCCCCCTGCCGCTTAACCCACAATTTTGTATGTAAATAAATGACGCGACGAGCTAGTCATTCGCCTGATGTTAAGCGACACGGCCGCCCATAACAGATCACAGTGTCAATTGGAACTCTAAATTTAGTTTAATTGTCTCTAATTAAACTAAACCCCCAATTTCATAGAAGCTAACAAATTTTAACGGGTCATTGTGCTATTTATATTTAAATAAAACTTTTTATCTTATTATTATATTTTTATTGGCATATTCAAAATGCTGAACATGCATGTGTATATCGTTTTACATAACTTTAGTCGTGACCCCATAAGTAACCATTCTCAGAAAACAACATCAGTTTTGCTTCAACGCTATGGCAGCACGAAAGCACAATATAGACGTAGTCAGTACACCGCAAACAATATTGAAGAATACGTTTAATCTCGCAATAACGTTGGTTTAGTTTTACATACGTTACTGCCTGTTCTTTACTTTATTGTGGAGTGTATAGTGGAAATCCTTACGCATAAAAATTATATAGAAATACATTTTTATGATTAGCCTCTATGTAGCGTAACGTAAGTAAAAGGACTACAGTTTGAAGATACCTTAAGTAGAATTAGAAAGAAGTAGAAGTAGAATTTAATAATGGCGGATGACCAATACCCTTAGCTTCATATTAAGTCCATTATTAAAGCTTGATTTCAAAAGTTTTTTATTTATATTTTATGAGCGATAAATTAGCATGCGGTCCGTCTGATGGATTTTAAAGTCTCATTTACCCAATAATTTCACTAGCTACAATACCCTTCTAACCGAAACATGCTTGCACACTAATGCTTGGCGTCAGAATAACTGGCAACGAAGTGGTACCTACCTAGACGAACTTTGCAGAAGAGTCCTAACACCTGGGCAAATGAGACTTTGATATGATAACACACTCTAGCAATCCTATTACTATATTGTGTGAAGTCTTACACAAACAGTCGCTCAGTCTCTGTGTGATGACGTGCGCAGTGTCACGCGAATCTTTATTATTATTTTAAAGTTCCAAGTGACACTGCAACTGTTATGGGCAGTCGTGTCGCTTAACATCAAGTGAACGACTGACTCGTTACGTCATTCATACCCATAAAAAATCAAGAAATATACTTAGTTAACTTTATAATAATTATGTGTAGATTACGGCAAGAAGGCGTAACTGCTAACAATCAAAATCGTCACTTACTTTAGGCTAAGTAAGAACGCTCCATACTGTGTATACTGCGAACAAATCGTGGGTACGCCCTATAACTCTCGGTCAATCGGTTCTAGAAGTCGATAGAAGGTCATCGTTTAGCTGTTCATGCAGATTATATTTAACTTTGTAAGTTTAAAGGTGACTCGTATTTAGTGACCAATCAGATTTATTGAACGGTTATATTCAAGTCGTGGAACGTGAAAAGGTCCTAATATTTAGTTAGAGCTATAAAGTTATTCAACTCATTTTAAAACTAAAAATGGATGAAATGAAATAGGCTATTTACTTAAATCATATATACTATCGATACAGTCTCTATGAAGTAGAGTGATGGTGGCCGAGCGGTAGCATGTGCGCTTCGCAATCTTACGGCACCGGGTTCGATCCTCGGCCCTGCACCAATGACTTATCTAGTAAGTTATGTGCAGTTTTCGATGCCATCGCTCTGTGCCTCGGAGAGCACGTTAAGCCGTCGGTCCCGGTTGTCATAAGAACATCTATAGTAATCGTCACGGGTAGTCAGATGCCTGATAGAATCTGATGCCTGGTCTAACCATCCCTGTTACTGGTTCCTTATGGGTTGCGAGCTCAGATGACAGTCGCTCGTGTAATTCTGGTAGCTCGCCGCTACAGGTTTAGATTGAGAGGCAGCCCCAATAACAAATGGGAAAAGGCAAAAAGGATGATGATGATGACACAGTCTCTATGAAAAACAAACCTCAAAAGTGTCCCCGCGCCAACGCTCACTTACACAGATATACACCTCTCCAGCTAATTTAAAATAGTCTACAAGCGGTTGTTTTATTGAATAATGAACCATAGCATCCTGTGATAGCGTTGTAAAACAATAATATGTGAGTTACATCACTGTCATTAGGCGCGGCCACACGCGAATGAGAGAAAAAACAAGGCATATGCCTTGTTTATACAGTGCCGTTTTCGAGGCGGCGATTGTGGATCTACCTAATGTTTCATTGCAGGCTATTTACAAACGTTTACTGTAAGTATAGATATTTTTCATATAATATTTTAGTGTACTATTTTTTATCGTATTATAGAGTCAAATTTTAAACCACTGCTCACCTAGTATAATAATCAATAGTCAATAATTTAATTAAAAATAATTATATTATTTCAAAATTCAAGAACATGAATTATTCATCAATCCGCACTTGGCCAGTGTGGCCTACACTCTCCGTATGGGAGAAAAAAGTGGGTACGTACGGGACTGATAATTAAATAATCTTCCTACCAGTTTAAAAAAAAACTTAGCTGATAAAAAAACATTTTTTCAGAAATTCTAACAACCAAAAACGCTCAAGTAGTATTGTTGCTTTTGCTAACGCTATCCTATTCGTGCACGAAAAAACTTCTTTGTAATGAACGCTGTAATTACGCCCTTTGCAACTGGACCGTACAAACACAGCACTTTAATTATTGAGAAACCGGACAAACGGACAAAATTGTAGAGTAATTTTAACCGCACTTTATTTACAGCAAGACTTTAATTTTAGAATGGAGCCATTTTAGCAGCGCTAGTTTAGAATTCCCTTTTTTAAATGATCGAATTTGTATTTTAAATAATTGCGTAGGTACCTACTGTATTTATTCTATCACTGTGTTAAATCAACTTTTCGTATATTTATTTCTTTTTCTTATGCTAACAAAAGTTATTAGCTAGATTTTATATTGTTAAAACATTGTTGGTAACGAAAAAAACTAGGTATATGGTTGACTGTCTTTTCTTTATACATATAGCACAGATTACAAAAAAACAATTGTTACTCTGTGACCTAGCACAGATTACAGAAAAACAATTGAGTATTGTGACCAAGGAATTTCTTTAGTACATTGTACATTCTCTAAGCCTATAGTAGTCTATGTTCCAAGAATGTAATATTCTATAGTTAGTATAGAATATGCTATATAATTAAAGACCATTCACCGTAAGCTGTCCTCCGAGGTACATATATTATTTAAAAATATGCAACTGAAACATATTAATCTGTGGTGGGTAAATACAAGTTTAGATAATGCTTACATATTAAAGAAAGAAAGAAAGAAAAATGATTTATTCATGACAACAACAATTAATAAACTGTACAACATCTAAAAAACAAAAAAGGTATAACAACGATTACTACTACTACTGTGGTATTACTTCGCATAAAGCTTACACATTACTTTACATTTACAATAATACTTACATATTTTTAAATAATATAAATACATCGAGGGACAACTTATGAAGAACGGTCTGTACGTCTGTAGCACTTCATTGTCTGTGATATCTCGCTATAATGACAAGTAAAAAATGTATCTATAGTCTAAAAAAAATCATGAAAACTGAAGATCGATTGAAACAGTTGTTTGAAGGCATGAAAGCCGGCCATGTTTACGGATCTCGGATAACGTCACGTAAACACAGGAACAAGAATGATTGCTCGGTTGACGGAGGGGGAATTTATCTATCACATTTATACCAAGAGAAAACATTTATCTATCACATTTATACCGAGAGAACACATTCCTCTGAGTTATGGCTCAAAGAAATGGAAAAACTGTAACAGAAGGACTGTAACTAATCAAATAGGTATCCAATCGTTCTTAGTGAAGCATTATTTGAACCGTTCTGTTAAATGTTTTGCTTTGAATGGGAGTAATCTTGAATGAGTTATCTTATTGATTCATTTTACTCATTTATTTTTACACTACACAACAAATTATTAACAAATTATTTTATAACATCTGTTTAGGTACAAACAGATTGTTCAAGTAATTTGGTGTCTTTAATAAAGACTTTTTTATTTGCACTTTTATTTATTACGGACCTTTCGGAATTTATTTCGAAAAGTTTACTTTTGACTGTCTGTCTACTTCACATGGATAATTTTTTTCGAATATATCCTTTTTTTATCTAAGATTTTTTTAGGACTTTGAGGTCGCATTGCGACTATGTCAGCCCCGTAATGTCTAAAAATTACTACAAACACCGTTTAATCAACCAAGTCAGCCGCTTCACTCAATGGCGTGGATAAGGCGCTTTGAAGCTCACCAATATTTGTAAAATTCAGCCCATACTGGCTCTTCATACGTGATCTCATCAACTGGCTCCGAATACATTCCACCAGAAGATGAGGTACATCTTCTATGACTCCACATGTGTCACAGTTAGGGGAGTCTACCTATATCCTATATTGTATTTGAAACCTAAAATGTGCTATATACCAAAGTTTATGAAAATCAATGAGTGGTAATAAAGATACCTACATGCGTTATAAAAATGACAAGTATTAGTCACTCATTTATTACATTTTATTAGCTTTTTACAATATTCCTATATTTTTTTTTCACAAAAATACTAATATGACATCTAGAGTGCCACCGGCGGCGGGGCAAGACCCAAGCTACCGGTGATCAGAGCTGCGCAGTGATGAACCTCCTGACAATACGTGCCGTGTCGAGGAGTACTGCCTTCTGAATCTGACGACCCTTGATCTAACCGTTTAACGAGAGCATGTCGAGATATTGGTCGAGGCTTTTTGCTATAAGGCCGTTCGCTGAAATGACTATCGGGACAATGCTCGTTGAGTCAACATTCCACATGGTGGTTAACCTCGTGAGCCAAGTCAAGGTACTTGCTGAGTTTGCCCTTCTCAGCCTTCACGAGGTTCTTGTCAAGCGGAATGATACGTCATTTTTTTTTTCATTTAGATCCTCGGGTCTATGCGGACATTTGGGAGGCATTGGTGGGGCCGAAACTATCACCAAGAAAGAGGCCCTGTTGAATACAAAAGTAACTAACACGGTCACACTATTCCTGGACCTGGCATCGATGTCGCCGTCGTCAATCAATTATTATTATTAGTGTTACTTTATGAGAAACCACGTACTTACATCAAATAATATTAAGTGAAGTTGTCATGTGATGGAAATATAATACCGGATTCGATAGAATCAACGATTTGAAATGCCAAACCCACCAGACCAGATTTTTATTATTCTTGTCGAGCCTCTCATGTTGCTACTCAATAGCACCGTGTATATTGCTAAAACTTGACAACTATTATATATATATATATATATATATATTGCCAGCCTTCAGTGACGAAGTATAATTAAGAAGACACTAAACATTTTCAAGTTTAATTTATCAAAGAAAAAAATCAAACAAAATTGACGCCTACTTTACAACAGTTTATTTCACTTTCGTATACGTCAAACAGCCGTACGCACGTATTCGGGTGTTCGCTCATTTCCTGACCAAACAATTTTCTCCCAGCTCCTTGTATATTTGCAAGGTGTGACGTTATCTATGATGTCATCAGGGCGTAGGTGTCTGAAGTAAATAAACAGGCCTTTTTCCTCGGGAGTTGTTATCATACTGGAGGGTAGATGGGAAAAACAACAGTATTTTTTCTGCTCTTTATATGTAAATACAAAAAACGTATACGGTGTTTAACTTTCAAGGAAAATGTTCTCAAGCGTTTTTTTTTCTATAATATATAATGTTTACTTCAGAGATTTTTTAAATTTAAATATAATGCTGTACTTCTTCTGAAGAAATGTGGACATTGTACTCTGTTTGCTTCTAAATAAGTTTCAGGTTTCTTCCATAATATAAAAAGGGCTTAGCTAAGACCAGTTTACATCAAGTGAAAGTGTGTTAACTTAGCTCAAGTTAGAGAAGTTTTAATGATACTGTATCATCATCATCATCATCATCACCATCATCATCATCATCATCATCAACAGCTTGAAGACGTCCACTGCTGAACATAGGGCTCCGCCAGAGAGCACCACTTTGAGCGGCTGCTCGCTTACTGCATCCATCGGCTCCTTGCGGCTTTCACCAGATTGTCGGTCCACCAAGTGGGGGGCCGGCCTACGCTGCTTCTTCCGGTTCGTGGTCGCCACTCGAGAACCTTTCTTCCCCATCGGTTGACACTTCTACGAGCGAGGTAACCTGCCTATTGCCATTTCAACTTGCTAATGATATTGTATATTATGTTACAAATACAAAGTTGTACGTGATATTATTTTCCTACCGTCTAGATCTCTGATACATCTCACATTCCCAATAATCTTATTGCATTTAAGTGCCAAAAATTACCAGTTCAATATTAAATTGCTCCGGAACTCCACATCGCATTCTATAGCCCATTAATACCGAATCGCTTTATTCAAAGAATCGTTTCACATACCAAAGTTGAACGGTTCAATTCAGCCACAATCGGCCGACTATCGCGGCAATAAAATGTCTGAAAAGGCCCGCTTATCTTCAAATCCGAGAAAATTATAAAACGGGATTCCATTTGAGTTTTAACTCAGGTGGGGATATAATTCCGCCTTTTCGACCTGCGTGGAGGGGAGACAGGGGAAAGTAGGTATAATTGAAATTTTTCTTAATCCCAAGGGTAGCGGTCCACAGAACGTTCTCGAGTTGGATGGATGGAGATTAATGTTTTCCCTTAGGTTGTTATTGCAAATTAGTAGGTTTACTGAGGCTGCTTTTCGAAGCGAAAAAAGAGACGCGGTTTATTAAAAAGATTTGTGTGGGCGATTTGAGACTTAAATTAAGAATAAGGTTTAGATAGGAGTAAGTACAGGTACCCAAATGCGCTGCAGTAGGACGTCATAGAGGATCAGTGTGAACTTAGAATCTGTCAAGTTTAAAAGCAAAGTACTTTGACAAGTGAATCAAACACAATATGACAATACATTATGGTTTATTAGTAGCAAATCAGCAGAGGGGTTAGGGTCATATCGTCAGGATTGTAAAACGTCTGTGTATCCAAAATGTCTAGTTGCAGACTTAGTTGTGTTGTAGCCAAAACGTGTTAATTGTAAAATGACTTATCTTTTTTTTAATGTCTGAGTAAACAGAATGACGTTATTGCAATAATAACTTAGTTGCATAATGCCTGGATCGACGAAACGTCTAAGTTGCATAAAACCTTGATTGCAGAATGAATATGTATGCTAAAAAGTATTGTTTTGGTATACATCATTTTAACACATATTGTTTTGACAGCAGATGTCATGCATGTGGGTTCCGACTGAAAATCAGTTGTTAAGGTGGAACGTTTCACTAGCGCGGCAAATTCAAATTTTCTTGCGTTCTTTTGCTAATAATAGCTTAATTTTATTTACTCAACGTGATTACATTAAAACTGATTTAACGTAAAGAAATAGAATGTATCAACAAATTACGATTAAAAGTATCTCCTAGATATCATTGGTTTTGCGACAAATGGCAATAAACAAATTTTGTCTTAGTTTTTCAGTCTATTGCCATTTATCGCTAAACCAATGATATGTAGGTGATACTTTTAATTGTAATTTATTGATACATTCTATTTATTTGGGCAAAATTAGTTTCATGTTATCACGTTGAGTAATTAGGCATGCTGAGTCGGGACTTCATCTACCTACTGTCCATGATGTCGTTCTTTTGAAATCTCTATAATCTATCACGCTTATAATTATCTATTGTTAAGAATTATTGGCGATAGACATGTTCAATTCGCCATTAATTAAAACTCTATCGAAATAAAAACAAAGCTAACTTCTTACATCACACCCACCGTTAACGCGAAGGAATAGTTCCCAAAATAACCAATTAACGAAACTCATTCCGAAGTAATTCCAAACGGCCACGAATACCATACTTCACGTTTTATTTGCCGCAATTAGCCGGTTCTGATGTGTTGCCAAAATCGTAAAGAAATTGGTCCCCTGACAAACTGCCAGCGCAGTATTTTATGTGTATTTTTCGGACATTTAATATGACAAACACGGGCAGACGGGCATTTTGGCAAGCGACTGAAAAAAAGTAATCGGATAGTGCTATTCAATCACATGTCTCGTTACTACTAGATATGGTATTTTTGACGAAATTGCAAACCACAGAGCAGTTATAAGCGCCCCAGTGTCGCGCCCAGAGTTATTTTTTACCTGCCATAGTATTGTAAAACCCAAAACCATTCCACGAAGTTATTGTAACGCTTCGCGTTGCGTGTCTAAATAGCCATAGCGAATAAGGGCCCTGTGTTGCAAATAAAGGTTGCTACTTCTCTTCTATTCAGTTAAAATGTGACGTCTTTCATATTTAGAATCTTGAGATCGCTATTGTAACTAGAAAAATAACAAATGATAATTCCAAAACATCCATTTTTTCACTTTTAATCGAAAGTAGGTATACTATTTTCCCAGACTTTGGCATGATATACTTAATGTGAATAATTCAACCAGGAGAGAGGAAATAGGTATTCATTACACAGTTCCATTCGCAGATTGGATGGTGCCAAGTTTCAGGTATCTTTCGGTGCAAGCGTGAAGAGAAATGAAGTTGTTCGAATGTGCACAAAATTCCAAAAGTTGCAATACTTAAGGTATTGTTATCTGATAGGGTAAATTTCAGATTTTTTGTGGTATAATAGTATGTAAGATTGACAATATTTGGAAGACTGCACTAGGTGAACGCATAATTTGAATTACGATAACGCTCCAAGCCGGAACACATTAAGTTGTATTTATAGGAAAAATATCCTATTTGCTATACTTTATTTTACTTTGACTGTGAGACTTAATTATTATTTAAAAAAACTTTTTGTACAACTGGAATGAAATAAAAAACAGCTGAAGAGAACATTAAAAGCCTCGCCATAACTGATAAATAAAATTGACCGATACATCATCAAAATAGCGCAGAATATGAATGGAGTCAATTTAGCGATGGCCGAGGTCTGACCACAATTATTGTGCCACGGCCATCACTTCTGATCTAAACTAGAGATGCATTACGTATCCGGACATTTATCGATACTTTATTCTCAACTTATAGTATATATTGATTATTAAGCGTTCGCGTGTCGAGTGCACAGTTTTCATTCATAAATCCATAGTTATGTAGTGCATTGATTCATTAAAAATATTCATTCGTCTTCGAACTAAAATCCACCCATTTGATAACATCTATCTTGTTTCATCAAATAATGTTTCGTCACTTCCATTTGAAACTGACGTAATTTTTGATGATCTATTAGCGTATCCTTTTTCAATATTTATTTGTAACATTTTGGTCTGTAAATAAGAATAATAAATTATTTAAAAACTACCACATTGTTAGTATAGTCAAAGGTTTACTTGTAGGTGTAAAGTCTGCTCTCATCATCTCAAACGGAATTTATATTTGGCCGGTTGGCTGTCCGACCAAATTCCGATTTTCGCATCTCTAACCGTCTCATTTAATATTGATGACGTCACCAGGCTCCCGTTTTCGCCGTGAAATAATTTCGGCGCTCATTATGAAGTGATGACACTGGCATGGATTTAAAAGGTTTTGCGGATTAGGAAAATGGGTTAAGTGGAGATTTGGTTTTATTTATCTGAGTAATAAACATAAATATAGAAATACTTTATATACAACATTTAAAGTGTGATTGCCATTTACGGGAGAGTGAGTTGCAAAAGAAATGCGCAATCTAAATTAGGCGTAGGTTTTCTCTTGTCACATGTTTCTGACTCACTCATACTTAAAATATGCGATGTTGCAGTTGATATGATCACAGATAACAACAATATTCTTCTAGAGTTCATAAACTAATTTTTAATGTAAAGGACACATTTGATCACGAACTGGATAACCCCGCATCCATCCATCCCTTTAGCTAGGACATGATACTACTTAAGCTGCCGTGACAAGTGATTTCATGTCCTTTATGTTAGCCTTGTTGTCAAGAAAGTGTTATAGTTTCCTGACAAATATAAACTGAGAGCTTTTAAGGCTAGAGTGAATCTTCTAGGCAAGCATCCATCGTCGACCGCGTCGTCACTTGCCATCACTGGTCAAATGTAATCCTATCTATCTATCATAAAAAAATAAGGAAAGAATTTTCCAAATCGGTATCGGAAATAAATTAAAAAATATTACTAAACTGCAATCCTCCTCCTATTTAAAAGTCGGTTAAAAATTACCTAACCTATTTTAAATAAATCATTTAATCATAATCATAATCATAGAAACATAAAAAGCAATAGTTTCTAAAAGCTGAAACATAAAACTCTAGTAGCGATACATCGATACATCAATTTGGCGACGATGTTAAAAATCCAAACTTGCTTTAGAAAAGTTCGCTCCGCACAAAAAAATATTCTATCGTTGGTAGATTCTGATAATGCATTCTCGTATCAGATTTTCATTAATGATAAAATGTTTTAAAGGTGTGTGTACAATTCAATGAATGAAAATTAATGACGTGATTAGCTAATTATCTGAAAACTTATTCAGTATTTTTTATGTAATGCAGCAGCAGAAATTTCATAATTAATTTAAATTTTCTATAGTGATTACCTACTATATGCACATAAACTCTCAAACAAAAAAAAACGCTTTTATCGGATTCAATCAAGTAATTATGTTAAACGTCAACTTAACGCTATGAATGCTTACAAAATATAGAGAGTAGATTAGTTGTAAAAATAATAAATAGACGAATGAGGAAATAGGCACTTTAGGAAGTGGACGAATAGGATTACAATTTAGAAAAAGAACATTGCATGAGCAGACGAAATAGGAAGGAACTAAATAAGAAATGACGAATGGGGAATTGACGCTTTAGAAAGTAGACAAATTAGAATTTGAAGGAACAAATTAGGAAGAGGACAATTTTGTAAAAGGACAATTTAAGAAGTGGACTAAACTGACCGGAGGGAATCTACCTTCCCGACAAACATACATCGGAGCATTTTCAAAATTTTCATCGCCAGCGTTTAGGCATTTTTGTAATAAATTGAAACGCCTGTGATTGATGATGCATCCGACATCGACAGTATACGTTATGCCCGTATACAGAATAAAGGTAATAAAATGATCTACACTATGCCCACAGTGTGTGATTGACACGTACATATTTTTCTGAAAGCTTTTTTGGAAGACGATTAATGGCGCGTAATGTGGGAATGCTGTATGCGTTTGAAGGGGTTTGAAAGGAGTTGTATTTCAGTGGTGCTGTTCTACGTAACCTAAAGCTAATGTATTTCCACAATATACTCTTTTTTGATGGGAATACGCTGGAAACAATCCTAACTCTACTTTCGTATACTATTATAAGTAAAAATGTTGTCTATTCATATCTTGATGTGGTTTTCAGAGACTTTCTAAAACATAATTTTGTACTAGTAAGAAATGGATGTCACAAAAATGGCTGATTCGATTCAGATAAAATCAGGCTTAATGATAGCTTACAATAAAACGATGCTGAGTAATACACATGTGAAGAAAAAAACAAAAAGAGAAGAAAGGTTCTTGAGTGGCGACCACGAACCGGAAGATGCAGCGTAGACTGGCCCCCCACTCGGTGGACCGACGACCTGGTGAAAGCCGCTGGGAGCCGATGGATGCAGGAAGTGACTAGCCACCCAAAGTGGCACTCTCTGGAGGAGGCCTGTGTTCAGCAGTGGACGTCTTCAAGCTGTTGATGATGATGATGATGATGATGATGATGATGAATATTTGTTGTTACCTTGTTTATGACCGAAGGTGGCGGCATATCTGAAAAGGACTACGTATGTGCTCTAAGATGAATTCAGGCATCATAAACCTTTTTTGAAGCAGTATGCAGTCAATATTTGCAAAAATATACTTGTAAAACTATAATAATAATCAGAATTTGTATTTATGGACAATATTGCGCTGAATTGTTGGTTAATATAGATAATAAAATCAATCAATCAATCAATCAATCATTTGATTGAACCTGTGTTGATTAGTTTATTCGTCACCTACTTGTAATATGCCGTTTAGTGATATGTCCGTAACTTTACCGTTTCGTAAGACTTCCTGAGCACCAATCAATAGTCACAAAACACGTTTACCTCTGCCCGTAAACTCCAAAAATTCGTTCCTAATACTATTAACGAAACTGAAAAGGGGCATAAACATTTTACTCCCCGAAGGTTTCTCTCAATACCCAGATGGTGAAATATTCGCGAAAACCCCGACAACATAAAATCGCGTAATAAAAAAATGTCGCCTCTCGCGTCGTTAAGGAAATGAGTTACATACACATCTACACGTGGGTTATATAGGATCAGCACACGTTGAAGATACGGTGATATTGGATGCACGATTTCTGAGATACGGTATTTTTGAAACAAAGATTTATGTGACATGGTAATATGAATATTGTTTAACGACTTCTTTTTCATTTAAATTGTAAATATACCATAATTATGTGTATTTTATTCAGCTTAAATAATTCCAGGTATTAATTGTGTAAGGAACCAAGTTTTTGAGACGGGGTTTTATTGTATGTTACAATCAAAGTAATAGCTGTTTGACTACAATATAAACTAAAATTCGTTAAATGATTATCACGTAGAAACCAAGGATCTACTTGAACCACTACCTATCAAAGTTAAAAACCAGTAAAACGGAAAATTTCTGTTGCTTTGAATTTAAGATTCATAATTTTTTTTATGTAAATGAATGCCGTGACGAGCTAGTCGTTTGCCTGGTGTTAAGCGTTGCGGCCGCCCATAACAGATTGCAGTGTCACTCTAAAATCTAAATTAAAGTTTCTCGTGACACTGCGCACTGCGCAAGTCATCCTGAGACATCACACAGTATAAAAAAATTTAGACTGTGAGATCAGTTCATAAGTCTCATTTGCCCTGTAATTTTTCTTTTTTTTCTAATTAAAAGCTATTTAAATAACGTTTAAAATAAAACACCTGTCAAAAAAGTTAATTCTGGTAGGTTAAAATAAATAAATCATACGGTTATAATATTGCAGTTCTTTTGTATGTGCCGTACCTTATTAGAGACGTGTGCGAGTCGCATCGCTTGGCCACCCACAGTATTCAATCCCGCGACTTTTTTAATTATACGGCTTTATACGTAAAAGGGTTCTTTTAAAAAGAGGTTTCAGTAAAAATATACTAAAGTTACTGTGTTTTTATAACGTTTGCAAAGTGGTTTCAGTACAGCTTATGTTTTGGTGATATTATACTGTACGGTTTTTAGTTGAGATATATTAATGGGATACATTTTTACTTTATTTTATTTTTTAGTTTTGGTTTTGTAGTTTCAAAGCTTCTTTCTAAGGGTGGGTTTTTGATCCATAGTTAAGGTAACCAATGGTTAAAATTGCTAAAAATTCTAACCACAGGTCAAAATTTATATGAAGTTTTAACTATTGGTTACCTTAATCAGAAGTTTGACCTACAGATCAAAAACCTACCTTTAGGCGACTCAAAATTATGTACCTACATCAAAAATATCTCTTTGTCATTGTCTGTCTATGTGAATGCTTGTTTGTTTGTGTGGTTTTCATGCAAATAAATCAAGGAAATTTGGATGTTTAACACACTGATTACTTGAACTACCAACATTTATATATATTTTATTCTAAAAAATAAAATCTTTCGCGGAAAAAGGATAACTTGTGGGTACAACCACGGAGCACCATTAGTATCCTAAGTAATATACAAAAATAAAATGTTGTCTGTCGGTTTGCTTGAATGCTTGTTTGTGTGGTTATGTTTTATATGACATACGCTAAAGCTGCAAAGTTTATTTGGATGTTTGGTATACAGATTGCTGAAACTATAGAAAGTATTAGAGTAAACTTTTTATCCCGCAAAATTAAATAAACCCACTAGGAATGACACTAACGGGTAAAAAACGGTCATAAAAGCTTTATATTGTCTCTGTTTGCTTATTTAATTGTATGGCTTTCATGCCAAAACAACTGTATCGAATTTTGATTTAAAAAAACACACAGAGTTCTTTGAGTTGCCAGATAGTTACAAAAACCTTAACCTCCATGTCTTTAAGTCAAAACTTACTAAATTCCTGCTCGGTGAATGCTTTTACTCAACGAAGGAATTTCTGGACTACAAATTTAATAAATTGAAATAACTAACTAATAATTGTGACATAACCATAATCTTTATTAATGACATCTAATTTTCTATGTATAATTTCGATAACTTGCATAAAATATTTAAACACCGGAAACGGTAGAGTATTGAACTATTAATTTATGTTTAACATCTATATTTACAATATTCTAATAAATAAACATTCATTCATTCATTCATTCATTCATTCCCAAGATAAATAGATTTATAATCCGGAAGAAAAGGACAAAATAACGAAAAAATAAAAAAAAATCCCGGGAGAAACCGTGGAGTGTCTCTAGTGGTAAATAAAATACAATAAAGACCACAAAGTGCCAACACGATTACCAGTGGCTTATCACTTATCAGTTATACTTAGTAACTTATCACCTTATCATGTTCGGCCTTGTACTCACGTGCTTACTGTGGTGTGTTTACCGCGTAAATTACACACCAGATAGTGTTTTTGATAAATATTCGTTGATAAACGGACTTTTCAAGCTTAATATAGCAGTTTGGATGAAGTTTGCGATTATTAGAAAACTATTACGAAAATATTTTAAAGGTTACGTTAGTAAAATAAATAAAAATACACAGTGCCATCCCGGTTTAAAACGGTTTTTTGGCATGTTTCTGATCTGCGCTCAACTTATAACCCGCTCATTTTGCAACGCCATCTAGTTTTAAGCATATTTTTGATCTACCCTGTTTTCTTGATGTATTGGCATTCTTCTCCTCCTTGTTCCATGGTTTTACCCAAATAATAACTTTCAAGTACCGTAAAACCGCACCTTTACGTATACATACTTTCACTTGCATCTATATCTATTTAAACAGCAAAATCATTTCTAAATAATAAACTTAAAAACAAAAACAATATGTATAATAAAAAAGTTACACTTCGTACCTGATAGCATACCTGATAAGGGGGATTTGTATAGGCTCAATATCGGGTCCGCCATCAGGCCGGCAGGCTCTGAAAACAAATGAACGATTGCATTCTCGAATATTTGGGGCGGGGAAATCCGACTGCCACGGTGTTGTTTTATTAGGTTCATTTATTTCTTCACTGATTTACTGCTCTTCGTTGTTTCGTGTTGACATTTACCATGAGTTTAAAGCCCTATTCAAACCGCCGCAGTATTCGTACCGCGCTGGGAGCGGTAAATGCTGTGCGGGACCCCGCGCGGTATTTTGTACTGAAGTTCCGCGGCTAGCGCGAAACTTGAGCGAAACTTCAAACAAAATAATCCCGAGCGAGATACCGCTATCCAACACGGTACGACTACCGCCCCAGTTATATAGGGCTTTAAGTTTGTAAAACAAAATCAAAATCAAGGTGAAAATACTATTTTGTTATTTGTATTATTTAGCTTTTTTACTGTATTGATTAATTTGTCGGCCCCCACTAGATGGACCGACGGTCTGGTGAAAACCGCGGGGAGCGGATGGATGCAGCAAACGAGCAGCCGCTCAAGGTGGTGCTCTCTAGGTGAGGCCAATGCTCAGCAGTGGACGTCTTCAGGCTGTTGATGATGATGATGATGATGAGGTTATGTTTTTTCGTTTGTAAATATTTGTATCTAAACACAATTCCTTATTTTAATTTTGTATTCACGTCATACTAACAAATACTAATTTATTAAACTATTTAACTAATTTATAGTTATTCGTGTTTTAAGATAATGAGGTACATTCGTTACAAGATACTAAACATGAATTATTTTGGATCTTTTTACACGTCTCCATCAAAATATACTCGTAAAATCTCTGTGTTAACTAGAAATATTATTTTTCATTAATTCAAACATATTGATAAAAGTTAAAAATATAATATTGACACAAACAAAATTTGGTATTCAATTAGTATGTTTTTTATAGCATGGACAAACGGAGCACGGGTAGTTTGTTTATATTTATAAAAATTTAATATTGACTCGGAATTTTGCTGAAATAGCCTATTTACAATAAATAATTTGACTTTGATATCACTGTATGTATTGTTATTATTTTCAGCTTAAATATTTTAGTAGTTGATTATTTAATTGCATGTTATAAACACATTCCATTTAGATAATTATATACATATTTTCACTACCACGTAAACAAAGAGAATTTTTTCCACCTTGGTTATATTTCACAAGTTTCACCCACGAAAATGACCAACGAAGACCCCTTCATCATTCTAATATGATTTGCACTATCCTATTTTTTCGTCGCAGTCGGAAAAAGGTATGCCCAGACATGAATTTTTTACACGCCCGCATTGCCCATTGTTAACAAGACAAACAAAAAAAAACAGAAAAGATACTCTTTTCTTGCCTTATCTCATGAGAGTCCATGTTATTTTGTATTCCTGTGATATGTGCTCTCGGGCTAATAAAAACAATTTCGCAAATTACTTTGCATTTGTTAAGGAAAAGGCTTTTTGCGAATTACTTTTCCATGATATGTTTTTAATACGTAACACGTGTTTATATTCTTTAGTGATTTTTCCTTTTTGTTACAATATCGCATGTTATTCACTTTATTATTCATCATTTACTGCATTTGATTCATTTATTTATACAACAAAATTCATATCTGAACGTGATATTTGCACATTAAAACAATAACGATTGACAAAAACATCTACTCTAATAAAGATTAGTCACGTCTCGAACAATATTTTTGTCACACACATTCTCACAAAACTTAGCACAACAGACAGTTACGCTTGCCAGTTAAGTTTCCAACTTTTACATTTAATTTTTTTACACGATTACACAGAGGTACCAATCGTACTGTAAAATAACAGTTCAGAATGATATATCGTTCACCGTTTTGGCAGCATTGCTAGAATCATAGCACTTGCTTCCTCCGTCTACGGTTATTCGCCACAATTGCTACTAAGTCCTTCTGCCAAGAAAAGCGAGTTATTGTTTCATACAGGACACATTTAAATAACTTTATCTTAATTGAAATCTTATAGAGGTGCCTCCACTATAACGTTCTCTTTAGTAGAAAAGGTATTGTACATTTCTTTCACCGCTTTAAAAAAAAAATTAAAAATTGTCTGTCTGTTTTTTTTATGTAAACGAATGACGTGATGTGCTAGTTATTCGCCTGATGTTAAGCGTCACGGCTGCCTATAACAGATTGCAGTATAACTCGGAGCCCTAAATTATAAAGTTCTGCGTGACACTGCACTGCACACGTCATCCTGAGACACCACACAGTCTAGCAATAACATTACTAGACTGTGAGATAACATCATAAAGTCTCATTTGCCCAGTAATTATGACGTGATGTGCTAGTCGTTCGCCTGATGTTAAGCGTCACGGCTGCCTATAACAGATTACAGTATCACTCGAAACTCTAAATTATAAAGTTCTGCGTGACACTGCACTGCACACGTCATCCTGAGACACCACACAGTCTAGCAATAAGATTACTAGACTGTGAGATAACATCATAAAGACTCATTTGCCCAGTAATTTCACTAGCTACAATGCCCTCAAATCAAAGATACTTCAGAAGAAATACTATACGTAAAGTGCTTGTGACTTTGGTGTTCATGCCTTTTAATTAATTATAGTGCAAATGTTATCATTTCTATTCTTAGATTTAATTTGAAACAATACTTGAACTGTCTTATTTTATAAAATGTTGTGCATTATGAAGAAAGACATGATTTCCATAAGAAACCGTATACGCGTAAATCAACGTAATATTGCTTCGTTCATATCAAGGTTAAACCGTTTTGCAGTCCGAAATGTCAACCACATTATGTCAACAAAAACCTTTTCACGGTGCGTGATCATTTCAACAAATCTAAGCATGAAAATTATTATTATACTTTATTATACGTTATTAAATTCACTACTTATACGTCTTTGTTTTCAGTCTCAAATTCTAAATTACTTAACTTGCTTCGAGTCGGGTACAACCCGCTGGAGGTTCAAATTAATTTTCAGGCCAAATATAGTTAGTACCTCTATAAATCTCGTGAAACTTTGAATTCGGTAGGCCAAACTAAGATAGGCTCCCGTCACTGAATTTATTTCGTTTTGCATTTACCTAAAGTCGAAACTTGCTCAGCGGGACCTCTGTATTTTACAGGAGTTTTGAGTTGCTCTGGCGTTAAATCACATGGGATTTTAGAACTTATTCCGTAGCTTACATTTTGAAAATATTTACCTGGATTCATTATAAAGTTGTTTTAAGTATCATTTTAAAATATTTATTGCAGTCTATTATCGTATGGTAACGAGATACAACGAAGCTATTCATTTGTGCAAAAAACATATTTTGTTTGATATTGACTATTAACTTTGATTGGTAATTCTACCAACGTTTATTTGCCAGTAGAATTGTAATTTTTATCATCAATAATAACGACGCTATTATTTGTCGACAACGATCTGTCATATAACCATTGTTTACGTTTGATTTTCGTGTCACGACCATATGAATCACAGCGTCGCGCTCGACTTCTACCTATTATCAAAGAAATCGAAAGTGAGTCATTCCGATGCGTACTAAATTCATGTCTGGGCCAAAAGCAATCCCTAAAACTCACCTCCACATATAAGAGACATCAAGGTATTTTTTAATTAACGTTCCTAATTGGAATTTAGCTAACTCTTAACCTAGCTAGCTGATCTAATTCTTTACGCTCCAAGCATCTATTACTCTATGATAGGCATGAAGGCATTGAAAAATTTAATCTTTGTACTGGCGATAAGTATCGTTAGCTCTAACACCTATATCACTTTAGAATATTAAAATGGCACTAAAAAGACACGATTTAACAAACGCCGGATGTCAACAAACGTACACTTAATAACACTTTATAGTTATATGAAAATTAATACATCAAAATTGGAAATAAATACACCAAAATTGGTTTGTTGTGTAAGTATTATCATAAGCTTTGTGACATAGTGTGTGTTGTTTACGCGAAATTCGCGTTTTGCCGGCAGCAAGCAGGCGGCGTTGCTAGGCCGTCGGCTTTAGACTGGCTGTTCGCTGGCAGGTGACGTCACGGTCGGAGCTTGTATCGCCGCGCATGCGTTAAGCGAGCAGCTTGCACGGTGTGTCGTTTGCCTCACACAAACTTTTTGATAGTCAAGTTTAGAAGTTAGGTAACTGACGTGCGGCAGGTTTTTTAGGCTTAAATTAGGGTTGACGTGTGAGGAAAGTTACGTAGTTAGCTGCTCAAAAAATAGTTTAGCGTGAAACTTTTGATGTGTTAGTAAGTAGAGTTGCGGAAAAGTTTCCGGCGTTAAATTTTTTTACGGTGAACTGGGGCACACATGGCGGCCTTTACATAATCTTTAAGTAACGATTTACAAAGTTGTTTTTGTTAGGATTAAGTTGGGATTAAGTGATTTTGCGTTTAAAAGAAACGTTATTAGGAAGAAATGATCAGAGTTCTGTTTTTAGTTCTATTCTAAGTTTAGGTTTAGACAAAAATTTAGTATTTTCAATTCTATTTTATTTAATTTGTAAATTTTAACACAGTCACTGGAAAACGAAACATATACTAGCTCCGACTAGGTGGACCAATGACCTGCTTGAAACCGCAGGGAACTGATGAATGCAAGAGGCATGTAGCCAGTCAAAGTGGCGCTCTGTGGTCTATCTTCAGCAGTGGACATCTTCAGGCTGTTGATGATGATGAACATAGTCAAAAAAATCTTCATATAGCTCACTCCTTGGCAAGGTAGCGAGACGACTTGCGCTGGGTGGGTGGTTGGCAGTAATGGAACGGGAACAGATGAAGACCAGGCTCAAAGGTGTGTCTCGGAAGAGGTCTATATTCAGCAATGAAATATTGAAGGCTGATAACATTCATATTTTGACTGGCCTGTTAGCTAAGTTGGTAGTAGCTCTGCCTTCTGAACTATAGGTTGTGAGTTCGATTCCCACTCAGAACAAACATTTGTGTTATGAATAATTGTGTTTTCACCTCACTAGCTCAGAAAGATTCTTTTTGTCATTCGAAATCTGGGCGCAAAAACGCATTTTAATCGCTAGCGTGGAAAGTGTTTTTAAAATTCGAACGTTTCTATTCAATAATTTTCTCGTGAAGAATTGAGGATTTAATCACAGATCTGCCCAAATTTAACCTTCTTGATATTGGCAGTCCACTGAAAACTCATTAATACCACAGACTACCTCCTAAAAGATACCATCTTTTTCTCGTTCAACAACCTCATTTTTAGAATAATCGCACTGTCCAGCACCAAAGAGTATATAACCAATACGCTATCCAGCACGGCATCTGCATATAAAATGGATGAAAAATATTTTTTCTTTAACTTTCCATGAATCACGTGACGAGATAGTTGTTTACCTGATGTTAAGCGTTACCACCACCCATAGCTAAATTAATAAGCTTAAACTAATCTTTTCTTAGCCTTTTAGCTGTTTTTCTTGCATTTTCCTCGCTGTAGTGAGGTGAAAAGTTGTGTGTTGCACTCGGCAGCAAAGTTTTTCTGCGTCTCGTACCTTTGAAACCTTCACTACGCTCAGGATTCTACATTTGAACCACTCGCTACGCTCGTGGTTCAATCCTAGTATCCTTCGCTTGCTCAGGCTTCAATTCAAGTACTCGCGCCAAAAACCAACTTTGCAGCCTTGTATAACAAATAACTATTGTTCTGTGTCTGGGTGTTATATTGTATTTTATATACGCATTTACAAACAAAAAGTATCTAAGTATTCTATCAGTTGTCTAATTCCCATAGAACAAGCTATGCTTAGTCTGGGACTAGATGGCGCTGTGTAAAATGTTCATAGATATTTGTTTATTTATTTATATTAATGGCAAAAGTTTGTGTATGTGTTTGTTCCCTCTTTACATCGCAAAGAGCGGATTTCAATGAAATTTGTAATGACGATAGATATCATTATACGCTAGGTAAATAAACAAGGTGGGTGGTTAGCCTCATTAGCAAGCTCAAAGTCGCGCAGCGAGCTATGGAGAGAGCTATGCTCGGTGTTTCCCTGCGAGATAAGCTCAAGAACGAGGATATCCGCAGGAGAACTAAAGCGACCGATATAGCTCTTAGAATTAGCAAATTGTAATGGCAATATGCAGGCCACATTGCTCGTAGAACTGACAACCGATGGGGAAGAAAGGTTCTCGAGTGACGACCACGAACCAGAAGACGCAGCGTAGGCCGGCCCCCCACTCGGTGGACCGACGATCTGGTGAAAGTCACGGGGAGCTGATGGATGCAGGAGGCGAGCAGCCGCTCAAGGTGGCGCGCTTCTGTTGATGATGATGATGAGGTAAATAAAGCCTAGTTTAGGGGTGAAACCCCGGGGTGCAACTAGTAGAAGTATACGTTTTAAAATATGACATTCGTTAATTTTCCTGGTAGTCTTCAAGTCACGAGTGAACAGGTATCTTCTAGGCAAGCATGCACCATCGTAGACTGCGTCATCACTTTCCATCAGGTGAGGCTGTGGTCAAATGCTTCACCTATAAACCATAAAAAAAAACCGGTTCTTACGAGCATTGAAAGCTAAATCTGGATTTTTCCAGTTAATTTCAGTTTACTCGTCACAATAATGAAGGCATAAATATTTTTGTATTTTAATTCCAGCCACCCTCATCATCCCCAACTTAACTTAACTGTCAAAATCACGTGACCGTGAGCCAACAATATAGAGACTTGATCCCAGAACATCGCACAAAGGGCATATTAAGTACCTCTAGTACACATTGTGTGTATCCACCCGGCCTCCCCTGGAATATTTTCAGGCTAATATAACCCTAAAGTGTTAGCCACTAAGGGTGATGATAGCGTGGAATGCCTAATTGATGTTTAAATAGGTCAGTCGGAAAACATTTTTACTAATGTGGTTTCGTATTTGAGGAGATTTCCACAAATATCTTGGATTTTGTTACATATAAAATCTTTGTCTCAAAATCTATAATACTCATTAATATTTTTTATCTATTCAATTTGGCTGATATTTTGCATGCAAATTGCTTATACTACCAAAATCATTATAAGATACATATTATCTCATTAAATCACGAAAACAGGGAAACTTGCAAGTGTAACCGCGGGGCAAATGATTCAATATTGAATCTTTTGCTCTTATACTTAATGTTTTAATTATTTCACGCAAAAAATAATTCAAAACTGAAGCAAATAAAAACAGAAACAAATAACTTTGAGAAATATTCGTACGTCCGAGTGTCACGTAAAGTGTCTAACTGAACGGTTAATAAAATTTCTACATTTCTACGGGCGTAGCACACTGCTACAAAAGCGTAGCACATTGCTACGAAAGAGTTGAGTGAACCTTGAACGATAATGGTTATTTATAGATTTTTAAAGTATCGTCGATTTTATTATAGGTTATTCTGAAAAACGACCGTCTACGAGAAAAGTCGAAAAACTAGAAAAAACATGTGGTTTTATTCGTAAAACTTTCCTATTATACTAATTTATCTCAGTTTTAATTAGTTTGCTTTATTTATTAGTATAAACGCAGCACAACGCATTTGAGCAGCGAGCTATAGAGAGAGCTATGCTCGGAGTTTCCTCGCAAGATAAAATCCGAAATGAGGAGATCCGCAAGAGAACTAAAGTCACTGATATAGCTTTGAGAATAAGCAAGTTGAAATGGCAATGGGCAGGTCACATCGCCCGTAGAACTGACAACTGATGGGGAAGTAAGTTTTCGAGTGGCGACCACGAATCAGAAGACGCAGCGTAGGCCGGCCCCCCACTAGGTGGACCGACGACCTAGTCAGAACCGTGGGGAGCCGATGGATGCAGGTGGCAAGCAGCCGCTCAAAGCGGCGCTCTGTGGGGGAGGCCTATGTTCAGCAGTGGACATCTTCAGGATGATGATGATGATGATGACAATTTATTTTTTTATAAAAGGGAATGGCATGGAAAGTCGTTAGATCAGTTGTTACGTAGTGTATACAAATTTTCAATCAAAAAATCGTAATATCAAGCTAAAACAAAGTCCTATTTTAGCCCTTAATGCGTTCACTCAATTTAGCGGGTGGTCGTCTCCCGTTGGTATCGCCCACGTACACCCACGCGTGGAAGTCAAGAGTAAACGCCAGTAGATTAATGGTTTGAACTTTGGATAGTCATGGGACAAAATTTTCCTTGTATTAGTAGATAATTCATAATTAGTTGTTTGTAAAGGGTCGCCTCGTCGTCTGTAGTCTTGCGACGACCATGCGATTTCGCCACCGTTGTAGCTTTTACACCGTCGCGCGTCGTGTCGCTACGTCCTGGGTTGCGCAGTCTGTAGGCTGTGGTTCCCGGGAAATGTTGCCTGACTCTATACTTTCCAGAACGGGCTATGCGTAGTGATTAAAAACAGCAAGATTACTGGTAAAGCATTTGTGGGTCCCGTCTGAAAATCAGTAACTGTGCAGCCTCAGTTGTATGCATTTCATTTCATTTCGTTTCGTTTCGTTTCGTTTCGTTTCGTTTCGTTTCGTTTCGTTTCGTTTCGTCTCGTCTCGTCTCGTCTCGTCTCGTCTCGTCTCGTCTCGTCTCGTCCCGTCCCGTCCCGTCCCGTCCCGTCCCGTCCCGTCCCGTCCCGTCCCATCCCGTCCCGTCGTCCCGTCCCGTCCCGTCCCGTCCCGTCCCGTTCCGTTCCGTTCCGTGCCGTTCCGTTCCGTTCCGTTCCGTTCCGTTCCGTTCCGTTCCGTTCCGTTCCCTTCTGTTTCGTTTCGTTTCGTTTCGTTTCGTTTCGTTTCGTTTCGTTTCGTTTCGTTTCGTTTCGTTTCGTTTCATTTCATTTATAACGAAAATTTTCTCTCTTATTCTGTTAGACAATCAACAAACTTCAATTGTTTTTTACACGTTCTTGTATTCAAAGGCTCTCGTAGAGAGCTATGAAATAGAATAAAACCTTCGTACGACGCCACAAGTTAATAAAACATTTATTACGTCATCACATCCTTATTTTGTAAATCAAATCAAATCAAATCAAATCATTTATTTGCCGAAAATATGGGTACAATATAATGATGATGATTAAGTTCAACAGGTATTTAGTTCAGCACATTTTCTTTACTTAACAGCATGCAAATATTTATACTTTACTTTGGGCTTTTGTGATAACAATATAAATTAATTATAACACGAACGGAACAAAAGAAAAAACAGTACTTACATGTTGCCCAATAAATATTAAAATAATTATAATTAATATGATGTCAAAATATATTACAATAAATTAATTTAATGTCATGCTGATTAAAATAAAACTACACATTTTTATCCATATTAAAAAATTCGTGAACTGAATAGAAGCACTTTTCTACTAGCCACTTATGTAAACGCAATTTTAAAATATTTAACGGTAAAATTTTAAAATCCTCCGGAAGACTATTGAATACTTTGACAGTCATGAAATGAGCATTTTTCCGCAGAGATAAGTTACACAGCGGCATAAGTAAAAGCTTGTTTGTCTTATTACGAAGTTGACTGTGGCGCATCTCTTGGTGTTCCGTGTAAAGCTCCGGATGTTGTTTCACGAATAAAACTAGCTGTTTTATGTACATCGACGGGACCGTTAGCAACTTAAGGCATTTGAACAAGGGTCTACAAGGCTCTAAATAATGCGCGCCACAAATGGCACGTATACATTTTTTTTGTGCTCTAAAAGCTCTATCGGAATCGGTGGAATTACCCCAGATAATTAGCCCGTATTGCAAAACGGAAGCTACATATCCGTGGTATGCATGGAGAGCGGCTTCTCTCGAAACCACTTGTCTTATCCGTTTAGTGGCGAAAACAAATCTATTCACTTTTGAACAAACAGTATTTACATGCACTTTCCAATTGCACAAGTTGTCTATTTCAACGCCAAGAAACTTAGTTGAAAGTACATCTTCTACTACATCATTTTCATAGTTAGCTCGCACTGATAGTGGCTTACCTTTAAAGGTTAGAAATTGCATCATCTTGGTTTTAGATATATTAACTTTTAAATTATTTTGATGAAGCCAATTTACAACATTTTTAATAGTGCTATTAATTTCGCTTTCAAGGTTTTGTTTATCTGTAGATTTAATTATAATAGTAGTGTCATCTGCAAATAAAACTGATTCATACTTTGTACAAGATGGCAAATCATTGATATAGAGTAAGAATAATACGGGTCCAAGGATACTTCCTTGAGGGACTCCGTATTTATTTACAAGAAAATCCGATTTATGAGACGTTTTTTGTGATTTATTATTCATACTGGATATTTCTGTACATTGGTATCTGTTACTTAAGTAGCTTGGAAACCAGTCATAAGCAGACCCACGTAAACCGTATTTGTATAGTTTTGACAACAGCCTGCTGTGATGAACAAAATCAAAGGCTTTGCTCATGTCAAAAAACAAGGCTACTGGGTTCACTCCGCTCGTTATACCGTCTACTACAGATTTGACAAGTTTGTAAATAGCAAATGTTGTTGACTTGTTCTTCCGAAATCCGCATTGTTCTGGTCTTAGTATGTCAAATTTTTCAGTGAACTCCTGCAGTCTTTTTAGCATAGCCTTTTCAACAACTTTTGACAAGACTGGCACCAGTGTAATTGGTCTATAGTTGTCCATGTTTTTGGTATCGCCTATTTTGTAAAGAGGCTTGACGATTGAAAACTTAAGCCTATCTAGAAACACTCCCTCCACAAAAGATAAATTGATTATATGGCTTATAGACGGTGCTAGAAGAAAAGCACACCTTTTTAAAAGCCAAGTTGGAAGTTCATCATATCCTACGGATTTAGAGTTATTTAATGATTCAATAATCTTGTGTACTTCGTCTGGAGATGTAGGTTTCAAAAATATACTAGAATTACTACTGTCAAAAATTAAGTTATTTCCGGGACAAGTTGTAGCTTTGTTAGTGGTTTCTATAAAAAAATCATTGAATACCTTAGCAATAATCGATGGGTTTGACTGAGATTGCCCTCTATATACAATTTCAGATATATTATTATCTCTAACTTGACTGGCCTCATGCGATTTTATAATGTTCCAGACAGCCTTGCACTTATTCTTGGACTTAAGCAGGTAATTTCTAGACTACTTTTTGTGAATGTGATATACATTTCTTTAAGACTTTAGCATAGGAATCGTATTTCTTTCTCCATAGCTTTTTATTTATTCTAGTTCGATTATACGTCTTATACAGACTCCTTTTAACAACACAACATCGTCTCAAGCCCTTTGTAATCCAGCGCGATTTGGTGGATGACCTAACTATTTTGACTGTTATTTTCGGAAAGCACAAATTGAAGAATAAAACCAGCGTTTCATGGAGTAAATTAAAAGCATCATTTGTAGAGTTCCCCGCAAACACCTCTGAGAAAGATAACGCTTGTATGCATTCCAAAAACTTGCATTTATTCGAGGGACTGAAGTCTCTTCTCTGTTCATACCAAGATTTCCTAATGTGACTCATTTTTAGCATAAACTCTATTGATTGAGCCGTTTCATGATCCGATAAAGCCAGATTATGTATTGAGCCTATTGCTGATGAAATATTGCTTGCTATATGATCAATGCAAGATGTTTTTCTTGTTGGGGAATTTATGTGCAAGGTTAAGTTAAAATTAGACAATATTTCAATCAATAACTTTGAATATTTATTATCTTTCATTGTGTCAATATTAAAATCACCGCAAATTATAATACGTTTCTTACTACTAATTTTTTGAAGAATTAAATTTAAATTGTTAAAAAATATGTCAATATTAGAACTTGGAATTCGATATATACAGATTATTAATAAATTACAACCGCTAATTTCAGCTGCACAACATTCAAAACTTCTTTCTTGCGCAAATTCATCAACCATAACTGAACTAGAGCAGCAAATGTTATTTTCAACTAAAATACAAACTCCTCCCCGCTTTTCTTTTTTCCTGCTAAAGAATGAAACTAATTTAAAGTTAGATACTACAATATTTTTTTCGTCTCCTGACTTCACAAATGTTTCTGTGAAACACAGAACACTGGTCGACTTGCCACCGTCCCTAAGCTCATGTATGGCTAATTGTACTGAATCCAACTTATTTAATAACCCCGCTATATTTTGATGAAACAACATTGTAGTATCTGTATTAACGAAAAAACGCTTTCTGTTGATTTGCATGAGTGTCAATTCCGGAGGTGATTACATTAATTTGTTTTTTAAAATAAAATGGTATCGTTCCTTTTCGCGGTAAGACAAGGCCAGTAGACGAGGCTTCCCTCGCGGATGATCCCCTCTTCGACAGTCTTTGTCTAATAAGGCTGTTCGGCCCAAACGTCAAGAATTTGGATTTATAGTCAATACTGTCAATAATTATGTTTACTTTCCGACACAGGATCTGCAAAAGTACATGCTTATTTTTGATCTCATTAAAATTAACATCAATAAAATGACAGTTGTCGAATCTTCTAGCCAGTTTTCTAAAATTATTATTTATCAAATGTATATTTAAACAATCATTGTGGTCAATTGGTAAAATTAAAACATTCGTGTCCTTTAACTTATACAAAGCGTTCCGTAATTGATAAGTAACAAAATTAATGCTCGCATCATGACATCCTACTCGCAAAATTACAAAATCATTTTTGGTTAAAGTATGTCCATAATGATTACACGCCTTTAGAACATCATACGAGATTGCATTTTGTTTAATAAATGCCATTGGCTCGTAATTGTCATTCCATTTTTCTGACCGGGATTTTGAGAGGGCAGATGAAAACCCGGTGAGGAGCTCATCTCCCAATATGACTATCTGGTTTTTACTGGATTTGGATGTCTTCATACTGGCAGCTCCAACAAGTTGCTTGGGTGAATCAACTTCATTGTATGTTGTCCGCTCTGGGATTTTTGAACTAGTGGCTCCCTCTAGTGAACTTTGTGGAAGTTTGCGGTCTTTAATATCAATATTTTTTCCCAAGATTTGGCCACCATGAACTTGAGTTGACCTATTTTTACCGTTGGGTGACAAAAGATTGTCTATGCTTGGTTGCGGTTCCTGACTATGTAAGTTGTAATCAAGTCGCTCGGGAGTTTTAAAATGAGCTATTAGCTGTTTCGATTTTAAGCTCGGACTTGAGGTATTTGCGGGATTATAAATTATGCGTTTACTATTGCAAACTGGTGTAGAAGTGTGGCTAAAGATTCCTTTCTTCGAAGATATGTTCGGTTCTTCCGTGCAAATCTGTTTATACATCTTTATTATTTTATTGGCTTCTTCTAATTTTGCTTGTAGTTCTCTATTGTGAATATTTAATTTGGCAATTTCCTCATGCGCAATTTCCAACTCCATTTGTAACTGGCTATTTTCCTCCTTTAATTCATTTATCTGGAAAAAACCCTTCGCGGAAATATTCGGCAGGCTTCTTGCACTTGCATCTAGAAAAGTGAGATTGGCTTCCTCACTCATTTTATCGCTGACAGACATGTTCATTACTCGCTTAACCTTTTTGCGCGTGGTAATATTTGATGAATACGACTCCATTATGAATAAGAATAATATTTACCAGTGCAAAATATTATACAGACGTTGAGATTCGAACTAGGGCTCACAAATACGAAATGAGCGACAACCTCATAGTTAGACGGCTGAGCTATCAGCTTCTTGTTATGAAGTCCGAAATTTGTAGTCGCTTTAGTAATGATGCACTTTGAAGCGACAGCTAACGTCACACGGGCTCATCAGCCGTTATTGTTTTTATTAAGTTGACGGTACCTTACGTTTTAGTTATCTTGCCCAAGTCTTTCGTAAAATATATATATCCTCTTGAACAAATCCTCTTGATTAGGAACACTGTGGTATCATCATCATCATCAACAGCCTGAAGACGTCCACTGCTGAACATAGGCCTCCCCCAGAGCACGCCACCTTGAGCGGCTGCTCGCCTCCTGCATCCATCGGCTCCCCGCGGCTTTCACCAGGTCGTCGGTCCACCGAGTGGGGGGCCGGCCTACGCTGCGTCTTCCGGTTCGTGGTCGCCACTCGAGAACCTTTCTTCCCCATCGGTTGTCAGTTCTACGAGCGATGTGGCCTGCCCATTGCCACTTCAACTTACTAACTCTAAGAGCTATATCGGTCACTTTAGTTCTCCTGCGGATCTCCTCGTTCCGGAGCTTATCTCGCAGGGAAACACCGAGCATAGCTCGCTCCATAGCTCGCTGCGCGACTTTGAGCTTACTAATGAGGCCAACAGTAAGAGACCATGTCTCAGTTCCATAAGTCATCACTGGCAACACACACTGATTGAAAACTTTCGTTTTCAGGCTCTGCGGTATTTTGGACGAAAAGATAGGACGAAGCTTCCCGAACGCTGCCCAGCCGAGTTGGATTCTTCGCGCCACCTCTTTGTCGAAGTTGGACCTACCTAATTGGACAATCTGTCCTAGGTAGACATACTTGTCGACAACTTCGAGAGTATCGTTCCCAACAATTACCGGTATAGGTGGAACATGAGCATTAGACATGATCTTTGTCTTGTCCATATTCATCTTAAGACCAACCTGCTGGGAGACTCTACTGAGGTCGTTGAGCATGGTGCTAAGGTCCTCGAGCGATTCCGCCATTATGACTATATCATCGGCAAAACGAAGGTTAGTGATGTACTCGCCATTTATGTTGATGCCAGATCTTTTCCACTCCAAGAGCTTGAAAACATCCTCCAATGCGTTTGTGAACAGTTTCGGAGAAATAACGTCTCCCTGTCTCACGCCTCTTTGCAATGGAATTTGTTCCGTACTCTGGTCCTGTAGTCGGACTGACATAGTGGCCTTACTGTACAAACACTTCAAAACTTCGATATACCTATAGTCAATTTGGCATCGCTGCAAGGACTGCAGCACCGCCCAAGTCTCGATTGAATCGAAGGCTTCCTCATAGTCCACAAACGCTAGGCATAACGGCCGATTATACTCTTCGGTCTTCTGTATAATCTGGCGCAGCGTATGGATGTGGTCTATGGTGCTAAAGCCTTTTCGGAAACCGGCTTGTTCGGGAGGCTGGAATTCATCAACCCTGCGTGCGAGACGATTCGTAATGACTCTCGAAAACAGCTTATACACATGACTCAAGAGCGAGATGGGCCTATAGTTCTTCAATAAGGTGTTATCGCCTTTTTTGAAGAAGAGCACCACCACGCTCTTGTGCCATGCCTCTGGCGTTATACCTTCAAGGATGACAGAATTAAATAACTTCTGGAGGACTAAAAGTACCGGTCTACCACCCGCTCTCAGAAGTTCGGTCGTAATTCCATCTTCACCTGGTGCCTTGTTGTTTTTAAGCTGTTTGAGGGCCATTCTAATCTCGTACAGGCTGACGTCCGGGATATCTTCGGTATAGTGTCGGACTAACTTGGCTCTGATGTCCTGAGCTGTGTTAGTAGCGGGCTTACGTGTCGAGGTGTATAACTGTCCATAGAAGTTCTCGATCTCTCTCAGAATCTCAGGCTTGGATGAAATGACGCTACCATTTTCGGTCTTCAGTTTTGTCATTTGGTGTTGCCCAATAGACGAATCCTTTGCGAACACTTTAGAGCCTTGGTTCCGCTCAATTGCGGCCTCAATACGTGAAGTACTAAGAGCACGCAAGTCGTGTCGCAAGGAACTCCAGATTCGTCCAGACTGTGGTATACTGAGCTTAAATTCCAATTTTATTCTAGTTACCGTAGTAACTAGCAAAGTTCGTCTAGGTAGGTACCACCGCTTTGCCAGTTATTCTGCCGCCAAGCAGTAGTGTGCAAGCACTACTGTGTTCCGGTTTGAAGGGCATTGTAGCTAGTGAAATTACTGGGCAAATGAGACTTTATGATCTGATCACTCAGTCTAGTAATTTGATTATTAGACTGGGTGATGTCTCAGGATGACGTGCGCAGTGCAGTGTCGCGCGAAACTATTGTTTTAAAGTTCCGGGTGACACTGCAACTGTTATGGGCGGCCGTGTCACTTAACATCAGGTGAACGACTAGCTCGTCACGTCATTCAATCACATAAAAAAATAAAAAAAAAAAAAAAAAAAACGATTACTGTATTTTCCGCACTAGATACAGTGAAATTTTAACATATCACCAGAGCAAAAATATTTTGTGGCACTGATTACACCACCGGTTGGTTTAGATACTGCAAACGAAAACACGTAAGTAACGCACTTTAATGCGTCACTTGATAAAGTATTCACTTCAATTTATGGTATGTAACTAATTATAAAAAATTTAAAACCGAGGACATAACTTTCGCGTGTGGACGGTGGCCCCCCTCCCGCACAGCACTCATGTAGTCATGGTACGAATGTTTTCGAATGCACATTTCTGTACTCACTATCAATTATAGTAATATAATTATAATTCTGTTTGAAATCCTTAATGAGGCTTTATGTGGCTGCACGCGTGCTACTACTGCAACTCTTTGTGCGGCTCTCGCGTGCTGCACTCTACTCGCATGGTACGCGCGAGCTGCATGCGTACCGTGCGCGTGCATTTTGCGTGCATACACGGCAGTTCACTGATATTTTTGCCTCAGTTTGTTACTTGTGCACGTACGTGCGTGGTTATTACGCCATTCACGCGTGATGCATAGCTTGCGCACAAACAGCATACGAGCGGTGCGCGAACATGAAATACACGCGTAGCTCGCGAGCAGCACGCGAGTGGCACGCGAGTAGCGCATTCGCCAGATCTGTATATACCCTTAGTTACGTATATTGCCGTTAAGGCCTTTGTGCTGGATTTCATTCAAAAATACGATTCACAGTACCGAGTACAGTAATATACACTCTAATAAAGTCGTACTAGGCATATAGATCTCGCTAAATAGGGTCGGTGTTCTTTTCATCAGTTTTTTCTAATTGATGTCGCTTCAAAATTTATTGCAGCAATGAACATCATTGCCACTTAAAAACTTAAAACAGGTACTTTATGCTTTATAGCAGTATCGCTTGCTTAGCGTAATCAACATTCTCATATGCCCAGTAATTTCACTAGCTATAATGCCCTTCAAAGGCAAATTGAGACACAGTAGTGCTTACACATTTCTGCTTAGTGGCAGAATATCTGGCAACGCGGTGGTACCTAGTACCTACCTAGACGTAGTCTTGGAGAAAAGGCCGACCACCTGGCAACATTTTTAAGTGTTTGTTAGAATATAAGTTAATAGTCATGTTGCTTAGAAATGACACCATAATTTACCTCAACTGTCTCTTTTTGAATAGACTTTAAACATCATACATTTTAAATTAGAGGAAAAGATACTAAGAAAGTTAAATACAAGTAAACAATGCAAAAGGGATGCTAACCATACATAAGACACAAAAAAATAACTACACATATCATACAGTCTGTCATCATCGTGCCCCATCATTGTATTCTATTCCTAATCAAAACCCGGTGCAGTACGTGCCCGCACTATAAAACCCAACAGATCTACGTCACTACACATACACACTTAGGTATGTTAACCACTGGTAGGACACAGAAGTGACAAAATTTTATGCGATGATAATTTTACATGGAGCAAATAAAATCAATACAAATATAATCAATCTAATCTAAAAAAATAAATCAAAAACCAAAAAAATAAAATCCTAAAAATAATCAATTAGGTAACCAGGTAATCAGGTAACCAGGTAATCAGGTAATCTTGGTAGTGGATTTGAGCCACAGATCTCAGGAATCAAAGGTAGACATGAAAAGGGGCGAGGCCAGTATCACAGCAATACGCGCAAAAACAGAACACATTTAATGATTAAAAGTATCATGTGGCCGAGTGGAAGCCGCGATATTGCATGTAAGCAGTTTACAATGCTCGCTCTTTACTAACGACTACTTGAACGTTGAGTTCTAATAACGCAATGGGTAATTAACACATTGAACGTAACAGAATATTTAATCGTGCCGCTGCTCGCAGTCGTGAGCTTCCAATGCCAGGTTCGTACTCAGTGCACGGGAGTGGTATCTCTCTAGATCTCTATGATTTGAGCCGTTTGGTGCTGAGACCCTGGGTCCGAGGGGAGAGCGAGCTCACGGCGTTTTTCAAAGTTTTTCCTTCCACATAATAATCTAGGCATATTCAAGAACAGAGTGAATATGTATCTCCTGGGGTAAGCGTGTCCCCCCCTTAGGCTTCATCTACACTTACCATCAAGATATGGCCAAACGCTAAACCTATTAACAATTAAAAAAAAACACTTACTCGCTGGTGGCTCATGGATCCTGGTTTGAATCCCACTCGACGCCGCACCTATGACTTTTCAAGTTGAGTGTGCAAATTCCATTCGGTATTACAACGGTGAGGGTAAATTTGTGAGAAAATCGGTATGTTCAAGAATCACTACATTTGAGAACTTGTGTCATCCGCCAACGCACATGTCCAACATAGCTGACTATGTATCTCTCTTTCTCTCAAAGATCTCTATCTGTGACAGGAGATCCGTGTCCTAGTTATGAAAACATATGTATAAAACTGATGACGTTGACGATCTATGTATAGATTTCAACGCGACATCTTTACCAACTTAGTCGTCGACCGCGTCATCACTTACCATCAGGTGATACCGTGATCAAATATTACATTTATTACCGTTAGAATACCAAGTATGATAACTGGTTGTCAAAGACGAAGCCAATCTAAGATTGAAAAAAACTATGATTGCATATAAGAAAAAAAAAACAATATACAACAGTAATTGAATAGTCACATTAATTGATAGTAATTGACAGATTGCGCTTTTCCTAGTTTATTAGTTAACTCTAGTAGCATTTACTTTAAAAAAATAAAATACGCTTAAAACGTGCCCCATATATTTCGTTCGCACAAACACTCACTGCCACAGGAAAAACGCCTTTACGCAGGCGATGGAGGGTAATTAAGTAAGGCGGGCGCTGATTGACGGACGGCTGATTGCGCCGCCCGCCCTCCGCAGCTCGATGATCTCTGCTCACCCTCGTTATATCTATGTGGTTTTATAACTGGCCTTTGTAGGATTGGTTCTGGTTAATTGTATTTAGTGCTCTCGTAACAGAAGACGAATGTAGATATTTTAGTATCAAAATAATTTAGTGTTTTGCTTTAGTTTCCTATTTTAAATTTGGTAGATTGAAACAAGACACAAAAAAGCGATTCTTTCGATAAAATGTTTATTACAAGTAAGGGATAAGAGAGGATTGCGACGGGGACTCAAAGTTAATTACGCCTTAAAATCTACAAAAACAGTACAACCAGCTACAATGCCCTTCAAACCGGAACACGGTAGTGCTTACACACTACTGCTTGGCTGCAAAATAACTGGCGAAGTTGTGGTACCTACCTAGACGAACTTTGCAGAAAAGTCCTCCTACCTGGTACTCGGGCACGAAGGTTTTCGTACCATTATCTATAAAAATGAGCGAAAAAAATCACGTTTGTTGTGTAGGAGCCTCCTTAAATATTTATTTTATTCTATTTTTTAGTCATTGTTGTTGTAGCGGCAACAAAAATACATCATCTGTAAAAGTTTCAACTGTCTATCACGGTTCATGAGATACAGCCTCATGATAGACGGACAGACAAATAGACATACAACGGAGCCTTAGTAATAGGGTCCGTTTTACCCTTTGGGAACCCTAAAAATGACCTAAATTTCAATAAATTTTTCATCGTTTTCAAACATAAATATGTATGATGTCACCACGTTTTATCAAAGAATGAGTGGGTGGTGTTATGTAAATGTAAAAACACCGCACACATACATGCATAATTTTATTGACAGAACAAACTTAGTAACTCATTCGTCAACCGTGATATAGGAATTCCAACCTTAGCTCAACATAATAAGAAATTAAATTTGTTAATTTTGTTTGTTCAAACGAGTAGGCAAGTTCAAAGAAGGGGTAAAGGCGAAATAAACCTAAAAAATGTCCCGCATTTTCTGCTCAGTAGATTGAAAACTGTTGCTCATACAAGCGTATTGTTGTATCTAACCGCACTCTTAGAGCAAGCCGGTGCGATCTAGGTTAGAAAATAAATTAAATTAAGTTACAAGGCAATAAGTCGTTTCAACTATTAATAGGGTTTTTGCGGTCTCCATCATCAACATAAAGACCTCCACTGATGAACATAGGCGCTCCCAGAGAGCACCACGTTGAGAACCTGTTGTATTATTTAACTCATCATCATCATCATCATCATCATCATCATGATCAATAGCCTGAAGACGTCCACTGCTGAACATCTCCTCCCCCAGAGCGCGCCACCTTAAGCGGCTACTCGCCGCCTGCATCCATCGGCTCCCCGCGGCTTTCACCAGATCGTCGGTCCACCGAGTAGGGGGCCGGCCTACGCTGCGTCTTCCGGTTAGTGGTCGCCACTCGAGAACCTTTCTTCCCCATTGGTTGTCAGTTCTACGGGCGATGTGGCCTGCCCATTGCAATTTGAACTTGCTAATTCTAAGAGCTATATCGGTCACTTTAGTTCTCCTGTCGATCTCCTCGTTTCGGAGCTTATCTCGCAGGGAAATACCGATCATAGCTCTATATTATTTGACTATTCAAAGTCAAAGGATGTATTTTATGTATGCCACACGCTGGCTTGGCTTTAGTATCGATTATAGAGAGCCCTCCAACAAAGTTTTTCAAAATATCTTTAATGTACAGAATTGACCCTGTTACCTGTGGTATGCTTTTTTCTTTAAAATTAAATTTATCAGTCCATAATATCTCCATTTATCAAAAAAGGAAGATCATTTACCCGGCACCTATAAAGGGCACGTCACTAGTCAACATTTTGAATTTTTCAAGTATACGCACACAGCGTCCAAGCATATACATAACCAGTTTTTAGTATTTAAGATCAAGAATTCAACTTTTAAAATTTTATTAGACACTTATTGATTGATGCAAGATAAAAAAAATACTTAGAATAGCAAATTGAAATGACAATGGGCAGACTTTATCGCTCGTATAACAGACAACCGATATGGAAGAAAGGTTTGGATTGGCGACCACGAACAGAAAGACGCAGCGTTGGCCGGCCCCCACTCGGTGGACCAACGATCTAGTAAAAGCGGCGGGGAGCCGATGGATGTAGGAGGCGAGCAGCCGCTCAAGTGGTGCTCTCTGGGGGAGGCATATGTTCAGCAGTGGACGTATTCAAGTTGTTGTTGATGATGATGAAAAAATACTCTTGCAAAATATAACCTAATAGAATTATTTTAAAAATAGATTGTACCCAAAACCCTTCCTTCCTTCGACACCAAATAAAGTGATCCAAAAGTGCCTAAATATAAACATTAATTAGCATTCCTCAGTTAAATTAAGTCGGTGTCAAAGTAAACATGCCGTCGCGACCGAAGTACCCCGTTGTACCATTCACAGATATTTTATGTACCATTCAACCCTTTCATTCCAGTGGTAATTATACATCTAGCGATGTTGTGGTAACGTTTTGCTTTCGTAGAATTTTATTTAGAAGAAGAATTCATTTGGTGATGCTTTAAATGTTACTTGGGAACTATTTTTATTCATAACGGATACATTTGAATCACGAGTCATTTGCCATAATTATTCTATGGATTACATTTTAAGGCGGCTGTTACAAAATTATGCGTAGTTGCAAGGTTTTCGTCATCAATATTTGATGCATAGCTTTAATGTCTATACTTTGCCATAATATGAAAAACACCCTTCATTTCATCTTCTTCGATAATAACGCGAAGTTTAGGTAACTTACCAATCTATTTAATAATCATCATTATTCTGGTGTTTGTTTTGGCAAAAACACACAGAGATCCAATTTGAGAACTCTAATTAGCAAATTCTGTGTAACTTAAGTCTTCAAACTAAATTATACTCCACTAAATACATTCCGTACTTCCATAATGACAGAACAGATTTTTTATTTTTGCCTTTCAAGTAATTAAAAATATTAAATTAACTTTGATTTTCATTAAAAAAAGCTTCAATAAAAGGTCAAATATCTACGGAGTTTTATATTACAAATAACAAAATATTGTTACCAAAATAAAGTTCATCATTTTTCTAAACTACTACAAATTATTTCATAAATTTAAATGATGCTCTTATTTATATATTAATAAACTAGTATTTTGCCCCGTGCGCGGGCCGCGAGCGGCCCGCGTGTGTGTTTTCGTGGCGTTCCATTTGTTCAAAACGCTATACTTGTGTTTAAACTTGTAATTTTGCAAGTACTTGTACAAAACTGCGGTATCTATCAAAGAAAATGATAATTCATCTGACTTGTGCATGGCGGCCATCTTGTTTGACTTGACAGCGTCATTGGCACCATTAGCAGGTCGCAACCGGTACACTTGACGGTAAAATTTGACGTTTGACATCTGTCAAAAGTTTGACATTTGACATCTGTCAAAAGTTTAACATTTGACATATGTTTAACTGACATCTGTCTACACTTGACAGCGGTATTAGAACAGTGCGCGGGTCGCAAGCGGCACACTTGCACCGTGCGCGGGCCGCACGCGGCCCGCACACGGTGCAAGTGTGCAGGTGCAAGTGTTAGTCGTGACTGTCCAATTATACCAATGAGAGACAGTAAAATAACTCACTCATCGCCGCATTTGGTAGGTTGGAAAAAAAATTGACATTTGACATCTGTCCAAAAAATTGACATTTGTCATAAATTTGACATCTGTCAAAAAATTTGACATTTGACATCTGTTAAAAGTTTGACATTTGACATCAATCAAACTGACATCTGTCTACACTTGACAGCGGTATTAGAACAGTGCGCAGGTCGCAAGCGGCACACTTGCACCGTGCGCGGGCCGCACGCGGCCCGCACACGGTGCAAGTGTGCAGGTGCAAGTGTTGGTCGTGACCGTCCACTTATACCAAACTACAGTATACTTGCTGCTCGCTTCGCTCGTCGTTGCATTTGGTAGGTTGGAAAAAATTTGACATTTGACATTTGTCAATAAATTTGACATCTGCCAAAAAATTTGACATTTGACATCTGTCAAAAGTTTGACATTTGACATCAATCAAACTGACATCTGTCTACACTTGACAGCGGTATTAGAACAGTGCGCAGGTCGCAAGCGGCACACTTGCACCGTGCCCGGGCCGCACGCGGCCCGCACACGGTGCAAGTGTGCAGGTGCAAGTGTTGGTCGTGACCGTCCACTTATACCAAACTACAGTATACTTGCTGCTCGCTTCGCTCGTCGTTGCATTTGGTAGGTTGGAAAAAAATTGACATTTGACATCTATCAAAAAATTTGACATCTGTCAAAATTTTGACATTTGACATCTGTCACACTGACATCTGTTAAAATTACAACTATGTCCTTCCGAAACTGTAGTACCATAGGCGATAAAACGGAAAACAGCAATTTCGATAATAGTATATACGGCGGCCATATTAAAAAATGACAGATGTCAAAATTTGACCAAACCATGTTGATCAGCATCCTTTGGGACCCCCAGATATCGATTTATATCCCGATCAGAGCACCTTTACTTTCAGACGCGGACCAATAGACCGCCATTTTGAAAAAAGTACTTTTTCACTGTGTGCCCCTCTCAAAACTGTACAATATTAGAACAAACCCTCCCTACAAAAGTCTCACAGTTTCGGTGTTATTTGCGAATTAAAAATCCTTAAAAAGTGAAATTGCATGTTCGCAATATTTCAAAATGGCGGAATCAAAAAAGTTTTTACACATTCCTACCAAGTGTACCGTGGGATTTTCAGATATCGATTTTCATTTGGATCGGACAACTTTTACTATGAGTCGGTACGTCTACAGCCGCCATCTTGAAAAAAATTGATTTCACTGATATTGCATTTTTACCCTTATAACATCTATACTTGATCCCCAGGAACGACTTTTCTAAAGCACTCGCAACGGAGGCGCAAAAAAGCAAAGTTGATATTTCAATAAAAGCACCTTTGTATGGCAGCCCCATTGAAAGTTGACACATGTCAAAATTTGATTACAGAATGTTGATCACCATCCTTGGGGACCCCCAGATATCGATTTTCATCCGGATCGGTGAAACTTTTTTTCCTGCCGCGGCCAAAATTTCCGCCATTTTCAAAAAAATATTTTTCCCCAATCTTCCTCTCTGGCTTCCAAACAATATTAGTTCCAGCTCTTTATACTAAAGTGTCATAGTTTCGCCGTCATTTACGGTTAAAATTTGTATGGCGGATTTTTTTTTCCGCCATTTTGAATTTTTTTTGACATCTCCAAAATCGTCCCAGGGTTTGCTATGACATTCCTTAAAACGCACATGACCTATCTCATATGGTTTGGCCAGGCCGTTGACTGTCCGAGTGACCGAAGGTCGGAAGACCAGGTCGCGAATTTTTTTGAAGACACCTCGATCACATGGATACAAAACACAACAAAGACATTCAAAATTTTCCATAGGTGTCGAGAAACAATGCGTCAAAAATGGAAAAAAAAAATTGTATGGCAGCCATCTTTAAAAATGGCGGAATCCAAAATATTTTTTCAAATTACGAATCTGCGGCCCCGAAAACCCCCCCATGCGAAAAATCACCCCGATCGGACCAACTTTCAAAATGGCCGCCATTTTGAATCCGCCATCTTGGATTTTCATGACAACCATCTGACAGCCCCCGTCATCCTCTATGACATTTGGTCGAGCACTACCCACATACCTCTTACCGTTTCCGAATTATCAGCGTTTCAATTTTGTATGGAATTTTTATTTTTTGTATGGTAACACTTTTTTTTTTAATTTCTCTGGAAACATCCCAGGGTTTACTCCAACTTTAGTTAAAGCAGGACACCCATCCGAGTAATACATTTCGAGATCCGTTGACCTGTTCCATCTCAGAGACGACTTTCTGGTAATGTCAGATTTTTCCCGGGGTGACATGACCCATCACTATACAGCCTCATACTCAGTTTTGACTGACCACTTCTGAGAGCTGAGATCAATTATGTCAATCAGTCATCAGTCAGTCAGTCAATGGGTTTTTAACTTTATAGAAGTAACTAGTATTTTGCCCCGTGCGCGGGCCGCGAGCGGCCCGCGAGTACGTTTTTGGGGCTGTTTTATTTATAAAAGAGTTATACTTTACGCTAAACTTTAAATTTTGCAAGAATTAGTACAAAACAGTGGTATTTTTCAAAGAAAATGATAATTGATCTGACTTGTGCATGGCGGCCATCTTGAAAAATGCTGTCAGTGAAGTAAAATGTCAAAATTTGTAATCGCCGTCTTTTAAAACCCCCAAATATATAATATCAGACGGATCAGAGCTAATTTCAAATCGGGCGCCATTTTGAATCCACCATGTTGGAAATATTTTAACACCGTGAGAAAGTCATCGATGTTCGCTTTACTATGATTCCAAATACGCCATGCCTACCTCTGTTAGTTTCGGAAGTGTGCACGTTTGTATTTTGCATGGCGGCCATCCATGTTAATGTCCTAAAAAATGCTGTCAATCAATTTAAATGTAAAAAATTATAATCAGCATCTCCAAAAAACCCCAAGTTTAAAATTTCAGCCGGATCTGAGCCAACTTAGATCTGGCGCCATTTTGAATCTGCCATCTTGGAATTATTTTACCACCATAAAAATGTCATCGTTGTTCTCTTTGCCATGAGTCCAAACACGCCATGACTGTCTCAAAGCCTCTAACTTGTGCACGTATACATTTTGCATGCCGGCCATTTTGATTTGTTTGTCCAAAAAAGTGACAATTTTATATCAAAGTTCCCGAAAATAATCAGTTGATAGTTAAAGACGTTAAAGATAGGTTAGTCTTGAAGTTACCCCCCACATATCTACCTAAATTAAGTAATGAGGAAAAGTGTATGTGTCTTTTCACTACATTTAAGACAGCTGTATTGTTCTCATACAATAACTTTGCTCACGCATCTATGTTTTAAACAGATTCCACTTTATGCCCGAGTCAAACAGTATCTACTTTTATATTATGCACTTACATTTTGGCCACCACCACACATGGTGGGTGGCGATATTAGCAAGGTTGGATCACACAGGGCCGGCTATCATATATAGAAGTTATATACTTATTCACTTCAAGACTTCATCATCATCATCATCATCATCATCATCATCATCATCATCAAGACAGGTTATAGTAATTAGGGATTACAAAGGGTGCCAATGTATTCCACTCCTTTGCAGTAAACGCGCTATGCACACTCACCTCACGTGCATAATTTTTTTTAATGTAAATGAATGTAGTGCCGAGCTAGTCGTTCGCCTGGTGTAAAGCAACTCGGTTGCCCATAACAGATTTCAGTGTCACTCGGAACTCTAAATTAATAATAGGTAGCAGCATAAGAAAATAGAAAGCCACCTTGCGTCGATACTCGAGTATTTTCAACGCTAAGAAGAAGGTTTCTACTAAATTAACAAAATATTAGCCTTATATTAGTACGCAGCCGCATACCTAGGTCGAGAAGGTAATTACTGGAGTGGTGCCGGAAGCGTAGAGTTGATGTAGAATTGGAATTAGCTATAAATTTAACATTGGTACTATGTTTGATGATTGAATTTCATTACACTGATTTTGTCACGTTCCTAGATTTCTTATGATAATTATAACCACAGAACATCCTAGTGCTTTTCTACCTCAGTCAAGGAAACCGAAGCTCAAACTGCTACCTAAACAACATAATATCAGTCACACAAGTAGTTACCTTCCCATCTATTATCCTACCGAAAACACCATGGTAAACGCGGGTGGGACTCATCATCACTCATCAGTGCAGGATTCAGCATTGTCTCAAGATCAAGCTAGTCGATACACACGGTGCGATGAAACATAGCCGACAACAAAGATAAAGCCACTATAATCACCCTATTGAAGGGAGAAGGAAAAAGAAAGGGGAAAAGAATGAATGGATGGGACGATGGAAAGGAGGCAGGCTCCGCCTGCCTCCCTTCCATAGCCATCCCATCCATTCATCCTTTCCCCCTGTCTTTGCTCTTTCACTTTCCACTTCCCTTGAACAGGGTTATGGCATAAAACTAATTATATATAAAACATCGAAATGGTGTTTGAAGAATGTACGTAGGCAATTTACGACCAAACACCATTTCGATGTCCGTAAAAATAAAATCAATAATATTTATTATAATAATAGGTACCTAATTAATTCACATGATTACTTATATTAGGTACCTACTTAGTTTTGTGTAGTAATACTTAAATATGTATGTGTTGTGTACATTAAAAATAAATAAAAATGTGACAGTGTTTTATTTCAAGCCGTTGATTATTCACAGACAGAAAACCTACCTACCCACCTTCTCACTTTTACAGCTAAGCTACAATTTATATGGGTTATGAGACGATTACGTATAAAAAAGGCTGGTTTAAGCTTTATTTAGTTAAGTAGCAAGTTAACTTGCTACTTTGTTTTATTTTCTATACCCCGACAACTAAATCACTAAATTCGCCGCACTTTTATACATTCAAGTTTAGTTAGTACCTAACACTTCATAACTCGGTAAGTAGTAACGCACTGAAATGTGAAACTAAACACCACCATAATGGGCGGACACAACTTACAACTTAATCGAACGAACTCGTTGACATCATAACTTAACTCTCTACTAAACTAAACAAAGCGTAAACCAGCCTTAAGAACTTAAAAATAAAATGACAGACTCAAAACCATAATATTATAGAGCTCCTTTTAAAGGAGCCCCTCATAACAATTAATTCACCCACATAATTCAACCTCATAATTTCCCTTCATAACAAGTCTTGATAAGAAGCAACTTAGCTCTTAAGTCTTACCTAATAATTTTCTTCTAAGCATATAAAGTGCTTTGTCAAACTCGACTTCAACTGGCCTGTGAGCTCAGATGGTAGTAGCTTCTGAACTATAAGTTGTGGATTCAATTCCCACTCAGGACAAATATTTGTGTGATGAACATCGATGTTTGTTCTGTGTCTGGGTGTTACATTGTATTCTACATGTAGGTACATGTAGGTACTTACAAACAAAAAAGTATGTAATACTCGTTTTCACCAAAAATCCTTACATTTTAAAGGACCCTTAAAAATACTTAAGTGGCATCTGATAGTAAAGTAGTTTTCACCGATGCGATGGTTAAGGGACACCTAAAGCCGAACCTCGACCCCTTAGCGATGACTTCATTATGCCACTTTATTTTTCAATTGTATTTGGCAACTGTTTCAACCCGCATAACCCCAGGAAATGATTTTCTTTTTTCATTTTTTCTGATGGATTCCTAATATAATAAAAAATCTAATGCTAAATCAATAAAGCTTGTCTTTTTGACGATTATTCTCTAAAATATAAAAAAATACCTAAATCGGCGGTTGGCCGGTTTGCGGAAACCGTAGAAAAGCATAACCTCTCATTTACTGGAGATTTTTTTCAGCGCTGTGAAAACGAATTTAGGTATGGGTCAAATTTAGGGGACCCTTAGCCAAAGCGATTCCTAGTTAGGGTATAATTTAGGGATCTTTGGTGAAAATGGGCATAATAAGTATTGTATCAGTTATCTGGTTCCCACAGTACCAGCTATGCTTAGTTTACGGCTATATGGCGCTGTGTGAATTGCCCACACATATTTAAAGATAAAGAAAATAAATATTATAAGATTTTAATTTTCTACGGTCATGGTGCTTGCCATAGTACCAAAATATCGGCAACTCGGATCAAATAAATTACATGATAAATATCCCGTAAATAAACAATATTTTATTATTAATATAATATATTGTAAATTTAGAAAAACTATGGCGAAGCTGTTATTACCTATACTTATAATAAAAAACTAACAGGTCCACTAATGTACATTGAAGAAATTTTGAAAAGAAAAAATAATTTTCCCTACGCTGAAGCCAAACCTATATTTTTTCATTTTTGTCTGTCTATCTGTCTGACTGTATCTTGGCTGAGCATCACACCGAAACTACTGAATGGGTTCAAATTCATGGTTACGTAGGCTATAGGATATTTTTGATCCCAAAATTCAGCATGGTTCCCTTGGGAGAGGAAATAAATTAAAATTATGTACTTCGTTGTAATTCATTGACGCGTGGTCCGATTTAATGAATTCTTTTTTTTGTTAGAAAGGGGGTACTTTAAATATCCTCCCATGAATATGGTTTTGTAGTTCAGAAATTACAGACATCCAACCTTCAGTATTAGGTCCAAAGCCACTCCTGCCCTATACTATGGGGAATAGAGAAAGGAGGGGGTAAAGATAAGGGAAAAGGATGAATGGATGAAACGGTGAATGGAGGCAGGTGCTGGCGCACCTGCCTCCTTTCCCCTTCATCCATTCATCCTTTTCCCTTATCTTTTTCCCCTCTTCCTTTAGACTGAGATAAGGCGTAAACCTAATAAACCCTTGCAAAGCAGCGTAGGCCGGCCCCTCACTTGGTGGACCGACGATCTGGTGAAAACCGCGGGGAGCCGATGGATGCAGGAGGTGAGCAGCCGCTGAAGGTGGCGCGCTCTGGGGGAGGCCTATGTTCAGGAGTGGACGTCTTCAGGCTGTTGATGATGATGATGATGAACCTTCAGTATTAGGTCCAGAGCCACTCCTGTCTTGTACTATGGGAAATAGACTGAGATGATAAGGCGTAAACCTAATAAACCCTTGCAAAGCCGGGGCGGGTCAGCTAGTAACAAATAAGTGTGAAAGTAAGATCAGTTCTTTGAATGCATCACACAGACGACAAATTCGAGATATCTTATCTCACCATTATCAGCCTGAAGACGTCCACTGCTGAACATAGGTCTCCTCCATAGAGCACTACTTGAGCAGCTGCGTGCCTCCTGCATCCATCGGCTTCCCGCGGTTTTGACCAAGTCGTCGGTCTACTAATATATACCACCACCTAGATCTTATAAGAGTCAGCCTTGTTTAGTTCTGAGGATAGATGGCGCTGTGTGGAATGTCCACACATATTCACAGTGCCGTTTAGCCTCAAACTAAGTATAGCTTGTACAATGGGGCACCAATTAACTGATACAATACATAGTTTGAATAAGTACAATAACCACACAGATTAAACATCTATTACCTGATCATCACACTCAATTTTTGTCTGTACATTAAAAAAAAAAATATGTGTGAACATTTCACACATCGCCATCTAGCCCCAAACTAACCATAGCTATGATTTTACTGTAACGTTCTAATTTATACATAATAATATCTATTAGCTAACCCATTTTTTAACCATCTAGTCTAGTCTGGGTAGGTTGCTTCACTTGAAAACTTAGACAAACGAATCTTGGTAATGATTTGACCCATTCTTCCATTCTTTATTTTCTGCAGCATACATTGTGAGTGTAGACATGATATTTCTTCTTTTGTTTGATGAGTTTCTGTTTTGAACGCTTTGTTAGGCAGGTAGTTCTTCGAACGTACTGTAAAACATGAAATAACACATTTTTATATTTTTCCACTTAAAATAGAAGGTTTGCCCGCACAATTGACTGAGGGCGTTTAAAAATGTTTCAAAACATTCTCACACTAATTGTTATTTACCTACTCTTGAAGGCCAATAAGCTGTGTATTCTGCGACATAGTTAAGAATTGTATTTTTTTTAATGGGGAAATGCCTTCCCACTTCCTTGCCACCACGGGGGTGATGAGGAAGCTCATTACGGATCTTATCTCGCAGGAACACACCAAGCATAGCTCGCCATAGCTTGCTGGGCGACTTTGAGCTTACTGATGAGGCCATCTGTTAGTGACCATGTCTCAGTTCCATATTATATTATGTCCTGGCAACACACACTTCTACATAGAAGATGTCTGATGATTTGTGTGTGATGCTTGTATTTTAATTTTTATCATGTACTGTTTACTGTATTATTCTACATGGAGAGAGTATAAGTGGGGGTTGGTGGATGACACAATAATTGTTCTTAGAATTTTGTGATTCTTGAACATGCCAGTTTCCTCACGATGTTTTCCCTCAACCAATGCCCTGCACCAATCACTATTCCCAGTTCTTACCATTTAAACCTGCACGCGATGGTTTGAAAGTTGTACTGGAATAAAAACCAGGGAAATGTGCATTTTATTATGTATTTAAAAGTATAATTATGTAAGTTGACAAATATAAGATTTTAAACTGTCATAGTGTCATGGGTGGTCATTTTTATAGCCAAGAGTTTATATGACTTGCTTGAAAATAATTACCTGTGGTAGAGCATCAAATCGTCCACTTGGAACTGTAGAACTGTATTGAAGCTGTAGACGATTGATAGGACCCGTAAAAACCCTGGAACACATAAACAAAAAAACATCCACTTTTTGTAATATGGCAGTCATTGCAAAAACAATACTAATATTATAAAAAGCGAAAGCTTGTATGTGTGTATTTTTGTTACTCTTTCACGTTCAAACAGCTGGGCGGATTTAGATGATTGGAATAGAGATCGAATTAATAAATTCTTGCTATCAAAGTGACAGGTGCAGACTTTTGATGGAACAAAGTGTTGTGCAATGGAAACAATATCTAAGTAAAATTTGGGTTTTCTTAAGTGAGGATTTAAATATAATAGATACACAGTTTGTGGCATTATTTATAGCTAAATTTTATTTTTGTCGAGAAAAAGGAAAACTGTAATAAAACTGCTAAACTAAGTGTGAGTACTGATTTTGATGAAATTTCTATGGAACTAATTTGAAAATACAGTATTGCTATAACAAGATATAAAAGAAGAATTTTCCAAATCGGTTAGTATACGACTTATTGATATGGAGATTCTTGCAGTCTTTGTCATTCATACCATTGAGATTGCTTTAGGAAAAGTATAATGTGAGCAAAATCTTGGGTGGGAATCGAACCCTCAACTTATGGATAGTGAATATTTATGATTTTTATAGCAGTATCGCCTGCTCAGCGTACTCTACAGATTAATTTGTAAAGGAAAAATGTGAATCACGGGCGGGACTTGAACCCGCATCCATTCGTTCCAAAAGCCGGGACATGCTTTACTTAAGCTACCGTGTCAAGTGGTCTCATGTCCGAATTTATCCTTCACCTACCACTTTAACCAACTTACGGGGTTGGCAGCGCCATCTATTGAGAAATTCTTAAGAATTATCCCAACCAGCACGGTCAAATTACATCAACCACAAATGCTGTAAAGATATTAGGCCTCCCAAATCAATATTTATAGATAGTGAAATATTTTTTCCACAATTTCGCTGTCTTTTTAAGCATACAAAGTGCAGGCAGAAGCGGCGGCGAACTGGGCGTTTTACTATTGTATACATAGTAGTTTGCCGTACCGTTGAATATAGAATGAAAGGTAAGAGAGAAAAGTCATCGGCAAGATGTCATGTAGCTCAAAAGTCTACAAGACAAAAAAATCGGCTACCAAACTTGCCACCCCTAAAATCTGCCGCGCTAGGTTCAATCCTACTCAGTCTAATGCGTACCTATGCCGTGTAAAATTGCACCTGAATTTTATCGGAAAATTGAGTCGAAAGTATGAAATTCTTTGTTCTTTTGAGGCGGGCCATGCCCCCCCTGTATCTGCCAATGATTAGGCGTACCATAATTAGGAAACAACTTTGTGTTACTTACTTGTAAACATTGTCCATTTTAATGTCGCTCCATTGTGTGATTACTGAACCTTGAATTTTGATCGCAGATGTATTTCTTCCTTTGTTTGTTGTATTTCTGTATTAAATTATTATTCAGGTAGGTATTCGCAAAAAAACCTGTAAAGAATAAAATAATAAAAGTTTAACTTTTTCCACTTAATATAGGAGGTTTTTTTTGTAAGCTTTCATTCTTAATGTTTCCGTAATGGGCTTAGGCGTTGTTTAATAAATGTTTGAAATGATCATCACAAATTACCATTATTTGTTCTTTGTTATGTACATTGTTATTTACCTACTCTTGAAGTACCAAACTTAAGTCTATTCTAAACGTCCACTGCTGAATAAAGGCCTCCCCCAGAAAGTGCCACTTTAAGTGGCTGCTCGCATCCTGCATCCATCGGCTCCCCGCGGTATTTACCAGATCGTCCGTTCACTTAGTGAGGGCCGGCCTATGCTGCACTTTTCGTATTGTGGTCTACGAGCGATGTGGCCTGCCGATTACCATTTCAACATGCTAATTCTAAGAAACAAAGTACTACTGCCCTGCACTATTGCACTATGCGAAAGGGAGACGGTAGGGGGGGGGGGAGAAGATAAAGGAAAAGGATGAATGGAAGAAACGGTGAATGGAGGCAAGTGCGTAAGCACTACTTTCACCGTGTCGCCTGCCCACTGCCATTTCAACTTGCTAATTCCGCCGGGTTCAAGTCCCGTTCGTGATTAACATTTTTCCTTTACAAATTAATCGTTAATAATACCTACCTTTAACCGATGGAGTCTTGCCATGTGGGATTTCTTATAATAGTTTAAGCTGTACAAAGGAATTTTTGCTATTTACCTAGGTAGGTACATATTTAAGATCACAAAATAGTGCAACTTTAGTATGAGTGCTATGAATATTGAGATAATAATAAAGGACTCACCATCAAATATAAGTACACGTATAATTATTCTAGCTAGGTTGTCAAAAAATTCCCTGCTGCTTCAAACTCAGATAGTAGAAGTAACCTGAAAATAATTATAGTATTGTTATCTATATTACTTATATTAAACCGTAGGTCCAATTCTGTGCATTGAAGGTATTTAGAAATAATGTTTTTTGTGTTTGTTATTGATGCTGAAACCAAAACTATATTTTTTTACATCTTTGTCTGTCCGTCTGTCTGTACCTTGGATGAGCACGCCGACACAACTGAATGGATTGAAATGAAACTTGGCATGATTTGGTTCATACTACAAGGTATGCTTGAAGATACTTTTAATCCCGAAATTCAGCACGGTTCCTTCAGGGGAGGGGATGAAAGTAAAAATATGTACTTAGTTGTAATTCATTAACGCGTGGTCCGATTTAATTCATTATTTATTTGTTATAAAGGGGGAACATTAACTATTGTCCCATTAGTATTTATCATAAATGTGAAAGGAGGCAAGTGCTAAAGCACTACACTATGAAAATTTCGTTTAAATCGGCTTTGCATCAGAGGGATAAAATCAAAACAAAAATATAGTATGTAACTAAATAATCACAACACATCAGATGTCTCAACTTCTTGTTGCTATCTATAACGTACTCACATAATATTTCCATAATTTTCTTCTTATTCCACCCAAACATTACATTAAATTGATTACAGTTAAACTAATTTTTGTCAGTCTTGACTTTCATGCACCCTTGGTATAGGTAGCGGCAGGTAAGTTTAGCGCTGAGCGAAATGTGGATGATATTAGGTACTGTCGCGCGCGTAAACAATAATAAATAGTTAATGTTAAAGTGTTGCATAGCTTGTAACAGGATATTTTACTATTCGTTGCTTCATCAATCTCACTTTTTATTTGCTTTAAAGAATCAATCAATTCATTGGTTTCTCTTTTAACAAAACAATGCACGTATACACCATTTTTCGTGCCTATCTTTTCAAAACAGTATTTTTTCTAGGCATATTCACTATCTACTTAAATTACGCTAATAGAAAAACCAACAATTACAAACGAACTCAAACTTAACAAAAAACAAAACAATGAACTACAATAACAATACACTTTAGAGCGCGACTGTATAGACAGAAGTCAGCGGGCGTCGTATCGGGGCGGGGGACGGAATACGACTGGCTAGCCAATAACCGGCGCTACGTACGCGCACCCTTCGTCTCTCTAGCCCACCTGTGATACCTAATTTTTGACTTCTGCGCAATAACGGTCATCGCTAGACTTTCATGCCGGTACTTATAAATGGGACTAATACCTCTAAATATTACTGGACAAATACAATACGTCATACACTCTCATATACTAAACTATTAACACTTCGCTCCAAATACACAAACTACAACGTAAATTACGTACTCGCACACAACAGCATCGTGAATATAAAATGCATAAGTAATCGTGTTGCTACGTTCGCTCGCCGCACACCTACATGGTGTACAGGCATACTGCACCGCAGTATTGCACCTATACAACCACAGGTCATCGTCACGTCACATACTACACCATTCACTCACGCACACAGCACAAGAATCGACACCTCTGGAATGTTTTGTTTACGACTTACTTACCTACCCCCAAAAACATGTTATCTTAATATGTAGTAGGTATTGTAAATATAAGCACTACATGGATTTTAAAATGCATTTTAGCATTAAAAAAAACGCACTTCAACATACAAGAATTGCAAACCACTTTAGAGTAGGTAGGTACCGATCTTTACAATACCTCACTTTAATCGATGAGATGCAGATATGATGTGAGATTTCTGTAATAGCTTGAGCTGTACAAACGTATGTTTGCTATGTATCTAGGTACATAGCAAACATAGGTATTTGAACATTGAGATAAATAAATGGCATTATAGGCAATAAGTAGGTATTCGATGTATGTAAGGACTCACTTACACGCTTGCTTGGTTTCTTTGATGTCCACGGTAGTTACGGTCACGGTCAGACGATCACAAACGTAGGACACAAACACAGATAAAGCTAAAACATTTACTTAATTGCTGCGCATGCACTGTCGACCACAAACATAAATATATTATGAGTCACCCGTCGCCATCATCGTTCCATCGGCTGCAGGCTACACTCTGTCTCTCTTTCGTTCCTTAAATGTATGACATTTGGACATCTCGCTCACACTTTCTTATCAAGTACTGCGTTCCATATTGCCGATGACGTATGAATCAAATTCATTTCAATTAACCATTTCAGTCATTGTTGTTTTTTTATTTGTTGCTGAGGGTTTGCATTAAAATATAAATAACATTGTCACTGTAAACATAAATGTCTTTTACACTAAAGATTGTTGTGACGTAATTCCGGTTTTCGGTTTTTGTATGAAAAATATGTTTTTTTGTATGAAAGGTACCTTTTTTTATTGTTTACATGGAATCGTCCCAAGGTTAACTACAACTTTTGACCATAAACTTTTTCGATCGGCCTTACCGTTTCTGAGATCTGATCTGGTGTTCCACCTTGGAGACCATTTTCTGATGATGTTCGATTTTACTTGGGGTCACGGGACCTATTCGCACACATCTCTAGTACATTGCCAAGTCGTCCGATGGCTCGATCGGCCAGAACATTCATGTCAATCAGTCAATCAATCAGTCATCTATGACCGTTTTTTAGCTTTATATATTATAGACTAGTATTTTGCCCCGTGCGCGGGCCGCGAGCGGCCCGCGTGGGTGTTTTCGTGGCGTTCCATTTGTTCAAAACGCTATACTTGGAGCTAAACTTTAAATTTTGCAAGTACTTGTACAAAACTGCGGTATTTATCAAAGAAAATGATAATGCGCGTGACTTTGCATGGCGGCCATCTTGTTTGACTTGACAGCGTCATTTGCACCATTAGTAGGTCGCAACTGGCACACTTGCACCGTGCGCGGGCCGCACGCGGCCCGCACACGGTGCAAGTGTGCAGGTGCAAGTGTTGGTCGTGACCGTCCACTTGTACCAAACTACAGTAAACTAACTCGCTTTGCTCGTCGTCACATTAGGTAGGTTGGAAAAAATTTGACATTTGACATCTGTCCAAAAAATTGACATTTGACACCTGTAAAAAAAATTGACATTTGACATCAATCAAACTGACAAACTGACATCTGTCTACACTTGACAGCGGTATTAGAGCAGTGCGCAGGTCGCAAGCGGCACACTTGCACCGTGCGCGGGCCGCACGCGGCCCGCACACGGTGCAAGTGTGCAGGTGCAAGTGTTAGTCGTGACTGTCCAATTATACCAATAAGAGACAATAAACTAACTCACTCATCGCCGCATTTGGTAGGTTGGAAAAAAAATTGACATTTGACATCTGTCCAAAAAATTGACATTTGACATTTGTCAATAAATTTGACACCTGTAAAAAAAATTGACATTTGACATCTGTCAAAAGTTTGACATTTGACATCAATCAAACTGACATCTGTCTACACTTGACAGCGGTATTAGAGCAGCGCGCAGGTCGCAAGTGGCACACTTGCACCGTGCGCGGGCCGCACGCGGCCCGCGCACGGTGCAAGTGTGCAGGTGCAAGTGTTAGTCGTGACTGTCCAATTATACCAATAAGAGACAATAAACTAACTCACTCATCGCCGCATTTGGTAGGTTGGAAAAAAATTGATATTTGACATCTGTCCAAAAAATTGACATTTGACATCTGTCAAAAAATTTGACACCTGTCAAAATTTTGACATTTGACATCTGTCACACTGACATCTGTCGAAATGACCACTATCTCGAACCGAAACTGTAGTACCATAGGCGATAAAACGGAAAACAGCCATTTTGATAACAGTACATAAGCCGGCCGTATAAAAAATGACAGATGTCAAAATTTGACCAAACCATGTTGATCAGCATCCTTTGGGACCCCCAGATATCGATTTATATCCCGATCAGAGCACCTTTAATTTCAGACGCGGACCAATAGACCGCCATTTTGAAAAAAGTACTTTTTCACTGTATGCCCCTCTCAAAACTGTACAATATTAGAACAAACCCTCCCACAAAAGTCTCACAGTTTCGGTGCTATTTGCGAATTAAAAATCCTTAAAAAGTGAAATTGCATGTTTGCAATTTTTCAAAATGGCGGAATCAAAAAATGTTTTACACGTTCCTACCAAGTGTACTGTGGGATGCTCAGATATCGATTTTCATTCGGATCGAACAACTTTTACTATGAGTCGGTACGTCTACAGCCGCCATCTTGAAAAAAATCGATTTTGCTGATATTGCATTTTAACCCTTACAGCATCTATACTCCATCCCCAAAAACGATTTTTCTTAAACGCTCGTATTGGAGGCGTAAAAAAGGAATACTGATTTTTCCATAAAAGTACCTTTGTATGGCAGACCCATTGAAAGTTGACACATGTCAAAATTTGATTTCAGAAAATTGATCAGCATCCTTGGGGATCCCCAGATATCGATTTTCATCCGGATCGGTGAAACTTTTTTTCCCGCCGCGACCGAAATTTCCGCCATTTTGAAAAAAAACTTTTTTGCCATTCTTCCTCTCTGGCTTTCAAACATTATTAGTTCCAGCTCTTTATACTAAAGTGTCATAGTTTCGCCGTCATTTACGGTTAAAATTTGTATGGCGGATTTTTTTTTTCCGCCATTTTGAATTTTTTTTGACATCTCCAAAATCGTCCCAGGGTTTGCTATGACATTCCTTAAAACGCACATGACCTATCTTTTATGGTTTGGCCAGGCCGTTGACCGTCCGAGTGACCGGAGGTCGGAAGACCAGGTCGCGAATTTTTTTGAAGACACCTCAACCACCTGGACACAAAAGTCAACAAAGACATTCAAAATTTTCCATAGGTATCGAGAAACAATGCGTCAAAAATGAAAAAAAAAAATTGTATGGCAGCCATCTTTAAAAATGGCGGAATCCAAAATTTTTTTTGAAATATAGAATCTGCGGCCCCGAAAACCCCCCCATGCGAAAAATCACCCCGATCGGACCAACTTTCAAAATGGCCGCCATTTTGAATCCGCCATCTTGGATTTTCATGACCACCATCTGACAGCCCCCGTTATCCTCTATGACATTTGGTCGAGCACTACCCACATACCTCTTACCGTTTCCGAATTATGAGCGTTTCAATTTTGTATGGGGGCCACCGTTTTTTGTTCGGGGGCCCCCATTTTTTTCATTTCTCTGGAAACATCCCAGGGTCTACTCCAACTTTAGTTAAAACTGGACCCCCATATCTCTTGTCGTTTTCGAGATCCGTTGACCTGTTCCAGCTCAGAGACGATTTTCTGGTATTGTCAGATTTTTCCTGGGGTGACATGACCCATCACTATACAGCCTCATACTCAGTTTTGACAGACCACTTCTGAGAGCTGAGATCAATTATGTCAATCAGTCATCAGTCAGTCAGTCAATGGGTTTTTAACTTTATAGAAGTAACTAGTATTTTGCCCCGTGCGCGGGCCGCGAGCGGCCCGCGAGTACGTTTTTGGGGCTGTTTTATTTATAAAAGAGTTATACTTTACGCTAAACTTTAAATTTTGCAAGAATTAGTACAAAACAGTGGTATTTCTCAAAGAAAATGATTATTCGTTTGACTTTGTATGGCGGTCATCTTGAGAAATGCTGTCAGTCAAGTAAAATGTCAAAATTTGTAAACGTTGTCCCTTAAAACCCCTAAATATAAAATTTCAGCAGGATCAGAGGTTATTTCAAATCGGGCGCCATTTTGAATCCGCTGTCTTGCAATTGTTATAAAACAGTGAGAAAGTCATCGCTGTTCTCTTTGTCATGAGTCTAAACACGCCATGCCTACATCGGTTAGTTTTGAAAGTGTGCAAGTTAAAATTTGGCATGGCGGCCATCTTGAAAAATGCTGTCAGTGGAGTAAAATGTCAAAATTTGTAATTGCCGTCTTTTGAAACCCCCAAATATAAAATACCAGACGGATCAGAGCTAATTTCAAATCGGGCGCCATTTTGAATCCATCATCTTGGAATTATTTAAACACCGTGAAAAAGTCATCGATGTTCTTTTTTCTATGATTCCAAACACGCCATGCCTACCTTTGTTAGTTTCGGAAGTGTGCACGTTTGAATTTTGCGTGACGGCCATCTTGAAAAATGCTGTCAGTTAATTTAAATGTCAAAAATTATAATCAGCATCCCCAAAAAACCCCAAATTTAAAAATTCAGCCGGATCTGAGCCAATTTTGATTTGGCGCCAATTTGAATCTGCCATCTTGGAATTATTTTACCACCATAAAAATGTCATCGTTGCTCTCTTTGCCATGAGTCTGAACACGCCATGGCTGTCTCTAAGTCTCTAACTTGTGCACGTATAAATTTTGCATGCATGCCGGCCATTTTGATTTGTTTGTCCAAAAAAGTGACTATTTTATATCAACGTTTCCGAAAATAATCAGATCTTAGTCAAAGATATCTTCGTTTTGAAGTTAGGTTACATTAGAAAAAAAAAGATTAGAATGACGTCACATAAGTCAAACGTAGTAAAAAAAACACCCCACTTCAGACACTTGTATTGTTCTCATACAATACCACAGAATACTTTTGTACAATACCTTTGCTCATGAATCTATCTATCTACCTGTTTCACACCTGATGGAAAGAGTGACGATATTAGCGAGATTGGAGCACATAGAGCTATCATAGAAGGAATAATACTCTATGACTCTAAGACTTGAAGATAGGTTATAGTAATCAAGGATTACAAAGGAAGCCAATGCGTTTCACTCCTTTGCAGTAAACGCACTTACATGTAATAATAGTAGCATAAAGCCACTATACTCATTTTGTTGAAGGAAGGGAGAGGAAAATAGATAGGGGAAATAGGTGAATGGATGGGACGATGGAACGGAGGCAGGCTCCGCCTGCCTCCCTTCCATAGCCGTCCCATCCATTCACCCATTTCCCCTATCTTTTCTCACTCACTTTCCTCTTCCCTTGGACAGGGGTTAGGGCGGAAAACGAATTTACCCCCGTCGCCACATGTCGCGACACGGGATATGCCGTCGGTCGCGCCAGGGACCCTGCGCTGCCAAGTGCACCACCACAGCTGCCGACGCAGAGACTGACTCACTGACTGTCTGTCTTAGAAGCATCGAAATGGTGTGAAAGCTGTTTTTTTTTGTAGTTACAAATATAATAATATACTTGTTAAAAATAATAAAAAATATGAGTGTTTTTTTTCAAGCCCTTGATTAATCATAGACGGGAAACCTACCAGGCACCTAAGTACTCTTACTGCTCAGCTACAATTTGTGTGGGTTATGAATGATTACGATTAGACATTATTCTAAAAACTTACAAATAAATTAACTAACAGATCAGACTCCAAACCAAATTATACAGCTCCTTTTAAAGGCAGGTAGGGAAAATTGTAAAACTATGTAGGTACCTGCTAATGCAGCAGTATAGATCTTACGATTATAATGTTCCATAACAAGTCAAACTTAGTTATTAATGATTTACTTCCAAACATAGCACCTAAAGTGCTTTGTCAAAAAGCAGTATTTTAAGGCCTGCTTCGCACAGTAGGCAAGTTCAAGAGATCTTATCTATTATCATCTACAGATTCATTTGTAATGGAAAAATAAAACGGACGGACGGATGCGGGTTCAAGTCCCGTTTGTGATTCAGATTTTTCCTTTACGAATTTATCGGTAGATTCCGCTGAGCAGGCGATACTGCTATGAAAATCATAAATATTTTATTATCATCTAGTTACCTCGTATGTATGTAGTGTCAGCCTTGAGTGTAGATGAGACTGTGTGGAATATCCACACATATTCACACAGTGCCATTTAGCTTTTAACTAAGCAAAGCTTGTACTATGGGACACCAAATAGCTGATACAATACTTACACTTTTTGTTGTGTACATACTTAGAATGCAATATAACACCCAGATAGAACAAACATCTATTACAATGTTTGCCTATTGGGTGGGAGTCGAACACAGAACATTACATAATGCGGAGTCACTACCAACTGAGCTACCGGGCTAGTATTTTAGTAGTAATACCGCAAGTACTGCTTACATTAGTAACCACTTCAATTTTTTAATTTTATGACAACATATATTATGTTCAATATATGTATAATACTTAAGTTTGTACCTGCACTTTCTTTAACTTACTTTAATAAATTCTTATGTTTGAAGTGGTTTTCATTTCAACTCACATTATAGTATTATGCTACTTTTACATTAGTTATGTAAGTAAGTACATAGTAAACAAATAAATAAATAAGTACCTACTTATATCGATGAACCCACCTTGCTTCACATAAAAACTTAGAGAAACTACTTGGTAATAAATTTTCCAATCTAATTGTTACCTACTCTTGAAGGCCAATAAGCTGTGTATTCGGCGACATAGTTAAGAATTGTATTCAACAAAACTCATTGTCCCCGTGCCGCAACCCTGCGATCAGAGCTACCTCGAAAAAAAAACGCCAAAGTTGACCACAGTTCACTATTGCCACATAGTCGCAGGCCACTTGCAGCGCAGCGAGCAGGACAACCTCGAAAAAAAACGTCAACGTCTACCACAGGCCACCTTCATCATATAGTCGTAGGCCGCTTGTGGCCCAGCAAACAACAGAGCAACCTCAAAAAATAAAATCGCTAACTTCTACCACAGGTCACCGTCGGTGCACAGTCGCGAGCCGCTTGCGGAGTGCAACCCGTACTTGGCTGTTTTTTAAAACATTGTACACTAAATGTTGTTCTGAGAAATCTGCTATTATACCATACCAAATTTCAGCAAAATCCATGCAGTAGTTTCAGCGTGATGCGTGTTCAAAGGGACAGATAGAAAGACAGACAAACAGACATCATCATCATCAACAGCCTGAAGACGTCTACTGCTGAACATAGGTCTCTCCCATAGAGCGCTACTTTGAGCGGCTGCTTGCCTCCTGCATCCATTGGCCCCCTGCGGTTCTGACCAAGTCGTCGGTCTTCTACTAATATGTACCACCACCTAGATCTTATAAGAGTCAGCCTAGTTTAGTTCCGAGGATAGATGGCGCTGTGTGGAATGTCCACACATATTCACACAGTGCTGATTAGCCTGAAATTAAGCAAAGCTTGTACAACGGGGTACCAAACAACTGATACAATACATACTTAGAATAAGTACAATAACCCAGACAGATTAAACATCTATTATCAGATCATCACACTCAATGTTTGTGTTTTGGGTGAAAATCGAACACAGAACATTAAAGTGTAGAAGGCGGAGTTACTACCGACGGAGCTACCGGGTTTGTGCCTACATATATTAACTTATTATATCATCCAATTATTATTTTATGATTTTAAGTTGTTTTCATTTCAACCGCATTAGGTTATAGTATAATGGTACTTTTACATTAAAGAGGTAGGAAAGGTAGGTACATAAAAAAAAAGGATGGACATTTCACACATCGCCATCTAGCCCCAAACTAAGCATAGGTATGATTTTACTGTAACGTTATAATTTATACATAATACACAATATCTTTTAGCTAACCCATTTTTTTAATCATCTAGTCTAGTCTGGGTAGGTTGCTTCACTTAAAATCTTAGACAAACGAATCTTGGTAATGATTTGTCCCATTCTTCCATTCTTTATTTTCTGCAGCATACATTGTGAGTGTAGACATGACATTTCTTCTTTTCTTTGATGAGTTTCTGTTTTCAACGCTTTGTCAGGCAGGTATTTCTTTGAAGGAACTGTAAAACATAAAATAATACATTTTTATATTTTTCCACTTAAATTGAAGGTTTGCCCGCACAATTGACTGAGGGCGTTTAAAAATGTTGCAAAACATTCTCACACTAATTGTTATTTACCTACTCTTGAAGGCCAATAAGCTGTGTATTCTGCGACATAGTTAAGAATTGTATTTTTTTAATGGGGAAATGCCTTCCCACTCCCCTGCCACCACGGGGGTGATGGCAGGAGGTATGTGGGATTTGAACCCACTAAACCTCCCCGTGATCCATCCGTCACCGGGATGGGGCGAGATAGGGTCGCGCTAGCATTCACTATCTCGCCCCGGCGGTAGGCCCTTTCGGGCTTCTGCGCCAATGAGTAGGTAACCTTACACCTCGGTTACCCACCAGACGTGTGGCACCGTGTAGGCACGGCGAAGATTCCCCTGAATCTCCGCCGGCAACCCCACTACGGAGGAAGGAGAAGGCGCGCGAAACGCCTCCTCCGTCCCCCGGCCCGTCTGCGCCGGAGGGGGTCAGAGTTATAATCATCCTCCCTAGCCCACTCCACAGCCTCCTTCTGCGTCTCCGCCTCGCAGAAGGAGGCCGCTTGCGGCCCAGCAAACAGAGCAACCTCGAAAAATAAAAAAGCCCACCTCCCATCACAGATCACCTTCGCTACACAGTCACGAGCCGCTTGCGGCATGCAACCCGCACTTGGCTGTTTTTGAAAACATAGTACACTAAATGTTATTCTGAAAAACCTGCTATTATACCACACCAAGTTTCAGCGAAATCCGTGTAGTAGTTTCAGCATGATGCGTGTTCAAAGGGACAGACAGACAGGCATACAGACAGACAGACACAAATTCAAAAGAAAATGTTTTTATTTCTAAGTATATCGATTAAGAAGTGTAATGCAATCAAAGTTTTCAAAAAATATTCAATGTACAGATTTAGCCCAGTTACAGTTTTATTTTATTGCATGTATAGATAATACTTAAGTTTATACCTACCCTTTATTTAACTTTTTTTTAATTATTACTTTACTGTTTCAAGTTGTTTTCATCTCAACTCACATTATAGTATTATGCTACTTTTACATCAGATAGGTAGGTAGGTACATTACGTAATGTACCTACCTACTTTTATTGGTTTCACTATAGCCATTCAATTCACACAATTCCTTTAGCTAACTCATTATTTTTTAACATCTAGTCTAGATAGGTACCTACCAAATACAAATACAAGATTAATAAATTAGTTAACTTGCTTCACTAAGGGTGGATTCAACCAAATGAGAGTAAAAGGATAAATCTCCAGTTAGCCGAGAGTAAATCAATTTCCCATTTTACCATCTACAAATCTAAAAATAGCAAGCCTGTTCGAGAATAATTGCAATAGGTACTGCCGTTTTTGGTGGATTAACAGATTATTCCGAGAACATTATAACGGCAGCAGCGCGCCATATTAGGTATGGTTATGATTCTATACTGTTTTGTAACTAATATACGACAAAGTCAAGTTCAAGATCGTGAAATGATTTATTCTGGTATAGTTACTCGTGCATAAATTCAAATTTGGTCAAATCCACCCTTCACACCTCAGGAAAACTAATCATGGTAACAGTTTGTTCCATTCCTCCTTATTTTCTAAAGCATACCTACATTGTGAATGTAGACATTAGGTATGGCATTATTGGGAGGAAAAAAGTTTGCGATACTTACTTGTAAACATTGTCCATTTTAACGGCCATGCAAAGTCAAATATCTGGTATGGTTCTGGTTCTACTTGTTTCTGTTAGCTGTTGCTGAAATCCATACTAAATCATTGTCTGCTTCTGCTACTTTATAATTTCCTTTTTGCCATGGCTATACTTGTGTGTTATAAAGGTATCAACTAAGTACTTATTGTGATTACTGAACCTTGAACTTTAATCGCAGGTGTATTTCTGCTTTAAATTAATTTTCAGGTAAGTATAACTCTTCGAAAAATAAAACTGTAAAAAATTAAATAATAATATGTTTAGCATTTTCCACTTAAAATGGGAGGTTTGTGTTTTGTAAGCTTTCATTCATACTGTTTCTCTAATGGGCTTAGGCGATAAAAAAATGTTTGAAATGATCATTACAAATTACCATTATTTGTTCTGTGTTATGTGCATTGTTATTTACATACTCTTGAAGTACCAAACTTAAGTCTATTCTACTAAATCATAAACAGCCTGAACACCTCCACTGCTGAATAAAGGCCTCCCCCAGAGAGCGCCACTTTGAGTGGCTGCTCGTCTTCTGCATCCATCGTCCGTCCACCTAGTGGGGGCCGGCCTACGCTGCGTCTTTCGGTTTGTGGTCGCCACTCAAGAACCTTTCTACCCCATTGGTTGTCAGTTCTACGAGCGATGTGGCCTGCCCCTTGCCATTTCAACTTGCCAATCCTAATTGGTATCGGTATTTTATTTACCTACTATGTATGTACCTATATAGGTACCTACTACTACTAAATTACATGTTTGCTCTTGCTCATCATGCTTTTTTACTTTGTTTATCTTGTGCAGTATGAAGACTTACTTGTTGCTTTTGTTGATTGCTGCTGTTGATTTCTCTTACGGCACCTACGGGAAAGGACGGTACTTGCTTCCTGGTCCTATTACACATGACCGGGACCACACGGCCAACTGTTTTATCAAATTAACATCACAATTCATAAGAAACAATAATCGCTTAAACTTCCGGAGCTAAACTTGGAGTCATAAACTCGTATGCATTTGATCAAACACAGCGTTTACACACAGTCTACCTAAAGTTACCTAATTATCAAGATAAAATAATAGTAAATACAGAAAAGATCGACATGACAGGTCTCCATCTTGCTTGCTCGACCTACAAAAGTATTGCTAGGTTGAGTGCCATTAATCAGCGTACAGTGAATGTAAAATGAAACATTAAAGCTATAATGTTTTTTTTTTTACAATACAGTACTCGTGACCATGGCCAATGCAACTTGGTTGAAACGTCGAAGTAAATAAATAATGTTTTTAGCGTGATTAAGTCTATGTGTTTAAATCGCAATTCTCGCACCTCTAAAATATTTATATTTGGCTTCAAACAAAACGAAAAATATTTAATGCTTGCATCTCTGGAGTTGGCAAATTGAATGTTTTATATTATATGTAGCGGTCTGGGAGCCAGGAATGCACAACCAAAGTATTGCAGAGCCTGTATTGTATGACCAGCACGAATGTACGGCCCATAATTGGTGTGCATGGCTTCCAAATATCGGACTGTACAATATCACTGCTACAGGCAGTAATGCACGACCCACAATGTACAGCAGGAATCCGTGTACATAGCTTTGTAATACTGCGTAAGTGCATTATTTGGTTATGCATTCCTGGCTGTACAATGCAGTGATTGTGATTTATGTTTGTCAATGTCAAGTATCGTCTGTGGTTTTCTAATTTGTTTTACATTTCTATTGACGCAGTAACATATAGTGCTCTAATGTTGCAAATCTAAATTGGAGGTTTAAAAAAAAATTACTTAACACTTTAATTAACACCTACTTATAACCGTCTCCTTTCTACTTAACCACAAAATATGTAATAATAGTCGAAACCTAGGATAATCGTATATTGTTTCAAAATATTTGTTTAAATTTTGATATTGAGGTACTTTTTCGAACAGTATAATACTAACTTACGAAAACCTACAATAATATAATACGGTATGAATACGGTATGAATTGTTTAAAACGGCAACACTGAACGCGATTGTCATTTGCATTACGTACGACGTCAAATCAGCTTTGCATAAAGGTTTAAATGAATTATTTAAAACTTCAAAGTAATAAACGAGAAATAGTCGATAAAATAATCATAAACTGCATCAAGCTTTCGTAATTGTATTTTTTTTTTGCTGTGAGTCATAATTTGGAGTTCGTAGGTATTAAGAAGTTGGTACTTGTTTCCGGTTTTCGGTTTTTGTATGAAAAATATGTTTTTTTTGTATGAAAGGTACCTTTTTTATTGTTTACATGGAATCGTCCCAAGGTTTACTACAACTTTTGATCATAAACTTTTTCGATCGGCCTTACCGTTTCCGAGATCTGATCTGGTGTTCCACCTTGGAGACGATTTTCTGATGATGTTCGATTTTACTTGGGGTCACGGAACCTATCCGCACACATCTCTAGTACATTGCCAAGTCGTCCGATGGCTCGATCGGCCAGAACATTCATGTCAATCAGTCAATCAATCAGTCATCTATGACCGTTTTTTAGCTTTATATATTATAGACTAGTATTTTGCCCCGTGCGCGGGCCGCGAGCGGCCCGCGAGTACGTTTTTGGGGCTGTTTTATTTATAAAAGAGTTATACTTTACGCTAAACTTTAAATTTTGCAAGAATTAGTACAAAACAGTGGTATTTTTCAAAGAAAATGATAATTGATCTGACTTGTGCATGGCGGCCATCTTGAAAAATGCTGTCAGTGAAGTAAAATGTCAAAATTTGTAATCGCCGTCTTTTAAAACCCCCAAATATATAATATCAGACGGATCAGAGCTAATTTCAAATCGGGCGCCATTTTGAATCCACCATGTTGGAAATATTTTAACACCGTGAGAAAGTCATCGATGTTCGCTTTACTATGATTCCAAATACGCCATGCCTACCTCTGTTAGTTTCGGAAGTGTGCACGTTTGTATTTTGCATGGCGGCCATCCATGTTAATGTCCTAAAAAATGCTGTCAATCAATTTAAATGTAAAAAATTATAATCAGCATCTCCAAAAAACCCCAAGTTTAAAATTTCAGCCGGATCTGAGCCAACTTAGATCTGGCGCCATTTTGAATCTGCCATCTTGGAATTATTTTACCACCATAAAAATGTCATCGTTGTTCTCTTTGCCATGAGTCCAAACACGCCATGACTGTCTCAAAGCCTCTAACTTGTGCACGTATACATTTTGCATGCCGGCCATTTTGATTTGTTTGTCCAAAAAAGTGACAATTTTATATCAAAGTTCCCGAAAATAATCAGTTGATAGTTAAAGACGTTAAAGATAGGTTAGTCTTGAAGTTACCCCCCACATATCTACCTAAATTAAGTAATGAGGAAAAGTGTATGTGTCTTTTCACTACATTTAAGACAGCTGTATTGTTCTCATACAATAACTTTGCTCACGCATCTATGTTTTAAACAGATTCCACTTTATGCCCGAGTCAAACAGTATCTACTTTTATATTATGCACTTACATTTTGGCCACCACCACACATGGTGGGTGGCGATATTAGCAAGGTTGGATCACACAGGGCCGGCTATCATAGAAGTTATATACTTATTCACTTCAAGACTTCATCATCATCATCATCATCATCATCATCATCATCATCATCAAGACAGGTTATAGTAATTAGGGATTACAAAGGGTGCCAATGTATTCCACTCCTTTGCAGTAAACGCGCTATGCACACTCACCTCACGTGCATAATTTTTTTTAATGTAAATGAATGTAGTGCCGAGCTAGTCGTTCGCCTGGTGTAAAGCAACTCGGTTGCCCATAACAGATTTCAGTGTCACTCGGAACTCTAAATTAATAATAGGTAGCAGCATAAGAAAATAGAAAGCCACCTTGCGTCGATACTCGAGTATTTTCAACGCTAAGAAGAAGGTTTCTACTAAATTAACAAAATATTAGCCTTATATTAGTACGCAGCCGCATACCTAGGTCGAGAAGGTAATTACTGGAGTGGTGCCGGAAGCGTAGAGTTGATGTAGAATTGGAATTAGCTATAAATTTAACATTGGTACTATGTTTGATGATTGAATTTCATTACGCTGATTTTGTCACGTTCCTAGATTTCTTATGATAATTATAACCACAGAACATCCTAGTGCTTTTCTACCTCAGTCAAGGAAACCGAAGCTCAAACTGCTACCTAAACAACATAATATCAGTCACACAAGTAGTTACCTTCCCATCTATTATCCTACCGAAAACACCATGGTAAACGCGGGTGGGACTCATCATCACTCATCAGTGCAGGATTCAGCATTGTCTCAAGATCAAGCTAGTCGATACACACGGTGCGATGAAACATAGCCGACAACAAAGATAAAGCCACTATAATCACCCTATTGAAGGGAGAAGGAAAAAGAAAGGGGAAAAGAATGAATGGATGGGACGATGGAAAGGAGGCAGGCTCCGCCTGCCTCCCTTCCATAGCCATCCCATCCATTCATCCTTTCCCCCTGTCTTTGCTCTTTCACTTTCCACTTCCCTTGAACAGGGTTATGGCATAAAACTAATTATATATAAAACATCGAAATGGTGTTTGAAGAATGTACGTAGGCAATTTACGACCAAACACCATTTCGATGTCCGTAAAAATAAAATCAATAATATTTATTATAATAATAGGTACCTAATTAATTCACATGATTACTTATATTAGGTACCTACTTAGTTTTGTGTAGTAATACTTAAATATGTATGTGTTGTGTACATTAAAAATAAATAAAAATGTGACAGTGTTTTATTTCAAGCCGTTGATTATTCACAGACAGAAAACCTACCTACCCACCTTCTCACTTTTACAGCTAAGCTACAATTTATATGGGTTATGAGACGATTACGTATAAAAAAGGCTGGTTTAAGCTTTATTTAGTTAAGTAGCAAGTTAACTTGCTACTTTGTTTTATTTTCTATACCCCGACAACTAAATCACTAAATTCGCCGCACTTTTATACATTCAAGTTTAGTTAGTACCTAACACTTCATAACTCGGTAAGTAGTAACGCACTGAAATGTGAAACTAAACACCACCATAATGGGCGGACACAACTTACAACTTAATCGAACGAACTCGTTGACATCATAACTTAACTCTCTACTAAACTAAACAAAGCGTAAACCAGCCTTAAGAACTTAAAAATAAAATGACAGACTCAAAACCATAATATTATAGAGCTCCTTTTAAAGGAGCCCCTCATAACAATTAATTCACCCACATAATTCAACCTCATAATTTCCCTTCATAACAAGTCTTGATAAGAAGCAACTTAGCTCTTAAGTCTTACCTAATAATTTTCTTCTAAGCATATAAAGTGCTTTGTCAAACTCGACTTCAACTGGCCTGTGAGCTCAGATGGTAGTAGCTTCTGAACTATAAGTTGTGGATTCAATTCCCACTCAGGACAAATATTTGTGTGATGAACATCGATGTTTGTTCTGTGTCTGGGTGTTACATTGTATTCTACATGTAGGTACATGTAGGTACTTACAAACAAAAAAGTATGTAATACTCGTTTTCACCAAAAATCCTTACATTTTAAAGGACCCTTAAAAATACTTAAGTGGCATCTGATAGTAAAGTAGTTTTCACCGATGCGATGGTTAAGGGACACCTAAAGCCGAACCTCGACCCCTTAGCGATGACTTCATTATGCCACTTTATTTTTCAATTGTATTTGGCAACTGTTTCAACCCGCATAACCCCAGGAAATGATTTTCTTTTTTCATTTTTTCTGATGGATTCCTAATATAATAAAAAATCTAATGCTAAATCAATAAAGCTTGTCTTTTTGACGATTATTCTCTAAAATATAAAAAAATACCTAAATCGGCGGTTGGCCGGTTTGCGGAAACCGTAGAAAAGCATAACCTCTCATTTACTGGAGATTTTTTTCAGCGCTGTGAAAACGAATTTAGGTATGGGTCAAATTTAGGGGACCCTTAGCCAAAGCGATTCCTAGTTAGGGTATAATTTAGGGATCTTTGGTGAAAATGGGCATAATAAGTATTGTATCAGTTATCTGGTTCCCACAGTACCAGCTATGCTTAGTTTACGGCTATATGGCGCTGTGTGAATTGCCCACACATATTTAAAGATAAAGAAAATAAATATTATAAGATTTTAATTTTCTACGGTCATGGTGCTTGCCATAGTACCAAAATATCGGCAACTCGGATCAAATAAATTACATGATAAATATCCCGTAAATAAACAATATTTTATTATTAATATAATATATTGTAAATTTAGAAAAACTATGGCGAAGCTGTTATTACCTATACTTATAATAAAAAACTAACAGGTCCACTAATGTACATTGAAGAAATTTTGAAAAGAAAAAATAATTTTCCCTACGCTGAAGCCAAACCTATATTTTTTCATTTTTGTCTGTCTATCTGTCTGACTGTATCTTGGCTGAGCATCACACCGAAACTACTGAATGGGTTCAAATTCATGGTTACGTAGGCTATAGGATATTTTTGATCCCAAAATTCAGCATGGTTCCCTTGGGAGAGGAAATAAATTAAAATTATGTACTTCGTTGTAATTCATTGACGCGTGGTCCGATTTAATGAATTCTTTTTTTTGTTAGAAAGGGGGTACTTTAAATATCCTCCCATGAATATGGTTTTGTAGTTCAGAAATTACAGACATCCAACCTTCAGTATTAGGTCCAAAGCCACTCCTGCCCTATACTATGGGGAATAGAGAAAGGAGGGGGTAAAGATAAGGGAAAAGGATGAATGGATGAAACGGTGAATGGAGGCAGGTGCTGGCGCACCTGCCTCCTTTCCCCTTCATCCATTCATCCTTTTCCCTTATCTTTTTCCCCTCTTCCTTTAGACTGAGATAAGGCGTAAACCTAATAAACCCTTGCAAAGCAGCGTAGGCCGGCCCCTCACTTGGTGGACCGACGATCTGGTGAAAACCGCGGGGAGCCGATGGATGCAGGAGGTGAGCAGCCGCTGAAGGTGGCGCGCTCTGGGGGAGGCCTATGTTCAGGAGTGGACGTCTTCAGGCTGTTGATGATGATGATGATGAACCTTCAGTATTAGGTCCAGAGCCACTCCTGTCTTGTACTATGGGAAATAGACTGAGATGATAAGGCGTAAACCTAATAAACCCTTGCAAAGCCGGGGCGGGTCAGCTAGTAACAAATAAGTGTGAAAGTAAGATCAGTTCTTTGAATGCATCACACAGACGACAAATTCGAGATATCTTATCTCACCATTATCAGCCTGAAGACGTCCACTGCTGAACATAGGTCTCCTCCATAGAGCACTACTTGAGCAGCTGCGTGCCTCCTGCATCCATCGGCTTCCCGCGGTTTTGACCAAGTCGTCGGTCTACTAATATATACCACCACCTAGATCTTATAAGAGTCAGCCTTGTTTAGTTCTGAGGATAGATGGCGCTGTGTGGAATGTCCACACATATTCACAGTGCCGTTTAGCCTCAAACTAAGTATAGCTTGTACAATGGGGCACCAATTAACTGATACAATACATAGTTTGAATAAGTACAATAACCACACAGATTAAACATCTATTACCTGATCATCACACTCAATTTTTGTCTGTACATTAAAAAAAAAAATATGTGTGAACATTTCACACATCGCCATCTAGCCCCAAACTAACCATAGCTATGATTTTACTGTAACGTTCTAATTTATACATAATAATATCTATTAGCTAACCCATTTTTTAACCATCTAGTCTAGTCTGGGTAGGTTGCTTCACTTGAAAACTTAGACAAACGAATCTTGGTAATGATTTGACCCATTCTTCCATTCTTTATTTTCTGCAGCATACATTGTGAGTGTAGACATGATATTTCTTCTTTTGTTTGATGAGTTTCTGTTTTGAACGCTTTGTTAGGCAGGTAGTTCTTCGAACGTACTGTAAAACATGAAATAACACATTTTTATATTTTTCCACTTAAAATAGAAGGTTTGCCCGCACAATTGACTGAGGGCGTTTAAAAATGTTTCAAAACATTCTCACACTAATTGTTATTTACCTACTCTTGAAGGCCAATAAGCTGTGTATTCTGCGACATAGTTAAGAATTGTATTTTTTTTAATGGGGAAATGCCTTCCCACTTCCTTGCCACCACGGGGGTGATGAGGAAGCTCATTACGGATCTTATCTCGCAGGAACACACCAAGCATAGCTCGCCATAGCTTGCTGGGCGACTTTGAGCTTACTGATGAGGCCATCTGTTAGTGACCATGTCTCAGTTCCATATTATATTATGTCCTGGCAACACACACTTCTACATAGAAGATGTCTGATGATTTGTGTGTGATGCTTGTATTTTAATTTTTATCATGTACTGTTTACTGTATTATTCTACATGGAGAGAGTATAAGTGGGGGTTGGTGGATGACACAATAATTGTTCTTAGAATTTTGTGATTCTTGAACATGCCAGTTTCCTCACGATGTTTTCCCTCAACCAATGCCCTGCACCAATCACTATTCCCAGTTCTTACCATTTAAACCTGCACGCGATGGTTTGAAAGTTGTACTGGAATAAAAACCAGGGAAATGTGCATTTTATTATGTATTTAAAAGTATAATTATGTAAGTTGACAAATATAAGATTTTAAACTGTCATAGTGTCATGGGTGGTCATTTTTATAGCCAAGAGTTTATATGACTTGCTTGAAAATAATTACCTGTGGTAGAGCATCAAATCGTCCACTTGGAACTGTAGAACTGTATTGAAGCTGTAGACGATTGATAGGACCCGTAAAAACCCTGGAACACATAAACAAAAAAACATCCACTTTTTGTAATATGGCAGTCATTGCAAAAACAATACTAATATTATAAAAAGCGAAAGCTTGTATGTGTGTATTTTTGTTACTCTTTCACGTTCAAACAGCTGGGCGGATTTAGATGATTGGAATAGAGATCGAATTAATAAATTCTTGCTATCAAAGTGACAGGTGCAGACTTTTGATGGAACAAAGTGTTGTGCAATGGAAACAATATCTAAGTAAAATTTGGGTTTTCTTAAGTGAGGATTTAAATATAATAGATACACAGTTTGTGGCATTATTTATAGCTAAATTTTATTTTTGTCGAGAAAAAGGAAAACTGTAATAAAACTGCTAAACTAAGTGTGAGTACTGATTTTGATGAAATTTCTATGGAACTAATTTGAAAATACAGTATTGCTATAACAAGATATAAAAGAAGAATTTTCCAAATCGGTTAGTATACGACTTATTGATATGGAGATTCTTGCAGTCTTTGTCATTCATACCATTGAGATTGCTTTAGGAAAAGTATAATGTGAGCAAAATCTTGGGTGGGAATCGAACCCTCAACTTATGGATAGTGAATATTTATGATTTTTATAGCAGTATCGCCTGCTCAGCGTACTCTACAGATTAATTTGTAAAGGAAAAATGTGAATCACGGGCGGGACTTGAACCCGCATCCATTCGTTCCAAAAGCCGGGACATGCTTTACTTAAGCTACCGTGTCAAGTGGTCTCATGTCCGAATTTATCCTTCACCTACCACTTTAACCAACTTACGGGGTTGGCAGCGCCATCTATTGAGAAATTCTTAAGAATTATCCCAACCAGCACGGTCAAATTACATCAACCACAAATGCTGTAAAGATATTAGGCCTCCCAAATCAATATTTATAGATAGTGAAATATTTTTTCCACAATTTCGCTGTCTTTTTAAGCATACAAAGTGCAGGCAGAAGCGGCGGCGAACTGGGCGTTTTACTATTGTATACATAGTAGTTTGCCGTACCGTTGAATATAGAATGAAAGGTAAGAGAGAAAAGTCATCGGCAAGATGTCATGTAGCTCAAAAGTCTACAAGACAAAAAAATCGGCTACCAAACTTGCCACCCCTAAAATCTGCCGCGCTAGGTTCAATCCTACTCAGTCTAATGCGTACCTATGCCGTGTAAAATTGCACCTGAATTTTATCGGAAAATTGAGTCGAAAGTATGAAATTCTTTGTTCTTTTGAGGCGGGCCATGCCCCCCCTGTATCTGCCAATGATTAGGCGTACCATAATTAGGAAACAACTTTGTGTTACTTACTTGTAAACATTGTCCATTTTAATGTCGCTCCATTGTGTGATTACTGAACCTTGAATTTTGATCGCAGATGTATTTCTTCCTTTGTTTGTTGTATTTCTGTATTAAATTATTATTCAGGTAGGTATTCGCAAAAAAACCTGTAAAGAATAAAATAATAAAAGTTTAACTTTTTCCACTTAATATAGGAGGTTTTTTTTGTAAGCTTTCATTCTTAATGTTTCCGTAATGGGCTTAGGCGTTGTTTAATAAATGTTTGAAATGATCATCACAAATTACCATTATTTGTTCTTTGTTATGTACATTGTTATTTACCTACTCTTGAAGTACCAAACTTAAGTCTATTCTAAACGTCCACTGCTGAATAAAGGCCTCCCCCAGAAAGTGCCACTTTAAGTGGCTGCTCGCATCCTGCATCCATCGGCTCCCCGCGGTATTTACCAGATCGTCCGTTCACTTAGTGAGGGCCGGCCTATGCTGCACTTTTCGTATTGTGGTCTACGAGCGATGTGGCCTGCCGATTACCATTTCAACATGCTAATTCTAAGAAACAAAGTACTACTGCCCTGCACTATTGCACTATGCGAAAGGGAGACGGTAGGGGGGGGGGGAGAAGATAAAGGAAAAGGATGAATGGAAGAAACGGTGAATGGAGGCAAGTGCGTAAGCACTACTTTCACCGTGTCGCCTGCCCACTGCCATTTCAACTTGCTAATTCCGCCGGGTTCAAGTCCCGTTCGTGATTAACATTTTTCCTTTACAAATTAATCGTTAATAATACCTACCTTTAACCGATGGAGTCTTGCCATGTGGGATTTCTTATAATAGTTTAAGCTGTACAAAGGAATTTTTGCTATTTACCTAGGTAGGTACATATTTAAGATCACAAAATAGTGCAACTTTAGTATGAGTGCTATGAATATTGAGATAATAATAAAGGACTCACCATCAAATATAAGTACACGTATAATTATTCTAGCTAGGTTGTCAAAAAATTCCCTGCTGCTTCAAACTCAGATAGTAGAAGTAACCTGAAAATAATTATAGTATTGTTATCTATATTACTTATATTAAACCGTAGGTCCAATTCTGTGCATTGAAGGTATTTAGAAATAATGTTTTTTGTGTTTGTTATTGATGCTGAAACCAAAACTATATTTTTTTACATCTTTGTCTGTCCGTCTGTCTGTACCTTGGATGAGCACGCCGACACAACTGAATGGATTGAAATGAAACTTGGCATGATTTGGTTCATACTACAAGGTATGCTTGAAGATACTTTTAATCCCGAAATTCAGCACGGTTCCTTCAGGGGAGGGGATGAAAGTAAAAATATGTACTTAGTTGTAATTCATTAACGCGTGGTCCGATTTAATTCATTATTTATTTGTTATAAAGGGGGAACATTAACTATTGTCCCATTAGTATTTATCATAAATGTGAAAGGAGGCAAGTGCTAAAGCACTACACTATGAAAATTTCGTTTAAATCGGCTTTGCATCAGAGGGATAAAATCAAAACAAAAATATAGTATGTAACTAAATAATCACAACACATCAGATGTCTCAACTTCTTGTTGCTATCTATAACGTACTCACATAATATTTCCATAATTTTCTTCTTATTCCACCCAAACATTACATTAAATTGATTACAGTTAAACTAATTTTTGTCAGTCTTGACTTTCATGCACCCTTGGTATAGGTAGCGGCAGGTAAGTTTAGCGCTGAGCGAAATGTGGATGATATTAGGTACTGTCGCGCGCGTAAACAATAATAAATAGTTAATGTTAAAGTGTTGCATAGCTTGTAACAGGATATTTTACTATTCGTTGCTTCATCAATCTCACTTTTTATTTGCTTTAAAGAATCAATCAATTCATTGGTTTCTCTTTTAACAAAACAATGCACGTATACACCATTTTTCGTGCCTATCTTTTCAAAACAGTATTTTTTCTAGGCATATTCACTATCTACTTAAATTACGCTAATAGAAAAACCAACAATTACAAACGAACTCAAACTTAACAAAAAACAAAACAATGAACTACAATAACAATACACTTTAGAGCGCGACTGTATAGACAGAAGTCAGCGGGCGTCGTATCGGGGCGGGGGACGGAATACGACTGGCTAGCCAATAACCGGCGCTACGTACGCGCACCCTTCGTCTCTCTAGCCCACCTGTGATACCTAATTTTTGACTTCTGCGCAATAACGGTCATCGCTAGACTTTCATGCCGGTACTTATAAATGGGACTAATACCTCTAAATATTACTGGACAAATACAATACGTCATACACTCTCATATACTAAACTATTAACACTTCGCTCCAAATACACAAACTACAACGTAAATTACGTACTCGCACACAACAGCATCGTGAATATAAAATGCATAAGTAATCGTGTTGCTACGTTCGCTCGCCGCACACCTACATGGTGTACAGGCATACTGCACCGCAGTATTGCACCTATACAACCACAGGTCATCGTCACGTCACATACTACACCATTCACTCACGCACACAGCACAAGAATCGACACCTCTGGAATGTTTTGTTTACGACTTACTTACCTACCCCCAAAAACATGTTATCTTAATATGTAGTAGGTATTGTAAATATAAGCACTACATGGATTTTAAAATGCATTTTAGCATTAAAAAAAACGCACTTCAACATACAAGAATTGCAAACCACTTTAGAGTAGGTAGGTACCGATCTTTACAATACCTCACTTTAATCGATGAGATGCAGATATGATGTGAGATTTCTGTAATAGCTTGAGCTGTACAAACGTATGTTTGCTATGTATCTAGGTACATAGCAAACATAGGTATTTGAACATTGAGATAAATAAATGGCATTATAGGCAATAAGTAGGTATTCGATGTATGTAAGGACTCACTTACACGCTTGCTTGGTTTCTTTGATGTCCACGGTAGTTACGGTCACGGTCAGACGATCACAAACGTAGGACACAAACACAGATAAAGCTAAAACATTTACTTAATTGCTGCGCATGCACTGTCGACCACAAACATAAATATATTATGAGTCACCCGTCGCCATCATCGTTCCATCGGCTGCAGGCTACACTCTGTCTCTCTTTCGTTCCTTAAATGTATGACATTTGGACATCTCGCTCACACTTTCTTATCAAGTACTGCGTTCCATATTGCCGATGACGTATGAATCAAATTCATTTCAATTAACCATTTCAGTCATTGTTGTTTTTTTATTTGTTGCTGAGGGTTTGCATTAAAATATAAATAACATTGTCACTGTAAACATAAATGTCTTTTACACTAAAGATTGTTGTGACGTAATTCCGGTTTTCGGTTTTTGTATGAAAAATATGTTTTTTTGTATGAAAGGTACCTTTTTTTATTGTTTACATGGAATCGTCCCAAGGTTAACTACAACTTTTGACCATAAACTTTTTCGATCGGCCTTACCGTTTCTGAGATCTGATCTGGTGTTCCACCTTGGAGACCATTTTCTGATGATGTTCGATTTTACTTGGGGTCACGGGACCTATTCGCACACATCTCTAGTACATTGCCAAGTCGTCCGATGGCTCGATCGGCCAGAACATTCATGTCAATCAGTCAATCAATCAGTCATCTATGACCGTTTTTTAGCTTTATATATTATAGACTAGTATTTTGCCCCGTGCGCGGGCCGCGAGCGGCCCGCGAGTACGTTTTTGGGGCTGTTTTATTTATAAAAGAGTTATACTTTACGCTAAACTTTAAATTTTGCAAGAATTAGTACAAAACAGTGGTATTTTTCAAAGAAAATGATAATTGATCTGACTTGTGCATGGCGGCCATCTTGAAAAATGCTGTCAGTGAAGTAAAATGTCAAAATTTGTAATCGCCGTCTTTTAAAACCCCCAAATATATAATATCAGACGGATCAGAGCTAATTTCAAATCGGGCGCCATTTTGAATCCACCATGTTGGAAATATTTTAACACCGTGAGAAAGTCATCGATGTTCGCTTTACTATGATTCCAAATACGCCATGCCTACCTCTGTTAGTTTCGGAAGTGTGCACGTTTGTATTTTGCATGGCGGCCATCCATGTTAATGTCCTAAAAAATGCTGTCAATCAATTTAAATGTAAAAAATTATAATCAGCATCTCCAAAAAACCCCAAGTTTAAAATTTCAGCCGGATCTGAGCCAACTTAGATCTGGCGCCATTTTGAATCTGCCATCTTGGAATTATTTTACCACCATAAAAATGTCATCGTTGTTCTCTTTGCCATGAGTCCAAACACGCCATGACTGTCTCAAAGCCTCTAACTTGTGCACGTATACATTTTGCATGCCGGCCATTTTGATTTGTTTGTCCAAAAAAGTGACAATTTTATATCAAAGTTCCCGAAAATAATCAGTTGATAGTTAAAGACGTTAAAGATAGGTTAGTCTTGAAGTTACCCCCCACATATCTACCTAAATTAAGTAATGAGGAAAAGTGTATGTGTCTTTTCACTACATTTAAGACAGCTGTATTGTTCTCATACAATAACTTTGCTCACGCATCTATGTTTTAAACAGATTCCACTTTATGCCCGAGTCAAACAGTATCTACTTTTATATTATGCACTTACATTTTGGCCACCACCACACATGGTGGGTGGCGATATTAGCAAGGTTGGATCACACAGGGCCGGCTATCATAGAAGTTATATACTTATTCACTTCAAGACTTCATCATCATCATCATCATCATCATCATCATCATCATCATCAAGACAGGTTATAGTAATTAGGGATTACAAAGGGTGCCAATGTATTCCACTCCTTTGCAGTAAACGCGCTATGCACACTCACCTCACGTGCATAATTTTTTTTAATGTAAATGAATGTAGTGCCGAGCTAGTCGTTCGCCTGGTGTAAAGCAACTCGGTTGCCCATAACAGATTTCAGTGTCACTCGGAACTCTAAATTAATAATAGGTAGCAGCATAAGAAAATAGAAAGCCACCTTGCGTCGATACTCGAGTATTTTCAACGCTAAGAAGAAGGTTTCTACTAAATTAACAAAATATTAGCCTTATATTAGTACGCAGCCGCATACCTAGGTCGAGAAGGTAATTACTGGAGTGGTGCCGGAAGCGTAGAGTTGATGTAGAATTGGAATTAGCTATAAATTTAACATTGGTACTATGTTTGATGATTGAATTTCATTACACTGATTTTGTCACGTTCCTAGATTTCTTATGATAATTATAACCACAGAACATCCTAGTGCTTTTCTACCTCAGTCAAGGAAACCGAAGCTCAAACTGCTACCTAAACAACATAATATCAGTCACACAAGTAGTTACCTTCCCATCTATTATCCTACCGAAAACACCATGGTAAACGCGGGTGGGACTCATCATCACTCATCAGTGCAGGATTCAGCATTGTCTCAAGATCAAGCTAGTCGATACACACGGTGCGATGAAACATAGCCGACAACAAAGATAAAGCCACTATAATCACCCTATTGAAGGGAGAAGGAAAAAGAAAGGGGAAAAGAATGAATGGATGGGACGATGGAAAGGAGGCAGGCTCCGCCTGCCTCCCTTCCATAGCCATCCCATCCATTCATCCTTTCCCCCTGTCTTTGCTCTTTCACTTTCCACTTCCCTTGAACAGGGTTATGGCATAAAACTAATTATATATAAAACATCGAAATGGTGTTTGAAGAATGTACGTAGGCAATTTACGACCAAACACCATTTCGATGTCCGTAAAAATAAAATCAATAATATTTATTATAATAATAGGTACCTAATTAATTCACATGATTACTTATATTAGGTACCTACTTAGTTTTGTGTAGTAATACTTAAATATGTATGTGTTGTGTACATTAAAAATAAATAAAAATGTGACAGTGTTTTATTTCAAGCCGTTGATTATTCACAGACAGAAAACCTACCTACCCACCTTCTCACTTTTACAGCTAAGCTACAATTTATATGGGTTATGAGACGATTACGTATAAAAAAGGCTGGTTTAAGCTTTATTTAGTTAAGTAGCAAGTTAACTTGCTACTTTGTTTTATTTTCTATACCCCGACAACTAAATCACTAAATTCGCCGCACTTTTATACATTCAAGTTTAGTTAGTACCTAACACTTCATAACTCGGTAAGTAGTAACGCACTGAAATGTGAAACTAAACACCACCATAATGGGCGGACACAACTTACAACTTAATCGAACGAACTCGTTGACATCATAACTTAACTCTCTACTAAACTAAACAAAGCGTAAACCAGCCTTAAGAACTTAAAAATAAAATGACAGACTCAAAACCATAATATTATAGAGCTCCTTTTAAAGGAGCCCCTCATAACAATTAATTCACCCACATAATTCAACCTCATAATTTCCCTTCATAACAAGTCTTGATAAGAAGCAACTTAGCTCTTAAGTCTTACCTAATAATTTTCTTCTAAGCATATAAAGTGCTTTGTCAAACTCGACTTCAACTGGCCTGTGAGCTCAGATGGTAGTAGCTTCTGAACTATAAGTTGTGGATTCAATTCCCACTCAGGACAAATATTTGTGTGATGAACATCGATGTTTGTTCTGTGTCTGGGTGTTACATTGTATTCTACATGTAGGTACATGTAGGTACTTACAAACAAAAAAGTATGTAATACTCGTTTTCACCAAAAATCCTTACATTTTAAAGGACCCTTAAAAATACTTAAGTGGCATCTGATAGTAAAGTAGTTTTCACCGATGCGATGGTTAAGGGACACCTAAAGCCGAACCTCGACCCCTTAGCGATGACTTCATTATGCCACTTTATTTTTCAATTGTATTTGGCAACTGTTTCAACCCGCATAACCCCAGGAAATGATTTTCTTTTTTCATTTTTTCTGATGGATTCCTAATATAATAAAAAATCTAATGCTAAATCAATAAAGCTTGTCTTTTTGACGATTATTCTCTAAAATATAAAAAAATACCTAAATCGGCGGTTGGCCGGTTTGCGGAAACCGTAGAAAAGCATAACCTCTCATTTACTGGAGATTTTTTTCAGCGCTGTGAAAACGAATTTAGGTATGGGTCAAATTTAGGGGACCCTTAGCCAAAGCGATTCCTAGTTAGGGTATAATTTAGGGATCTTTGGTGAAAATGGGCATAATAAGTATTGTATCAGTTATCTGGTTCCCACAGTACCAGCTATGCTTAGTTTACGGCTATATGGCGCTGTGTGAATTGCCCACACATATTTAAAGATAAAGAAAATAAATATTATAAGATTTTAATTTTCTACGGTCATGGTGCTTGCCATAGTACCAAAATATCGGCAACTCGGATCAAATAAATTACATGATAAATATCCCGTAAATAAACAATATTTTATTATTAATATAATATATTGTAAATTTAGAAAAACTATGGCGAAGCTGTTATTACCTATACTTATAATAAAAAACTAACAGGTCCACTAATGTACATTGAAGAAATTTTGAAAAGAAAAAATAATTTTCCCTACGCTGAAGCCAAACCTATATTTTTTCATTTTTGTCTGTCTATCTGTCTGACTGTATCTTGGCTGAGCATCACACCGAAACTACTGAATGGGTTCAAATTCATGGTTACGTAGGCTATAGGATATTTTTGATCCCAAAATTCAGCATGGTTCCCTTGGGAGAGGAAATAAATTAAAATTATGTACTTCGTTGTAATTCATTGACGCGTGGTCCGATTTAATGAATTCTTTTTTTTGTTAGAAAGGGGGTACTTTAAATATCCTCCCATGAATATGGTTTTGTAGTTCAGAAATTACAGACATCCAACCTTCAGTATTAGGTCCAAAGCCACTCCTGCCCTATACTATGGGGAATAGAGAAAGGAGGGGGTAAAGATAAGGGAAAAGGATGAATGGATGAAACGGTGAATGGAGGCAGGTGCTGGCGCACCTGCCTCCTTTCCCCTTCATCCATTCATCCTTTTCCCTTATCTTTTTCCCCTCTTCCTTTAGACTGAGATAAGGCGTAAACCTAATAAACCCTTGCAAAGCAGCGTAGGCCGGCCCCTCACTTGGTGGACCGACGATCTGGTGAAAACCGCGGGGAGCCGATGGATGCAGGAGGTGAGCAGCCGCTGAAGGTGGCGCGCTCTGGGGGAGGCCTATGTTCAGGAGTGGACGTCTTCAGGCTGTTGATGATGATGATGATGAACCTTCAGTATTAGGTCCAGAGCCACTCCTGTCTTGTACTATGGGAAATAGACTGAGATGATAAGGCGTAAACCTAATAAACCCTTGCAAAGCCGGGGCGGGTCAGCTAGTAACAAATAAGTGTGAAAGTAAGATCAGTTCTTTGAATGCATCACACAGACGACAAATTCGAGATATCTTATCTCACCATTATCAGCCTGAAGACGTCCACTGCTGAACATAGGTCTCCTCCATAGAGCACTACTTGAGCAGCTGCGTGCCTCCTGCATCCATCGGCTTCCCGCGGTTTTGACCAAGTCGTCGGTCTACTAATATATACCACCACCTAGATCTTATAAGAGTCAGCCTTGTTTAGTTCTGAGGATAGATGGCGCTGTGTGGAATGTCCACACATATTCACAGTGCCGTTTAGCCTCAAACTAAGTATAGCTTGTACAATGGGGCACCAATTAACTGATACAATACATAGTTTGAATAAGTACAATAACCACACAGATTAAACATCTATTACCTGATCATCACACTCAATTTTTGTCTGTACATTAAAAAAAAAAATATGTGTGAACATTTCACACATCGCCATCTAGCCCCAAACTAACCATAGCTATGATTTTACTGTAACGTTCTAATTTATACATAATAATATCTATTAGCTAACCCATTTTTTAACCATCTAGTCTAGTCTGGGTAGGTTGCTTCACTTGAAAACTTAGACAAACGAATCTTGGTAATGATTTGACCCATTCTTCCATTCTTTATTTTCTGCAGCATACATTGTGAGTGTAGACATGATATTTCTTCTTTTGTTTGATGAGTTTCTGTTTTGAACGCTTTGTTAGGCAGGTAGTTCTTCGAACGTACTGTAAAACATGAAATAACACATTTTTATATTTTTCCACTTAAAATAGAAGGTTTGCCCGCACAATTGACTGAGGGCGTTTAAAAATGTTTCAAAACATTCTCACACTAATTGTTATTTACCTACTCTTGAAGGCCAATAAGCTGTGTATTCTGCGACATAGTTAAGAATTGTATTTTTTTTAATGGGGAAATGCCTTCCCACTTCCTTGCCACCACGGGGGTGATGAGGAAGCTCATTACGGATCTTATCTCGCAGGAACACACCAAGCATAGCTCGCCATAGCTTGCTGGGTGACTTTGAGCTTACTGATGAGGCCATCTGTTAGTGACCATGTCTCAGTTCCATATTATATTATGTCCTGGCAACACACACTTCTACATAGAAGATGTCTGATGATTTGTGTGTGATGCTTGTATTTTAATTTTTATCATGTACTGTTTACTGTATTATTCTACATGGAGAGAGTATAAGTGGGGGTTGGTGGATGACACAATAATTGTTCTTAGAATTTTGTGATTCTTGAACATGCCAGTTTCCTCACGATGTTTTCCCTCAACCAATGCCCTGCACCAATCACTATTCCCAGTTCTTACCATTTAAACCTGCACGCGATGGTTTGAAAGTTGTACTGGAATAAAAACCAGGGAAATGTGCATTTTATTATGTATTTAAAAGTATAATTATGTAAGTTGACAAATATAAGATTTTAAACTGTCATAGTGTCATGGGTGGTCATTTTTATAGCCAAGAGTTTATATGACTTGCTTGAAAATAATTACCTGTGGTAGAGCATCAAATCGTCCACTTGGAACTGTAGAACTGTATTGAAGCTGTAGACGATTGATAGGACCCGTAAAAACCCTGGAACACATAAACAAAAAAACATCCACTTTTTGTAATATGGCAGTCATTGCAAAAACAATACTAATATTATAAAAAGCGAAAGCTTGTATGTGTGTATTTTTGTTACTCTTTCACGTTCAAACAGCTGGGCGGATTTAGATGATTGGAATAGAGATCGAATTAATAAATTCTTGCTATCAAAGTGACAGGTGCAGACTTTTGATGGAACAAAGTGTTGTGCAATGGAAACAATATCTAAGTAAAATTTGGGTTTTCTTAAGTGAGGATTTAAATATAATAGATACACAGTTTGTGGCATTATTTATAGCTAAATTTTATTTTTGTCGAGAAAAAGGAAAACTGTAATAAAACTGCTAAACTAAGTGTGAGTACTGATTTTGATGAAATTTCTATGGAACTAATTTGAAAATACAGTATTGCTATAACAAAATATAAAAGAAGAATTTTCCAAATCGGTTAGTATACGACTTATTGATATGGAGATTCTTGCAGTCTTTGTCATTCATACCATTGAGATTGCTTTAGGAAAAGTATAATGTGAGCAAAATCTTGGGTGGGAATCGAACCCTCAACTTATGGATAGTGAATATTTATGATTTTTATAGCAGTATCGCCTGCTCAGCGTACTCTACAGATTAATTTGTAAAGGAAAAATGTGAATCACGGGCGGGACTTGAACCCGCATCCATTCGTTCCAAAAGCCGGGACATGCTTTACTTAAGCTACCGTGTCAAGTGGTCTCATGTCCGAATTTATCCTTCACCTACCACTTTAACCAACTTACGGGGTTGGCAGCGCCATCTATTGAGAAATTCTTAAGAATTATCCCAACCAGCACGGTCAAATTACATCAACCACAAATGCTGTAAAGATATTAGGCCTCCCAAATCAATATTTATAGATAGTGAAATATTTTTTCCACAATTTCGCTGTCTTTTTAAGCATACAAAGTGCAGGCAGAAGCGGCGGCGAACTGGGCGTTTTACTATTGTATACATAGTAGTTTGCCGTACCGTTGAATATAGAATGAAAGGTAAGAGAGAAAAGTCATCGGCAAGATGTCATGTAGCTCAAAAGTCTACAAGACAAAAAAATCGGCTACCAAACTTGCCACCCCTAAAATCTGCCGCGCTAGGTTCAATCCTACTCAGTCTAATGCGTACCTATGCCGTGTAAAATTGCACCTGAATTTTATCGGAAAATTGAGTCGAAAGTATGAAATTCTTTGTTCTTTTGAGGCGGGCCATGCCCCCCCTGTATCTGCCAATGATTAGGCGTACCATAATTAGGAAACAACTTTGTGTTACTTACTTGTAAACATTGTCCATTTTAATGTCGCTCCATTGTGTGATTACTGAACCTTGAATTTTGATCGCAGATGTATTTCTTCCTTTGTTTGTTGTATTTCTGTATTAAATTATTATTCAGGTAGGTATTCGCAAAAAAACCTGTAAAGAATAAAATAATAAAAGTTTAACTTTTTCCACTTAATATAGGAGGTTTTTTTTGTAAGCTTTCATTCTTAATGTTTCCGTAATGGGCTTAGGCGTTGTTTAATAAATGTTTGAAATGATCATCACAAATTACCATTATTTGTTCTTTGTTATGTACATTGTTATTTACCTACTCTTGAAGTACCAAACTTAAGTCTATTCTAAACGTCCACTGCTGAATAAAGGCCTCCCCCAGAAAGTGCCACTTTAAGTGGCTGCTCGCATCCTGCATCCATCGGCTCCCCGCGGTATTTACCAGATCGTCCGTTCACTTAGTGAGGGCCGGCCTATGCTGCACTTTTCGTATTGTGGTCTACGAGCGATGTGGCCTGCCGATTACCATTTCAACATGCTAATTCTAAGAAACAAAGTACTACTGCCCTGCACTATTGCACTATGCGAAAGGGAGACGGTAGGGGGGGGGGGAGAAGATAAAGGAAAAGGATGAATGGAAGAAACGGTGAATGGAGGCAAGTGCGTAAGCACTACTTTCACCGTGTCGCCTGCCCACTGCCATTTCAACTTGCTAATTCCGCCGGGTTCAAGTCCCGTTCGTGATTAACATTTTTCCTTTACAAATTAATCGTTAATAATACCTACCTTTAACCGATGGAGTCTTGCCATGTGGGATTTCTTATAATAGTTTAAGCTGTACAAAGGAATTTTTGCTATTTACCTAGGTAGGTACATATTTAAGATCACAAAATAGTGCAACTTTAGTATGAGTGCTATGAATATTGAGATAATAATAAAGGACTCACCATCAAATATAAGTACACGTATAATTATTCTAGCTAGGTTGTCAAAAAATTCCCTGCTGCTTCAAACTCAGATAGTAGAAGTAACCTGAAAATAATTATAGTATTGTTATCTATATTACTTATATTAAACCGTAGGTCCAATTCTGTGCATTGAAGGTATTTAGAAATAATGTTTTTTGTGTTTGTTATTGATGCTGAAACCAAAACTATATTTTTTTACATCTTTGTCTGTCCGTCTGTCTGTACCTTGGATGAGCACGCCGACACAACTGAATGGATTGAAATGAAACTTGGCATGATTTGGTTCATACTACAAGGTATGCTTGAAGATACTTTTAATCCCGAAATTCAGCACGGTTCCTTCAGGGGAGGGGATGAAAGTAAAAATATGTACTTAGTTGTAATTCATTAACGCGTGGTCCGATTTAATTCATTATTTATTTGTTATAAAGGGGGAACATTAACTATTGTCCCATTAGTATTTATCATAAATGTGAAAGGAGGCAAGTGCTAAAGCACTACACTATGAAAATTTCGTTTAAATCGGCTTTGCATCAGAGGGATAAAATCAAAACAAAAATATAGTATGTAACTAAATAATCACAACACATCAGATGTCTCAACTTCTTGTTGCTATCTATAACGTACTCACATAATATTTCCATAATTTTCTTCTTATTCCACCCAAACATTACATTAAATTGATTACAGTTAAACTAATTTTTGTCAGTCTTGACTTTCATGCACCCTTGGTATAGGTAGCGGCAGGTAAGTTTAGCGCTGAGCGAAATGTGGATGATATTAGGTACTGTCGCGCGCGTAAACAATAATAAATAGTTAATGTTAAAGTGTTGCATAGCTTGTAACAGGATATTTTACTATTCGTTGCTTCATCAATCTCACTTTTTATTTGCTTTAAAGAATCAATCAATTCATTGGTTTCTCTTTTAACAAAACAATGCACGTATACACCATTTTTCGTGCCTATCTTTTCAAAACAGTATTTTTTCTAGGCATATTCACTATCTACTTAAATTACGCTAATAGAAAAACCAACAATTACAAACGAACTCAAACTTAACAAAAAACAAAACAATGAACTACAATAACAATACACTTTAGAGCGCGACTGTATAGACAGAAGTCAGCGGGCGTCGTATCGGGGCGGGGGACGGAATACGACTGGCTAGCCAATAACCGGCGCTACGTACGCGCACCCTTCGTCTCTCTAGCCCACCTGTGATACCTAATTTTTGACTTCTGCGCAATAACGGTCATCGCTAGACTTTCATGCCGGTACTTATAAATGGGACTAATACCTCTAAATATTACTGGACAAATACAATACGTCATACACTCTCATATACTAAACTATTAACACTTCGCTCCAAATACACAAACTACAACGTAAATTACGTACTCGCACACAACAGCATCGTGAATATAAAATGCATAAGTAATCGTGTTGCTACGTTCGCTCGCCGCACACCTACATGGTGTACAGGCATACTGCACCGCAGTATTGCACCTATACAACCACAGGTCATCGTCACGTCACATACTACACCATTCACTCACGCACACAGCACAAGAATCGACACCTCTGGAATGTTTTGTTTACGACTTACTTACCTACCCCCAAAAACATGTTATCTTAATATGTAGTAGGTATTGTAAATATAAGCACTACATGGATTTTAAAATGCATTTTAGCATTAAAAAAAACGCACTTCAACATACAAGAATTGCAAACCACTTTAGAGTAGGTAGGTACCGATCTTTACAATACCTCACTTTAATCGATGAGATGCAGATATGATGTGAGATTTCTGTAATAGCTTGAGCTGTACAAACGTATGTTTGCTATGTATCTAGGTACATAGCAAACATAGGTATTTGAACATTGAGATAAATAAATGGCATTATAGGCAATAAGTAGGTATTCGATGTATGTAAGGACTCACTTACACGCTTGCTTGGTTTCTTTGATGTCCACGGTAGTTACGGTCACGGTCAGACGATCACAAACGTAGGACACAAACACAGATAAAGCTAAAACATTTACTTAATTGCTGCGCATGCACTGTCGACCACAAACATAAATATATTATGAGTCACCCGTCGCCATCATCGTTCCATCGGCTGCAGGCTACACTCTGTCTCTCTTTCGTTCCTTAAATGTATGACATTTGGACATCTCGCTCACACTTTCTTATCAAGTACTGCGTTCCATATTGCCGATGACGTATGAATCAAATTCATTTCAATTAACCATTTCAGTCATTGTTGTTTTTTTATTTGTTGCTGAGGGTTTGCATTAAAATATAAATAACATTGTCACTGTAAACATAAATGTCTTTTACACTAAAGATTGTTGTGACGTAATTCCGGTTTTCGGTTTTTGTATGAAAAATATGTTTTTTTGTATGAAAGGTACCTTTTTTTATTGTTTACATGGAATCGTCCCAAGGTTAACTACAACTTTTGACCATAAACTTTTTCGATCGGCCTTACCGTTTCTGAGATCTGATCTGGTGTTCCACCTTGGAGACCATTTTCTGATGATGTTCGATTTTACTTGGGGTCACGGGACCTATTCGCACACATCTCTAGTACATTGCCAAGTCGTCCGATGGCTCGATCGGCCAGAACATTCATGTCAATCAGTCAATCAATCAGTCATCTATGACCGTTTTTTAGCTTTATATATTATAGACTAGTATTTTGCCCCGTGCGCGGGCCGCGAGCGGCCCGCGTGTGTGTTTTCGTGGCGTTCCATTTGTTCAAAACGCTATACTTGGAGCTAAACTTTAAATTTTGCAAGTACTTGTACAAAACTGCCGTATTTATCAAAGAAAATGATAATGCGCGTGACTTTGCATGGCGGCCATTTTGTTTGACTTGACAGCGTCATTTGCACCATGAGTAGGATGCAACCGGCACACATGCACCGTGCGCGGTGCAAGTGCTGATCGTGACCGTCCACTTATACCAAACTACAATAAACTAACTCGCTTCGCTCGTCGTCGCATTGGGTATGTCGGAAAAAATTTGACGTTTGACACCTGTCAAAAATTGACATTTGACAACTGTCCTAAAAATTGACATTTGACATCTGTCAAAAAAATTGACATTTGATATTTGTCAATAAATTTGACATCTGTCAAAAAATTTGACAATTGACATCTGTCAAAAGTTTGACATTTGACATCAATCAAACTGACATCTGTCTACACTTGACAGCGGTATTAGAACAGTGCGCAGGTTGCAAGCGGCACACTTGCACCGTGCGCGGGCCGCACGCGGCCCGCACACGGTGCATGTGTGCAGGTGCAAGTGTTAGTTGTGACTGTCCAATTATACCAATGAGAGACAATAAACTAACTCACTCATCGCCGCATTTGGTAGGTTGGAAAAAAAAATTGACGTTTGACATCTGTCCAAAAAATTGACATTTGACATTGGCAATAAATTTGACATCTGTCATCAAATTTGACATTTGACATCTGTCAAAAGTTTGACATTTGACATCAATCAAACTGACATCTGTTTACACTTGACAGCGGTATTAGAACAGTGCGCAGGTTGCAAGCGGCACACTTTCACCGTGCGCGGGCCGCACGCGGCCCGCACACGGTGCAAGTGTGCAGGTGCAAGTGTTAGTTGTGACTGTCCAATTATACCAATGAGAGACAATAAACTAACTCACTCATCGCCGCATTTGGTAGGTTGGAAAAAAAATTGACATTTGACATCTGTCCAAAAAATTGACATTTGATATTTGTCAATAAATTTGACATCTGTCAAAAAATTTGACAATTGACATCTGTCAAAAGTTTGACATTTAAAATCAATCAAACTGACATCTGTCTACACTTGACAGCGGTATTAGAACAGTGCGCAGGTCGCAAGCGGCACACTTGCACCGTGCGCGGGCCGCACGCGGCCCGCACACGGTGCAAGTGTGCAGGTGCAAGTGTTGGTCGTGACCGTCCACTTATACCAAACTACAGTATACTTGGTGCTTGCTTCGCTCGTCGTTGCATTTGGTAGGTTGGAAAAAAATTGACATTTGACATCTATCAAAAAATTTGACATCTGTCAAAATTTTGACGTTTGACATCTGTCACACTGACATCTGTCAAAATTACAACTATCTCCTTCCAAAACTGTACCATAGGCAATAAAACGGAAAACAGCAATTTTGATAATAGTATATACGGCGGCCATATTAAAAAATGACAGATGTCAAAATTTGACCAAACCATGTTGATCAGCATCCTTTGGGGCCCCCAGATATCGATTTACATCCCGATCGGAGCTTCTTTATTTTCGGACGCGGACCAATGGACCGCCATTTTGAAAAACATTCTTTTTCACTGTATGCCCCTCTCAAAACTGTACAATATTAGAACAAACCCTCCCTACAAAAGTCTCACAGTTTCGGTGTTATTTGCGAATTAAAAATCCTAAAAAAGTGAAATTGCATGTTCGCAATATTTCAAAATGGCGGAATCAAAAAAGTTTTTACACATTCCTACCAAGTGTACCGTGGGATTTTCAGATATCGATTTTCATTCGGATCGGACAACTTTTACTATGAGTCGGTACGTCTACAGCCGCCATCTTGAAAAAAATTGATTTCACTGATATTGCATTCTTACCCTTATAATATCTATACTTGATCCCCAGGAACGACTTTTCTAAATCACTCGCAACGGAGGCGCAAAAAAGCAAAGTTGATATTTCAATAAAAGCACCTTTGTATGGCAGCCCCATTGAAAGTTGACACATGTCAAAATTTGATTACAGAATGTTGATCATCATCCTTGGGGACCCCCAGATATCGATTTTCATCCGGATCGGTGAAACTTTTTTTTCCGCCGCGGCCAAAATTTCCGCCATTTTGAAAAAAAAAATTTTTCGCAATCTTCCCCTCTGACCTCCAACTAATATTAGTTCGAGCTCTTTATACTAAAGTGTCATAGTTTCGCCGTCATTTATGGTTAAAATTTGTATGGCGGATTTTTTTTTCCGCCATTTTGAATTTTTTTTGACATCTCCAAAATCGTCCCAGGGTTTGCTATGACATTCCTTAAAACGCACATGATCTATCTTTTATGGTTTGGCCAGGCCGTTGACCGTCCGAGTGACCGAAGTTCGGAAGACCAGGTCGCGAATTTTTTTGAAGACACCTCGATCATCTGGACACAAAACACAACAAAGACATTCAAAATTTTCCATAGGTGTCGAGAAACAATGCGTCAAAAATGAAAAAAAAAATTTGTATGGCAGCCATCTTTAAAAATGGCGGAATCCAAAATTTTTTTTGAAATATCGAATCTGCGGCCCCGAAAACCCCCCAATGCAAAAAATCACTCCGATCGGACCAACTTTCAAAATGGCCGCCATTTTGAATCCGCCATCTTGGATTTTCATGACAACCATCTGACAGCCCCCGTCATCCTCTATGACATTTGGTCGAGCACCACCCACATACCTCTTACCGTTGCCGAATTATGAGCGTTTCAATTTTGTATGGGGGCCACCGTTTTTTGTTCGGGGGCCCCCATTTTTTTCATTTCTCTGGAAACATCCCAGGGTCTACTCCAACATTAGTTAAAACTGGACCCCCATATCTCTTGTCGTTTTCGAGATCCGTTGACCTGTTCCATCTCAGAGACGATTTTCTGGTAATGTCAGATTTTTCCTGGGGTGACATGACCCATCACTATACAGCCTCATACTCAGTTTTGACTGACCACTTCTGAGAGCTGAGATCAATTATGTCAATCATCAGTCAGTCAGTCACTCATGGGTATCCAATTTTATAGTAATAGTAACTAGTATTTTGCCCCGTGCGCGGGCCGCGAGCGGCCCGCGTGGGTGTTTTCGTGGCGTTCCATTTGTTCAAAACGCTATACTTGCAGCTAAACTTTAAATTTTGCAAGTACTTGTACAAAACTGCGGTATCTATCAAAGAAAATGATAATTCATCTGACTTGTGCATGGCGGCCATCTTGTTTGACTTGACAGCGTCATTGGCACCATTAGCAGGTCAAAACCGGCACACTTGCACCGTGTGCGGGCCGCACGCGGCCCGCACACGGTGCAATTGTGCAGGTGCAAGTGTTGATCGTGACCGTCCACTTATACCAAACTACAGTAAACTAACTCGCTTCGCTCGTCGTCGCATTGGGTAGGTTGGAAAAAATTTGACGTTTGACATCTGTCAAAAATTGACATTTGACATCTGTCAAAAATTTGACATCTGTCAAAAAATTTGACATTTGACATCTGTCAAAAGTTTGACATTTGACATCAATCAAACTGACATCTGTCTACACTTGACAGCGGTATTAGAACAGTGCGCAGGTCGCAAGCGGCACACTTGCACCGTGCGCGGGCCGCACGCGGCCCGCACACGGTGCAAGTGTGCAGGTGCAAGTTTTGGTCGTGACCGTCCACTTATACCAAACTACAGTATACTTGGTGCTTGCTTCGCTCGTCGTTGCATTTGGTAGGTTGGAAAAAAATTGACATTTGACATCTATCAAAAAATTTGACATCTGTCAAAAAATTTGACATTTGACATCTGTCAAAAGTTTGACATTTGACATCAATCAAACTGACATCTGTCTACACTTGACAGCGGTATTAGAACAGTGCGCAGGTCGCAAGCGGCACACTTGCACCGTGCGCGGGCCGCACGCGGCCCGCACACGGTGCAAGTGTGCAGGTGCAAGTTTTGGTCGTGACCGTCCACTTATACCAAACTACAGTATACTTGGTGCTTGCTTCGCTCGTCGTTGCATTTGGTAGGTTGGAAAAAAATTGACATTTGACATCTATCAAAAAATTTGACATCTGTCAAAATTTTGACATCTGTCACACTGACATCTGTCAAAATTACAACTATCTCCTTCCGAAACTGTAGTACCATAGGCGATAAAACGGAAAACAGCAATTTTGATAATAGTATATACGGCGGCCATATTAAAAAATGACAGATGTCAAAATTTGACCAAACCATGTTGATCAGCATCCTTTGGGACCCCCAGATATCGATTTATATCCCGATCAGAGCACCTTTACTTTCAGACGCGGACCAATAGACCGCCATTTTGAAAAAAGTACTTTTTCACTGTGTGCCCCTCACAAAACTGTACAATATTAGAACAAACCCTCCCTACAAAAGTCTCACAGTTTCGGTGTTATTTGCGAATTAAAAATCCTTAAAAAGTGAAATTGCATGTTCGCAATTTTTCAAAATGGCGGAATCAAAAAAGTTTTTACACTTTCCTACCAAGTGTACCGTGGGATTTTCAGATATCGATTTTCATTCGGATCGGACAACTTTTACTATGAGTCGGTACGTCTACAGCCGCCATCTTGAAAAAAATTGATTTCACTGATATTGCATTTTTACCCTTATAACATCTATACATGATCCCCAGGAACGACTTTTCTAAAGCACTCGCAACGGAGGCGCAAAAAAGCAAAGTTGATATTTCAATAAAAGCACCTTTGTATGGCAGCCCCATTGAAAGTTGACACATGTCAAAATTTGATTACAGAATGTTGATCATCATCCTTGGGGACCCCCAGATATCGATTTTCATCCGGATCGGTGAAACTTTTTTTCCCGCCGCGGCCAAAATTTCCGCCATTTTGAAAAAAAAAATTTTTCGCAATCTTCCCCTCTGACCTCCAACCAATATTAGTTCGAGCTCTTTATACTAAAGTGTCATAGTTTCGCCGTCATTTACGGTTAAAATTTGTATGGCGGATTTTTTTTTCCGCCATTTTGAATTTTTTTTGACATCTCCAAAATCGGCCCAGGGTTTGCTATGACATTCCTTAAAACGCACATGACCTATCTGATATGGTTTGGCCAGGCCGTTGACTGTCCGAGTGACCGAAGGTCGGAAGACCAGGACATGAATTTTTCTGGAGACACCTCAAACACCTTGACACGAATGTTAACAAAGATATTCAAAACTTTCCATAGGTATCGAGAAACAATGCGTCAAAAATGGGAAAAAAAAATTGTATGGCAGCCATCTTTAAAAATGGCGGAATCCAAAATTTTTTTTCAAATTACGAATCTGCGGCCCCGAAAACCCCCCCATGCGAAAAATCACCCCGATCGGACCAACTTTCAAAATGGCCGCCATTTTGAATCCGCCATCTTGGATTTTCATGACCACCATCTGACAGCCCCCGTCATCCTCTATGACATTTGGTCGAGCACTACCCACATACCTCTTACCGTTTCCGAATTATGAGCGTTTCAATTTTGTATGGGGGCCACCGTTTTTTGTTCGGGGGCCCCCATTTTTTTCATTTCTCTGGAAACATCCCAGGGTCTAATCCAACTTTAGTTAAAACTGGACCCCCATATCTCTTATCGTTTTCGAGATCCGTTGACCTGTTCCATCTCAGAGATGACTTTCTGGTAATGTCAGATTTTTCCCGGGGTGACATGACCCATCACTATACAGCCTCATACTCAGTTTTGACAGACCACTTCTGAGAGCTGAGATCAATTATGTCAATCATCAGTCAGTGAGTCAGTACATGGGTATTCAATTTTATAGTAATAGTAAAGTAAAGTAACTAGTATTTTGCCCCGTGCGCGGGCCGCGAGCGGCCCGCGTGTGTGTTTTCGTGGCGTTCCATTTGTTCAAAACGCTATACTTGTGTTTAAACTTGTAATTTTGCAAGTACTTGTACAAAACTGCGGTATCTATCAAAGAAAATGATAATTCATCTGACTTGTGCATGGCGGCCATCTTGTTTGACTTGACAGCGTCATTGGCACCATTAGCAGGTCGCAACCGGCACACTTGCAAGTGTTAGTCGTGACTGTCCAATTATACCAATGAGAGACAATAAACTAACTCACTCATCGCCGCATTTGGTAGGTTGGAAAAAAAATTGACATTTGACATCTGTCCAAAAAATTCACATTTGACATTTGTCAATAAATTTGACAGCTGTCAAAAAATTTTACATTTGACATCTGTCAAAAGTTTGACATTTGACATCAATCAAACTGACATCTGTCTACACTTGACAGCGGTATTAGAACAGTGCACAGGTCGCAAGCGGCACACTTGCACCGCGCGCGGGCCGCACGCGGCCCGCACACGGTACAAGTGTGCAGGTGCAAGTGTTAGTCGTGCCTGTCCAATTATACCAATGAGAGACAATAAACTAACTCACTCATCGCCGCATTTGGTAGGTTGGAAAAAAAATTGACATTTGACATCTGTCCAAAAAATTGACATTTGATATTTGTCAATAAATTTGACATCTGTCAAAAAAATTGACAATTGGCATCTGTCAAAAGTTTGACATTTAAAATCAATCAAACTGACATCTGTCTACACTTGACAGCGGTATTAGAACAGTGCGCAGGTGCAAGTGTGCAGGTGCAAGTGTTGGTCGTGACCGTCCACTTATACCAAACTACAGTATACTTGCTGCTCGCTTCGCTCGTCGTTGCATTTGGTAAGTTGGAAAAAAATTGACATTGGACATCTATCAAAAAATTTGACATCTGTCAAAATTTTGACGTTTGATATCTGTCACACTGACATCTGTCAAAATTACAACTATCTCCTTCCGAAACTGTAGTACCATAGGCGATCAAAACGGAAAACAGCAATTTCGATAATAGTATATACGGCGGCCATATTAAAAAATGACAGATGTCAAAATTTGACCAAACCATGTTGATCAGGATCCTTTGGGACCCCCAGATATCGATTTATATCCCGATCAGAGCACCTTTACTTTCAGACGCGGACCAATAGACCGCCATTTTGAAAAAAGTACTTTTTCACTGTGTGCCCCTCTCAAAACTGTACAATATTAGAACAAACCCTCCCTACAAAAGTCTCACAGTTTCGGTGTTATTTGCGAATTAAAAATCCTTAAAAAGTGAAATTGCATGTTCGCAATATTTCAAAATGGCGGAATCAAAAAAGTTTTTACACATTCCTACCAAGTGTACCGTGGGATTTTCAGATATCGATTTTCATTCGGATCGGACAACTTTTACTATGAGTCGGTACGTCTACAGCCGCCATCTTGAAAAAAATTGATTTCACTGATATTGCATTTTTACCCTTATAACATCTATACTTGATCCCCAGGAACGACTTTTCTAAAGCACTCGCAACGGAGGCGCAAAAAAGCAAAGTTGATATTTCAATAAAAGCACCTTTGTATGGCAGCCCCATTGAAAGTTGACAATTGTCAAAATTTGATTACAGAATGTTGATCATCATCCTTCGGGACCCTCAGATATCGATTTTCATCCGGATCGGTGAAACTTTTTTTCCCGCCGCGGCCAAAATTTCCGCCATTTTGAAAAAAAAATTTTTTCGCAATCTTCCCCTCTGACCTCCAACCAATATTAGTTCGAGCTCTTTATACTAAAGTGTCATAGTTTCGCCGTCATTTACGGTTAAAATTTGTATGGCGGATTTTTTTTTCCGCCATTTTGAATTTTTTTTGACATCTCCAAAATCGTCCCAAGGTTTGCTATGACATTCCTAAAAACGCACATGACCTATCTCATATGGTTTGGCCAGGCCGTTGACTGTCCGAGTGACCGAAGGTCGGAAGACCAGGTCGCGAATTTTTTTGAAGACACCTCGATCACCTGGACACAAAACACAACAAAGACATTCAAAATTTTCCATAGGTGTCGAGAAACAATGCGTCAAAAATGGAAAAAAAAATTTGTATGGCAGCCATCTTTAAAAATGGCGGAATCCAAAATATTTTTTCAAATATCGAATGTGTGGCCCCGAAAACCCCCTCATGCGAAAAATCACCCCGATCGGACCAACTTTCAAAATGGCCGCCATTTTGAATCCGCCATCTTGGATTTTCATGACAACCATCTGACAGCCCCCGTCATCCTCTATGACATTTGGTCGAGCACTACCCACATACCTCTTACCGTTTCCAAATTATGAGCGTTTCAATTTTGTATGGGGGCCACCGTTTTTTGTTCGGAGGCCCCCATTTTTTTTATTTCTCTGAAAACATCCCAGGGTCTACTCCAACTTTAGTTAAAACGGGACCCCCTTATCTCTGATCATTTTCGAGATCCGTTGACCTGTTCCATCTCAGAGACAATTTTCTGGTAATGTCAGATTTTTCCCGGGGTGACATGACCTATCACTACACAGCCTCATACTCAGTTTTGACTGACCACTTCTGAGAGCTGAGATCAATTATGTCAATCATCAGTCAGTGAGTCAGTACATGGGTTTTTAACTTTATATAAAGTCACTAGTATTTTGCCCCGTGCGCGGGCCGCGAGCGGCCCGCGTGTGTGTTTTCGTGGCGTTCCATTTGTTCAAAACGCTATACTTGTGTTTCAACTTGTAATTTTGCAAGTACTTGTACAAAACTGCGGTATCTATCAAAGAAAATGATAATTCATCTGACTTGTGCATGGCGGCCATCTTGTTTGACTTGACAGCGTCATTGGCACCATTAGCAGGTCGCAAGCGGAACAAAATTTTCCATAGGTATCGAGAAACAATGCGTCAAAAATAAAAAATAAAAATTTGTATGGCAGCCATCTTTAAAAATGGCGGAATCCAAATTTTTTTTTGAAATATCGAATCTGCAGGTGCAAGTGTTAGTCGTGACTGTCCAATTATACCAATGAGAGACAATAAACTAACTCACTCATCGCCGCATTTGGTAGGTAGGAAAAAAAAATTGACATTTGACATCTGTCCAAAAAATTGACATTTGACATTTGTCAATAAATTTGACATCTGTGAAAAAATTTGACATTTGACATCTGTCAAAAGTTTGACATTTGACATCTGTCAAAAGTTTGACATTTGACATCAATCAAACTGACATCTGTCTACACTTGACAGCGGTATTAGAACAGTGCGCAGGTCGCAAGCGGCACACTTGCACCGTGCGCGGGCCGCACGCGGCCCGCACACGGTGCAAGTGTGCAGGTGCAAGTGTTAGTCGTGACTGTCCAATTACACCAATGAGAGACAATAAACTAACTCACTCAACGCCGCATTTGGTAGGTTGGAAAAAAAAATTGACATTTGACATCTGTCCAAAAAATTCATATTTGACATTTGTCAATAAATTTGACATCTGTGAAAAAATTTGACATTTGACATCTGTCAAAAGTTTGACATTTGACATCAATCAAACTGACATCTGTCTACACTTGACAGCGGTATTAGAACAGTGCGCAGGTCGCAAGCGGCACACTTGCACCGTGCGCGGGCCGCACGCGGCCCGCACACGGTGCAAGTGTGTAGGTGCAAGTGTTAGTCGTGACTGTCCAATTACACCAATGAGAGACAATAAACTAACTCACTCAACGCCGCATTTGGTAGGTTGGAAAAAAAATTGACATTTGACATCTGTCCAAAAAATTGACATTTGACATTTGTCAATAAATTAAAATTTGACATTTGACATCTGTCAAAAGTTTGACATTTGACATCAATCCAACTGACATCTGTCTACACTTGACAGCGGTATTAGAACAGTGCGCAGGTCGCAAGCGGCACACTTGCACCGTGCGCGGGCCGCACGCGGCCCGCACACGGTGCAAGTGTGCAGGTGCAAGTGTTAGTCGTGACTGTCCAATTACACCAATGAGAGACAATAAACTAACTCACTCAACGCCGCATTTGGTAGGTTGGAAAAAAAATTGACATTTGACATCTGTCCAAAAAATTGACATTTGACATTTGTCAATAAATTAAAATTTGACATTTGACATCTGTCAAAAGTTTGACATTTGACATCAATCCAACTGACATCTGTCTACACTTGACAGCGGTATTAGAACAGTGCGCAGGTCGCAAGCGGCACACTTGCACCGTGCGCGGGCCGCACGCGGCCCGCACACGGTGCAAGTGTGCAGGTGCAAGTGTTAGTCGTGACTGTCCAATTATACCAATGAGAGACAGTAAACTAACTAACTCATCGCCGCATTTGGTACATTTGACATCTTTAAAAAAATTTGACACCTGTCAATCTTTTGACATATGACATCTGTCACAGTGACATCTGTCGAAATGACCACTATCTCGAACCGAAACTGTAGTACCATAAGCGATAAAACGGAAAACAGCCATTTCGATAACAGTACGTAAGGCGGCCATATTAAAAAATGACAGATGTCAAAATTTGACCTAACCATGTTGATCAGCATCCTTTGGGACCCCCAGATATCGATTTTTATCCCGATCGGAGCATCTTTATTTTCGGACGTGGACCAATAGACCGCCATTTTTAAAAAAGTACTTTTTCACTGTGTGCCCCTCACAAAACTGTACAATATTAGAACAAACCCTCCCTACAAAAGTCTCACAGTTTCGGTGTTATTTTCGAATTAAAATGCCTTAAAAAGTGAAATTGCATGTTCGCAATTTTTCAAAATGGCGGAATCAAAAAATTTTTTACACATTCCTACCAAGTGTACCTTGGGATTTTCAGATATCGATTTTCATTCGGATCGGATAACTTTTACTATGAGTCGGTACGTCTACAGCCGCCATCTTGAAAAAAATTGATTTCACTGATATTGCATTTTTACCCTTATAACATCCATACTTGATCCCCAGGAACGACTTTTCTAAAGCACTCGCAACGGAGGCGCAAAAAAGCAAAGTTGATATTTCAATAAAAGCACCTTTGTATGGCAGCCCCATTGAAAGTTGACACATGTCAAAATTTGATTTCAGAATATTGATTAGCATCTTTGGGGACCCCCAGATATCGATTTTCATCCGGATCGGTGAAACTTTTTTTCCCGCCGCGACCGAAATTTCCGCCATTTTGAAAAAAAAATTTTTTGCCATTCTTCCTCTCTGGCTTTCAAACAATATTAGTTCCAGCTCTTTACACTAAAGTGTCATAGTTTCGCCGTCATTTACGGTTAAAATTTGTATGGCGGATTTTTTTTTCCGCCATTTTGAATTTTTTTTGACATCTCCAAAATCGTCCCAGGGTTTGCTATGACATTCCTTAAAACGCACATGACCTATCCCATATGGTTTGACCAGGCCGTTGACTGTCCGAGTGACCGAAGGTCGGAAGACCAGGTCGCGAATTTTTTTGAAGACACCTCGATCACCTGGACACAAAACACAACAAAGACATTCAAAATTTTCCATAGGTGTCGAGAAACAATGCGTCAAAAATTGGAAAAAAAAATTGTATGGCAGCCATCTTTAAAAATGGCGGAATCCAAAATATTTTTTCAAATATCGAATGTGTGGCCCCGAAAACCCCCTTATGCGAAAAATCACCCCGATCGGACCAACTTTCAAAATGGCCGCCATTTTGAATCCGCCATCTTGGATTTTCATGACAATCATCTGACAGCCCCCGTCATCCTCTATGACATTTGGTCGAGCACCACCCACATACCTCTTACCGTTTCCGAATTATGAGCGTTTCAATTTTGTATGGGGGCCACCGTTTTTTGTTCGGGGGCCCCCATTTTTTTCATTTCTCTGGAAACATCCCAAGGTCTACTCCAACATTAGTTAAAACAGGACCCCCTTATCTCTTGTCGTTTTTGAGATCCATTGACCTGTTCCATCTCAGAGACGACTTTCTGGTAATGTCAGATTTTTCCCGAGGTGACATGACCGATCACTATACAGCCTCATACTCAGTTTTGACTGACCACTTCTGAGAGCTGAGATCAATTATGTCAATCATCAGTCAGTGACTCATGGGTATCCAATTTTATAGTAATAGTAACTAGTATTTTGCCCCGTGCGCGGGCCGCGAGCGGCCCGCGAGTACGTTTTTGGGGCTGTTTTATTTATAAAAGAGTTATACTTTACGCTAAACTTTAAATTTTGCAAGAATTAGTACAAAACAGTGGTATTTTTCAAAGAAAATGATAATTGATCTGACTTGTGCATGGCGGCCATCTTGAAAAATGCTGTCAGTGAAGTAAAATGTCAAAATTTGTAATCGCCGTCTTTTAAAACCCCCAAATATATAATATCAGACGGATCAGAGCTAATTTCAAATCGGGCGCCATTTTGAATCCACCATGTTGGAAATATTTTAACACCGTGAGAAAGTCATCGATGTTCGCTTTACTATGATTCCAAATACGCCATGCCTACCTCTGTTAGTTTCGGAAGTGTGCACGTTTGTATTTTGCATGGCGGCCATCCATGTTAATGTCCTAAAAAATGCTGTCAATCAATTTAAATGTAAAAAATTATAATCAGCATCTCCAAAAAACCCCAAGTTTAAAATTTCAGCCGGATCTGAGCCAACTTAGATCTGGCGCCATTTTGAATCTGCCATCTTGGAATTATTTTACCACCATAAAAATGTCATCGTTGTTCTCTTTGCCATGAGTCCAAACACGCCATGACTGTCTCAAAGCCTCTAACTTGTGCACGTATACATTTTGCATGCCGGCCATTTTGATTTGTTTGTCCAAAAAAGTGACAATTTTATATCAAAGTTCCCGAAAATAATCAGTTGATAGTTAAAGACGTTAAAGATAGGTTAGTCTTGAAGTTACCCCCCACATATCTACCTAAATTAAGTAATGAGGAAAAGTGTATGTGTCTTTTCACTACATTTAAGACAGCTGTATTGTTCTCATACAATAACTTTGCTCACGCATCTATGTTTTAAACAGATTCCACTTTATGCCCGAGTCAAACAGTATCTACTTTTATATTATGCACTTACATTTTGGCCACCACCACACATGGTGGGTGGCGATATTAGCAAGGTTGGATCACACAGGGCCGGCTATCATAGAAGTTATATACTTATTCACTTCAAGACTTCATCATCATCATCATCATCATCATCATCATCATCATCATCAAGACAGGTTATAGTAATTAGGGATTACAAAGGGTGCCAATGTATTCCACTCCTTTGCAGTAAACGCGCTATGCACACTCACCTCACGTGCATAATTTTTTTTAATGTAAATGAATGTAGTGCCGAGCTAGTCGTTCGCCTGGTGTAAAGCAACTCGGTTGCCCATAACAGATTTCAGTGTCACTCGGAACTCTAAATTAATAATAGGTAGCAGCATAAGAAAATAGAAAGCCACCTTGCGTCGATACTCGAGTATTTTCAACGCTAAGAAGAAGGTTTCTACTAAATTAACAAAATATTAGCCTTATATTAGTACGCAGCCGCATACCTAGGTCGAGAAGGTAATTACTGGAGTGGTGCCGGAAGCGTAGAGTTGATGTAGAATTGGAATTAGCTATAAATTTAACATTGGTACTATGTTTGATGATTGAATTTCATTACACTGATTTTGTCACGTTCCTAGATTTCTTATGATAATTATAACCACAGAACATCCTAGTGCTTTTCTACCTCAGTCAAGGAAACCGAAGCTCAAACTGCTACCTAAACAACATAATATCAGTCACACAAGTAGTTACCTTCCCATCTATTATCCTACCGAAAACACCATGGTAAACGCGGGTGGGACTCATCATCACTCATCAGTGCAGGATTCAGCATTGTCTCAAGATCAAGCTAGTCGATACACACGGTGCGATGAAACATAGCCGACAACAAAGATAAAGCCACTATAATCACCCTATTGAAGGGAGAAGGAAAAAGAAAGGGGAAAAGAATGAATGGATGGGACGATGGAAAGGAGGCAGGCTCCGCCTGCCTCCCTTCCATAGCCATCCCATCCATTCATCCTTTCCCCCTGTCTTTGCTCTTTCACTTTCCACTTCCCTTGAACAGGGTTATGGCATAAAACTAATTATATATAAAACATCGAAATGGTGTTTGAAGAATGTACGTAGGCAATTTACGACCAAACACCATTTCGATGTCCGTAAAAATAAAATCAATAATATTTATTATAATAATAGGTACCTAATTAATTCACATGATTACTTATATTAGGTACCTACTTAGTTTTGTGTAGTAATACTTAAATATGTATGTGTTGTGTACATTAAAAATAAATAAAAATGTGACAGTGTTTTATTTCAAGCCGTTGATTATTCACAGACAGAAAACCTACCTACCCACCTTCTCACTTTTACAGCTAAGCTACAATTTATATGGGTTATGAGACGATTACGTATAAAAAAGGCTGGTTTAAGCTTTATTTAGTTAAGTAGCAAGTTAACTTGCTACTTTGTTTTATTTTCTATACCCCGACAACTAAATCACTAAATTCGCCGCACTTTTATACATTCAAGTTTAGTTAGTACCTAACACTTCATAACTCGGTAAGTAGTAACGCACTGAAATGTGAAACTAAACACCACCATAATGGGCGGACACAACTTACAACTTAATCGAACGAACTCGTTGACATCATAACTTAACTCTCTACTAAACTAAACAAAGCGTAAACCAGCCTTAAGAACTTAAAAATAAAATGACAGACTCAAAACCATAATATTATAGAGCTCCTTTTAAAGGAGCCCCTCATAACAATTAATTCACCCACATAATTCAACCTCATAATTTCCCTTCATAACAAGTCTTGATAAGAAGCAACTTAGCTCTTAAGTCTTACCTAATAATTTTCTTCTAAGCATATAAAGTGCTTTGTCAAACTCGACTTCAACTGGCCTGTGAGCTCAGATGGTAGTAGCTTCTGAACTATAAGTTGTGGATTCAATTCCCACTCAGGACAAATATTTGTGTGATGAACATCGATGTTTGTTCTGTGTCTGGGTGTTACATTGTATTCTACATGTAGGTACATGTAGGTACTTACAAACAAAAAAGTATGTAATACTCGTTTTCACCAAAAATCCTTACATTTTAAAGGACCCTTAAAAATACTTAAGTGGCATCTGATAGTAAAGTAGTTTTCACCGATGCGATGGTTAAGGGACACCTAAAGCCGAACCTCGACCCCTTAGCGATGACTTCATTATGCCACTTTATTTTTCAATTGTATTTGGCAACTGTTTCAACCCGCATAACCCCAGGAAATGATTTTCTTTTTTCATTTTTTCTGATGGATTCCTAATATAATAAAAAATCTAATGCTAAATCAATAAAGCTTGTCTTTTTGACGATTATTCTCTAAAATATAAAAAAATACCTAAATCGGCGGTTGGCCGGTTTGCGGAAACCGTAGAAAAGCATAACCTCTCATTTACTGGAGATTTTTTTCAGCGCTGTGAAAACGAATTTAGGTATGGGTCAAATTTAGGGGACCCTTAGCCAAAGCGATTCCTAGTTAGGGTATAATTTAGGGATCTTTGGTGAAAATGGGCATAATAAGTATTGTATCAGTTATCTGGTTCCCACAGTACCAGCTATGCTTAGTTTACGGCTATATGGCGCTGTGTGAATTGCCCACACATATTTAAAGATAAAGAAAATAAATATTATAAGATTTTAATTTTCTACGGTCATGGTGCTTGCCATAGTACCAAAATATCGGCAACTCGGATCAAATAAATTACATGATAAATATCCCGTAAATAAACAATATTTTATTATTAATATAATATATTGTAAATTTAGAAAAACTATGGCGAAGCTGTTATTACCTATACTTATAATAAAAAACTAACAGGTCCACTAATGTACATTGAAGAAATTTTGAAAAGAAAAAATAATTTTCCCTACGCTGAAGCCAAACCTATATTTTTTCATTTTTGTCTGTCTATCTGTCTGACTGTATCTTGGCTGAGCATCACACCGAAACTACTGAATGGGTTCAAATTCATGGTTACGTAGGCTATAGGATATTTTTGATCCCAAAATTCAGCATGGTTCCCTTGGGAGAGGAAATAAATTAAAATTATGTACTTCGTTGTAATTCATTGACGCGTGGTCCGATTTAATGAATTCTTTTTTTTGTTAGAAAGGGGGTACTTTAAATATCCTCCCATGAATATGGTTTTGTAGTTCAGAAATTACAGACATCCAACCTTCAGTATTAGGTCCAAAGCCACTCCTGCCCTATACTATGGGGAATAGAGAAAGGAGGGGGTAAAGATAAGGGAAAAGGATGAATGGATGAAACGGTGAATGGAGGCAGGTGCTGGCGCACCTGCCTCCTTTCCCCTTCATCCATTCATCCTTTTCCCTTATCTTTTTCCCCTCTTCCTTTAGACTGAGATAAGGCGTAAACCTAATAAACCCTTGCAAAGCAGCGTAGGCCGGCCCCTCACTTGGTGGACCGACGATCTGGTGAAAACCGCGGGGAGCCGATGGATGCAGGAGGTGAGCAGCCGCTGAAGGTGGCGCGCTCTGGGGGAGGCCTATGTTCAGGAGTGGACGTCTTCAGGCTGTTGATGATGATGATGATGAACCTTCAGTATTAGGTCCAGAGCCACTCCTGTCTTGTACTATGGGAAATAGACTGAGATGATAAGGCGTAAACCTAATAAACCCTTGCAAAGCCGGGGCGGGTCAGCTAGTAACAAATAAGTGTGAAAGTAAGATCAGTTCTTTGAATGCATCACACAGACGACAAATTCGAGATATCTTATCTCACCATTATCAGCCTGAAGACGTCCACTGCTGAACATAGGTCTCCTCCATAGAGCACTACTTGAGCAGCTGCGTGCCTCCTGCATCCATCGGCTTCCCGCGGTTTTGACCAAGTCGTCGGTCTACTAATATATACCACCACCTAGATCTTATAAGAGTCAGCCTTGTTTAGTTCTGAGGATAGATGGCGCTGTGTGGAATGTCCACACATATTCACAGTGCCGTTTAGCCTCAAACTAAGTATAGCTTGTACAATGGGGCACCAATTAACTGATACAATACATAGTTTGAATAAGTACAATAACCACACAGATTAAACATCTATTACCTGATCATCACACTCAATTTTTGTCTGTACATTAAAAAAAAAAATATGTGTGAACATTTCACACATCGCCATCTAGCCCCAAACTAACCATAGCTATGATTTTACTGTAACGTTCTAATTTATACATAATAATATCTATTAGCTAACCCATTTTTTAACCATCTAGTCTAGTCTGGGTAGGTTGCTTCACTTGAAAACTTAGACAAACGAATCTTGGTAATGATTTGACCCATTCTTCCATTCTTTATTTTCTGCAGCATACATTGTGAGTGTAGACATGATATTTCTTCTTTTGTTTGATGAGTTTCTGTTTTGAACGCTTTGTTAGGCAGGTAGTTCTTCGAACGTACTGTAAAACATGAAATAACACATTTTTATATTTTTCCACTTAAAATAGAAGGTTTGCCCGCACAATTGACTGAGGGCGTTTAAAAATGTTTCAAAACATTCTCACACTAATTGTTATTTACCTACTCTTGAAGGCCAATAAGCTGTGTATTCTGCGACATAGTTAAGAATTGTATTTTTTTTAATGGGGAAATGCCTTCCCACTTCCTTGCCACCACGGGGGTGATGAGGAAGCTCATTACGGATCTTATCTCGCAGGAACACACCAAGCATAGCTCGCCATAGCTTGCTGGGTGACTTTGAGCTTACTGATGAGGCCATCTGTTAGTGACCATGTCTCAGTTCCATATTATATTATGTCCTGGCAACACACACTTCTACATAGAAGATGTCTGATGATTTGTGTGTGATGCTTGTATTTTAATTTTTATCATGTACTGTTTACTGTATTATTCTACATGGAGAGAGTATAAGTGGGGGTTGGTGGATGACACAATAATTGTTCTTAGAATTTTGTGATTCTTGAACATGCCAGTTTCCTCACGATGTTTTCCCTCAACCAATGCCCTGCACCAATCACTATTCCCAGTTCTTACCATTTAAACCTGCACGCGATGGTTTGAAAGTTGTACTGGAATAAAAACCAGGGAAATGTGCATTTTATTATGTATTTAAAAGTATAATTATGTAAGTTGACAAATATAAGATTTTAAACTGTCATAGTGTCATGGGTGGTCATTTTTATAGCCAAGAGTTTATATGACTTGCTTGAAAATAATTACCTGTGGTAGAGCATCAAATCGTCCACTTGGAACTGTAGAACTGTATTGAAGCTGTAGACGATTGATAGGACCCGTAAAAACCCTGGAACACATAAACAAAAAAACATCCACTTTTTGTAATATGGCAGTCATTGCAAAAACAATACTAATATTATAAAAAGCGAAAGCTTGTATGTGTGTATTTTTGTTACTCTTTCACGTTCAAACAGCTGGGCGGATTTAGATGATTGGAATAGAGATCGAATTAATAAATTCTTGCTATCAAAGTGACAGGTGCAGACTTTTGATGGAACAAAGTGTTGTGCAATGGAAACAATATCTAAGTAAAATTTGGGTTTTCTTAAGTGAGGATTTAAATATAATAGATACACAGTTTGTGGCATTATTTATAGCTAAATTTTATTTTTGTCGAGAAAAAGGAAAACTGTAATAAAACTGCTAAACTAAGTGTGAGTACTGATTTTGATGAAATTTCTATGGAACTAATTTGAAAATACAGTATTGCTATAACAAGATATAAAAGAAGAATTTTCCAAATCGGTTAGTATACGACTTATTGATATGGAGATTCTTGCAGTCTTTGTCATTCATACCATTGAGATTGCTTTAGGAAAAGTATAATGTGAGCAAAATCTTGGGTGGGAATCGAACCCTCAACTTATGGATAGTGAATATTTATGATTTTTATAGCAGTATCGCCTGCTCAGCGTACTCTACAGATTAATTTGTAAAGGAAAAATGTGAATCACGGGCGGGACTTGAACCCGCATCCATTCGTTCCAAAAGCCGGGACATGCTTTACTTAAGCTACCGTGTCAAGTGGTCTCATGTCCGAATTTATCCTTCACCTACCACTTTAACCAACTTACGGGGTTGGCAGCGCCATCTATTGAGAAATTCTTAAGAATTATCCCAACCAGCACGGTCAAATTACATCAACCACAAATGCTGTAAAGATATTAGGCCTCCCAAATCAATATTTATAGATAGTGAAATATTTTTTCCACAATTTCGCTGTCTTTTTAAGCATACAAAGTGCAGGCAGAAGCGGCGGCGAACTGGGCGTTTTACTATTGTATACATAGTAGTTTGCCGTACCGTTGAATATAGAATGAAAGGTAAGAGAGAAAAGTCATCGGCAAGATGTCATGTAGCTCAAAAGTCTACAAGACAAAAAAATCGGCTACCAAACTTGCCACCCCTAAAATCTGCCGCGCTAGGTTCAATCCTACTCAGTCTAATGCGTACCTATGCCGTGTAAAATTGCACCTGAATTTTATCGGAAAATTGAGTCGAAAGTATGAAATTCTTTGTTCTTTTGAGGCGGGCCATGCCCCCCCTGTATCTGCCAATGATTAGGCGTACCATAATTAGGAAACAACTTTGTGTTACTTACTTGTAAACATTGTCCATTTTAATGTCGCTCCATTGTGTGATTACTGAACCTTGAATTTTGATCGCAGATGTATTTCTTCCTTTGTTTGTTGTATTTCTGTATTAAATTATTATTCAGGTAGGTATTCGCAAAAAAACCTGTAAAGAATAAAATAATAAAAGTTTAACTTTTTCCACTTAATATAGGAGGTTTTTTTTGTAAGCTTTCATTCTTAATGTTTCCGTAATGGGCTTAGGCGTTGTTTAATAAATGTTTGAAATGATCATCACAAATTACCATTATTTGTTCTTTGTTATGTACATTGTTATTTACCTACTCTTGAAGTACCAAACTTAAGTCTATTCTAAACGTCCACTGCTGAATAAAGGCCTCCCCCAGAAAGTGCCACTTTAAGTGGCTGCTCGCATCCTGCATCCATCGGCTCCCCGCGGTATTTACCAGATCGTCCGTTCACTTAGTGAGGGCCGGCCTATGCTGCACTTTTCGTATTGTGGTCTACGAGCGATGTGGCCTGCCGATTACCATTTCAACATGCTAATTCTAAGAAACAAAGTACTACTGCCCTGCACTATTGCACTATGCGAAAGGGAGACGGTAGGGGGGGGGGGGAGAAGATAAAGGAAAAGGATGAATGGAAGAAACGGTGAATGGAGGCAAGTGCGTAAGCACTACTTTCACCGTGTCGCCTGCCCACTGCCATTTCAACTTGCTAATTCCGCCGGGTTCAAGTCCCGTTCGTGATTAACATTTTTCCTTTACAAATTAATCGTTAATAATACCTACCTTTAACCGATGGAGTCTTGCCATGTGGGATTTCTTATAATAGTTTAAGCTGTACAAAGGAATTTTTGCTATTTACCTAGGTAGGTACATATTTAAGATCACAAAATAGTGCAACTTTAGTATGAGTGCTATGAATATTGAGATAATAATAAAGGACTCACCATCAAATATAAGTACACGTATAATTATTCTAGCTAGGTTGTCAAAAAATTCCCTGCTGCTTCAAACTCAGATAGTAGAAGTAACCTGAAAATAATTATAGTATTGTTATCTATATTACTTATATTAAACCGTAGGTCCAATTCTGTGCATTGAAGGTATTTAGAAATAATGTTTTTTGTGTTTGTTATTGATGCTGAAACCAAAACTATATTTTTTTACATCTTTGTCTGTCCGTCTGTCTGTACCTTGGATGAGCACGCCGACACAACTGAATGGATTGAAATGAAACTTGGCATGATTTGGTTCATACTACAAGGTATGCTTGAAGATACTTTTAATCCCGAAATTCAGCACGGTTCCTTCAGGGGAGGGGATGAAAGTAAAAATATGTACTTAGTTGTAATTCATTAACGCGTGGTCCGATTTAATTCATTATTTATTTGTTATAAAGGGGGAACATTAACTATTGTCCCATTAGTATTTATCATAAATGTGAAAGGAGGCAAGTGCTAAAGCACTACACTATGAAAATTTCGTTTAAATCGGCTTTGCATCAGAGGGATAAAATCAAAACAAAAATATAGTATGTAACTAAATAATCACAACACATCAGATGTCTCAACTTCTTGTTGCTATCTATAACGTACTCACATAATATTTCCATAATTTTCTTCTTATTCCACCCAAACATTACATTAAATTGATTACAGTTAAACTAATTTTTGTCAGTCTTGACTTTCATGCACCCTTGGTATAGGTAGCGGCAGGTAAGTTTAGCGCTGAGCGAAATGTGGATGATATTAGGTACTGTCGCGCGCGTAAACAATAATAAATAGTTAATGTTAAAGTGTTGCATAGCTTGTAACAGGATATTTTACTATTCGTTGCTTCATCAATCTCACTTTTTATTTGCTTTAAAGAATCAATCAATTCATTGGTTTCTCTTTTAACAAAACAATGCACGTATACACCATTTTTCGTGCCTATCTTTTCAAAACAGTATTTTTTCTAGGCATATTCACTATCTACTTAAATTACGCTAATAGAAAAACCAACAATTACAAACGAACTCAAACTTAACAAAAAACAAAACAATGAACTACAATAACAATACACTTTAGAGCGCGACTGTATAGACAGAAGTCAGCGGGCGTCGTATCGGGGCGGGGGACGGAATACGACTGGCTAGCCAATAACCGGCGCTACGTACGCGCACCCTTCGTCTCTCTAGCCCACCTGTGATACCTAATTTTTGACTTCTGCGCAATAACGGTCATCGCTAGACTTTCATGCCGGTACTTATAAATGGGACTAATACCTCTAAATATTACTGGACAAATACAATACGTCATACACTCTCATATACTAAACTATTAACACTTCGCTCCAAATACACAAACTACAACGTAAATTACGTACTCGCACACAACAGCATCGTGAATATAAAATGCATAAGTAATCGTGTTGCTACGTTCGCTCGCCGCACACCTACATGGTGTACAGGCATACTGCACCGCAGTATTGCACCTATACAACCACAGGTCATCGTCACGTCACATACTACACCATTCACTCACGCACACAGCACAAGAATCGACACCTCTGGAATGTTTTGTTTACGACTTACTTACCTACCCCCAAAAACATGTTATCTTAATATGTAGTAGGTATTGTAAATATAAGCACTACATGGATTTTAAAATGCATTTTAGCATTAAAAAAAACGCACTTCAACATACAAGAATTGCAAACCACTTTAGAGTAGGTAGGTACCGATCTTTACAATACCTCACTTTAATGGATGAGATGCAGATATGATGTGAGATTTCTGTAATAGCTTGAGCTGTACAAACGTATGTTTGCTATGTATCTAGGTACATAGCAAACATAGGTATTTGAACATTGAGATAAATAAATGGCATTATAGGCAATAAGTAGGTATTCGATGTATGTAAGGACTCACTTACACGCTTGCTTGGTTTCTTTGATGTCCACGGTAGTTACGGTCACGGTCAGACGATCACAAACGTAGGACACAAACACAGATAAAGCTAAAACATTTACTTAATTGCTGCGCATGCACTGTCGACCACAAACATAAATATATTATGAGTCACCCGTCGCCATCATCGTTCCATCGGCTGCAGGCTACACTCTGTCTCTCTTTCGTTCCTTAAATGTATGACATTTGGACATCTCGCTCACACTTTCTTATCAAGTACTGCGTTCCATATTGCCGATGACGTATGAATCAAATTCATTTCAATTAACCATTTCAGTCATTGTTGTTTTTTTATTTGTTGCTGAGGGTTTGCATTAAAATATAAATAACATTGTCACTGTAAACATAAATGTCTTTTACACTAAAGATTGTTGTGACGTAATTCCGGTTTTCGGTTTTTGTATGAAAAATATGTTTTTTTGTATGAAAGGTACCTTTTTTTATTGTTTACATGGAATCGTCCCAAGGTTAACTACAACTTTTGACCATAAACTTTTTCGATCGGCCTTACCGTTTCTGAGATCTGATCTGGTGTTCCACCTTGGAGACCATTTTCTGATGATGTTCGATTTTACTTGGGGTCACGGGACCTATTCGCACACATCTCTAGTACATTGCCAAGTCGTCCGATGGCTCGATCGGCCAGAACATTCATGTCAATCAGTCAATCAATCAGTCATCTATGACCGTTTTTTAGCTTTATATATTATAGACTAGTATTTTGCCCCGTGCGCGGGCCGCGAGCGGCCCGCGTGTGTGTTTTCGTGGCGTTCCATTTGTTCAAAACGCTATACTTGTGTTTAAACTTGTAATTTTGCAAGTACTTGTACAAAATTGCGGTATCTATCAAAGAAAATGATAATTCATCTGACTTGTGCATGGCGGCCATCTTGTTTGACTTGACAGCGTCATTGGCACCATTAGCAGGTCGCAACCGGCACACTTGCAAGTGTTAGTCGTGACTGTCCAATTATACCAATGAGAGACAATAAACTAACTCACTCATCGCCGCATTTGGTAGGTTGGAAAAAAAATTGACATTTGACATCTGTCCAAAAAATTCACATTTGACATTTGTCAATAAATTTGACAGCTGTCAAAAAATTTTACATTTGACATCTGTCAAAAGTTTGACATTTGACATCAATCAAACTGACATCTGTCTACACTTGACAGCGGTATTAGAACAGTGCACAGGTCGCAAGCGGCACACTTGCACCGCGCGCGGGCCGCACGCGGCCCGCACACGGTACAAGTGTGCAGGTGCAAGTGTTAGTCGTGCCTGTCCAATTATACCAATGAGAGACAATAAACTAACTCACTCATCGCCGCATTTGGTAGGTTGGAAAAAAAATTGACATTTGACATCTGTCCAAAAAATTGACATTTGATATTTGTCAATAAATTTGACATCTGTCAAAAAAATTGACAATTGGCATCTGTCAAAAGTTTGACATTTAAAATCAATCAAACTGACATCTGTCTACACTTGACAGCGGTATTAGAACAGTGCGCAGGTGCAAGTGTGCAGGTGCAAGTGTTGGTCGTGACCGTCCACTTATACCAAACTACAGTATACTTGCTGCTCGCTTCGCTCGTCGTTGCATTTGGTAAGTTGGAAAAAAATTGACATTGGACATCTATCAAAAAATTTGACATCTGTCAAAATTTTGACGTTTGATATCTGTCACACTGACATCTGTCAAAATTACAACTATCTCCTTCCGAAACTGTAGTACCATAGGCGATCAAAACGGAAAACAGCAATTTCGATAATAGTATATACGGCGGCCATATTAAAAAATGACAGATGTCAAAATTTGACCAAACCATGTTGATCAGGATCCTTTGGGACCCCCAGATATCGATTTATATCCCGATCAGAGCACCTTTACTTTCAGACGCGGACCAATAGACCGCCATTTTGAAAAAAGTACTTTTTCACTGTGTGCCCCTCTCAAAACTGTACAATATTAGAACAAACCCTCCCTACAAAAGTCTCACAGTTTCGGTGTTATTTGCGAATTAAAAATCCTTAAAAAGTGAAATTGCATGTTCGCAATATTTCAAAATGGCGGAATCAAAAAAGTTTTTACACATTCCTACCAAGTGTACCGTGGGATTTTCAGATATCGATTTTCATTCGGATCGGACAACTTTTACTATGAGTCGGTACGTCTACAGCCGCCATCTTGAAAAAAATTGATTTCACTGATATTGCATTTTTACCCTTATAACATCTATACTTGATCCCCAGGAACGACTTTTCTAAAGCACTCGCAACGGAGGCGCAAAAAAGCAAAGTTGATATTTCAATAAAAGCACCTTTGTATGGCAGCCCCATTGAAAGTTGACAATTGTCAAAATTTGATTACAGAATGTTGATCATCATCCTTCGGGACCCTCAGATATCGATTTTCATCCGGATCGGTGAAACTTTTTTTCCCGCCGCGGCCAAAATTTCCGCCATTTTGAAAAAAAAAATTTTTCGCAGTCTTCCCCTCTGACCTCCAACCAATATTAGTTCGAGCTCTTTATACTAAAGTGTCATAGTTTCGCCGTCATTTACGGTTAAAATTTGTATGGCGGATTTTTTTTTCCGCCATTTTGAATTTTTTTTGACATCTCCAAAATCGTCCCAAGGTTTGCTATGACATTCCTAAAAACGCACATGACCTATCTCATATGGTTTGGCCAGGCCGTTGACTGTCCGAGTGACCGAAGGTCGGAAGACCAGGTCGCGAATTTTTTTGAAGACACCTCGATCACCTGGACACAAAACACAACAAAGACATTCAAAATTTTCCATAGGTGTCGAGAAACAATGCGTCAAAAATGGAAAAAAAAATTTGTATGGCAGCCATCTTTAAAAATGGCGGAATCCAAAATATTTTTTCAAATATCGAATGTGTGGCCCCGAAAACCCCCTCATGCGAAAAATCACCCCGATCGGACCAACTTTCAAAATGGCCGCCATTTTGAATCCGCCATCTTGGATTTTCATGACAACCATCTGACAGCCCCCGTCATCCTCTATGACATTTGGTCGAGCACTACCCACATACCTCTTACCGTTTCCAAATTATGAGCGTTTCAATTTTGTATGGGGGCCACCGTTTTTTGTTCGGAGGCCCCCATTTTTTTTATTTCTCTGAAAACATCCCAGGGTCTACTCCAACTTTAGTTAAAACGGGACCCCCTTATCTCTGATCATTTTCGAGATCCGTTGACCTGTTCCATCTCAGAGACAATTTTCTGGTAATGTCAGATTTTTCCCGGGGTGACATGACCTATCACTACACAGCCTCATACTCAGTTTTGACTGACCACTTCTGAGAGCTGAGATCAATTATGTCAATCATCAGTCAGTGAGTCAGTACATGGGTTTTTAACTTTATATAAAGTCACTAGTATTTTGCCCCGTGCGCGGGCCGCGAGCGGCCCGCGTGTGTGTTTTCGTGGCGTTCCATTTGTTCAAAACGCTATACTTGGAGCTAAACTTTAAATTTTGCAAGTACTTGTACAAAACTGCCGTATTTATCAAAGAAAATGATAATGCGCGTGACTTTGCATGGCGGCCATTTTGTTTGACTTGACAGCGTCATTTGCACCATGAGTAGGATGCAACCGGCACACATGCACCGTGCGCGGTGCAAGTGCTGATCGTGACCGTCCACTTATACCAAACTACAGTAAACTAACTCGCTTCGCTCGTCGTCGCATTGGGTATGTCGGAAAAAATTTGACGTTTGACACCTGTCAAAAATTGACATTTGACAACTGTCCTAAAAATTGACATTTGACATCTGTCAAAAAAATTGACATTTGATATTTGTCAATAAATTTGACATCTGTCAAAAAATTTGACAATTGACATCTGTCAAAAGTTTGACATTTGACATCAATCAAACTGACATCTGTCTACACTTGACAGCGGTATTAGAACAGTGCGCAGGTTGCAAGTGTGCAGGTGCAAGTGTTAGTTGTGACTGTCCAATTATACCAATGAGAGACAATAAACTAACTCACTCATCGCCGCATTTGGTAGGTTGGAAAAAAAAATTGACGTTTGACATCTGTCCAAAAAATTGACATTTGACATTGGCAATAAATTTGACATCTGTCATCAAATTTGACATTTGACATCTGTCAAAAGTTTGACATTTGACATCAATCAAACTGACATCTGTTTACACTTGACAGCGGTATTAGAACAGTGCGCAGGTTGCAAGCGGCACACTTTCACCGTGCGCGGGCCGCACGCGGCCCGCACACGGTGCAAGTGTGCAGGTGCAAGTGTTAGTTGTGACTGTCCAATTATACCAATGAGAGACAATAAACTAACTCACTCATCGCCGCATTTGGTAGGTTGGAAAAAAAATTGACATTTGACATCTGTCCAAAAAATTGACATTTGATATTTGTCAATAAATTTGACATCTGTCAAAAAAATTTGACAATTGACATCTGTCAAAAGTTTGACATTTAAAATCAATCAAACTGACATCTGTCTACACTTGACAGCGGTATTAGAACAGTGCGCAGGTCGCAAGCGGCACACTTGCACCGTGCGCGGGCCGCACGCGGCCCGCACACGGTGCAAGTGTGCAGGTGCAAGTGTTGGTCGTGACCGTCCACTTATACCAAACTACAGTATACTTGGTGCTTGCTTCGCTCGTCGTTGCATTTGGTAGGTTGGAAAAAAATTGACATTTGACATCTATCAAAAAATTTGACATCTGTCAAAATTTTGACGTTTGACATCTGTCACACTGACATCTGTCAAAATTTATTTATTTATTTATTTATTTTATTTGGCACACAAAACAGAATATAACCAAATGAAAGAACAAGCAGAAAGAAAAAAAAAATACATACATTTTGAGCTAGATTATATCCCAAAACATGTGTACACATCATGATTGACATAACTGTTATTAGAATATTTAGTAAAAATAGAAAAAAAAAAAACAACAACAAAAAAAAAAAAAACAAAAAAAAAAAAACAAAAAAAAAAAATTACAACTATCTCCTTCCGAAACTGTAGTACCATAGGCAATAAAACGGAAAACAGCAATTTTGATAATAGTATATACGGCGGCCATATTAAAAAATGACAGATGTCAAAATTTGACCAAACCATGTTGATCAGCATCCTTTGGGGCCCCCAGATATCGATTTACATCCCGATCGGAGCTTCTTTATTTTCGGACGCGGACCAATGGACCGCCATTTTGAAAAACATTCTTTTTCACTGTATGCCCCTCTCAAAACTGTACAATATTAGAACAAACCCTCCCTACAAAAGTCTCACAGTTTCGGTGTTATTTGCGAATTAAAAATCCTAAAAAAGTGAAATTGCATGTTCGCAATATTTCAAAATGGCGGAATCAAAAAAGTTTTTACACATTCCTACCAAGTGTACCGTGGGATTTTCAGATATCGATTTTCATTCGGATCGGACAACTTTTACTATGAGTCGGTACGTCTACAGCCGCCATCTTGAAAAAAATTGATTTCACTGATATTGCATTCTTACCCTTATAACATCTTTACTTGATCCCCAGGAACGACTTTTCTAAATCACTCGCAACGGAGGCGCAAAAAAGCAAAGTTGATATTTCAATAAAAGCACCTTTGTATGGCAGCCCCATTGAAAGTTGACACATGTCAAAATTTGATTACAGAATGTTGATCATCATCCTTGGGGACCCCCAGATATCGATTTTCATCCGGATCGGTGAAACTTTTTTTTCCGCCGCGGCCAAAATTTCCGCCATTTTGAAAAAAAAAATTTTTCGCAATCTTCCCCTCTGACCTCCAACTAATATTAGTTCGAGCTCTTTATACTAAAGTGTCATAGTTTCGCCGTCATTTATGGTTAAAATTTGTATGGCGGATTTTTTTTTCCGCCATTTTGAATTTTTTTTGACATCTCCAAAATCGTCCCAGGGTTTGCTATGACATTCCTTAAAACGCACATGATCTATCTTTTATGGTTTGGCCAGGCCGTTGACCGTCCGAGTGACCGAAGTTCGGAAGACCAGGTCGCGAATTTTTTTGAAGACACCTCGATCATCTGGACACAAAACACAACAAAGACATTCAAAATTTTCCATAGGTGTCGAGAAACAATGCGTCAAAAATGAAAAAAAAAATTTGTATGGCAGCCATCTTTAAAAATGGCGGAATCCAAAATTTTTTTTGAAATATCGAATCTGCGGCCCCGAAAACCCCCCAATGCAAAAAATCACCCCGATCGGACCAACTTTCAAAATGGCCGCCATTTTGAATCCGCCATCTTGGATTTTCATGACAACCATCTGACAGCCCCCGTCATCCTCTATGACATTTGGTCGAGCACCACCCACATACCTCTTACCGTTGCCGAATTATGAGCGTTTCAATTTTGTATGGGGGCCACCGTTTTTTGTTCGGGGGCCCCCATTTTTTTCATTTCTCTGGAAACATCCCAGGGTCTACTCCAACATTAGTTAAAACTGGACCCCCATATCTCTTGTCGTTTTCGAGATCCGTTGACCTGTTCCATCTCAGAGACGATTTTCTGGTAATGTCAGATTTTTCCTGGGGTGACATGACCCATCACTATACAGCCTCATACTCAGTTTTGACTGACCACTTCTGAGAGCTGAGATCAATTATGTCAATCATCAGTCAGTCAGTCACTCATGGGTATCCAATTTTATAGTAATAGTAACTAGTATTTTGCCCCGTGCGCGGGCCGCGAGCGGCCCGCGTGGCTGTTATCGTGGCTGTTGTATTTATAAAAAAGTTATACTTTAGTTTAAACTTGTAATTTTGCAAGAATTAGTACAAAACAGCGGTATTTTTCAAAGAAAATGATACTTCGTTTGACTTTGCATGGCGGCCATCTTGAGAAATTCTGTCAGTCAAGTAAAATATCAAAATTTGTAATCTCCCTCCTTTAAAACCCCAAAATATAAAATACCAGCTGGATCTGAGCTTATTTGAAATCGGGCGCCATTTTGAATCCACCATCTTGGAAATAATTGTACACCGTGAGAAAGTCATCAATGTTCTCTTTACTATGACTCCAAACACGCCATGCCTACGTTTGTTAGTTTCGAAAGTGTGCACGTTTGAATTTTGCATAGGTAGCGGCAATTTTGATTTGTTTATCCAAAAAATCCTAAATCTATGTTCGAAAAATATTCAGTTGTAAGGTAAGGTTAGATATTAGATAAAAATATTTTAGACTTGAAGTAAGGTTAAATTAGCGAAAACCAATTAGAATGATGTCACATTAGTAAAACATACATGTCGACATTGGTAGTTTGTAGCTCCTCCTCGCTTCGCTCGTCGTCGCGATGGGTAGTTTGAAGCTCCTCCTCGCTTCGCTCGTCGTCGCGTTATGTGGTTTGAAGCTCCTCCTCGCTTCGCTCGTCGTCGCGTTAGGTAGTTTGAAGCTCCTCCTCGCTGCGCTCGTCGTCGCGTTGGGTCGTTTGAAGCTCCTCCTCGCTTCGCTCGTCGTCGCTATAGGTGGTTTTAAGCTCCTCCTCGCTTCGCTCGTCGTCGCGCATGATAGTTTGAAGCTCCTCCTCGCTTCGCTCGTCGTCGCGTTAGGTAGTTTGAAGCTCCTCCTCGCTTCGCTCGTCGTCGCGTTGGTGGTTTCAACAGTATGTATGGCGGCCATGTTGAAAAACGGCAGTTGTCAAAATTTGACTAAAGTATGTTGATAAGTATCCTTTGGGACCTACAGATATCGATTTTTTTTCGGATCAGAGAAACTTTTTTTTCGAAAGTGACCCAAAAATTAAACCATTTAAAAAAAATTTTTGTCCACCATTTGCCTCTTGTCTTACCAAACAAAATTAGTTCACACCCTTAATACTAATGTGTAATAGTTTCCACGTGAAATCGATTCAAAAATCCTTAAAAAGTTAGATTGTATGTAGGCAATTTTTCAAAATGGCGGAATCAAAAATTTTTTTCCATATTCCTACTAAGTATAGAGGGGCATTCTCAGATATCGATTTTCATCCGGATCGGATAACGTTTTGTTAAAGTCAGTACGTCTATATCCGCCATCTTGAAAAAAATCGGTTTCATTGTTTTTGCATTTTTACCCTTATCGCATCTATACTCGATCCCCAGGAATGACTTTTCTAAAATATTGGTATTTGAGGCGCAAAAAAGGAAAGTGTATATTTCGATAAAAGTACCTTTGTATGGCAGCCATATTGAAAATTGGTTAAAGTCAAAATTTGATTTTAGAATGTTGATCAGCATCCCTGGGGACCCCTAGATATCGATTTTCATCCGGATTGGTGAAACTTTTTTTCCGCCATGACCGAAATTTCCGCCATTTTGAAAAAAAAATTTTTTTGAAATCTTCTTCTCGGGCCTCCAAACCATATTAGTTTGAACTCTTTATACTAAAGTTTCTTGGTTTCGGCGTCATTTCCGGTCTAAATTTGTATGGCGGATTTTTTTTTCCGCCATTTTGAATTTTTTTTATTCGCTCTAGAATCGTCCCAGGGTTTGCTATAACATTCCTTAAAACGCACATGACCTATCTTGTATAGTTTAGGCAGGCCGTTGACGGTCATGATGATGGAAGGTCGGAAGACCAGGTCATGAATTTTTCTAAAGGCACCTTGGACACTTAGATACGAATGTCAAATAAGGTATTCAAAATTTCCCATAGGTATCGAGAAACAATGCGATAAAAACGAAAAAAAAAATTTGTATGGCGGCCATCTTTAAAAATGGCGGAATCCAAAATATTTTTTCAAATATGGAATCAGGGGCCCCGAAAACCCCCCGATGCAAAAAATCAGCCAGATCGGACCAACTTTCAAAATGGCCGCCATCTTGAATCCGCCATCTTGGATTTTCATGACCACCATCCGAAAGCCCCCATCGTCCTCTATGACATTTGGTCGAACACCCCCCACCTACCTCTTACCGTTTCCGATTTATAAGCGTTTCCATTTTGTATGGAATTTTTATTTTTTTGTATGGCAACCCTAATTTTTTTTCATTTCTCACGTAGCATCCCAAGGTTTACTACAACTTTAGTTAAAGTACGACACCCATCCGACTTGTAGTTTCCGAGAGCCGTTGAGCAGTTCCATCTTGGAGACGACTTCCTGGTAATGTCAGATTTTTCTGGTGGTCACGTGACCCATCTCTATCCACCCCTATACTTGGTTTTTACCCACCATGCCTCACGGCCGAGATCAATTATGTCAATCAGTCAGTCAGTCACTATATGGGTGGGTCTTTAACTTTATATAAGTAAACTAGTATTTTGCCCCGTGCGCGGGCCGCGAGCGGCCCGCGTGGCTGTTATCGTGGCTGTTGTATTTATAAAAAAGTTATACTTTAGTTTAAACTTGTAATTTTGCAAGAATTAGTACAAAACAGCGGTATTTTTCAAAGAAAATGATAATTGATCTGACTTGTGCATGGCGGCCATCTTGAGAGAAGCTGTCAGTCAAGTAAAAAGTCAAAATTTGTAATCTCCGTCCTTTAAAACCCCAAAATATAAAATACCAGCTGGATCTGAGCTTATTTCAAATCGGGCGCCATTTTGAATCCACCATCTTGGAAATAATTGTACACCGTGAGAAAGTCATCGATGTTCTCTTTACTATGACTCCAAACACGCCATGCCTACGTTTGTTAGTTTCGAAAGTGTGCACGTTTGAATTTTGCATAGGTAGCGGCAATTTTGATTTGTTTATCCAAAAAATCCTAAATCAATGTTCGAAAAATATTCAGTTGTAAGGTAAGGTTAGATATTAGATAAAAATATTTTAGACTTGAAGTAAGGTTAAATTAGCGAAAACCAATTAGAATGATGTCACATTAGTAAAACATACATGTCGACATTGGTAGTTTGTAGCTCCTCCTCGCTTCGCTCGTCGTCGCGATGGGTAGTTTGAAGCTCCTCCTCGCTTCGCTCGTCGTCGCGTTATGTGGTTTGAAGCTCCTCCTCGCTTCGCTCGTCGTCGCGTTAGGTAGTTTGAAGCTCCTCCTCGCTGCGCTCGTCGTCGCGTTGGGTCGTTTGAAGCTCCTCCTCGCTTCGCTCGTCGTCGCTATAGGTGGTTTTAAGCTCCTCCTCGCTTCGCTCGTCGTCGCGTTAGGTCGTTTGAAGCTCCTCCTCGCTTCGCTCGTCGTCGCGTTAGGTAGTTTGAAGCTCCTCCTCGCTTCGCTCGTCGTCGCGTTGGTGGTTTCAACAGTATGTATGGCGGCCATGTTGAAAAACGGCAGTTGTCAAAATTTGACTAAAGTATGTTGATAAGTATCCTTTGGGACCTACAGATATCGATTTTTGTTCGGATCAGAGAAACTTTTTTTTCGAAAGTGACCCAAAAATTAAACCATTTAAAAAAAATTTTTGTCCACCATTTGCCTCTTGTCTTACCAAACAAAATTAGTTCACACCCTTAATACTAATGTGTAATAGTTTCCACGTGAAATCGATTCAAAAATCCTTAAAAAGTTAGATTGTATGTAGGCAATTTTTCAAAATGGCGGAATCAAAAATTTTTTTCCATATTCCTACTAAGTATAGAGGGGAATTCTCAGATATCGATTTTCATCCGGATCGGATAACGTTTTGTTAAAGTCAGTACGTCTATATCCGCCATCTTAAAAAAAATCGGTTTTATTGTTTTTGCATTTTTACCCTTATCATATCTACACTCGATCTTCAGGAATGACTTTTCTAAAATATTGGTACTTGAGGCGCAAAAAAGGAAAGTGTATATTTCGATAAAAGTACCTTTGTATGGCAGCCATATTGAAAATTGGTTAAAGTCAAAATTTGATTTTAGAATGTTGATCAGCATCCCTGGGGACCCCTAGATATCGATTTTCATCCGGATCGGTGAAACTTTTTTTTTCGCCATGACCGAAATTTCCGCCATTTTGAATAATTTTTTTTTTTGCAATCTTCATTTTTGGCTTCCAAACAATATTAGTTCAAGCTCTTTTTACTAAAGTTTCTTGGTTTCGGCGTCATTTCCGGTCTAAATTTGTATGGCGGATTTTTTTTTCCGCCATTTTGAATTTTTTTTATTCGCTCTAGAATCGTCCCAGGGTTTGCTATAACATTCCTCAAAACGCACATGACCTATCTTGTATAGTTTAGGCAGGCCGTTGACGGTCATGATGATGGAAGGTCGGAAGACCAGTTCATGAATTTTTCTATAGGCACCTTGGACACTTAGATACGAATGTCAAATAAGGTATTCAAAATTTCCCATAGGTATTGAGAAACAATGCGATGAAAACGAAAAAAAAAATTTGTATGGCGGCCATCTTTAAAAATGGCGGAATCCAAAATATTTTTTCAAATATGGAATCAGGGGCCCCGAAAACCCCCCGATGCAAAAAATCAGCCAGATCGGACCAACTTTCAAAATGGCCGCCATCTTGAATCCGCCATCTTGGATTTTCATGACCACCATCCGAAAGCCCCCATCGTCCTCTATGACATTTGGTGGAACACCCCCCACCTACCTCTTACCGTTTCCGATTTATGAGCGTTTCTATTTTGTATGGAATTTTTATTTTTTTGTATGGCAACCCTAATTTTTTTTCATTTCTCACGTAGCATCCCAGGGTTTACTACAACTTTAGTTAAAGCACGACACCAATCCGACTTGTAGTTTCCGAGAGCCGTTGAGCAGTTCCATCTTGGAGACGACTTTCTGGTAATGTCAGATTTTTCTGGTGGTCACGTGACCCATCTCTATCCAACCCTATACTTGGTTTTTCCCCACCATACCCCACGGCTGAGATCAATTCTGTCAGTCAGTCACTATATGGGTGGGTCTTTAACTTTATATAAGTAAACTAGTATTTTGCCCCGTGCGCGGGCCGCGAGCGGCCCGCGTGTGTGTTTTCGTGGCGTTCCATTTGTTCAAAACGCTATACTTGGAGCTAAACTTTAAATTTTGCAAGTACTTGTACAAAACTGCCGTATTTATCAAAGAAAATGATAATGCGCGTGACTTTGCATGGCGGCCATTTTGTTTGACTTGACAGCGTCATTTGCACCATGAGTAGGATGCAACCGGCACACATGCACCGTGCGCGGTGCAAGTGCTGATCGTGACCGTCCACTTATACCAAACTACAGTAAACTAACTCGCTTCGCTCGTCGTCGCATTGGGTATGTCGGAAAAAATTTGACGTTTGACACCTGTCAAAAATTGACATTTGACAACTGTCCTAAAAATTGACATTTGACATCTGTCAAAAAAATTGACATTTGATATTTGTCAATAAATTTGACATCTGTCAAAAAATTTGACAATTGACATCTGTCAAAAGTTTGACATTTGACATCAATCAAACTGACATCTGTCTACACTTGACAGCGGTATTAGAACAGTGCGCAGGTTGCAAGTGTGCAGGTGCAAGTGTTAGTTGTGACTGTCCAATTATACCAATGAGAGACAATAAACTAACTCACTCATCGCCGCATTTGGTAGGTTGGAAAAAAAAATTGACGTTTGACATCTGTCCAAAAAATTGACATTTGACATTGGCAATAAATTTGACATCTGTCATCAAATTTGACATTTGACATCTGTCAAAAGTTTGACATTTGACATCAATCAAACTGACATCTGTTTACACTTGACAGCGGTATTAGAACAGTGCGCAGGTTGCAAGCGGCACACTTTCACCGTGCGCGGGCCGCACGCGGCCCGCACACGGTGCAAGTGTGCAGGTGCAAGTGTTAGTTGTGACTGTCCAATTATACCAATGAGAGACAATAAACTAACTCACTCATCGCCGCATTTGGTAGGTTGGAAAAAAAATTGACATTTGACATCTGTCCAAAAAATTGACATTTGATATTTGTCAATAAATTTGACATCTGTCAAAAAAATTTGACAATTGACATCTGTCAAAAGTTTGACATTTAAAATCAATCAAACTGACATCTGTCTACACTTGACAGCGGTATTAGAACAGTGCGCAGGTCGCAAGCGGCACACTTGCACCGTGCGCGGGCCGCACGCGGCCCGCACACGGTGCAAGTGTGCAGGTGCAAGTGTTGGTCGTGACCGTCCACTTATACCAAACTACAGTATACTTGGTGCTTGCTTCGCTCGTCGTTGCATTTGGTAGGTTGGAAAAAAATTGACATTTGACATCTATCAAAAAATTTGACATCTGTCAAAATTTTGACGTTTGACATCTGTCACACTGACATCTGTCAAAATTTATTTATTTATTTATTTATTTTATTTGGCACACAAAACAGAATATAACCAAATGAAAGAACAAGCAGAAAGAAAAAAAAAATACATACATTTTGAGCTAGATTATATCCCAAAACATGTGTACACATCATGATTGACATAACTGTTATTAGAATATTTAGTAAAAATAGAAAAAAAAAAAACAACAACAAAAAAAAAAAAAACAAAAAAAAAAAAACAAAAAAAAAAAATTACAACTATCTCCTTCCGAAACTGTAGTACCATAGGCAATAAAACGGAAAACAGCAATTTTGATAATAGTATATACGGCGGCCATATTAAAAAATGACAGATGTCAAAATTTGACCAAACCATGTTGATCAGCATCCTTTGGGGCCCCCAGATATCGATTTACATCCCGATCGGAGCTTCTTTATTTTCGGACGCGGACCAATGGACCGCCATTTTGAAAAACATTCTTTTTCACTGTATGCCCCTCTCAAAACTGTACAATATTAGAACAAACCCTCCCTACAAAAGTCTCACAGTTTCGGTGTTATTTGCGAATTAAAAATCCTAAAAAAGTGAAATTGCATGTTCGCAATATTTCAAAATGGCGGAATCAAAAAAGTTTTTACACATTCCTACCAAGTGTACCGTGGGATTTTCAGATATCGATTTTCATTCGGATCGGACAACTTTTACTATGAGTCGGTACGTCTACAGCCGCCATCTTGAAAAAAATTGATTTCACTGATATTGCATTCTTACCCTTATAACATCTTTACTTGATCCCCAGGAACGACTTTTCTAAATCACTCGCAACGGAGGCGCAAAAAAGCAAAGTTGATATTTCAATAAAAGCACCTTTGTATGGCAGCCCCATTGAAAGTTGACACATGTCAAAATTTGATTACAGAATGTTGATCATCATCCTTGGGGACCCCCAGATATCGATTTTCATCCGGATCGGTGAAACTTTTTTTTCCGCCGCGGCCAAAATTTCCGCCATTTTGAAAAAAAAAATTTTTCGCAATCTTCCCCTCTGACCTCCAACTAATATTAGTTCGAGCTCTTTATACTAAAGTGTCATAGTTTCGCCGTCATTTATGGTTAAAATTTGTATGGCGGATTTTTTTTTCCGCCATTTTGAATTTTTTTGACATCTCCAAAATCGTCCCAGGGTTTGCTATGACATTCCTTAAAACGCACATGATCTATCTTTTATGGTTTGGCCAGGCCGTTGACCGTCCGAGTGACCGAAGTTCGGAAGACCAGGTCGCGAATTTTTTTGAAGACACCTCGATCATCTGGACACAAAACACAACAAAGACATTCAAAATTTTCCATAGGTGTCGAGAAACAATGCGTCAAAAATGAAAAAAAAAATTTGTATGGCAGCCATCTTTAAAAATGGCGGAATCCAAAATTTTTTTTGAAATATCGAATCTGCGGCCCCGAAAACCCCCCAATGCAAAAAATCACCCCGATCGGACCAACTTTCAAAATGGCCGCCATTTTGAATCCGCCATCTTGGATTTTCATGACAACCATCTGACAGCCCCCGTCATCCTCTATGACATTTGGTCGAGCACCACCCACATACCTCTTACCGTTGCCGAATTATGAGCGTTTCAATTTTGTATGGGGGCCACCGTTTTTTGTTCGGGGGCCCCCATTTTTTTCATTTCTCTGGAAACATCCCAGGGTCTACTCCAACATTAGTTAAAACTGGACCCCCATATCTCTTGTCGTTTTCGAGATCCGTTGACCTGTTCCATCTCAGAGACGATTTTCTGGTAATGTCAGATTTTTCCTGGGGTGACATGACCCATCACTATACAGCCTCATACTCAGTTTTGACTGACCACTTCTGAGAGCTGAGATCAATTATGTCAATCATCAGTCAGTCAGTCACTCATGGGTATCCAATTTTATAGTAATAGTAACTAGTATTTTGCCCCGTGCGCGGGCCGCGAGCGGCCCGCGTGGGTGTTTTCGTGGCGTTCCATTTGTTCAAAACGCTATACTTGTGTTTAAACTTGTAATTTTGCAAGTACTTGTACAAAACTGCGGTATCTATTAAAGAAAATGATAATTCATCTGACTTGTGCATGGCGGCCATCTTGTTTGACTTGACAGCGTCATTGGCACCATTAGCAGGTCGCAACCGGCACACTTGCACCGTGCGCGGGCCGCACGCGGCCCGCACACGGTGCAATTGTGCAGGTGCAAGTGTTGATCGTGACCGTCCACTTATACCAAACTACAGTAAACTAACTCGCTTCGCTCGTCGTCGCATTGGGTAGGTTGGAAAAAATTTGACGTTTGACATCTGTCAAAAATTGACATTTGACATCTGTGAAACTGACATCTGTCTACACTTGACAGCGGTATTAGAACAGTGCACAGGTCGCAAGCGGCACACTTGCACCGTGTGCGGGCCGCACACGGCAGGTGCAAGTGTTAGTCGTGACTGTCCAATTATACCAATGAGAGACAATAAACTAACTCACTCATCGCCGCATTTGGTAGGTTGGAAAAAAAATTGACATTTGACATCTGTCCAAAAAATTCACATTTGACATTTGTCAATAAATTTGACAGCTGTCAAAAAATTTGACATTTGACATCTGTCAAAAGTTTGACATTTGACATTAATCAAACTGACATCTGTCTACACTTGACAGCGGTATTAGAACAGTGCACAGGTCGCAAGCGGCACACTTGCACCGTGCGCAGGCCGCACGCGGCCCGCACACGGTGCAAGTGTGCAGGTGCAAGTGTTAGTCGTGACTGTCCAATTATACCAATGAGAGACAGTAAACTAACTCACTCATCGCCGCATTTGGTAGGTTGAAAAAAATAATTGACATTTGACATCTGTCAATAGTTTGACATTTGACATCAATCAAACTGACATCTGTCTACACTTGACAGCGGTATTAGAACAGTGCGCAGGTCGCAAGCGGCACACTTGCACCGTGCGCGGGCCGCACGCGGCCCGCACACGGTGCAAGTGTGCAGGTGCAAGTGTTGGTCGTGACCGTCCACTTATACCAAACTACAGTATACTTGCTGCTCGCTTCAACGACGAGTCGTTGCATTTGGTAGGTTGGAAAAAAATTGACAAATGACATCTATCAAAAAATTTGACTTCTGTCAAAATTTTGACGTTTGATATCTGTCACACTGACATCTATCAAAATTACAACTATCTCCTTCCGAAACTGTAGTACCATAGGCGATAAAACGCAAAACAGCAATTTCGATAACAGTATGTACGGCGGCCATATTAAAAAATGACAGATATCAAAATTTGACCAAACCATGTTGATCAGGATCCTTTGGGACCCCCAGATATCGATTTATATCCCAATCAGAGCACCTTTACTTTCAGACGCGGACCAATAGACCGCCATTTTGAAAAAAGTACTTTTTCAATGTATGCCCCTCTCAAAACTGTACAATATTAGAACAAACCCTCCCTACAAAAGTCTCACAGTTTCGGTGTTATTTGCGAATTAAAAATCCTTAAAAAGTGAAATTGCATGTTCGCAATATTTCAAAATGGCGGAATCAAAAAAGTTTTTACACATTCCTACCAAGTGTACCGTGGGATTTTCAGATATCGATTTTCATTCGGATCGGACAACTTTTATTATGAGTCGGTACGTCTACAGCCGCCATCTTGAAAAAAATTGATTTCACTGATATTGCATTTTTACCCTTATAACATCTTTACTTGATCCCCAGGAACGACTTTTCTAAAGCACTCGCAACGGAGGCGCAAAAAAGCAAAGTTGATATTTCAATAAAAGCACCTTTGTATGGCAGCCCCATTGAAAGTTGACACATGTCAAAATTTGATTACAGAATGTTGATCATCATCCTTGGGGACCCCCAGATATCGATTTTCATCCGGATCGGTGAAACTTTTTTTCCCGCCGCGGCCAAAATTTCCGCCATTTTGAAAAAAAAAAATTTTCGCAATCTTCCCCTCTGACCTCCAACCAATATTAGTTCGAGCTCTTTATACTTAAGTGTCATAGTTTCGCCGTCATTTACGGTTAAAATTTGTATGGCGGATTTTTTTTTCCGCCATTTTGAATTTTTTTTGACATCTCCAAAATCGTCCCAGGGTTTGCTATGACATTCCTTAAAACGCACATGATCTATCTCATATGGTTTGGCCAGGCCGTTGACTGTCCGAGTGACCGAAGGTCGGAAGACCAGGTCGCGAATTTTTTTGAAGACACCTCGATCACCTGGACACAAAACACAACAAAGACATTAAAAATTTTCCATAGGTGTCGAGAAACAATGCGTCAAAAATGGGAAAAAAAAATTGTATGGCAGCCATCTTTAAAAATGGCGGAATCCAAAATATTTTTTCAAATATCGAATGTGTGGCCCCGAAAACCCCCTCATGCGAAAAATCACCCCGATCGGACCAACTTTCAAAATGGCCGCCATTTTGAATCCGCCATCTTGGATTTTCATGACAACCATCTGACAGCCCCCGTCATCCTCTATGACATTTGGTCGAGCACTACCCACATACCTCTTACCGTTTCCAAATTATGAGCGTTTCAATTTTGTATGGGGGCCACCGTTTTTTGTTCGGGGGCCCCCATTTTTTTTATTTCTCTGAAAACATCCCAGGATCTACTCCAACTTTAGTTAAAACGGGACCCCTTATCTCTGATCATTTTCGAGATCCGTTGACCTGTTCCATCTCAGAGACAATTTTCTGGTAATGTCAGATTTTTCCTGGGGTGACATGACCTATCACTATACAGCCTCATACTCAGTTTTGACTGACCACTTCTGAGAGCTGAGATCAATTATGTCAATCATCAGTCAGTGAGTCAGTACATGGGTTTTTAACTTTATATAAAGTCATCACTAGTATTTTGCCCCGTGCGCGGGCCGCGAGCGGCCCGCGAGTACGTTTTTGGGGCTGTTTTATTTATAAAAGAGTTATACTTTACGCTAAACTTTAAATTTTGCAAGAATTAGTACAAAACAGTGGTATTTCTCAAAGAAAATGATTATTCGTTTGACTTTGTATGGCGGTCATCTTGAGAAATGCTGTCAGTCAAGTAAAATGTCAAAATTTGTAAACGTTGTCCCTTAAAACCCCTAAATATAAAATTTCAGCAGGATCAGAGGTTATTTCAAATCGGGCGCCATTTTGAATCCGCTGTCTTGCAATTGTTATAAAACAGTGAGAAAGTCATCGCTGTTCTCTTTGTCATGAGTCTAAACACGCCATGCCTACATCGGTTAGTTTTGAAAGTGTGCAAGTTAAAATTTGGCATGGCGGCCATCTTGAAAAATGCTGTCAGTGGAGTAAAATGTCAAAATTTGTAATTGCCGTCTTTTGAAACCCCCAAATATAAAATACCAGACGGATCAGAGCTAATTTCAAATCGGGCGCCATTTTGAATCCATCATCTTGGAATTATTTAAACACCGTGAAAAAGTCATCGATGTTCTTTTTTCTATGATTCCAAACACGCCATGCCTACCTTTGTTAGTTTCGGAAGTGTGCACGTTTGAATTTTGCGTGACGGCCATCTTGAAAAATGCTGTCAGTTAATTTAAATGTCAAAAATTATAATCAGCATCCCCAAAAAACCCCAAATTTAAAAATTCAGCCGGATCTGAGCCAATTTTGATTTGGCGCCAATTTGAATCTGCCATCTTGGAATTATTTTACCACCATAAAAATGTCATCGTTGCTCTCTTTGCCATGAGTCTGAACACGCCATGGCTGTCTCTAAGTCTCTAACTTGTGCACGTATAAATTTTGCATGCATGCCGGCCATTTTGATTTGTTTGTCCAAAAAAGTGACTATTTTATATCAACGTTTCCGAAAATAATCAGATCTTAGTCAAAGATATCTTCGTTTTGAAGTTAGGTTACATTAGAAAAAAAAAGATTAGAATGACGTCACATAAGTCAAACGTAGTAAAAAAAACACCCCACTTCAGACACTTGTATTGTTCTCATACAATACCACAGAATACTTTTGTACAATACCTTTGCTCATGAATCTATCTATCTACCTGTTTCACACCTGATGGAAAGAGTGACGATATTAGCGAGATTGGAGCACATAGAGCTATCATAGAAGGAATAATACTCTATGACTCTAAGACTTGAAGATAGGTTATAGTAATCAAGGATTACAAAGGAAGCCAATGCGTTTCACTCCTTTGCAGTAAACGCACTTACATGTAATAATAGTAGCATAAAGCCACTATACTCATTTTGTTGAAGGAAGGGAGAGGAAAATAGATAGGGGAAATAGGTGAATGGATGGGACGATGGAACGGAGGCAGGCTCCGCCTGCCTCCCTTCCATAGCCGTCCCATCCATTCACCCATTTCCCCTATCTTTTCTCACTCACTTTCCTCTTCCCTTGGACAGGGGTTAGGGCGGAAAACGAATTTACCCCCGTCGCCACATGTCGCGACACGGGATATGCCGTCGGTCGCGCCAGGGACCCTGCGCTGCCAAGTGCACCACCACAGCTGCCGACGCAGAGACTGACTCACTGACTGTCTGTCTTAGAAGCATCGAAATGGTGTGAAAGCTGTTTTTTTTTGTAGTTACAAATATAATAATATACTTGTTAAAAATAATAAAAAATATGAGTGTTTTTTTTCAAGCCCTTGATTAATCATAGACGGGAAACCTACCAGGCACCTACGTACTCTTACTGCTCAGCTACAATTTGTGTGGGTTATGAATGATTACGATTAGACATTATTCTAAAAACTTACAAATAAATTAACTAACAGATCAGACTCCAAACCAAATTATACAGCTCCTTTTAAAGGCAGGTAGGGAAAATTGTAAAACTATGTAGGTACCTGCTAATGCAGCAGTATAGATCTTACGATTATAATGTTCCATAACAAGTCAAACTTAGTTATTAATGATTTACTTCCAAACATAGCACCTAAAGTGCTTTGTCAAAAAGCAGTATTTTAAGGCCTGCTTCGCACAGTAGGCAAGTTCAAGAGATCTTATCTATTATCATCTACAGATTCATTTGTAATGGAAAAATAAAACGGACGGACGGATGCGGGTTCAAGTCCCGTTTGTGATTCAGATTTTTCCTTTACGAATTTATCGGTAGATTCCGCTGAGCAGGCGATACTGCTATGAAAATCATAAATATTTTATTATCATCTAGTTACCTCGTATGTATGTAGTGTCAGCCTTGAGTGTAGATGAGACTGTGTGGAATATCCACACATATTCACACAGTGCCATTTAGCTTTTAACTAAGCAAAGCTTGTACTATGGGACACCAAATAGCTGATACAATACTTACACTTTTTGTTGTGTACATACTTAGAATGCAATATAACACCCAGATAGAACAAACATCTATTACAATGTTTGCCTATTGGGTGGGAGTCGAACACAGAACATTACATAATGCGGAGTCACTACCAACTGAGCTACCGGGCTAGTATTTTAGTAGTAATACCGCAAGTACTGCTTACATTAGTAACCACTTCAATTTTTTAATTTTATGACAACATATATTATGTTCAATATATGTATAATACTTAAGTTTGTACCTGCACTTTCTTTAACTTACTTTAATAAATTCTTATGTTTGAAGTGGTTTTCATTTCAACTCACATTATAGTATTATGCTACTTTTACATTAGTTATGTAAGTAAGTACATAGTAAACAAATAAATAAATAAGTACCTACTTATATCGATGAACCCACCTTGCTTCACATAAAAACTTAGAGAAACTACTTGGTAATAAATTTTCCAATCTAATTGTTACCTACTCTTGAAGGCCAATAAGCTGTGTATTCGGCGACATAGTTAAGAATTGTATTCAACAAAACTCATTGTCCCCGTGCCGCAACCCTGCGATCAGAGCTACCTCGAAAAAAAAACGCCAAAGTTGACCACAGTTCACTATTGCCACATAGTCGCAGGCCACTTGCAGCGCAGCGAGCAGGACAACCTCGAAAAAAAACGTCAACGTCTACCACAGGCCACCTTCATCATATAGTCGTAGGCCGCTTGTGGCCCAGCAAACAACAGAGCAACCTCAAAAAATAAAATCGCTAACTTCTACCACAGGTCACCGTCGGTGCACAGTCGCGAGCCGCTTGCGGAGTGCAACCCGTACTTGGCTGTTTTTTAAAACATTGTACACTAAATGTTGTTCTGAGAAATCTGCTATTATACCATACCAAATTTCAGCAAAATCCATGCAGTAGTTTCAGCGTGATGCGTGTTCAAAGGGACAGATAGAAAGACAGACAAACAGACATCATCATCATCAACAGCCTGAAGACGTCTACTGCTGAACATAGGTCTCTCCCATAGAGCGCTACTTTGAGCGGCTGCTTGCCTCCTGCATCCATTGGCCCCCTGCGGTTCTGACCAAGTCGTCGGTCTTCTACTAATATGTACCACCACCTAGATCTTATAAGAGTCAGCCTAGTTTAGTTCCGAGGATAGATGGCGCTGTGTGGAATGTCCACACATATTCACACAGTGCTGATTAGCCTGAAATTAAGCAAAGCTTGTACAACGGGGTACCAAACAACTGATACAATACATACTTAGAATAAGTACAATAACCCAGACAGATTAAACATCTATTATCAGATCATCACACTCAATGTTTGTGTTTTGGGTGAAAATCGAACACAGAACATTAAAGTGTAGAAGGCGGAGTTACTACCGACGGAGCTACCGGGTTTGTGCCTACATATATTTACTTATTATATCATCCAATTATTATTTTATGATTTTAAGTTGTTTTCATTTCAACCGCATTAGGTTATAGTATAATGGTACTTTTACATTAAAGAGGTAGGAAAGGTAGGTACATAAAAAAAAAGGATGGACATTTCACACATCGCCATCTAGCCCCAAACTAAGCATAGGTATGATTTTACTGTAACGTTATAATTTATACATAATACACAATATCTTTTAGCTAACCCATTTTTTTAATCATCTAGTCTAGTCTGGGTAGGTTGCTTCACTTAAAATCTTAGACAAACGAATCTTGGTAATGATTTGTCCCATTCTTCCATTCTTTATTTTCTGCAGCATACATTGTGAGTGTAGACATGACATTTCTTCTTTTCTTTGATGAGTTTCTGTTTTCAACGCTTTGTCAGGCAGGTATTTCTTTGAAGGAACTGTAAAACATAAAATAATACATTTTTATATTTTTCCACTTAAATTGAAGGTTTGCCCGCACAATTGACTGAGGGCGTTTAAAAATGTTGCAAAACATTCTCACACTAATTGTTATTTACCTACTCTTGAAGGCCAATAAGCTGTGTATTCTGCGACATAGTTAAGAATTGTATTTTTTTAATGGGGAAATGCCTTCCCACTCCCCTGCCACCACGGGGGTGATGGCAGGAGGTATGTGGGATTTGAACCCACTAAACCTCCCCGTGATCCATCCGTCACCGGGATGGGGCGAGATAGGGTCGCGCTAGCATTCACTATCTCGCCCCGGCGGTAGGCCCTTTCGGGCTTCTGCGCCAATGAGTAGGTAACCTTACACCTCGGTTACCCACCAGACGTGTGGCACCGTGTAGGCACGGCGAAGATTCCCCTGAATCTCCGCCGGCAACCCCACTACGGAGGAAGGAGAAGGCGCGCGAAACGCCTCCTCCGTCCCCCGGCCCGTCTGCGCCGGAGGGGGTCAGAGTTATAATCATCCTCCCTAGCCCACTCCACAGCCTCCTTCTGCGTCTCCGCCTCGCAGAAGGAGGCCGCTTGCGGCCCAGCAAACAGAGCAACCTCGAAAAATAAAAAAGCCCACCTCCCATCACAGATCACCTTCGCTACACAGTCACGAGCCGCTTGCGGCATGCAACCCGCACTTGGCTGTTTTTGAAAACATAGTACACTAAATGTTATTCTGAAAAACCTGCTATTATACCACACCAAGTTTCAGCGAAATCCGTGTAGTAGTTTCAGCATGATGCGTGTTCAAAGGGACAGACAGACAGGCATACAGACAGACAGACACAAAATTCAAAAGAAAATGTTTTTATTTCTAAGTATATCGATTAAGAAGTGTAATGCAATCAAAGTTTTCAAAAAATATTCAATGTACAGATTTAGCCCAGTTACAGTTTTATTTTATTGCATGTATAGATAATACTTAAGTTTATACCTACCCTTTATTTAACTTTTTTTTAATTATTACTTTACTGTTTCAAGTTGTTTTCATCTCAACTCACATTATAGTATTATGCTACTTTTACATCAGATAGGTAGGTAGGTACATTACGTAATGTACCTACCTACTTTTATTGGTTTCACTATAGCCATTCAATTCACACAATTCCTTTAGCTAACTCATTATTTTTTAACATCTAGTCTAGATAGGTACCTACCAAATACAAATACAAGATTAATAAATTAGTTAACTTGCTTCACTAAGGGTGGATTCAACCAAATGAGAGTAAAAGGATAAATCTCCAGTTAGCCGAGAGTAAATCAATTTCCCATTTTACCATCTACAAATCTAAAAATAGCAAGCCTGTTCGAGAATAATTGCAATAGGTACTGCCGTTTTTGGTGGATTAACAGATTATTCCGAGAACATTATAACGGCAGCAGCGCGCCATATTAGGTATGGTTATGATTCTATACTGTTTTGTAACTAATATACGACAAAGTCAAGTTCAAGATCGTGAAATGATTTATTCTGGTATAGTTACTCGTGCATAAATTCAAATTTGGTCAAATCCACCCTTCACACCTCAGGAAAACTAATCATGGTAACAGTTTGTTCCATTCCTCCTTATTTTCTAAAGCATACCTACATTGTGAATGTAGACATTAGGTATGGCATTATTGGGAGGAAAAAAGTTTGCGATACTTACTTGTAAACATTGTCCATTTTAACGGCCATGCAAAGTCAAATATCTGGTATGGTTCTGGTTCTACTTGTTTCTGTTAGCTGTTGCTGAAATCCATACTAAATCATTGTCTGCTTCTGCTACTTTATAATTTCCTTTTTGCCATGGCTATACTTGTGTGTTATAAAGGTATCAACTAAGTACTTATTGTGATTACTGAACCTTGAACTTTAATCGCAGGTGTATTTCTGCTTTAAATTAATTTTCAGGTAAGTATAACTCTTCGAAAAATAAAACTGTAAAAAATTAAATAATAATATGTTTAGCATTTTCCACTTAAAATGGGAGGTTTGTGTTTTGTAAGCTTTCATTCATACTGTTTCTCTAATGGGCTTAGGCGATAAAAAAATGTTTGAAATGATCATTACAAATTACCATTATTTGTTCTGTGTTATGTGCATTGTTATTTACATACTCTTGAAGTACCAAACTTAAGTCTATTCTACTAAATCATAAACAGCCTGAACACCTCCACTGCTGAATAAAGGCCTCCCCCAGAGAGCGCCACTTTGAGTGGCTGCTCGTCTTCTGCATCCATCGTCCGTCCACCTAGTGGGGGCCGGCCTACGCTGCGTCTTTCGGTTTGTGGTCGCCACTCAAGAACCTTTCTACCCCATTGGTTGTCAGTTCTACGAGCGATGTGGCCTGCCCCTTGCCATTTCAACTTGCCAATCCTAATTGGTATCGGTATTTTATTTACCTACTATGTATGTACCTATATAGGTACCTACTACTACTAAATTACATGTTTGCTCTTGCTCATCATGCTTTTTTACTTTGTTTATCTTGTGCAGTATGAAGACTTACTTGTTGCTTTTGTTGATTGCTGCTGTTGATTTCTCTTACGGCACCTACGGGAAAGGACGGTACTTGCTTCCTGGTCCTATTACACATGACCGGGACCACACGGCCAACTGTTTTATCAAATTAACATCACAATTCATAAGAAACAATAATCGCTTAAACTTCCGGAGCTAAACTTGGAGTCATAAACTCGTATGCATTTGATCAAACACAGCGTTTACACACAGTCTACCTAAAGTTACCTAATTATCAAGATAAAATAATAGTAAATACAGAAAAGATCGACATGACAGGTCTCCATCTTGCTTGCTCGACCTACAAAAGTATTGCTAGGTTGAGTGCCATTAATCAGCGTACAGTGAATGTAAAATGAAACATTAAAGCTATAATGTTTTTTTTTTTACAATACAGTACTCGTGACCATGGCCAATGCAACTTGGTTGAAACGTCGAAGTAAATAAATAATGTTTTTAGCGTGATTAAGTCTATGTGTTTAAATCGCAATTCTCGCACCTCTAAAATATTTATATTTGGCTTCAAACAAAACGAAAAATATTTAATGCTTGCATCTCTGGAGTTGGCAAATTGAATGTTTTATATTATATGTAGCGGTCTGGGAGCCAGGAATGCACAACCAAAGTATTGCAGAGCCTGTATTGTATGACCAGCACGAATGTACGGCCCATAATTGGTGTGCATGGCTTCCAAATATCGGACTGTACAATATCACTGCTACAGGCAGTAATGCACGACCCACAATGTACAGCAGGAATCCGTGTACATAGCTTTGTAATACTGCGTAAGTGCATTATTTGGTTATGCATTCCTGGCTGTACAATGCAGTGATTGTGATTTATGTTTGTCAATGTCAAGTATCGTCTGTGGTTTTCTAATTTGTTTTACATTTCTATTGACGCAGTAACATATAGTGCTCTAATGTTGCAAATCTAAATTGGAGGTTTAAAAAAAATCTAAAACCACTATTACTTAACACTTTAATTAACACCTACTTATAACCGTCTCCTTTCTACTTAACCACAAAATATGTAATAATAGTCGAAACCTAGGATAATCGTATATTGTTTTAAAATATTTGTTTAAATTTTAATATTGAGGTACTTTTTCGAACAGTATAATACTAAAACTTACGAAAACCTACAATAATATAATACGGTATGAATACGGTATGAATTGTTTAAAACGGCAACACTGAACGCGATTGTCATTTGCATTACGTACGACGTCAAATCAGCTTTGCATAAAGGTTTAAATGAATTATTTAAAACTTCAAAGTAATAAACGAGAAATAGTCGATAAAATAATCATAAACTGCATCAAGCTTTCGTAATTGTATTTTTTTTTTGCTGTGAGTCATAATTTGGAGTTCGTAGGTATTAAGAAGTTGGTACTTGTTTCCGGTTTTCGGTTTTTGTATGAAAAATATGTTTTTTTTGTATGAAAGGTACCTTTTTTATTGTTTACATGGAATCGTCCCAAGGTTTACTACAACTTTTGATCATAAACTTTTTCGATCGGCCTTACCGTTTCCGAGATCTGATCTGGTGTTCCACCTTGGAGACGATTTTCTGATGATGTTCGATTTTACTTGGGGTCACGGAACCTATCCGCACACATCTCTAGTACATTGCCAAGTCGTCCGATGGCTCGATCGGCCAGAACATTCATGTCAATCAGTCAATCAATCAGTCATCTATGACCGTTTTTTAGCTTTATATATTATAGAAAAAAAAAAAAAAATGAAACTGGATATATTTGGTCAAACCGACGGACGCTGCAAGCTTGGTACAGCGCGCGCGGTACTGAGCTCGCCAAAATGTAATAGCAACCTTAATTAACATCACATCAAAATGTATCCTATACCTTAATAAATAAAAGAAAACCGTTGTCTGTTTGTATGTTTGTTTTTGTGGCTTCCGCGCCACTGCAGACTAAATAATCGAGATTATCGTGTAATACTTTTCATCCCCGTAAATAAATATTTCCCACGCTAAATGAGGAAGCGGCAGATATATGAAAAAAAGCTAAACAAAATATGACGATAAAAAACAAATCTATTAAGAAATGATCTAAACCTGCTCTCTTCAGTTTTCAAAATCATAACCCTCCTTTTTGCTTCACCGCAGTAGAGTAAAAACAATTACAATCCTATATTGTGTCAAACCATTCCAACATGCCATATTTTTCCTTTTCACAAACAACAAAGACTCGGAGGCCTTTATTTATGTCACGAAATTCATTCTTAAGGCCGACCTCTTCCGGTCCCCTTGATAACTGTCCCTTAACGTTCCATGGTGTTATTAAATTTTATGTCCTCTTCCCTCTCGTAATTTAACCCCTACTTATTGTAATTGCACTTCGTGAATATTAAAAATGATGTCGTTTAATGTTCGACGGGATGGAGATTTTTGAGTCCAATTAAGGTAATGACGTTTCGCTGTTTTGTTTTATAAAATGTGTGCATGAATCGTTATTTTAATGGAACGTTTATTTAGGTAATGCAATAGAATCGCAAATATCGTCTTTGGGTGCCCATCGGCAAAGCTTTGCTGGTGGGTGCCTACTCTCATCTGCATGTCTTGGGAGTGATTGTGTAATTTGTATTTTTACTGTGTACACATAGTTTAAGCTACAATCCAGAACTGAATTGTTAGTATGTCTACCTATCTTGAATAAGTCATTGATTGTTATTTATTTTATGTACCAATATATATAAATAAAATAAAATAATATAGATCCCTTTGGCCCATTCACATGATTTACCATATTGTCTGTATCTGTGGATCAAGATTCTTGAATTTCATTCATATTATACTCTATCATGATCTCGAAACCATCATAGAGTATAATAAGGATATTATAGCATAAGTAAGTAAATGAAAAAATCCATGAATTTTTATGCCTTTTTTATGTAAACGAATGATATGACGAGCTAGTAATTTGCCTGATCTTAAGCGTCATGGCTGCCATCACAGGCCATAACAGGTTGCAGTATCACTCGGAACTTTAAGATAATAAAATTTCACGTGATACTAACCTGCGCACGTCATCCAGAGACATCACACTGTCTAGTAATAAGAATACTAGACTGTGAGTGCAGATCATTAAGCCTCATTTGCTTGGTAATTTTACTGGCTACAATGCACTTCTAACCGGAACGCAGTAGTGCTTGCACACTACTGCTTGGTGGCAGAACAACTGACAAAGCGGTGGTTCCTACCTAGACGAACTTTGCAGAAAAGTTCTACCACCTAGTAAACTTATGTGGAATTATAATTAAACTTAGTTGACTTGATGCGATGACGTGACGTGAACCAAGGCAGTCACAAAATGGTGGTCACTAAAAAAACGTATTTCAGTATGCCGACCATCTGCCTAATGGTCAGATGTCAAGTTAAGATCGCAGGAAAGCAGTGGTTGAGACTTGAAAAGGACCGGAACAGATGGCAGCGTGAAGTAGAGGAGGCCTAAATCATTCACAGTGGGTTGGCACGGAGTAAAATAATGATGATAGTTGACTTAGGAGTCTTGGAAGTCCACGCTGGAGGTGTGCGCTGCTTGGGATTTTGAGCGGCGCACACTTTCGGTCTCCTTCTGCGAGGCGGTGATGACGCAGAAGGAGGTTGCGGAGCGGGTCAGGGAGGATAATCCCAACTCTGACCCCCTCCGGCGCAGACGGTCCGGGGGACGGAGGAGGCGTTTCGCGCGCCTTCTCCATCCTTCGTAGTGGGGTCGGCAGCGGAGAGTTGAGTTCCACGCCTCAAAAAAAAAGAAGTCTTGGAAGTTGTTATGCAACTTGTGTAAATAAAGCCCGCAAATATAAGATGGTTGAGTTCCGCTCAAAGAACATATCGGGAAATTTTTGTTTCACAGAACAACCTTAGCATTTTCTACAAATTCTAATATTTTATAAGCGCCTCGTATCCATTACTTAAACTTACTTCCTCATAACGGCTCCATCGCTCCTTTCAAGCAATCCACACAAAAATAAAGCACTTCGCATACTTAGCCGGCAATATACCTCGCATTCATCACAAGTAATATCGTGCACAAAAATCATTATATGGAGCGAAACTACATGGCATTAAGGGCAATCCACACCGCATACCGTTGCAAACTTTGGTTTCAAGAGAACAGCAGTAAGGTCATACTTAAGCGACCAACGTGACCGCTGAATGAAGTTTCGATTAAAATATTGAGTTTGTGTCATTGTTTTTGTGATTATGGTATATTTAAATAGGATAATATAATTTGTGGAAATGCAATTCCAATAAAATTTACAATGAAAAGCAAGTATTAGAACTTTTCCTAGTATTCTGCCAATGTTTACTTATCGGATTTTAAAATTTAATTTAGATGAGTTAAATAAATAATAATTTATAATTATTTAATAATTTATAATTATTTAATAATTTTTAATATTTTATAATAATTTTAGAGGTAACCTAGTAAAATAACTATTCAAAGCATCTTGACTTTACTGATTTTCTCTTGAAAGCAAATTTTGTGACGGTATGCAGTGTGGATTGCCCTTAATACCATGTATTTTCGCTCCATGTATTTTTTAACGTTTCACGCGAGAGACAAATTTTTTTATTAATTGCATATAGGTAAACCCAGTTTTATAGGTATATCGTTTACAGTTTAAAGTGATTTTGATATTACAATTTTATTATGATCAATCATGGTATGTACTTCCTCATGTGAAAGTCCCTGAATCACACCAAATCCAGATGCAGTCCATGTCCACTGCAGGCGCAGTACGTGAGGACTTGTAACGTAAGACGTCACACTACATGCGGTACGTGTGACTGCAAACGTACTGCACACGTACTGCATGTGATGTGACGTCTTTCATAGAACTTCATACATTACAAGTCCTCATGTACTGCAACCGCAACGGACAAGGACTGCAACTGGATATGGTGTGATTCAGGCCTACTAATAATAGTTAATCATCAGCCTGAAGACGTCCACTACTGGAAATACTCTGCATACTAGTTAGTACGTAAAAAAAAAAAATGTAAAGAATAGGCGTAGAGTTTTTTTTTTTAAATTAGTTATAGGTTCTTTTTTATTTTTAGTTTAGCATAATTATTATTGTTGTTTGTGTCTGAAATAAAGTGTTCCTTTCTCTTTTCTTTCTTTTAAAAAAACACAGCCTTCCAGTCTCTGCTCTAATTCCAAAGCTCGCTTAGGTATGCTCGAACTTCATAAAAAAGTCGGCGCGACAAATTTTTCGCCCAGCTACCGTCAAAACAGGGTTTGCGTGCGACTGTACAAATAAAACCTAAGTGAAACCGTGAACGCTAAAACCTGTAAAACATGTTATGAGCAACTGTGGAATTGAAAAATTATTTTGACTTTGTTGCGATTTCGTTGAACGGAACATAAAAGGTTTTACTTGCAAGTGAAAGAACTACTTAGGCATAAATAGGAATAGTTGCTGACTTGTGGAATAAATTATCGTAAATGGGTCGTATATGTTTGCACAATGGTATTGGTAAAGGAAAATAACAGAACATTTATTTCCTGCTCTTATATGTTTATGTATATATAATATAAATAATAATTTTAGAATGATTAGTTTTGTTATTTAATAAGTGATAAAATAAATGATCAAACGAACTTCTCAAGCGAAGTTCGATCATTATTATATGAATAGCTCCATCCGAAGATATAGTTATAAATTAGTTATAAATTAGTTATAATTTACTAGGTAGTAACTTAGATCATACAGGTAGATTCGCATGCGTTCAGATTTGTATCGATAAAAATTAAAAATCGATTCTCTGGTCGGTCTCCTCACTACCGTCACAGCCCTTCCCTATAACGCCATTCTTTTAGAGATATTATCCAAAAACTTTTGTTTATGTATGGGGTAGTGGAGGGAAGGGTTCCTATATCTTCGGATGGAGCTATTCATATAATAATGATCGAACTTCGCTTGAGAAGTTCGTTTGATCATTTATTATATATTCATAGCTCCATCTCTCAGATATAGTTATAAATTAGTTATAAATTAGTTATAATTTACTAGGTAGATGTTCAGAGACAAATAGTTTTTGGTAAATAAGCAAGTATTCTTTTATGTTAATGAGTGTCGTCTGCAAAATGTAAGTGCCACGGGCACCAATAATAGTATTTCAAAATATATGTATATTACAAATGAAACGAAGATATTTCATGTATAAGTAATCAATTTAAAATATTTTAGAATGTTATAAAAAAGAAAGTAGATAATGTATAATCATCTTTTACAAATAGCACATTATTATAAGTTTTAGTAAGCCATAGGTTTTAGTAATGGCCTAGTAATATTTCGACAATGATTGCACCACTATAAAACTTACTGGCTAATAAGCTTGTAAGTTTGGTGTCCAACCAGCTAGCTACTTTATGGGTACAATTTACAGGAATGCCGTGATTATGTTTTCGCGCCCGTTGAGCGAGTCCCACGTGTGGGCAGTGGGCACTGATGAATGTAATCACGTTGATCCTACTCGCTGCTAAAACGTCTTTTATTTATCGGCTAATGGTTTGTTCCTTGGCATATTCTGTGAGGCGTTTATGAGTTAGGCTGTCAAATTTATAAGCCTGTACCGAAAAGTAGGTGATGTTCCAAGCATTTGGCTGCTCAAATATTAGATTTTTCATGAAATAATAGCAGAATCGGTTGCTTATGACCTGGGGCTGACATTTTTAATGAGGTGTGATAATTTTAGTATTAAAATTTTCATGAGTGTGATTCATTTTAAATAAATATGTATGTATATATGTCACCGCCGCGACCTCGCTGCGTGAACTGGCCTCCTGAAGAAGAGCATCGGATATGCTCGAAACCTGGTCGAGAAATCGACACACTATTCGTGAGTAACAGTCGGTTACATTTATTTAAGGTATAATAATTATACAAATATTTATAGTTTATATTAAGATTTTGCGAAGTCACAATCATATTATTGTCATTAACCTTTAATAGAGAAAGGGTTTGTACACATGGTGAGCAATGCCCAAATCAATGAAGATGACAAGTTTTGTAATTTTGTCCAAGAACAAATTATTACTGCGTAGATAATAACTATAAATAAATAATAACATGAAATAGAGGCCAAAGGCTGTTTGAGGGATCCGTGTATGTGAGTGATGCTTGGTCTATTTCTAAATGCTCTTTAGCAAGCGCGATACTCATCGGCGCTGATTTTCTTGCCCATTTATAAAGAAGTAGTTGGGCGATAGATATTTAAAAAGTTATATTACGATGCTCCTTATTTGCAATTTAATCCATTAAAACCAAAAATAAAAAACTGAAGTGCTCTCAGAATCTTAAAAAATTACAACTATTGCTTAAACAGTATTTCCAGCATAATTGAGCAAATCATGGTTGCAAAGAATGGAGAACTAAAATTCAAGCCGATTGCATTTTTTTTTTTTTTTTTTTTTTTTTTTTAAACCCATAGGTATCAATGGGAATGGAGATAGCCAATTAAAATAGTAATAGTGCCAATGTATCGTGAACACATCAACGGGTTTTTTTTTTTTTTTTATTTTTTTTTTTTAAATAAATAACGATAGACTAGATCTAGATCCGGTCTCTATCGTGAGATGCAAAAGGATTTATGGATTTATACTAGATTGTTCGAACTTTGTTACCAACGATCATTTGAAATACTCGTGCGCAAGGCGCTTAATTCAGTACCTTTAGGGCTTGACCATCTTGATTTTTCATTATTTTTTACAAATTCGTTAAAATATAAATTGATGGCCTCGCTCAGGTTAATTAGTTCTACGTCCTAACTCTGCCTAACGGTTAGGATCATCTCTCTTCTCTTCAATAGTGTAAACAGTGGCTTGATCTTCGTTGCAGGCAATTTTTATGCAGTGTATGGTGTAATTAATAAAATGATAAGTACACTATGTACACAACAAAATAACTCACTATTAATAAATTTTCAAGTTAGTACAGTACCATCAACTTAACGACTAAGAGATCAGTTGTTTTTTCTGTAATCTGTGGACACAGAAATAACAAAAACGAAATAAGGTTGTAAGTCATCTATCTCCCATAATAATACCCGTGTCCACTGCACGACACCTTGAGTATTTTAAGCGCGTACAACACCATCTAGTTTCATTCGGGGTAAAATTGTTTCAGAACAACAAACAACAAAGCACACTATCATGCACAAAGATTATATCATATAAGTTCACACTTTTTCAAGATATTGAAATATTTCTTCACGATATTTAATGGTTTTTAGATTATTTTAAAAATACCGATACGAAAAAATAATATTCGCAAAATACATAAACATTGCTTCCTTGTTGCTTTCAACCTGTACTTGGCTGTTCATTAAAACATCAGGTAGGCATAACTTGGCAGATTTCATTGAAATTCGTCTAGTAATTGCAGCTTCATGTGCTTTCAAAGGGACATGTTACATTGACCTGTAAGATGGTGGCGGTAAAGTTTTGACTTAGGGATTTTGTTTTGTATGTTTTATATGAAGTACTTTAATTATTACATTTTACGCCAAATTATTAATTAGGAATGTATAATAATAATAATATAAGACTCGATATAAGTATCGATTTAAAATTTAATATGAATCTTTAGGCAATAGGTGTGAACTGTGGAACCTTGAGGGCGTAATCCATTGGCATTCCGCCATTTCACATTGTTCGGCTTGCGCTGTTACATCTAGTTGCAGCTTTTCGCCGCTGGAAAATTATCCAATTTTAGCTTTATGCTTCGCCTTTAGCTTTTAGCTTAGATAAAATTGATTAGGCGATACTAAAGTATCACAACGTGGTGTATTAGTAACCTATTGTAAGCAGTTATAGCCAATATTCTCGAGTAGATTATAACTGTAAGTTTTATGTAGCTTTTCCCGCTCTGAGAAGGAAAGAAATATGTGAAGGCGGTATGCCTTCATTGGTACGTCAGTTATAATAATATGTATTATACGGTATCCATTTAGTATAAAGTTATTTTTAGTGATGGTTTGAAATAGTGTAACCTGCCTTGCCTGCAGGTACCAGTATGAAATACCTCGGCATTTGGCTGTCTGCTTTGACCTTTGACGCTTGTGGAGGAGGGTAAATAGTTCTGACGACGCATACTTTCTTAAAATTTCTACTAGCTCTTAGGGCGTAGGTCTCTTTCTGATAGGGTTATACATTCCTGCCTCCCACATTCAGAGACTAGGGGTATCGAGGAGGAGGACTGGTCCAGTCCTATTATTAATGGTTGAGGCCCACTTGGGTTCTACAGCCCTTACACAGAGATTTGATAGCTTCGACCTTATTCCAGTCACTGCTGAGTGTCGACATACCTATCGTTACAAATGGCTGATATGCTTGGCTTTGCCTTACTTTGATCTCGTTATTTCTAGTTCGAATTTCCTGCGAGACCGCTGCAGTGCCTTTAAAAGACTACAATTGTATCTTCTGGGTACTTCTTTCATGAAGCGTTTTCAAAAACGGAAACCAACGTTGGTCTATATGTCGATTTGATATTAAGATTGTCACTAAAAATTCAGACGTCTTCGGTCGAGACTCCTAGCGTTAAACATAAGTAGGTACTTATTTCCGAATCAAATTATGAACTTGTATCAGCCGTTGCACGACAGCGCTATTTAACTTCAATGCATAGGGGTTACTCTCTGTAGATTCATACACACTTATATGCATTATATTATGCAAGGGGTATTATATCCAATTATTGTCTACCGACTCGACATGAATTGGGGATTTAATTTCTAAATATAGGTAGGTAGTACCTATGCGGGTAAAGTGATTTATATTTCAGAAAAAAAATGTGGGTGGGGAAATAAATTATTATCCAGTAATGTAGAAAAATATCGTAATAAACTCGCTTGAACTAAGCCAGATATAGCCTTCTATGCTCATTTTTTGTTACAACCTTCGTGTATGACTCGCAGTCAACCTCCAGGTTTTTTAGCCTTCGTGATTAACCCGCAGTTAATCCTCCCGGCAGACTTAAAGGTGCTTATATGAGTTTAGGATAGGAATACTTATGAAAATGACAAGGTGAGCAGGTATATTATACTCTTTTAATTACAACCTTCGTGTGTGACTCGCAGTCAACCTCCAGGTTTTTTAGCCTTCGTGATTAACCCGCAGTTAATCCTCCCGGCAGACTTAAAGATGCTTATATGAGTTTAGGAATACTTATGAAGATGACAAGGTAAGAAGGTATTATTATACTCTTTTTATTACAACCTTCGTGTATGACTCGCAGTCAACCTCCAGGTTTTTTAGCCTTCGTGATTCATCATCAACAGCCTGAAGACGTCCACTGCTGAACATAGGCCTCCCCCAGAGCACGCCACCTTGAGCGGCTGCTCGCCTCCTGCATCCATCGGCTCCCCGCGGCTTTCACCGGGTCGTCGGTCCACCGAGTGGGGGGCCGGCCTACGCTGCGTCTTCCGGTTCGTGGTCGCCACTCGAGAACCTTTCTTCCCCATCGGTTGTCAGTTCTACGAGCGATGTGGCCTGCCCATTGCCACTTCAACTTACTAACTCTAAGAGCTATATCGGTCACTTTAGTTCTCCTGCGGATCTCCTCGTTCCGGAGCTTATCTCGCAGGGAAACACCGAGCATAGCTCGCTCCATAGCTCGCTGCGCGACTTTGAGCTTACTAATGAGGCCGACAGTAAGAGACCATGTCTCAGTTCCATAAGTCATCACTGGCAACACACACTGATTGAAAACTTTCGTTTTCAGGCTCTGCGGTATTTTGGACGAAAAGATAGGACGAAGCTTCCCGAACGCTGCCCAGCCGAGTTGGATTCTTCGCGCCACCTCTTTGTCGAAGTTGGACCTACCTAATTTTCGTGATTCGTGATTAACTCGCAGTTAATCCTCCCGGCAGACTTGAAAGATGCTTATATGAGTTTAGGAATACTTATGAAAATGACAAGGTAAGTAAGTGTATTATACTCTTTTTATTATAACCGTCGCGTATGACCCGCAGTCAACCGCCAGGTTTTTTAGCATCCTGTCTGGCTTTCGTGATAACCCGCAGTTAATCCTCCACGCAGACTTACGAGATGCTTATATCAGTTTAGGAATTCTTATGAAAATGACAAGGTATGTAGGTACTGACCTTCATTTTTTTTCGATCTCAGTTCCTGATTTGAATCGGAGTAGGTATACCTACTAACGACGCGACGCCGCAACGATACTGATTTCTTCGTTTTCTCAAGTTTTTCTTGATTTTCTTCCTTTCTTTGTTTCGACATGATAAAATAATTTGCGACGAAATATTTTGAGACGCGTGCGTCTTCTACCTCGCATGAAAAAAGAATGGCGTTATAGGGAAGGGCTGTGACGGTAGTGAGGAGACCGACCAGAGAATCGATTTTTAATTTTTATCGATACAAATCTAAACGCATGCGAATCTACCTGTATGATCTAAGTTACTACCTAGTAAATTATAACTAATTTATAACTAATTTATAACTATATCTGAGAGATGGAGCTATGAATATATAATGTAACGCATTAGACCTATTCTGTAATGTTATGTTTTATGTTAAATGGAAATAAATAAATAAATAAATAAATAAATAAATAAATAAATAAATAAATAAATAAATAAATAAATAAATAAATAAATAAATAAATAAATAAATAAATAAATAAATAAATAAATAAATAAATAAATAAATAAATAAATAAATAAATAAATAAATAAATAAATAAATAAATAAATAAATAAATAAATAAATAAATAAATAAATAAATAAATAAATAAATAAATGTAGGCACGTTAAAACGTGACTTTTACCTTTCACATATTTACATCTCACCTGGTGGTAAGTGATGACGCGGTTCACGATGGTGCATGCTTGCCTTCAAAGATACTTGTTCAATCTTGACCTGAAAGCTTCCAGATTATAGTTAAAACTAGGGCTACGGCCGTTATTTACTCTTTAGCTATTCGCGATATAAATTATGTATTGCTTGGAGTGAAATTGTTCACATAATTTTGTGTCTGACGAGAAATATCACTTATGAAACGGTGATTAAAGATTTATACAACAGATTAAAGAATAAAATTAAATGATTGTTAATAGCATTAATTACTAAATGATAAATAATTCTTTGTCTGAGATAAAAATATCTGTTTTTTTTTTTTTTTTTTTTTTTTATGTGATTGAATGACGTGACGAGCTAGTCGTTCACCTGATGTTAAGTGACACGGCCGCCCATAACAGTTGCAGTGTCACCCGGAACTTTAAAACAATAGTTTCGCGCGACACTGCACTGCGCACGTCATCCTGAGACATCACCCAGTCTAATAATCAGATTACTAGACTGAGTGATCAGATCATAAAGTCTCATTTGCCCAGTAATTTCACTAGCTACAATGCCCTTCAAACCGGAACACAGTAGTGCTTGCACACTACTACTTGGCGGCAGAATAATTTTTATGTTTGAGTTACACGATATTTCGTCTGATGTTAAGTGACAATATAGCCGATGGTGTTGCCGCGCTACGAATAGATAGAAAACTTTTGCGTAGCGGTTTTCTTATGTAATTTGATCAACGTAATTTGTCTGTTTAATAGGAAACAAAACCTATAAAAAACACTCTCCATTTTAAGTCCGTTAAAACAATAACATTGCGTTTGTTACCCCATTCGTCATGTGGTTCACATGTGACTAAAGTGCACGCCATATTATGGATTACATATTTTTCTGTTATTTCCACAGCCATTCGTCATTCTTGATGGGTGAATTAATAATGTTTATAAGCGTTTTGATTTCCTACAAGTTGCAATAAAAATGAAAAAAAAAACACTCTTTGCTGTTTTGCAAATGTTGGTTTTAGTGCATCAACTGCACAAACTGTTCAGCAACTGTTTAGGTGGCAACTTAACATCGGGTGAAAGACTAGCTCGACACGTCATTCATTAACATAAGAGATTGCGTGCTCTTAAGTCCAAATCCAATTTTTTCCAATATCTTTGTAGTGTCATCGTTTAATGTAAAACTTAATAACTGTTTTAGACTATTTTTGTATATTTAAATAAAAGACGTCACGAGCTAGTCATTCACCTGATGTCACTGCTGCCAGATTGCAGTATCACTCAGAACTCAAAATTAATACAGTTTCGCGTGACACTGCACTGCGCACGTCATCCTGAGACTTCACACAGTCTAGTAATAAGTTTACTAGACTGTGAGATAAGATCTCACAAGATAAAGTCTCATTTGCCCAGTAATTTCACTAGCCACGATGCCCTTCAAACCGGAACACAGTAGTGCTTGCACACTACTGCTTGACGGCAGGATACTGGCTAAGTGGTGGTACCTACCTAGACGAACTTTGCAGAAAAGTCCTACCACCTAGTAACTAATTAGTAGCATTGAATAAAAAGTCTACTTTACATTTTCTTTAGAAGTTAAACCTAAGTCGCAGAGTCAAGTCTTATCAAAGTCTAATAAAGCCACAATAAACCCCTTGACCTGATTGTAACGTCAATAAATGTCAATACCATCCCGAAAAGTAATTGCATTGACCTCGCAAGTCCGGCCAATCTAAACTATTACCGTACCATAACATTTCTGCTGTAAATATAGATAAGTTACAGAATTCAAAAGCTTACGACTGTATATAAATATGTATATTTCTTATTAGTAAATGTCATAAAATAGTATTATATTATATCGCAATCTAATCTCTTTAATACGGTAAGTAAAAAAAAATTGATGCAATAGTCACGATAAGTAAGTTTCATTATGTTCAAAACCTGCAAAAATTGGAGTCGATGCTGAATTTTAACCAGAAAACTGTTTGAAAAACGCTGTTTAAACTTCAACAGAAGGTCATTTAAAATACTGTTTCATCTTATATTACTCACCCTTATGCATGCCGGTATGTTTGTCCTTCAACACCGTCAGCTCATAAATCTTCCCAAACTCCTCAAACATCGGCCGAAGGTCATCCTCCTCCAGATGCCTCGGGATCTGCCCGATGAACAGCTTCACCGCATCTTTACCAGCGCCAGGCGGGGCGCCAGTCCTCTCAGACAACGTCAGGGGAGAGCCACGTTTGTCTTTTACATTGTTATTGTTTGAGTGGACGGGGGTAGATGGGGCAGACTCGGCCATCGGCACCGGCCGCGGCTGCACCGGCTGCGCCGGCACCTGCCCCATGTTATACCCAAACAGCATCGGATTCACACCGAAATTCGTACCTACCAACATATTGAACACTAATAATCACAGTATTTTTGTACTATAAACGCCTTATGCTATAAATTCGGTTTTTTTATAAAGCTGTTTATTTTGCGAGGGTGACGGGAGAGGGAGGCGTGGGCGCGCGTGTGTGCGTGAGCGCGCTTGTGTGCGTTGCTCTCTCAGCCGCCCCGTAATGCGTAATATTATCGATCGCTATAGTAACTGTAGTAGGCACACTCGACCCCCGTTTTTCACGCGCGAGATTTATTCAATGTTTTTATACGTATTTTTACACACTTAAATATTTTTTGTTTATTTCGTTCACTGTTCTACACTTATTTTTTACGAGCTTAAATTGTGTACGCTTAACTATTTTACTTATTTATTAAACACCGAGATTTATTAATGCTAGACTACAGTAAAATTTTGGCACTAAATTTGCGTTTCACAGGCTTGTAATTGTTGAGCGTCGTTTAGCGCGGTTTGCTCGGCGCGCGGTAAAATCTAAATTCACAGTACTACAGTCACGTTACCAAAAATTATTCCAACACGTAAAAAGTGTATTATTGGTCAATGTTTACACTGAGTGAAAGCGACGCGCGCCGTACTGTTTACAAACAAACCGCTGGTAAACACAACAGTTTTTTTACATAATTCCACTTCACTATTTACTCGTGATTGTGCACACACGATTCACCGCCATCACAATTTTTAATTCGACGTTCAAAAGTTTGCGCGGGGCGTTCGCGGGCGAAAATTGGCGCGCAAATTACAACACCGGTTAAAAAATATTTACACTTAACTAACTTACGCTAAATCACGTTACAACGACGAACTATGACGTGACGCACAACGAAAAGCACAAAACGACACGAAATAAATGAGACAACAAATTTGCCGTGTTCCCGTCTTTATGCCTACATGTCCACTAACCTAAAATTCTCTCGGAGGTCCCCTCATAGCGTACGCCATGGGGGAGACTCGAGTCTTGATACAATCCTCCCTTTCACTCACCCTCGCTAGATTGAGGTACGAGTAAATTCGCCCTGTGTGAATAGGTTGATTATTTGGAATTTCTTGTTTAGCATCGTCCCGATGTTGACGCGTCTGTTGAGATACCTTGTACGAAAATTATATGGAATGTTCCTTTAATTTTATACAGCGATTTTGCTCGAATTTCAGGCTTCATTTTGCGCCTAATTCCACGCTTACTGCGTTTTAGTAAATTAAGTTTGTATATAATACACAGTTTTTTCACGGCGCTTATGTAAATTTAATAGAGTCGTTTAAAATATAATTACTTACTTTTTTTTCTGTACGTGAAATATAAAAGTTTCCTGAGATATTTTTATTGTAAGATAGCATTTATTTTACCCGTAAAAACTTAGATTATAAATTTGTAAATTTAAGCGTTTTAACGTTAAGCTTGCCCGAATGAAAAATAAATAAATAATTTTCTTTATATTAAAAAAGAAGGTAGAATGACTCTTGGCAGTTCCGACATCACACTGGGACGATGAATAAGAAACTAGCCTGTTCTCACCTTAAAAAGGTGGATTCATTGAGTCAAATTATTAATAAACACAGCTTTAGCTCGCATGAAAATTTTTACGTTGAATTATTTAAGAAAACCAACGCGCTTAGGATTGGTCGTAAAACGCAACACGAAATTCGGTAAAAGGTCTTCAATGGTTGGTCGGACTATAATTCAGGCCCCGAAAATAGCAGAGGGGCACAATGTACGCGACAGACAGGGGCTCACTTTTGGATAGAAGATGAGTTGCTATACTCTTCCATTTTTTACCGGACTGTAATGTTTAAATACTAAGATTGTTTCAAACAAAGTCTAGGTAGGCTAAATGCACTAATTTTGTACTAGGTGGTAGAACCTTTCTGCAAAGTTCCTCTAGGTAGGTACCGCAGCTTTGCAAGTTATTCTGTCACCAAGCAGTAGTGTGCATTATTTTTTATTTATATTTAGTATTATTTACTGTATTCTGGTTTTAAGGGCATTGTAGCTAGTGAAATTGCTGGGCAAATATGACTGTATGATCTAATCTCGCAGTCTAGTTATCTTATTACTACTCTGTGTGATGTCTCAAGATGACGTGCGCAGTGCGCAGTGTCATGCGCAACTTTATATAATTTAGAGTTCCGAATGATACTGCAATCTGTTATGGGCAGCCATGACGCTTAACATCAGGCAAACGACTAGGTCCTCACGTTATTCATTTAAATAAAAAATTAATAAACAATGGTGTAAACTAAAAACTTTATTTTAATATGGTTTTGTACACATTTATTTTTATTATTAATTCGAAAGTAAACCTGTTTGCTCCCTAAATATTAGTTATCCTATCAACAACAACAACTAAACAACTGAACCGAAATTTTGTAGAGAGTTTAAAGTGAATCCTATGAAATATATTTTATCTTGATAACCTGTAGTCCACCCATGCGAAGCCGCAGGCAGCAGCTAGTAACTAATAATTTAGAGGTAGATTAGTGATTGAAAGCCTGTATAATACATATTTATAAATTAGTTTATCTTAATTTCCCACTCACAAATTATACCTCGTACTTTTCTGGCTAGTGATTGCAGTGTTATAACCAGAACTGTTTTAGCGGAGTTAAACTAGATATTCTTGCACCATTTTGTATTTAAAATTAATGTCCATGAAGTATTTTTTTTATTTCATTAAAATGTTTCACTTAAAACACAAGTGCACTAATCAGTGACTAATCAAAACCAGAGTTAAAATACTTAACGAATAAAAGTTAAACATCGAGCACTTCTACCATGCAGCGTAGCTCGTAGGCTTCAACTAAAACACGGGATTTTTGTAACTGTTCTAATGAATCCACTGCGAAAGGGGATAGTCCCACCCTTCCCCGCTTCCTCACCCCGCCCCGCATCTGCCAACCTCAGTTGTGATGATTTTCGCACGCACCTAATGGCTGTATAGAAAAAAAGTATGAAAGGAAATTCTCCCTCAAAATTTCCGGAGTCCTACGAATTTCGAGTACCCAAATTTACGCCATTTTTTTCAGCGAGAATTGTTATTAAAATTTATGTTATGGTTTATTATTATAGAATTTAAAATAATTGTTTTGAATGCGTTTGCGATGTTATGGTGCTAAACGGTGTTGGCTGTGACAAATGATGATTATTTGTTGGTTGTTGTTAACGGATAAATGATTTCGATATTGAGGAATAGTTTTATATTATTTTAAAACCGTTATACTGAAATATACACAAATCAATGTTATTTCTCATGCAACTATGCATGAGAAATAACATTGATTTGTTTATTTATTTTAGGTACCGTGAACAAGACCTGGCATTAAATATAAGTATCTACTCATATTTAATGTAAGATTTGCGTATATGTTTGTAATGATTAATGTTGCGCTTGCTGCCCGGTTGGCAATTTGTTTTAAGCTTACTCTTTGAAAGCTTTAGTTACTATGACTTCTTTAACAATCTTATAACAGAAGCTTTATAAAAAGTTAGCAACTAATATAAACAAAAGTGTGTACCTTATTCTGTTAATTTTTAAGGATTCTTTCTTGCCTCACGTTGAAACAAGTCACGTGTGATTTCTTAAATGTTTGAGCAACTCGTGTTGCAAATGTTGCAATGTACAAAGTTTCTTTTTTTGTTTTATATATACTTCTTGTAAAAAACACAGCGATTTTTGTTAAAAGAATAAAAGCGTCATCAGCTTGTCGAGTCACTGAATTTATTTTAGGTAAATTTTAGACAATAATTTGACTGTCAATAAATAATAATAACAAAAAAAATGTTGCTTTATTAAAAAGTTAATCTCCTCAATAATTTTATAGTCCATTACAATTAAAATTATAGAAATTTATACAACTTTAACTCTTATTATTATTACAGGAATAGTAGATTTAATATAACTTAAAATGATAAAACGGTGGTGGTAGGAAGCTAGCACAAAATGAATAGTGACGTATTTACAAAATGTTGCAACATTTCGGGCTATGCTGCGGTCTGTGTCTAGCGCGGCGTGCGCTTGGCGTTTTGCATGTACAATCGAATACAACAGCAATGAAAACAAAAAAGAAATTAGAAACACTTATCTGCACCACAAACCAAGACATACAAAACCACTATAACGCTAACGGTTTCTACTAATGTCACCAGTATATACGACAGTTTTAATGTATACACCTGAAAACCTTCAGAAATTCAAAATTAATCTTTTTCTAACTATCTAAACACAGCACCACCAATCACAGCAGTGATCTGGCCAATCTTAGTGGTGCAGTTTGGTCGAGTCATCTCTTAAACGACAAGATCGCAGAACGATGAGATATCAGAATGCTAAGATCTCGGAACGTCGAAATCTCATAATGATAAAATCTCAGGAGTACAAAATATGACCCCTGTCTTTCGTGAAACACGCTCACTTTTACCCTGTCAACTTTATTGTTTTCTTCAGGATGGTTTTCAAGCTTTATTCATATTTCACACATTAATAACATCTCTAGTGTATAAATTTACAACAATAAAATAAGAAACATAAGCATGATGTAGGTTTTCCATCAGTTATCTGGTTCTTATAGTTCTGCTTTGCTTATTTGATGGCTAGATGTCGATGTATTAAATAACCACACATTTTTCAACTGAGTTAATTTAGTAATAAAATATTTAATAGTTTATATATAAAATGTTCAATCATCAATCTACCGGCTTCAACTCATTGAAACTTGAAGATAAGAATAGAGAACTACATTTCGTATAACACTTTTCCTTTCGACTGCCTCTAGCTATACGTGCGCAAACGCTACTTAATTGATACATAGTTCGCGCGTCCTCGTGGTTACGGCTACTCTACTCTGGCTAATGCGGCGAATTTGGCTCTAATGCTGTTTGAATCATCTATCAACAGCTTCGGCAGTTTACAAGTCAAACGAATTAGTTAAACTAAACCGTTCGCAGGCATATTTTTCAAAATAGTAAAGTAAAAAAGCAGTACCGGTAGACAGACGACGTCAAATGGAGCAGGAAGCAGACGCTCAAAGTGGCGCTCTGTAGGGGAGGCCTATGTTCAGCAGTGGATGTCCACTCTCGCTGCGTGAACTCACCTCCTGAGGAACAGCACCGGATATTCTCGAAATCTGGTCGAGAAATCGACCCACTATTCGTCACACTAACCTTCGGAAATATCATCATCATCCTCTTTGCCTTTTCCCACTTGTTATTCGGGTCGGATCCCAATCTAACCTGTAGCGGCAGCTACCAGAATTACATGAACGACTGCCATCTGACCTCGCAACCCATAAGGAACCAGTAACAGGGATGGTTAGACCAGGCGTTATATAGGCTTCTGACTACCTGTAAAGATGTTCTTATGACAACCGGAACCGACGGCTTACCCATCGGAAATATATTCATTTAAAATGAATCACACTCATGAAAATTTTAATACTAAAATACCTAATCCTGGCTCATTTTTACTAGGTGGTAGGACTTTTCTGCAAAGTTCGTCTAGGTAAGTACCACCGCTTTGCCAGTTATTCTGCCGCCAAGCAGTAGTGTGCAAGCACTACTGTGTTACGGTGTGAAGGGCATTGTAGCTAGTGAAATTACTGGGCAAATGAGACTTTACGAACTGATCTCACAGGCTAGAGAACTTTTTTAGACTGTGTGATGTCTCAGGATGACGTGTGCAGTGCGCGGTGTCACGCGAAACTTTAATTTAGAGTTCCTAGTGACACCGCAATCTGTTATGGGCGGCCGTGTCACTTAACACCAGGCGAACGACTAGCTCGGCACGTCATTCGTTTACATAAAAAAAAATGTTCATATTTGAAATACTTGTTTAAAATTTAGTACCTAACAAATGTTTCTTTCCAATATTATGTATATCTAAATCTGCTGGTAAATAGCGCCACAGCAAACTTCCTGTCTATTTATAATAATTAACATTGTGATCATCCTCGTAAAACTAGTATAGAAAACTATTTATCTGACATTTCATAAAATAACCTAGCTTTATAAGTACTATCTGTTTGCGATCTTCAGACTCCTAACCACACGGCAAATTCTAGGTTTAATAAAGTACATCTCCCAAGACATGGCCGCGGGCTGAGAACTCGAACAATACGACCTCGGCCAGGATTGTGGCTAGGGAACGATGGGACATGAGTAACCTCTCACGTGCATTAAATGTTGGATATTTTAAGAATGAGACTAGCTAGTCTAGGTAGGACTAGGTAGTGTAGGCGATTGTTGTTAGATATACGTAATTTAATTGAGGTATAAGTAATTTTGTAAAATATTCATTTAAATTAATTCTCAAAATTATTTTTTTAGTCTTTAATTAATATATTGAAATATTCTAGCTAAATACTAGTTATAAGTTATTTATCTTCAACTAATTTTAATCATGTTTCTGTCATTGACCTGAGTAGGTTTTTACTGGGTTTTTCCTAATCCTGCGCAACGAATGTTGGACCAATTTAAGCGTCCCAGTTTATTTCAATAAAAGATATTATAGCTACACAATCCTTTACAACTTCCCCAAAATAGACAATCTTATAGTTATTTTTCGGAATGACACTAGATACACTTTTTTCATTTTTTTCACTTCCGCGAAGTCAGCCTAAGTCAATCAATTATCTTAGGTAGTCCGTTTTAAAATTCAGACCTTTTCTGAATAAATTTGCGAATATGACGTTTTGCGAACTTGAATATATGCATGTCATGTAATACCATCCAACAGCGCACTTGAGTGGGCTAATACATCAAAATCAGCCCACCTAAGCCCAACAGACCCAAGGTGCCAATGAGTACAGTCTGTAGTTCCACTTTAGCAGTTAGCACTAACTACCCTAAAATGAAACAACGGCGATGGAGTCACTGGCCTACATTTAATGATTCGAGGAGGAACTCGCTCGGGGCTAGTTTTGTACTAGTATTAGATTACACCAACCCAATTTTTTATCATAGCTGTAATAAATTATAATTATGAATTCGTAATATTAGTAAAGTATTACGCGTGGAAGGTCACCCATGCGATGGACTGACCAGATCAAGTCTGCGATGGGCCGTCCCTTGCATGAGTGTACCAGAATGACCACCAGTAGAGAAAGATGGCGAGATGTCGTGAGGCGATCTACATCAGCCCACCACTCTTCGTGACGATCACGACCGCTCTGTCAAGAGCGACACGATTGAGAAGAGATTTACACAATAGGTAGCTTGGAAGTACAGATTTTACTAAGGGTACTAGGTAATATATTATCTGTGCTAAAGGTAATAAAAAGAAATCGGTACATTGTAGATGAATCTTTATAATACTACGTGGAGCTACGTTATTCGGTAAACTATCTAAGGGTGCCGTCAGCTAGTTCCAGAAAACATATCTATACCTTCACAAATTTCATCTAACTAGGTCATACCCTTTGTTCGCTTCGGGACCGCAGCGAAATTTACATTTATTTGTTGCGAGCGTTTTATGAAATACTATGGACGGGAACGGAGTGAAAATGAAGGGGTGGGTACATTGACTCGGTCTCGAGTCAAGTCTTGACTATCGTGGGGGCTTTGCGTAAATCCTTACAACTCGTTCGCCGTCTTCTGTTTACCGAAATGTTCGAATATATTTTAGGTTCATTAGAAAGAAGAGTGAAGGGAGTTTCATTTCATTAAATAAGTTTATTTGGTTAAATAAATGCCTTTTTAGCATTGATCAGTCATAAAATCCTGAGTAATTATTGTTAAATCACATTGTTCTATTTTTTTTTTAAATCTTCATGAAACTAGAAACATAGGCCCCGGACCCTAATTAGGATTCCCTGTATCTATAGGCACCCAGGAACTATGAGGACCATGGTCCCACAACACCCAAACACAGAACAAGTATTTGCGCTTTTTTTCAGGTGCACAAATACTTGTCCTGTCGCGGGAATCAAACCTGCCTCCTCCAGGTTATGAGGTGACCTGGTCAACCACCACACCACAAAGGCTGTCAATATCTGTGATCTCCGCTGATAGGAAGTGACTATAAGAACAGTGGTTCAATTCCAGTTAATTTTAAGGTTTCTACACACCAAAATCACCAGCCCGTAATCTTGAGGTGGGATCGCAAGACTTTTTTTATTTATTTGAATGACGTGGCGAGCTAGTCATTTGCCTGATGTTAAGCGTCCATAACAGATTACAGTATCACTCAGAACTCATGTTTAAATAAGCATTCGATGTCCAAAATCGACGACGAAACATGTAAACGATCGGACTCTCTTCATTTACCAAGTTTAATGTAGCTTCGTATTCTAACATCCCCATGCCCAGTAATAATAAACTTCATAATACAACTTAAACTACTTGGAAACTTGTCGTATAATTCAGTGGAGAGCGAAACGGCTCGAGACCAGTCCTGTTCGGTCCCTGCTCGTGGAGATATCGGGCGAAGTTCCCACAAGCTGTCTAATATTCTGGCAACTAACCTTGCTTGTTCTTGTACTGAAAAAATTATTACAAGGCCTACTTAGGCTAGAATGTATCACTCAGCCTGTTATGGGATAGATTTGCCCTAAAATGAACTATGGTAGGACTAGCACCTTTGGGCAGGAACCAGACGAAAAGGGGCAGGTAAAAATCATACTCTAGAAAATATACATTTCTTGTATTTGGGACCTCGCTTACTTTTTTCTTTTTTTTTAATTGTTAAGGGCTTCCATTTGTGCCACCATTGTCAAAATTTTTTTTACGTAAAATTATAAAATATTTGATATAGGCATAAACATTTTAGGTACCTGTCTAATTTTTCATCAAAATCAATTTTTCATTTATTAGCAAATAGTTTTTTCAGCAAAATGTATTAAAAATGTTTTTTTTCTTTTAATTCACACCCTTTTATTGCCGCATCCTTTCGGATATGAAGAAATAAAACGAGTATAAAATGTCGTGGAGTCCATTAAAATAATAACCCGATGCATGTACCTACCCCTACCCTTCACTCTGGAATACGAAATAATAAAGTCATATTTACGGTACTCAACCTTTTGGGGTGCGACAGGCCAATGTAGGAAAGGTATGCAAATTTCAAATTTGAATTAAGTATGCTTATGGCTTTGTTCATTTTTAGGCCATAGCTTTAAGTCATATTTCAGTGCGGTAATTAACTTTTTTGTTATTATAATAATTTTCAACAAATACGCACTTGACTATATCCACAGATCCCTATTCCGTGCGGAGCAGCTATAAAATACTGGCAACTCCAGTGCCAACGATAATAATTGTAGCCTGGCAGCCCTAATGTCGATTATTTCAAATTATTGTTGAAAAAAAGAATGAATGCAATTACTTCTGTTCTGTTTTTAGGTGACTCACTGGGAGTGTATTTCTAAAAAAAAAAAACGAGTTGTTAGTAGTGGTTTTACTTTTATTTTTGAAATGTTTTCTAATTTGATCTGGTTTCCCCTCAGTGATAATTTAATTATAATGTTTATTGCTTCATTCGATATAACCTGTTGCATTGTTTGTTGTTTATTTTACTAAGCAAATTGAAAGGTTTCATTAGAATTATAATTATATTTTATTGTACTTAAACTTTTGTTTTGGTTCATTACAAAACAACCGTTTATTTCGCTGACAATTTTTATAGTTTATTTTTCTTTATAGTGACATTAGAAATATATTAAGAAATATTTTTCTTTATATTAAGAAAACTTAAATAACATTTCTAATTCAGAAACTATTCGAACAAATGAATCGACAGCAGATTTTTTTAACGGCTCTCACTAACGTAATGTGTAAGTTTTATTGAGATTAATTAAATTATGAGAATTCCAAAAACAGTAAAAGACTTTTAAGGGATTTTTCTTAACCCATGATGTAAACACGCTTACATAACAAAATTATTTAATTAGAGTTAACCCTTCACCGCTCAAAAACAAAACATAACAGGATAACAAAAATAACCGACGCGTGGCACGCTCTTGACGCGTGGACATTCTACCCCATAACAGAATACATATCAGTTTGCGTCACAGATTACTGAAAAGTATCTACAAGGTTCTGGACAGGGGTCGATGACCGGGGGTGCACAGCATTGGGGCGATTGTTCTGATGAGATGATCGATTCGCCTTTTTTTGGGGAAGGAAAACGACTTGGTAACCTTATCTTGAGATGGTTTTAAGATTATGTCAATAATTTTTATGCAATGTGTAGTTTTGCGTGACATTGCACTGCGCACGTCATCCTGAGACTTCAGGCAGTTTAGTAATAAGATTACTAGACTGTGTGATCAGATCATAAAGTCTCATTTCTCATTTGCCTAGTAATTTAACTAGCACACTACTGCTTTGTGGCAGAATAACAGGCGCAGTGAGTGTCACGCAAAACTATATTAATTTAGAGTTCTGAGTGATACCTACTGCAATCTGTTATGGGCAGGCGTGACGCTTAACATTAGGTGAACGACTGGCTCGTCACGTCATTCATTTACATAAAAAAAAGATTGATAGCATTCTTAATGACCGTCCTGATATTACATTATTGCTTCTACTGTATCATTTTCTAAGTTTCTTATCTATGGAAGACCTACGTGGTTCACCTAGGTATTTAATGGCTACCTTTTTGTACCCATAGTCTACCCAATAGGTAAACCACGGGTGAATCTGAAAAATCTAGTACCCATGGTTGACCCATGGTCTTTGTAAATGTTATTCAGTTCTTCACAATATAGATGAAAAAAGGGATGCTTTCTAGATAGGTAAATGGAAGTGAACAATGGGTGTTTCAAGGGTACATTGAATTACCCATAGTAAGTACACCTGGGTGTTCTACGGGTACATTGAATTACCCAATACCCATAGTAGGTACAACCGGGTATTCTACGGGTACATTGAATTACCCAATACCCATAGTAGGTACAACCGGGTATTCTACGGGTACATTGAATTATCCAACACCCGTAGTAGTTACAACCGGGTATTTTACGGGTACATTGAATTACCCATAGTAGGTACACCTGGGTATTCTACGGGTGCATTGAATTACCCATAGTACACCTAAGTGTTCCATGGGTGAGAAACCTTTTCTAATACTCTATCCATATTATATTTTATAACACCTAAAACAAAATTAAACCATCCATAGTTTATGTGGTTCCGATAATTTTGTTTCCTAAAGCAAACATCAATGAAATAACGTTGACGGTTTGTCCACAAATTAATATTAATTCACGTGGTCCTAGCCGCGATGATTTATTATGTAAATCTAAATTGCCAATAAGGTTCCGCAGGTAATTGGACGCCACTTACGGCCGGCTTCGGTAGCTCTAATCTGTGTATTATACGGCGATAATTTGAGATTAAGTTATTTTCAAATATGGAACACAATTAAGGAGTGGTTATTGCTATAATATGGTGGGTTTAATCCTTATTGAAGAATTAAACTTGATGTTTGAATTAAAAATGGTTTTTATGGAAGTCATAGCAATACCTAATCGTATCATTGTGTTCTAAATACTTACGCTGGGCTTCGGTAGCTGTAATCTGTGCATTATGCGGCGATAATTTGAATTTAAGTTATTTTCGAATACGGAATACATTTAAAGAGTGGTTATTGCTATTATGGCGAGTTTAATTCTAAAATTTGACATTTGTATTAAGAATAGATTTTTTTAAATGTAACATCATCTGGTGGGTTTCCCTCATAAAAAGCATTCTAAATACAAAATAATTATAAACTTTTTGATTCAACGCCTTTTATGTCGGATAATCATAAATTCCTAAAAGCGAGAAAGTCAAAACTGTAACTGGTAGTTTAGAACTGCGAGCGCTTGTAGTTATTGCTCAAAATTTAGTTTAGGGATTTTTTCCCCAGGGTATGCAAGCGTCATGATACCCTAACTTAATTACGTCACTATCTTTACTAGTCAAAAATTGTGTTAGAGTGAAAGCGATGTTTGGTTTGAGCATAGCCAATAATATTCACAGGCTATACAAATAGTGGATTATTAGCACGTATAATAACACTGAACACTTATCAGATCATAAAAAGACATGACGCAAGCGATCATGCGAATGGCGAGACATATCCATGATCAGTCGCAGTCAGTGGGTTTAATGGAAATCAATAACGAGCCCTTCTCTTACCCTCTCGGGCTTGGGAACAGGGAAATACGTGGAGAGTAGTTTCTCTTATATTTCTTTTGCATAATTTTAGAGAAAACTTATTTATTCTGCTCTGTATGTGTTAGAATCAAAAGATTTGATGTTATGATAGAAAAATGAATTTTATAAATAACAAAACAGCTTTTTTAATAATTCTGTTTCATACAAAAAATCTGGCTAAGCAAAATATGCAATACTTTCAAACAACATTACTGCATTGCCTCTGTCAATTTTAATTTCGTGCTAACAAAATATGTAGTCTATCTATGGATCTGCATTTTGTTATCATTAACTCATTTAACCACTGCCTCATGATTATAAATGGAGCATGCGTGCCTAAAAGACATTGGTTCACTTTTTCGTCATCAACAGCCTGAAGACGTCTACTGTTGAACACAGGCCTCCCCCAGAGCGCGCCACCTTGACCAAGCGTCTGCCGGGAATTCTTCGCACCCCTTGCTTTGCCGTTACCGTGGCCGTTACCGTAGCCACGGGATAGCAGAGCTGCTGAAGACTGGGGGCCGTTTTTATCTGTGCGTGTCATTAGGGGTTGCCATAATCACCACGCTTGGCAGGCAGCTTGATGATTGCAGTAGATATGGATTGATTATTATCAAGACCGACGGTAACGCTGTGACCCATTCCCTGGAAATACCTTTAGCTGCCTTCTACGGTACCCACGGGATGAGATGTGGTGATCCTATTCGTAACCGGGACCACATGGCTATGTTCCTTTGTTAGTAACCAGTAAACATTAAATGGAAATATTTAAACTATACTATTTCCATACGATATTTTGTCAGCTCAAACTTTTAGGTCTACTCAATGCCTTTCGTGTTCCCTATCACACACATCCGTCTCCTCACGACGCTTTTAAATACAAGGAGAGGATTCGATAACTCCACCCTACAACTACCTATATAGCGGTGTTTGTGACACGGGCTCCTTGTTACCACAGAAATGTGCTAACGACTGTGCCGCGGGAGACGTGACCTTTTGCGTTTGACGGTTCGAGTTTCGATATGGGTGGATGTCTAACATTATTTGTAGATATGATGGTTCTGTTAGGCGAATAACATTGTAGAAGAATTGAGGCAATATATATATTTTTATTTGAATTTGATTTTAAAACTGAAACTGAAAGTTATCTACTGGCTTGACCAGCTATATCAAATTCATTAGATCTGAATTCATTGAATTTGAATATAATAATTCTGCAGGAGGACAAAAGTGACCGATATAGCTCGTAGAATTAGCAAGTTGAAGTGGCGATGGGCAGGTCACATCGCTCGTAGAACTGACAACCGATGGGGAAGAAAGGTTCTCAAGTAGCGACCACGAACCGGAAGACGCAGCGTAGGCCCCCCACTAGGTGTACCGACGATCTGGTGAAAACCGCGGGGATCTGATGGATGCAGAAAGCGAGCAGCCGGTCAAGGTGGCGCTCTGTGGGGGAGGCCTATGGTCAGCATTGGATGTCTTCAGGCTGTTGATGATGACTATGAAATACTTACTATAATTACAATAAAAAAGCGTACTTTTAATTTTTCAGAATGTCTCTTGAACAAAACCGACCAAAAACAGTCTCACAGCATCGAAAACAATTGCACTTACAATAGAATGGTGTTCCATTCATTCGAATTCATCCCGGTGGCGAAGTGGAATCGATCACGATCGAACTCGAACCGAAGACGTATATAGATACTATCGACAAGAAGGGGACAAAGGGGAAAACTTTTATGTATGTAGTAAGTACGGACAAGGATACTTTATCTATGGACAGGGACACAAGTTGTTAGTACCAAAATTGTATACATAGCTATGTTTGTAAGGTTCTGAATGAAAAAGATAGAGGGTGAAATGGTTAGGCGTAACCTATCAGAAATCATTCTAATCACGGTAAAGATCGGGATCTTTACCGTGATTAGAATGATTTTAGGCCTATAAGTTTTTTTTTACTTATTTATAGAAGTGCTAATTAAAACAAATTAAAGGTAATTTTTTTTGCTAATATGCTATTTTTTACTTTTTACAAATTAAGATGTTATTAGGTACTTAAAATATTAAAATTGAATTATTGTAGATACTAAGCATAATAATAGACCGCGTGACGTGCTGATAGACCGATCACAACGCCGGGCAGTGCTCGTTGACATCACCATTCCGCATGACGAGAACCTCGTGAAGGCTGAGAAGGACAAACTCAGTAAGTACCTTGACTTGGCTCACGAGGTAACTGCTATGTGGAATGTTGACTCAACGAACATTGTCCCGATAGTCGTTTCGGCGAACGGCCTTATAGCGAAGAGCCTCGACCAACACCTCGAGAGGCTCTCGCTAGACGGTTGGATCAAGGGTCAGATTCAGAAGGCAGTACTCCTTGACACGGCACGTATTGTCAGGAGGTTCCTCACTCTGCAGCCCTAACCACCGGTAGCTTGGGTCCTGCCCCGCTGCCGGCGGCACTCTAGGTTTAGGTTTTTTTATAGTGTCTTTGTAATTTATTTTTATAGGAATATTGTAAAAAAACTTAAATTTAAGAAAATGAAATAAATGAGGTGAATAATAATATTAGGTAACACTATAAAGTGCTTAATGTCAAATATTATATAGCAAGCCTATTATAATTTTTTTTATGCAATTGAATAACGAGACGAGCTATTCGTTCACCAGATGTTAAGCGACATGGCCACCCAAAAACAGTTGCAGTGATATACAATGTGTGAGTTTGAAAAATAAAAGATGTTCTCTTTCCCACTACTGGTGCAAGCAATCCGGCACAATGTGGAATAGAATTACACAATCATATACACATACACCCTCTCTTTATTATAATTATATGACTTTTATAGATTACCCTCTACTTGCATTCTAAATTCAATAACGGTTGAACAGCACAATCATATGTACCTACTTTATAAAATGTAAAACCGTATTTGGCTGTAAGTTTTATTCAGAAGATATGTTTGTTTAAATTTAAGAGCTGTGGTTTTTGCTTGAGCTGAAACATAGGCCTCCCCATAAGACGCTACTTTGGACGCGCTTGGCAGGCAGCTGGGTGATCGCAGAACATTTTAATGTACCGAGGAAAATGCTGCTGCCCATTCTCTGGATATACCCTTAGCCGGCTCTTACATTGTTATAATTATAATAGGTACTCTCTCTTTAGTAAACACGATTTCTCTTTATTTATTAAAACTCTGTTAATAATATTTTTTACTTGCCTGTTAGCTCAGTTGGTAGTAGCTCTGCCTTCTGAACTATAGGTTGTGGGTTCGATTCCCACCCGGGACAAACATTTGTGTGATGAACATCGATGCTTGTTCTGTATCTGGGTGTTATACTGTATTCTATGTATGTATTTGCAAACAAAAAAGTACCTAAGTATTCAAAAAATTCTAAGTATCAGTTATCTGGTTCCCATAGTACAAGCTATGCTTAATTTGGAGCTAGATGGCGCTGTGTGAAATGACTACACACATATACATAATATGTTTTATGTTTATGTTTAATTATTTAAATAATAGATTACGTTATTAAATTAATATGTTTAAAGTTGGATTAAAGAATATCCTTACGTATAATTTTACAAAGAGGTTCAAGTAGTTTCAAAAATATTAAAAATAACATAAACATACACTTCTTTGTTACGGAACACTAAAAAGCAATCTAGCACCGAAGGAAATTTTCGAAATGAGTCGATCGTTCAACGCGATAATATCAGGCGAGTAAATGGAATGAATTTCAGTACACTGGAACGGGACTTGTAAATAATTGATTTAGTCCCAACTGGAAATAGAAGGGCCATTTTTATTTTGTTCGTTCCGTACTACTGACCCCGGGTCTGCTGATGTGATGAAATTAACTCAATGCAGATGTTTTCTGATCAATATAATATTTTTTGTGAAAGTTTAAAGTTTTTGACCCTCTTAAGGGTGAAACATTCAAAAAACCTTTCTTCTTACACTCTTAGACCATAAAACGAAGGCACCCTTCCAATATCAAGTATTTACGTCTTGCTATTTCTACATTGACAGCCTCTGTGGTATGGTGGTTAAGCAATAATCAGGTCGGCTCATAACCCGGAGGCGGCGGGTTCGATTCCCGCAACAGAAACAAGTATTTGTGCACTTGAAAAAAAAAAGCGCAAATACTTGTTCTGTGACTGTGTGCTGTGGGACCATGTTCCTCGGAGGTCCCGGGTCCCTAGATACAGGGAATCCTAGTTATCCTAGTGGTCCAGGATATATGTATGTGATCGATGCGCGTTATTTATTTATTTATTTAGGCTGTAGGTTTTTGTCACATCTGTCAGTCAGTCAGTCAGTCAGTCGGTAAGTCATTCACTCAGGACCAAGCCTTTTATTACTATAGGTACATAGATTTGGTTAGCCAGAACATGGTTTACTAGGTGGTAGGACTTTCCTGCAAAGTTCGTCTAGGTAGGTACCACCGCTTTGCCAGTTATTCTGCCGCCAAGCAGTAGTGTGCAAGCACTACTGTGTTCCGGTATGAAGGGCATTGTAGCTAGTGAAATTACTGGGCAAATGAGACTTTATGATCTGATCACTCAGTCTAGTAATCTGATTACTAGACTGTGTGATGTCTCAGGATGACGTGCGCAGTGCAGTGTCACGCGAAACTTTATTGTTTTAAAGTTCCGAGTGACACTGCAACTGTTATGGGCGGCCGTGTCGCTTAACATCTGGTGAACGACTAGCTCGTCACGTCATTCAATCGCATAAAAAAAAAAAAAAAAACATGGTGGTTTAAATAAGGGGGCTTGGTAGACTTGATACAACCTTGAATAAAGCTCTTTTATATTGGCTACGCTATAATATGGCCGCGTGACTACACCCAAGATTTCATTTCCGTTTCGAAATACAAAGATATCATGCCACTTTTTTATCAAAAAAATATACTCCCAGAAGTGTATTTAACCAAAAATATTCCTATTATGATAGTTATCTAACCAAACTATCAACTGCATCTCTAATAATAAGAGAGGCAACAAAACCCTTCATACATTAGGGCAGTGGCGCTCCTGCGAGGGCAATAAAGGCGATAGTGAAGGGTTCGGGCATCGCCTCCTATCGCACTCTTCAAAACAAATGCCGGTATGAATTTGCGATGTCGGCACCTTATTACACCGATGAGAATGCGTAAGCACTATTCTTTTATGCACTGAGTTATATTACTGTTAATTCTTTTGTTCATAATTTATCAATCATAAGTATAAAAGCATCTTTCAAAAATTCTAATGGCTAAAACATAATTATTAAAAACAAAAGACGCCGTTTCAACGCCGTCCAATGTAACACAATTCTTGGAGATCTTTTTTTATTCATTCAATTTATTTTATGTAATACGGCTGCCAGTTTACTAAGGCCCGATTTCACCAAACTATAATAAATTTTATTCCAGGTATAACTTTCCGAGAACAACCGAGTTACGCAAATATAGCCCTTATACCACCAATTTTGTGATGGAATAAGACTTATTCCTTGGATACAATCAAAATGGCGTCTTTTTGTGTAATTTCATTTGTCTATTAGCTGTATACGAAGAGTAACGAATAGCCGTATACTTGGAATAAACTTTGGTGAAATCGGGCCTAAGTGTTTTTACCAATGTAGTTTATTTTTAAGAAAAATCAAATACTTCCTTAATAATGAAATTAATATGTTTTAATCAGTACTGATTACAATAAAATGACTTATAATACAATTAAACGAATTAAATAATTATACAATATACTAATTAAAATTACCATAAGCCCAGCTTCTTAAAAACATTTCAAGAGAAAATCGCTTTGGTGTGACTCTAGAAAGCTCTTCGCAGATAGTGGCACAATATAAGAAGTAGCGCAGACCGCTTCAGGGCATGGAGCAAAATGTTCTGCTCTACCAAGTAACGAAGCTCTACCCAAGTTAGGAGAGTGCTCCTAGAGCGCTTTAAAATGTAAAGATGACGATAATAGACCATGAATGTCTAGAGATTTGACTGTAAACGGTTGGTAGAGTCGTTAAAGGAAAGCGAAAGTTGAAGGAGAGCTTACTTAAGATTAGTTAGTGGATGCTCTATAGTTTCTTAGAAAAAAATCTTTTGTGTTAAATTGCTACAATTAATTACCAGAAATTACCAGTACTTTATATGGTAAGGGAGTTTTATAATAAATTATGATAAGGTTGTCGTATTGTTTATGACAATCATAAGGAATCAAGCTTGCTCTATCTGTCTTCATCTTTCATCATCATACTAAAAAGCTTCAGTTACAGAGTGAAAAAAACATAAATGGTCTTCAAATGAAATAACCGGCCAAGTGCGAGTCAGACTCGCTTACGAAGGGTTCCATACCATTATCTACTCCTGCTATCTAGTGTTGAGTAGCAGTACTATTTAAAGCAGCATCTATGTGACTTATCTGGTAAACGAGCAAAAAAACCACGTTTGTTGTACGGAAGCCCCCCTAAATATCTATTTTATTCTGCAAAAATTTCAACTGTCTAACTACGGTTCATGAGATACAGCCTGGTGACAGACGGACAGACAGACATACAAACAGCGGGGCCTAAGTAATAGGGTCCGTTTTACCCTTTGGGTACGGAACCCTAAAAAGACACTGAATTACACTATCGCGGAATGTATTTCAAAGTGTGACAATTAATGTATATCTATACATTTTTAGGTATTATATTATATGTAGAATTCACTATTGGCAGAATGCTGGTTATGGGTTCTAACCCACCGGTATTCCAAATTATATCCCCTCGAAAATTAACAACGAAGCAACGCCGATATCAGCACAATTTCAAAAAGTCATAACACACATTCCAAAAGCAATAAACCATAAAATTTGAATTTCAGCTATTACCCTGCAGGTTGAAAACCATAACTCGCAAAACCACTTTTCCCATACGCAATATCTTTACCCACTCGTATTTCTTTGTGCGAATTCATCGGCATCAAACGATAGGTAATAAAGATAGATTAACGGGGCTACCGCGGCTCGAATAAGTATTCCAAGTGGACGGTAGCATTTGCAGAATAAATAATTCAAGTGAAGATTTACGGTGGGAAATGTTGGGTGGATGTGGATGATTATCCTAAAAGGCTGAAGAAAGATTCTGTTGTATATTAATTATACAGATTTTTTAGTCTTTTTTTTAGTGTCAATTCATATCTACATTGTGAGCCAAGTTATGCCTACCATCAAACTCAAACTCAAATACTTTATTGCAAATAGGCTATTTTTAGCACTTTTACAGGTCAAAACTAGATAATGTATTTATAAATAATAAAAATTAAATTATTGTACATATTAAGTAAGCATAATTCAACAAAATCACAGTGCTTAATGTCAAAAATGTCAAAATAAATGTTAAAGTTAAAACAAGCGTATTACATTACGTGTTTGAAGAAAAAAAACGTTCTCTTTCTCACTACAGGTGCAAGCAATCCATGTATAAACTGTTTAAACTTTAATAACGTCAAATTTAGATGCTAGTTTGTATAAATATGTATTCTTACTGCATCTCTTTTAAGTGGGTAGGTAACCTAAATTCTTAAGTATAGTAAATACCTACGATGTTTGAGTAGGTAGGCATATATTTATTTACGAAATAAATTTAATTTTATTTCATTTTCATTTCATAGTCATAGCATGTCTCCATTGTCACACCTGATAGTAAGTGATGACGCGGCCTACTGTGGTGCGTGCTTGCCTAGAAGATACCTGTTCATTCTCGACTTGAAGACTCCCAGATCATAGTTAGCAGGTAACAAGGACGCCGGCAAGGTGTTCCATTCATTGGCTGTTCGCACTATAAAGTGCATAGCAAAACGCTTAGTGCGGGTTGATGGAATTTCAACCATATATGGGTGCCGTGTTTTTGTTTGCCTTGATGCCCGGTGAAAGAAGGAAAATGGAGGAATAAGATCGCTGATTTTACTTCCACCCAGGTTATAGTTAGCTGGAAACAAGGACAAGGTATTCCACTCACTTATGCTGTTCGCACTATAAAGTTTGATGCGAAACGCTTAGTACGGGCTTAGTGGGGGTTTAATGTAATAGAAAATTGTATGTAAGAGAAAAGAAAATTAAGCCTTAAAGTGCGACGCTTAAACTGACGCACATAGGATTACTCGGTCCTGCACCAATGACTTTCCAAATTATGTGACGAATTAATACTCGCTCTTACAACGGTAAAGGAAACATCATAAGAAAATCAGTATGCTTAAGAATCACTAAATTCGAGAACATGATGTGCCACCTAGCAACCTGCACTTAGCCGGCGTTGTGGAGTATGACCTGCACTCTTTCAATGTCAGAGAAGACTTTGACGACGAAAAATAATAAATACATAAAAAACGATTGTTAATTTTTTTGGTCGATAGCTAAAATATGCTTACTTGCCTATTCAATCAATTCAAAATCAAAATTGTTTATTTCGTTTTAAGTACATCACTATGGTTCTAACCACACCAAACTGGGTTGTAATACCCGTATCTTGGGGGCTAGCTCCTTCCCTTTTTGAGGCACTATATATGTACAACTCATAGACCATACAAAATTATTTATATCTGGTACAGAGAAAAAAGTAGGTAATAAATAAATAGGTAATAACAAACTTCTAATTCAATACTCGTCATGATGAGCATTTAATTAGTTGTCGTTTAAATATTGGGTGCTTAACATCAGGCGAACAACTCGTCACGTCATTTATTTACATTTTTTTAAATGTATTCTAGCATAATTATGTAAAAACTGGTTCATATTTTCACTTAATGGTCGACTTTTAATTGTAAAATTAATTGCATCAAGATTAAGCTTAGCTTTTAAGTCAGGAAGTACTAATTTTCTAGCTGGCCCTCTATCGTTTTTGTTTTTTAATTTACTTAACTACAATATTAACGTCACAGCGAACCAACAAACCCTTAACCTACGCTAAAGTTACTTTTCCAAAGAAAAAACATTCAAACCCTCATTCATTTTGAAATAGCAATCGACTTGGCAAAATAAACATTTCTCTTATTTGCTGAGGCGTACCTTTCTCAAATGTTATTTTTTCTATTTTTCCCGTTTACTCCCTCCATGTGTTCTTTGTAGGGTTTCGTACCCAAAGGGTAAAATGGACCCTATTACTAAGGCTCCGCTGTCTGTCGGTCTGTCTGTCTGTCCATCTGTCACCAGTATCTCATGAGTCGTGATAGTTAGACAGTTGAAATTCTCACAGATGATGTATTTTTGTTAGAATAAAATAAATATTTAAGGGGGCTCCCATACAACAAACGTGATTTATTTTGCTGTTTTTTATAGATACTGGTACGGAACCTTTCGTGCGCGAGTCCGACTCGCACTTGGCCAGTTTTTTCTAACTCTTCAACAATTTTGATGCGGTGTGTACGTAAAACTCTTGATTTATACTGTTAGGGTAAAGTATACTATACTTGACAGGTATAAGATTTATTGCCCCATTTTTTATTCTCAGAGAAAAGTAGAGGCATGTGTACTGCTTATCTTCAAAGGCTATCTTAAATGGTGTAAATAACATGTGATTTAGTAAAAATATATTAGTGTTTTTGACCAGAAGATAGACTAATGTATTTTTCTTATGAATTTAAATCGAAGTTAGGGTTTAGGGCCTTCTATTCTGCTTTGTGCCGGATTGCTTGCACCAGTCGTGGGAAGGAGAACTTCATTTTTTTTCAAACTCGTATTGTAATAGGCTAACATTTTGACAAGCACTATGTAATGTTGCCTATAATTATTATGCTTGCTTAGTATGTACAATAATTTATTTGAATATTTTTAAATATATTTTCTCAAACATGCTTGGAAATGTGAGTATTATTTTGAGAACCTTCTTCGAGATAAATCAAAAGTGCTGTACTGGCGGACAGCAGCCGGCAAAAGTTGTATGAAAATCCATATCTGTCGTAGTTTAGTGACCAAATAAATTACATACAAAACTCATAGCTGTCGTCACATGGCTACCAAAGAGCTAACCCGGGAGGAGAGGGAAAAGCACTTAGTTTTAATTTCTGCGCATTATTTGAGAAACGTACTATACAAGCCTTGGCCACAACTAGCCATTGATGGACTTACGTATGTGTGTGCCCACGTTTACACCTTCGTCCATCAATGCCTCTGTTGCTGGCCGCTGCAGTAATGTACTATTTGGTTTTTGCTTTTTTGTGTTGTTTTTTTTTTGCTTTGCTTTTTATTTATTTTGTTGTGTGTTTTTGTGTTATTTTTTTGTTGGGTTGTGTGTTGTTTGTTTTATGTTTGCTACCATAATTTAATGTATTTGTATGTTTCGGATTTTAAGGTTTTTTAACTGGCATTGGGCTTTTCAACGTAGGCCGGCCCCCCACTAGGTGCTCCCCGCGGCTTTCACCAGATCAGCGGTGCAGTTGCAAGAGGCGAGCAGCCGCTCAATTAAGTGACGCTCTTTGGGGGAGGCCTATGTTCAGCAGTGGACGTCTTTAGGCTGTTGTTGATGATGATTGTGCCTTTATTCTAAAAACTTTTAAGGGTATACTTAAAGTTTTATAATTGTATACATATACATTAGGTATGTACATAATATAGGTAAGAAGTTTGGTAATATAACATTATATTTTAACTAAGCTCTGATCATTTAATGTAGACCGTTTTAGTATAAGCTTCTTATTTTACAGGAGAAACATTAAAACGAAAATAAGGATCCTAATAATATGTAACTAATATTTTAAATTTGTCTTGAGTTTTCTTTGCATCTCAAATAATCCACGGGCTTCATTATTCATTCAAGGAAAAGAAGCAGCGTCTCCACAAAAGATTTCCATGACAACAATAAAAATATCCTTTTTCCAATAAAAGTAACGACGAAAATCGGCGCTTTTCCTTTTGTAAAGACCCAAATTATGCTCTACCTTTGTTTGTCATCAGAAGGGAGACTTTTGGAGGGATATTTAAAGCCCCATTTGTTAGTTTCGAGAGGATTCTCTGGGACCTACTTTTGTCCATATTCAGCAACTCACGATTGGTTTTAAGGTATTATTACTCGGGTGCTACTTGGAAATAATATATTTATATGGTTTACAGAGTGTAGTGAAACAATTCAATAATAATTATTCGTCTACTGCTGAACATAGGCCTCCCCCAAAGAGCGCCACTTTGAGCGGCTGCTTGCCTCTTGCATTCATCAGCTCCCCGTGGTTCTAACCAACTCGTCGGCCCACCTAGTGGGGCGCTGGCCGACCCTGCGTCTTCCGGTTCATGGTCGCCACTCGAGAACCTTTGTTCCATATCGGTTGTCAGTTCTACGAGCGATGTGGCCTGCCATTTCAACTGGCTAAAAAAACTTCTAGACTTAATTTGTGACTTGTGTGGAAAATTAAACTTATGTTCTAAGATTCTCTGTCGTATGTGCCTAGCTCCAATAGACCGGTGGGTGTGACCGTTTCATCCCGCCGCTACCTCGAGTCGGCAATCCCAAGGCGCGTCGTACACAGAAAAGGCCGCCCCAGATGTCGCGCGGACAAATTATTTACTACCCTCCTTTTGTCGAGTTGTGCATCGCTTTAGTTATTGGATTATTTGTGTACTTTTAGGGTGCTATTCGTTTCGGTTTCAGAAGTTTTTTTGAATATTATTTAAGCTTTAAGAAAGGTTTTGTTACCTGAGTCGATGTCACGTTTTTGCATTTTGCTGGCTTTAATACATACAATACAATACAATACAATAATACTTTATTGAACACCAATAAATAAAAATGCACACAAAAAATGTACATAAGAATGGCAGGACAACGGGCGGCCTTATCGCATTAAGCTATTTCTTCCAGGCTACCTTAGGATGGACAGGAATTAAAGATTCAAAAATTACGGTTGGTTATTACAGTTACAACTTACATACTAAGAAAACTGCTGCACATAGGCCTCTCCCACAGAGCGCCACTTTGAACGACAGCTTGCCTCCTGCATCCAACGGCTCCGCGCAGTTCTGAGCAGGTTGGTCGTTATTATTGAAGGCAGTATACAATCTGAGTTTGAATTGGTGTATTATCCTGTAATAGGGTAATCTACTCCCCAAGGTAGACAATGTTTCTTCTACGACTTTTCTAAATTTATCGTTTTTCATTGAAGAAATGCCATGTAAAGTTTGCGTAATAATTTTACCCAAACGGTTCGAAGATAGCCCAAGCGCAGCTGCGTGTAGTTGACCGAATGCACTTAAATGAGTTCGACCACCTGTGTTTAGAAACTCTCGTAGCGATCGCACGTACAATTTTGTGAGTGGATTTATTTTTAGGATGGAAGTTTGGAAACATAAACTTTCAAGTAAGGCTCTCACAACTTGTGGGCTATCATGGTCCCAGTCCCCCTTTTCAGGATAACATACCAATTCAAACTCAGATTGTATACCAACTATAATAAACCACACCTTTGCATGTGGTCAGTGCATTCGATCCTGCAACAGCTGCGCGAGATGTTGTTATGACATCCGATGTTCCGCACTCTAGACTCCAGCCGTTGTTATTGGTTGAATTTATCCGGACTTTTTATCCGTATACCGACGTTTTGTTCGTACTTTTATACGGACTTTTTAATTCCATTGCATGGGTTTTTATTTCATCCGGGGGCCGTTACTTTTATTTTTTACAGGAGTTATGGGCCTTAATTGAAATGTGCTGTGAATAGGTTATGGTGTTGTTATTGTTATCTGTGGTCTTAATGGGTCTGGCTGAACATTTTTCGTTTGAATTAAAAAATCTTTGAAATATTACTTCATATAACAGAGGGGGAAATACGTTATGAAAAATCTAAAGCGCCACAAAAATTTCAACAATAATTTAGCACTTGTTTATCTAAAAATTTGCCAAACTATCAGCACATAATTTAGAATAACAAGCAGCAACCTTTTACTTTAATGTTTATTTTCAGAAATCAGATTAAATATAAATAAAATAGATTACGCAAAGTTGATAAAATAACAAGAAAATTTGAAACACAGCAACATAAAAAAAACCTCTAATAGCTGCCAAGAATACTCTAATTAAGTCAGCTTCCATACAAAAAAAAATCTAACCGTCTGAGAACTAACGATACTATAGATAGACACACAGATATCCACTTTAAACTTATAATACCCCTCTGTTTGCGTCAAGGATTAAAAAGTAAATTAAAATCGTATATTACAACAGTAACTTCCGCTCTAAATAGACGGATTAATTTTTGACTATCTCATTATTGTCAATTAAACACCGCGTTAATTATAAACGTTGTCTATTTAATGAACAATTAATTTAATCTTTCACTTGTTCAATACATGTGTAATCAGAATAGAATAGAATAACGTTTATTCAACTTCCACGATTTTTTACACTATACACAGTTACAAAATAAAACTCATACATATTAAGGAACTTAGAATATTTGAATAATTTCTGATTCCCCGCCCCCCGTATTATGTAAAAGTTACAACAGCAGTAGCAAAGCAACAGCAGTAGCAAAGAGACAGCAAACACTTAGCAATCGGTTACAAGATGTCACTGGAAAGCGTAAGTCGCCCGCCTGTTGCTCACCTGTCACTGAATGGACTTTGGCCTTTGATACTAGCTCCACTAGCAACAGAACAGCAATAGTAAAATAATGCACTTTTTAGTACATCGATTGTCCGACACATGATGATCTAGCGCTCGATCGCTTTCTGCCCTGCCAAAGTGATATTTGACAGCAATGATTGCGAAATTTACAGCTGTTGCAAACTTGTTGTGAGTTACGTAATTAGCCAGCCGATGTGAACTAGAAATTCTTCCAATCACGATATCATCTGTATATGTATATAAAAATGAACCCCTATTTCTCCTAGTCACGCTATAACTTGAGAACGGCTTTAGCGATTCCATTCATATTTTTTAAACGTTTTCTAATTCTTAGTAGGTTCTTACATTAAAACAAATTATTTATATACTCATCCTGTCAAAGGGAATATGGAAGGGAAAGGGAAAATATAGGGGAAAAGGATGAATGGATGTTGTTGGATGTTGTCTCATCTATTCGTCCTTTTCCCCTATTTTTTCCCTTTCGATTCCCTCTTACCCATAAACAGGGTTAGGGCGAACTAATGCACCCGTGCGAAGCCGGGGCAGGTCAACTAGTTCCGTAAAAATACTACGAATTCATAGTTTTTAAGGCTCAGCACCTGTATACAAAAGTTCAACAGAGTACATTTCCCTGCAAGTAAATCTCCAAAAACAAGACCGCGGAAGAAGATCCATTAAATTCGCATCAGCAGCACATGCAAAGTAACGTATAACCCGCGGCCATATTTGTTTTCCATTAATCCCCTAGCTATGCCGTGTGGTCCCGGTTACGAATAGGACCACCCCATCTCTTCCCGTGGGTGCCGTAGAAGGCGGCTAAGGGAATATCCAGGGAATGGGTCGCAGCGTTCCCCTCGGTCTTGGTGGCAATCAATCTTCACCTACTGCGATCACCAAGCCGCCTGCCAAGCGTGGTGATTATGGCAAACCCCCCCCCCCCCCCCCCCCTAATGACAAGCACAAATAAAAACGGCCCCCAGTCCCCGGCAGCTCTGCTATCCCGTGGCTACGGTAGCGGCAACGGTAACGGCAGGGCAAGGGGTGCGAAGAATCCCCGGCAGACGCCCGGCTACCAACCCCAACGACGACCCCTGGCCCTGGCAACACATAACGTGCGCACACTGAAGGCTGACGAAAGGATGGTCGAGCTAGAGGCGGAGATGGGTAAGTTACGCTGGGATGTAATGGGATTGTCTGAAGTCCGAAGACAGGGACAGGACACGATAATCCTAAATTCCGGTAACTTATTCTTCTACCGGGAGGGAGACCAACTCTCCCAAGGAGGTGTCGGGTTTCTCGTCCGCAAGTCTCTCGTCAACAACGTGGTCAAAGTCGACAGTGTGTCGGCCAGGGTAGCGTACCTGGTACTCCGAATAACCAAACGGTATTCGTTGAAGGTTATACAGGTATACGCGCCGACGTCGGCACACTCAGACGATGAAGTAGAAGCTATGTATGAGGACATATCCGAAGCCATGCATACTTCCGAAACATACTTCACCGTTGTGATGGGAGACTTCAATGCGAAGTTGGGCACAAGGAATAGCGATGAGCTGAGAGTGGGGCCATTTGGATACGGGCAGCGGAACCCTCGAGGACAGAGGCTGGCTGACTTCATGGAGAAGGAGGAACTCTTTATGATGAACTCCTTCTACGAGAAGCGGCCATCCAGGAAGTGGACGTGGATAAGTCCCGACGGTTCCACTAAAAATGAGATAGACTTCATCATGACGACCAAGAAGCACATATTCGATGATGTCTCTGTGATCAGCAAGGTGAAAACCGGTAGCGATCACCGTATTGTTAGAGGCACATTGAATATCAATGTTAAGCTCGAAAGGTCACGTCTGGTGAAGTCTACGCTCCGTCCAAATCCTGTCCAAATCCAAAACCCCGAAGGCTTTCAGCTGGAACTCCAAAATCGCTTCCAGTGCCTAGCCGACTGTAACACAGTGGACGAGCTAAACGACGGGTTGGTGGAAACTGTCCAAGCTGTTGGATCGAAATTCTTTAAGACCCAACGCCGAAAGAAGACTCAAAAGCTCTCAGAAAAAACTCTTGAGCTAATGGCCGACCGGAGCGAAATGAAGCTGCAGTCTTCAGTTGATATGTCAGCCTACGGTGAACTCAATAGACGAATCTGGAGTTCCTTGCGACACGACTTGCGTGCTCTTAGTACTTCACGTATTGAGGCCGCAATTGAGCGGAACCAAGGCTCTAAAGTGTTCGCAAAGGATTCGTCTATTAGGCAACACCAAATGACAAAACTGAAGACCGAAAATGGTAGCATCATTTCATCCAAGCCTGAGATTCTGAGAGAGATCGAGAACTTCTATGGACAGTTATACACCTCGACACGTAAGCCCGCTACTAACACAGCTCAGGACATCAGAGCCAAGTTAGTCCGACACTATACCGAAGATATCCCGGACGTCAGCCTGTACGAGATTAGAATGGCCCTCAAACAGCTTAAAAACAACAAGGCACCAGGTGAAGATGGAATTACGACTGAACTTCTGAGAGCGGGTGGTAGACCGGTACTTTTAGTCCTCCAGAAGTTATTTAATTCTGTCATCCTTGAAGGTACAACGCCAGAGGCATGGCACAAGAGCGTGGTGGTGCTCTTCTTCAAAAAAGGCGATAACACCTTATTGAAGAACTATAGGCCCATCTCGCTCTTGAGTCATGTGTATAAGCTGTTTTCGAGAGTCATTACGAATCGTCTCGCACGCAGGTTTGATGAATTCCAGCCTCCCGAACAAGCCGGTTTCCGAAAAGGCTTTAGCACCATAGACCACATCCATACGCTGCGCCAGATTATACAGAAGACCGAAGAGTATAATCGGCCGTTATGCCTAGCGTTTGTGGACTATGAGAAAGCCTTCGATTCAATCGAGACTTGGGCGGTGCTGCAGTCCTTGCAGCGATGCCAAATTGACTATAGGTATATCGAAGTTTTGAAGTGTTTGTACAGTAAGGCCACTATGTCAGTCCGACTACAGGACCAGAGTACGGAACAAATTCCATTGCAAAGAGGCGTGAGACAGGGAGACGTTATTTCTCCGAAACTGTTCACAAACGCATTGGAGGATGTTTTCAAGCTCTTGGAGTGGAAAAGATCTGGCATCAACATAAATGGCGAGTACATCACTAACCTTCGTTTTGCCGATGATATAGTCATAATGGCGGAATCGCTCGAGGACCTTAGCACCATGCTCAACGACCTCAGTAGAGTCTCCCAGCAGGTTGGTCTTAAGATGAATATGGACAAGACAAAGATCATGTCTAATGCTCATGTTCCACCTATACCGGTAATTGTTGGGAACGATACTCTCGAAGTTGTCGACAAGTATGTCTACCTAGGACAGATTGTCCAATTAGGTAGGTCCAACTTCGACAAAGAGGTGGCGCGAAGAATCCAACTCGGCTGGGCAGCGTTCGGGAAGCTTCGTCCTATCTTTTCGTCCAAAATACCGCAGAGCCTGAAAACGAAAGTTTTCAATCAGTGTGTGTTGCCAGTGATGACTTATGGAACTGAGACATGGTCTCTTACTGTTGGCCTCATTAGTAAGCTCAAAGTCGCGCAGCGAGCTATGGAGCGAGCTATGCTCGGTGTTTCCCTGCGAGATAAGCTCCGGAACGAGGAGATCCGCAGGAGAACTAAAGTGACCGATATAGCTCTTAGAGTTAGTAAGTTGAAGTGGCAATGGGCAGGCCACATCGCTCGTAGAACTGACAACCGATGGGGAAGAAAGGTTCTCGAGTGGCGACCACGAACCGGAAGACGCAGCGTGGGCCGGCCCCCCACTCGGTGGACCGACGACCTGGTGAAAGCCGCGGGGAGCCGATGGATGCAGGAGGCGAGCAGCCGCTCAAGGTGGCGTGCTCTGGGGGAGGCCTATGTTCAGCAGTGGACGTCTTCAGGCTGTTAATGATGATGATGATGAATCCCCTAGCTTGCAAACTAAGTAAACAAAGTACTTTGGGTTTATCTCTTTCTAGTACGCCGAGATAGAAAGAGATAGCAATTTGTTGATGTGATGTGGAAATGATTGTGGTAGATTTTCATGTTGTAATGTTACGATAAAAAAAAAATTCTTTTTTGATCTTTAAGCGTGTTACTTCGAAAATGCTAACTCATCATCATCATCATCAACAGCCTGAAGACGTCCACTGCTGAACATAGGTTTAGAGAGCGTCACGTTGAGCGCTCTCATAATGCCACCATGCATGAGAGATCACTACGCAAAGGATTAAAAAGTCATTATAGCGCTTTTTAAACGGCTCCCAAGAAAAAGGGTTTTAAAGATAATTTTATGCCATAAAAATAATCGTTTCCTGAAGGATATTCCACGCGGGCGAAGCCGCGGGCTAAAGCTTGTAAATAATAAAATGCCTTTAATTCAGATAGTAAATAGTGTGGGGTATAATAGTGATAGTGTGAGATGACTGGTAGAAAATGCTTTAGCATTAAGTCCTCCTTTTGTACTCCTTTAGTGCAATAAAGTATTAAGTAAAATAAATAAATAAAAGATATCCATATTATAGTAAATTACAAAAGATAAAATAAACAATTTTGGTAGCTCGCCGCTACAGATTAGATTGGGAGCCGACCCCAATAACAAATGGAAAACGGCAAAGAGGATGACGATGACTATTTTTACCTACACATTTTTTTTTACCTTTGATAACTTGCATTTGACCACGGTCTCTCCCAGACCTCCCAAAACTCCCAGATTATATTTTTCAGGAAACAAAGACTTTCGCGGGTAATTTATTCCATTCCATTTCAAGTCATAATATTAATTCATCACTTTGTTCTTATAAATGTCTGTCGGGTCGTTGGCAAGTTGTTAACTCAACGTAGTATGTGTCATAATCCGCAATCACGTCGCGCCGCCGCGCCATAAGCAGCCTACAAGACCCCAGTCTCGTAAACAAAACCACAAAGCACATTCCTTCATTACGTCTGCAAGTATTAACTTCCCTTAATAAAGTGCATATAAACTTTGTTTGTAAGGATGGTTCATAATACTGTGGCGTGTCGATATTAAAAAATTCTGAGGCTCAGAGTATATGAGTCACGTGGTATTATTGTGAATGCCAGGTAGACCACGCGATGATAATGTAGCGTAACTGTTATACAAAATTATAAGGTAATCATAAAATATCAACAGCTTGCAGACGTCCACTGCTGATCATAGGCCTCCCCTAGAGAGCACCACCTTGAGCGGCTGCTTGCCTCCTGCATCCATCGGCTCCCCGCGGCTTTCACCAGATCGTTGGTCCACCGAGGCTGGCCTACGCTGCGTCTTCTGGTTCGTGGTCGCCACTCGAGAACCTTTCTTCCCCATTAGTTGTCAGTTCTACGAGCGATGTGGCCTGCCCATTGCCATTTCAAATTGCAAATTCTTGTACAATATTTATTTTAGACTAGCGGACCCGCCCTGGTTTCACACGGGTTAATTAGTTTTACGCCCTCATGATGTTAATGGGAAGAGGGAAGCGAAAGAGAAAAAGATATAGGAAAAGGGTGAATGGATAGGCCGGTGAAGGGAGGCAGGTGGCTTTATATATCCCAAAATTATATCATTATCACACACAAAGTTGTGCCATCTTCCTTGAGAAAAAATTGTATGTAACCTTTAAGAAAAAAGTGATAAAATTCGATCTATCTGTTAAAATTGGGTCAAAGTATTTTACAAGTAGATTAAAGGACTCATAAAAGCAAATTACCTAAATACGAATACACTGATAAATTATTGGTCTAAAGCCGAGTTTGCGCTGTACTGTAAAACATCCTAAACCATATTTATGATTTTTATAGAAGTATCGCCTGCTTAGCGTAATCTATAGATTAATTTGTAAAGGAGAAAGATGGGATTTAGACCCGCATCCAACCTCATAAGTTGGTTTTAAAAAGGTGAAGGATTAATTTGAATATGGCATCACTTGTCACGGTAGCATAAGTAAAGCATGTCCCGTCTAAATGGATAGATGCAAATTTTTCCTTAGCAAATTAATTCTAAACCATGCCTTCTTTTTACTACTTGCTACTTTATCCAACAAAAAGAAAGTAATTTAGCTATGATGCCTTTATTACGGTTCACAGTATGGAGTTATGGCCCTTCTCATTCTTTCAGATAGGCCTTTGTTTAGAAGACGTATACTTTTTTTTATACGCTACTGGACCTTTTTACGCGTAAAGTTTCTAGTGTCGTAACTTCAACATGTCGTGGATGAAAAGGCAAAGTTTGTTTTTGGGAATTTGCTGATAAGCGTTGAACAGGAGTTATTTGGGTGCCAAGGGAAATCATGCCTGTATTAATTTCTAGATATAGATAATATAGCATGAATTTTGTGGAGTGTATTTTATGTCCTTCAGTTTTGTCAAAATAATATACATGTTTTGGTGTGTTTCTTCTCGTCCTTTATATGGCCATCAAAGTTATAAGGTTCATTTTCTAAATCATCTATTTTACCAAATATTGCTACGATGGAAAATTCTGTTTTTTTTGGGGTATATTGCATAATATAGATAAGATATTATTTTGGCAATTGAGACTCTAACTTTTGTATAAAATTACAGACTTTACCATATGCAAATACTTTAACTTTGCTTTTTCGTATTTCATAAGGAAATTTTGTGTAAGGACTTTGCAAACACATTGAGCTATCTAAAACCTAATCGGTAATTCATAACAAAACTAGTACTTCCATTACCAAAACGCGATATAGTATTGAAAAGCGTAACATCCAAACAATGGAATCAAATATTTCTATAGACCAGCCAACACTGGTACATTCCTCGCTTCTATTTAAAAGTGACAAAGGTGAAATTTGAATGACAAAAGTTTGGAGTTATAGTAGTTTCGGTAACATTGACAATGGGTCCCGCGCAGAACCAAAATGTTTTGAGCAAATATTCATTGGATGCAAATCCACCGACCAGTTGGGATTAGAAAATTGCGCACGTTGTACAGTTTGCATGTGTAGTTCGTTTTCCAAACAGTTGTAGTTTTTGTGAAAAAAATACAATCGGATTACGTGCAAAACTTTCTCTACTGAACTGCCTATACATAATTTAGTGATGGAAAACTACATTGTTCCTTTTCGAATTTCACATAAAAACAAAAGCTTTCAAACTTTATCGTAACGAATCCTCTAACTGCATAATAGCTTGTTTTTAAATGTTCAAATTCGCATAATGCGTCGCATCTGGAGCTGTTCAAGTCGCGAATGAATAGGTATCTTCTAGGCAAGCATGTTCCATCGTAGATCGAATCGTCACTTTCCATCAGGTGAGATTGCGGTCAAATGCGGGCCCTACTTAGTTGTAAAATAAAAAAAGATTAATATGAAAAATTCGAATCATTTACATATTAATCTTTTTTAGATTAGATTATAGGAATCATAAATACGCATCATGCATGTTTCACGGTCATACTTTTCTAAATGTTCAAGTTATAGAAATCATAGACTTCTTCACATTGGCTGTCATTAACCATAATTTGAGAAAAAATTTCAGTGTCACATTTTAAGAAGGTTATTGTAATCACCAAGTACTTATATCATCTTACTTTTTTTTATGTAACCGAATGACGTGACGAGCTAGTCGTTCGCCTAGTTTTAAGCGTCACGGCTGCCCATTACAGATTGTAGTGTCACTCGGAAATCTAAATTAAAGTTTCGCGTGACACTGCGTACTGCGCACATCATCCTGAGAGATCACACAGTCTAAAAAAGATTTCTAGACTGTGAGATCAGTTCTTAAGTCTCATTTGCCTAGTCATTTCTTACTGCGACATATACTCAAATTGGTCGATTTTTCCTGTATTACTTGGATTCAAACAGCGCGGTATATACTATCACCATCAGCCTATCATCATCATCATCACCATCAGCCGTCTCACACACACATCAACAGCCAGAAGACGTCTACTGTTGAACATAGGCCTCCTTCATAAAACGCTACTTTGAACGCTCATAATAAGGAGTTTGCCATAATCACCACACTTGGCAGGCAGCTTGGTATTTGCAGAAGATTTTAATGTACCGAGGAGAATGCTGCTGCCCATTCCCTGGATTCCATCAGCCATCTACTGCTGAACATATGCACCACATATGAATGCATAGATATGCATAGAGCACCACTATAAACGGCTTACCTCTTTATGCATACAACGGCTACCCGCGGTTTTGTCCAGGTCGTCGGTCCACTAGGTGTAGATTATACGAATACCGTGGAAGCCTCCATTTCATAAGTAATTAGCCCACATAAATACCTCGTACCTCACACAAATAACTCATACTCCACAACATAAACAGGGCTGCATTCACACCAGCACCCCTTTAATGGAGGTACGGCTCAAGGGTCGCGTCGTGATTAACATTTTTATAAGGCTTATTTGCATACTGCCGTGATAACTTTATGAATTTAAATTTATTAAAGGTTGCGTTGGAGTGAAGTTCACTTTCGCAAAAGGGTCAGTGTATAATGGAATATTCTTATCTGGTACGTGTGTGGTAACGTGTGGCCTTGACATGTGTAGGTGTGCTTTATCGTGTCTTTATATAAACCATTCGAACCAAACAACGGTACAATTTTTTTTTTTAATATGTGCGGTTGTTTAGCTCCAAAGTAAGCAACGCTTGTACTATGGAAACCAGATAACTGATAGAACACTTACATAATTTTTTGTTTGTAAATACATGTATAGAATACAATATAACACCCAGACACAAAAGAAACATCGATGTTCATCACACAAATGTATGTCCCGGGTGGGAATCGAACCCACAACCTATAGTTCAGAAGGTAGAGCTACTACCAAATGAGCTAACAGGCCAGTCATTTTAATATTATATAGTGTATGCGATGTTCAACAACCAGAATTACACCTCAAAGAGTATGCTTTGTTGCTTTTACAGCAAGAAATAACGCAAATTGCCACTGGATACCGTTTAAATACTGGCTTAACCTAATTTTATTTCGTCATCGTCAGCTGGAAGACTTCCACTTCTGAACATAGGCATATCCCATAGAGTGCTACTTTGATCGGTTATTAGCCTCTTGTACTCAACAGCTTAGTACTTACTGGCAGGCCTTATCGCGTAAGTCTGATGGAGATAGTGACCGAGTGTTCTCTTGCTCGCACTCATGGACTTGTGAATTGGTGCGTGCAGGATGGCAGGTGAAGTCCTGTTCAGAACAGTTACACGATAGGGGTGCAGAGGCCTTATCCCGTAAGTCTGATGGATATGGTGACCGAGTGTTCTCTTGCTCGCACTCATGAACTTGTGAATTGGCGCGTGCAGGGTGGCAGGTGAAGTCCATGTCCAGAACAGTTACGCAATAGGTTTGCTGGCCTATGCTACGTTACCCAGATCATGGTCGCCACTCGATGATCTTTCATGTTCATTTTAATTTTATTTACTACATAATTATCAGAATTATCATTACAATACAGCTCCATTGTTGATAATTTATAAGGTTGTTGATAATTCTAAAAAGTCTTTGTAAATTCATAGTCAAATCATGGACATGCCAATGAGAACCAAGTTTATGATTATTTTCAATAATATAAAAAAATCTAAACAAAAATCTTGTAAAATAAATACTCAATGATTTTCTTACCAAAGCAAATTAAGTGAAAATTCTTTAGTACGGCTTGGCTTGAGTAAAATGGTTTATACTTTCGTTCGGTCTCCAAGGTAGTTCTAGTCATGAACGCACTTCTCACCGAGGTTTTACGACAAGAACGCAACATACACACAGTATGGATGTAGCCTCACTGGCATAAATATACAATTCAATTCAATTCAATTCAATTCATTTATTCCGCGGTTATGTACATACATGTTGATAGGTGTTAAGTATAAAATGTCTTATTGTAGACAATTTGCAAATAAGTGTAATTTGCGTGAAAACATTTTGATTTTCATCCATTCCATAATCAAATTAATTGGTTATTATAAGACTTGTTAATAGTGAGCTATTATTTTAATATTATTTCTACATAAACTAAAACGCAGGTCTATAAAGTCCGTTTCAGGTATATCATCATCATTATCAGCCTGAAGACTGTTGAACATAGGCCACAGAGTGCCATTTTCAGTTGTTGCTTGCCTCATGCATCTTTCGGCTCCCCGAGGTTCGGTCCACCTATTTAATGAGGTGACATTTTCAAACCTAGTCAATATGCTAATTTCGATGAACGCGTTTACGCTTACTCATGCTAGTGTCGTCATCATCATCATCAACAGCCTGAAGACGTCTACTGCTGAACATAGGCCTCTCCCACAGAGCGCAACTTTGAGCGGCTGCTTGCCTCCTGCATCCATCGGCTCTCCGCGGTTTTCACCACATCGTCAGTCCATTATGTGGGGGAGCCGGCCTACGCTGCATCTTCTGGTTCGTGGTCACCATGCTAGTGTGCTTGTCTGAAATCTGTCAACAAGTATAGAGTTCCCATACTATACCATTTTATTTACGACAGCATCTTGATAGACTACACTCATTCTCTCTTTTACATCCCAGCGTTTATAGAAACAAGTTTAGAGGCGGATTTCTGAAAAAATAAACGGAGAAAAATAAGATTTGCGAGTAAACCATACTTTTGATTATTAAGGGTAAGCTTTCACTAGAATTGTACTAAGTTAGTCGAAATTAGTCTATGTCGATTGAAAGAAGTATTTTTGTACATTCAGGGCCTCAAATTAAAAAAAACCCACGAAACGTTTTATTGACTTTGCGCACGCGAAATAATGTCACAAGCAAAAACGAGACGAAGCATTATAAGCATAACTTAAATTTTAGTAACAATAAGTAAAGCTTGGTTTTCACAGGCCCAGTAGCTGGGCGGACAGTGAAGGACAGTTACTGTCTGGCAGCTACTGGGTCCGTGGTAACAAAGTTGGGCCAGTACTGACCAGTCCGTTGCTCTCGGTCAGCTACTTCAAAATACTGTATAGACAGCAGAATGTACAGTTCCTGACTACTGGGTCGTTAGAAGCTGGGTTTGTAAAAACCAGGCTTAAGGCTCTCAGATAAAAAAAGCACTGCTTTCGATGCGTTAAGCCGTCCAATCCGGTCATTGTCGTAAGACATGTAACGTTAGAGCCGTTAAGCCAATTCAAAAGTAACCTTAACGTTCTTGCGAAAACTAGCCGCCTGGTCTGTATGAACTAAAAGGAAATAATCTTAAAAAATAGAGGTGTTTTTTTTTCAGTAATAAAGAACATTAGAAAGTTCGTCATTAAAATTACAATCCAGCCTATAAATGGCTAATAAGTAATATGAATTTAACCTAAACTGCTAAGTAGAGTAATTCTAAGAATGTGTCCATTAACACTATTCTTAATGTCTCTATTAAGGGGAAGACACACTGTTAGCGTAAATAGGGGTATGAACAAAATAATATTACACGCTAATAAAGTTTTCTAAACATTTAAAATATGTTTCCGGCACTCGCGCATCTAAATAAAACTTTTTTAGTTCTGCCTTAGCGATAAAATATGCGGGAGTTGTTGCATAGAGTTTCAATCGAGTTGCAAGCGACAAGCACAAGTTTGCAACTTTACAAAGGTGAGCGCCGGCCAAGTTTTATTGTGCGGGTAGTGCAGGCTCGGTTTGGCAACGTCTCACCGGGTGGCGAGGCGATAATGAAACCGAAAAACATTCTTTTTCCAACCGTTTCTCAATAAATACGCAAATAAAATGGTTCATAGCTCTATGTACAAACAGAATGCTATATTCTTTACGCTTTTAGCAAAGTTACACTAGATCTTATTGATTCATTGCGCAAGTTTACGCCTGAAGCAATCAATTTTCTATCTAAACTATCTGCCATGCGAACAGCCAAGAGTGGAACACTTTGCCGGCGTCTGTTTTTCCCGAGGATTACACTCTTGGAGTCTTCAAATCGTGAGTGAACAGGTATCTTCTAGGCAAGCGCGTTACATCTTAGACCGCATTGTCTCTTATCATCAAGTGAGATAGTGGTCAATCGCAAGCCTATCAATCAATAAAATAAAAATAAACTCGAAATTATTCAAGAGGTATTTTTATTTAGTAGGTCAGGTTCAGTAATTTTTCATCTTGTGGTGGTCTTAGTTTAGTTTTTAATTTGAAGTATATACCTACACGCCTTTGATTATTAACTTTATTATTAATCAAAGATATAAGTGCACAACGAAACACATTATTAGTAAAGAAGTAAGAACCCATCGCTTCGCTTTAGAGAAGGCGAGATTCTTTACCTACCTACATAAAATAATCGAAGCCTTTTTGTCTTAAAACGAATGAACTTTCTAGGCAAGTATGCTCCATCATCGTCACTTACCATCAGAAGAGACCGTGGTCTCACCTGATGGTAAGTGACAATGTTAGCCTGTCGATGATTGAAAAAAAAAACAAGAAAATGTAAAGGTTCATTGTGTGGGCGGTTGCAGTCCGCCCACAGGCCTAAAGGCCTTTTGGACGTGGTCGAATGGCTTGATTAAAGTTAAAGGTGGAAAGACGTTATAAGCCAACGACTAGCAGCTTTCAATGAGAGATGTACGTATCCGATGTCAATAAAATCGATTTGATGAATAAAGGTTGTAATAAGGTTTAAATCTGAACACGGTCGATCTCTGAAGCTAATTAACTAAAAACTCCAACAATAATTAATCATAAATATACTCAGTCGTCGTCCAACTAACCGAACTGCAAAGCGGGACATTTCATCTAATTCGGCCCATCCATCATGTGACAGCCACCACAATGTAAAGAACACAGTGAACAAGTCACAGACAAATTGAAATACTTAATTAAATTCTCTTAAAAATATATTTTGAGCGGTATAGTGACCGTTGTAATACGTGGTATGTGATAGCAGGATTGATGATGTTCTATGCATCTTCTACGGAAACTGATCCTAGTTAGTAATAACCTTCTCTGTAAAATAAAATAAATAATGAGACACAAGTCTTTTTTCAAGGAGAAATCAGTTAAATTCTATCAACCCGCACGAAGCGTTTTGCTATGCACTTTATAGTGCAAACAGCCAATGAGTGGAACACCTTGCCGGCATCCTTGTTTCCAGCTTACTATAATCTGGGAGTCTTCAAGTTGAAAGTGAACAGGTATCTTCTAGGCAAGCATGCACCATCGTCGACTGCGCCATCACTTCCCATCAGGTGAGACAGTGGTCAAATGCTTTGCCTATCAACAATTTAAAAAAATGAGAAAGTGTATATCATAATCCATCATACGACAGAAGTGTAATGCGGGTTGGTGGGGATGACCCATGATTTGGAATCTTGTGATTCTTGAACGCTTCTGCGTGATTTTTTCCTTTCACTGTTGTAAGAGCGGGTGCGAATTCCACACATAAATTGATGCAGTGCTGAGTGGGATATGGATCTTAGGTGCGTTGGTTTGAATATTAAATGGGCTTCTACTAAGTCACTCGCACTCATATGTATCTATTTATGTTACGTTTCAGTTAGGTTATAATATAAGTGTCAACCAAATCACTGACTTACAGTTCCATCGTACCGTCGGCCAAAGTAATTCAGTAGGCGCCATAAATCTCGTAGCAACAATCCAACATGGCGTCGAATTAACCGCATTTGATCACTGCTGTGCATTGTTCAATAATGCAAGAGATTTGTTGCGCAATTTCGGCCGAAACTTACCTCTTCCTGTGGGATCTATCAATTTTTCCGGAGTGAAACTAGGCATAGTCTGAAAACACATTACATCATCAGCCGGAAGACGTCCACTGCTGAACATAGGCCTGGGGATTTGCCGTAATCACCACGCTTAAAAGACGGCTTGGTGATCGCAGAAGATTGTACCGAGGTAATGCTGCAGCCCATTCCCTGGATAAGTGCCCTTAGCTGGAAAACCATACAAAAACACAAATAATTATACAAACCGGATATGTACCTACCACTCCTAGTAGGGATATGTAGGAAAGTAGGGAATAAACACCTGTAGGGTTAGCATGGCTGGTAGATAAAACTGTCTTTCCTCTGTTTTACTCCAAGCAAGTATGAAAGAAAGTAATGAAGAAAGTGACGTAAAACGGGGAAAGACAATTTTGTCTACCGTCCATGATAACCCAGCTGTAATCTATATTTTTTGTATTATCTGACCACACAGTTTTTAATTTCTTTTGCAGGTCCAGGTTGGTGCAGCTCTAACAATACATTTTGCTTCTATTGATCGGCTTCTATTGAACTAGTATGGAAGAACGTGCACTACGAAAACTGTACACCTCAACGGTTACCCATCAAAGCCTAATCACCACTGCAGATGGGCCAAAATTGGTCAATCTCCGCAACGAAAAAACGCCGAAATGAATGACAGAACGCAATCAAAGCTAACAACGTGCCGTGTTGTCAGAATCGTTGGCCGTTCGCACGTGTTGGTCACTGGCCCTGGGGGCTTGTCGGTCAATTTACGAATGCTGCCCGTAACGGGGTTTTGGCCAAACTGGCCGAAATGTACGGAAAAACGCGCTACGCACACTCGATGCTTCAATGACGAGCCCCATTCCTCTGACATCACAGTAATATAAACTGCCACAATGGCATGTAACAGGTGGGACTATATAGCAATGATACCTGCGTTATTAAACTGTAATCTTATGTGATGATAGGATGATCTTGGATTTGACCATCCAGTATATAGATTACATTACATTACAAAGTCGTGCAATGAGCTATGGAGAGAGTGCTTGGTATTTTTTTTTTTTTTTTTTTTAAATTTATTTAGGTCCGCCAACAGTAGAAACATGAACTAACGCTAATGAATCTTGCTTATGATATCTAAACTACATGCTCAACCTATTACAGGCAAACACCGCATGTTCCAATAATATAATTTGTATAAAGTGTGTATAATACTGTACATGACGCTATTGTTAACCGGTAAAGGTGAAAAAACAAGAAGTAGAAAATGTAACATTATAACCCATAGTATTTAATGCCAAGGAGAAAAAGAATAGACCAAATCACGAGCAGAGTTTGTTACCACAACCGTACGGGCATCAAGCCGAACGAGCCTTATACAAAATTCCTTAAAAAGTGGTCTCATATCATAATTCATCCTCGACACTTTACAACCAACTGACACAAGTACCTGCCAATAAAAAAAATAATTACGCAACATAGCAGTCTGAAAGGGCTTTATTTATTAAATCATTAATACTATGGGGAAACTTCAACGATCCAGTAGGGTTAGCACGGCCGGCAGACAAAACTGTCCCTCCCCTGTTTTACTTCAAGCAAGTATGAAGAAAGTGACGTAAAAAGGGGAAAGACAACTCCGCCTACCGTCCATGCCAACCCAGCTGCATTACAAAAAACCTGAGACGTCAGAACGCAATTGTGCCAAGCTGTCAGAGAATATATCTATTTTGTCGTGGAGATTAACCAGCTTGATTAAACGTGGGATTGTGGAGTTGCTACCTAAAACTGTTTTTCTAAATGGTGCCGAGAATAACTTAATTTTATAACGAGGATATCTAGACGGCACTCTCAGTTTAACCTTTTCAACTAGCAAGTTGCAATCAATTTGATTTCTAAGAATTTTGTATATGAATTGCAGATCCATGAGATCTCTTCTTTTATCAAGCGATAGTATATTAAAATGACTTAGCCTGTCTCGGTATGAGATTGATCTTCGAGCAAGGTGTGTGCATCGACATAGATGCCACATAAACCGTTTTTGAACTCTCTCTATCCTTAAGCTATGAGTGGCATAATGCGGACGCCATACTACGCAGTCATATTCAAGAACACTTCGTACCAGAGAGTTAAAAAGAAGGATCTTAGTCGAGTGTTTTTTAAATGCCCTACTATTCCTAATCAAAAAGCCAAGCATGCGGGACGCTTTTTTAATAACGAAGTCTACTTGAGGAATAAATGTTAACTTTTGATCGAAAATAACGCCAAGGTCCCGAATGTTACTTACTTCCTGGATTTGATCCTTGCCAATATAGTAGCAAGAGGGTATCAGCTTATTTTTCCTTGTAAATTTGATATGATAGCATTTTTTAGAGTTAAGAGACATTTCATTCGTTATGCACCATTGACTAAGGCAATCAAGATCATTTTGAAGCAAGATGGCATCCGCCTCAGTTTCTATAATTCTAGAAAACTTGAGATCATCGGCATAGAGAGAAGGGGAGGAATTTTTAAAGCACGTGACAATGTCGTTAATAAAAATGTTGAATAAAACAGGTCCTAAATGTGATCCTTGTGGGACTCCGGAGTTTATTTCATGCTTTTCAGATGAAAAACCACCCATAACAACATAGAAGTTTCTTTTGTCAAGGTATGAATGTACCCATTTTAGTAAAGGACCACCAAAACCATGGGCTGATAGCTTCTTTAATAGGATACTGTGGGAAACACGATCGAAAGCTTTGCTAAAATCGGTGTATATGACATCCACCTGCTTATGAGCATCCAAAGCTTCTACCAGGCCTTCTGTGAAACATACAAGATTAGTGCATGTCGACCTACCTTTAATAAAACCATGCTGATAGGGTGTAATTAGCTGTTTAATGTGAAGTTGAAAGATTGGGCAAATCAATTACTCGAAAATTTTAGCAAAACACGACAAAATTGATATCGGCCTATAGTTAACAATCAGACTTTCATCGTCACCCTTTGGTATGGGCACTACCTTAGCCAGTTTCCATTTATCCGAGAAGATGCCACTTTTTAGGGAGTTGTTATAGATACAATAAAGTGGGTAGACGAGGTAGGGAGCACATTTTGATATAAAGAATGGTGGGATGCCGTCGGGCCCTGCTCCTTTGTTACAGTCAAGCCCCTTCAATTTTTCAAGAATAATTTCAGGTTTAATATGTAGTAGACAAAGGCTTTCACCGACCGTGGGAGAGTCATTCTGATTTTGACTGTTACCAGATGTACAATACACAGAAGAAAAGTATTTTCCGAACATGTTACACATATCCGTTCCATTAGAAGTTGACATGACACCATCCGATATAGAAGCTGGATATGAAGTAATTCCTTTCCGCTTAGCTTTAATAAAGCTCCAAAAGCCCTTAACGTTTTTACCAATCATATCTTCTACATTTTCAACATATGAGTTGTGACAATCATTTAGTAATTTCTCACAAAGCTTACTTATTCTTAGTATTTCTCTCATCATTATCATCAACAGCCTAAAGACGTCCTCTGCTGAACATAGACCTCCCCCAGAGAGCGCCACTTTGAGTGGCTGCTCGCCTCTTGCATCCATCGCCTCCTTGCGGCTTTCACCAGATCGTCGGTCCACCGAGTAGGGAGCCGGCCTACGCTGCTGGTGTTTCCCTGCGAGAAACCGAAACCAAGATCCGTAATGAGGAGATCTGCAAGAGGACCAAAGTGACCGATATATCTTTTAGAATTAGCGAGTTGAAATGGGCAGGCCACATCGGTCGTAGAACTGATAACCGATGTGGAAGAAAGGTTCTTGAGTGGTGACCACGCACCGGAAGAAGCAGCGTAGGCCAGCCCGCCACTAAGTGGACCGAGGATCTGGTGAAAACCGCGAGGAGCCGATGGATGCAGGAGGCGAGCAGCCACTCAAAGTGGCACTCATTGTGGGAGGCCTATATTCAGCAGTGGATGTCTTCAGGCTGTTTATGATGAACATGATGATGATGATGATGATACTGAAAGTATAAGTATACAAAACCAGAAACTCAAAAATGAAAATTAAGGCTTTCCGCGATAGTAAAGTGAGTAAACATTGCTCTAAGTCTAAAATCCAAAGTGTGCGTAGACCACAACCGGAATGGCTGGACAGATAAATGACCAGCCAGAACGAATGTCTCGTAAACCTCACGCATTCAATTAGACTTGTTTTTTTGCGAAATATGTGAGTAATTGCGCTGGGGTTTTTGTAATTGCTGCTGTTTATTGGTTTGGGAGTGTAATACGGGCAGTTTGGGGTTATATAAAATAAGAATTACACATTTAATTTATAGGAAATACAACGTTGTACACGCTACCTACTGGTAGTGGGCGGAGCATTTTGACCGTCTATAGGTCAGTGATGACTTATGGCACTGAGACGTGGTCTCTTACTGTTGACCTTATGAGTAAAGTCACGCAGCGAGCTATGGAGAGAGCTATGCTTGGAGTTTCCTTGCGAAATGAGATCCGAAATGAGGAGATCCACAAGAGAACTAGAGTTACCGAGATAGCTCTTAGTATTAGCAAGTTGGAGTGGCAGTGGGCAGGCCCCATCGCTCGTAGAACTGACAACCGATGGGGAAGATAGGTTCTCAAGTGGTGACCATGAACTAACTGGAAGACGCAGCGTATAAGCTGGCCCCCCACTAGGTGGATCGACGTGTCAGAACCGTGAGGAGCCGATGAATGCAGGAAACAAGCAGCCACTGTAAGTGGCGCTCTATGAGGGAGGCGTGTTCAACAGTATTGGTTTAGTAGTATTTGGTATTATTGTAGTTGTTAGTTTAAAGAATAAAGGCAATTTCTTCGTTTAAAAATCCCAACTTATTAGTCTACTGGTGGTACTCGCTAGTTTCAAGAATTCTGTAGATTTCCTATAAATATTGTGTTCTAATGACTAATTGGCCTCACGCCACCTAAGATTTTAAAACGTGAAAAGTTATATAATTATCTGGAACATAAAAAGTTAGATAACTCAATAGAACAACCTATCTATTCCTTCTTTTTTTCTCTTCTCTTTTTCTCATTCCTTCGTTTTTAAAGTTTTATTTCAAACACAGTGGTACTTAGTACGTAGTACTTAGCCTTTTCCCTATTTATTCATTTTCTAAATTCACCCCCAACTACCTTCAGTAGTTTTGCATTTATTACAGCAAATACCCGTCTTATAACAAGTTATATAAGTGAGTAAGTAATTGTTCCATAACTTCACGCACGAGGCACTTCATGGAGCTCTTATCAGCGCCATCTTCAATAATTAAATTTTATTGCTCCACATAAATCTAGCTGTTTATATGGCGTGCGACGTCGGAAGAAGTAACGAAGCCTTCTAGCTAGTTGTGGGAGCTGACGGCCAGTTTTAACTAAGGTGCTTTTTATTGTAGTTATTTTTGAAGCGATGATAAATCTTGACATTGATTTTCGATCCAGAGTTACGTTCAAATTTTGTAAGTTAGAGATTTCGGTAAAAAAGAAATTGTATGGCGTAAGACTTTTTCTTAGGCCTTTTCTAGTGCTCTTCTGGCTAGCTTTCATATTCAAGTTGAAACCTCTCATTTTTTTAGGATCCAGCAGTAGGAAAGGTATAAAATAATGACGGTGATGACGCTTTTCATCTGGATGTTGTTGCAAAACAGCTCAATGTAGCAGTCTTGCGAGGTACCACACAGTTATCACCATCTGAAATCAGATTAATATCGAGTAAATTTACAGCAGCATAATAATAGTAAGGAACGTTATTTACTGATCAGTGTGTAAGCTTTGGATTTTTATTTATACTCATATTTATGAATGCATTATAACTATATTATTTAATAATAATAGCCAATGATAACAAAATATGTGGACACTATCTCTATTAAAGAACATAAATCCTAACTGGCAAAATTACGTGACTCATAGACGTGACTCCTAATAACTATAATTTCTGAAAGCATCTTACTTGATCTGACCACCACCTCTTACACTAGTTTATTAGTATGTTAATTGTAGAGTTACAAAGGCCCTGATAGAGTTACACTACTCTACCTGCATTGCGGCTGTTCAAGATGTAGAGATGAGAAATATTTTCATCAAATAATGTAGAGCGTTGTTCAAGTGAAACGTTTAGTAACTGTTTTCTCTCTACTCTATAACCTAAAGTAATATATATCTGAGCTTGATAACGGTAAAAAGGTTCTTTTTAATTTTGCTATATTATTAAAGTATTTTCCTTTGTTAAAACATAATCAGGTATTTAAGCCACAGAATTCTCCCTAGTCTATGATTTAAGCTAGCCACTATGGGCCGCTGTTTTAAATAATTAAGTTTATTGTGATATAATTACTTTAATCTACCTTACAGAATTCGCCTTATTACATCTACCTACCCCCAAAGATCAACCAATGTCCATAGAAATTTTAAATAACATCAGTTAAGCCGTTTCGTCATGAAAAAGGAACTAACAGACAAATAGAAATAGATACTATCGAATTTATAAAACTGTTTTTCTTTTTCTCTCAAATCTGTGATTTATAATATCATAGCACGAACATCAATAATAATTGTAACTTTAAAATACTCTTTTATAGATAGATGCAATGATGGATTCCGTGTGAAAAATCCGTTTTCTTTTTCCAAAATCTCCCGAAGCTTTATTATTACGTGTGATGTGAAAGTGTATATGCTCACAGCTCGCGACCGCAACCTTTGGAAAAACGCGACACCCTCCAAAAGTAAACAACGCCGGGAATTTATACAGGGTGTCGTAAAACGCGTCCGTCCGGTAGGCGCACTTAGCTGGTTATTGTCGGCCATATCCGGGTGCGACCGGATATGTCCGATGGATGAGGAATCGGGGAAAAGGGAAGATGGATACGGAAAAAGGATAATCAAGAAAATTGCTTAAAAGGACGTGAAAATTACGCAGTTGAAGAATTTGTGGTTTCATTGTTTTATCAACGTTGGGGGGGTTGGTTTTAGGTTTTAAACGTAACATAGGTAATATATTTAAAAAAGGATTGAGCCAGCTTTAGTTTCTTAATTTCATACTGAAAAGTAGGTACTTGGATGGTGTATTTTTCCATTTATTTTTATTTTAAATCCAAACTACAGAACTGATTTTAATGAGGTTTTTTAAAAACCATATCTGAAATCGCTTCAAATTAACTTTCAAATTAGTTTATAAATTTTGGAGTTCTGAGGTAACAAATATAAAAAAAACAGACCTCTTCGTGTTTTGAAATCTATTGAAAAGTGGGATAATGTCTCATTAAGCAGAGCGAAATTAAATTTCAGTTGTCAATTATCCCAATCGATCTAAAACCACGAATGTAGTTGATCAGCTACCAGTTCAAAATCCAATAACAAAACCCCTACACATCCAACTCGATTTAAATGCTAAACAATACCCATAAAGTCGTATAGATTACGAACCCATTTCAGCTGCAACAGAGTTAAAAGTTAAGAGATTACCGCGTACTGTTACACAGAGCGCGTAAATTCCACTCGAGTTACTCTCATGCGTTTTTATTCCTATGCGTTTTATCCGGGTCGCGTTTTATATCCGGATAACGGTTTCACTTGGTACTGGTTTTATATAAGTACCGGTTTTTTGGTACATTTTAGCTTCGTTTTTGTTTCCGTTTGAGGCACGTTTAACGCGAACTTGTGGCCACTCGGGTGGTTCTGGATTATTTCTTTTTTGCCACCGTTGAGGATCTGATTTTGTGCATAGAGATTTTAATTGACATTATTTTTAATTTTCTTCCCCTCAAAAATTTGTTAGTTAACTTAGATTACTTTTCACAATAGATTAAGAAAATCATGTCCAGGCTTTTCGGGGATGTATGGGTGTGGGTTCAAAAGACTAGTAAGTAGTCGAAAAATAGCAAACATGCATTTATGGGGCCCTCCTGATGGACAGTGGTTCCTCTAGCCTATGGACATCTATTAAGCATCATCATCATCATCATCATCACCAACAGCCTAAAGACGTCCACTGCTGATCATAGGGGTCCCCCATAGAGCGCCACTTTGAGCAGCTACTTGCTTCCTGCACCCATCGGCTCCCCATGGTTTTCACCAGGTCGTCGGTCCACTGAGTGGGGTGCCAGCCTACGCTGCGTTTTCCGGTTCGTGGTCGTAACTCTACTCTATGCCGTGTGGTCCCGGTTACGAATAGGACCACCCCATCTCTTCCCGTGGGTGCCGTAGAAGGCGGCTAAGGGAATATCCAGGGAATGGGTCGCAGCGTTCCCCTCGGTCTTGGTGGCAATCAATCTTCACCTACTGTGCGATCACCAAGCCGCCTGCCAAGCGTGGTGATTATGGCAAACCCCCCCCCCCCCCCCCCCTAATGACAAGCACAAATAAAAACGGCCCCCAGTCCCCGGCAGCTCTGCTATCCCGTGGCTACGGTAGCGGCCACGGTAACGGCAGAGCAAGGGGTGCGAAGAATCCCCGGCAGACGCCCGGCTACCAACCCCAACGACGACCCCTGGCCCTGGCAACACATAACGTGCGCACACTGAAGGCTGACGAAAGGATGGTCGAGCTAGAGGCGGAGATGGGTAAGTTACGCTGGGATGTAATGGGATTGTCTGAAGTCCGAAGACAGGGACAGGACACGATAATCCTAAATTCCGGTAACTTATTCTTCTACCGGGAGGGAGACCAACTCTCCCAAGGAGGTGTCGGGTTTCTCGTCCGCAAGTCTCTCGTCAACAACGTGGTCAAAGTCGACAGTGTGTCGGCCAGGGTAGCGTACCTGGTACTCCGAATAACCAAACGGTATTCGTTGAAGGTTATACAGGTATACGCGCCGACGTCGGCACACTCAGACGATGAAGTAGAAGCTATGTATGAGGACATATCCGAAGCCATGCATACTTCCGAAACATACTTCACCGTTGTGATGGGAGACTTCAATGCGAAGTTGGGCACAAGGAATAGCGATGAGCTGAGAGTGGGGCCATTTGGATACGGGCAGCGGAACCCTCGAGGACAGAGGCTGGCTGACTTCATGGAGAAGGAGGAACTCTTTATGATGAACTCCTTCTACGAGAAGCGGCCATCCAGGAAGTGGACGTGGATAAGTCCCGACGGTTCCACTAAAAATGAGATAGACTTCATCATGACGACCAAGAAGCACATATTCGATGATGTCTCTGTGATCAGCAAGGTGAAAACCGGTAGCGATCACCGTATTGTTAGAGGCACATTGAATATCAATGTTAAGCTCGAAAGGTCACGTCTGGTGAAGTCTACGCTCCGTCCAAATCCTGTCCAAATCCAAAACCCCGAAGGCTTTCAGCTGGAACTCCAAAATCGCTTCCAGTGCCTAGCCGACTGTAACACAGTGGACGAGCTAAACGACGGGTTGGTGGAAACTGTCCAAGCTGTTGGATCGAAATTCTTTAAGACCCAACGCCGAAAGAAGACTCAAAAGCTCTCAGAAAAAACTCTTGAGCTAATGGCCGACCGGAGCGAAATGAAGCTGCAGTCTTCAGTTGATATGTCAGCCTACGGTGAACTCAATAGACGAATCTGGAGTTCCTTGCGACACGACTTGCGTGCTCTTAGTACTTCACGTATTGAGGCCGCAATTGAGCGGAACCAAGGCTCTAAAGTGTTCGCAAAGGATTCGTCTATTAGGCAACACCAAATGACAAAACTGAAGACCGAAAATGGTAGCATCATTTCATCCAAGCCTGAGATTCTGAGAGAGATCGAGAACTTCTATGGACAGTTATACACCTCGACACGTAAGCCCGCTACTAACACAGCTCAGGACATCAGAGCCAAGTTAGTCCGACACTATACCGAAGATATCCCGGACGTCAGCCTGTACGAGATTAGAATGGCCCTCAAACAGCTTAAAAACAACAAGGCACCAGGTGAAGATGGAATTACGACTGAACTTCTGAGAGCGGGTGGTAGACCGGTACTTTTAGTCCTCCAGAAGTTATTTAATTCTGTCATCCTTGAAGGTATAACGCCAGAGGCATGGCACAAGAGCGTGGTGGTGCTCTTCTTCAAAAAAGGCGATAACACCTTATTGAAGAACTATAGGCCCATCTCGCTCTTGAGTCATGTGTATAAGCTGTTTTCGAGAGTCATTACGAATCGTCTCGCACGCAGGTTTGATGAATTCCAGCCTCCCGAACAAGCCGGTTTCCGAAAAGGCTTTAGCACCATAGACCACATCCATACGCTGCGCCAGATTATACAGAAGACCGAAGAGTATAATCGGCCGTTATGCCTAGCGTTTGTGGACTATGAGAAAGCCTTCGATTCAATCGAGACTTGGGCGGTGATGCAGTCCTTGCAGCGATGCCAAATTGACTATAGGTATATCGAAGTTTTGAAGTGTTTGTACAGTAAGGCCACTATGTCAGTCCGACTACAGGACCAGAGTACGGAACAAATTCCATTGCAAAGAGGCGTGAGACAGGGAGACGTTATTTCTCCGAAACTGTTCACAAACGCATTGGAGGATGTTTTCAAGCTCTTGGAGTGGAAAAGATCTGGCATCAACATAAATGGCGAGTACATCACTAACCTTCGTTTTGCCGATGATATAGTCATAATGGCGGAATCGCTCGAGGACCTTAGCACCATGCTCAACGACCTCAGTAGAGTCTCCCAGCAGGTTGGTCTTAAGATGAATATGGACAAGACAAAGATCATGTCTAATGCTCATGTTCCACCTATACCGGTAATTGTTGGGAACGATACTCTCGAAGTTGTCGACAAGTATGTCTACCTAGGACAGATTGTCCAATTAGGTAGGTCCAACTTCGACAAAGAGGTGGCGCGAAGAATCCAACTCGGCTGGGCAGCGTTCGGGAAGCTTCGTCCTATCTTTTCGTCCAAAATACCGCAGAGCCTGAAAACGAAAGTTTTCAATCAGTGTGTGTTGCCAGTGATGACTTATGGAACTGAGACATGGTCTCTTACTGTTGGCCTCATTAGTAAGCTCAAAGTCGCGCAGCGAGCTATGGAGCGAGCTATGCTCGGTGTTTCCCTGCGAGATAAGCTCCGGAACGAGGAGATCCGCAGGAGAACTAAAGTGACCGATATAGCTCTTAGAGTTAGTAAGTTGAAGTGGCAATGGGCAGGCCACATCGCTCGTAGAACTGACAACCGATGGGGAAGAAAGGTTCTCGAGTGGCGACCACGAACCGGAAGACGCAGCGTGGGCCGGCCCCCCACTCGGTGGACCGACGACCTGGTGAAAGCCGCGGGGAGCCGATGGATGCAGGAGGCGAGCAGCCGCTCAAGGTGGCGTGCTCTGGGGGAGGCCTATGTTCAGCAGTGGACGTCTTCAGGCTGTTAATGATGATGATGATGATGGTCGTAACTCTAGAACCTTTCTTCCCCACGCCACGTCAGTTCTACGAGCGATGTGATTGCCATTTAAACTTGCTAATTCTAAGAACTATATCGGCCACTTTATTTCTCTTGTGGATCTCGTCGTTTCGGATCTTGCAAGGAAACACCATAGGCATATCCTAATAGGAACAGGTAACGTAGCCTATGGACAAATGAACCTTTGTAACACTAGAAGCAATGCGTTGCTTATACCTTGTAATAATACTTTTTGACGCTCCTTTTAAAATACTGCATGCTCTATATTGCATCACGTTATTTTATTTTAAAATGAATTTATATAAACGCGAACATGTTTCAGTAATCAAACTGCAATTTAGCTCGTACGCTTTCACGACTATGAAGCTCCTTGATCTCTGATAACTGTGTAACAGCAGGCTTGCATGTAGCTAGACCGTTGCATGCACGGCTAATAGGGCACGTCTATTGCTTACACTGAAGGTTTACATACAGGGTGTTAGGCTGACGAGCAAATGCACCAAAAAAGATTTCTTGGTAGAACTTTTTCAATTCAAGACACTGCGAACAACAGATAACTCATGTAGGATAGCCAAAAAATGTTTTGGTGTTATGGTGTAACATTGGCATACTTATTTAAATATAAAATTAGCAAATACACTTATTCATAATTTATGTTTGTCTTAGTTTTGAAATGGTCTTTATATAATGGTCTTGAAGTAGACTCAATAAATGTGTAAAAATATATTTATAGTAATTTTGCCCATACTGTTAAAATGCGGATCATTTTATTTCTGCATTTACAACTAACATTTGTATGTAATTGTGTAGCAACAAAATGTATAAGCTATTTTATAAAATAATCGAATGTTATTGTTAAAACACGTTTTAATGCAAATAAACGATATGATTTGATTGACAAATAGTTAGTTTATTTTATTTTAAACGCATAATCATTTTGCAAAATCACAAACCCAACAAGCTCAGCTCGTCATACTAAATACCCGTGTGTCACCAGTGCTATCGACGCCAATAATGAGGCTTCCTACCTTCAATCGCCATATAATCAAACATTCGATACCATCTATATACGCTTCACACATGCTTCTAAATAACTTGAAAATTTCTTCATCAAATTTGTAGGTGGTATACGGTGATTCTTTTGATAGGTTGAATTTTGACTTTAGAAATCGCTTTTCAAACAAATGTTTTGATACATATTATATCCGTAAATCGACGTGGACTCTTGGCAATATCAAAATTTAGTCTTCAGAAGATGATCCCCTTACATTTAAGGAGCATTTATTTTAATGTTATAAATAAATAAATAAATAACGCCCAACGATCACATACATAGATTCTGGACCCTAACTAGGATTCCCTGTATCTAGGGACCCAGAAACTACGAGGACCATGGTCCCACAATACCCAGACAGAGAACAAGCACTTGTGGTTTTCTTCATATGCACAAATACTTGTAGGGAATCGAACACGCCGCCTCTGGGTTATAAGCCGACCTGCTCAACCATCACACCACAGAGGCTGTCAAAATGAACGGCAAACAAGCATACGGCCCGGCCATAGGAAGCTGTAACCGTAGCCTATGGAAATCGGCATTACCATATCGTTGTCCTTCCTTTGCAACTTATAGTAAGGTTTTTTAGATACCCTTTTTAGTTGAATGGTTGAGGGCTTTATTTATCAATCATTTGTTTTTTTAATTATTATTTTTATTTATTTTTTTATGTTTTTTTTTAATAATGAACATAGGGCAGCCTACGGATTCCTCACAGCTTACTTGTGGTCGTGCACAATCTATATGCAAAATGCAATTTAAATTGCCACAGCTTTTGCAACATTACAACCACACAAACAAACATACGACGGTTCAATTTTTCTTTTACATATTGGTAGAAATAGGGATCCCACGTACCTACTTATCTTACAGTGACAGTACTTATGACTGTCTGCCCTCAAGCAATATTAGTTTTTTTTTCATGACATTGAATGACGTGACGAGCTAGTCGTTCACCTGATGTTAAGCAACCCTACCCTTCAAACCGGAACACAGTGGTGCTTGCAGACTACTGCTTGGCGGCAGAATAACTGGCAAAGCGGTGGTAACAACCTAGACGAACTTTGCAGAAAAGTCCTACCACCTACTAAAAAAAGTTTATGTCGTTTATATTTAGATCCTGCTGTATTATTTACATCAACATTTAGTAGTGTATTAAAGTCTTTATAGTATAAACGCTCTTTGGTTCTGTTACTACAGGCTTGCCCATCCCTAAATCTGTGAAACTATGTGCAATACACTAGTTGTCTGGAGAGCACTTAGTACTGTCCTCGAGTCAGACACGGTGCAAGGTGTGAGCTGGCGCGTATCATCATCAACTTTCATCAACTCATCCAGAAGGAAGCATTTCATTTTAGATCCCCATCTTTTCCTTCTCCTCTTTAAACATTATAATATTTATTATCCAACCCTCTGTGATGACTTATAGAACTGAGACATAGTCTCTTTCTGTTGGCATTAGTAAGCTCAAAGCCGCGCAGCGAGCTATGGAGCGAGCTATGCTCGGTGTTTCCCTGCGAGATAAGCTACGGAACGAGGAGATCCGCAGGAGAACTAAAGTGACCAATATAGCTCTTAGAATTAGTAAGTTGAAATGGCAATGGGCAGGCCGCATCGCTCGTAGAACTGACAACCCATCGGAAAGAAAGGTTCTCGCGTGGCGACCACGAACCGGAAGACGCAGCGTAGGCCAGCCCCCCACTCGGTGGACCGACGATCTGGTGAAAGCCGCGGGAAGCTGATGGATGCAGGAGGCGAGCAGCCGCTCAAGGTGGCGTGCTCTGGGGGAGGCCTATGTTCAGCAGTGGACGTCTTCAGGCTGTTAATGATGATGATGATGATAAACCCTGTGGTCGTCCATCACGAAGCTAATGCTCTGCATGTTTTTGGATGTCGTCAACCTATTGTTTCGGTGGGTGGTTTTGGGATCTGGTGTTTGCCCACGGTCTCCCCTCCAGTATTCGTCGTGTCCAACAGTACTGTTGCATTCGGGCTATGTGGTCAGATCAACTCCATCCTTTCTCAGCTATTACGTTTACACTGTTTATTTTACGGACTTCATATTTTGAGGGTGTCTTCCTCTATGGCATAAAGACAAGGGAGTTCAAGGATTTTTAATAAGTACACATATGCCCTTTACCTTATATAATGAGCTATGGAGAGAGTTATGCTCATTGCTCAGTGTTTCCCTGCGAGATAAGCTCCGGAATGAGGAGATCCGCAGCAGAACTAAACTGATCGATATAGCTCTTAGAATTAACAAGTTGAAATGGCAATAGACAGGACACATCGTAGAATTGACAACCGATGAGCAAGAGAGGTTCTTGAATGGTGACCACGAACCGGAAGACACAGCGTAGGCTGACCCCCACTAGGTAGACCGACGACCTGGTAAAAGCTGCGGGGAGCAAAAGGTGAGCAGCCACTCAAACTGGAGCTCTGTGGCCTATGTTCAGAACTGGACGTCTTCAGGCTGTTGATGATGAGATACCCTTAATGTGTATATCTGGGTATTATAAAGAAACGCCTCAGGGAGCATCTAGTTTAAAATAAGGGCCTTTTCCGCTACAGCTTAATGCTTTAAGCCTTTACACATTCGACCATACCGGTTTATGCGCTTTTTACCGTCTGGGAAGGCGCGGCGACGTTTCTACACAGCTGCGCCCAGAGTGCCCTCGGCCGCGTTTACTGTCGTGTGAATTATTTTTCCGTGGAAAATGCTAGGAAAACAACCCTTGCTTGCTAGATAAACCCATTTTGTAATTTTAGTAGGTTGTTTCATTGTGTCGTCTTCATGTAATTACATGCTGCTGAAACTTGTAAAAATAAATTTTCGGAGATTTTTTATTTTTTGGTTCATTATTGGTGGCATTAGGATCAAAATCTATACATTGGAAAACTTTGTCGTCAATGAATCAGGTGCTACAAATGTTTTGTGTAGTGGCATTTTAAGCTAATGAATCATTGGATTAATTAAACGAAAATAGCGTTTTTTTTTTCAAGTAGCTGCGTTTGAAATACCCTTGAAGCTGCCTAGGGGCTTAATTAGCTACCTGCCCTACACCTGCACAAAAAAAAGCAAAGGTAATGGGGAACAAATCTTAGAAGAATTTAAAAACTTAGCGTAATATAAACACGTTTTACCCCAGACTTCGCATTTACCGATCAATTGAACTCCACATTTTTCAGCTGAATTCACGTTCCCACTACCCCAAGTAATTAAAAATTGTGTTTTAAAACCGCTCCGAGGTTCGATGGATCCAATTAAAATGTAAATTGGCGTTACCGCGGCTCCATCTTACACCGCTGCCTTTCAAAGTTATCGGTCGACCAAGTTTCTCTGCCAGCCGGCAATGAATAATGTATGTTCTGTCATCTGTTATTTTAAACAGGCGACGTCTTGGCTTTTAATTACGTTAGTGTTTTATTAAAAGATCAGAATCTAAGATGATAATATTGTAACTTATTGCTTGAGTTACAAAATCAGTAGAATTGAGTCTACGATTTGTAGGCTTTCGAGCCCATAAATTACAAGACGTCTGCAAAACCCTGTACTAACCCTTAAGAGGAAAGACGGGCTGCAGTTCTCTATACAAATATGTCCAAACGTATTCTCCTATTTCCTTCCTGGATTATGCCTCGACTAATATTGTTTTTGTAAAATCTAGGTCTGCTCTATGCGTGTCCCGGTCACTTGATTTTTTTTTTCAGAAACTAATTACAAAAGGAAATATGACCCTCCAAAAATCCCGAAAAATGCATAGTTATAATTGCTGCCACGATCAAAGGACTACCAGACAGAATTGAAAAGTTTTTAACATTAAAAAATATAAAAAGAACCAAGTAACACTCATTCTTTAAATTTTAATGCAAAAAATAATTGAATTTGTTAAGTGCGCAGTGCGACGGCAACAGTTTTTCCAAATACCTATCGAGTGTCCTCTAAAGTATAAGTAACGTTGCCTTCCCTGAATTAAAACAACGATGAACAAGAACATAGCAAAACATTAAAAAAACAATGCTATAAAGGTCCTGCCAACTTCTAGCTGACGTGAGCTGCTACGAGCAAAAACAAGACAGGGCATATTAATCTGTGATTAGGTTTAACTATAATTTATTAGGAAAGACCTAACTAGATAGCAATCTTTCTTCGCTGTAAGTATAAAAAATTCAGCTGGGAACTCCGCCGACCCAATACTTTCAGGTCCCTTTCGTTTTTACCGCTGTTCGTATTATTGAATTTCGGGTACGACCCCTAAAACTTGATACCGAATAATCGCGGAGGGCTGAATTGTGATTTCGAGGACACTTGCCGCAAAACCCTTTCGGGTTTTTATCTATTTGTTTATTGTACTGCCCTGTTAGGATTCTGGTTTTTAGTACCGCGTTATTGTTATGGCGCATCCTTTTTATGGTGGCTTTTATCTGGGCTGTACGTTTGGTATCAGCGTTATAATGATACGATCATCTGCAGTCTTTTTTTGTTTTAGTGATGTTTTTAAGCCGCTCTTGGATCAATTTAGCACAACTGTAACAACGGTTAGCTCTTCGTGTTACAGAACTGATAAAACAATAGAAAAAGAGCTTCAAGTATTACCGCCTGCTTAGGGTTTCAACGGATTTTATTTTAATGTAAAGGAAAAATTAATAAAGTGCCCCGTTGTAAATGCTAATAGTCGCTCATCCAGGATAAGGAACGTTTTTTTTTTTTGAATGAAAATGAATGATGTGACGATCTAGTCGTTCGCCTGCTGCCCATAACAGATTGCAGTATCATTCGGAACTTTTTAAAAATAATATAGTTCTGGGTGACACTGCACTGCGCACGTCATCCTGAGACTTCATACATCAGATAATAAAGTCTCATTTTCCCAGTAATTTTACTAGCTACAATGCCCTTCAAACTGGAACACAGTAATGCTTGCACACTGCTGCTTGGCGGCAGAACATCTGGCAAATCGGTGGTACCTACCTAGACGAACTTTGCAGAAAAGTCCTACCACCTAGTAAAACGTATTGGGCTGTTATCGATGAGGAATCTAATCCTAATCTTAATCCTAATATCCTATCCTATTATCCTATCCTACCCTATCCTATACTAATATTATAAATGCGAAAGTTTGTGTGTGTGAATGTTTTTTACCTCTAAACGGCACAATGATAGAATGGATTTGGATGAAATATGGAATAGAGATAGGTTATATACTGGATTAACCCCTGGCTCCCATGGTCGCGATATCGAGCCGGCATATGATTTTTATTTTATTGTTTTGTAAAATGCAGGTTTTCCAGCTGGGTTAGCACGGATAGTAGACAGCATTGCCTTTCCCCGTTTTATGTCACTTTCTTCATACTTGCTTACTTGTCAAGGGGAGTAAAACAGGGGAAAGTCAATTTTGTCTACCGTCCGTGCAATCCAAGGTGTTAATACATGGGATACTTTATATCTACTAGTGAAACCGCAGGGCACAACTTTAATAGTAGAATTAGGTTTGATAAAATTCTAAGCGACAATGCCATTTCAATAATACCTACGTCACAAACTAAAGCTATCTCAGCATTATCCACAAATTACCTTCAAAATGACAGAAACTTGCAGCCAAATGGAAACTAGCTACAATTCCACCGGCACAATCGTCGCAGGTACTCTCAGATTCAACTCATGTACGGCGCGAAGTAATCGTATTCCGGTTGAAATTGAGTCTGTGAGTTTCGTAGTGACGCGTTATCGAGTTTGTTTGAAGCACGCGCGTGGAATGTTCACTGGCGATACCGCCTACCGCGGAATTGCATTCACGAAGTTTGGAACTTTCTTCGGGCTTCGATTTTGGACACATTTTAGAATGCAGTGCAATTTGAATCACGAATTTACTGCGAACTATTGGCGTTCCGTGGTTGTACTCGCATTATATGGCTGACAGAAAAAATATTTATACACATGTTTCTATTAGTCTGGGTAGTAGTAAACAAACTTTGTGCAAAGTTTCAGCCATTTTAACGTACAAACAAACAATGATAACGTTATGTTATCAGGACTTGGTAGTTTTCCTGCGGAATCTCTGATTGTTGTCCGTCTGCGTAAAATATAGGGCAGATCCACGATCGCCGCCTCCGAAACAGAACCGTTTAAACAAGGCATATGCCTTATTTTTGCTCTCAGTCGCGTGTGAACGTGTATATATCCCATATTATTGTTTTACAACGCTATTACAGGGTGCTATGGTTCATTATTAAAATACAACAACCGCTTGTAAACTATTTTATATTAGCTGGAGAGGTATATATCTGTGTAAGTAAGCATTGGCGCGGGGGCACTTTTAAGGTTTGATTTTCATACAGACTGTGTATCTATAGTATATTTGATTTAAGTTGCCTATCCGTTGATTTAACATTTCTTTTTTCTGTGATATAATTATGTATTAAATGTTCATGTAGGTAATACTTTGTACTTTTAGCATTATACTATATTCTAGCCAGTATTCCTATGTAGTAAACATGAATGCAGGTAGGTACTTGCATTCATGTTTACATGTGTATTCATGTAGGTACATGTCAACTTACATGTACAGTTTTTACTGTTATTGTAATAATATACCTTTTTTTTATTGGTTATAGTATAGGCAACGCATTTGACTTGACTCGCCTGATGTTAAGCGATGACGAATTTTCGAATTTTGCGATGGTGCGTGCTTGCCTAGAAGCTACCTGCTAGGCGGTCATGTCACTCAATTGCAACCGATAGAAACACAAATTTGTATGAATTTGACAGTTTCAATACGCAGATTATGTGCATAGTTTCTGTGGAAGTTTTTAAAATAGGAATGAAATTTCAATCAAAGTTACATGATCACCCCGCTGGTCACTCTTGACTCGAGACTCTAAAAGAGCCCCAAAAGAGATAAATAAGCCCTTTTTAATTTATTTCCAGCTCTCAGAAAAGGTAAGTATAGGCCCGAGAAAATATAACGAAATAATTTCAATTGTTAAATTAAAACCCTGTCGCAATCCAAGGACGAAAAAACCCACCTCATTATGTGGTGAACCACAGTAAACACCAAATACTGATTCACTTTCACAAGCTAATAAACCCATAGAGTTGAACCAGGGCCGTCTTAATAGCTACAAACTTGGCAAGCATTGTTACTCCGGAATGCTGCGGATTGTGCCGTAATCAGGGACACACTGTCCTCTAATTGTGGTCCTAATTGCCCTCCCCTCCCCTCTTGCTGGAATGACTGAACATATGGGCCGTGAGTTTTGGGAACATAATGTTGGAAACTTTTGTGCAAGGATTTTGAGAGGGAATTTTGTACTGGGGTTTTGACTACCGTTTTATTACCGGAAATAGAGCAACTATGTCATTATCCTTATTCCTATAAATATAATTATACAAATGACAAGTCTGTTGTATATTTGAAGTAGCATTTTTGTGCACAGATTGCTCACACTATCAAGATCAACGTGGTTAGTTTTTAATCTAAATTATTTGGAATTCTAGCTGGAAACAATTGGAGGTGAATTTCAAAGTGTCTCTTTTAGGTTAATCTACGATACTGTTGTAGGTTCATTCATAACGTCTTTTTAGGTTAGCCAACGATATATTTTGCAGGTTATTACAAATGATGCCTTTTGTAGACCATGATATGACTTATATACTACACGATGTCTTTTGCAGGTTAATCTACGACGTGCCTTGTAGGTTAATCTATGACTTGCCTTGTAGGTTAATCCACGACTTGCCTTGTAGGTTAAATTATGACTTGCCTTGTAGGTTAATCTATGACTTGCCTTGTAGGTTAATCCACGACTTGCCTTGTAGGTTAAATTATAACTTGCCTTGTAGGTTAATCTATGACTTGCCTTGTAGGTTAATCTATGACTTGCCTTGTAGGTTAATCTATGACTTGCCTTGTAGGTTAATCTATGACTTGCCTTGTAGGTTAATCTATGACTTGCCTTGTAGGTTAATCCATGACTTGCCTTGTAGGTTAATCTATGACTTGCCTTGTAGGTTAATCTATGACTTGCCTTGTAGGTTAATCCACGACTCCTCGTGTTGGGGAATCATCACGCAGTCTAATAATTATGGTCTAGTCACTCACTGTTCAACAAAAATTATGTGACTTATCACTCAATAACACGTCCAGTTGGCTTAAAATATGAGCTGCAATATAAATAAACTAATGGAATATTTTCTACTAACATTTCGCATATTTTATTTGCCAGAGCAGTTTAATAAAAGATTCAAGATTCTTTAGACCACTGTCTTTGGAATTCATTGTACTCTTCACGATTAATAAACCAAGATGTGTGGTGGTTGCTGTGGCGGATGCTGCGGTGGATGCTGCGGTGGCTGCTGCTGCCCATGCATAACTATCTACACGTGCTGTACGAAGATCTGCTAGCCTGGAAGCTACACAGGCGCGGCCGAAACGGATCACGTGGGCGCAAGGAACAATTATTGCTATGTGAAGTGTATTTCCGTGGCGTTATGTGCTAATAAACTGTTATTCATAAACTTTAAGCAGTGGATTGTTAGTGAACTGGCATTACAATGGATATCAAAATTAAAAACATGTGTGCGACACGCGTAAGTTTAATCTACGCCAGTATATTCATCATCGAACCTTGAATGGCTTAGGTTAGTCTGTGGTCAGTGTGCCAGATGCGTTCGGCCGCTGCGTTCAACATAGACACCTGCTGTGGTTCAACACATGCCATCTGCTAGCTGTGGCCGGCTACCCCGCCTATGCATTCTCTACTGTCTAGAATACAAATCGTCCCAACGCGGTTGCGCCAAACTTAAATACTCTTTAGCAACGACAAACCAAAGACACGACTTTGTGATTGTCGTAGTCGATGGTTTTTTTTGTCTATTCTGTGGTCATAACAGACGAATTTCAATCGCAAATAGGTTGGAGATTTCACTCACATTATCAAAGTAGTCACGTGATTGTAACACAAGTTATATGTGGTATGGTACAATTTTATTGCAAATTGTATGGCTTCTGTAAGAAACCGTGCATACCAATATTATAAACTCTAACTGTAATAACTGTCTGCCTCTCTGTCTGACCTTTTCACGACCAAATGTTGCAGACAGTTTGAACCCTTTTTAACGTGACTTCAACAAAAGGAGTCGTTCTCAACTCGACCATATTTTTATTGCAATAAATTGTAATCCACGCGTGGGAAGTTGCAAGCAGCAGTTAGTTCATTCGTTCATTCTTATGAACTAATGAATGAATGAATAACTAGCCGCTGCCTGCATCTTCCCATGTGTGGATTATTATGCAATGCATCAGCTTAGTAAGCAATGACTATTAATACAAAACATAAATGCGTATATAAATTTCGTATCCAAAATTCGGTAGGAATAAACCAGTGAGTGGCTTTTCATCCGTTTGCCCGGTCCGCTTTTAATATACCAAAGTAGGTTTGCCTGCGCTCGGCTAACCGACGCAATATTTTTGAATTTGTTACCCGGTCCGGTTTTCCATATGAATGTGAGGACGAATTGTCCAGGGAGAATTCATGCTAAATGTCCAGAGAGAGCCTAAATAGATGGATGTGAATTTAATTTTAGAGACTCATTTTGAAATAGACCTGGAGGTTGAAAAGCTTGTTCTTTATTGTTTGTTTTGCATGAAGAATTTATTAGGTGGTAGGACTTTTCTGCAAAGTTCGTCTAGGTAGGTACCACCGCTTTGCCAGTTATTCTGCCACCAAGCAGTAGTGTATACTGCACAAGCACTACTGTGTTCCGGTTTGAAGGGCATTGTAGCTAGTGAAATTACTGGGCAAATAGTGTTTATGATCTGATCACACAGTCTAGTAATGTTATACTAATGTGTACTGTAATGTTATTACTAGACTGTGTAGTCTCAGGATGACGTGCGTAGTCCAGTGTCACGTGTCAAAACTTATTCATTTTTCCCAAGTGCTCCCTGGCTAGCCTCTACTTTAAAATTAATAATTCCTTAGTTCATTATAAATCAGAATAGTTGTCAATAAACATAAAACGTGAATAATTTCAATATTAGGTAATCAAAAATGAAAGAAAGAAAGAAAGAATCTACAATCGTGTTGTTAATAACGACCGTAAACGAAAGCACCAGAGTTTTCATTACTTCCTACAGATCTGAAATCACAAAGCCTCAGTAGTTAAAGCGGAATGCTCACCAAAAGTTACCAATAAAATTAATTCCAAGTCAACGCGGATAGTCACAGAGAAACCCACAAGAAATCTAAGGAATGCCGCAGATTAAAAAAATCCGCAACTAATACTCAGACTAGAAGTATAAAGTAGACGGTGTGCTTAGAAACACAAAAAAGTCAAATAGTACAGCTACGCAAATCACATGTGTGTATGATGAAGTGACAAATTTTGAATGATGGGTCCAAAAACACTGAAGTATTATAAATTCTAACATAAGATTTTAATTAACTCATTAATAATTCATTTATTAAATCTGTAGAATTTTTGGTGAGAATGTGATGGTAAAGTAAGATAAAAACCGGAAACTCATCAATGGATGACAGAAATGGATGTCTGTCATTGATCAAACATAGTTTGGCTATTTAGGGGCCTACCAGTAGTGGTCAACTGAATTGACCATGTTCTTTTAAGATAGACCCTACGGAACTTCTCTGTATGAAATGAAGGCGATTTAAATCGCGTTCCATTTTAAACGAACATTATTTAGTTTTACGAACGCCATCTTTCTTTTTTTGTAATCTGAGCTCAAAGATTAATAAAAACCGGACGAGGCAAACGGCACACGTTCAATAAACGTTCCCTACTCCTTTGAAAAAAAAACCACACACAATAGAGGAAATTAAAACGGCTGGTTCTAAAACTGCGTTGTTTCCTTTTAATACAGACAATAATGGTTTTATAGTTCAGAAGCAGAATTTCATATTGCCATAACTGAACTCTACATCGTTTTTGCTAATTTCAAATCTTCATGCTTGCTTTAACCCACTTCCCATCTGATACATCTGATAGTTGCTAACTTCACGTTTCACTCAGTTGTACTAATATGATTTAATATAACATAATGCTAGACCTACGATTTTTAGAGTTCCGTATCTAAAGGGTAAAACGAACCGTATTACTAAGGCTCCGCCGTCTGTCTGTCTGCATGTCCGTCTGTTACCAAGCTGTATCTCATGAACCGTGATAGTTAGACAGTTGCAATTTTTACAGATGATGTATTTTTATTGCCGCTAAAAATACAAATACTAAAAATTAGAAAAACATAAATATTATTTAAGGGGGCTCCCATAAAATAAAATTGATTTTTTTGCTCGTTTACCAGATAAGTCATAGATGGGCTTTAATAAGTACTGCTACTCAACACTAGATGGCAGGGATAGATAGTGGTACGGAACCCTCCTTGCGCGAGTCCAACTCGCATTTTGCTGGTTTTGTTTTAACGTTAAAGGGAGCTAACAAGCTTATGACCCACCTGATGGGAAGTGGTCACCATAGCCTATGGACATTTGTACCACCGCAGGCGTCACCAATGGTTGTTTACTCTATAGGACTCTATTAAACCTCTTTTTAAAGTGCTACTTGTTTTGTTAAAATTTGGTACGAAGGACAATCAGGTAATTTCAACTATTTGGTTTATATTAAAGCCAAGTGCTTATACCTAGAATTGTTTTTAAGGAAACAATATTATTCACAAACAAAACAATCTCGGACTTCTTATTATTAAAATTGGTTTACCAAGAGCAAAAAGAATGTGCAAAGTTTTTGTTTTTAAATAAACATTAAAAAGTTCCCGCTGCGGTGTCTAAGGACTCGTACCCACTACGTGTAAAAGAGTTTAGCTTGGTTGTCATTACAACCAGGTCCCCATACATGAGGATAACGAGCCTAAAACCTTTATAACCTTACCTTACCTATTTTAACTTTTGCTCTTAACAAATAGTTAGGTATCAAAATTGTAATCAAATTCTTAACATTAAATATTATTGTCTTTTTCCCATTCTGTTTTGTTATTTTTGTCACTGGAAGAACCCTTGGTACCCCATATTCTACTCATGTAAAATTAACAACTTTCATAAAAAAAATTTTTTTGAGAGAAAAAGCATACGATATTTGGTTCGCCAATAGGAAGTGTGCTTTTCATAGGCCTCCCTCAGAAAACGCCACTTTGTACGTTTATCATAGACGGGATTTGCTATAATCACCGCTCATTGCGCTATGAGCACACACTGTAGCGCTCATAGCGAAGCACGACTAGCCGTTTCTAACCGATCGGTAAAGTTAAACAACGTTCGCTGCGGTCGCTACTTGATGGGTGGCCGCTACAGCAAAAAGCGGTATTTACAAATGAGCGCTACCGTGCTTTGGAGGACACGTTAAGCCGTCGGTCCCGGTTGTTGTCGTAAGACAATAATCGTTAAGCCAAGTCAGAAGCCTTTGGGCGGCATAAAAATTCTGACACCAGGGTTGACCACTTGCCTACACGAGAAGAAGAAGGAGAAGACCTCTCATCACATCATAGGCGGCTTGGTGATCGCAGAAGATTTCAATGTACCGAGGAAAATGCTGTTGCTCATTCCCTGGATATTCCCTTATCCGGCTCTTACGGCACCCTCGGGAGGAGATGAGGCGGTCCTATTCGCAAACCGGACCAAAGGGAGACTGCCAACATACCACCATCTTTTTTATTTACTTTAACTCTTTTGTGATTAACATTCGCCTTGCGGTTGAATGGTAGGTTTTAGCCCTAATCGCAGGCGAAACCAGAACGAAGCAAAAACCATCCAACCACAGGTACTTTGAGATATTCCAAGTTCTTTTAAAGCCCTGAAAAAGTCGACCAACTCATTAGTCGAATGAACGGAGGTTTCCGTTTTCGTAACTCGAGGCGGTTTTGGCTACACACCACCCTTTACTACCAAGCAAAATCAAATACTCGATTTTGCAATAAAACTATTACATTATATTATACAGCAAGATCCATTTAAGCAGGCGATACTGCCATAATAATAACAAATCTAGATATATACAGTCATATGTCACATCATAACAGCCGGAACACGTTCGTTGTTAATTGTAAGCCTTCGGCAGGCTAAGCAACCGTCAAACTTGTGCAGAAGGGCATTAGAGTTAAAAATCAAAATGCATAATTTTTTAAACCTATTTTTAACCCTCGGTGCGAGGTAATAGACACGTCTTGAGTGACCTGGACCATCCTGTAGCAGCCATTGCTTTGGCTGCGCTAGGATCACCAGATCAGTCTAGCCCTTCTAGCTCAGGTACTGCTTTCGGCATTGGTATATGATACCAGTGTAACACAATCAGATACTGACCCCGCCAGTGAAGTCGACGTACCCTCGTAGGTTAGCTAGAGTGGTCGCGATTTCCATAGGGTCCACTCTTCCAGTGGACGTAGTCTTCTCAATCCTCCTATCCCGGCAACGGCCTAAGCCGAGGCTCACACCCCAGGGCTGCTCTTGAGCTGGTTGCCTCACACTTTTGACGGCTGGGCGCCATAAGCGCCTGCCCTCCCGCCCGGTGACGCTATAAGGGTTAGTAGAGACAAACAGCATACGCCCGTAAAAAGAGCGGTTTTTTTTACTTATTTAGATTTCAGAGTGTCCTTTACTTTCCATATACGTTTTTGTGTCGTGGATTTTTATGTTTTTATACCATTTACCCCAGCCGGCTTACCAAACCTATAATGTAAGAGCCAATACACCAGTTACAACCAACACGTGAGAAAGTTCAAGTTTTGTTCACTAACACGAAAAGCGAGGGCAAGCATATAGCAGCTCTAAATTATTCATACCTAAATGTTACGTGCTACGATTACTGATATTATACTCTGGCACTTTAGTGTTTGAATTGAGAGGTTTATTATAACTTTATTTATGTAATATTTAATGTATGGTAGAACCAGAAGACGCAGAGTAGACTAGTCCCTCACTAAGTGCTGGAAGACCTACTCAGACCCGCGGGGAGCCGATGGATACTAGCAAGTATCCGCTCAAAGTGACGCTCTATGGGGAGGCCTATGCTCAGCAGTGGAAGATTTCAGAATGATGGTGATGATAATGATAAATGTATGGTACACAAAACTATGACTAGAAAAATGGAGTTTAAACACAGAGTTTCATTTGAAAATAAATTCATATGAATAGATACTCTTTTAACACTCAATGCTCAATGTTTGTTAAATTTAACTCATGTTAATTTAAAAATACTGAACGCTCATTGGTTACCTGTTGATCATCGGCTATCGTCAGCCAATGAGCGTATAGTATTTATTATGTTAAGTTAACATGAGTTTGATAAACGTACGAGAAACCGGGGGTAAAATTTTCACTTAACTCTCTTTCTTTCGCACAATCTTCTGACCTCTTAGAATCTCTCCTCATTTTTTGGGATTAATTAAACATTAAACGTGTTATTTTAAACGGGGATTGCAAGGCCGACAGCGCTCAAGGGTACTTAAATTATGACGACGGTAATCTTTTCAGTATCTTTTGTGTATTAGCAAATTTAAATTTGTTCGAAAAATTAACATTTCTGCCGAATTGCAACCGAGTTTCGTAAACAGTTGCGATAGAAAAGCTCTATTTTTAAACCAACTGGAATATGAAAATATTTATGCCAACACGCAACTTTGTTAACTATGTAGTTTCGTGATTTTTCCAATTGATGGGTCCATCGCAACTGTATCGTAACCAGTTGTAATTGAAAACAAAAACAACGTGTATACAACTTTAGTAACTGGTTTCGTAATCATTAAAGAGACAGCGTGTAGCGCACTATCTTTATAAAGGCCTGGCGACAACGTTATTCTTTAGTTTAACGTCTGCCGCCCAGCAGTAAACTGCAGTTTTATGTGCCTACCGCTAGATGCTTTTTATGGTTTGGTGGTTGTCAAAATATATTTTTTTTTGTAAGACACGTCATAGTGTGATTTTGCTTGAAGGTACAACAGGTTCTCGAATTGTATTTTTTACATTAGATTTACGTAGAAAATACTTTATTTAAAAATGTGTTATAATAGGTGCGGCTTGCCTGTGCTAAAAGTGACCATAGATACAGAATACTTGCTTGTTACTGCAGTTCCTTATTTCTTTTTCTACGGTTTAACTCTAGGTTAAACATCCAGTCAAACGCCAGCGCGCTGCATAACAATTGATTTACCAAAGCACACATTCTGCACATCGTGCATTACTCGAAATTAACCTTTAACTCACTAGGGGGTGCTCCACAGTTTCACTCATATGACAAAATTATTGCCTGGAAAAAGAAGATCTTTTTGTCGCTTAACTTCAAACTCGGATAAATCGATTCTACCCTCTTTTGAGATATTGAAGAAAAAGTGATAATGATTTCTCGATGATTTAAGGCCGTATTCTTTTATTACGGCAACAGTATTAAAAAAACGATCCTGTTTGCAAATTCAATATTAAAACTATTTTATTTAATATTTAGTTTGAATTTATTTTCATCTGATTTAATGGAATGTAATTTGTGTATCTTTCAAAAAACTCAGGGTGGATTTATAAAATTTTGTTTTAATAGATGTAGATTTATCTGAATTTGAACGTGCAAATCTTACATCGACTGACGGTCATGTTGAACAAACAGATTTCGCTGAGTGGCTGTGATGGACATAGCTACATTTGAAGAAAAAAACCGTTTTATGGATCTATCTGGCTTTGATAAAGTATTATGATTTTGACGGTTTATTTCTCAAGAACCATGCGGAATTATACACAACTGATAAGATTGTTTAAAAGCTATTTTTACCTTGTCTTTTGATACAAAAAATTTTGTCACAAAAATTTTTAAAATTGGATTTATCCGAGTTTTAAGTTAAACGACACTTATGATTATTTATTAAACAAACAAACAACGTTTCACTTTTAAATAGTAGTGTGAAAGGGACTCTTTCTCTAAGAGAGAAGTAAGAGAAGAACACAACTCTGGTAGCGTAAAAAGAAGTAAAAAAAATTTTTGTGAAAATGCTCTCTCCAAAACCAGTGGTATCATTTTATATACGAGCTAGCTTTTTACGAGCGGCGACAGTGATAAGAATTGTTAATTTTATAGAGCAGCCAGTGAAGACGCGTGCATCAAATTCAATGTGCTCTCGACGAGGCTGAATTATTCGTTGCATTTCGAATAAGGACCCGAGTATGTGCTTGAAGGTTCAAAGAGGGTGGTTTTGTTTACAGCAAAAAAGTATTGTGAGTTGGATAACTGCAGCTAGAGCAAAAAGGTTTTAGAATTTAGAGGTCTAGAACTGCTACAGAATCTTGTGGTAATCTAAATTTTTTGTATCCTAAATAACTAATTTCAAGAAACTTAAGATATCCATAATAGGTTACTGCTTCAACAACATTCAGTATCTTGCGCAACATAACACTTAACACTAATCAAGCACTTATTTTTAAACAGCATCCTGCCTATACTAAAGTTTGACAGCTCCTAAGTTTCTACTTATCCCTGTATGATATATAACGCAACTGCAACGCATTTGGGTACGTCCTAGAGAGTTAAGTGCGAACTTAAGTGCTGTTAAACTTTAGTACAGATGGGCATAAGTCGCTTAAGAACTGCGATAGTACAGATCCCGCTTATAAAACATGATAAGAGTTTACGGTTTTCCCGAAAGAGTTCTTATTTTCCGGGAGCACTCTGATTTAATAATAGTATAAATCGAGTATCAAGAGTAATCGAGTGGCGATCACGAACCGGAAAACGCAGCATAGGCCGGCCCCCTACTAGGTTGACCGATGATCTGGTGAAAACCGCTGAATCCGATGGATGCAGGAGGTGAGCGGCTCATGGTGGTGCTCTCTACGGAAGGCCTATGTTCAGCAGTGGACATCTTCAGGCTGTTGATGATGAATAGTACAAATAGTCTACATTTTAACGAAATCAGTTCAACCATTTCAATGTTATAACTGCAAAAAGAAATTTTAAACGTTTCACTCTTATACATATTGCTCGGGGTGATTATTGAGCATTCTATTTTTTTACGCAAAAGGAACGAAGCATTTATCCTCTTTTCTGATAGAAAACACTGCACCTGAGTATAACTAGTTTATTCACAACGACGTACGATTGTAAACACCAAGTAAACACTACTAGGCATTCTCCTAGACTCCCTAGCACAGTAAACAATCCTAGTGTTTGCCGCCATCTCACCGCCAATCCGTTGATGGCCACTCACCAGATTAAGGACCGTCTCGCTGTGCTCTTAATCGATTGCAATTTACTAAGCTGTATTGATGTCTCGGTTGAGATGCTTGAGCGACAAAGCAAACTGGTTAAGGAATAATAAACCCTATGATTAATTACGGTCATAAAATGGTTAAAAGAACCCAACAGGGCCATTCTGAAAATGTATAAATTAAAACCCTATTCAAGCCGGTGCGTTTATCGTACTGCTGTGGGTAGCGGTAAATACCGCGCGGGATCCCATACGGTATTTTGTATAGAAGTTCCGCTTCTAGCGCAAATCTTGAGCGAAGCTTTATACAAAATACCTGGGTGGAATCCCGCGTGGTATACCGCTCCCTACAGCGGTACGAATAACGTGCTGGTTTGAATAAGGCTTAATGCAGATATAGTTAATGGAATGTTGAGGAATGGGAAGGAAAATTTCCAGATGTACCTATAGTGAAGGATGCCATGCGGTAAAATAGAGGGATAACACAAGGTAGCTAAAAGATAAAGAGCTCAAATTCGAACTCATTAGCGTGCCATTGCATTTTAGTCTCTTTTAATACTAGTGTGATGCGTGGAAATTTTCATTTGTTTCAGCAGTTACATTGCTATTGTCAATTAAATAAAAAACCGTTAAATACTGATAATTTAAAAGTACTCTTATTCTGATTTATCTCTATTTTACCGAATTTTGATTCCACTCGCCCAGTACCATATTTCTCTAGTGCACGTGCAACCCCACGTGCAAATTTAATCACTGCGCGCTACACAGGAAATTCAGTGGACGGCGCTTTCCCGACGGTTTCCGTTTTTTACCGACATTCGATTTCCGAACTTAGATTCCTGTGTGATTAAAATCTAGTGCTAGTTTTTACCTTCAGTTTTTCTGGGTAATACATTTTTCTTAGACCATGAAAGATTAATATGCGGCCATAGTACAATGAAGAACACAGACTTTGTATGGAATTATTATAAAACAACGGCTACGATATTATTATTTTCTGTTTGTAGTGTGCCCCGGTGTGAGGGTAGAACCACCTTTCTGCCGTAAAACCCGGCTAAGAGAATATCCAGGGCATGGTAGTAGAATGCTCCTCGGTACATTCTGTGATCACCAAAAGATGTAGGCATCTTTTGGTGATCTTTTGGTGATCACGCGATTGGGCACTTGGTAGGCCAAGTGTGGTGGTTATGGCAGCATCCTCCCCCTTCCACCTAAACGTCCAACGTAGCGTTTTATGGGCAGGCCAATGTTCATTAGTAAGCTCAAAGTCACGCAGCGAGCTATGGAGCGAGCTATGCTCAGTGTTTCCCTGCGAGATAAGCTCCGGAACGAGGAGATCCGCAGGAGAACTAAAGTGACCGATATAGCTCTTAGAGTTAGTAAGTTGAAGTGGCAATGGGCAGGCCACATCGCTCGTAGAACTGACAACCGATGGAGAAGAAAGATTCTCGAGTGGCGACCACGAACCGGAAGACGCAGCGTAGGCCGGCCTCCCACTCGGTGGACCGACGACCTGGTGAAAGCCGCGGGGACCCGATGGATGCAGGAGGCGAGCAGCCGCTCAAGGTGGCGTGCTCTGGGGGAGGCCTATGTTCAGCAGTGGACGTCTTCAGGCTGTTAATGATGATGAATGTTCATCAGTGGAAGCCTTTCAGCTGATAATGCGATACGAATATTTTCTTTCCTGACAAAAGATACCACATAATTATAGTGAACTATTTCATGACAATTTCAAAATTTCATTAACACTTACAGTTCTCCAACAATAACTACCGTCCAATAAATCAACTAACAACGTAACAAAAATGTTATTGTTTCCTCCAAACTACCATTTTCAAGTTTTCATCGCTCCAATCCATGGGCTGAACAAATCGACGGCACTAAATCAATCGAGATATAACTAACGAGGGAACTATCCTGAGAAAACAAAAGTCATAAATTTTTGCTCGCTACGGCGGGAGTTTTGTTGCTGGTGTCAATTGTTCGGCTTTTCTAGTGGAAACTGAATTGTAGTTACCAAAATATGAACTCCCTTTATATTAACCATTTTTTTTTCATGCTAAAATGGGCATACGTTTGTCAACAACTCACCTGATGGTAAGTGACGAAGTTGTCTAAGGTGGAGCACGTTTGCCCATGAGATGCCCGTTCACTTTTGACTTGATTCAATGGTATGATATCATTGTTGTTACTTCGTTTGTTGCGGAGTTCAACGAAAACGGTCTTTCTCAGCAATGCATGTTGTTTTAGTATATCTTAGATAAATAAAACAAATTATGACTATGTATGGAATAATAATCAGTATGGAGAATTTCATTTTCAGCTCATTTTAGGGTTCCGTACCCAAAAGGTAAAACGGACCACCCTATTACTAAGGCTCCGCTGTCTGTCTGTTTGTCACCAGGCTGTATCTCATGAACCGTGATAGTTAGACAGTTGAAATTTTCACAGATGATCTATTTCTGTTGCCACTATAACAAAAAATATTATAAAACAGAATAAAATAAATATTTAAGGGGGCTCCCATACAACAAGCGTGATATTTTTTGCTCGTTTTTATAGATAATGGTACGGCACCCTTCGTGCGCGCATCCGGCACTTTGCCGGTTATTTTATGCTAAAAGGGGCATACGTTTGTCTACAACTTACCTGATGGTAAGTGACGAAGTTGTCTAAGGTGGAGCACGTTTGCCCATGAGATGCCCATTCACTCTTGACTCATGGTATAAAATTATTGATAGACCACAACGTGGAGTCTTAACAGTCGTAACATTGTTAGATATGTAGTCCATTTAATTGTATATAATGACTGAGTCTCAAAATAAAAAAAAACACGTACAAAATAATCCACCCGTAAATTTTAATAACAAAAAAATCCCCCATTTTAACCCACCGCACGTGTAGAAGCGTAAAAATAAATTCAAATTAACTTGACAAAATATCCATCCGTATTTTACATAAAAAAACATTTTCAAAAGCTCTTTTAGGATAACCATGTATAAAATATGTATGCTATCTGTAGTCTATGACATTGTTCGCTTAGAATACATGAATAAATATTGATAATTACTTAACTTCTATACTTTAGAAAAGTTTATTTTCTACACCACTATTATAAAGAGGAAATATTTGTATTTTTGTGTCTATGTTTGTAATGAATAAAGTCAAAAACTACTGTGCCGATTTCAAAAATTACCACCACTATTGGAAAGCTACATTCACCTAGAGTAACATAGGCTACACCACTACACGTGCGAAGCCGGGGCGAGCCGCTAGTATATAATATAGTGGGTGTATATATTCTATACGCCTACTACCCTATAGATCATAACACAAGAGGGTGAAAACACGGGATGTAGGTAGTTAATTTCTTGGTTTTAGTTCTAATATCACATTTTAGCTTACAAGGCTATGAAGAAGTGGTATACAGACAGACAAATTCGCTTTAGGAGGAATATAAGTGAGCTATGTATACAATACATGGTTGTTTCCAAGGTATTTACACGACAGAGGCATCTGTACGGCTATCGGGTTTCACATAATGTGTCGCGGGTTTTATGTGTCACATGATACACTCGCTGTTGTGGAAACCACTGAACCAAATACTGTTGGCATTTTTTTGTTTGGTTTAAGAATGGAATAGGGGTGAAGAAAATAACTAATCGGTTTTATATTGTGCGGAATGTTTGGTTGGATTTTGAAGTAAGTTTTATATATTTTTTGAACACAGGCTTGCCATTTACACAATAATATATTTCGGCTTAGGTATTTTTTTTGTTGTGATATACTTGATATTTGGTCTCGGTATTTAAATCTGAATTAGAGTTGTCATTGGGGCTGATAGTAACACTAATTGCTAATTTGTCTACTTATAGCAAGAGAAGGCAAGTTTTGTAAAAAAAACTAAAAGTGGTGTGGCGCGTTCAACCCACAGTTTTCCCGATTTCTTGTTTTAGTTAAAACTAACCTAAGTAGATTTTGGTAGTTTAAGCAATCTTAGTTCAAAAGTTTACCCAAGTCAGGTAGTTGGTTGCAAAAAAGCCAATCAAACAAACAAACATAGATACAAACAGATACTATTTCACTTGTGTTTTATATGGTTGTGACAACGGTGTATCCCCAACGTCAAAAGTATCATCTTCCTAAAAATAATTTTGATACTAAAAACTGATTGTTTCGCATAGCGACTTGAAAATAAAATCCAAACCATATAAATTCAAATCAAACTTGATGTGTTCAAATCGGTGACTCAGCAAAACTCAGTCGGAATTCAATCCGTTGGCGATCATCTCCGGGTGCACCAGGCTTGGGTAACTTCAGCCGAAGCCACAATATCCAGCCACCTAGAGGCGCTGCGAAACGACAGATATGGCTGGCTTTGGAAAAAGCCTGCATTTGAATATTATTTGAAATGTAATATGAAGAATAGGATTCTGAAAAATTATATTTTAAACCTTACGTATTTTAGCTAGAATAACATGATTTTAATTTGTAGATGTATAAATACTAGTAGTTGTATTCAGTGTAGGATTTATTGTCCACGTCATGATGATTATCTTATGAATACGACCTAATTTCATCATGTTATGAGATAATTATGTTTTTTTTGGCCTACATGATTTGCGTATTTTGCCAGTATTTATTTAATATTATATTTTGTATTAGAATTTTAGAGCTTTTATTTACGTTGTGTACAAGTAAAAAGTTGTAAAAAACGTTGCGATCACGATAATTTCAAAAAAGTTAAATTATTACAACCGAACGATTAATCAGCATCACAAAAAAAAATTACAACACGTAAATAAATTCCAACAATTAAAATCCATTTACCGAAAATTCACGCCAACGTTTCCGTTTATTTTCAAACACATCAATTCCGAGGACCGTTATCGGATAACCGGGAAAAAAACGCATGAAATTCGAGTTCGGATCGCCCTATCTCGACCGGTAGACAAATCTGCCTCGGGCAACGCAACTGTACGCTAGAAGGTAGTATGGACGTTCATGAATGTATTTTTTTTAAGTTTTTGTGTTTTGAAGTGTATCTTAAAAAATGAATAGTCACAGATGTACCAGTACATCTTAGATAGATTTTGTCTCATATGAAGCTTGTTCATGTTAGGAAAAGAGTTTTTTTTTTCAATTTTTTAAAAAGGATTGCATCAGGGGCAGATGACAGATGTCGATAGGCCACGTTGGCCTCTTTCTATTAGGAGGGCCGTATGCTTGTTTGCTACCTATATCAAAAAAAATACAATTTTTATGAGCGACCGCTGAACTGATTGAAAACAAGATGATGGACAGTAGGTGTGCCATATGCGTCTCTTCAAAGTATTTTGTCCATTTTCGAATTTCATGTTGTTGAGCTTGCGCGATGTGGGCGGGCCACATCGCTCGTAGAACTGACCACCGATGGGGAAGAAAGGTTCTCGAGTGGCGACCACGAACCGGAAGACGCAGCGTAGGCTGGCCCCTCACTAGGTGGACCGACGACCTGGTCAGAACCGCGGGGAGCCGATGGATGCAGGAGGCAAGCAGCCGCTCAAAGTGGCGCTCTTTGGGGGAGGCCTATGTTCAGCAGTGGACGTCTTCAGGCTGATGATGGTGATGATGAGCTTGCAGCGAGAGAAGAACAGACTTCACTTTTTTTACTTTCTTTGTGCTTTTCATTTGAACATAAATTTTGTAATAGAATTTCATAATAATCAAGATTTTTTATTAGTAAATGATACGGTACTACTAACAAAGGTATTTTTATTTAGACATTATATAAGTTTCTAAGCTGCGTTGTACTGTCACATAAAATTTTCCACGCTAAACCCTTTAACTGGCAGATAATGCTCTCTAGCATTAAGTTCATGCGAACTTAATGTTAGAGAGAAAAAAATGTTAAATGCATATATACCTTGCATATATGCGTTTGTTGTTTGCAAAATAAAGCATTTTCCATTTATCTATCTATCTACCTACTTTGTTTTTTAAATAAGTAGGTCAATACATACTAACGCAATCAGGTCAACAACCCATACTGTTACTGGTTTGCGCGGTGGCCATCGACCTTAATTACTTTTTATTGGTAGCCCCACTATTTGTACACCGGCGAATGAAAAGCAAATATTATTGGTTTGAAAATTATTTTTAAGAATCTGCGGAATGCGCACATCATTTCGAAAACATTTTTGTAACTGATACAGTACCTAACGTATAGAAAACTAATATCTTTTTGCTGGGTAGTGTAAATTTTATTTCAATATTTTACTTTTATAATTAAACAGAATTAAATCGTCATCAAGTAAAATCGTCACCGCCGCGATCTTGCTGCGTGAACTCATCCTGAGGAAGAGCATCGGATATGCTCGAAACCTGGTCGAGAAATTAACACACTATTCGTGAGTAACAGTCGGATACATATTTATTTAAAATGAATCACACTCATGAGAAGTTTAATACTAAAATAATAATAACACCCGAAGATCGCATACATAGAACTTGGACTAGAACTAGAATTCTCTGTGTCTATGGACCCAGGAACTACGAGGACCATGTTCCCATAACACCCCGCCACAGAACAAGTATTTGCGCTTTTTCTTCCTCTGCATAAATACTTGTTCTGCCGCGGGAATCGAACACGCCGCCTCCAGTTTATGACAAGGGCAACGTTGATTCCGTAATCTATTAACACTTAAGAACCCAAATAGAGTTAATTTTTTATAATCAACATACCGAATTAATATAACGTCCATTTTACAAAATTGAAAATTCCACGCCTTTTTTATCCGCTCTTTCCTGCCTCTGAATTGTAAGGTATAAAATAACCTACCTACCATCCACAGTTTTTGTTTTCAGGGTCACAACGTAGACCTCTTCGAAAAGAGTGGCATTAGAGATTTATTGTATAGAAAAAGAATTCATAAATCAATATCAATTTCAAAGTGTTTTATTGCAAATAGGCTATTCGTTGCACTTTTTCAACCCAAATGAGATTCGGCATTTAAAATACCTATAAAAAAATATTTTTTAGTACTGAGCATATAAAATCACAAAGTGCGCAGTGTCAAATCACATCACACTATCACACTAATATTATAAAGCTGAAAGTTTGTATGTATGTATGTGTGTTTGTGTGTATGTGTGTATGTTTGTTATTCCTTCACGCTCAAACGGCTGGACGGATTTGGTTGAAACTTGGAATTTAGATAGCTTATGTACTGGATTAACATATAGGCTACTTTTTATCCGCGGGTGAAACCGTGGGGTGCAGCTAGTATTAAATATAGCAAACCTATTACAATAATGTGAGTTTGAAAAAAAAAGAAGCTCTTTTTTCCACTACAGATGAGAGCAATACGGCACAATGTAGAATAGACAACTCCAATCCTTAGCTTCGATTAGTAGCATTTATATCTTATCAATACAGTCCGAAAACATCATCAAAGCCTTAATGCAAGGTATTGCAGATTTCATAAGCCATGGTGACCACTTACCATCAAATAAACCGCCTGTTTGTATTCCATCAATAGTTTCAAAAGTTACGTATGTTTTTAAATAAAATTTAGGAAACTCGAATGGATCACTCCACTCAACTGTCAACAGAAAAGACTACATCCACAGTAATCCACATTGTCTTGAGTCTCGTTTCTAAAAATATATTTTCCTGGTAAGTTTAATAGAGTGCTCTATATAATGTGGTAGAGATGTAGAGCACAAAGGGGCATGTTGCTCGTCAGCGGGTTTCCGAGCTATAACATGTGTGATGTACGGGCACGGAGAATACTAAACACTATTCAAAATAATTTTAATTTTTTTAGTGCTAAAATGGGCATACGTTTGACAACAACTCACCTGATGGTACCTGACGAAGCTGTCTAAGGTGGAGCACGTTTGCCCATAACATGCCCATTCACTCCTGACTTGAAAAGACCCAGGTTATACCTGGGAGGAAACACTTTCCTGGAAGAGCATTTAATTTTTTGGCCGTTTGGACTATGAATGACTCAGCAAAATGCTTTGTGCGGACTTGTGGTATACTAACAACGTAAGGACGTGAAGAATCACCAAGTCTTGTAGTACTATAATGGAAAGGGGATGACGGAATGAGCTGATGAAGGGTATGCGCACACTCCCCATAATGTAACCGATAGAAGACTGGCAGACTGGCGACCTTGCGTCTGTGTTCAAGATTTTGAACACACACGCGTGCTTTAATTTGTACTTTATTCACACAACAGGGTATATTAAACAAAAATTTAAAAAAAATGAGTACATACTTAATTTTAGAAGCCGCTGCCTTTTGGTAACAAGTGGCAATACTGGTTGCAATATGCCTAAAATGGGGTGCTGGGTTTCGGCGGGAACCGAAGGCGCGCTTTTTCGAAAACCTAAAATATTTTAATTAATTTTTGCGATATAGTTCGGTAAACTTACCTGTTTTGTGATATGGAGGCGGACGGGGAGGAAGAGGATCGAATCCTTACCGATCCTTCTCCCCAACGTAACAAAAAAAGAAAAATTGTTGAGAGCGAAGTTTTGATGACTATGGTTGAGAAATATAAAAACTTTGTAAAACCTGGGTATTCTCGCAATTACCCAGACACCAGCACTGGTTCTGAATTTCCAGTTTATATAGAGGCCTTAGATAGAGAGGAAAAAATAGGGAACAAAAACCCTCTGTCCCTGTCCAAAATTTTTAAAAACGTTAAGGGGATCCATGAGCAACGCAGGATTAATTCCCATAAAATAATGTTGGTGTTTAAGACAGCCTCGGTAGCTAATGATTTCCTAAAAAATAAATGCCTAGAAGAAAATGATTTGAAAGCATACATTCCAGCTATGTCAGTAGAAAGAATTGGTGTGATTCGATATATCCCAAGCGAAACCAGCAACGAAGAGTTGTTCAACAAGCTGTCGGCCGACCAGGAAATAGTAGAAGTAAGAAGATTTAAGAAAAGGACAGGGGATGAGATGGTACCCCTAACTACTATTTCCGTGACTTTTGTAGGTACTACATTACCTTCGTTTATATACCTGGATAACTGGAGGTACAGAGTATATGAATATGTCCCTCCAGTTATGCAGTGCTTCCGATGTATGAAATTTAACCATGCGGCGAAAATATGCAGGGGAGAGCAGGTGTGCTCACGATGTTCTGGAAGTCACAGTTACAAAGAGTGTAAAGATGAAGTTATCAAATGCATTAATTGCGGTGGGGCCCATTTGGCCATTTCAAGAGACTGTCCATTCAAACAAAATAAAATTGATAACAATAAAAAAACATATGCCAATGTAACCAAAATAGACAACAAAAACTTTCCAGCACTGTCTCCTCCGGCACCGGTGGCAGTAGCATCCACCTTGGTTGCTCAAAGATCTCCTTCTAATTCAACAACTGCTCAAAGAACTTCTGCAAATGTAGTAGCACGCCCGCCTAGGGTGAACACACCTGCTCAAAACGTAAGCCCGGCAAGTAAATTCAATGATCTCATTAATGATGAGAAACTAATAAATATTATTGTCAAAACTTTAATTTCGCTAGGGAATTCTAATTCCGCGACAACAACTTCCCACATTAGGGAAACTTTTTTAAAGAATTGCAGAACACAATGAGTAATCTTAGGATTGCTCTTCATAATATTCAAAGTATTAATAAGAAAAAACCATTATTGAAAACTTTTTTATTTAATAATAATATAGACATTTGTTTACTAAATGAAACTTGGCTCAAAAAGTCTTCTCCGTGTTTAAAAATCCCAGGTTATATTTACGTAGGCAAGAATGCCCTCAATGAACATGGTGGTGTGGGTATTTTGATTAAGGATACAATTAAATTCAAGCAAATTAAGACAAGTTTCTATCAAGATATCCAGAATATTGCTGTTTCTGTTGACACTGATCTAGGTCCTCTTGCTATACTTTGCGTCTACTGCCCACCTGAAAATGAAAATACAGGAAACAACATCAGAAAAAATATATTAGAAAAACTGATCAGGAATTTGCCTTCGCCCTATGTCATTTCAGGTGATTTCAATGCACATCATATCGCTTTTGGCTGTAATTCAACAAAAACAAGAGGAAGAGTTCTTTTTGAGATATTTGATGAATTTAATCTTTGCATTTTAAATAATGGTAGTCCCACAACTGTTAATAGCCCACTTTACAGTCCCTCAGCCATTGATGTCTCCGCTGTTAGTGCCAGCATTGCCCCACTTTGTAAATGGAAAGTTGGTGATAACACATTAGGTAGCTATCATTATCCTACTATAATCGAGTTAGCTACCTCAGCAGCTCATTATTACGTAAACAGCAATACTGAGAAGTTTGCATACGGTAAAGAAGACTGGACTAAATTTAATTTGGAGTCAGAAGATATATTCTCCAGTTTTAAACTTCATAACAATAATCCACTAGAGTCCTATGACCAGTTTTATGAAACGATTAACACCCTTAAATCTAACTGCATTCCAACACGCAAAATAGGCATAAAGATAAATAAAATCCCTGCTCCATGGTGGAATGAGACATGCACTGATGTTGTTCAGAAATCCCATGAAGCTCTAATTCTGTATAGAAATGATAGTACAATGGAGCACTTTATTAAATATAAGAAAGCAGATGCCCATAAAAAAAGAGTTTTATCTGAAACTAGTAGGAATAGCTGGATAGATATTTGTAATACATTCAACAGGTACACACCAAGTTCAAAAATCTGGGAGTACATTCGTAGGTTTAAGCGTATAAGCATTGCGAATCACTCAAAGTCTGATGAGTTTATACCTGGGTTTTTGAACAAACTGTCAGAGGTCTCTACTATACTTCCTGGTATAGACTTGGAAGTTATTTTTGCATCAAATAATGAGACTGTAGATGCTGACTTCTTTTTAAAGCCATTTGAGTGGAATGAACTATGTTGTGCTCTGGACTCTAGAAAAGACTCTACTCCAGGGTTAGATGACGTTCCTTACATAATCTTAAAAAGGTTACATGTGACAGCTAAAAAACTATTATTGAAATTATTGAATCAACTGTGGTCTCTACAACTAATACCGGAAGCATGGAAAACACAATGTGTAATACCAATTTTAAAACCAGATAAACCAGCAGATAACCCAAACTCATACAGACCTATATCATTGACCTCATGTGTGGGAAAGGTATTAGAACACATGGTTAAAGTTAGAATAGAATATTATGTTGAGAAAAACAATATCTTACCTCCATTTCAGTTTGGCTTTCGTAAAGGTAAAAGTTCTTCTGAAAGTTTTATCTCATTAATAGCCGATTTAAAGAAATCTCAGTTATCCCACAGTACCACGGCATGTGTATTTCTTGATGTCCAGGGAGCATATGACAATGTGGACCTTCACCAACTTGTGTTTGTTTTGGCGGAGTTAGGATTGCCTGGAAAATTAATAAAGTGGATTTTTAATTTATTTAATGAACGTAAATTGTATATTAAGCATAATAATGTTTTGCATGGTCCAAAATGGGTAAGTAAAGGCTTGATGCAAGGTTCATGTCTTTCACCGATCCTTTACAATTTGTTAACTTCATTAATTTTAAAATACATACATACTGATGTAAAAATTTTACAGTTTGCTGATGATATCTTACTATACCATTCTGATAAAAATTTCAATGTGATTAATAAAACATTAAATGACTCTCTAGAACAACTACATCATTATTACTCTAATGTTCTGAAATTAAATATTAATAGAGAAAAAAGTTCATGTTTGGTAGTAGGCAGTAATAAATCTAGAATAAAAGTTTTATATAACAATGATATTATACCCAAGGTTAAAGAAAAGAAGTTCTTAGGAGTCATTTTAGATGACAAGCTAAATTTCCATAGTCATATAAATTATATAAGCAAAAATGCTCTAAAAGGTATTAATATTCTAAGATCATTAACTGGAACTTTTTGGGGATCTGACCCAAAAATATTGACCATGTTATATAAAAGCATTGTTAGAAGCCACTTTGATTATAGTTGTTTAGCTTATATCAATGCAAAACCTAATTTACTTAAAAAGTTAGATGTCATACAAAACATAGCCTTAAGAGTAATATCAGGTGCTATGAGGTCTACTCCAATTAATGCAATGGAAGTAGAAACCTGTATTGAACCCTTAGTAATAAGAAGACTAGGTATAGCAACAAAACAATGTGTTAAAGTTTTAGCTATTGAAAACTCATTAGTGTCTGAGAGGTTGTACTTACCACAAGAATTGTCTATGCATTTGCCAGAAGTAGAAATTGCTCCATCAATTGTAGTCTCGGGTACACTACCTGAAATGTGTACAATAATGGCTCAATCAAAAAATATTTGTAATAATATGTACCAAAGCCAAAACTGGCCAATGTATATGCATTCATTTGAAACACTGATATTAAACACCATTAAAATTGATTCTCGTAAAGTTCAAAATATCCATGAATTTAATGAGCATATGGCTGAAGTGAATGCATATAGAATATATACTGATGGCTCGAAATCTAGTAAGGGTGTCCATTCAGCTATATATGATCCTCAAAAATGCAAATCAAGATGTTTTAAAATTCATGATGAATGTAGTATTTTCACAGCAGAGGCCTATGCTATTTATTTGGCTTTGTTATATATTAAAAACATATCCACCTGTTGCCAGTTTATATTTATCTCTGACTCTCTTAGTGTTTTGGTTGCTCTTCAAACTACCAATCTTTCTTATAAGCAAAATTATGTTCTACTTATGATAAGGGATATGCTGTCTAAGCTACATTCAAACAACATAGTAATAGAATTTAAATGGGTACCATCTCACCAGGGAATTACAGGAAATGAAACAGTAGATAAAGTGGCATGTGGAGAATGGGATGAGGATCACAGAGACAATTTACGGATACCTTTCACTGACATGTTCTTCATTTTAAAACAGAAGAAACTCAATATATGGAATAATTACTGGATGTATGTAAGGCAAAGTAAAGGTCAATGGTATGCCAGCATTCAGAATAACCGTCCGACAAAGCCGTGGTATCATAGCAAATTACACCAGAACTACTACAGCAGAAAATTTACCTCTATAATAAATAGAATGAGATTTGGACATTGCCTCTCACCAGCTCACCTGCATAAACTCAAGATTGTTAATACAAAAGTCTGCCCTCACTGCAACAATGAAGATGCCACTTTGGAGCACATTCTACTTGAGTGTTCTGCTTTCAACATTCAGAGACTAGTAATGATTTCCGAAATATTGGAGCTTGAAGATGAAGTTCCCCGCCGACTTCAAGATATCCTCGCATCACCTAAACTATTTCGAGCAGTCTTCAATTTTATTATACATTCTGTTGAAAAAATATAAAAACGAGGAAAATAATACAAAATTAAGTTAAGCCCGTCAAAAGTTCAATTTTGAATTTATTTAAAGCATAAACAAACCATTGTGAGTGTGAAGTGTCAAAATAGTGTCAGTGCCAATCAAGACGTGATTAAACTTCTAATGTTAACTTCAAGAGGCGGCCAAAAGGACTCTGTATCCAGGCCGGTTAACAAAAAAAAAAAAAAAAAAAAAAATGTCTAAAATGCTGGTGGTATTTCCCCGTTGAATATCAGACAAATAAACAAGAGTTTGTTTCATTACTGTTTTCTCGCAAATGTGTTGAAAAACGTTGTATGATACACTTTCGGAAATTGGTTTCTACAAACTCGTGACTATGGTAAGCCCTCAACTTTGTCTCGGGCTTACATTTGTACAAACCAACTTACCGCCCTAATATCATAAATAACTATTCCTGCACTATGTTACGTAGTACTATTATCTACTCTGTGACTGTGTTTAGGGCACATTACACTATGTACCTTCCATCGTAGACTGCGTCATCACTTTCCATCAGGTGAGACAGTGGTCAAATGCTCTGCCTTAAATTTTGTTTTTAAATGTACAACAAATGCTCGCTTCCTTCTCCGTCCGTGTGTCACATAATACAAGACTCGCGTCGCCGGCGGCGCGACTAAGCCTGCTTTAATAATGCGGACATTCGACTCATAAGTCGCTGTTACCGCTGCGTTACTGTCATGTTTCTATTGACGTGAATACAGCTGCGTTTTATTCCTCTCAGTGTTGTTCTGTGAGGAAAGAGAAATTAGATTACAGAGTTATTTCATTGTCATTATTTTTAATTTTTATTTGGTGCAGTTTTTTTTTGTTTTTGCCTGAACCCCGGTCGAGTTATTCGACTAAAATTACGTGAGTGCTAGCTGTTTACCAGTTGTAGTTATGAATACTAATACTCACGTTAGTTTCTATAATATTACAGTATTGTTATATTTTATTATCATTTAAAAACCTTATAATATCTAAACTATTATTGTTATCTATAGCTACTCATATTATTATTTTTTATTTGCGTAATCTTTCTGGCTTGGTTTGGTTTACTCATGTGCAATAAAGCATTTTCTATCTATCTACCTATCTATTATTTTGTTTTGTTTCTGAATGAATTTTAGATTCATCAAGAAGATCCATAGCTACTGAATGAGATAACTCTATGGGCTAACATTTTTGAAACTATCTTCCTTTGATATGCTACCATTCTGCGTGACATTGGCAAAATTGTGGTTACCTCTTCAGAAAGGCTATTTACAAATAAACTCTTCAATAAAGGCTATAGTAATAACGACTATTTTATTTCTCAGAACATTTTTTCTTGTATTTGTGTATTGTTACCTTCTTAATCCTTAAATCCAACTCAAAGAGACGTTGCGCAAATATTACATACTCAAGTCTGGGCTGGGGTCAGACTCGGCGTAATTACATTGCCGTCCGTTGCCACTACGTAGAGCTACGTCGTAGATCCAGCTACGGCGTAGTGCTACCTACGTCGTAGATCTAGCTACGGCTTTGACCGTAGACGTTGTTAGTAGACGTAAGTTTGTTTCAGGGTGTCTGTTTATTGTCTCTAAAACAATCAAGTCATCTGAGAGCAAAAATAAAAAAGAGAGTAAAAGAAAAAAGGAAAAGAGTTATTTTGATTTTACTATAACAATGTTAGTAAGTAAATTAACTCAATGAGCGAAGGTTTCCTGGAATTTTATATTTTATTTAGATCCTGTTTGGTTCAAGCACTAACTTTCAGTATTTCGGAGTGAAGTACAAATTAATTATGCAAATTAATTTTGTATTTTGTCATTATGTTTGTGTCACTCTATCGAAGAGAAGAAAGCAATAAAGATAGTGAAAAAGATAAAAGGCAAACTATATGATAAAAGATAAGAGGCAGACTAGATGATAAAAGATAAAAGGCAGACTAGATGATAAAAGATAAAAGGCAAACTAGATGGGACAGCAATAGAAGGCAGGCTGGCGAAGCCATTCTACACCACACGAGAACTACTAAGAAATTATTTATTAATTCTTGTCACTATCTTTTTCCCTCTTGCGTTCCTCTTGCCTTTGACAGAGTTAAGGGTAAAACTAAATAACCCTTGCAAAGCCAGGGCGGGTCAGCTAGTTTTATATTAAAACTGAAAAATTGTTCAGGAAACCCTCCAAATATGAAACGTAGAGCTATGTTTGAGTTTTCAAAAAACTACCCGAACTAATCCAAAACTTTTCCTTTCCGATGCACTCCTTCCATTCCAAATAAGCAGACACCTAGAAAGCAATGAACGAGTATGAGTGAACCTGGCACTCTCGCGGGTAAGACACATTGTCACGTAGGATGCCGAGCGAATGAGCGGTTTGAGCGAGCAATGAACTGTTAGCGAATTAAGCGAGCGATGTGAAGTAAACATTGCACGAACACCAAATTCTGAACAAGTTGTAGACTCATTCGTGCGTGATCGCTTTTGGCGACGTTCCATTTTGGTATTCGATATGACGGTGTTTCTGTAAAGTTAATTCTATAAAGTACATTTCCACTAAATTCGGCATACTTTTAATCATCTGGATTTTTTCTCGTTTAAGTTCAATTTTGCAGTTCAAGTGGTCACTTTAGATGTGATTAAGGTAGAAGAGGTTAGGTGGAAGAGGTGGGGGGAGGGAGGGGGGAGAGGTTGGGGGGAGGGGAGGGGTTTCTCAAAAATCACTCAAAAACTGGCCCTGCGTCGGTTTTATCGCTCAAGACTCGTACAACTGCTGTACACTTTGTTAAAATGAACTATTATCGATAATCTATCAGACAGCAAAGAAATGGAACACCTTACCAGCTTCACTGTTTCCTGACAAATATAATCTGGGAGTTTTTAAGGCTAGAGTGAACCGGTACCTTCTAGGCAAGCATGCTCCATCGTTGATCGCGTCGTCACTTACCATTAGGTGAGACCGTGGTCAAATGTTAGCCTATCGTTGATAAAAAAATCTATTGTCGTATCTTATCCTTTTGGTTATATCGCTCTGACTCATTCGCTCACTGACTAACTCACATAGTAATTTTGTTCCAGTTAATTTTTATTTCATAAGTATAAATGTGTGCGTATGTGTGTGTAATACGTAAATTCAATATTTCATTGTAATATACACTAAAATCACTTAATGCGATAAGGCCGCCCGTTGTTCTACTATTCTTCGTAAATTTTCATGTGCATTTTTAATTACTGGTGTTCAATAATAAAGTATTATTGTATTGTATTATAAATATAAATAAATGTACGCCCAACGATCACACACATACACCCTAACTAGGATTCCCTGTACCTAGGGACCCAGGAACTACGAGGACCATGGTTCCACAACACCCGACACAGAACAAGTATTTGCACTTTTTTTCACACGCACAAATACTTGTCCTGTCGCGGGAATCGAACCCGCCGCCTTCGGGTTATAAGCCGACCTGCTCAACCACTACATCACAGAGGCTGCCGTATTGTATTGTTAAATCAATCAGAAGAACGACATAAAGCAGTTTAAACCACTTCAATATTTGAACGTGCACACAATCGAAAAGTAGTCAATAAACAGTCTGAACATGTAACTTATCGCACACTATAACTTTCATCGAACTTTCTTTTTGGCAAGTGCAGTAAAAACTTGCCCCAAGCTCCCCAGTCCACATGTCCGTATATCTGGGAACAGATGCCAGTGCAGCTCGCGATCCCGGCTCTCTTTTAATTAATACCACTTCGAACACTCGCCCGAAAGAATGCTTCAGCTCATTAAAAGTTTTAATAGCGTTTGACTTCGTTGCAAGCTGAAACAAATTTTAATGTACGTCAGAAGTTTTCGGTTCTCGTACAAAGAAATAGTAAGGTTCCAGGTTTCGTCGAGTTTTTATTTCAAGTCCATTTGTATGAGTCAATTCTAGTGGTAGACTGATTTATTGAGTTTGGACTAAAAGCGCACTCGGAGTACTTAGTGTGAGTTTTTAATCTCCTCTTTAAAATAGAGTGTAGTTGCATTGTAAGCCACAGTCGAACATTTATTAAAATAGTCAACATTAATAAAAAATGATTATTAAATTAAATCAATGAATAAAAAATGATACTTCAGTTATAACCAGTAACGGTCTAGCATGGCTTTTTATGTTTTTAAATTTAAACGTGATTTTAAAATTTTAATTTTTAGATAACTGACTAAATTAAAATTTGGCGGCACTCAACATTTGTTGGCCTGCTGGGACAAAACATGTAGGTGCAACTTATTGTATCTGTATGCAACTATGCAGGTATGTAATGAACTACATGTTTTTATAAATGACAAATATTTATCTTTATTTTTATCTGTAGCACTTACGAGTTGAAAAAATTGTAAAAATTTGACCGATATTCAGGCAGTATACAATGTATATACTGCTTGAACATCGGTCGAATTTTAAAACTAGTACATAACTGTTTCTGTCCAGAAACAGCTATTCATTAGTTTCTATAATATTACCACATTTCATTTGGTAGCAAAATGAGCTTGAGTTTTTAAAACTATCCCAATATAAGATTATTTAATTAACCCATACTACACACGAACATTAACTGTAGCCAATCAAAACAAACAAAGACACCAAATACAATCTAAACATTACCCAACACAAAACACAAATTCTCTCACCGCAAATACAAGCCAACGATACCCATTACAGACAAGCAAAACATAATACCATTTACAGTACAAGTGCGCCCCTGAATCTCATTTATGTACAACGGCTACCTTTAAATCGAAAACCAATTATGGAAAAACTGCACACTAGAGTAGGCACGCACTGTCACGATGTGTACCACGCACGCACACATATGTGCCGAATGCAATGTGGAGAGATGTAAACATGGTGGAAATGACAAGCAAATGCATATAGTTGTAATGAGTACATACATTTTCCTTTATAATTTGTACCAGTTGGATCAACCAGATTAATAGTAGGACTATCTTTAGATTCATTTTACATATTACATTTCACAAATAAAAAAATACTTTTGAAGTTTAAGTTTTTTTTATTGTCACGAAGACAAAATATACACAATAACTTGACTACTACGATAGCGTGGTAGATTATGGATTTTTTCCATCTCCCATATTCTTCGTTTCTCTTTCTCTATTTATCTTTTTCTCTTATCGCTTCTCTCTAAGATACGATTCGTGTCATAGCAGTGGTAGCAATAGTAAAAAAAATTTGGAACCCAAAGCAAAAATGACGGTACCATTAATTCACTTGTTATAACTTTAAAAAGCACTAAAAAACCACAAAATGAAACAGTAATCAAATAACATGGAATATTTAAAGAAGAATTTAAATAGAAACAGGACAGTCACTTTCAAATTCAAATCAGTCTTTGGAGTCCGCGTTGATTTAAGATAGCTCTTGTCTCGTTAAAAGTTTCAACTTGAATATTCAGCTTCGATTGTGGTAATATTTGGAATTGGACTTAATGTGAGAGACGTCTTCCTTCAAGCGAGGTTGGTAGACCAAGTTATGAGTTTAGTAAAATCAAATATTGTTTTTGTAATTCACTTTGAAGAATGATCGTTTTAGAGTATTATACAACGCATTAGTGGCACGCGAGTATTTACCGTGTAGGTCCAGTGACGAATAGGACCTCATCTCTTCCCGTGGGTGCCGTAGAAAGGGGCTAAGGGAATGAGTAGCAGCATTTTTCTCGGAATTCATTATAATCTACTGCGATCAACAAGCCCGCCAAGCGTGGTGATTATGTCAATTTTAAAGTGGCGCTCTGTGGGGGAAGCCTTGTGATAGAAAAAATATGGGCACATCTAGTAGCAATATATCCGCAAAGAGAGCGTTTAATTAACACGAGTGACAGCGACGGCGACTGCCGTACACTGCGAAACAATACATGTGTACCGCGCGGCTTATAAATGGGACTGGTTTAAGTACCTTTGTAATCGATGGATTACGAAAGTAAAAGTGGTTTGTTATTCCTAATTCTTAGGCTTTAGGATTTTTACACTGAAACTGGAATCAACTTCGCGTGGCAACTTCTGTAGCCGAATATTAAAATGGACTCTATCCATTGCGTCAGATGAAATTAATTTGAATAACAATAGATGAACTATGTGTGCAACTGTCGTACGCTTAACGTTCTTTGAGTTAAAGAATATTATTGAGAAGAAACTGTTAAGATGCTGCTGTTTACATTTACTTTCATTCATTTTCATATTCAATTAGTCCCAGCATTGGGAACGCATTGCGTTGGTGAAGACTTTTAATGCTGCGGTAGGAACAAGTGTGAACACGTCTTGTTCATGTCGTAAGCAAACCCCATTTCGCCACAGCACTAAGAAGAAGAACGAAACAGAGAAAAAATATTTATTAAACACTCACAAAAATTAGATTAGTAAAAGTATAATATACACAATTAAGTAGGAACAGTAGTTAAGTATGGGAAGAAAAATAAGAAGTGTAGATATTGTATAGATAAAGTGGTGTTGAAAAGGGCTTAACTCAGCATTCATGCAGGTGTACTCAACATTTGGCGCTGATTTTCAGTTAAACCACCTGGCACTGATTTTCAGTTAAACTAAGGTGTCTAGATGTATAAAGTTCTCCATATCACATAACCATTTAAAACGAAATTAGTAGATCCAAGTAAAATAGGTAGTCTCCAAGAGGTAGGCTTCGAGTGCATTTCACTGCTCTCGTCTAGAGTCAACGCGCACTTCACTACGTTGAACCAATTATCCCACGCTGCACGAGTTTCACTAATTATTACGCTTATTGAAGGGGCAAGACCATTGAGTTGAGTTTTTGGCTCAAGTTTTTGTATATTGCAAAGCTCATGCAACGCCAATCTGAATGAATACTGACTGGATAAAACAATTTTAATAAATTCATTTTAAACGAATAATAAGGACTCAATTAGTTTTATAGTTTTTTGTCGGTACGCTTAAATTTTATGTTAATGAAAGAAAAAAATATTATATATTAAATTAATATTGGAAAACCAGAGAGCAAAAAATATCTTCAGCTTCAATTTAATTGTATATCAATTCCATTTAAGAGAAAATGATTAGGTACTTCCGAAGTTTGCAGGTTCCATCTTCGGCCACACCGTCGCTTACCATTAAGTGGGTCCTACAACGTATACCTAAACGCTATAAAAAGGAGCGTCTAAATTAAAATAAAGTTTGTTCAATAAAAGTCGCTTGGTTTAAAGAAACTAACATACACCCTCTCACACCTTCTCTATCATAACACAAACATATCCTTATGTACGACGACTCACGACACTAAGGTTGACCCGACATTCAGCGGTAGCGCTCCTCGAGCGAAAACGCGCCGGCGATCGCGCGGCGTTATCGTCGGTAAGTCGCTCGAGGATCGCTACCACCCAAAGTGGGATCAGACTAACTTATTCATTTAGGTAGTTCTTACACATTGGTGCTTCCCTTTTCCAGCGACATTCATTGCAAAACCATACACTAATCCTCCAGTTAAATTTTCGTTCTTTATCTGATACTTTTACTGAATTTAAAGTAGACTAAATAGATTTACTCGTGCTGTATTTGCTCAAAATTATGCAAATGCAAGGAGCCTAGTTAGTGAATATGGCATCTATTTAGACAAATTGCGCTATTCTTTCATTTAAGTTGAAAAAATTGTGTTGTCGGACTGTGGAAATACTCCCACGGTGTTAAGTTATGAAGCGTCCACAAGAACACAGAATATAATATGAGTTGGAGCGGCAGTTTTTCGAAAAAAAAAAATACATTCAAATTCGTTCTCAAAAAAGACCTACGATTTCATAATGATAGGGATGTGGGCTTTGGTGATGGAGTACCAAATCATCGTATATTATTCAGGCCCACATATCAGGAATCCCCACTAGGTCATCAGACGATCTGGTTAAACCCAGGGGGAAGCCGGTGGAAGCAGGAGGCAAAGTGCCACTCAAGGTGGTGCTTTGTGGGCGAGGCCTATATACGTCTCCAGTATGATGATGATAATGATGATGATGCAGGGGAAAAAATAGGCTCGCGCCTCAAGAGCGTAATTGTTTCCTACTCGGTGATTTTATTTATTAGTAGCATCAGTCAGTTTTATCATTTATATTTTCTAATATTCAAACAAATAAATTCATATAAAATAAAACTAGCTCATGGTCCGAACAAACTGGGCTAATAGCCAATCCCGCTTCTTCACAAAACAATGAATAAGTCCAAAAGAAAGTTACTCGAATTAAAAGCAGTTTTCGAGTCGTCAGCACAACATTTGCATGAATCGCAGACTTCTACTTGACATATTTTGAAGAAGAGCCAAGAAACTTATGCATTGTCTCAAAATAGAAGCAGCTTAATAGTAGCTGTTGGATGCAGAAGGTAAGCAGCCGCTCAAAGTTGTGCTCTATGGAGGAGGCCTATGATCAGTAGTCAAGCATCTTCAGGCTGCTGATGATGTGAACCAATCACCGATAAATCGATTCATAAACCGGTTCAACCGCCACGTATAGTCATTATTGCTTACACAAATATTAAAGTGCATAAACTGTACTTTAACAATTATTTTATTCACATAAGAAGAAGACACGTATTTGCAACGACTTAAAACAATTAATTTAGTCTAACTTAGTTACTAAGACTTTCCTACAAAGTTCGTCTAGATAGGTACCACTGGTTTGCCAGTTATTCTGCCACCAAGCAGTAGTGTGCATATACTATTGTGTTTCGGTTTGAAGGGTACTGTAGCTAGTGAAATTACTGGGCAAATAAGATCTAATCTCGCAGTCTAGGATTGTTATTACTGGACTGTGTGATGTCTCAGGACGTGTGCAGTGCAGTGTCACACGAAACTTTAATTTAGAGTTCCAAGTGACACTGCTTCTGTTATGGGTGGCCGTGACGCTTAACACCAGGTGAACGACTAGCTAGTCCCGTCATTTATATACATAAAAATAGTCTCCTTCAGTTGGTAGTTTCGCTGAAAATATCAAAGTATTTTGTCTTATTTTCTAGAAAAATTTTGTAATATTGTTGAGACAAGTGAGCGCTGAGCTACACATGGGTTGATTTAAAGTTGGCTGACAACTGAAAATGCTAGACATGGAATGGGTGCTGAAACAAACTGAAGCTCGCAAGAAAAATAAATATAACGGTGACAAAAGGCTTACAGTTGATTTAAAATATTCTTTAATAAAAACGTAAAATATACAAGCTGACCCGCCCCGGCTGGCTTCGTGTGTGTTATCTAAAACATACAAGAAATCTACACACACAAATTTATTAACTTTTGACCAGCTGTAAGATCAATGACATACACGCGTACATGTATGAACTATATATATTATAATATAGATTAGTTCATTATTGCTTTTATTCGTTTGGTTCCCTCAATGTTATCAGCCTGAAGTAAACCACAGATGATCATAGGCCTCCTCCACAGAGCGCCCCCTGAGTTTTTGACCAGATCGTCGGTCCACTTAGTGGGGGCCTAGCCTGTATACGCTGTGTCAATATACTTCATCTTAGAGCACCATATCCCGTAATTTACCTGTTATCATAAAAATAAAAAGAATCATTGTGTTAATTAATCTGTATAGTATACGCATTTTATGCAAAACATATATGAATTAAAATACTATCCACTTAGAACAAGTACCTTTTTTTTTTTTTTTTTTTTTTTTTATGTGATTGAATGACGTGACGAGCTAGTCGTTCACCTGATGTTAAGTGACACGGCCGCCCATAACAGTTGCAGTGTCACCCGGAACTTTAAAACAATAGTTTCGCGCGACACTGCACTGCGCACGTCATCCTGAGACATCACCCAGTCTAATAATCAGATTACTAGACTGAGTGATCAGATCATAAAGTCTCATTTGCCCAGTAATTTCACTAGCTACAATGCCCTTCAAACCGAAACACAGTAGTGCTATAGAACACCAGTACATTCGTGAAATGTAAGCCGTTTAATTGGTGCCATATATGCCACCGTACGACGTTCGCGTAATCAGTGCTCTGTGTGTGTGTGTGTGAGCTTCCAGAAAAATATTTAGAATGACGATTGTGCGGTGAAAACGTGCCACAACACATCAGAAAACAGCATAACAGTTCTGGTGTGACATTCCACTTGTACGCTATAAATTTTCTTGCTTAAATCGTCTAAAATACCAAAAAAGTGCCGTGCGTTTTGAGAAGGTGTTGTTTGGAAACTTACCTTCTATATGTACTTATTCTAAGACTATCCATCTTAGGTACTGCACTTAAACAGCCACAGTTTTTTACTCTTCAACTTTATATATTTCCTAATTGATACATCAAATGCGATACTACCCGTAATAGAGTTAACCGGATCACGATGAGTAATATAGCATGCTCGATGGCTTCCAGATTACGCTCTATAAATTATTATGAACCAATCAGTGTATGGTAAAAGTTTATCTGCGCTTTAGACTTTACGATACGATCTGATTTGAAGAGACTGATTGAGGTGGAATATTGCTGTTTACTCCGTGAAAAGCTGTTTCCGTGTTTTTCTGGAGTTCCATAAATTCAATTGTGATGTTTCCCCAATCAGGCCACACGCCGCTCTACGAGTTAAGCCGCATTTAGGAACTCTAATACCTGCATATAATACATAACACAATATAACACCAAGACACAGAACAAACACCTATGTTCATACACAAATGTTTGTCTCGGGTGGGGATCGAACCCATAGCCTACAGTTCAGAAGGCAGAGCTACTACCAACTGAGCTATCAGGTCAGTCAAATATTGCAACATAATATGTTATTATATGCCAGCTGCGTAGATTTTCATCTACATCACAGACCGTCCCTTAAGCCGCGCTAGCGTGTTGAGAGTCCTACAGGGCCCAGGGTAAGCAAACACGTTAATTGACACCAGACACAGATGTCCCTGATGATAGGCTAGGGTGACCACTTCTTAACATGTGAGTTGTATATATTTTGTTTAATAATGATAGAATGACAGAGGTTCTATGTATTTCACAGGTAATATCTATTTCCTAAATAAAACTTAAGAGCTGTGTATACTTAAAAAAAAAAATTACAAATATTTCACAGGTAGTTTTTACTTTTTTATAGAAGTTACCTACTATGTTTTACTTAAACGTCTGCCCATATCGCTCCCTATAAAAGAGCGTGTTCACACGGCGTGAGTTCCGTAGATTTATTGGTAATATAATTTTGATTGATCGACTCGATGCGAGCCCAACTCAAGTTGAGGTTTAAACGAAGCACAGGGAGGGGGGAGCTTAAACGTAATCAATCTTCGCAGTTTTGAACTAACTAATCGAGCAAATTTAAAATTGACATTGTACAGCTTAATGCAGGTTATTTTTCGTAATATAATTTTTACGTTTTAGGTACTTTGTATTTGTTATCAGTTTGGATTGGCTGGATGACAACGCTGAGTGATGTGATTTTTCATCGAATAAAAGATACACAGAATAGGCATTTAATTGAATTTTTTAATAGCCCATTGGTTAATACTGGTCTCAAAAATGAACACAGTCATAATTAATAAACTCGCAAAATGGTTAAAAACAGATATGAATTTTTCTTCCCACCATATCACCAGTTATCAAACTTGGTATTGTAACAGGACTAAAAACTATTATTTTCATGACTAGCTTGACTGGAAAAGATCAATCTACAGATTAATTTGCAAAGGAAAATTTTGAATCACGAACGGGATATGAACCCGTGTCCATCCGTCCCTTTCGCCGGGACATACTTTACTTAAGCTACCGTGACAAGTGGTCTCGTGACCAAATTTATCCTTTACCTTTTATAAATCCTATAATCCTATCCTTAATAACCTTTTTTTTTTTTATTAATCTGTAGATTACGCTAAGCAGGCGATATGGCTATAAAATCATAAATATTGATTTTAGATTATAGCATTCGTGTTGATGTAACTTGACCATGCTATTTGGCATGATTCTCAAGTATTTCTCAATAGATGGTGTTAGCAACCCCGTAAGTTGTTTATAAAAAGGTGAAGGATAAATTCGGACACAAGATTACTTGTCATGGTAGCATAAATAAAGCATGTCCCGGCTTTAGGGACGGATGGATGAGGGTTCAAATCCCGTTTGTGATTTAAATTTTTCCTTTACAAATTAATCTGTAGATTACGCTAAGCAGGCGACATTGCTATAAAAATCATAAATAAAGATCATTTTATACAGATGTATTTATACATTTAAATTTGTTTAATTATTTGTGTAAAATATTATGTTACCATGGTAATATAATTTAAAATCAATAATAACATGAACATTAAAAAATGTAGCATAACGGATCACTTTCACGTTACAATTTCACATTTGCTATCTCTCATCAAAGAGTCTCTCAAAATATTCACTAACCGTAATAAAGGCTCTCAAACACGCGTTTAGCAGTGCGTTACGCTCGGGCCAGTAGCTGGCATGCGAATAATTGAATGAAACGGCAACTACGGCTGTTTGGCAATTAAAAACTGACATCATTCAGTATGACACGTAATTGTTCTGCTCGACGCGTTTGCAGTGTTTGGTATAGTGGATGTAGTATATAAACATTCTCATTAGTATTATAAGTAAGTGTGGAATACTACGAATTTACTAAGATAAAAGACGAATGTATGCGCTAGAGTCGATATCTTATTTATTATTTCCCAGTTATATTGCGTGTGCATTGTGATTGTGAGTATTGTGACAGTGTATTCCACGGTGGCGTTACTCGTGTAGTGTAGTTGAGACATTAAATAATGTCATAGTCTGTAATTTTCATGAATTGTTACTTTGATTCCTTTCAACGTAGCTTCTTTATGCATAGCTTTGATATGTACTGAGATTCTACTGGAATTGACCTTAATATAGTAGTGTCCGTGGGTACTGTAGGTTGCTTAGATAATAACTAAGCAATTTATTTGGAAATATTATTGATGCTCCTACAATAATCCAACAGCAGAACTAAAATGACCGATATAGCTCTTAGAATTAGCAAGTTGAAATGGCAATGGGCAGGCCGCATCGCTCGTAGAACTGACAACCGATGGGGAAGAAAGGTTCTGGACCGACGATCTTTTAAAAGCCGCAGGGAGCCGATGGATGCAGGAGACGAGCCGCCGCTCAAGGTGGCGCGCTCTGGGGGAGGCCTATGTTCAGCAGTGAACGTCTTCAGACTGTTGATGAATCCCACAGGAAAGCTTAAAGGTCAAAATATGTAAACTCGACACCAAAATTCTCAAAGTTGTTCTGAAAAATTCTGCCTTTCTTTAGTATTTTCGACAGCTGCCAAAGCCAATGAAGTCAGTAGCTATTTACATTTCAAAGTATTTAATGAACGTCCTCACACAAACTTTGTCGCTTAAGTTATCTCCCCTCCACCCCCCCTCCCCTGTTTGCTGAGCCCCCGTGAGTTCGGACGTCTAGGAAACGAAACTCGTTTGCTTTTTGTAAATGTTTCCTTGCGTCCTTGTTTTCAGCTAACTATGATCTGGATGTCTTCAAGTCGAGAATGAACAGGTATCTTTGCACCATCGTAGACTGCGTTGTCGCTTTCCATCAGGTGAGACAGTAGTCAATAAACAAAAGAATTTTCTTTTTCTTTATTTTAATTGTTCATAGGCTTTGCCTTTAAACAATTAAAAAAATGTTAATAATACACTATGTTAGCTTACTGAAATTATTTAATAAGATAGTTAAAATATATAATGATAAAATATGCAATAAAATAATAAATAACGCCCAACGATCACTTACATAGCCTGGACCCTAACCAGGGTTCCCTGTATCTAGGGACCCAGGAACTACGAGGAACATGACCCTACAACACCCAGACACAGAACAAGTATTTGCGCTTTTTTTTCTGTGCACAAATACTTGTCCTGTCGCAGGACTCAAACCCGTAGACTCTGGGTTATGAGCCGATCTGCTCAACCACCACACCACGGAGGCTGTGAACAATGTAAAACAACCAGATTTTATAGGTTCAATCCTTTTGATGCAGCCTGAACACTCCCTCACTCGCCATTTCAACTCCCTAATAAGAACTATATTAGTTACTTTAGTTCTCTTGCTATTTATTTTGATGTTTCTATCCTACTCTTATGAGTAGGATAGCCTACTCATAGGAGTAGGATAGTCTACTCATAGGAGTAGGATAGCCTACTACCCTACCAATATTATAAATGCCAAAGTTTGTGTTAGTGTGAATGTTTGTTACCTTCTATCTTCGTAACTACTGAACCGATTTTGATGTTATTTGGATAGCTTATACACTGGATAAACCATAGGATACGTTTTATGTGCAGGTGAAACCGCGGGGCGCAACTAGTAACGAATAAGTTAGAGAATCCAATTTACAGACAAATAATTGCAATTCTTCTTTGTAGTATCTGAAGCATTTCCCAAACCATCTACAATAATACAGAAAACTTTTCAAGAAACCGTGCATTCATTTACGGCCGTAAATATGTATAACTCCTTCCTTTCCCGGATGCCGTAATTCCGGGCCCGGAATTCCCCTCTCCCTTTGATTGGGTATCGGGACACTAGAATATGAATAGTCGATTTAATTAAGCCCCTTTCTTTTGGAACAGTTTGACCACGATCAACATTTAGAAAACTATGGAATAACACTGTATTTGTTACTGCGGACCCCATGAAGTCCATTAGAAATTTTATTTTCACGTTTTGCCACTTAAAAACTAGTAGATTAAATTACAGGAAAGTTTCATGGTAACCTTATGTAAGCCATGTAAACATTACTCCAGTTTTGAGAAAATTCATTGAAGATCAAAGAAAACTGATACCGGAATGTCGTAGTACCCATCCATGATTCATCTAAATTATCTTAATAAAAATAAGGTATTAAAATACGTAATTATTGTTATAACAAGTTAAACACGCTCAGCGTAAAAAATAAATAACAAAATGCTCTGCTTGTCATGGTCATACTATACCTACGTTTATCCGAAAGCGATCGTTAGTGTCCGTCTGATTTTTCCATTGATTACAAAGAGTTCAGATTTCCCTCGGTTTTACTGTGTACTTTGCTGAATAGGCGGATTTTGACAATGGAACTAGTTAGTGGGATGTAAGAGACTTTCTGTTTGATTTTTACTCTTTGCCATTATTCATTTTTTCTATACTGTCTTGTTAAGGCTAACAAAACAACGGCATTTTATTTCAATAATATTATTTCTTGTTGTAAAATACGAGTAATAATTAGATAAAAGACCTTTTCATGAATGGTGGCTTATTAGTGTCATTCTGTCTTCAAAGCAAGTGCATTTTACTTTCAATAATTCAAAGTTTTCTGTAAATTAATTCGCATTCTATGGCTTGGTTTGTATCGTCATCATCATCATCATCATCATTAACAGCCTGAAGACGTCCACTGCTGAACATAGGCCTCCCCCAGAGTGCGCCACCTTGAGCGGCTGCTCACCTCCTGCATCCATAGGCTCCCCGCGGCTTTTACCAGATCGTCGGTCCACCGAGTGGGGGGCCGGCCTACACTGCGCCTTCCGGTTCGTGGTCGCCACTTGAGAACCTTTCTTCCCCATCGGTTGTCAGTTCTACGAGCGATGTGGCCTGCCCATTGCCATTTCAACTTACTAATTCTAAGAGCTATATCGGTCACTTTAGTTCTCCTGCCGAGTTCCTTGGTTTGTATATTTTACAGCAATGTACAATATACAAACCAAGGAACTGTCATCTTTTACCAGGAATGATGCTTATTATAACCTCTGCCCAAAGAATTATTATTTACTTCAACAGCCTGAAGACGTTCACTTCTGAACATAGGCCTCCCCATAAAACGCCACTATATATGCTTATTATAGGGGGGTTTTTCATAATCACCACGCAGGCGGCTTGGTGATCGCAGAAGATTTTTATGTACCGAGGAGTATGCTGCTACCCTCTGCCTGGATATTCCCTTAGCCTTTTTACGGCACCACGGGAAGAGATGAGGTGGTCTTATTTTCACATCGCGCCGGACCACACGGTCAAACTAATTGTTATTAAATGAGCTATAGAAACAAACCAAATATCTGCTTTTCAAAAAAAATTCTCTATTATTGACCAAGCCAGCACGAAGCGCAAGTGAAGCATCTCCGTCACAATTGGAGCAAATATGATTTCATATGTTTGTACGGCGGATCTAGAAGTCTCATTTCTCAACGAGTTTTCGTCGATTTATATCAAGGCTTGGTTATATTTTAAGTTTTATAACTATATACTAAATATGATTCATATTTGTTTGCAAAGCTTAAACAAACTATCACTCCATAACTTTACTAAAAACCTATAAATCTTGTAAACACTGCACAAATGGTGCTAAACTGAATACAACAATGCAATTAGCATCACACGCTCAGTTAGAGGCGACCCCGATGTACGTCTGGCACTTTGGCAACTTTGGCACTTTGCTGTTTCTACAACTTGCACTCTGTTACTACAACTTGCATTGTGTTACTATAGTACGCATTTTGTATCTAACTGATCTGTTTTAGATGTGCAATCTTTGGAGACGGTTATGTTATTAATATTTATAATTTTTATAGCAGAATCGCCTGCTTATATGTAGTAATCTACAGATTAATTTGTAAAGAAAAAATTCGAATCACGAATGAGATTTGAACCCGCATCCATCCATCCCTAGACCCGTGGCATACTTTACTAAAGCTACCGTGACAAGTGATCTCATTTCCAAATTGATCCTTCCCTAACCCCGTAAGTTAAGGTGAAGGAAAAATTTGAACACGAGATCGCTTGTAACTGGGGAAGATCTATGCTCAGCAGTGGTCTTAAAAAGGCTGTGAATGCTAGTTGAAAACCTTTAGGCCCAATTGGTCTAGTCTCACCACTTCATCCAGTTAACTTATTACGTCACCTTCCCTATTAGTCAACTTTTCTCCCTGCAAAATTATGTAACGTTACCCTAGTAGGTACCGTAGCCATTTATATAGAGTGACAGACAGTGTGCTTTGTTTCCGAAATCAACCCTCGTCAGTATGAGAATCAAATGTAAGTACAATAATGAGAGGGTTGCCATGATTCCGTTGAGTTTTGGACAGGTCCGGCTGTTTTTAATTGATTCAAAAATAGAATTGAAAATATGCACGTCTTTGTTTTTGTATTTAAAAAAATGTGTGTGGACACCTCACACAGCGCCATCTAGCCCCAAACTAAGCATAGCTTGTACTATGGGAACCAGATGACTGATAGAATACTTAGATATTTTATTATTTGTAATCACATACATAGAATACAATATAACACCCAGATACAGAACAAACACCTATTTTCATACAGAAATGTTTGTCCTGGATTGGGATCGAACCCACAGCCTACATTTCAGAAGGCAGAGCTACTACATTGCAACATAGGTTATTAATTTTCATCTACATCACAGACCGTGTCGTAAGCCACGCTAGCTTATCAAAATTCCTGAAATGGTCTAGTTTAAAATCAGATATTTATTTATTTGTTTATTTCTATGCTGGTATTATTACACCTAATAGTTAAGATTTCAATAAAAAAATCAACTTAATTTATAACATAAAAGAAAGCTGAAGACAACACGCCCATTACTAAAAAGTGAGGCCGCATAAAGCAATTTATGATGACTTTTCCTAAAAAGTCGTGCCACTACACTTGTAGTATTCTAGCACTAGGCTATAATATCCTTAGTAGCTTGATTGAAACTTTCAGAGAGTATAACCGCTATCATTCTAGCATACTTGTACTCATAACAGAGCAAATTCACAACCTATTGAACCGAGAAAACGGGTCTGTAGAGCCTCTACAATTTCGTAGAGCCTCGCGTTTGCGAAGTGCCTCTACATTTGCGTAGAGCCTCTACATTTGCGTAGCGCATTTACGTATACGGGCGGTATACTAATTAACGATTCTGTTTCGTGTAGTGTTGGCCCTAGTAATGAATTCCATGATTATTTTGAGGGTGTTTGGTAAAGAGTGGCGAGTGCTACATTGTTATGGGTTAGCTATAATTATGTTGGTCATAATTATACACTGTTGAAATGGTAAAAACATTTAGTGTAATGTTACGTACAACATTCAATCAGTTAGAACATATTTGCAATGAATTTGTTAGCTACAAGTTCATGAAATATTTTTGTATAATTATATACACGCAATATAATGACGTAATTTAATCAAAAGTTATTTCAGTATTTTCTACTCAGGCTGTAATCTATAGCAGTTGCCAAAAACATTTGTATTATTAATTATATGAAATAAAACCGGCCAAGTGCGTGTCGGACTCGCGTGCGGAGGGTTACGTACCATTGTCTATCCCTGTCATCTAGTGTTAAGTAGCAGTACTATTTAAAGCAGTGCCATCTATGACTCATCTAGTAACCGAGCAAAAAAAAACACGTTTGTTATATGGGAGCCCCTCATAAATATTTATTTTATTTTGTTATTTTATTATTTTTTGTTATACCGGCAACAGAAATACATCATCTGTGAAAATTTCAACTGTCTAACTATCACGGTTCATGAGATACAGCTTGGTAACAGACAGACAGACAACAGACAGCGGAGCCCTAGTAATAGGGTCCGTTGTACCCTTTGGGTATGGAACCTTAAAAATGGGTCAATTTCCATTAATTCTTCCAATTTGAAGATCAAATCAAAAAAAAATTATTGCAAATAGGCTATTTTTAGCACTTTTACAAGTCAAAACTAGATAATGTATTTAAAAATAATAAATATTAAATTATTGTACATTTGTAGCAGGCATAATTAAACAAACTTACACAGTACTTAAGAAGAATCCAACTCGGCTGGGCAGCGTTCGGGAAGCTTCGTCCTATCTTTTCGTCCAAAATACCGCAGAGCCTGAAAACGAAAGTTTTCAATCAGTGTGTGTTGCCAGTGATGACTAATGGAACTGAGACATGGTCTCTTACTGTAGGCCTCATTAGTAAGCTCAAAGTCGCGCAGCGAGCTATGGAGCGAGCTATGCTCGGTGTTTCCCTGCGAGATAAGCTCCGGAACGAGGAGATCCGCAGGAGAACTAAAGTGACCGATATAGCTCTTAGAGTCAGTAAGTTGAAGTGGCAATGGGCAGGCCACATCGCTCGTAGAACTGACAACCAATGGGGAAGAAAGGTTCTCGAGTGGCGACCACGGATAACGCAGCGTAGGCCGGCCCCCCACTCGGTGGACCGATGACCTGGTGAAAGCCACGGGGAGCCGATGGATGCAGGAGGCGAGCAGCCGCTCAAGGTGGCGTGCTCTGGGGGAGGCCTATGTTCAGCAGTGGACGTCTTCAGGCTGTTAATGATGATGATGACACAGTACTTATTATCAAAAATGTCAAAATATTATAACAAACCTATTACAATACGAGTTTGAAAAAAAAAGTTCTCTTCCCCACATGTGCAAGCAATCCGGCACAATGTAGAATAGAATTTAAAGCTTTTCTTCCCCATGTAAAGAAAACATCCTACGAAAATGTGGATTAAACTGTATGTATATTTACAAAACCCTTAATGAAATCCAAACTTAAATTCTTGCATCATATTTAGAACAGGCATTTAGTTAAGCTGGGAATCAAATTCCGTCTAGTAAGTTGTGTTGGAGTGTTCGTTGGATTAAGCCGCGCCGGCGATAGGGCTCCTTTGGGACAGCGACGGTTACTCTTGGATCTGATGTCCAAGGTGTAAAAGATAGCGGGTATTATGAGGAACATGATCACATTAAAACATTCTTATGTAAATGAATGACGTTACGAGCGCGTCAATCGCCTGATTTTAAGCGTCACGGCTGCCCATAGCAGTTTCAGTATTACTCGGAACTCTAAATTATAAAGTTTCGCGTGACACTGCACTGCGCACGCCATCCTAAGACATCTCACAGTCTAGTAATAAGATTACTTGAGATGATCTGATCAGCGATGTGATCGTTCCTGGGTCCCTAGATACAGAGAATCTTAGTTAGGGTCCAAGATTTATGTATGTGATCGAAGAAGGTAAAAAAAAACATACAAACATGATAGAAAATACATGCATCATTTCACTTTTGAAATTTGACGTAGAGTAGGCGGCCTCCCAATAGATGGACCGAAATACCGCATGAAACCGTTGAATGCAATAAGTAATTAGCTGTTCAATGTGGTGTTACAAGTGGGAGGTTGGCGTAGAGGTACAACAATGAACGTTTTCCAGCTAATGATGGTCGTGTTGATATTTCAGTATGAGAGGGATATCACTATTGAAATCTTTCACATTGTATTAATTAACAACTAAATAACACATTAAAATACATGTAAATAAAAGTAGATGTCATAAAAAACGATATATTATCACCCGCTACATCTTGTAACTTGTGATTTAAACAGACGAAATTGGACTCGAAATGATTGAATGCAGTTGTAAAAGCGAGTGGTTTAAAATATAGAAGTAGTTTACTTTTAGGTTAGATGTATTTTTATGGAAAATGACATAACGCCTTTTCACTTCTACCCTCTTTTTTAATATAGGCTTAGTGGTTTTATTCTTTAGGAACTGATACAATAATAGGTACTAACTAATTCACTTCACTTCATCAGCTGGACGACGTCCACTGCTGAACACAGGCCTCCCATAGAACGTCACTTTGGACGATTATCCTAGGGGGGATTTGCTATAATTACCATGCTTGGCAGGCGGCTTGGCGCAGAAGATTTTAATGTACCGAGGAGAATGCTGCTGCCCATTGCCTGGTTATTCCCTTTTCTGGCTTTTACGGCACCCACGAGAAGAGATGGGGGTGGTCCTATTCACAAACCAAGACCACACGGCCAACTGCGCAGCGTTTTGCGCTGCTTTCACAGCCACCATTGAGTTTGAATCGCACTATAAAAGCACTAACACTGGCTGCAGACCTATCTTAAATGGCCTAATGACCTAAATGATCTGAAGCAAGATAACTAAATATTGTAAGCCAAAACAAGTTTTTTTATGGTTAGGTCTGTAAAATATAAAATCGAAAAACTCGGACGCACGAGAGCTTTAATTTTTATTTATTTGCGCAAACAAAAGAATTATAATTTTTATATACTTGTCAAGAGTGCTTTGACCACAATGTCTCCTATTAAAATTCTTTTCTTATCATTCAAACATTAAAACATAACCACCTTTCTAAATGACCGATATAATTTTATTAAAAGTAACAGAGTAAATAATAACAGCTTAAAACAAAATAACCTTCAAAGAAGTACGCCATAATCTCAACAGAGCGTAAATACGGTTAATTTATCTTTGTTGCAACTGAACCTCAAAGAGAAGCAGCCGCGTTTTAATAAAGAAGAGAGAAAGTAATCTTCCAAGCTAGTAGACGACTCAAAGACAAAGCGAATACGCGGGGTTTTATTTGTCTTATATTTTGGCTCCACACATAGTGTATTTAGCCAGTGTCAAGTATTGTTATTTTTCAACAGTCAAGTCTTAGTAACACTCTGGGTAGTCATAGTCCAGTCTAATTCAGGTAGTCAAAGTCCAGTGTAAGTCATGCCCTAGTAAAGTGGTGGCAATTTTACTAGAAACTTCTATGGAATTTTGGAACACGAATAACCACGTTTCACGACATTATATCACTTGCCCTCACTCATACTCGTAATTCAGCACTTAATGTGTGAAACACAACCAATTTTAAACATTAACACTGGAAAAAAAACACAAGTTTTGAAAAATAATACAATGCAACGACGTGAACTATTTCGCATTCCCGCCAAAATTAAACGAGTGATTTATTTTAAAAACATGGAAATAATCAATGAGTTCTCAGACGTGTATGAGAAGCGAGAAAACGGTAAATTATGATCTGCGGCTGCGTAGGTCCTAAACAGTTTCACCAATTTAAAAAACATTTTTTTTTTATTTAAAAGACTATTCATTCAAAGTTGATTTAATCCATGAATCGTCATAACAATTGTCATAATGAAACAAGGGGTTTTGCACTCATTTTTTTTAATCTATAATATCCCACTGCTGGGCAATGGTCTCCCCCATTATTTTCCATTCGTCTCTGTTTGTGGCGAGTTCATCACGCGGTGACAACAAAGATATGTAATCAGTTACATAAGAAGAAAAAAAATTGTTCGTAACAATTTGAAAATAAGGAAACTCACAATTTTTTTTTTTTAACTTCGTGCAGTTACTCGGTTATCATATTGCGAGCGGTTATTATATTTTCTATATTTTAGTGTTAGGTGTCGTGTAATTGTTCAACCAATCACAGATACCTATAGATGGTTTGCTATTATTGCTATTTATTTAAATGATTTAACTTTTATACCACGAAAAAGGTTTTCGGTAAACACCCATCATACCCAATTTTTTTAATAATATCCAACCTTATACGAACCCCAATAAATTAACGGAACTATTTCCAAAACTGGCCGTAACCATAAGGTCATAAAAGCCCTACGGAAATGAGGCATTTAAATTCCACTGGCGGGCCAAAGGTGTCAACCTCCATACCTCCAATTTGAGCTCTTCTAAATTACAAAGGTCTTCGCATAAATTGTTCCAATATTCCGGGACGAGAACGGCATGTTAAGCTTAAATAAGATGCGGCTTACACCGAAAAGTATTCTATTAAAATATGTCCAAAAATAACAATGTAGAAAGCGAAATGGCCATGTGGTCCCATCTTATTAACAGGACCACTCCATCTCTTCCCGTGGGTGCCGTAAGAGCTGGCTAAGGGAATATCCAAGGAATAGGCAGCAGCATTCTTTTCGGTACATAAAATGTACTGCGTTCACCAAACCACCTGCCAAGCGTGGTGATTAATTCAAACAACAACAAATACAGCAAGCGTCCAATGTAGCATTTTATGAGAGAAGCCTGTATTCAGACGTCTTCCGGCCGATAATATGAAATAAAATGTTAGGTAATACTGAGATATTACAACACAAGTTTAAATTTGCTGAAAATTCAATGTAGGTTCGATATAAAAAATCCAAATTATTAAATTCTGCTACTCTTACTGCAACCTAAAGAAAGTTAACCTAGTTTTTGATCTAAATTATAAACTTAATTAAAATTCTTACCATACTTGCGCAATCATTCCAAAATACATATTTCAATAAGCTTCTATAAGATATTTGTATTTTATAAAGACATTTCAATAAATGTCTTTATAATTAACAAACAGATTTTGAAGTTCTTTTATTGACACTGCGATGGTAACCAAAAACTCTATAGAATAAATAGCTGGGTTACAGTTCGGTGTGACAGCACCCCTCAGTCACGTAGCTCGAGATGCGTCAACGCGATCGATTCCGGATGCCGCCGCGTGCGTATTTTTCATTAACGCTAAACTTGTGCACACTATGTTGAAGAAGAATTTTGGTTATACGCGACGGCATTTTGAGTGTGGCGTTCTGCAGCAATAACTCTTTTATTTACTAAAATAATACATATATAAATATAACGCCCAGCAGTCACATACATAGATCCTGGACCCTAACTAGGATTCCCTGTATCTAGTGACCCCGGAACTACGAGGACTATGGTCGCACAACACCCAGACACAGAACAAGTATAAGCGCTTTTTTTCTCTGCACAAATACTTGTACTATCGCGGGAATAGAACCCGCTGCCAGGTTATGAGCCGACCTGCTCAAGCACCACACCATGGAGCCTATCACAAAGAATAATACAATATCGTTTATTATGGGGATATTTACCATGTAGTTTATTTGATTCGAGTTACCGACGGCGTTGCTATAAGCACCAAGGTCCGGTCCGGTCAAACTAAAGAACTTGCGGGTGGGTGATATAAAGTTATGTGCACACGCAGCGGTCATTGTTATTTACCAGTACCTACAGTTCTTAGCTAAAAATATAAAATGTGGATCATTAAGTTGATCATCATCGTCATCAACTGTCTTAATACGTGCACTGCTGAACATAGGCGTCCCCAGAGATTGCCACTTTGAGCGGCTGCTCACCTCCTGCATTCGTGGTCGCCACTCGAGAACCTTTCTTCCCCATCGGTTGTCAGTTCTACGAGCGATGTGGCCTGCCCATTGCCATTTGAACTTCCTAATTCTAAGAGCTATACGGTCCCTTTAGTAAGTTCGTTTTTAAAGTTCTAATCCGGCCAAATAAATGTCTGTGTGAATCCAAAACAATGCATTTTAGTGGTTCTGTTCAACAATCTACGACACAAGCCTACTACCAAACCATACGATTCGACGCAACAGACGGACATTGAGTTATCTGCTGATACGATCCTAGCACAGCGCAGCAGTAAACAGATGTACATCTTTGAAGATATTAGGATACCTAAGTAATATTTATATTATATTTTTGAGTCAGTTTCAATTTAAAATCATAAATTAATTGGTCAATCAGGAATGATAGCCACAATTTAACAGAAATAAATGAAAATTGTACGCCCCCAACATTCTTATAGTTCATCATCATCATCATCAAAAGCCTGACATCCATGACATCGTCTACTGCTGAGCATAGGCCTCCCCCACAGAGCGCCACTTCAAGCGGCTGCTTGCCTTCTGCATCCATCCTTATGGTTCATCATCATCATCATTAACAGCCTGAAGACGTCCACTGCTGAACATAGGCCTCCCCCAGAGCACGCCACCTTGAGCGGCTGCTCGCCTCCTGCATCCATCGGCTCCCCGCGGCTTTCACCAGGTCGTCGGTCCACCGAGTGGGGGTCCTTATGGTTGCATACCACAAAATAATTTAATTGCTCCAAACTATAGGCAATTCTTATATTATTATACAGTACATTTAACATCACTCTTATTAATTGAGACAGAGGACAGACAGTTGTTGTTGTTGTGGTTGTTGTTGTTGTTGTTGTTGTTGTTGTTGTTGTTGTTGACAGTTGTTTACAGAGTTGTTTACAACTTTAGTATGGTTGAAGCACACATACATATTAGACAAAAACACAGTTGACTAGAAGCAAATAAATCGGGCAAAATTATACAAAGTTAAGAAAGCACCCTGCAGATCAATCCACACACAGATTTTAAAAAAGACAATGTGTATCCACCAAAGGTTATCTACTGTGTCAGTTATGCATTGGTTCGTCCGGTTAACCATTCGAATGTGGCGATTTATCGTGAGTTAGCTATTTATGGTCACAACAATGGGCCGCACTTGGTTCCACATAGTCATTGGTTAGTGTTCTGTGCCAGGGCAGATAGAGAAAAGCCTAATTTGTGGAAGCATTGATTTACGTGTTGTACAATTAGTACATTTGAAACTTTACGCATTAGAACATACGTGGAAGGGTAACTGCTAAGTGAAAGTATATATTGGTCATACATAATATTGGACAAGGATGCTTGTGTTCCCGACGCATCGAATGCTAAATAATTTAAGAAAAAATTAAATTATTTTTGTAATTTATATTTAACATATTTAATTTATGACATTAATTTTAATTTTGATTCTACTAATATAGCTGTAAGTCTGAGCGTTACTAACAATGTGGATTGAATTATCTGGAATAAATAAAATTTATTGATAGCAATGATTACAAAAACAAATATATTGCTTATGTTTTGCCTGAAACCTCTTCAACATTTGTGTGATTTTTTTGTGACTGTGTGTTTAAAGCATTATTACAAACAAGTCTTCAATCAGGGATTAAAAATGTGATGATTGCCCAGCTAGTTTCTGTAGTACACCAAGTATTCCTAGGTTTGATACTAGATGGCGCTGTATGAAATTCTACAGATATTTGGTGTAGTTTAGACTTTTCGTGCTCCTGAGTGAAGAAAATCAACCCCACAACAACAAGCGCGGTAAACTCATCTCCTCTCTCCAAATCCATTTTGTAATTCTGTTTGAATAATTCATCGCTTCCGCCGCCAAAGATTACTTTCAAATGGAAACCGTCTCATTATTCAAGTGTTGCCAATAACTTTGGGAGATGATATTTTATGAATTGATGCCTTTAGACAGAACCCTGTGTTTTTGCTACTGATTGTTTGTTTTGGTATCAGATTCCTTCAATCTTCTGACTTGTTATGATTTTGCATTGTCATTTACAATATAATTTTAGTTTGTGTTTTTTTTTCATGTTTGAATAGGCTATTGTTTAACTGCAACTCACCAGCGATGATCCAGTCGAAGACGTAGCACGTTGACCTACGAGGAGCCAATTCACTCTAGTCTTAAAGAGATCCAAATTATATTTGTTAGGAAACAAGGAAGCTAGGAGTGACCTCTATTCCCTAGCCAGTTCGCATGGTAAAGAGTCAGCGAAACGCTTGCTGTGGTATGTTGGCAAATCTACTAGGTTTTATATGACAGCGTATAACTAGTATAATCATATTTATTTACCAATGGTAGAATCTAACGCCTGGTCTAACCATCCCTGTTACTGGTTCCTTATGGGTTGCGAGGTCACAGATTCTTCTTTACAGATGTAATCGAAGCTACGGTTTGGAGTTATCTATTCTACATTGTGCCGGATTGCTTGCACCTGTAGTGAGAAAGAGAACTTTTTTTTCTTCAAACTCGTAATGTAATAGGCTTGTTTTAATTTTAACATTTATTTTGACATTTTTGACATTAAGCACTGTGATTTTGTTTAATTATGCTTGCTACAATAATTTAATTTTTATTATTTATAAATACATTATCCAGTTTTGACTTGTAAAAGTGCTAAAAATAGCCTATTTGCAATAAAGAATTTGAGTTTGAGTTTGAGTTTGATGGCAGTCGCTCGTGTAATCTTGGTAGCTCGCCGCTACAGGTTAGATTGGGAGCTGAACCCAATAACAAATGGGAAAAGGCAAAAAGGATGATGGTAGTACGCTCCGTAACTAGTATAATCATGATTAATAACCAATAGTAGTTCAATTCACAGTCTACAGATATGCTATAGACAAAATATTAAAATAAAAACTTTTTTGTTTGAAGAATAAAAATGATAACCTTTTAAAAGGAACCTTTGAGTTAGTTAAGTAATAGTGAGATTAAACCGTAGTATAGTGAATGTTACACAAGAATAACACATGAACAAAGTGTCCTCCCCTTAATAGACACGTTAAGAAAAGTATCAATGGACACATATTTGTAGTATTACTCTACTTTAGCAATTTAAGTCAAATATAAACTACTTATTAGCCGTAGTAGTAGCTGGATTGTAATTTAAATAAAGCTGCGTTTACAGTACTTTTTAACTACAAAAAATTACATAACAAAATCGTTTAACGAAGTCATTAACCACCGTTGATATCACTTAACCCCATCTTATAGTAACATAAATTTCCATTAGAAACTCGATCATATATTTTTACCATACACATTCAAGGTGACACAAAAAATGATGTTGACACTTCACCCGGGGGATGCACTCAACGGAATTGGAACTAAACAACGCAGGTGGGATAAAAAATCAATCGGTTAATGGGAACTTGTTTGGGGGAGGAGGTGAGTTATGGACGAGAGCCGGGTTACTGGGTTGAGTTGAATGGTCGAATAAAAAGTGTACTTTTCAAATTTGGAATAAATAGAAAGAGGAAAGAAATAAGGAAAAGACATTACCTATTTATTAAGAACAGCACTCACCAATATACAATAAGAGTTCCGAGTGGCACTGCAATTGCTATGCGCTTGGGCAGACTTGACGCTAGGTGAACGACTAATGTTACCTTATTCATTAATATAAAAAATGTACTATTTATTGTCCTATAAAAAAAAACATTGGTCCAGTAGGTCTTTTAGCTCTTGTAAAGGAACTACAAGGACAAAAAAATCTTAGTTTTTCTTTCAAGGAAACTCACCTAGAGTAACTCAACAATTTAGAATGGTAGCTTCTACTCTATTTTTCTAGCACAAAAAACCAATAAACAAGTGAGTTACCTGCAACAATTTCAATAGAGTTCCGACCTCATTCAGTACCAAATGAGCCGTAAGAGACGTACAACTTTCCTCGCAACTTTGCCAAAGTTAAAAGTAAAAGGAATTTGTATCGAAAGAGATAAAGTATGTTTAAAGAAGCGTGCAATGAAGTCAAGTCTTTTTTATGTAAAAACGGGACTTTTTTGCAAAAAGACGAACAAGTAACCAAACATGCCATATTTTATACCTATGGGATTCATCATCATCAACATCTTGAAGACGTCCACTGCAGAATATAGGCCTCCTCCAGAGAGCGCTACTTTGAGAAGCGGCTCACCTCCTGCATTTATTGGCTCCCCGCGGCTTTCACCAGATCGTCAGTCCACCGAGTGGGGGGCCGGCCTATACTGCGTGTTCCGGTTCGTGGTCGCCACTCGAGAACCTTCCTTCTCCATCAGTTGTCAGTTCTACGAGTAATATGGCCAGCCCATTGCCACTTCAACTTGCTAATTCTAAGAGCTATATCGGTCACTTTAGTTCTCCTGTGGTTTCTATGGGATTATATCTGATAAATCTCAGATAAAAATAATATACTTACTGACCTAACGATGGAAATATAATTATGCTCTGACACATTACGAAAATCATTCACCATATTATTTTTATTTATTTTTTATGCTTAAATGGGCTCAGGTTTGACAACATCTCACCTGATGGAAAGCGATGATGCGGTCTGTTGGAGCACATTTGCCCATGAGATGCCTATTCACTCTTGATTTGAAGAGACCCAGATCGCAATTTGTAGGAAACAAAGAAGCAGGAAGTCCATTTAACTCCTCAGCCGTGCTAATAGTAAAAGAACTAGCAAAATGCTTAGTACGGGTTCGAAGGACGTTCACGACAAAAGGATGCAACGACTCGCCACGTCTTGAAGTCCGATGGTTAAAAGGGGATGATGGGATTAGTTGATGGAGATCCTGCGCACATTCCCCAAAATGCAGCCGATAGAAAATGGACAGACTAGCAACTCAAATATGCATTTAGCTTCGTGGTCCACCGAATAAAACATGCTTAATACATACGATAAAAAAAACTATATAAAAAGTACTTTAATTATAATTATTGGTACCTCAAACAAATTATAAAAACACCAGCAACTCGTCATGATAAAAATCTACACAACTAGCAAATCCTACATCGTTGAAATACTGAATAACTTCCAATTAAATAGAAGATCCACTTCAGGATTGAAAAACCTCTTCCAATACTGGGCTCCTATTGAAATAGTAGCAAGTACACTGTATCGACGTCAAAGTAAGCTAATAGAGCAGCAGATAGGGCACGGTGCAAAATTGAATACGTCCCAAGCCAATCTCCACGATAGATGCATTGGTGTGGTCTAAGAAGTAGGCTGTAACTGATTATCAAAAGATTATTTTTTATCACAGTTTTTCGTAAAGTGACTCTTCTGCCATCGTTTTTAGAACCAGAATCCAACAAATTTCACACACCACACCAATTACCACACACGTTATAATATGATAACCCAATTCAGTTAAGTTTGTATCTCACGTTATACGTACATTTTCATCGTTTCGTTTCGTTCTAGTTCCAGTTCCAGTTTCATTTTCAGTTCCAGTTCCAGTTCCAATCCCAGTTCTAGTAAAACCAAAATGAAACAAAAACTGGAACTGGTTCCAGTTTTTGTTTCGTTTTGGTCGATACCGATGTCGATGTTTGTTCGTGCCATCAACACGGTTTTTCTCTGACGGCGTGTGAAAATAAGAAGCCTGCGCGAAATTTTTCACAAATTTAATTAACGATACAGCTCTGTGTTTTTTCTCGCAACTGTGATGAAAAACGTCGTATGGCATGCGTGTGAATTGATCATAACCCACTTGTATCATAATGTACTATTTTGTATTACCACCTTATATGGTTTTAAAGTCCATCACTTATCAAAACCCGATCCAACTTAATCTGATCGCACGTCGCAACAATGAGGCTTCGATCACAAAGACCTTTGTGATCAAAACCTTGATTTTAATTGTAAATTTACAAAACTGGGAATTATTAGTACTAATCTAAGGACCATTACTAAAAAATCACGCAGTGAACATTATTCCATATTTTTAATGTAAACCTAACTTAGAAAAACCAAAGAAAGATAATTCTCATCAAACTACTGGCTACTACTGGCACTAGAAAGTCGTGAAAACAGTGGAATTTCTAATGCTGTCTCCTTCCCACTACATTTTTATATAATGGTGGGAGTAAGACAACAAAGAAGCCTGCACCAGCATAGTTTTTCCAATGGCACATATAGGTAAGTACATGTCAGCTTCAATTATTCTTATTCGTTTAGTTGACTTAAACTCTGTGGATATTAAGTCAAAGCGTTACATCGAGAGTAGAGTTAAGACGTGAACTGTTGCTAGTTATCCACTATTGTCAGATCCGTTGCAATAGGGTTAACAATCCGACGGTGTTGGCTGCTCTGACTTTATTTGTACCCAGTAACTACACTTGTACTGGGAGTCGTCGCCGGCACCAGGTGTTCTCATGACCCGCGCTACGCACTTGCCATGCCAACACCGCGCCTACAATTAGAGCGTTGTCTACGCTCAATTTATTTACGCGCAAGCATGTCGACATATTCAATGATAGCATAACAGAATTTATCTGTGAGTGTTGCTTCGATAGCTCATGTTTGACTGTAAAACATTAGAATTTTCCCAAAATCACTTGGCCACTCACCCGCCGGCCGCTTCAGTTCCAACTCCTTCAATCCAGGACAGGACAGGGGTCCTAGGACTTCCAGGCGATCGTGAAGTATCCGCACGATGCACTATAGCACTAATGTTTTGAATTTTGGTTGCACAGAGAAGATTTTGATAGTTTGATAGTCTTTTTATTATTTTTTACGCAGCTCACACGCATAGATAGCGGTTATAAAAGTGTGTGTAGTTCCTGTCGCACACGCTTGGAGTCGCGTGCGTCGCAGAATCGCGGGGATGGCGGGTGTTTTTGAATTGGTATGGGCCAAGGTCCCTACAGTGAGTTTAAGTTATTTTATACGAATTGTTTAAGATAGGTAGCGTTTTGGTGTTTTTAGACTTAGCTTACTATCGTTTTACATATAAACAAATAAACATCAGTTTTGTAAAATAAATTGCAATACAATGCCAATGATGTAGCTAAAATGTGAATAAAATTGAATATTTTTTTTATATATTTCAAAAAAAAATTGAAATTGTTTGAGAACATGATGATATTTAATAATATATTTATAGCTAAAAAGAATTGAAATTTCTTGGACCACACACCGGTTCTACATAAACAGAAATAGTAAGTGTAGAACGGGTCGGCCGATAATGTAGAGTTCTGAAGCTAAAATGAATTTTACTTTTCTTTACAGTTTTTAAAGCTGATGGTTTGGGTTTGAGTAGCAGCTAGTCATACTTACTTATAAGTACACAATTATTTGTTTAGAGATTAGTATTAATTACTTTTGATTTATGTGCAACCTTTATTTCTAGGAATCAGACTGACCCAGATTATTTTTAGCCCCCGACCAAACAAAGGGGTGTCATAAGATTAAGATTAACGTGTGTGTATATGTGTTTGTCTGTGGCTCCCTACCCTAGTCTGTAACTCCCAAACAGATACACCAATTTTAATTTTTTTTTGTATGTTTGAAAGTTGACTTGATTGAGAGTGTTCTTAGCTATGATTCAATGCTTAGTCTTTGATTTCAAGTATTATTTGTTCACAGTAAATTAAAGAAAAATAAATAAAAGTGATAAAAATAAATATAAATATCTGTCGATATTTCACACAGCGCATCTAACCCCATACTAAGCATAGATTGTACTATGGGAACCAGATAACTGAATACTTAGATACTTTTTTGTTGGCAAATACATACTTAGAATACAATATAACACCCAGACATAGAACAAACATCGATGCAGAAAAACACAAAACATGTTTATCCCGGGTGGAAATCTAACCCACAACATATAGTTTAGAAGGCAGAGCTACTACCAACTGGGATCCTGCCCGGTGACGCTGTAAAGGTCGGTAGAGACCAACAGCATTAGACCGTTAAAAAAAAAAATTACTACCAACTGGGTTATCAGACCAGTCAATAATACCACATATATTTGTACACAACATAAAATAAAAACAACCTACAAGCGACAAGTCAATACAAAGGCATTAAAAATCGTCACTTCCGACAAAGCGCCAACGCCTCAAAGTACTAAACAAATCATCCCTCAGACCTATCCACGTCACTCGACTTCAAGCCGAGAGCAGTCAACGATGTAAACAGTTTTACATCACCACCCAACCTTGACCTACCTCTCCCTTTCCAAACTTTAACAATAAAGGTGGCAGCAGAGTGACCGGTTGTCACGTTAGGGACCAGGAGAGACTGGCTGTCATGTCTCGGTACAGGCGCCACGGTTCTTCAGTGACAATGCGTGCGGCGCCTGTTAGGCGAAGGATGACGTCATTAAGAGGTTAATTGTTCCAGGTTTATTATGACGTCATAAAGTGATCTTAAGATGTATGGTCGTTAAATTTTTATGAAATTAGGATCTTTACGGTGTTTGTAAATTAGTTCCGCTTTTGACTGTGAAGTTAAGGGCTGGCTTATAATTATATCGGTAGCATTTCACAGAGTATTAAAGAATAATACTCTATTGTGTTGTCTATTGTTTTATTGTGGTTGTATTTGTGTGAGTTAAAAGTGCGCAGTGAAAACGGATATTAGAATTATATATTTAACTCTTTCTAAATTGTTATAATAGAGATCGCAGATTGAGGAATTTGAACCATGAAGGTTTTTATGACCAAGTTTCAGGCAAGCCGTTAGCGTTCAAGACAAGCAAGCAAACCATCAGTAAAGCTATACCCAATTAGAAAAATGTAAATGTAAATGCTGAATGTCTATCTTTCTGTCTATTTATTATCGTTTCACTACTTAATGGCAGAATAGAACGTAATAATGAAGATAGTTTAATTACTTTTTTTCCACAAACTTTGATCCACGAACTAAAACTAAAACATTAACATAAAATAACAACAGAAAATACATCCTCCATGATAATCTTGATGAAAAGAGGGTGTTTTTCTTTCATTAATTAACGAATGTTTTTACTTTTAATAATAGTAATTGCTTTTACTAATATAGGGTATATTCGTTATAAAGGTAACACTATAAATGCACTTAAAACATTGTTGTAACATAATTTACAACACAGTACACAAAGTTGCAACATGAGTCCAAAAACTGTTGAAACAGCTCTTCGTATGCAAGTTTCAAATTCCTTTGACACTCGACCAACCAGGTTAAGTTCCTATAACAAGCGAAAAGCGACAAGACCGCTGAATATAGACCTCTCACATTGGAGCGGGGATTTTTGACATAATCACCAATCATAATTGGCGATCGTTATCTGATCGCAGCGCTCAAAGTGGCACCCTTTAGGGGAGGCCTATGTCCAGCAGTGGACGTCTTCAAGCTGATGATGATGATGATCTGATTGCAGTAAATAATACTGCAGACCAAAGAGAACTCTGCTGCCGATTCCCTGGATATTCCCTTAGCTGGCTCCCACAGCACCCACGGGAAGGCGGGTGGTCTTATTCTGACGCCAGGACTTAACAGTATTTTTAATAGGTATATATTTTACCTAAATCAATACTTTTGATCCTTGGTTCCCTGGAAAGAGTTCCTACGGAAGAACGGGTAAGTAAAAAACTAGAAATACATGATATTAATGATATGTAATTTATTCGCTGACAGTGGGGCAGTACCCACCCCCTATGCAAGTTTCCCAAGTCGTTCTAGACTAGCTCTAGACTTGTCCAAGTTTCACTTTGACAGAACTGTAATAAGTAGATCCAAGTTATACATATTCTATGATGGAACTCTAAACTTATTTTGTGCAGCTTACAGTGTTACAAAATTAATCAAGAATTCAATCTGTGTAATATATTTTTTTAAATCCGTGACAATTTGGCATATTTTTGCTTTTATTAACCATGTAGGGTTGGTTTGCGAATAGAACCACCCCGTATCTTCCTGTGGGTGCCGTAAGAGCCAGCTAAAGAAATTCATCTCGGGAATGGGCGGCAGAATTTTTTCTCGGTACATTTTAATGCAGTCTTCTGCGATCGCCAAGCCGCCCGTCAAGCGTGGTGATTATGTCAAACCCTTCCCCCTATGATAAGCGTTTAAAGTCTCCTTTTATGGGAGCTCAGGCCTATGTTCAGCAATGGACATCTTCCGGCTGATAATGTAAGTTTTTTTTTTTAAGTTTTAAAATTTGCCAAAATAGACATCACCGGGCCTCTAATTCTGTATGAAAACACAGATTCCACACAATACGAAACCACGTTGTTATTGTGTCTTGTTCAAATCGTGTCACAGCATTAGAAATATTTTCATTAAAGTTATTTTTATTCCGAATAAATATTGACATAAGTGGTGGTAGCTTTTGACGTATTGATGTTTCGGAACGCGTCTCAGTGGAACATTATGATTTTTGACAGTTCAAACCGCGCCAATTCCAAATTCATTTCGCACGGTTTCGTTTTCATTTCATAGAGAATAGATATTTGCAGATTTCTTACGTAAGACAAGGAATTCGCGTGGTTTCAAAGTAAGAATCGTAAAGTGGTCATACAGAATTAGGGCCTTGTTCGGACTAAAAACTTTCCTTTAAATATGGGTTTAAGCCCGTCGTGATCGTATTTTGTTATTAATGTTGTCATCACCATTTTAGCGAGAATTGATTCCTTAATTAATGTTTTAAATTCTAAAGGGACAACTTTTCCTTCCTTTTCCCATTAAAATTTTAAATTGCATCGAGATGCATCTATAGGTACAGTTCCCAGAATCCGTAACCCAGCTCTGCGCTAAATCGCACGACTTTGTTTCGGTTCGCGGTGAGCGCTGCCAAAATTTCGGCCTAGCGCTATCTGAGGGCCTACACTCTCAACGCGATTTATTTATGTGGTTGGAAAGTTGGAAAGCCTACGTCTTTATGATATTCCTAGGATGGATATTTTATCCGCTGTGTTTTATAATAGCTAAATTGAAATACACAGTGTTTATTTCGAAAAAACGTAGACATGGTCAACCGCTTCATTACTTACTATATGGTACAATGAGACGGTGGTCAAATGCAAGCCTACCATAGATAAAAAGGTGGATGGGTACAGTTACGTTAGTGACTGGCTCGATAGCTCAGTTGGTAGTAACTCTGCCTTCTGAACTCTAGGCTGTGGGTTCGATTCCCACCCAGGATAAACATTTGCGTGATAAACATAGGTGTTTGTTCTGTGGCTGGGTAATATATACTAAGTGGTAGAACTTTTCTGCAAAGTTCGTCTAGGTAGGTACCACCGCTTTGCCAGTTATTCTGCCGCCAAGCAGTAGTGTGCAAGCACTACTGTGTTCCGGTTTGAAGGGCATTGTAGCTAGTGAAACTACTGGGCATATGAGACTTTATGATCTGATCACTCAGTCTAGTAATCTGATTACTAGACTGTGTGATGTCTCAGGATGACGTGCGCACTGCGCAGTGCAGTGTCACGCGAAACTTTATTGTTTTAAAATTCCGAGTGACACTGCAACTGTTATGGGCAGCCGTGTCGCTTAACACCAGGTGAACGACTAGCTCGTCACGTCATTCAATCGCATAAAAAAAAAATTGTATTCTATGTATGTATTTACAAACAAAAAGTATCTAAGTATTGTATCAGTTATCTGGTTCCCATAGTACAAGCTATGCTTAGTTTGGGCACAGAATAGATAATATATATTTGGGGCTAGATCGCGCTGTGTGAAATGTCCACACATATTCATTTATATTTACTATTTATTTATTTATAAATGTAATTCAAATAAGTATTATTATTGATTTTGTTCATCACATCATCAAGACGTACACTTCTGAACATAGGCCGATGTTTTATGGGTAAAACGCCATTTTGTATGCTCACGAGTATCATAGGAGAGTTTTGCCATAATCACTACGCTCTATTTACACGGGACATAATTGCGTAACAATAATTATTATTGTGTGGAATTATAAAAACAAATGAGCATATTTGTATTAGTTTTACGATCAAAGGTAGAGTTGTTATAAAAGTTTTGCGATTCAAAATTGTAATTTAATCTACTTCAACCGTTAAAAGAGTCATTGTAATGACTCTTATGCCGACAAAAAAACAAGCTACCTACACTTAGAAAAATAGTTTATCCATTTAATAATAGTACTTCTTTTAACACCCGCCAGCGACATATAGAAACTTGTTGGCAGTCGCTGCGGCCTGCACATGTATAAGGACGATATTGTGTGGCGATATAAAAGTGTTCAGGGGCTGGCTTGGCACCTCGCGGGGTTACATGTAAACGGTACTAAGATTGAATAACAATTTTTTTACAATACATTTACTTACAACAAAGTTAAAGTTAAATAGTTTAGCACATCACACTAATATTATAAAGGCGAAAGTTTGTGTGTATGTGTGTATGTTTGTTACTCTTTCACGCTCTAACAGCTGGACGGATTTGGATGAAAATTGGTATGGAGGTAGCTTATACCCTAGATTAAAACATAGGCACACATTTTATCCCAATAACGGGAACGGTTCCTGCGGGAATGCGGGTGGAACCGCGGGGCGCTGCTAGTTACAAATATATAACGAAAATGATAAGGCCGTGCCGCTTAGGCTTCAGGTGAACGAGCAGCTCGTCACGTCATTAATCGTACATACTATGTACATAGTCGTGTACGTACATACGTCATTAACATTAAAAGGCTATTATTATTACTGAACGGGTTTTGCTGAATCAAATCAAATCAAAACGTTTATTTGCCAAAATACATGTATAGTATTAGATGTTACAGTAAATTTAGCTCATGTATTTAGTCTGCAAGCAGACGTGTAAATGTTATATATTTTAATAAATAGTTCCTATTTTTATTATTTATATTATTTATTAAATAAAAAAATTAATAAATAAATATGTGTGGGACATGTCACGCAGCGCCATCTAGCTCCAAACTAAGCATAGCTTGTACTATGGGAACCAGATAACTGATACAATACTTAGATGCTTTTTTTGTTTGTAAATACATACATAGAATACAATATAACACCCAGACACAGAACAAACATCGATGTTCATCACACAAATGTTTGTCCTGGGTAGGAATCGAACCCACAACCTATAGAAACAGAGTACAGAAACAGAGAGACAACAGAACAGAACAGACACACAAACAAAACAGAACAGAGACAACACACACAACAGAGAACAGAGAAAGAGAGAGAGAGAGAGAGAGAGAGAGAGAGAGAGAGAGGAGGGAACAGAGTTTTAGTTTAGTTGGAGTGTAGTTGTAGTATTTATGAAATATATTAGCTTATTTTTCGAGAATTTTTGTTAGTATTATATAATATTTATTTATTAATTTATAAGTACTAGTGCGACCTGTCGCACGGTATTTGTGTCTACGAATCACCCACCGTAGATTGCGTGATTAAAAAAAATCTTGAGAATTACTATAGCGTTATTCGATAGTAAGTGATAATCTTTTAATAATCTGGCTTACTTTCTGCACATTTCCAAAATTCAAGTAAAATATCGGTATAAAAAAAATCGGATTGTAAACGGATAATAGGAATAACTCAAAGCAGATAATAAGTTCTCCGAAGCGCGAATGACGAAGCACATGTAGTGCTACGGCGTAGCTCCGTAGCAGATGTGTTACGTCGTAGCAGCTGTGTAGCCGCCTGCTACGTTGCCAAAAAAATATACGAGATTTTGTTGAGTTTGTGCGAAATTAAAGCATATTTTGCTGATGAAAATATTAATTAAAATTTAAGAGCGCGTTTAATTTTTTTGTCAAATAGGTCGACATTCCATCCAAGAATATAGTTTGTACCTACTCAATAGAAACTTTTTATTTTTGTAACAAATACAGGTTTATATTTTTCTATATACATAGAATTTGAAAACCTCCAATAATACCATAATACAAGATAATACTAATACTGTACTACTCATGATTATAATACTCATATTTACTTTTTTTTTATTGCGGTTGATTTTTAATCTAAAAGTAGCTCTGTTGTCTTTCTGTCACATTATAACAAAATAGCTAAACCAATCTTGATAAAATCTGGTGTGGATAGATTGAATCCTGGGAAGGACATGGGATGCTTTTTATTGCAATAAACTGTAGTCCATGCGTGCGAAGCTGTAGACAGCAGCTAGTTCTTTTTCAAGAAGAGTTCGATCCACAAAGGCTAATGGCATAAGCCATCCCAGGGCCTCCATGGCTCTTATCTTCTTCTTTTTCTCGTGTAAGTATTGCTTACTTACCACTTACCAAGTAAGTGGTCAGCTCTGGAGTCGAACAGAGTCGTAAGACAATAGTCGTTAAGCCAAGTCAGAAGCTTGCTGAGTCTAACAGATTAACGTGCCCTCCAAATCACGCTAGCGCTTAGTTGTAAATACCACTTTTTATAGCGGTCACCTATCAAAGTAGCAATCGCAGCGAACGTTGCTTAACAAGCGCAAAAACTTAGTTTGCACTTATTGTCATCAACACCTGTGACACCTGCACTGGAGCAGTTGTGCAATTACCCTAAAACCGCGCCCCATTACTTTAAAGAGCTGGGCTGACTTGGAGAAAATGCACAATACACCTCAAGCGGGACGTTAGTGCAGGCCTACATACGCACACTTAGATACACTCCACACACATACATACACACACACACATAGACATACACAAAGAGGCGGTAAGCTGCCTCTATGTCAAATTATTATTAGAAAAATGTGTTGCTTAACTTTATCGATCGGTTAGGAACGACTGACCGTGCTTCACTATGAGCGCTCCTAGTTTTTATGACTGCTATTATTTAAAGATAAACACCAAAAAACTATAGAAAACACAAATTAAAACAAACAATCCAACAACTATCAGACCGCTGTCCAAAGATATTTTAAAATATATCATTTACTAATAAACCATCGCTAAGTTTTCCCGTTATCCGTAATCCCGCGGGAATAATTCATGTCCGCGTCCCGGATGATATCCTCATCTCGCCGGGATGGGGGTTTAGTTGAGACCACTTTTGTGTAATCACAAAGACGTTTTGATTCGAGGTTTGATCGGGGTTTATATGTATGACTGAGGATTGTCTTTTGTTTATAGTTTAAGCACGGTTGTTGACCAATGGTTTCGATCTTACGATAGATGAAATGCATTAGCCTTCTTTTTTTGAATAATTATGATTGTCAACTGTTTCCTTATTTTATGAGGCGACTAGTTGAATATAATTTAAGGGTCATAGTGCTCAGTGAGCTGAATTGCGCTTTATTACATAGTAGCAAAAGTCGTTATTTATTTGAATGGTTCACATTAGCTGCCACCTTGCTCCCGCTGAGCCGCACTCCCTCTATAACCACATCAGTTTCCTGAGCCATTCTCGTTATTTGAGTCACACTCGTTGCGTTATCTCAGTCGCACACACTCTATGAGCCATATCAACTTTCATACTTGGTCTTTGAGTCACACTCGTTGCGTTACCTGAGTCGCACACACTCTATGAGCCATATCAGCTTTCTAAGCCACACTCTTAATTTGAGTCACACTTGTTACGTTACCTGAGTCGCCATCACTCTATGAGCCACATCAGCTTTCTGAGCCATAATTGTTCCTTGAGCCACACTCGTTGGCTGAGCCGCACTAAAATCACTCTCTGAGCATTATCACTCTCTGCTCAGAGTCACACTCGCTCTTTGAGCCACACTCACCATTTAACCATAGTTGTCTTGTACCATACAGTACAACTACAAATCACAAAAACATTTCATTCGTCAAATTCGTTGAAGCTTATTGTGAAATAAAAACCAGGTATCGAATAAAATTAAACACACTGCACATTATAATTTTGATGTTTTTCATATTATCGTCGGTATAACAGCGGCTGCATACGTTATCACACATTATAACGAGGTAGCTAGGTAGTGAGTTATTCACGCGTTGAAAACAACTATTTTAACAAGCCAACCCGCTATTTTATTAAACTGCTCATTTTCGTTCACTTTGCCTAAATTCATGCGAAATAGTTTCACGGTTTAAATAACATGCCGTAGCTTTTTTAAGCATGCTTATAATTTTATAGTGGATTATTAATAGTAAATAACGACTAGATAAGGAAGTTGTTACTTATAATATACATTAAATACAAAATAAACGATTTGTTTAAATCTGGGTAAGCTTTAGGTTATTATTCATTTGAAATTGATTATTAATCTTATCCGCTTATTCACTTGTACACATTAGTTAACTATAAGTGGTAGGACTTCTCTGCAAAGTTCGTCTAGATAGGTACCACTGCTTTGCCAGTTATTCTGCCGCCAAGCAGTAGTGTGCAAGCACTACTGTGTTCCGGTTTGAAGGTCACTGTAGCTAGTGAAATTACTGGGCGAATGTGACTTTATGATTTGATCGCACAGTCTAGTAATCTTATTACTATACTGTGTGAAATCTCAGGATCACGTGCGCAGTGCAGTGTCACGCAAAACTATACTAATTTAGAGTTCTGAGTGATACTGCAATCTGTTATAGGCAGCCATTACGCTTAACATCAAGTTAACGACTAACTCGTCACGTCATTCCTTTTACAGAAAAAATATATCTAAATCTGACTCAAAAGCATATCCATCAGTTAAATTTACTTCATCATCATCCCTACCTGCCTGACTGCGTATTAATCCACTGTTGTATAGTGCAGTGTCTCGCAAAACTGTATTATTATAGAGTTTCGAGTGATACTGCAATTTGTTATGGGCAGCCGTGACACTTACCATCAGGCGAATGACTAGCTCGTCACGTCATTCAATTACATAAAAAGAAATAGTAGTAGATGTCAACTGCTAGGACACGGGCTTTCTATCACAGGGCGAAAGTGTAGGCCATAGTCCACCATGCTGGCTAAGTGCAGGTTGGTGGATGACAATCGTGACTTTTCTCACTATGTTTTTTTTTTCTATTATAAGAGCAAGTGTCCACATTCCACACATAGATTTGAAAAATAATTAGTGATAAGACCAAGCGGGATTTGGACCACAGTACGTAGAATTAAAAGTCAGTCAAACGACCACTTAGCCACACTCGCTCTAAAACATATAATTGGTATACGAAAATGAAAGTGGAAATTAGGTAATCTTTTTTTATTTCTACCCCTCAGAATTTGTAAACCATAAATGTTAATATTCCTTTAGCGTTGTATTTCTGACAATGCTTGGTAAAAATTCACAACATATTGGTTAGGCAAAGCATTCTCAAGCATGAATTCCGGCCGAAGTTGGAACCATCTATCAAAGTCCATCCCGAAGTGGGCAGCCGTGCGGCTCCAAAATTGCGTTCGAGTTGCGGGCAAAAAATTTATATTAGGAAATTTAGAATCTGTTCACATTGACCAACAAAACTCGGACGGCTCTGAAACTTTATGCTGAAGTAAGTTCTAATTTTAAATTAAGCTTAAATCGGAAATGGAAATGATAAATGCTTAGAAAATGAGCAGATGGCTATTTTTTTCAATTTATACAGTACCTTCAGCTGTACTTTGTCTATTCTTATCAGAGCTTTCTATTGGAACATTAGCATTCATTTTCATTGATATTAAAAGCAAACATGTGAGAAGCAATCAATCAATCTATTATCAATCATTATTCATAACTAGTGAACTTATAATACTTACACGAAAGATCATTAATATTTAAGATCGAACGTTTCACTAGCGCGGCAAATTCAAATTTGCTTGCGTTCTTTTGCCAACAATAGCTTAATTACAACACGTGATTACATTAAAACTGATTTAACATAAAGAAATAGAATTTATCAACAAATTATTATTAAGAGTATCTCCTAGATATCATTAGCTTAGCGACAAATGGCAATAAACAATTTTTGTTTTAGTTTTTCAGTCTATTGCCATTTGTCGCAAAAACCAATGATATTTAGGTGATACTTTTAATTCTAATTTATTAATACATTCTTTTTATTTGCGCAAAATTAGTTTTTATGTAATCACGTTGCGTAATTAAGCTATTATTGCCAAAAGAACGCAAGAAAATAAGGTGTAACATTTCATTAGCGCGCCAAATTCATTTGGCGCGCTAATGAAACGTTACACCTTAACTGATAAATTTTGAATTAAGAAAGATAAACAAAATTACACTGACTTGTCAGAGCAAAAGTTTGTTTTGTTTTATTTTATAGATTGATAGTCTTGCGCTTAACCACCATCTCGCCTGATGGTAAGTGACGATTTGGTCTAGGATGTAACGTACGTGCCTAGAAGATACCTGTTCACTCTCGATTTGAAGACTCCAAGATTGTAGTTTTCGGGAAATACAGACGCCAGCAAAGCGTTCCACCCTTTTGGCTGTTCGGATGATAAATGTGGAAGCAAATCGCTTTGTTCGCACATGCAGGATGTTAACCATGTAACGTTGGCTTTGTTTGTACATCTGGTTGTCCGATGGTGGAATGGTGATGGCGGATTTACTTTATTGTATATTTATTAGCATATTAACGCTTTCGATTTTTAAATCGACGACACATCTGACACATTGGAAACGGGCACTAGCTGCCGCCCGCAGATACCCAGTTGGCCGAACTTTAGAACACAACAAAAACTGCTCACGCCGCGAAAGAGGTCAAGTTATGGTACGAGTTTTGTGTACTTCGGGGTTGAGTGGTCAAGGGAAAGGTTCCTCTTTCAGTGAAAGCCCATTGGAGAAATGCTTACATTAAGTGAGTATTGAAATATATGTGTTTAAAACATAGATGTAGGGGGAAGATGGAGCACGTCTTTTTACCACGTGCCTCATCTTCGGAAATAATCTGGCGAAACTGTTTTAAATATATTTGTCTTTGGTAATAATAATCATAATATTATTAAAAAACCAAACAGTGAATCTAAATTAAGTACAAAAAATATATTTAGTTTGCTTTAACTTTCCAATAACTCAAGGGTTGATTGGGTAGTTCAAACAACTTTCATTCGTACAAATAGTCCGAAAGAAAACCGAATATTTTAACTAGTTCATTCGGCCATTGCCTCTTTGGTTCAAGAGTACTAAATTGATAAAAGTAAAAAGCCTTTATGAACTGCTATACACGGTTATCAATAAATATATAAAACCATCAAATAAGATAATTTCATGATATATTTAGGCTGGGATAGTACTTAACTTTGGGTCGGTCGTAAAAATGCTAAAATATGGGCCTTTGGAAAAGATAGGCGTGCTTAAATCGATTCTTTTGGACTAGAAAGTTTATTGCATTTTCATCGATAAGAGCCATTTGTTTTCTGGGTTAGTTTGATATTCGGCTATATTATCGTCAATTAACATCAAGTGAAATGTGGTTAAAAGGGTATATTCCAAAACTCTCTACCAAAGATGCATAGGTACTGGTGGGCGTTTTTGGAATTGCGCCTAGTGATCCGCCCCGACTATGCTACATCTAGGATACTGAGCAATACTAAACGTTAGTTCTTCCGAGAATGATCCCTCAACACTCAGACTGAACAAGTATTTGCTTTTTTCCATGCACAAATATTTGTCCTGACGCGAGAATCAAACCGGCAGCTTCCAGGTTAATGAGTGACCTGCTTAACCACTACACCACACCAACCATTTCGAAAATGAGATACATAATCTGCGACAACTTATTATGGTTTTGAGCTCAAAGTTACATTGACAGCAGTAACTTTACGCTACAGTACGTATATGTGTGAACATAAACTTTAGATGAAAATGATCCAATCCGGTACAAGCGTGAGCACACTCACAAATGATCCAAGTTTGTTCGCTTTGGGTAATTAATTAAAACTGCGGAACTCGGATCTTGAGATGGCTCCAGCTCCGGCTCAAACTATCGGCTCACCAGCTCACCAGACTTCCATCCGACTGGAATGTGGGGATATTTACCTCTGTATGGTGCAAGTTATAAGATCTGTTACATTTCCTGCCCGAAGTAATGTGCACACATAACCAATGAAGCCAATTACAATCAATATTGTGCTTACCGAAAATTTGATGCTCCGATGCCTCCGTGGGATTCTAAAAACATTTTTAAAAAGAACCAGCTACTGACTGAGCGATTTCACAGGCTGGCCACCCGCCTGTTGGTTCTTGTATTGCTTGATAGTGACATTGACAGATCAAGGGTGAGGCACCCTGCTATAATTGGCTATCGTTGACTTGAATGGGTATAGATATTAAAAATAGACGGCGCGTAAATACAAGAACAATAATGGTTGCAGTAAATTTTATCAGTCAAACGCGCACAAGATCAGTGTGGGGTTTTAACCAGTGAACGTCAGCGCACTGTATAATGGACTTATTGCGAACTCTGCATCCGACATATCTCAAGCCAACTATCAAAAACTTGATATAATACCTATCAGTACATCAGGTACATCATGAGAAAATTTGAAATCGGCTTTCATCATCATCACCAACAGCCTGAATACGTCCACGGAAGTCAGCTTTAGTGTAGTTCAATTCATTTTTTTCTATTTTGCAAAGTTTGGGTGACACAAATTAAAGCTTACCAATCCATAAAAATGTTGCGAGAATTTAGTCTAAAAATGAAGTATTAAAAAATGCGTGTTGCTTATATCTTGGACCAAACTCCCGATAATTATATAAGCAAGGCTAGATTTCTCGCCTACTCTATTACACATAGGTACATGACCGAGTTATGCTCGTAAATAAACCATTGAAATTTACTTTCATCATACAAGTAATAATGAAAGTGAAATGAGAACACTCGCGTTATGAGCTTATTTAATGGCTAAAAATATTTCATCTATACCTATTTAGGTTAGATTATCAATGTGGCGGCGATTTAATTACCGCCATGTCTGCCAATAATAAGTATTGCATACTCTGATGCTCGTGCCCACTTTGATGGTTTAACGGTTTATAGTGTTGCGAGCGTAAACATTTCTTTATTCATCATCAACCCGAAATACGTCCACTTCTGAACATAGGCCTCCCCTATAAACGCCACTTTGGGCGCTTATCAAAGGCAGGATTTTCCAAAACCACCAAGCTTGTCTTTTTTGGCTTTAGCTTGGTGATCGCAGAAGATTTTAATATACCGAGAAAAATGCTCCTGCCCATTCCGAAAAAGATGGGGAGCTCCTATTCGCAAACCGGGACCACACGCCCTTATCTTTATTGTATTAACCTTATATATTTTATTATGAAAAGGATAGTATTTTTTTTTTCTAAAATATCATAATCTATTTAATAATATAGTGTATATAATTATAGGTGGCCCAGGCTTCACACATTCCTGGAAAGGCTCTTTTAAAATAATACTTTCATTGTTATTAATAGAGTAGGAATAACATTTACCGGCTACTCAACAACTTTCATATGATTAGTTAAGCTTTGTTATTAATCTAATGTTAAAAAGTTTTTATTAATTAATATTGTATTTAACTAACTGTTAAAATTTTATCCTGCAATCAAATGATCGACTCTTACGTAGTTTTTACCAAGCAAATAAAACCAAATAGTTGACGGTTAAATAAACTCTTGGAATAAACTGCATTAAATCTATATAGAATGGACAATGAGCACCGGTCTCGGTCCCAGTACCGTTCCCGCCTTTGCTTCCTACTCTGAGAATCAGTTTCAATTCCAATTTCAATTTTCCATAAATTTTTGCTCCAAGTCAAAAGGCCCGGGGTAAGTTTAAGTGGCTATGCTTGTACGATATTACTTTTAGAATGATACATATCTATATAAATAAGTGAGGAAAGATGTGGCACTAGCTTCTCGAGAGTTTGCATAAATTAGTTGCAACACACCCAATTTACCGTGTAAAGAAATATATAGCAATACGCTTGCGTAGTAAGTAGAGCCGCAAAGTATCACAAAGTATTTTTCATTGTTTAATGGGCTTACGTTTGACCACTCTCTCACCTGGTGGTTTAAAAAGGTTCAATAATAATAATAATAATAAGGAGTTCGGTGTGGATAAGTGTGCGGTTATGCATGTACATAGAGGGAAAGTTGTAAATTCCACGAATTTGCAACTTTCCGAGACTATGACTCTCAGGTCCCTCTCCGAGTCCGAAACCTACAGGTATCTTGGTATGTCAGAGTCGTTGGGTATTTCAGTAGGGGATGTTAAGCGGACGGTGAAGGAGCGCTTCTTCTGCCGTCTGACAAAAGTACTCAACAGTCTTTTGTCAGGTGGCAACAAGACGCGCGCCTTCAACGGCTGGGTGATGCCCCTACTGATGTACTCCTTTGGCATACTAAGATGGACTCAGACCGAGCTGGACGCCCTGGATAGAAAGGTCCATCAACTGCTTACCTCGCATCGCATGCTGCACCCGCGCTCGTCTGTTATGAGACTGTACATTCCGCGGAAATGGGGGGGTCGAGGCTTTCTAAATGCCAAAACCCTCCATAACCGTGAAGTGTGCAGTCTCCGGGATTATTTCCTCAATAACGAGTGCGGGATGCATCGCGATGTGGTGGCAGTTGACAAGGGCCTCACGCCGCTCTCCTTGGCAAATGAGAACTGGCGTAAACCGGTGGTACTTAGCACCGAGGACCGCAGGGACGTATGGAAAGGCAAGGAGCTGCACGGGCGGTTCTATCGGGCCTTAACAGGGCCTGATGTGGACCTGCATGCGTCGGTGAACTGGCTGCGATTCGGCGACCTATTTGGGGAAACCGAGGGTTTTGTCTGTGCAATTGCGGACGAAGTTATCAAGACGAACAACTACCGGAAATATATCATGAAGGACGGTACGGTCGACATCTGTCGGGCATGCCGCCGTCTCGGAGAATCTCTCCGACATATCATTTCCGGTTGTTCTCATCTTGCTAACGGAGAGTACTTGCACAGATACAACCTAGTGGCCAGGATCATCCATCAGCAACTTGCCCTTCAATACGGCCTTGTGGAGTCTGAGGTGCCGTACTACAAGTACACACCGGGGCCGGTTCTCGAAAATGGCCGTGCATTGCTCTATTGGGATCGCTCTATCATCACGGACAGGACTATTGTAGCCAATAAGCCTGATATCGTGCTGGTAGACCGATCCCAACGCCGGGCAGTGCTCGTTGACATCACCATTCCACATGACGAGAACCTCGTGAAGGCTGAGAAGGACAAACTCAGCAAGTACCTTGACTTGGCTCACGAGGTAACCGCCATGTGGAATGTTGATTCAACGAGCATTGTCCCGATAGTCGTTTCGGTGAACGGCCTTATAGCGAAGAGCCTCGACCAACACCTCGAGAGGCTCTCGCTTGACGGTTGTATCAAGGGTCAGATTCAGAAGGCAGTACTCCTTGACACGGCACGTATTGTCAGGAGGTTCCTCACTCTGCAGCCCTAACCACCGGTAGCTTGGGCCTTGCCCCGCTGCCGGCGGCACTCTAGGTTTAGGTTTTTTTATAGTATTTTTGTAATTTATTTTTATAGGAATATTGTAAAAAAACTTAAATTTAAGAAAATGAAATAAATGAGGTGAATAATAATAATAATAATATTTATTCAAAAAATTACATTATGCTAAAATACAATACAATATGAATCTTAGGAACTATACATAAGTCTAACAAAGCACAATACTTTCATACTGTTGTTTTTTTAATACTAAAATGGGCATCGGTGCGTCATACACTCACCTGACGGTAAGTGACGAAGTTGTCTAAGGTGGAGTACGTTTGCCCATGAGATGCCCATTCACTCTTGGCTTGAAAAGACCTAGGTTAAACCCAGGAGGAAACACTGTTGCTGAAAGACCATTTCATTCCTTGGCCGTTCAGGCTATGAATGACTCAGCAAAACACTTAGTGCGGACTTGTGGTAACTAACGATGAGTTTTAGCTAGGGACATTAGCTTATCCACAAAAAGTCGAGAATAGCTCTTACGTTCATTTCCATACACTAATAATTATAATTATGCATCTTTTCCTTTCGCACATTTTCTTACTCTGTCCTCTTCATTTTCTTTCTAATAATAATTTAGTCCGGAATAATATTTCAAGCTGTTTATTAAAGTGTTAATACTTACTTAAGTGCCTACCTATGTCTCACAATGTACGTTACAGTACATAATAAAAGAGGAGCAATTCAGATCTCTACACTGTTTTCAAAGTCTACTTCCCCTTTACAAGTTTCAGTTAGGTACTTACTTGGTTTCAAATTTCACCAAACTCCCTAACAAAATACTGCCTCATACAGAAAATGTCTGCTCGTCCGTCGTTCCATCAGTGAGAGACGACGAGACACGCCATTTGCATTTTATTAAAATCTAAATTTTATTTTTGAGCCATGGCTGGCGTTTTCCGCTTACATTGCTTCCCGGCTTATGGGCGCAACAGTGCCAACAGTATGGGTACTCAAGAGAAACTATAATATTTTTGTACAATCGCGAAGAATAATTCTTATTCATTCTTGCATACAATGATTGGGCATTAAAGTTGTATTATTGTTTTATACGCAAATAAAATTAAAGCTTACATTTTGCAGGCAGTGAATATTTGATCTATGCCTAGGAAGGCCTATGTTCAGCAGTGGACGTCTTCAGGCTGATGATGATGACTCATACCCAATTACCGTTATCATCAATGTACCTATACCTTTACTAAGTTAAGATATTTTACTGATACTTTTTAACCGCGGTAATCTGAGGTTCTGGAAACTATTTTTTATTTGGCAAGGTATAATTTCCGATTCGTGCCGTAGAAATTTCAGATTGGTTCTGTACTATTATTTTTAAATCAAAATAACTAGAAACCCTATGTTATCCAAGCATTTCTCAATATGAAACTAAGATGATGAAATTCAGTTTTAATAGAGTTTTTAAGGGATCCTTTGATACCGTTTTCTAGGCTGCCCTTACTGATTCTTCGACAGGTTATAGGTGGATTTCGTCGGTCCGCCATAATGAATTCTTCTGGGTTTGATTTTAATTATGTCTGTGTCTTGAGCCCTTTTGATGCCAGGTATTAGAGGGTTCGGAATTAGATGGGATATTGGTCGTTTAATGAAAACAAGCGTTCAGATACCCCGGGGTGTGTATGGTTTTTAATTAATTTTGTATATTTGCTTAAAATAATTTAGGATGGAGCTGAAAATTTGGAAGCAGTTCGTTATTGTATCGTAATTATAAACATTTTGGAAATGGATGACAAATAAAGTTAATTGAGAAGCCATCATGGCTAAGTTCTATATATGTATAATATATAATTATATATAATAATTTTATTTTTAAACCGTGTGTTGTATGCACTATTATTGTAAATGATCAATGCTGTCTTTTCTTTTGCACGGAATATCAGCATCTAATTCACTAATTTGTTATCTTTGTAGACCTCAACACGGCTTTAAGCTGATTTTTATATCTCCATTTTCGAAGTCCCAGTCCAAAGCACATATAAAAGTTTGGTACTAAATCAAAAGAGGATAAATTTAATCTACTAAAAAGTTATTAACTCAAAGCCGGAAGCAAACTGATTTTGAGTGCGACATTAAATTTTTTTACTTTTGAATTCAGGTTCCTGATTTTATGATACCCGGGATTTTTAATGCGATAGCATGGACTTGCTAGTTTATTAAGGAGCCAGAAGATCAATTTTTCAAGCAAACTAGACGTGGAAATTTTAAGTGCATTATTTTGAAGAATGCAATGCAATAAAGTGCAGTGTAGCACCCATAGAGACTCATAGATGACTGGCCTGATAGCTCAGTTGGTAGTAGCTCTGCCTTCTGAACTATAGGTTGTGGGTTCGATTCCCACCCGGGACAAACATTTGTGTGATAAACATCGATGTTTATTCTGTGTCTAGGTGTTATATTGTATTCTATGTATGTATTTACAAATGAAAAAGTATCCATGTATTGTATCAGTTATCTGGTTCCCATAGTACAAGCTATGCTTAGTTGAGGCTAGATGGCGCTGTGTGAAATGTCCACCAAAAAGAAAAAAGAAAAAACTTGACTATGCTCTTAACCGATCGGTAAAATTAAGCAACTTTCGCCGCGGTCTCTGCTTGGATGGATGGCTGCTACAAAAAAAGTTACCTACAAATTAGTGCAACTGCGCTTCGGGCCGTCGATCTCTGCTGTTATCGTAAGAAAATAGTCTTGGCATGGTTTTAAAAGGTTTAAAAGAAGGTAAAAGAAGGAAGGAAAAGGTTTTCTGTTTTGGAAGAAACAGAAGCGCAGTTCAGCCTCCACAGGAAGCCTACCCTTCAAGGTCCCTCTCATTCTATTGCCATAGGGCTACTTTTCTGACGCATTTCGCGTAATGAAACGACTTTGACCTCAGGGCCAATCTCATGTACTTGTAGCTTGCGGGGAGGGCGCCAGGCCTGGTAGTACATAATTTAAAAATATGTGTTGGCGACTGGCCGAATACAGGCCTTTTTCTTTTTTATTTCAAAAATGTGTCTTTTCTGTTTGTCATAACAGTAGTAGTCGTGTTTCTTTCGAGGTTTGGTTACGTGCGTTCGCTAATAGTATTTATTTTTATTTTCTGATTTATACTGTAAATATATCGCTTTCACCATCGTACGCCTTTATTTTCACATACAGTCCATAATACAGTCCATCGCTCGCCAACATTTTTCCTTCGAGCCGGATCATTATGGCTGTGACAGACGTCATCACAAACTCTTACACGGCGATAGTTCAACACAATTTTCGTCATTTTTAGCTAATACTAATAATTTTACTTCGTCGCAGAGCTCAAGCCACCACACCGTAGTACCTCATCAAGGAGGCGACGCCGTAGTCGCTACGTCTACCAATAAAGCAAATGTTTCTAATTTTTTGAATGTAGGCAACACATCTGATGTTCTTATTGGTACAGGGTCTGGGGTACCTGTGCCTTGTAAACGAGGCTTGCTGAAAGTGTTGCCGGTCGTGTTGGAAGGTCCGCGCGGTACGGTTGATACGTTCGCACTTCTAGATGAAGGCAGTACCGCTACGCTTATAGATGGCGACATCGCCACGCGCATCGGGGCAGAAACTACGGGGCAGCAACAACTTCGCGTTAACGGCATAGGTGGTATGTTTTTAGACACGGAGGTACGCCATGTCAACTTCCATATACGGGGGCGTAACTCACTTCAGCTACACCATATCCAGGGTGCACGTAGCATTACGCCACTTCGCCTTACGCCGCAAAGTACAGATACGCTAAACCTGTACGAATACGACCACCTAGCAGATCTTGCCGAACTATTAACATACCAAAACGCGACCCCAACCGTTCTCATTGGAGCCGCGGATTGGTATTTATCTGTTAGCCGTGAGATGCGTGTAGGTAAGAAAGATCAACCCGTGGCATCAAGAACAATGTTAGGCTGGGTACTGCATGGCGGCGTGTCTACGTCATCGAAGCCCGTAGATTTTATACTTCATGTTTCCGACACCGGCTACGCATCGCAAGCGAGCGATCTAGACCACGCATCACGAACGTTCGATGGTCTCGAAGCGCTTGTCAAGAAACAGTATGAGATAGATTCTATAGGGATTCAAAAATATGCCCCGCGCCAAAATAGTGATGACACACGTGCGGTTATATTAATCGAATCTTCAGCCCGTAGACTAAGTTCTGGACGTTTTGAGGTTGGCTTACCGTGGAAAGAGAATTTGCCGAATAACGTACCCGATAGTTACCCTCAAGCGTTATCGCGTTTCAAGTCCATTGAGAAACAAATGGCAAAGGATGAGACGTTTGCTTCTGCGTACAAAAGTTTTATTAACGGCATCATACAAAAGGGTTACGCAGAAGAATGCGATTCATCCTCATGCCACGAAACTTATTTAGCGAAAAAGTCTCCTTCTGACGCACCCATCAGATGGTACTTGCCTCATTTCGGTGTGTATCATCCACAGAAGCGTAAGTTACGAGTCGTTCACGATGCAGCGGCCGTTACTAGGGGTGTCAGCTTAAACAATATGCTATTACAAGGCCCTGACCTATTACAATCTTTGTTAGATATTTTGTTCCGTTTTAGGGAAGGACCGATCGCGTTTAGCGCCGATATTAGGGAAATGTTTCCACAAATTAAAATAAAGGAACAGGATAGAGATGCGCTTCGTTTTTTATGGCGTAATAATACACAGAATGCGGTTAAAGAATACAGAATGTCATCTGTAATTTTTGGTGCTGTTTCTAGCCCATTTATAGCTTTGTTTATTAAAAATAAAAACGCCAAAGAGTTCGAGCACGTCTATCCTGCTGCCTTTCATTCTATTCTACACGATCATTATATGGACGACTATATTGGAAGTGAATTTGAAATGTCTGATGCTGCACGCTTAGCTTCCGATATAGTCACGGTCCACAAGTCGTGTTGCTTCGAAATGCGCTCTTGGGTGTCAAACGTACCAGAAGCCCTCAATTTGGTGCCTAAAGAGCTACATAACAACTCAAATGATGACGTCCGCTTGCCTTCTAACAATGACGTAGGTGCACTAGGCGTCAAGTGGGATCCATTTGACGACACTCTAGGGTTCCGTACAGGCCGGAAAGACATAGGTATGATACTAACTAAGCGCGGCCTACTTTCCAGCGTCATGAGTGTATATGATCCTTTGGGTTTGATAATGCCTGTAGTTATCCAGGGTAGAATTTTGATTCAAAAACTTTGGAGAGAAGGGTGTGACTGGGACTCACCAATCTCTTCCAAATACGAAGCCGAGTGTAAGGACTGGTTTGACCGGCTTGCATCATTAGATAGCCTGCGTATTCCGCGCTGCTATGAGGTTCGGTCGGGCCGGTGCGACACTCAGCTTCACGTCATAGCCGATGGGGGGGAACAAGCCTACGCTTGCGTTGCATATTGGCGTTTCACTCATACAGACGGCTCAATCAGCCTCGCTTTGATAGGCAGCAAAGCGCGTGTTGCCCCCTTGAAGCCACTCTCTATTCCACGTTTGGAATTACAGGCGGCACTAATTGCAACGCGTTTTGCACACACTATTTTAAGTGCCCACCGAACGCAACCGTCTGTTGTCTACTACTGGACTGATTCCACTACGGTTCTAAAATGGATCCGTAGTGATGCGCGTAATTATAAAGTGTTTGTAGCCCACAGATTGGGCGAAATTCTAGAATTAACCAATCCTTCTAATTGGAGGTGGCTTCCTAGCGAAGTCAACATCGCAGACGACGCTACGAAGCCAAAACATTGCAACCTCTCTTCATCGCACAGATGGTTTGCTGGCCCTTCATTTCTTCTCAATTCATCATCAGAATGGCCATGCGAACCAGAGTGTATTACCATTTCCGACGAAGTTTCACGAGCTTCTGAGTTGAAACCCGAGTTCGTGGGGCTTCTAGTAGACATCCAATTACTTTACCCGCCGGTTCCAGATGTAACGCGTTTTAGTAGCTGGTTACGATTGTTGAGAGCAACGGCCCGTGTTATTCAGGGCATTAGGAATTTTTGGTCACGGTCTCGTTCACCGCGTTTGCTTGCCAAATCAGTTGAAAATTCTACGTCCCTCTCGCAAGTTTCAGCCGCAGACTTGATTCAAGCCGAGAAGATGCTCTTCCAACGCGTTCAGGCAGATAGCTTTGCGGAAGAATTGAAGACTCTGAAAGCCTCGCAGCCAGTACCTAAAACCAGCCGTATAGCAGCGCTTGCCCCGATCCTCGGCAACGACGGTCTTATTAGACTTGATTCACGCATAAGGTCTGCACCCGGGGTGGGTGAGAGTGTCAAGTCTCCGATCATCCTTGACGGCCGTCATCGCATCGTTCACCTAATGATTCTCCATAAGCACGCTGAAGCCGGTCATGGCCATCATGAACTTGTTTTAAATCAAATCCGACAGAGATTTTGGATGCTACGAGCAAGAACTACCATTCGCAGCGTAGCCAAGGCCTGCTTACAATGCAGAAGATACAATGGTCGACCCATAATGCCGCCGACAGGCAACTTACCCATAGAACGCCTAGACCATCACACAAGACCATTCACGCACGTCGGTCTGGATTACTTCGGCCCCATAGAAGTATCAGTGGGACGACGGCGAGAAAAACGATACGTCGCCTTATACACCTGCCTTGTTACCAGAGCTGTACATCTGGAGGTCGTCACTTCATTATCATCCGATGCTGCTATAATGAGCCTCAGACGCATGATAGCCCGGCGTGGCACTCCGTCAACAATATTTTCGGACAATGGTACCAATTTCGTCGGAGCGAATCGAGAGCTTAAATCACTCTACGATGGAGAGTTGGAGAATTTTGCATCCAGCCGCATGATCTCGTGGCGCTTCATACCACCCGCTTCACCCTTTATGGGTGGAGTTTGGGAACGTCTGGTGCGTTCAGTGAAGACAGCCCTGCGTGCCACATTGAAGGAAAGAGCACCACGAGAAGAGGTTTTGACTACCCTACTCCTCGAAGCAGAATCTATATTGAACTCCAGACCACTTACATACGTTCCAAGTTCATCTGATGCCCCTGAAGCCATAACACCATTCCATTTTATCATAGGCTCATCGTCAGGGGCTCCATGGCCCGTCAACCTCTCCGATTCTGATCTGTTGCGCAGATGCGATTGGCGGCGCGTTCTGAGACTCGCCGACCATTTTTGGGCGAGGTGGCTGGCGGAGTATCTGCCTACGCTAATACCACGTGGACGGAACAGGAGTGGACACAACAGGAACGGAGTTTGCGAGGGGGACGTAGTTCTCATCGCCGACAGTACTTTGCCAAGGGGCCTTTGGCTTCTTGGCAGGGTGGTCGAAACTTTTGCAGGAGCCGACGGGCTGGTGCGGGTTGCTGATGTTGCAACCAAGGGGGGAATGTTGCGCCGCCCAGTCCGGAAGCTTCTCCCACTTGTAGCCGAACCTCGGCCAGTCGCCACCAGCGTTTAGTGTTCCACTGGGGGTCCGGAATGTTGGCGACTGGCCGAATACAGGCCTTTTTCTTTTTTATTTCAAAAATGTATCTTTTCTGTTTGTCATAACAGTAGGAGTCGTGTTTTTTTTCGAGGTTTGGTTACGTGCGTTCGCTAATAGTATTTATTTTTATTTTCTGATTTATACTGTAAATATATCGCTTTCACCATCGTACGCCTTTATTTTCACATACAGTCCATAATACAGTCCATCGCTCGCCAACAATATGAATCCAACAATGGTATCAGGCATACGCCTAGCTTGTTTTCTTTAAAATTTTCTACGTCAATGTTACGTTCGGAAAAGTTCTAATATTAGTTTTATTACTGGCTGCAGTATTCGGGCACAAGCAATATGAGAAGTGTGTGGCATTAGGGGTACTAATGTTACACGTGTCCATTGGTCCTACGAGGCGCCTGTTAAATTCCTACGGCGACCTATTCCCCTCAAGAAAGTCGTATGCTTATTTGCTACGGATAGCATTAAAAGAAATTTCAACATTTAAAGAAAAATAACCAGCCAAGAGCGAGTCGGACTCGCGCACGAAGTGTTCCTAGCTATTGTCTATAAAAGCGAGTTAAAAAAGTCACGTTTGTTGTATGGGAGACCCTTAAATATTTATTTTATTCGATTTTTTTAGTATTTTTTGTTATAGCGGCAACAGAAAGACATCATCTGTGAAAATTTCAACTGTCTAACTATCACGGTTCATGAGATACAGCCTGGTGACCGTCGGACAGACAGACGGATGGACAGCGGAGCCTTAGTACTTAATAGGGTAAGTTTTACCCTTTCGGTACGGAACCCTAAAAACAAAAGATAATCACTGTCAAAAACGTCGAGTTTGGACCAGAAACAGTTGTAACAGCCTGCTATATTACTTAGTACTAACAGTACAGAGACTACCCGTGAGACGGCTCCTTAAGGTGGAACGTTACACTAGCGCAGCAAATTCAAATTTTCTTCCGTTCTTTTGCCAATGGTAGCTTAATTACTCAACGTGATTACATTCAAACTGATTTAACGTAAAGAAATAGAATGTATCAACAAATTACGATTAAAAGTATTCCTAGATATCATTGGTTTAGCGATAAATGGCAATAAACAATTTTCGTTTTAGTTTTTCAGTCTACTGCCATTTGTCGCTAGACCAATGAATGATATGTATAGGTGATACTTTTAATTGTAATTTATTGATAAATTATATTTATTTGCGCAAAATTAGTTTTAATGTAATCACGTTGAGTAATTAAGCTATTATTGGCAAAAGAATGCAAGAAAATTTGAATTTGCCGCGCTAGTGTAACGTTCCTCCTTAACCGAAACGAGTGCGGGAACGGCGGCGGGTTTCATAGCCAAAACAAATGATGAATCACTGCCAAAAATGCTGAGTTTGGCTCGGGGACGGCGCATTAGCTTGTTATATTGCTCGGCTCGTGTTACGTGGTGGAGAAGTTTCGCATAATTTTGTTTCCTGTTAAGATACTGTGATAGACAAAGGCATACAAGCGATACGAAGTAAAAAGAACATTCATATTACTAGCTGCGCTTTTTTCGTTACACTGCAATTTTTTTTTGACTGGCCTGTTAGCTCAGTTGGTAGTAGCCTTCTGAACTATAGGTTCTGGGTTCGATTCCCATGTTCGATTCATGTTTTTTCTGTATCTGTGTGGTTGTATTTTATGTATGTATTTACAAACAAAAAGTATCTAAGTATTTCTATCAGTTATCTGATTGCCATAGTACAAGCTATGTTTAGTTTGGGGCTAGATGGCGCTGTGTGAAATGTCCATATTTATTTATTAACTTATCATGTGAGTGGCATGTGCTAACACTATGTGTGGACAACCTGAAATAAACAACCTGGACTTTTATTAGTAGAACCCTCCACCTTAAAAGTACAGCGTAAAAGTATAGGTAATCAGAATACTTTCAAAGCGAAAAAGAACACGAGTAAGCAATTCCATCGTCGACCGCGTCATCACTCTCCATGAGGTGATGTCTCCCCAGCGACTAATCCACAGCGGCTACTCATAGATAAAAATACTTACGCTTACGCATTGCCTCAGATCAGTTACCCATTCATCATCATCATTAACAAGAAGACCTAACCTGAAGACCCGAAATAACCCCCCCCCCCCCCCCCCCTGAATTAACCTGAAGACGTCCACTGCTGAACATAGGCCTCCCCCAGAGCACCTTGAGCGGCTGCTCGCCTCCTGCATCCATCGGCTTCCTGCGGCATTCACCAGATCATTGGTCCACCTAGTGGGGGGCCGGCCTACGCTACGTCTTCCGGTCGTGTTTGGTGGGGTTGGTAGCCGGGTGTCTGCCGGGGATTCTTCGCATCCCTTGCCCTGCCGTTACCGTGGCCGCTACCGTAGCCACGGGATAGCAGAGCTGCCGGGGACTGGGGGCCGTTTATTTCTGTGCTTGTCATTAGGAGGGGGGGGGGGGGGGGGTTTGCCATAATCACCACGCTTGGCAGGCGGCTTGGTGATCGCAGTAGGTGAGGATTTATCACCAAGACCGAGGGGAACGCTGCGACCCATTACCTGGATATACGGCACCCACGGGAAAAGATGGGGTGGTCCTATTCATAACCGGGACCACACGGCGTTACCCATTAGCAAATAGTTACCCAGCGGGGTAAAATATTTCACTTTTTGTTCCCTTCATGATTGTCAAGGCTTTGATGCTATGTCGACATGACAGTTTGTAATTTTTTATCATTATTCCTGTCTCAGTAGACTGGGTCAACCAAATTAGCGAATTTATATTTCTTTGGGTTGCGTGACTTTGAAATACAAATGTAATAGTAGGAGACATGTTTAGGCTGATAGTTAGAACAATGGCTTGCTGACAAACGGGTATAAATAGCGAAATTTTTTTACGTAAATGAATGACGTGATGAGCTAGGCATTTGCCTGATGTTAAGCGTCACGGCTGCCCATAACAGATTGCAGTATAACTTGGAACTATAAATGAATAAAGTTTTGAGTGCCACTGCACAGCGCACGTAATCCTGAGATCAGATTATAAAGTCTCATTTGCCCAGTGATTTCACTAGCTACAACTTCAAACCGGAACACAGTAGTGCTTGCACACTACTGCTTGGCGGTAGAATGACTGGCAAAGCGGTGGTACCTACTTAGACGAACTTTGCAGATAAAGTCCTACCACCTAGTAAAATACAGCGGAAATAAAAACCACTCTTTATTTTAAGCAGTTAAAATTTAATAAAATTATTTACGTAATGGGGTTAAATTATGATTTCACGAAGAAATGTATTAAGTTAATTTATTTCCATGTAATCTTTTTTAACGTTTGATCTTTTAATGAAAAATTAATTTATAGTTCTACTACATTTCTTAGCATTTATCTTAGTTTCATTTCTGCTATAGAATTGCTATCCCTTTCTTTAATTTCGAGGGGGTATTGCCATTTACCTTTCATATTTTTTTTACATCGGTCCCTTATCAAGTAAAGCTTTTTTCTAAAAAGAAATTTGCAAACATTATATACAAATAAAGAAGTCAACTTAAAAAAATTCAAGGATGTCGCAGTAATATATTTAAAGTCACGACTCACGACACGGCCTCGCGCCATCATTCAGCTCTCCCCTTGAGGAGCTGACAGATTATCCTAACAATAAAAAATGTTATGGTGTCTTCGACAATTTGTCAATGGATTTGCTGACGGCGTAGCAGAAATGAGAAAGCTTTATGCCGATCTTGTAGTTCATTTAAAAGTCCCATTTATAATTCTTATTAAAAACTTCCTTTGCTGTCTTAATGGGACGATTCTCCTTCTTCTCGTGTATGCAAGTGATCAGCCCTGGTGTCAAAAATGTTAGGCCGCCCAAAGGCATTTGACTTGGCTTAACGACTGTCTTAAGACAACAGCCGGGACCGACGGCTTAACGTGCCCACCGAAGCATGGTAGCGCTCAGCTGTATACCACTTTTTGCTGTAGCGGTCACCCATCAAAGTAGTGACCGCAGCGAACGTTGCTTAACTTTACCGATCGGTTAGAAACGGCTAGTCGTGCTTCGCTATGAGCGCTACTACATGATGGGATGATTGAAAACCCTACATTCCTGAAAATGTATACTGGACTGCACATTAATCTGCTAATTTCGAAGTTAGGTACATGTAATGTGCAGAACCTTTCAAATAACGTGATTTTGGCTTACAATTATCGAACGTGAGTATAAAAGTCATTTTAAAAGTGGACCCTATGGCCTAGGTATTAAACGCATTAGATTTTTACCGTCTTGCCCATAGCATAGATAATTAATACCATACTAGTACCCCTAGTAATCGGAATAACAAAAGCAAGTTAAGTCCAAAGTTTCAAAATTCGAAAATCGTAGTTGATGTTTCCAAACACAACAGTAGATATTGGATACACCTTAGAGTAGAGACTAAAGCCTATGGTTAGAGATCATCAAAATGATTTTATATTTATACTGCTTACACGTGTCGCTACGTCAATGACGAGAGAAAGAAACAAATATATAGTAATTAGCTATTTCTATACAAATCTGTCAGACTCCTTCACGTCAAAGTGTCCACATCATATAAAAAGTGTCCACAAAAGTGGTACGCTTGACATATAATAAAGTTCTCTCTATGCTTATCTATAAATGTTCTAAACCAAACCATTTAACTAACTAGAGTATACTACCGTCGTACGAATCCTCTTTAGGTAAATAGTAACATTTTCAATAAAATATAAAACTTGATATCCCTAGTAACAAAGCTAGACATCCTATTCTAGTCTGCGTAGCGTGACATCTCCTAATACAGACGACACCGCAATATGTTACCTCAAATCTACGTTCATTTGAAACTAGACAATCGTCTGATAGCTGGCTAATAAGTTGTAGGAATTTAGGATCTGTGGCTTCTCTGTAAATATGCTCTGACAACTGAACTATAGTTACATGACTACTTAATCGGCACAAAAAAATGTCTCAAAACATGCGACCATACCTCAGTTGGGAGAGTGCCTAATACGATGAATTGAAGCCACGGAATTTTAAGAATTAGATTGTCTTTGTATTGAAGTGAATATTGGCAATAAAAAATAATCAGCTGCCAAATTAGGGACACCACACACGCACAGACTAAAACACACAAATACACTACACGTAGATTTATACACATGTAGATAGTACACAGTTAAACTAAAACAACAGTAAAGACAGTGGCACACCGAGCGCGATGCAAATCATGTTTGCAATGCATCAGTGGCACAGCTGTACAAATATGACGCTTAATTGTGCCACCACAAGGCTCTATTTGTGTTTGTGCGTATTTAAATGCTATTTGCATTGTTTGAGTCGTTTTGTCAAGTTGTATTTACAAAAATATTATGCCAGCTTGCAACTGGATTCGATTGCCTTCAATGTTTTAAACAAAATACGTGAATATTTTGTTTGCTTTGCTTCGAAGTCCATTGAACCCTCACAAACCAAAATGTTTGTACCTTATTTTGTATCTAATAGGCACTGATTTATCAGTTTGGACTACTAGGCTGAGATCTGCAGGAGAACTATACAAACACATGGATATAGCTCTTAAATTAGCACGGCAATGGGAAGGCCACATCACTCGTAGAACTGACAACTTATAGGGAAGAAAGGTTCTCGAGTGGCAACCACAAATTGGAAGACGCAGCGTAATCAGGCCCTGCACAAGGTAGACTGATGACCTGGCTAGAACCACGGGGAGCCGATGGATACAGGTGGCAAGCAGCCGCTCAAAGTGGCGCTCTATGGGGGAGGCCTATGTTCAGCAGTGGACGGCTTCAGGCTGATGATGATGATGATTCGAAATATGAGTTCAAAAATTCCCTAAAATATATTAAATTAAAAGCATAATATAAAGATGAAAAACAGTGAGCGCGCAAATATCTTGTTTGCCGTGCATCAGCAAGGCGACTGAACAAATATGGCGGCGCCGTAAATGTTCAGATTAATTATGGCATGTCACATATTCAGATTATACTTTGAGAAATTTCTTTGTAGCAGAGTTTTAAGCCATAAATTCACAATAGTATGCGCCAATAATAATAAAATAATCATAATTATTGTATTAATATCGGCGCGCGCATAAATTTTCTCAAAAGTTGATACGGTTTATCTGTTTTTACTCGAAAGTGTGATGAAAAACGTCATACGAAACGCGTGTGCATTGATCATTTCTTTCTTGGCTCTCTTGTCATGCTCACTTGCGGCTTGTGTGCTTAATACTGCCTTGAGTGTAATGACCAGCAGATGTAATGTTCAGCATAAGTAATACTTGTATCATAATGTTAATGCAAGAGAATAAAAATCGGTTGTACGTTGGCTGTTTCAAACTTGATAACTTGCTTTAAAAAGCCTCTATTCTAGTTTTTTTTTTAATCATAGGTTCGATCAACATACATATTCCCTTGTTTTTTAAAGTAAGATAATTTTCCCAGCATCGAAATATGAAATTAGTGGCACACCGAGCTCGACCTATGCAAATCGCTTGTTTACAATGGATCGGTGGAGCAGCTGCGCAAATATAGCGCGCCGTGGATACGCTGGCAAATATGGCCCTTAATTGTATCATCACATAGAAGCAGCTTAGCTGGGATTAGAGTGTTCAATTAGAGGCATAATCGTATGTTGCGGCTTGGGATCTAGGTGTTGAACGTGAATGTAACGGAACGTATGGGTATGTCTGCTTTTTAGAATTTCGAATCCCAATCCTAGTGATCTGTTGCCATGACAATGGGCTCTTTTTACAGTATTTTATTTTATTTTTTTATTGGCTACAGTTTCCGCTAAATGCGGCACAACTTTGCCACTAACCGTCATCAGTATTTGTCTGCTTATTTGTACTTTCTAAATCAAATCAAAAATAGTCTCTTAGAATTCAGGATAAGTGTAAAAGTAAAAGTGGGATAAGAGTAATAAAATCTTGTAAACTTGTCATCATCATCATCATCGTCATTAACAGCCTGAAGACGTCCACTGCTGAAGGCTGCTAGGCCTCCCCCAGAGCGCGCCACCTTGAGCGGCTGCTCACCTCCTGCATCCATCGGCTCCCCGCGGCTTTCACCAGGTCGTCGGTCCACAGAGCGGGGGGGGGGGCGGCCTACGCTGCGTCTTCCGGTTCGTGGTCACCACTCGAGAACCTTTCTTCCCCATCGGTTGTAAGTTCTACGTGCGATGTGGCCTGCCCATTGCCATTTCCACTTGCTAAAAAGTAACTTGTTAATAGTAGGGTAAGAGTAATAAATTCTTGTAAACTTGTATAAATTCACTAACTCAAAGCTACGGTACAGCTTTAAGCTAAATGTAGCAACTACCTATCTTTAAATTATTGTTATTAATAAATGTTGTTTTAAATGGGCTGGTCACGTAGCTGCAGAAGCAACGATCTCTGTGCTAGACGCCGTGGACATTTAATTGATTGGAGACCGCTACT